>JARWLC010000001.1:1140000-2423000 GCA_033318265.1 Phyllotis vaccarum
GGTCATGTTTGCTGCTGTTCCTGCTACCTGGCTGATTCTGGCATCAGACCACTGCTCTCCTTCCAACCCTTCTCTTTTCTCCCACGACTGCTTTAGTGTTTCCCTAGACACTATGCTCCTTCCAAATTAATGCTATTCTTGGTATTGGGGCTGCTCAATCATACCCAAGACCTCCAAGAACAATGACGGCCATTAAAAGCAGTGTATGCTTAGTTTGTTTATGGGCCAGGCATACATTTTTGTCACCACAGCCCTGATGTAATTAGTTTGTTTATGGGCCAGGCATACATTTTTGTCATTCAAGGCTCACCACAGCCCTAATGTGACTTCCACTCAGAGCCAGGCAGGTTCTCTAGAAGAGGAAACGAAGGTGTGGAGCGCTCTCTTGACTAGTACAGATTTGCTCAGCTAGTAAACCATGGCTCCAGCTCAAAGTGGAAACTGCATTTCTTGGCTGTTGAACTGCCACTCCACTCCAGAGTTCACAAAGCTGTGTGTCCCTCCACCCTTTCAACAGCTCTCAGATGGGAAAAGTGAGAACAGAACTAAGTCTCTCTCCCAATGTCACTACGGTTCCCTAAACTTTGGTCAGGGTGCAAATTTGACAGACAAGGCAGAGAAAAGTTTGAGAGATGGGTTATGATAACAGGAAGAACTTTATATGAAAAGTGGAATTCAGCAAGTAAAGGGTCTTCCCCTGCACTTCACCCATGGCCCTATAACTCCCTCACCACGTATTTCTCAGTGAATACTACTTCTCACAGCACGAGCCGAGCCACTTACCACCTTTACTTTCCAGCTACCGTTCTGCTACTTCCTACGCTCTTTTACAGCCGGGATGTCCTCTGACTCTGTGCCTCCTCTGCAGCTTCCTACTGACTCCACCATCCAAGGAATCCCTGCTGCCTAGAGGAAAGGGCACGGCTGCTTTCCCAGCCCCATCTTCATATGTGATACAAGCAGAAAACATTCTCAAGTTGTCTTTCGTGTTTTCAGGTATGTTCAATACAGTGAGCCCTGACACTGGACCTGCACAGTGAAAAATACATATGTAGTCTGCGCACACCTGCCTCCTTCTCTGCACACTGTTCCTGAAGCCCTCAGAATCTCTGATGAGGTCTGTGTTGTGAAAGCCCATGAGGTGACTGTGACTGGAAGCCTCAATGGCCTCTGAGTGAGGGTTGGTTGCCAGGGGAACCAGGTTTAGAAGGCTCCTCACTGCTCCTCTCCTTTAAGGAGAGCAAGGATGCTGATATTTCCACTAATTATTAATGACCAGTGAAGCCTCCATAAAAACCAAGAAGACCAAAAGGCAGAGTTCAGAAAGTTTCTGGGGAAGGTGACACATCTTGGGTCCCTTGAAACAGAACTTCCCAAACTCAGGACCCTCCCACACTTCTTCCTATCTACATCCTGTGTACATCTACATTGTGATTATATCTTTCATATTTAATAACAACCAGTCTGAAATATCAGAGAACAGATCTACCCACAGTCAATCCAGGGGGATCAGAGACTGGTGATTTACACCTTTAATCCCAACACAGGGAATATCCGGGAGTGGTGATTTATGTCCTTAATCCCAGCAGATCTGAGTTTGAGACCAGCTTGGTTTACAGAGGGAGTTCCAGGCTCCCAGGCAAGCAGTGGTGGTGCCAGGCCTTTAATCCCATAACTGCAGAGACAGAGATCTTTCTGTGCTTCTGTGAGTTCAAGGCTAGCTACCAAATAGTAATACCCCACGACTTTAATTTTAACCTAAATGTGAAACAACTGGGTGAAGAGGGTATTTAAGGCAGGCATAGAGAGACAGATTCATGCAGAGGAAGCCAGGAGAAGTGAGGCTGAGGAAGCTGGAAGACAGCTGGGTGAGATCTGACTGTGGTGTTTCCTGTCTTTGATATTTCAGTCTTTCCCTGACATCTGACTCTGAGTTTCCTTTAACACAACCAGAATTTATTCAATACTACATCTAAAGCCTGTGTGGTGTACTGGTAGGTGCACATTATTCCCTGCACCCCATGTGCAGTGGTCAAGTCTCAGGAGTGCGTCAGTCAGAACCAATGATAATCTGTACCAGCCACTGGTGCTGGAGTGGGGACGTCCTCTAGTGCCAAGCTCTTAACCTGTGGATCTGATACTACCTCTGGATAAATAGTGACACACTTCAGTTAAATCAGATATTCAGCTGGTGTCCAAGGGTTGGTGAGTGTAGGAATGTCACCCACATCCGCTGCCACAAATGTAGCACTGAAAATACCATTCGATACAGAAAAAAAAAAAAAAAGTTTTCCTACTACAAAGATAAAATTACTAACACAGCATCCCCCATGCTTCCATATGCTACTCATGGAAATGTAACAGTAGACATTCTCTAGCTTGACTCATGCTCCTTGGTGAATTTATATTACTCCAGCCACTGGATGCTCACTCATGCAGTCTCTGGGCACATATTGCTGCAGTGGTGACTGAATCACTGGGATGTATCCTTCAGGGAACTGCAAAGTTTCTGAGAAATGCCATTTCCCTAGAGAGGCCACCATGGGGATAGACCTTTCCAGCAACCAAAAAAAAAAAAAAAAAAAAAAAAAAACTCCTACAAGTCCTTCAGCACACCAAAGCATACTTTTAAAAACCCTTTAGCAATTGGTTTTTAAAGTTCTTTTTCAGAATGAACCTATCACATTCCAAACACCATTAAAAATGTTTTAACGTGAATGGAATGTGGTAACTCACTTACTCCTCAACAATCTCACCTCAAAACCTCCATCACCCCCAGATTATGTCCCCAAGTGAGAGAGACGATCCACAAAGGTGTCCTTCACAAAGATGCTCTAACAGAAGGAAGACTGAACTCCAGCAGCCATAATAGCCCCTGTCATCATCTGGGTCACTCTGTCTCTCCAGGCAGCCAAGCAAGTAACATCCAAAGCACTTGTGTCCCTTAGGATTAGCTCAAACTTCCATGCATGTCCTGGGAAATGGCCAATTTCCTGCCTAAAGTACTTGGGACTTCTCAGGGAATTATCTCCTAAGACCTCTTATGAGTTTCTAAACACTTTAGGCATGTTTTTATGGTCTCACTATACTTTCCTAATTTCCATCTTTGGCTCTATAGTTCATGGATATTAATTTGGTTCCACTGTAGTAAGAGGTTTCTGGCCTGGACTTTCAGGCCTAACCTCAAGGTTTAGGCCGGCAGACCTGCAGACCCACAGAGAAACACAGATGCTTACAACAGTTTTAGGCTGATTGGCCTAAGGCCCAGGCATATAACTTGCTAACTCTTTACTCTTAATCTAACCCATGACTCTTATCCTGTTCAGCCATGCAGCTCAATACCTTTTCTCAGAGCAGCATAGTTATCCTCTGCATCTTCTGGCTTCTCTCTGGCATTGTGCTCTGGTCTTCCAGTTCCCAGAGTTCTCTTAGTCTGGTAGCCCCGCCCACACTTCCTGTCTGCCTTTGGCCAATCAACACTTTTTATTAAACCAGTGGGTGGGACAATTATTTACAATGGAACGACATAATCCCCCTACATTCCACCTTGCCGTAGATTCAGCGGGGACTTTTGTTTCTCAAACTGCAGCCTCCACCCACTGGTGGATTATAAAATCAGTGTTGGAGCCACTGGCCATGTAACACTATAACCATCCCCACCCCACGTGGATGGGTTGTTTACTCTTCTCAATAAAACCTCACTTTACTTCTCAGCTTATGGTGGCCACTTTATTCATCATCTTAGGAGAGTTAATTTGGCAAACTTGATTTTTTTTTTATTTCCATGATGTTCATTTCCCTTGTCAACAAACCTATAAAGAGTTACAAATTTGACAGGTCTTTTTCTTAGAGAGGATATTACTGAACAGGACTTTTGAAAATTTTCTCAACCGTTGCTACCTTTTCACAAATGCACTGAAGCAGTGGACTGTCCTTCAAGTAGAATGCTTTAACAGCAGACAAGTAAGAATGATGGGAGAAAACCAACCTGAGGAGTACATACACGTTCAACAGGAGGTAAAAACTAATGACATTGTATAAAATGCTGAAGCTAATCAATAAACTTGGACTTGATGTAATTTCATTCTGACAAGTCAAGTCATTGCAAACTTCTATAGTGATGTCTACTTAAAACAAGAGCCTTGAGGCTGGAGCTATGGCTCAGCGGTGGGGAGCACTGGGTGCACTTCCAGAGAATCTGTTTCAGTTTCCAGCACCCACACAGCAGCATCTCATGACTATCCAGAGACCCTGATGTCATGGAGGCAACGAACAACAATAAAATAACAGGAATTAACAAACATTCATCACTAATATCCCTCAATATGTATGGTCTCAGTTCTCCAATAAAAAGACACAGGCTGACAGAATGGATATGAAACAAGAAACACACTTCAACATCAAAGATAGACATAAATAAAAAATAAATAACAAGATAGACATGAATAAAAAATCAAAGAGACCAGAGAGACTTCATCCATCAACTGATGAGATTAGATGCAGAGACCCACAGCCAAACATTAGACAGAATGAGGAAGAGGGGGAAAGATCATAGGACCCAGAGGGAGAAGGGTACCACAAGAACACAGCTCAGGGAATCTGTTGACCAAGACTCCTGGGCCTCACAGAGATCACAGAGCCTGTAGGAATCTGACCTAGATCAGCTATAACATATATATGGATGAGTAGTTTGGGGTTCTTGTGGGACCTCTAACAGTGAGATCAGGGGCTGTCTCTGAAGTTTTTTGACTGCTTATAGAACCTTTTGCTCCTACCTGGTCAATTCTTCCAGCCTTGATATAATGGCATGTGCCTGGAATTACTGTAGCACATTTTGCCGTGTTTGGTTATTGTTCCTGGGAGGCTTGCTCTTTTCTAGTGGAACACAGAGAGGTGGGTAGATCTGAAGAAGCGGAGGAGAGGCTGGAGGAGGGAGGTGAGGGAAAACCGTGGTTGGGATATAATATATATGAGAATTTAAAAAATGGATTTTTCTCACATAATATATCCTGATTATGAATTCCCTTCCCAGTATACCACAGCTGGATCTACTTCCTTTCCATCTCTCCTGAGAAAGCAAACAGGCTTTGTAGACAGAGTTTTACTTTCAAGGCGCCAGTCCAAAATTAATATTTATGAGAATATAAATTAACACTCACAATATTAGTAACAGCTTATGGTGGCACCTGAACAAGGACTGGCGTATCCAAGCGATGGATGAGCGATGGACGCGCGATAGAAGGATGATGGATTCCGATTCTGTCTGTCCAGCAGCCAGCAGCCAGGAACCAGGAAGAGAGCTCCTCGTGTCCCAGCAGCCACTTATCAATGGGGTTGGCCACACCCCTCCAGGTTGGCCACACCCCCTCCAGGGTCCCGGAAGTGTCTTATGACCTTATCAGCTGATACCTTAATCCCGCCACATCTCCCCCTTTTGTCTAAATAAAAAGGTTCTAAACTAAGACTATGTACAATAGGAATTATTATGAGTTAGTAAACGTAAATACCTATTCTTCAACCCCTTCAAGACCTGAGAAGGAAGATATATCACTTGAAAGTCAGAAGTACATGGAAGTAGTGGCTTCCAAAATTTGGGAGAGGACAGCAACACAGCTACCTGGACAATCATCTCTGGTTTTGTGCACCGTTGGAGCATCCATCATATTGGCAACAGGCCTATGGTATCTGACAGGTCTTCTCACAAGCAGGGCAATCTTACCTGTCCAGGCAGGTTTCATCAGTCTCCATCCATCAACTTGTTCCTCCAGCTTGGACACCATGTGTGTACTGTCAATAATCAAGGTAAGGACAGTTCCTTACTCAACCGGCCATTCTCTGCCAAAAGGACAAACTCCAATGGAGTATCCTCGATGCTCATACCATCTCAGGAAAGGAGCAGTGACACCAGGAGTCGTCGTGCCTCTCATGGCTGAATTTCAAATGTTAAATGCCATATTCTCTGGGTCTATGAAATGGTTGAAGATTTCTGTCTATCTATGATATTCTAACCTGTATCTGAGATGACTGGGATATGGTACCTTAAGTAATGTTGACAATAGTTTTTATTGTCCTAAGGATTAAACCCTGTACTAAAATTAGAATACCTATATAAGAGGTGTACAATCCCTGAACAATGACTTTTAGTATGACTATCAAACATTAGCCAGGGGTATATTACTATGTAAAGTGGCCACAGCATTTTAGACATGTATATACATATATATCATCTAAACAGAGGTATATAAAACATCTTGTGCATATATCATAACTAGTGCAATCACACATTATATCTAGTATAGTTAAATGAAGGTAGTAATTGCATAGTGTACATGACAATGATGTGCAAATATTTTAAACAGAGATAGAAGCATATATAAAACATAGCAATTACAAATTCAATTTTACATAATAGTTACAGATTCAGATTTATATCGAAATACAAGTTGCTTTGGTTATATAAAGCAATTCCAGATTGAACTTTGTTCAAATGTACAAATTATCACAATTAAACATATAAAATGATCTTACATTTGTATCAATATACAAATACCTATGCCAATGCAAATTGTCTTTAGCTTAACCCATACATTTAGCTAAAATGGTGTATAGGTAGGCAGAACAATCTAACTTTATCTATCGTATCTATCCCTCTTCTCTTCTTCAGAAGAGATCTTTGATGCTATATTATAGTTCTGTCCTCCACCCAATTTTCACTTAAAACTATTCTAACAGAATAAGAATTACCCACAACCCTCAGAACATAAAACTTATTGGGAAAGGGGGCGTAGTCTTTCATAAGGTTGCTTCCTGCTGACTTAGGGGCGATGGCATCTCTTTGGGATCCTGTAAAGGCTAAAACAATGGTTAGATCTTAATGGACTGACTATATACATTTATAACCATTCTCAGAATAGTGGTTAACTCCATCTGGAATTCTAATTAGAAGTGTGATCTGGAGATTATCATAGAGAGCTATCTTGCAGCCATTTTTGAATAGTCTATTTCTGAAAACAATCATTGATTGGTGCGTACCAGGTTCTTGATTTTTCTAATTTTGCCTCTGTCTGTCTACCTGTCTCTTACTCTCTCTCTCATACTCTCCTTTTTATTCTTGTTTCACTAGTAGGAGTTGTTGCGGTGGGGGCCCCATCTCAGTTCCAGACTCTTTGTAGATAGCTGATAGAAGGAAATGTTATTTACAATGGAAAACTTAAGCATTGTTGATACTCAAAAAAGATATTAATATCTTCTAAAACTTCAGGAGATTGTATGCAGACAGGATGTTTGAAAGTTACAGAAACAGAGAGAAACAAGGTTTAAGATGAAGTCACAATAATATTGGTCCCTAAATATTCTGTCTTCTGTCTCACACCCGGTGGCTTTTCTGATATGAGACAGAATACTTCACATTTTCTTTATCAATATGCTTGGGTTTAGAGAGGGAGAAAGCCACTTGTTCCCAATCCAAATCCAGCCCTATTAATAGTCAAATCAGGACCACGCCTTCTTCTTCTTCTTCTTCTTCTTCTTCTTCTTCTTCTTCTTCTTCTTCTTCTTCTTCTTCTTCTTCTTCTTCTTCTTCTTCTTCTTCCTCTTCTTTTGAGGTGTAGATGCAAGATGCAAAGCAGTAAATATTGAAATATTACCCAGTAGTGCATATGTGTATTAGTTGGTCTCATAGTCCGTCATATACACTCCTTAATCATCAATCTGTCTTCTATTGCAGGTGAGTAATTAGTCTTAAAAACAGTTGTATCCATTTTCCTGTAAAGACAAAACTGAGACCCTGCCCCAGTTTTGTTAAATGTGTTTTCCTTACCTTGTATTCATTTGTCATATCAGGGGTGAGCAATTACTTCTCCTCCTCAGGAAGGGACTCCTTTACAAAGCGGACTTTTATTAGTTTTGTCGGTACCCATATCTTTTCTTTGCCTGTTGAAACAAAAGCGAAACCCCTACCCCATCGAAGCACATATCCTGGCTTCCACTCAGAAGTCAACACATCTTTGAAGTAGATGGGTTGATTTAACTCAGAGGATTTCTCTATCACCCAATGTCTCTCAGCAGCTGATGTTCCCTTTTCATCAGCGTTAAGAAAATTTAAAGTCAATAAGGCACTGTGCAATCTCTCCCTGGGTTTTCTCATTTTTTTCTTCTGTTTATAAAGCATCTCTTTCAACGTGCGGTGAGATCTCTCCACAACTGCCTGTCCTGTGGGATTGTGTGGTATCCCCGTAATATGCTTTATATTATAGTATCCAAAAATTATCTTCATTTTTCGGGAAACATAAGCTGGAGAATTGTCAGTCTTAATCTGAGTGGGAATTCCCATTATGGCCATGGCTTCCAAAAGGTGAGTTAGTACAGCATCAGCATTTTCAGAACTCAGAGCAGTTGCCCATTGCATTCCAGAGTAAGTATCGATAGTATGATGTACATATTTCATCTTTCCGAATTCTGGGAAGTGAAACACATCCATTTGCCAGCTCTCATTTCTCTGTGTACCTTTAGGATTACTTCCAGCAGGTAAAGACGGTTGGTTATAGAAAGAGCAAGCGTTGCAATTCCTTACTATTTCGTTTGCTTCATTCCAAGTGATGGAAAAACTCTTTTTTAATCCTTTGCTGTTAACATGATGTTTCTCATGAAATTCTGTGGCCTCTAGCACATTTCCTATCAGCAACTGATCTATTTCATCATTACCCAGCACTAGAGGGCCTGGGAGACCCGTATGCGCCCTGATATGTGTTATGTACATAGGATGTATCCTACCTCTGATGATATCCTGTAGTTGTATGAATAGTAAGGTCAAATCTGAATCATCAGGAATGAAGTCAGCAGTTTCAATATGTAAAACAACTCTTTCTGCATATTGAGAGTCAGTAATTACATTGAGAGGCTCTATGAAATCCAACAACACCATAATAATTGCATATAGTTCTGACTTCTGGACAGAGTTATAAGGGCTCTGAACCACCTTAATTAAGTCTTCAGACTTGTAGCCAGCCTTTCCTAAATTGTTCGCATCAGTATAAAAGGTGAGGGCTCCAGAAATGGGTTTATCCTATACCACATGAGGAAAGATCCAATTAGTTTCCTTTATGAATTGAATTCTCTTGTTTTGAGGATATTTATTAATAATCTCTCCTAAAAAGTCACTACAAGCTTTTTGCCAAGGTTCACTGTCTGCCCATAATCGTTCAATTTCTTCATTAGTCAAAGGTACAACAATTTCTGCAGGGTCCTTTCCCGTCAATTGGCGAAGTCTTAATTTACCTTTAAAAATCAGATCAGCAATTTTTTCGATATATGTCTTCATCTTCTTGCTTGGCCTATGTGGCAGAAATATCCATTCTAATATAATGCTTTCTCGTTGCATTAAGATTCCTGTTGAAGATTGTCTAGAGGGTAAAATAACAAGTATGCAATCCAGGTCTGGATTCACACGATCCACATGTGCTTCTTGAAGTTTCTTTTCCACCAACTCTAATTCTTTCTCAGCCTCATCAGATAATTCTCTTGGACTATTTAAATCCTTGTCACCGTCCAAAGTCTTGAACAAATTAACTAGCTCATAGTTTTTATACCAATCATGGGCCGTATATGAGCGATATCTCCTAGTAACTTTTGAAAATCATTAAGAGTCTTCAATTTATCTCTATTTAATTTTACCTTTTGTGGCCTAATTTTTTGTAAACCTATTTTATATCCTAAATAATTGATAGAATATCCCCTCTGTACTTTTTCTGGAGCAATTTGTAGTCCCCAATCGGGCAATATTTTCTTTAGTTCTTCAAACAATGTTTCTAATGTCTTTGGGTTTGGGTCTGCCAGCAAAATATCATCCATATAATGGTAAATGATAGATTGAGGGAAGCGCTTGCGCAGTATTTCTAGTGGTTGTTGTACAAAATATTGGCATACGGTGGGACTATTCAACATTCCTTGGGGAAGGACTCTCCATTGGTACCTCTTAGCTGGCCCTGAATTATTAAGAGTAGGCACTGTAAAAGCAAATTTCTCTTTGTCCTGTTCCTGTAAAGGTATGGTAAAAAAACAATCCTTCAGATCAATAACTGCAATAGGCCATCCTTTAGGTAGCAGAGAAGGCAGGAGAATACCAGATTGTAAGGAGCCCATAGGTTGAATCACCTTATTAATTGCTCTTAAATCCGTTACCATCCTCCATTTTCCAGATTTTTTCTTGACAACAAAAACAGGAGAATTCCATGGACTAGTTGATTCTTCGATATGCTGAGCCTGTAACTGCTCCTGTACCAACTGTTCCAAAGCCTGAAGTTTTTCTCTTGTCAAAGGCCATTGTTGAACCCAAATAGGCTTTTCTGTTAACCATTTCAAAGGCAATGCTGTGAGTGTCCTTTTAGGTTCTGTGGTTATTGGGCAATTCTTTTGTACAACCTGAATGGCTGGCGAATTTTTTCCATAGTACCTTAGAGCGCCATTTCTGGAAACATAATTGAGTCTCTGGTTGATATCAGAACCAGGAGGGATATTAATCTGGGTATTCCATTGCATTAGAAGGTCGCGACCCCACAGATTCACTGCTATATCAGCCATATATGGCTTCAACCATCCTTTCTGACCTTCTGGTCCTATGCATTCAAGCCATCTCACACTCTGTTTTACTTGCGATATTGTTCCAATACCCAGAAACTGTATATCTACTGCCTGTAAAGGCCATCTGGGGTGCCATGATTGTGGGGTTATGATCAAAACATCAGCCCCCGTGTCGACTAAACCCTGGATATAAATATTATCTATCTGTATCCCCAATTTTGGTCTTTGTTCATTTATTGAAGTCTGCCAGAATATTCGTTTTGTGATTCTTTTGGGAATTTCTGAGTTTTCTTCTGAATTTATGTTATTATCTAATATCATATGGTTTTCTAGATCAGGTTTTGGATGCTCTATTCATCCTGAGTGTGCTGGTCTTCTCCTATGACCGGATATGATCTCACCATCCTTGAATTTGGAGTCTGATTTTTGGAGGCTTCCCGGGGAAGCCCCGAAAGGCGTTTCCCGGTGGTAGAGGGTTGCCTTCTTTATCCCTGGTAGATCTACATTCATTGGTCCAATGCCGTCCCTTGCTACACCTTCTGCATAATCCAGAAGGCAATGGCCTTCTGTTTGAATTAAATCTAGATCGGGTATTTTTTCCAAGAGTACCTTGTGTACAGTTCCGTCTTATATGGCCTTGTTTACCACAGTTGAAACAAGTGATGTCTTGGTTCCTCACCCTAACATTAGCAACAGCTTGGCCTACCCAATTCTCCTCGTTGCCATGGAGACATTCAGCATTTATTACATATTGAATCCATTCTTCTATCGGTGCAGCTCTGATCTTTAAAGGCATAAGTGTTCTTCTACATTCTGTATTAGCATGATCAAAGGCCAGAGAAAGTATTAATTGCTTCCTAACTTCTGGATCTGATATTGCTCTATGAACAGCTGTGGTGAGCCTCTGTATAAAGTCGGTATAAGGCTCTTTTAAGCCTTGTTTGACCTTAGTATAATGCTCGATTTTTTGACCTAGGTCCAAAATCTTTTCCCAAGCATTCAGTGCAGCAGTATGGCATAGCAATAAAGTATGCTCATCATAAGTAGATTGAGTCCTCACATCAGCAAACATGCCTTCACCAAGGATTTGGTCCTGAGAAGCAAAGAACCCCTAATTTTTCCTTGTTGTTCCAAGGTCTTGGCCTCTTCTCTAAACCAGCCTCTCCACTGTAAATTCTGACTTTGGTCCAAGACAGCAGCTGTTAGCTGCATCCAATCAGTTGGTAAAATCCGGTTTTTTTGCTGACCATGAATTTAGAAGCTGCTTCACATAAGTAGAGTGTATACCGTGCATTGATATTGCCTCTTTAAAATCCTTGATGTCTCTCATATGTACTGTCTCATAGCTATACTCTACATATTCTAAGGATACCCCAGGTGTTATCTTTGTCTGAATAGCAGCTGGGAACAATAGTGGTGCGGAAGGGGGTAGCCCTGTTATGTTTACCACTTTGGGTAGAGTATCTCCAGTACCATAATATCCCATTGGGGGTTGACCTGAACTGTTCTGAGCATAAGATGCATCACTACCCTTTTCCAGTATTGCAATGCGATCCTCCCATTCTTGAATTTTGGATATTACGGGTTCCCATTCCTGGATTTTGGATACTACAGGTTCCCATTCCTGAATTTTGGATACTACTGGTTTCCATTCTTGAAGTTTAGATACTATTGATTTTTCTAGAGCTTGAGTGTCCTGATGAAGCAGTCCTTCCAAAGACCTCACTGAGTCAGCAATTTTTCCATCCCCATCATTAACATAATTAATGATTTTCTTGTTCTCATCATTAATGTAGTCAACAAGTTTCTTGTTTTCATAATTTACATAGAGCCTATATTTCTCTTGTACAGGCTTCTAAGAGATAGTATCAAAATATAATAGGGTAAACCAAAACTATTGGAGTTGGACAAGACAAACAGAAGAAAAATAGCCCAAGAGAGGGCACAAAATACAGAAACCCACTCATTCACGTACTCAGGATTGTATGTCATAATATACACACAGAGGACCTGGTGTAGACCTCTGTAGGCCTATGCTTGCTGCTTCTGTCTCTGTGATTTTGTATCAGCTTTGATAATGTTGACTCAGAGGGACTTTTTTTCTCTGTGGCTCCATCCCTGATGGCTCTTACACTCTTTCTGCCTCCTCTTCCTGGGGCTCCCTGAGCCCTGAGGGATTTGACAGACAAGATCTCTGACTCTGCACAATGTCTGGCTGTGGGTCTCGGTATTTGTTCCCATCTGCTTCAGGAGGAAATGTCTCTAATAATTGCTGAGCAAATGTCTCTAATAATGGCTGAGCAATTCATTGATCTACGAATATAACAGAATATCATTTTTACCGTAGGTCCCTGATTCTTTGTTCCACAAGCAGTATCAAGTATGGGCTCTATCTCATGAAGGAGGCCTTAAGTCAACTCAGTATTGGTTGGTAACTCCCACAAAATTTGTGCCACCATTGCCCTAACATATTTTGCAGGCAGGAGGCAGGGTTGGTATTTACATTTCTTCTTTAGTAGAATGCAGAGTACCTAAGATTCTAGGACACAGGAGTGACGAGTCTATGTAGACACCAGTTCAACTTCTCCATGTTCAGTGAGCTGTGTAGATGTTTCTTTCAGTAAAGGACAGCACCATTTTTCTTAATTCTTGACTTTCAAAGGAGAAATAAAAATGGAAGCATCAAAGAAAATGCTTGGAATTAGAAATCTACTTTCTTTTTCAAACCCTGTCTTGATAATTGATCTTAACTTTGTATTATCCAAAGAGAATAAACTATTGCAGTTTTGTCATTTATAGTCTAGAATAATTATAAATTATGTTGGTGGTCATCATTTTGGATTAGGATTAAATAAGAATTTCTACAATTCAATGGGATAGTTATTTGCTATTATAATTTACAGAAATACATATAGATAAACTAAATTTTCAACTACAAGAAAAATTTTACAAATAAGAATATATGTGATCAAAAATGAACTGTATATTCCTGAAGTCTTGTCCATGTACATCTACAAATTGGATTTATAAAGATAAGATATTCCCATCTTTATTTATATTAAATTATTTAATTTTTGCTCTTTTGAGATTTTTTTCTCTTTAGCACCAAGAATTAAAAATATAGCAATAGAGGGGAATATCTGAGTAAAAGTAATTTGTAAAGTAAGATAGAAAATGAGGAAAGTCAGGGAAAATAAAAGGAAAGAAGTAAAATAACAGTAGGCACGTCTAAAATCATATACAATACATAGACGTCTATGTATGCACATATATGAATAGAGTTTAAATGAAATTTTTCCACTTAGACTGGCACTTCTCCCCACAGAATATTTATGAAAAGAACCCGCATGGTTAAAAGTGACTGTAGCTCTTCCAGGAGACTCATGTTCAGTTCCCAGACCTATACTGGACCATTCACAACCATCTTTAATTCCACCTCTAGGAAATCCAGTGTCCTCTTATGCCCTCCTCAGGTGCTCACACATGTTACACACACAAACACACACACACACACACACACACACACACACATACACATGCACCCACACACATACACATGCAAACACACATGTTACACACATGCACACATACACACATGCACACACACATATACACACACATGCACACATACACACACATGCACATACACACATGCACCCACACATGTACCCACACACATATACACACATGCACACACACACATGCACCCACACACATACACACACACACACACACACATACATACACACACACACACATTTGCGATGCTGGAAAAAGTACTACAAACAACACCTGAGTTCTCAGTTCTCAGCAGATACTAAACCTAAATCCTTCATATGAATTGTCTTCGTCCTCCCCTGTGACAGACACAGTCAGTCCCTGCTTTTTACTGGAGAGACAGTTGAGGTTTTCAGAAACAAGGTAAGATCTGCATTCTTTAAGTTTTAGGGGTCAGCTGGAATTTGACAGGGCCATTGCCCCTCTGCAGCCCACACTCTCTACTCTGTACCATCCCTCTATACCTCCCTTCCCACGTGCTCTACTCTATACCATCTCTCTATACCTCCCTTCCCAAATGCTCTACTCTATACCATCCCTTTATACCTCCCTTCCCACACTCTCTATACTGTCCCTCTATACCTCCCTTCCCACATGCTCTCTACTCTATACTGTCCCTCTATACCTCCCTTCCCACATGTAAAATATTTCTGCTTTCACTATTCTCACCATCAGAGAAATTTGGGGAAAAAAATCACAATTTTTAAAAGAAGAAGAGAAACTTGGTCTTCTGAGAACATTTGAACTACACTAGACAGAGAATGACTTGCTCATGACTGCATACCCGGAAACTTGCACACTACATGCCGTACACATAAGAAGCTCAGAATTAACCATGGAGAAAATAGATGAATAGAATCTAAATTGCTGTATCTACCAGTAAGTTTTCAGCAATAATAGCAACAACATAAACCTCACACAGCATATCCAGTACCCATTCAAGCCTTACAAGAGGCCCCCAGAGTTTAGTTTCCTTATTATCCTCATTTAATGAACACCAACCATGTATGGAGCACAAGCCTGGTGACATGAAGAAGTTACCATGCTGCTCATGTTTTCATCCTCTCAACAAGCATTTATTTATTGAACAGCTGCTAAATTTCAGTCACTGTTCCAGGTTCCAGTAAGAAAAAAGGGCAAGTCTTTGCCCTCATGGAATTTTAAGGGTATTTCAGAAGACAAAATACAAGTAAGAAAATATATTCTAATGCAATGCAAAGAAGACATTAATGTCATTGAGTCATTAATGATGGTAACACAGAAAGGAAGTGAAGGCTATAATTCATTTAGTACATCAATACTTAACCAGAGCCCAAAATGGCGTGAGTACATGAAAAACTGAGGCAAATACATAGATAGAAGAGTGCAGGCAGGGAATACCAGTATATGAGCAAAAGTAGATTCCATGAGTCTCTCTCAAAGGACAGACAATAGCTTTCATAGTTCCAGAAGATTCTATGCACAGTACCAGGGAAGAAAGGTTATCATCAGTCTTACCTAGCTATGAACCTTCTGAGATACAATAATGCTGGTCTGGGAGGTAAGCCCACTGGGACAACAGTGGGCACAAATGTTATTGAAGTAATCAACCACCTTTTATTGAATTTAATGCTTGTTCCATAACTGGGCCAAATCCAATGTCTGGCTAGGTCATAGGTCCTAAGGGGGAATATATTGCTCTTATTCTGCTAAATAGACACACTAAGAAACTGCCCCTAAATTCTTATATTCGTAGATCAGTGCATCTCTCAATTTCAGCAGAGATGCTTCTTTTTACAGTAGATGATGACTGGTACAGAGACTCACAATGAATCCACTTGTAGAGAATAAGAGACTGGTAAGTGCTCAGCTCTAAATGAAAATCTGTATACCCTCTCTTCCCCCAAGGTTTGGGGATCACTATGAAAGAGAGCTCGGAAAGATTGTTAGAGCTAGAAGTACTAAATGTCTGCAATAAAACAGTGTTTTCTAGACAGGACAATGCAGTACTCAAATGAATTCACAGCAATCACATACACAGTGGGGAACCTACTTACTGTTCTTTTCCTAACTGTACATGTTGCCAAAATTATTCCAAAATATTCATGTTTATATGCAAATATTAATGTTACTTTAAGCCTTCTTCAGAGATGCTTGTAACTGCTACTGGTGGTGATTAATATGGAGACATATCATAATTGGTCAAAGTACCAAGGACAAGTGATGGTGGAGTGCTTGACCTTAAATGGGACATTGATATCATCCCTTCCAAGGCTCAACGGACATCACAGAAAAGAATGTAAGAACCAGAGGCTAGAGAGGTGTTCTGGAAAAAATTTCTTCTTGCCATAACATGACTATTGCACTAATGAATTCACCACAGCTGTGGCTACCTACACAAAATATACACAAAATTGTAACAGATAATATCATGGATCAAGAAGGGGTTCATGAGGCCCCATTCCTTGCTGAAAGATTCCAGGCATAGTTAGTTAATGGTTAGAAGAAAAGAGGGTGAGTTCCCTTCAGTGATGTAGCTACTGAAAAGGTGCCCATGCTTCAGTTGCCTCTCACCCATGGCCATAAAAGCATCCTGGGTTAAACTCGATAGTTCACTTCAAAGATAGACACAAAACTATGACATCAGGAGACAAATGTGTTAGGGAAAATCCTTTCAGTGGAAGAGGGATGAAAGAGGGTAATGGATGTGAAAATGCTAAAATTCATTACATACATATATAAACCTGTCAGATAAATCATGAGTTGATTTTTTAAAAAGAACAAAAGAGAAAGTTAGTTTCCTTGTGAGAAGTCATCAGGTTCCAGAATCTAGAGGTATAGATGGTCTTAAAAGCAACGAGTTGAATGAAAGAAACATAGAAAATGAGTGTACAGCTAAAGAAGAGACAAGGTTCAAGAACAGCCCAAGTGTGGTCCAATTTCTAGAGCCCCAGAAGGCTAGTAAGTGAAACTAAGAAGAGACGGGCAGTGAGGTAAGATGAAAGCCAGGACAGTGTCAGTCTGCATAGAAGGAAAGGTTCCTCAAGCAGTGGGTAAGGGGATGAACGATACTGAAAAGTTGAGATGACAACCAGGTTTCCCACCAGATGACTAACGTGCCATGGAGTTTGGGTGGAGTGACAAGGAACAAAGCCTGATGGGAGTACGTTACGCAGAGGACACAAAGTAAGGAACAGAGAAACAGCAGGGCTAGCTATCAAGAGAAGATTGCCCATAAAGGTAAAAATAAAATTGACCTGAGCAAGGTGTAAGATTAAAGAGGAAGAGGCAATACAGTACATTTACACGTCACTAAAACGAGAGAATATGGGTAACGAAAGAGAAAGCAAGATAGATTTCAGGAAGAAACTTCTCAGGTGGCCAAGAGGGGCTGTGACCCGGTGTACAGATGGAAAGTCAGCTGCAAGTAGGAGCAAGAACTGCTTAAGCAACAGAGAAGTCTGTTGAAGTGGGTCAGAGCCATGTTAGAGAAGCCCACTGGAGGTCTCTTTAAATTGTGGGTATCAGGGTGGTAAGGGGCGGTAACAGAGTACAGATGGTCTGAGAGCAGAGAAAACAGGACTGAGGCGGTACTCTAGGGAGCTGGGAAATGAATGGCCAAGGTGAGGGAAGCAGTTCCCAGGTTGACTTCAGGTTGGATTTAGCTATAGTTGAAGTTTTACCAACCTCAAAGAAGAGAGATGAATAAAGGGGTCCACTGGCATGAAGCAAAATGCACAGTGCAACCCATGAAGTCTCACATGCACAGGGAGGAAGAAGAAAGTGAAAGAAATAATACAGATGGAACTCTGAGAGGAGTCGAGGTACTGACGTTGGGATGCCAGAAGAGGCAGGTGCTGAGAAAGCTTGTAGTTGAGCTGGCAACTCTAAGCGAGAGAAGGAAGGAATGAGTGGTACAAAGTCTACTGTGCATCCATGAAATAAAAGAATGCTCTTGGTAATGTCAAGTGTTAAATCAATCATCTGCATGGCTATTCAAAATACAGAAAATGATAAAAAGAGTGACAGTAAAAATATACTGAGATGTAGGTGCTAAAATCACCAATTAAGAAGTGCATATGGATAAGGAAGGTAGATGACACAAAAGGAGTATGCTATGGGAAAGCTTAATTGGTACCAGAGCACTAGAGAAGTCAGAACAAAGGCCTGGAAGTCACGTTGGAGAAGCAAGAACATTTCACCTACCTCGATGCCCAAGACAAAAGGGGGCAGGAGAGGCCAAAGGCCCACACCATTTGAGTAGATGGAAGAGAATAAATCAGTATTCTGAGGGGTTTTCCTAAACTCTGTCAGGGGACTCAGAAGGCAAAGTCGAGAGGTTTGAAGGGCTGAGGGGTAGTGTCATGGGAGGGCAGGGCTGCTGGGTTGCTCATAGCAACTGAGAGAAGCAAGCTCTGCAGTGGAGAGCATGATGGGAAATCAGTCTTAATAGATATCTATCTGTAATCATTACCACTTTAGCGACTGCCCTTGGAGTATAAGGGAAAGAAAACAAGGTCCTATCAGAGGCGTAGCTGAAACAAAAGTGTTTGGTTTCTGATCTGACTTATTTAGAAGTTGCCCTTCTAGATTTCTCTCTGTGGTCCATGTCTTTCTTTCCAGGTTGACTCAGTACAGTTCTCCAAGCATTCTGCTGCTTGGACCAACTTGTAGGCATGAGCTCATCTCTCTGTTAGTGCACTGTGCCTTTTTAAACACCCACAAAATGAACAGGTTACAGAAATAAATATTTGGGAGACCATTCTGGTTGTATTTTCCAAACCTGACCCAACACTTTCATAACATGAGCAGTAAATAAAGTTATCTGGTCTTTATTTTTTAGTGAAAAAAAAATCATGATACATGGGAAAGAAAATATGAAGTGAAGAAGTTTAACAAGATCTGGAGACTATGGATGAGTTGACATTTTATTTTTCTAAAGAATGTGTCCATGTCCTTAAGTAATACTTGTTTGAGGTCTGGAGTGGCTTCATTCTCATGCCTGCTTAAAGAATTCCTACTCGGGCTTGAAGACCTCCCAGACTCACCTCTCTCCACTCCTGCTGGGTCAGTTGTTTCAACAGGTTCCTATGTTTCTTTGCAATTTCTTTTTTATCATTGGTCCCTTTGAGTTGGCTTCACCTTGCCTTCCTCCACGTTTGCTTGTGAGCTCAGGATTTCTCACCCATTCCTTACCTCAGTAAATTTTCTGGTTGTTTTCTGCTCTCACTGCTCCAATGAGCCCTCCCTGGCCCCTTATTTGGGATGGGTTTTCCCTTTGCTTCCCAACAAACCCTTGTCAAAACCAACCACTATTTCCTGCTTCTTCTTCAAAACACACAGCCAAACTGTTCTTCTCTCCCCACACCATGTCAGCAAACACTTTTCCCATCTCACCAGACAACTCAGAGAAAGATACCACATACAAATGAGAATAACTGTGGCCAGTCTACACTCTGACAACCGAACTCTATTTGTCTTGCTGAGTTTTACCTTTTCATTTTGTCAACATCACTAACTGAAAATAGCAGGTCAGTGCTCTCTGTTAAAAGTAATTTCTGAATGCAATGTCAGCATCCCACAGAGGTTGACCAGGCTGCTAGGGCAGGAAGCCAAGCTGCTGCCATCAGCGGAGGCTGGAGGCAGAGGGATACTTCTGTTATTTCACTCTATGAGACCAGCTCCTGTGGCAGCTCTGCTACCTTTGGTTGTTTGGAGTCCAAAGACAGAGAGAAGGAGCCTCCTGGGGTTAAATGTCTCCCTTCTTATTCTCCACAGAGCAAAAGAAGACCTCATGATGCTCATCAGATCAAATATTCCTGCTTGTAAACTATTTGAATATTTGATCTTCCTGGTGAAGACCAAAGGGCTCCGAATGGCTTGGTCCCTTGTGATCAATATGGTCTCATACCCACGGGATCTCTGAGGACTCCATAAACAACATCCTTTTCTCTCACCCAAGTTTTGGCCAATAGAATAATAGGAAAGAGCAGTTAGACAATGGAGACAATAATCTCTGCCTAGCACATATGGGCGGTTTATAAATGTTTGCTTTAATGAATTATTAATAAACAGATTCTTCTGAGATGAAAATAATGCCTCACAAGCCATACATGCTCACACATGAACAGAAGCGAGGGATTCACCAAGAGAAAACTACTATGATCTAGGTTGTCCTTTACCTTCAAGAATGCAAAGACCTGCTATTGCTGGTCACATGACTGTATCACATGACTGCATGAACAGATAAGACCAAGCAGTTTCAGACTTTCTCTGTGATATGAGATCTGCCTAAAAAAGAAAAAAAATAAATAAATCAGAATCAAATCTCCGAGAAAGAGAGAGGAACAGGACTAGGCTGTGGACAATTAAAACAGTCCTGTCAAAGGCGTAAGTGGAGACTTCCAGATCTCTGGAGCTGGCACAGTCCTTCATAGATCTCTCAAGATACAGTAGGCTCCTGTTCTTCATAACCTTCTCTGACTAGCACTGGATGTAGGCTTCCCTCAGGAAGAGGGGGTGGGGATTGGAGGAGGGGTTTTTTGTTGTTGTTTTGGGGTGGGGTTTTTTTTGGTTTTTTTGTTTTGGGTTTTTTTTTTTTTTTTTTTTTTTTTTTTTGCTGAGAACAATTCTCAAAAAAAAAATCCATCTGAGGGCTTTCAACTACCAACAATCCCAGCGCCTGAAGAATAAGAGTCTCGGCCCTGAAAAGAAAATGATGTGGGTGAAATCCACTACAAAGAGGTACTCATGACCTGCATGTTCTGAATCATACTAAACCTTGGATTCTGCTTAGAGAGTCTTGTTGATTAGATACTAGGTAATTTTTGCAGCAGAACAATTCATCCTGGCATCTGCAATATAACAGGCACTGAGCTTTGTCATCTATACCTACATATATACAGATATAGGTTCAGATTCAGATGCAGATGTGTGTGTGTTCATAAGTGTTTTCTAAGATCTCAAAAGGGATGCTTATCATAAGAGCCAGTCAAGCATTTTTCATGTGATAAACATTCTAATAAATACTTTCTAGACTCATTTAATCCTTGCATCACTGAAATTGATGCACCCTTATCCCAGTATGTACCTTTCTCAAATGCATAAACTGTGGCTCCAAACAATAATATTATTTGTCCAAGGTCTAACAGTTCATAAGCACCAGAACGCTGACGCACAAGTCTATGCCCTTAAATAAGACACAATCCTTCTCATATGCTTTATGTCTTCTGATAATGCATGCAACTGTTCAGTAATAGCAAGTATAATTTACATTGGCTGAAAATTAAGGTTTAACTTTCAAATATTACAATAGTGATTGGCATTGGTTCGTTAGGTATAAGCATAGTATCTCTGTAAATGGCTTAACCTTTCTTTACATGTTTGCTGCTTCATAATTGCAAAACAATAGTTAACCTCCTAAAATAACAATTTCCTACTGGAAACAAAAATAAAGGAAATAACTACCATCAGTGATGACTTTCCTTTTATTTTCTTAGAATACTAGGGATCAAATGCAACCCGTGTGTGCTGGAGTCCACCAATGAGCTGCATTCCCAGCTCCTTCCTTCCATCACTACTATGAAGAAAGATAAAACTCTTTCATACTGTGTTACAATATGGTTTCTGGTCTCAGGCGGCCAGAGGTCCAGATCCAGAGTCCTACAGTGCCAGACCGCTTAGTCGCCTGCTGCTGCTTAGTCCCCAAAAATGATTCAGATGCTTATATTAACTTCACGCTGTTTGGCCTATGGCTCAGGCACATTGCTAGATAGCTCTTACATCTTAAGATTGATGTAACCCATTTTCATTAATCTGTCTGCCACGTGGCCTGTGACTCACCTGTGTTCCTTACATGTTTCTTCTTGGGCAGCTAACTCAATCTGTCTCTGACTCCGCCCTCCTTCTCCTAACTATTCGGATTCCCCATCTACTTCTTCTATGGTGCCTGCCATGGCCAAAACAGTTCTTTATTTAAAGATTGATATGCACAGCCTACAGAAAGACATTCCCATATCAATATTGCCTTTTCCTCCTATATCCCACAGCAAGACTACTCATATGGACACCTTTATTAAAAGGAACCATGAAATCATATATTCAGCTTCCCTCCCTGTCCATGGGGTGGAAGGCTAAGAGTCTAGAAATGAACTCTCACCAGACCAACCATGTCTGCTGCAATATCCTGGGTGTTAAGTCTGCTTTGGGGTCATCATCCATACAATTGACTGCCACCTTCAAAAACCAGACAAAGGCCAAGATACTCCTTCTCCTCCATCTTTTGTTCTCTACAGTTCTATCATGTAAGTAATTATGCAGTAAATATATGTTCTACATGATTAAATACCCTTTTCCTGGCTCCTTCCATTGCTGACCCCTGGAGAAGAGACTAATATTTTCTAGATGGTCCCTACAAATTGTGAGATGGAAATTAATCTGGCATTTCCAAACTGTGTTCTGTCTTTAGAGAATCCTGTAGAAGTTCCAAAGCAGGAGTCTGAGGAGGGGTAGAAGGAATTATAGATGAGCCTTATATTTTGTTATGTGGCCCCATAGCATTTATTTAACTTTGCTAATAGAACAGTCTTCTGAGTAAAGAATGAATTCTAATCTGTCACTGAGGATGTTTCACGAAAGTTGCTGCACACCTCTTGGCTCATATAAAGTAATAGCTAGCTATATAGATAGTTTCAAAAAAAAAAAAAAACAGAAGAATGGAAATCTCTTCTTCTCAGAGATTAAGAAATAGGAAGCATCTGGGGCATCTGCTGCACTTGAGTCTGGATTCTCAGTATGCACGTAAAATCTAGGCATG
This sequence comes from Phyllotis vaccarum, assembly GCA_033318265.1. Lineage (NCBI taxonomy): Eukaryota > Metazoa > Chordata > Mammalia > Rodentia > Cricetidae > Phyllotis > Phyllotis vaccarum. The sequence goes on from JARWLC010000001.1 coordinate 1,162,931, forward strand.
CTGACATGTGTCTCCAACTTCAATACTAAAACTTGGAGGCAGGTGGCTCTCCAGAGCTTGCTGGCCGGCCAATCTGGCCAAATTGGCAAGCCTCAAGTTCAGTGAGAGAGACTTTGTCTTTTCAAAAAAGTGGAGAGAGGAAGAGTGGTTGAGGAAGACACTAGATGTTAACCTCTGGCTTCTGCTTACACATACATATACATGCACCTGTATGTATACATGCAACACATAGGCATATACACACAGAGAAAGAGAAGGAGGGAGGGAGGGAGGGAAGGGAGGGAGGGAGGGAGGGAGGGAGGGAGGGAGGGAGGGAGGGAGACTTTAAGAGAGAAATTGAGCCACAGAGGAAAAGAGAATTGATAAAAATTTTCCGGCTAAAATGAATACACCACACGAGAAGTACAACAGCAAGCCACATCAGCATACCCTGTAGCTCTGAACAGCTGGGTAGCTCTCTGCTGACCTGAAAGCAGTTTAGAATACCTTCAGGTCTTTCTGTAGCCTTAAACTCAATCAATGTCAAGATCAGTGCCCATGGTATCGGATTATATTGCCCTCCAAGTGTCCTTAAAGAGTCTTTCTCATTCCAGCAGATGTCAACAACAAACAGACCAACAAGGCTGCTGTCAAAGCTTGTCTGCAAGCAATCTTACTGAGACTCTTAATTAGTCCTAAGGAAGGTCTAAGCTTTTCACAGCTGTGATGCTGCTTGCACCCTTAGGTCTGAATCAGGGTGTCCGACTCCATCATAACAGTAACCAAGAGAATCAGAATACTCCTCTGTATCCAGCAGTGTTTTCAAATCATTTTGTATTTTATTCATCAGAACAAGCACTTAGCTGGATGTAGTAGCACAAGGTTGCACTAAGTAGGGTTGTTTGAGTCTATAATACCAGATTTGGTAACTCAATAATATCTGATCTCAAAAAAAAAAAACAAAAGAGTTCTACATATATCTTCAAAATTGTACTATTAAGCTACGAACAATCATACATTAGTTAATATGAAAAATCAAGTACACTGCTCATCATATGCTGGGAACCATTGTTGTAAAAATCAATAAAGTGCAGTCAGTCCTCCAAATCTGTGGGCTCTGTATCCACGTTTAACTACTTTTATATATAAAATACAATGTATGTAGTGTCCATACTATGTAGTCAAAAGTTTTTGACCCTACCAGAAACTCTCAAATACCAGGCATCCACTTCCCAAATAATTGACTCGGGGTTAATTTTATAGTAACTGCTGGGCTAGTAGCTCAAGCTTATCACTAACCAGCTCTTTCACCTAAATTAACCCATAATTCTTATCTGTGTTTATCCACATGGCTTGGTATCTTTTCTCAACACAGTATTCTCATCTTGCTTCTACTGCATTTGATTTGTATCTCCTGTTCTGCCTTTCCTTTTCCCAGGATTCTCCTTGTCTGTCTGCCCCACTTATGCTTCCTGTCTACCTACTGACCAATCAGTGTTTTATTAAACCAATACAAGTGACAAATATTTACAGTGTACAAGAAGAGCCTAGACTCACAGCACTTTTGAACATGGGCATTTTCCTGAAACAACAAGGTTGCAATGTATATGGCATTTATACATGTTAGATTGTATTGCTAACCCCGAGATTGTTCAAAATACAAAGGAGAATGTGTGCAGTGGTTTGAGTCAGAATGGCCCCATAGATGCATATATTTGAACACTGAGTCAACAGGGAGTGAAATTATTTGAAATGATTAAAATTTTTAGGAGGTGTAGCCTTGTTGAAGGAGGTATGTCACTGGAGATAAGCTTAGAGGTTTCAAAAGCCTATACCAAGCACAAAACATATCTCTCTATCTCTCTATCTCCTTCCTTCTTCCCTCTGTCTCTGTCTCTGTCTCTCTTTCTTTCTGTTTGTGTGTGTGTGTGTGTGTGTGTGTGTGTGTGTGTGTGTGTGTGTGTGTACTTCCTACTGAGTTCATTTCTGGTATGTAGATGTGTTTAGGCTGAACACTTGGGATAAAATATGCTATTATGGAAACCATCCTTTAAAACTTTCTTTTCTCGCAGCAGCCACTGGTTCCTGTAGTTTTTCATCTAAAATGAAATTTCAACATCAAAGTCGGAATGTCAGTCGGTGTTGTCATCATGGAGATTTTGTTTAGGCAACCATAACTGTTGAGATTTCAGGGGTACAGCTTCTCTGACATTTATCACTTTGGCAATCTCTCCATCTCCTTTGGCAAAACTTTCCCTGAGCCTTGGATATACAGTGCATTATCAATGTATCGCTTGGGGCTGGGTCCCCATAGTCACATATTCTCTGCATTTGACTATTTGTGTATCTTTGTAATAGTCTCCAATCTATTGCAAAAGTTTCTTTGATGAAAGGTTGGAGCAACATTTATTTATGATTATAACTATTTAGAATGCACTAAAAATATACATCAGTTTAGGAAATTTGCAGTACTGGATTCTCTTCTAGGGTCTATGAGCTCTTCACCATGGGTAGTTAGATAATTTTATAGTGCCAACAATGAATTATCTATTGAATGAGTCTCAGGTCCGATTAGAAAGCAGTTGGTTACCCCAAGATAAAATGCCACTATAGCTCTATTAGGGATACCTTGCTGGCAGTCTTGTGTCTGTGGTCTTCACTGCTGGATAGGACTATTAACTGATTTTCTCTCCTAGCAGCTTGCACAGCACTTTCCAGTACTACAAAAAGTTAGTTCTTGAGGAAGAGAAGGTTTCCTCCAGGTCTGGTTCTATATTTTTGTTGTCATTTAATTTTGTTTCCAGAAGACAGGATTATGGAGCCTATATGAATTTAATGCTAACAAAATTAGCAAGGAGTTTTCTCTTCAATTTCAGCAGTACACTGTCTTCAGCATTAGCAGAGTACAAATATGAAGAAAACATGCCTAAAATAAATAGCAAACAACATATAGCTTATTCTTATAACTTTTTAAATATTTTTACATACAATACATTTTGATCATATTCTTTCCCCTTCCCCAACTCCTTCCAGGACCTCCTGACTTCCCTACCCACCCAAATTATCTATCTATCTATCTATCTATCTATCTATCTATCTATCTATCTATCTATAACTATCTCAAAAAAAGCATAAGATAAAAAAAATATCAAAACAAACAAGAAACATTAAGATAAAAACAAAACAAAAAATACTACACAAAAAAACATGGAGTTCATTTTGTGTTGGTCATGGGTCCTGTCCTGGAGTATGGTTAATACACTCAGTGACACTCCTTTAGAGAAAACTGATTTTTTTCTTTCCCAGAAGGTATTGATTGCAAATAGGTTCTTGGTTAGGGGTGAGGCTTTGTGTCTACTTGCCCTTCTCAGTTCTGGGATTTGTCTGGTTTGAGTCTGTGCAGGTCTTTTAAAGTTATTCATTAAGAAGTGAAAATCTGTTGGCATTCTTAATCTAAAAGTCCTTTTAAGGCCATAGTTTCTTTAGAAGCAGAGATTCTTAACACTCAGTATCAAAGACACCTCAAGTAATAACTTCAGGCAGTCTTTTCCAGGTTAAATTTATTTCAAAGAAATTCAAACAGAACCAGTCGTTTCCCACTAGCACAGACCACAAAATATCAGAATTGTTCCGATATGTTTAATGTAGCAGCTCTCAATTTTGGCAAAAAACTAAGAAGCTTTGAAAAACACTGGCGGTCAGGTCCCACCCTGGAGATTGACGTGATTTGCCTTGGGCACTGCTTATGCATTGAAGGTGATGACTGTACACCCAGTGTCAAGATTCACAGCCTCGGAGAAACACCACATTCAAAAAAGAGGGCTCTCCATAAACAAGAACAGAAGTTGTGTACTTCAAGAGAAAAGCAATAAACAAGGAGCAAGCACAGCCGCAGGAGCCAACACCACAACTCAGAGGCCACACTGCTCTAGCAGGAAGCAAAGCTGGCTTCCAGCCACAAGACTAAACTTCAGGAGAGGCCAAGTTTAGACCCATCAAGCTCAGAAATTTTTAAAGGGCAAGAGCTCTTCTAGACTGTTCATTCCTCCTACTGAAGAGAGGTCTCAGACAAAAGAGAGAGCCCATTCCTGCGGTGACAGCAATGAGCAGAGAATTCCGGAGTGGCCAGTGTGTCTGTTTGTATTTTGACTCTGGAACAGAAAAGCCTTTGAATGTCTTCCCTGCATGCAGTTTTCCCCATACCCCAACACTAAATGAAAGGGAAAAGAAAAACCTATAAGAAGTATAGACCATGAAGCCTATTGGCCAAACATCCCCTCGGCCTGATGCCAAGCCTGTACTTTTTATGTTGTCACAGCAAGTTAGTATAAAAGACACTCTCCCGTAAAGATCACTCTACAGTTAACAGTCCCAAAAGTCAACCTTTTGGGGATAACTTTACCTCCATCTGGGAGCTGTGTTTTCCAGCTCAGCAATAACTTAATTCAAAATAAATGATCACAACAGTGTCTCTGTGCCATGCATGACAGGAAGCACCTTGAAAGGAAAGATAGGTGCTTAGCAGAGCAGTGAGATATACACCAATCTGACACTGGTTTGTACAGAAAGTCAAGGTTTTATACAGAAGCATCATTAAGTTACAAATAAGAGCTGAGGTTTTTGCTCTGTAAACAACCCCAGCTTAGAAATGCCTCTAAGAATTTTCTTAATCTGAAAATGCATTTAATAATGTGTAAAATAGTTTACAAAAAGAAGTAGAAATAATAATTTTTGTATTTAACATAGGAAAACTATTTATCTATAATTATTAGGTTCTGTCTTCACGCCGTGGAAATCATGTGATCAACAGTACAAAGGATCACCTTTCATAAGCTCCCTAAGTTAGCTTCAACAGATGGGAGTAGAGCAGGAGATCCCCCATGTGTATGCTTACACAGCCTTCCTTCCTTCTAACCCCTCTTGTGAGATCATAGTTTCAACCAAATGTAGCAAAGAAGAGACTCATCACATTTTTTCCCTGTACTGATTCTTTATTGCATGTGACAAAGGTGCAACCATTCACTTACCCTGGTGCAAACTGATCTTCGAATTTCTATACCCACTTTAAAACTGGGAGAGCAAACCAGAGAATGCATTCTTTGACCCTTTCAGGAAGGCTGTTAAACGCCTTCAGCCCTCCAAAATACCAGGTTCCCTGTTTCCCCATTGAATCTCAGCTCTCATCTCTATATTCTGCCAAGTGTCAGCCATGAAAGTGCTGCTTCTCATTCTCATCTGCCTTGTCACTAACTTCTACCATTTCTTCCCGTAAGATCAGTAAAATCATTGTTTCCCCATTGATACGTTACTACACCTCTATTGAGAAGCTGGGTCACCTGACAAAGGAGTAGCTGGTAATATGGTGACGTTACTACACCTCTATAGAGAAGCTGGGTCACCTGACAAAGGAGTAGTTGATAATATGGTGACGTTACTACACCTCTATTGAGAAGCTGGGTCACCTGACAAAGGAGTAGCTGGTAATATGGTGACGTTACTACACCTCTATTGAGAAGCTGGGTCACCTGACAAAGGAGTAGCTGGTAATATGGTGACGTTACTACACCTCTATAGAGAAGCTGGGTCACCTGACAAAGGAGTAGTTGATAATATGGTGACGTTACTACACCTCTATAGAGAAGCTGGGTCACCTGACAAAGGAGTAGCTGGTAATATGGTGACGTTACAGTCCAATACTCTTTAAATATTTGTCTATTTTTCTACTTTTAAGATGTATTTAATATTTTTATTGAAAACATATAACATCTGATTACAGTTTCTTCTCCCCTAGCTACCTCCATATCCTCCCTACCTCCCCACGGGATCTCAAAATGTAGTCCTGGCTGACCAAAACTTGCTATGTAGACAAGGCTGACTTCAACAGAGATCCATCTGCCTCTTCCTCTCAAATACTGGGATTAAAGGTGAACACCATTATGCCCAAAATATTTGTTCAATACTTATTTAATGGAAACAAAAAAAATAATTTTATTAATTAAAATTGTATACTTTTCTATGTTTGGTAATGAGGAATTAATTACTGTGTTTTTGAAACAATACAATCTCAGGAATAAACTAAATACTGCAAATATGTAGACAATAAAATTAACTACTGACTCTCAATGACTTCCGTTTCAAAAATACCCAATCACTGCAAGTGTTAATACCCACAACTCTTGGAGCTAAAGGCACAAACAGCTGGAATAAGCAGCTTATATGTACATGTTGCAAAGACATGAGGAAGTACAGAGGTAGGTCTTTAATTTCAAATGTAGCACATTGTCTACTTTAGCAAGAGAGAAATAAATTTACATTTAGCCAGTCCGGGAGGACATCATATAGAGACCTGAGTTATTTTCCCATTTATATATTAGAGTCTGGGTGGCTTCCTGGACAGTAATTTTCTACATTAAATTCTGACATTCATCCAAGGTTTGCTCATCTAACATGAGGACTATTACTAATTTTTTTTTTCATCACTCACTTCTATTGATGACGTGGATTTCCTGTCTCCATTTTTTTCTCCCTTAAAATCAATTACAATTATCTGGTTTGTGTCCTCGGCCACTAAATTACACTTTGTAGAGGATGTAATGGAGAAAACCCAGGCTGCCTGAACTAACACGGCTTCTATATCTCTTTGGTGTCTGGGCTTCCAGAGCTATAGGGGAAACTGCCAAGCCACGGGAAATTCTTGGGTCCACTGCACACCCTCCTTGGCGTAGAAAAAGGTGTTCCACCACTGGGATTATTTTTTTTAGAAAATGGTACAGCAGATAGTAATTTCACCCATTATATGTATATATTGGGAGGAGAGAGCATTAACTCCTCTTAAGACTAACGTATGACACTTAAAGGCCTCTGTGATGAGCCTTGTCAGAAATAGTTCACTTGCCAGGAAAGCATGGGAATGGATATGCCTGGGAGCACACACTGGCCAGTATAACAGTGAGATAATTGAGACCCAATTCCCGATATCTGACTGATCACCCCTGGTGGCCACTTGGCCTCCTGGAGGCCATTGCCTTATTTGTAACATAAGGAATAAAACCTTGGTCAAAGTGCCCAACATGTGCTGTGACACATAAGAAAGGGAGGGAGGGAGGGAGGGAGGGAGGGAGGGAGGGAGGGAGGGAGGGAATGTATTGTAAGCCAGATATGCCTTCTATAATACACACATTTGAGATGGGATATGAACAACTAAACTGAGTTAATTCTCCTGCAGTTTGAGAGAACAGTGCACCTCAACTACAGAAATGAACACCAGAGTTGGAGCTTTTCTGAGTGTGTGTGTGTGTGTGTGTGTGTGTGTGTGTGTGTGTCCACCCCCCTGCCCCTTCTTTGTTCGTGTCCCAGTCCCCTGCCACTTGTACCCAATGAGCAATTAGGCCATCACGTACTTTTTAAGGAAAAGCAATTTAGCCTAGTAATAAAGTGACGGGGCTTTGGGCTCCAACTCCAGGTTCCATCCTCCCCAGTTCTGTAATTTAACTATATATCCCCAAAATTCAGTTTTCTCCATTGAAAAACTGGCAAATCAATCATTGTCTTTCTCCACCCAGAACGGGGGAGAGGTGGTTCTGAGTAAGAATCTGTGTCAGCCCCTGCTTGCCTTAGATCAGCTCTTACAGGAAACCTTAGCAGAGACACCTGTGAAGAGCTATCTCCCCTCCCTTTTAACCCCCTTTCCATTCACCCTGGGTGGCAGGGTGAGCCAGGGGCAGTTCTCAAACTTGCTCCCTCTCCTTGTGTCCATCATTTCCACAGCAGCGTGGCCTGTACTCTGCATTTGTTGTAAGAGACACCAAACAGACACCAAGGAAAAACTACATAAATTAAACCATAATCTACAAAGCTTCCTCTTGGGCTTCAGTGGGCACACCTTAAGAAAAAGGGTCCATTTCTTAGGGAGAATACTTGATTTAAATATTTCCCAGCATTTTGATTATTTGAGTGATTCTCCCTCTGTGCATTTCTATACAGTCAAGTCTTTATCATTATACTAAGTAAGTATTTTCTGTGTCCATATCTTCTTTTACATACAAAGCATTCTCAGAATCTTTTGTATTTTATAACAAAACACCTTAAAAATTCCTTTTCTAAAAGATACAGGAATCATTGTACCTGTTATATAGTATTAGGTCTTTAAGATTTAAAATTTCAAACCACATTTTTAAAAAAAGAAAGAGATTCCTTAGGCAATGCCTCAGTTGATAATAAGAATTCAGATTTTTAACCATTTTGAAAGATTAGCTGGTGGTGCTACTGGAAGCCACTAGAAGATTCATTTCTCCCCTTCATGAAAGGCCAAGAGATGCCAGAGAAACAGGGCAAGACAGGGCAAGAACACCCAAATTCCCCAGAGCCTGAGGGAATCCCTACTTAGAGGGATGAGCCACACTGGAGTAGCCTTGACCCTGCGAGCTGAAGACTTGGCAATGACTGGCCACAAGGAATACGTTTCCATGTAAGGAAGCACACACTTGACTGGTCTTTAAGAAAGCAAAGCCGTTATGTTGGAGAGGAACACTTCTCCACTGTTGATGGGAGTGCAACCTGGTACAGTCACTCTGGAAATCAGTATGGTGGTTTCTCAGAAAAGTGGAAATCATTCTATCTTAAGACCCAGTTATATATCACTATTGAGCATATACCTAAGGGAAGTTCAACCTCACCACAAGGGCATTTTCTCAACTATGTTCATAGCTGCATTATTTATAATACCCATAACCTGGAAACAACCTAGATGCCTCTCAACTAAAGAATGGATAAAAAACAAATGTGGTATATTTACACAATTGAGGTAATTTTTACTCAGAGGTAAAAAAAAAAAAAAAATTTAAAAAGAAAATGACATCATGAAATTTGTAGATAAATGGATAGAACTAGAAAAAAATCCTGAGTAAGGAAACCCAGTCCCAGAAAGACAAACATGGTGTGTTCTCACTCATAAGCGGATACTATATGTAACGCAAAGAATAACCAGACTACATCCCACAGTTCCAGAGAAAACAGGTAACAAGGAGGACCTTAAGGGGAAATAGCTGAGATCCCCTTAGTAAACTGGGGGTGGGAAAGGAAGCGATAGAAGGAAGGGGTGGGGGATGAAAACACCAGGGAACAGGGGTCTAGCTGGGGGAGAGATAGAGAGGAAGAGAGCCATCAGTTACTGGGTGAAGTCTCTATGATGAAAACAGATGCAGATTCACAGCCAAGCACCAGGCCAAGTCAAAGAGAGCAAAGAGGGATCAAAATGATGGAGAAATCTACAGAGACAAGGAGCTGAACCAAGCTCATGGGAACTCTTAAACCTTAGACCAACTGCTGTGAAGCCTGCATACAGGAGACAGATGTGGAGCTTGCACTGTTTGAGGGGCCCCAGGCAGTGGGATCAGGATTGATCTCTGGTGCATGAGCTGGGTTTATGGAGCCTGTTTCTTATGGTGGGACACCTTGCTCAATCTTGATTGGGGGGGGGGCGGGGGGGGGGGGCCTTGATCCTTTCTCAACTGAAAGGACCAGGCTTTGATGACTTCCTATGGGTGGCCTTAACCTTTTGGGGGAAAGGTATGGAGGATGGTGCTGGGGGGGGGGGGGCGGACTTGAAAGAGCAGGAGAGATGGGAGGGAAATCTGTGGTTGGTATGTAAAATAAATTTTTTATTGTGGCTGACTTCCTCCTTCTCCGAAACCTCTCCAAATTTCTCACTAATTTCTTTCTGTGACAAAATTCTACAGTCAGATATCAGAAGTTTTCTGTTTAAAGGAAAAGTGTGTGGAACTTTAATTTTTTTCCACTGTCTGACTAATGCCAAGCTGTGGCACTGTAGCAATGTGACACTGTCACAATCATAGTATGGTCATGGGCTTGCTTCATTGTACAAGATAAAGACTTGCTTTGCTACTCTCAAATACAAGCCTTAACTCATGTTTAGATAATTTTTATGCATCATAGAACTACACAGATCCTGACTAACGGGAATATCCCAAGCAGTGTCCTTCTCTATGGTTGTCTTGAAATGCACCTATTTAGAGGGTCCACTGTTGTAGAATATTTAACTATGTAAAGGGTGTTACATTTGCTTATGCTGCATTTGTTTATTTTTGTAAAGATGTGTTACATCTATTTCGCCTGCCTGTCTAAGGCACCTGATTAGCCTAATAAGAAGCTGAATGGCCAATAGCTAAGCAGGAGAGGGATAGGCGAGGCTGGAGGGCAGAGACAGAGAGACAGAGAGCGCTACACCGGGGCCGGAAACCAGAAAGCCACCAGCCATCCGGGTACCGGAGGAAGCAGGAAAAGTAAGATGTACAATGAAAATAAAGTAAAAACTTTGAGGCAAAGCATACCTGAAGAGAAACAGGATAACTCAAGTTATAAGAGCAAAAAAGCATGAGCTAAGGCCGAGCATTCATTAACTGTTCATAAGTCTTTGTCTCGTGATTGGGACCTGGTTGGTGGCCCAAAGAAAGCCTGCTACAGTCATAGCTCAGAGTAAGAAAGAAAAGAAAAAAAGTTCATACAAGACCCTCTTTTCTAGGTGGAAAGCCACTTTCCAAAAATAGATGAGTTGTCCTAGGGAACTTGGATTTATAGAATGTGAAAATGTTTTAAAATATTGATTAAGCCATCAGCGGTCACCGTATGCCAGTATGTGTCAGTTATTTCCAGACTCCTGATTTCAGATTTATATTATTCTAAAAGCCTTGCTCATTCTTCTGAACCAGATTAGCTCTCCAATCAGGTCCATTCCCTCCTCGTCTCCAATTTTTATTCCTTTCATCTATTTTTTCATCTGATGGCCGTATCTGTGCCTGATCTGATTGATGGTTCATTCTAATGCTTAGCCATGGCTTTTATGAACTAGGACTTGTGAATTATCACAAAGTGCCCAGCATTCCCAGGTGCAAACCAGTTTCCTGCTGTTATTTTCAGGCCTTTGCATGGCATGGTTGGCATTAGGCTTTCTTATTTTTAGATTTTTAAATAAATAAATTAAATAAATCACTGCCTCCCAACACCATGAGCACCTGACCAGAACTCAGGTTGGAGAAAGGATTGCTGGACCTGGCAGGAACATGCAGAGATACAAAGAGAAGCCAGAGACACCAGAATGTGAGAACACAGAGCAGAGGACACTATAAATTTCCTGAGCATGTAAACCAGCACAGCATCACATCCAGTGTGGGACAGAGCAGAGTACACCTTGGTATGGTGAGGAGTTACCATGATGCATAAGAATTTACATAGTGGTCCTAGTTAGACGTGTGTCCTCTCTATGCCTGGCCCCATTCTTTACCACGTGGACGTCCCAACGATGTGACTTCTATCTTTCTTGGACCCAGAATGTACACGTTGTGGCAAAGAAGATACACAGGGCCTGGAAGCAAGCTTATGAAGATTTTTCACAGAAATTTCAGAATCCCAGGCACCCAAAGAATGATCTAAGGAAAGAACACACCCTGCTAGCATCTTTACACCACAGATACTCACCTGATGGGAAGTGGTAGGGGCAGAAGACCCACTGGGGCTTTCTTCAGAGAGAAGAATTCAATTTCTCAGTTCACAGAGTCACGGGAAAAGTCAGAAAAAAGTTTAGATTGATTGCTTTAGACAAGATTTGTGCATTTTCATGGCTGATGTGTTATACGCCAGCAACCCAAATATTCCCATGAGCCTTGATGAGAATGTGGGTAGAAAAAGAACAGAGAAGGCAAGTGTGAGGAAGAAGCCTTAAGAGCATGGGATCTTGAGAAGGAAGACAAAGCAAAGCCCACAGTTGGCAACTGATGGCGTCAGCATGGTAACACCAGCAAGGGGTTCAGGGAGCACAGGAGAAGGAACACAGAGGGAAACTTCATCTTTAGGGAGCCACTAAATACCGTACATGCACATGTAGAAGAAAGCCAACCTTGGGTAAGAAAAGGGAAATTTTTGAAAACCCAATTATTTAATTGAAAGGCAATGAGCTTCCACAGAAAATACTGTATTCTCTTTTTCTTACATAGAAGCTACAACAGTTATCTTGAAGGTGGAATAATGATTACTAGGGGTTAGGAATCACCCTGAAGGCATTAACAGGTTCAGTTATTATGTGTTAAATTATTAATTAAAAAATTAAATCTGTTCAAAAATAACCAAGAAAGGACTGAGATGCCCTCATGAGGTATGAAGAGTGCATACTCCCCTCATTTTTCTTTTAACCCAGCTATTAAAGTTTTCTAATCTATTCACATGGAACTCAGAGGAAAGAGAGCCAGGCTGGACCTGCCCACCAGCCCGGGGAGGGGGGAAGGACGGGTATGGGAGGAGGGGAGGTGGACATCCCCACTTCAGAGTCCCTAGGGTCTCTGCAGCTCAGCTGTTTTGTGGTGCCACAGAGCACCAATAAGAAGTCCTGAGATGTAGAAATCAAAGAGCCTACATGTTCCTCTTATACACATAAGTAATTGCTTGTAAACACGTGTAACCCAGCAATAAGTTAAATAAATGAATTAGTTAAATGAACTAATAAACTGACATTTTGTCACCTTTCAACTGAATGGCCTTTAAGTGCTGAACCTCTTGATTTCTCTTGGAAAAATAAAGATAAAACCTACCTTAAAAAATAATTTGTGAGGACTAAATGGGCCAAGGTGTATGTAGCAATTAAGCCATTTACAATAAGCACCATGGATATTCACTTTTTAAGCAACCTCTTCCTGTTCACTCTAAGCAGGCCATCCCTTGAGGATGTTAGATTTTCTGAAGAAAGTGAAACCTTTTCTTCTGCCTATTTGAGAATTTCACCAATAGACCCTGAAATCCACAAGCTAAGATCCTTAACAGGATGTTGAGCTACAAATCCCTTCCCTGCCATCTTGCTGTGCACTTATATAGCTGCTCACCCGCCCCTTGGGTTCATTTTTAACTCTCAGGTCTTGTCCTCCTTTCCTTCCTAGAAAATGAGTCTACATTTTCTCTCTTCAAATTCTTTCTTTAGAGAGTATAAAGGAAGGACTGAAATAATAGATCCTGGACTGAAAGGATCAGTGTGGGGGATATGCTGGCACTAAGAGACTCAAGGATGCTTTGGGCATGCTACCTGGGAGCACAGTGATCTGCATGGACAAGATAATCTGACCTCAGCACGTGTTTTCTTCATAAGCTGCATGTGCAGCAGAGCAACAGATGAAAGACCTGTAGGCAAGCTGCACCAACACCCAACAATCACTGGACTCAGAAACTTCTACAACCCACTCTGCCACTGAACCTCACCGACTCCATCACTCCTCCCTTGGCCAACCATCCACCTAAACAGAAGTACCACCTACTCCAGTTGGAAAAACAGATGAATGCCTGCCACCCATCATCCACCACCCACCCCAGCTAAACAGCCGCAATCTCTAGGTCTTAAGCCCCAGCTCCTCCCCCTCCATATAAGCCCCGGCAAGGCAGCTGGGTCTTGCTCCCTACTCTGAAGTAGTCCCCAGCACCTAGTCAACAGGTGAGAGACCTACAAGCAGGCTGTACCAGTACCCTCCACACCCACTGGACCCCACGACCAACCCCACTGTCCAAACCCACTGATCTCATCATACTCCCCTAGGCCAACCATCCACCCCAACATCAGACACCCCTATAGGCACAAGCACCACCTACAGGAGTTGGAAGAACAGCCCCTTTAGGAGCAAGCGCCAGCTACACAAGTTAAAAGAACAGATAGGTAAATGGCAATATAAGAATTTGGGCAATAACAAAAATGGCATTATGGCAACAACAGAGCCTTGTGGTTGGTTCTACAGCAGCAAGACCTGAATGTAGTGGGATTATGTTCTGGTACATTGTAAATATTTGTCCCTCCTATTGGTTTAATAAAACACTGATTGGCCAAAAGGAAGACAGGAAGTGTGGGTGGGGCTACAAGACTAAGAAAACCCTGGGAGGAGGGAGAGTGAAAAAGAAGAGACACCAACGGACACAGAAGAAAAAAGCCAGGATGCTGCCCTGAGAAAAGGCGCCAAGCCACATGGCTGATCATGGGTTAGTTTAAGAGTTAAGAGTTAGCAAGTTATATGCCGGAGCCATAGGCTGATCAAAATGAAATTAATATAAGACTTTCTGTGATTATTTGGGGCAACATGGTAGCAGGGCTAAGAGCATGTTTGAATCTTGGGGCTTGGCTGGAAAGTCTGGGCCAGAAACTTCTTATTACACCTGAACAAGACGAGGCACAAGAAAATGACCTTTAAAATAACTTTAGGAAGATGATAGCGGCCCTTAAAGAAGAAATAAAAAAATTCCCTTAAAGAAATTGAGGGAAAGACAAACAAAAACTGGAAGAAATCAATAAATGTCTTAAAGAAAGCTAAGAAAAAACAAGCAGGTGAAGGAAACAGCTCAAGACCTGAAAGTTGAAATAGAGGTGATAAAGAAAACATAAACTGAGGGGATTCTGGAAACGGAAAATCTAAGAAAGCAAACAGAAACTACAGACGCAAGCATAACCAACATAATGCAAGAGATGGAAGAGAGAATCTCAGGTGCTGAGGATTTTATAGAGGAAATGGATTCATTGGTCAAAGAAAATGTTAAGTCCAACAAATTCTTAACAAAAAAGAAAAATCCAGGAAACATGGGACACCGTGAAAAGACAAATCTAAGAATAGTAAGGATAGAAGAGGAAGAAGAATTCCAGCTCAAAGACATAGAAAATATATTTAACAAAATTATAAAAGAAACCTTTCCCAATCTAAAGAAGGGCATGACTTGAAGGTATAAGAAGTATACAGAACACCAAATAGACCGAACCAAAAAAAAGTCTCACCACATAATAATGAAAACACTAAATATACAGAATAAAGAAAGGTATTAAGAGCTACAAAAGAAAAGGGCCAAGTAACATGTAAAAGCAGAAGTGTCAGAATTATACCCTACTTCTCAGTGGAGACTCTAAAAGAGCTGGTCCTGGACAAACATTTTTCAGACACAAAGAGGTCATGGATACCAGCCTGGGCTACTATAGCCAGCAAAAATTTCAGTCACCATAGATGGAGAAAACAAGGTATTTTATGACAAAACCAGATCTAAGCAATATCTATCCATGAATTAAATCCTACAGAAAGTACTCAAAGGAAAATTCAAAACCCAAGGTTTTGCTACGCCAACATAGCAAAACCCCAAGAAGAAAAACACACACTACCACCACCACCATCAAAACCAAAAAATAAAAAAATAATAAAAGATAAGAACAGAAATTAATAATCATTGGTCATTAATATCTCTCAATATAAATGATTCAATTCTTCTATTAAAAAGATAAGGTAACAGAATGGATATGAACACAGGATTTATCCATCTGCTGCATACAAGAAACATACCTCAACTTCACAGACAGGCATTACCTCAGAGTAAATGGTTGGGGAAAGATTTCCCAACCAAATGGATGAAAGAAGCAGCTGGTATAGCTTATCCTAATATCTAATAAATATAGACTTCAAGCCAAAATTAAACTCAAAAGAGAAGAAGAAGGAAATTTCATACTAATCACAGAAAAAATATCAAGATGAAGTCTCAGTTCTGAACACCTATTCCTCAAATACAAGGACACCCACATTTGTTTAAAAAAAAAATACTGAAGCTTAAATCATACATCAAAGCCCACACGTTATTAGTGGGAGACTTCAATACCCCACTCTACCAATGGACAGGTCTGCCAGACAGAAACTCAACAGAGAAATAAGGTAACTGAAAAATGTTATGATTCAAGTGGACTTAACAGATATAGAACATTTCATTCAAACACAAAAGAACATGCCTTCACCTCAGCACCTCACAGAACCGTCTCTAAAACTGACCACATACTGGATCACACAGGAAATCTTAACAGATTTGTAAAAATCAGAATAACCCCATGTATCTTATTAGATCATCATGGGATAAAGTTAGAATTCAATAATGATACAAACTACAAAGAACCTAAAAGCTCACAGAAACTTAACAACTCTCAACTGAATTACCACTGAATCAAGGGGGAAAAAAATCAAAGAATTCCTAGAATTAAATGAAAATGAATCCACAACATACCCACGTTTACTAGACACAAGGAAAGCAGTGCTAAGGGGACGGTTCATAGCTCCACTAAGTGCCTACATAAAGGATTTGGGGAAATCTCACACTGATGACTCAACAGCACGGCTGAAAGCTAGAGAAGAGGAAGAAGCAAACTCACCCAGGAGTAGACGGCAGGAAATAATCAACTCGGGGCTGAGGTCAATAAAACAGAAATAAATAGAATAGTACAAAAAGTCAATGAAACAAAGAATTGGTTCTTTGAAAAAATCAGCAAGATAGACAAAACCCATATCCAAACTAACAAAATGGTCGATAAAGAACATCCAAATTAACAAAATCAGAAATGAAAAGGGGGACCTAAATGTAAACACTAAGGAAATCCAGGGAGTCATCAGATCATACTTCAAAAACCTGTACTCCACAAAATTGAAAAATATAAAAGAAACTATTTTCTGCATAAATACCACACACCAAAATTAAGATAGGATCAAATAAACCATTTAAATAGACCTGTTACTTTTAAGAAAATAAAAAATGTCATTAAAATCTCCTAATCTGAAACAGCCCAGGTCCAGATGGTTTCAGCTCAGAATTCTACCAGAATTTTATAGAAGAGCTAATAATACTCCTCAAATTGTTCCACACACTAAAACCAGAAGTAACTTTGCCAATTTTTTCATGAAGCTTCAGTTACCCTGATACCCAAATAACATAAAGATGCGTCAAAGAAAGAGAATTACAGACCAGTCTCCCTCATGAACATTGATGCAAAAATATTCAATAAAATATTAGCAAACTGAATCCAGGAATGCATTTTCAAAAAATCATTTACCATGATCAAGTAGGCTTCATCCCAGGGATGCAGGGTTGATTCAACTTACAAGAATCTCTCAATATAATCCACCAAATAAACAAACTAATTTTTTTTAATGATCTGATGTGGGAATGCCTTTCTGTATGCTGTGAATCTCAATCTTTAAATAAAGGAGCTGTTTTGGGCCATGACAGGCACCATAGAAGAAGTAGGAGGAGGAATCAGAATAGGTAGGAAAGGAAGGGAGGAGTCAGAGGCAGATCAAGCAAGCCGCCCAAGAAGAAACATGTAAGGAACACAGGTGAGCCACAGGCCACATAGCAGACAGATTAATAGAAATGGGTTGATTTAAGATGTAAGAGAAAGTTAGCAATGTGCCTGAGCCATAGGCCAAACAGCATGAAGTTAATATAAGTGTCTGAGTCATTTCTGGGGGCCTGAGTGGGCGGCTGGGCGGCTTAGAGGTCTGGCAGGCAGGGTCTGGTCTCTGGCTGCCCGGGACCTAGAAACCTCACTACTACAATGATCATCTAATTGGATGCTGAAAAAGCCTTTGACAAAATCCAACACTTCATAATAAAGATCTTGGCAAGATCTGGAGTACAAGGAACATACCGAAAATAGTAAAAGCAATGTAGAGCAAGCCAACAGCCTAGAACAAATTAAACAGAACTAAAATCAGGAACAAGACAAGGCTGTCCACTTTCTCCATATCTATTTAATATAGTACTCAAAGTTCCAGTTAAAGGAAAAAGGATATCAAGGGAATAAAATTGGAAAGAAAGAGGTCAAACTATCACTATTTGTAGATGATATGATAGTATACACAAGTGACCCCAAAAATTCTACCACGGAACTCCTACAGCTGATAAACACCCTTGGTAATATGGTAGAATACAAGATTACTCAAAAAAATAGTAGCCTCCCTATTTATAAATGATAGACAGGCAGAGAAAGAAATCAGAGACACAACACTATTACAATAGCCACAGATAACATAAAATATCCTGGGGATCACTCTAACCAAACAAGTGAAAACTTGTATGAAAAGAACTTTAAGTCACTGAAGAAAGAAACTAAAGAAGATATCAGAAAATGGAAAGATCTCCCATGCTCTTGGATAGAATTAACATAGCAAAAATAACAATCATACCAAAAGCAATCTACAGATTCAATGCAATCCCCATCAAAATCCCAACACAATTCTTCACAGACCTTGAAAGAAAAATAATCAGCTTCATATGGAAAACCAAAAAAATCCAGGATGACTAAAAGATTCCTGTACAATAAAGGAATTTCCAGAGGCATCATCATCCCTGACTTCAAGCTCTACTATAGAGATATAGCAATATAAACAGCTTGGTGTTGCCATAAAAAAAAGACACATGGGTCAACAGAATGAAATTGAAGACCCTAATATTAATTCACAGGTATGAATATTTGATTTTTTGACAAAGAATCCAGAATTCTACAAAGGAAAAAAGAAAGCATCTTCAACAAATGGCGCTGGCATAACTGGATGGTGGCATGTGGAAGAATGCAAATAGATCCATATCTATCAGCAAGCATAAAACTCAAATTCAGTTGACTCTAAGACCTCAACATAAATCCAGTTACACTGAACCCGTTAGAAGACAAAGTGAGAGATAGCCTTGAAGGCATTGGCACAGGAGACCACTTCCTGAATATAACACCAATTAGCACAGATATTGACATCAACAATTAATAAATTGAACCTCCTGAAACTGAGAAGCTTCTGTAAGGCAAAGTACACAGTGAACAAGACAAATGGCAGCCTACAGAAAAGGAAAAATCTTTACCAACCTCACTTCTGACAGAGGGCTGATCTCCAAAATATATACATAACTTAAGAAACTAGACATTAAAATATCAAATAATCCAATTCTAAAATGAGATACAGATCTAAACAGAGAATTCTCAACAGAAGAATTTCAAATGGCCAAAAGACACTTAAGGAATTATTCAACATCCTTAGACATCAGGAAAATACAAATCAAAATGATTCTGAGATATCATCTGTCAGAATAGCTAAGATCAAAAATACTGATGGCAGCTTCTGTTGGAGAGGATGTAGAGCAAGGGGAACACTCCTCCACTCTTTGTGGGAGTGTAAACTTGTACAGCCACTTTGGAAATCAGTGTGGAGGTTTCTCAGAAAATCTGGAATCAACCCATCTCAAAACTCAGCTATATCACTCTTGGGCATATACTCAAAAGACACTCCATCAAACCACAAGGACACATGCTCAACTATATTCGTAGCCAGAACCCAGAAACTACTCAGATGCCACTCAACCGAAGAATAGATAAGGAAAATGTGGTACACTTATACAATGGAGTATTACTCTGATGTAAAAAAAAAAAAAAAAAAAAAAAAAATGGGGAAGGGATGGGTGGATGAGGAGAGGCAAGGCTGAGGGCTGTCTGGGAAGGACTGGAAGGGGGAGGGGAGGGGAATCAGGGGGATGCATCAATGGAGATGACATTTTTTAATGAAAATAAAATAAAACCTTATGAAATTTGCAGGCAAATGGATGAAGTTAGAAAAAAATCATCCTGAGTAAGGTAACCCAAATCCAGAAAGACAAGCATAGTATGTACTCACTTGTGAGTAAATATTGGGAGTAAAGTATAGGATAGCCAGCCTGTGTTCTACAGCCCCAGAGAGCCTGTATAACAAAGAGGGCCCTGAGAGGAATGCATAGACATCCCCAGGAGGGGGAAATGTAGGAGATCTCCTGGGTGATCTGGGGGCAGGAGAGGTGGGGGTAGAGTGATAGGAACTTGAGGGAGCAGGTTGGGCAAGCTGGGTGCAAGAGCTGAGTTGGAGGTGATATGGGGAAGAATGACAAAAGAGACTTCTTGATGGTGGGCACTTGGGGGTTAGGGAGAAACCCGGCATGAGAGAAACCCCTGGGATCCACAAGGATGACCCCAGCTAAGACTCCTAGCAATACATAGTGGAGAGGGTACCTGAACTGGTCACCTCCTGTAATCTGATGGGTGACAACTGTAATTGTCATCAGAGATACTCTATCCACTAACTGATGGAATCACTTGGCTGAGCTCCTAGAGTCTTGCTGAACAAAGGGAGGAGGGGGTGGGGAGCAACACACACCCGCGGGGGCAGCTGACCTGGGCTGATGAGAGCTCATGGACTCTGGACCACCTTTTGGGGAGCCTCCATGGAATTGACTTAGGCCCTCTGTATATGTGTGGCAGTTGTGTAGCTTTGTCTCTTTTACGACCCCTAGTGGTGGGATCAAGGTCTGTCCCTGGAGGTTAGATGGCTTTTGGGAGCCTGTTCCCCATGCCAGATTAAGTTGCCCAGCCTTAAAACAAGGGGAAAAGCTCAGTCCATGCTTTGCTGAAGCCCAGGGGAGGCCTGCCCCTTTCTGAATGGAGATGGAAGAGAAGTGGAAGGGAGGAGGTAGATGGGAAGCAGGGTGTGGGCAAATAAAAGGAGAAGAGAGAGGAGGAAATATGTTATTTAAATAAACCAAAAAATGAAGCTACATGTGTTTCCCTATAGTTTGGTAATAGTGTCAAATAGTCTGGGCAGTGGGAGTGCACACCTTTAATCCCAGCACTCAGGTCACAGAGGCAGGTGGATCTCTGTGAGTTCGAGGCTAGCCTAGTCTACAGAGCTAGTTCCAGGACAGCCAGAGTTATGCAGAGAAACCCTGTATCAAAAAAACACAAAAATTTAAGAAGAAGGAAGAGTAGCAAGTGGAGGAAGAGAAGGAAAGAGGGAGGGAGGGAGGGAGGGAGGGAGGGAGGGAGGAAGGGAGGGAGGGAGGGAGGGAGGGAGGGAGGAGTTTCTGCCTCACACCCTCACTCAAGTCTGTAAGACCTCTCATCAAAGCATTACTCAGAGCTCTGAGACTGAATCTCCCCCACTCCTTCTCTGCTTCTGCTAATGAGGAGCAGAATATAATTAAGGCTCTTCATTTAACAATAAGTCAACCAAAGCACTAGAAAACAATGACATTAACAAGAACATTTACATCTCTGTGCTAAAATATTATTTTAAAACTCCATGTTACATTGCCAAATACACTTTTGGGTGGAATTAAAAACCATATTTCACGTAACTCTGTCTCATATGTTTTGTTAAACTTTGTGATCTTGAAATTTCTGAGTTTGCACTGGAATGAAAGAGTAAATCGGGGCACCCACCAAATCTATCCACAGTTGTGCCAAGGTTAGCTGGTCCAGGTGCCTTCACAAGATGCATTGCTTGAGGGTAGCAGATGGAGGGTTTGCCTACTTAGCTGGTAAGTTACTTCTAACCTCCCCTCCCTGGTAGCTCATTCCTGTTCCCTAACTAGGCTACATTGCAGACTGACCTCTCTGATGCTGAAGAAAATGAAAGTGAGCTTTATAACATACACAGCCATTCTTCTCAACAGATATCCAGAAAGATCATTGCTTAGGGGGCTCAGGCAAAGACAAACGCGAGCAAACTCACGTGGAACACACTGTCGCAGCCGGAAGTGCTCTCTGTATTTTAGTAACTTTCTCATTTCTCCTCCCTTTGAATTTACGGCTTTTGCAAAGCAACTGATGCATGTAACTCAAAATCTAACCTGTGCTCTGGGAGACACTTTGAACGTGTAGACAACACTGTCTCATTTTACATGGATGAGTCCCACGCGGACTGTGCCTGGAGCACAGGAGGAGTACTTTCTTCCCCCCGAGTCCTGAAGGTGGCTCTCCCGTTACTTTTCTTAGAGGAATGAAGCTTGCTTCTTTGGCATTTTTCCCTCTTGCTGACATTTCGAATACATCTAAGACTGGTATGGTGCCCGCAACACCCTATGAGCTGTTTTGTTTCTTGTGATTATGTCTACATGGCTACATGATATATTCAAATCAGACTACAGGTTTTTCCAGACTCAGGACCTTGTGTATGCTCAACACATACATGCTCTGCCATTGAGCTACATTCTCGTTGGAAGGCCTTGCTGGCTGGTTGAGGTTTCAGTCTCTCATCACCTGGCAGCTTTCCCAAAAGCTTGGTAACATGGAGCTCCCTCCCTCCAGCAAAGTTTCCCGCTCTCTACCTGCCCTTATGTAAAACCTGCTCTAGCGCAGATGTCTGATTTACCTTTACCTTGACATTTGGTACAGGTTCCTCCTAGAAAACATGTGCTGGGAGATCTGCAGTAGACCCTTCCGCCGTATACTAAACCTCAAGATAGGAGCATGCCACTTAATGCAAATCAGGGTATGTGTCCAGGGTCACCTATCCTATATATTCCTTATACTCTAACATAAAGTTGAGCTGATTCATCAGTCTGTCTCCCTGAGGGCTATCTTGGTCAGACTCACAGCCATCCCGAGACTGTGTCTCACTTCTGCTCCCTCCTCCTAGAGAACTGATACAGCCAGTGATCCTCGTAAGCAGCAGAGCTGGCACTCTTAAGGTAAATTAGACAACCTTTAACCCAAACATTGGTGATGAAATCACCAAACTGCAACTCAGTTTTGCTACCCAGTTCCCTTCCTGGAGTCAAGTATGTACTCGATGTTTTTATTATAATATTTATGGCTTTGAGATCTGGGCATGGTGTTACATACCTGCAATTTAAATACATTAGAGGGGGAGACAGAAGAATTGGCCCCAACATTACATTAAATTTGAAGCCACCCTTCAGTACATGAGTCCTCATCTCAAGTAACAAAAATTAAAAATGACTCTGTGAACTAGGTCACACTTAGAGTATAAACCCAGTTATATGTGACATGGACTCAAAGGAACACTGGCTTGTTGTTTACATCGCTAGGGTCAGAGCCTGGATCCTGGAAGCCCTATAATCTACACTTGGCCACCCATCCCCAATAGGCCAATTAAAGAAACAAAGTAATAGTGAAAAGCAGGAAAAAATGAGGTGCATTCAACATGGCCACATCAGAAAGAGGAACAAGGAGGTCCAAGGCCCCCCCCCCCCCGTATGTCTCATGGAGTTCCCACATGAGGTTTAGGGTTAAAGAGGAGGTGGGGAACATGCATAATGAAAATCAAGGTGCTGTCTCTCTTCCCGCAGGTTTTTGGGCTCCAGTATCTCCTGCAAGTCGTCATCTCTGTATGAAATTTCCTTCCAAGAGATAAGCTCCTCCCTCCCCATACTGGAACCCAGCTCTAGCCTTTTCCTTCTACCATGAGATTCCTGTGACAATTCAAATTCTTAGGGTCTGTTGTCTGGACAGTCTGACAGTCTGACAGAAGGGCAGAAGAGTCTCTTCAGCACAGCTTCATAATTGTTGGAACTGTTATGTTGCAGTTTATAAACAAGATAGAAACAAGTTATTAGAAATTTATTTCTAATAAAATATTAACCAAGATGAAAATCTTTGTCATGTGAAATTGTTCTAAACCATGTGGCCAAGGAAGTCTTAGGTCAGTTGTCCATAAAGAACAAAATGAAGGGATAGTGTGTCCTT
The DNA here is from genome assembly GCA_033318265.1 of Phyllotis vaccarum. Taxonomy (NCBI): domain Eukaryota; kingdom Metazoa; phylum Chordata; class Mammalia; order Rodentia; family Cricetidae; genus Phyllotis; species Phyllotis vaccarum. The sequence continues at coordinate 1,186,245 of JARWLC010000001.1, forward strand.
CTGTTTGTCCGTTGGAGTCATGCCCCTGTTTATATCCCATCAGCCCATACCAAATACAAGTGAGTCAGGAAAGTAAAGTCCTTATTCTCAAATAGCTTACATGAGAACATACTTTCAGGCTACCATAAATCAAGATAACTCCCCATTTGACAGCTATGGGGCCGAAACACCTGTGGCTTTGGACCGGAGTCTTCCCATAAGGTAATATTCGCAGAGAGCATCCTCTTTAATCTTTCAACTTAAGGGAGCAACCGGAAGGTAATGATGTCCATACTTCAAATCTGGATTTTTCCATCCAAAAAAAATAAGAGTGTTTACAAGAATCATGCAGAAGATTCCAAACAAAATATCAAGCTCTTGGGGAACGTACTTTAACTAAAGGGGCCTCATGTGAGGAGTCTACTGTAGTGGGATTCAGGTGCTAACAAACTTGGAGGCGTGTCTCTGGAATACCAGGAGCCTGAATAGGGTGTTGCCAGACCCCATTAAGACTTCAGGACACTGAGCTTCTTCCTGTTTTGGTCCTGTGTTCTCAGAGAGGGGATCAGCAGCCCAGTGTGGGACAGTTCCTATCTCCAAGAATTGCCTTAAGGTTCAATTTGTATCATGAGCACTCATATACCATTCAATAGATATTAATCCTTTATATGATATATCGCTAGTGAATTTTCCATGATAGTCTACATTATGCTGAGAAGTACTACATAAAAGATTAGGCAGAAAAATTTATTCCAAATACCTGCGCACAACACCATGATGGCCAGATCAGAATTATGTGTCTGTAGATAACACTGTGAATTTCAAAGTCATTGTCTGCTAGGTAATATTAGTGAATAAAAGTCAATTTTCCCCTATGCCGGCAAACATGCTACCCCTGAAATTCCTTATGTGTTGTTACGGCTACTACCTTCTACATGACTGGCGGCTAAAATCTCTGACCAAGACAACATACTTTGATTTTCACCATGAACTTAGGACAATGTATTAAAAGAGGACGTGTTAGGTAATGTGTATCATAACTACTAAATTTCTGCAATAAGTAACTCGGTGATGTTTCCAAGTAAATAAATATTTCTCTTAGGAAAGAAAGAATTCAAAAGTTCAAGTATAAATACAAGGATGAAAAGGAAAAAGATGTGCATGTGACAGTGAATTCTTCCAGTGCCCAGAGTCTTAATATATTTATGACAAAAGAAAGATTGCTTTCCAGGTCCAAATCACTTTCCACTTAAGCAGAGATCTCTATGTCCAGGGACATGGTGCTTTCCCACTTGATCTTCAGGAAGGAGAGAGTGTGGAGCTAGCATTTTCACTCCTAAATATCCCCCTGCTTCACAAAGCCAGCCAAATTCTCTCCCTTCGTAGAAAACAGAAAGAATGATTGTGGCCATCGAATTTGTTAGAACTGACTGGCTAATGTCGTTGCCATAATAACGTGAACATAACTGATGTTTACACTGAATTGACTCCTGGAGTTTATAAGGTTTTTCTTACTAATTGTATTACTTGAAATTTTCAATAACCCTTTAGTAAGAATCATGATCCCCATTTTAAAGGCTACGAAGGTCCTTGATTCTAGTTAGGACAAAACATCCAGGTATTCCTTCCGCTCACACCACATCTTGTTAATGTGCAAAGCTGAGCAGATAGTACCTCAGTACCCAGGGTGGACACAGTAATTAAAAAATTCAGGCTTTGGAGTTGGATAGAATGGACCAAGAATACAGTCTGGCCTCTCCATGATCACAGGCAAAATATGTATTAACTTACTTGGTAGCATTCTTGTAATTTGTAAAATAGGCATAATAATACCTCAAAGGGTTTTCCTGGGGATTAACTGAGCTTGTGAAGTTCTTAACACAAACATATAAACCCTTAACGAATGATAGTTATTAGTAGTAGAATAGAGTTCATGTATGAGGCACAAAGTATGTTGGAAAGTATTCTATAATTGTGGCTTCTAATTTGATACACAATCTATGGTGGTTTGAATAAAAATAGACCCCTAGGCCTATAAGGAGTGTCACTATTAGGAGATGTGGCCTTGTTGGTGTATGTCACTGAGGGGTGGGCTTTGAGGTTTCAGAAGCTTAAGCCAGGCAAGTGGCTCATTTCTTTCCTGATGCCAGCAAATCTAGATGTAGAACTGTCAGATACCTCTCCAGAACCATGTCTGCCTGAGCATAACTATGCTTCCTGCATGACTATATGGTCTAAACCTCTGACCTCTAAACCAGCCCCAATTAAATGTTTTCCTTTATAAGAGTTGCTGTATCTCTTAATAGTAATAAAACCCTAATCAAGACACAGTCTAATAGAATAAACATCTGGGAGTTTTCTCTGGCTGACAGTCAACACTAATTTTGAAGAAAAATATTGTACCTCAAAGGGGCTCCAATATTTTTTCAACATTATATATTCCATTACCTTAAAGGCACAGAATAATCGAAGTTGAATTTTATTTATCTTAAAATACATTGTATTTTAAATTTTTACCAATAAACCATGTCCACTAGATTACTCCATATTTTATAGCACATTTCATTAATCTTTATATGTTAATTAAGCACCTTGAGTTTGTCCCTCTGTATTTATTACACATGTATTTTGCTATATCCTTGGTAAACTTTGTGTTTCAAAGGCTTTTCAGGACACTCAAATCACAAAAATATGCTCATAGATGGCACCTAAGATACAAAGTTTTAACCTGGTGGTGAAATAATTTTAATTATAAAAAACAAGGCCATGAAACAGAATCACAGTGACAGTTAAACAGATCTGTAATTATCCGGCCAGTTTGTAAATCCCTTCTGTCTCCTTTCTCATTCAGTTTGCAGGCCTAGATTCCATCTCGTTAAACCAACAACTCAAATATGCACACAAATGTCTTACACGAAATACACATTTCTCTTTCCACTTCTCTGCCAGAATCTAAGCCTGTCTTACATAGCGGCAGCATCAAATTAAATCTGGAGGAGAAAAAAGATAATGAAATCAGGCAGGCAAAGCAATGACGGCTGGAGCTTCAAGCCAACAGTTTCAACATTTCAAAGGGAGATTACATGAATGTGAATGCTGTATGTTTGCAACTCAGTAATTACTGCATCTCCCCACTTGCTAAATATATTTCCATCACTACCTGCATGCCTAGCCTATATAAATCATGGCAACTGCTTAACAAATGAATCAATAAATTACTGTAATCACATACTGCAACATCTTTTGCATGGTGCTGTGATCCTACTCACTCGCGATAGAAATTAATCAGACTGGCCATTGGCCTTTACTCTCAGAAGGCCGAGACATGAAGATAACAAGTTTGAGGCTACCTGGGCTACTGAATGAGTTCAAGGCAGCTTAATCAACTTAGTGAGACTTTGTCTAAAATAAAAGCTAAAATATAGTTAAGTGGCATAGTACTCACCTGACATCTAAGAAGCCCTGGGTTCAAATTCTGCTATCAAAAGAAAAATATTTGTTTTGGTAATTAAATGTCACAACAATCATGCTTTGTTCGACTCCAGACCATTCAGAGTACATACCATGTGCTTCCTGTAGCAACTTCTGCATGTCATCTGAGAGTTTAGTGACGTTTTTACAAGATGTGGGAACTCTTGGAGAAGCGGTGCTAACCACGTTCATGACTGTGGACTGTTGTCTATAGTCCACAGCTATGAGCTTGTTCCAGAGCAAAAGGCCAGTCTTGGCAATGACTCACAGTAACAGGAAGAATGTTTTGAGGAAGTCCAGGTCTGTGATATTTCTTGGAGCTCTGGGAATCTCACAGAGGAAATCAACTCAGTGAGGGAATAAGGAATTGTCCCCAATCCACATTTAAAAATTACATCCATTGTTGGAAAGAGAAGTGGACCTAGCATCTTCCTCAAAGACCTGACTTGCAAATTATGGGAGTTTAAATGTCATTCCTAAGGATGGCCTACCCTGCTGCACAGCTGGAGTTGATGCTTAACCTCCATATGGGACATACAAAAGCCAAAGCCACCACAGCATCTACTTTTTCATTTAATTATTAAGCATTTTTACTTTTAATAATCTTTCCTTGTCACCATCTGGAACTGGCAGCTGAGAGATATTCGAGTCTGTAATAACCTCCTTCTCTCTGTTGGTAAAACTGGATGAATTCCATCGGGGCTGGAACTTTTAATGACATACTCAAACATCTCAGGATTTTTAATAAGCAAAGCAATTGTATTCAAAATCAGAATGGTCCAGCCAGGTTTGGCTTTTCTGACTACTTGAAGAACATCACAAATGTGTCCTTTTTTCGGGAACCAAATGGATGCTTATTCTTTCCAGGACACTCACCTCTGTCAGTTCATTAGCAAGTGTTGTTTGGGCAAATATCTTTTTCCAGGTTCTTGAATATAAACCAAGAGACACAATTCACACAGTGCCTAAAACTGGAAGCTTGTATTGTGCAGCCTAATGAATGGGTGTGTGTTATGCAGATGCATAGTATCTATCCTTGCCTCAAGGACAGACAGAGAACTGATGTGGGCAGATGACACAGACGGAGACAGTACAGGGTAGATGCAGCAAGAAGAGGTTACAATGGTAGAATTCCCATGTGTCGAAGTCTGGCCAAGAGAGGCAGCAGGAGGAAGAAAAGGGCAGGACTTCCTCAGAGACCAGCTTTTTTCTTATTTAATGAAAATATTATTACATCACTTTTTCTCCTTCCAATCCCTCCTGTGTTCTCTCCCTCTGATGTCTTTCATATTCTCCCCTACGCCTCTCAAATTGGCAGCCTCTTTTTTCTATATTGCTATTATATGTGTGCAAAAATACATAAGTACAACCTGCTGAGTCTTGTGGCCTGAAGTTTCTCTGTTATGCCTACCTGGTCTCAAAGCCACTTATGAAATAATTATCTCAGAGGCTTAATGATGTGGGAATGCCTTTCTGTATGCTGTGAATCTCAATCTTTAAATAAAGGAGCTGTTTTGGCCCGTGACAGGCACCATAGAAGAAGTAGGAGGGGAAATCAGAGCATGGGTAGGAGAAGCAGGGCGGAGTCAGGGAGATCGAGCAAGCAGCCAAAGGAGCAACATGTAAGGAACACAGGTGAGCCACGGGCCACGTGGCAGACAGATTAATAGAAATGGGTTGAGTTAAGATGTAAGAGCAAGCTAGCAATGTGCCTGAGCCATAGGCCAAACAGCATAAAGTTAATATAAGTGTCTGAGTCATTTCTGGGGGCCTGAGCAGCGGCGGGCTGCTAAGGGGTCTGGCTCGCAGGTCTGTGGGTCTGGGCCTCTGGCGGCCCAGGACCAAGAAACCCCACTACTACAGCTTAATATTATACTAACTGCTGGGCCAGTAGTTCAGGCACATTACTCACTAGCTCTTACACTTAAGTTAGCCCATAATTCTTATCTGTGTTTAGCCACATCTCTTGGTACCTTTTCTCAACAGTATTCTCATCTTGCTTCCTTTGCTGGTGTCTGCTTTTCCTCTTCCCAGAATCCTTCTAGTTTGGTTTTTCCAGATCTACTTCCTAGCTTCCAGCCAATTAGCATTTTATTAAACCAATATGTGTAACAAATCTTTACAGTGTACAAGAGCATTATTCTACAGAGTCTGTTTGGTGTTACTGGTGTGTACATATTTCAGGGCCTGTAGTTCTTTGTCTAGGGGTGGAGCCCTGTGAGCTTCCCCCTTCAACCTGAGCATAAAGTAAGCGTCTTAAATATTTCCCACCACAACTCAGCTTCTCCTGAGAAAATTTGATACATGCTAGATAGACAGATATATAAAATGGATATAAAACAAAACATTTACTAATTAATAATAAATAAATCTTCAAAAATATCACTGGCACTCTGCTAACTAAGTGAAAAATAAAGCTGTATCTACAAGCAAACCAGAGTCAGTGCTCAAAATGGGCATTAGGAGGCAGATATGTATCTTGGTCTACTTGGATACTATAACAATGTTCCGTATATTCTTCCAGTTCAGAAGGTTGGCCATCTATGATCGCCATGCCAACATCCTTGGATACTGGTAATCCATACTGTGTTCTTATTGTGTATTCCCATGGGAGAAAGGGCTCCCTGTGAAATGCTTTAATAATGTTGCTAGCCTCATTCAGCAAAGTTTTACTCCCATGACCTAATTGCTAGCGCTATTACTTGATTTTATTTTTTATTTTTTATTTTTTGCTATGACAAAACATTTGATAAGAAGCCAACATGGAGGCAGGCGGATCTCTGTGAGTTTGAGGCCAACATGGTCTACAAATGGAGTTCCAAGACAGACTCTAAAGCTACATAGAGAAATCCTGTCTCAAAACATTGGGGGAGAGAAGAAGAAGAGGCAAACAGAGAGTGTTTCTCATGGTTCAGAGACAGAATCCATGGACAGAAATTAAGGTGACAGGTACTTGAGGCAGCATGTGTCTACAGTCAGAAAGCAGAGCCCTGAACAAGCTTTGTTCACCTTGTTGGGTTTTTTTTTTTTTTCTCTCTCCTTTTGATTTGGTCCAGGGCCCCATGGAATAGAATGGTGCTGTCCACAGTGAGATCTTCCCATCTCAACCTGAATCATCCCTCACAGGCACATCCAGAGGCCTGTCTCCTGGGGACTCTGGGTCTCAGCAAACCAACAGCAAAGACTAAGCACATCACATTTCCCAAAGCCCTGCTTGATAATACCGTCTCACAGGAGGTCCCTGTTCTAAATGGGTCTGAAGGAGAAGTGTACAAGCATTCAGTCCTTTGTAGTAACTTGAAGGTTTCTAGTTGGCTGACTCCAAGAAGCTCCTGAGGGGTGGCAGAGCAGCCATGTGCCAGCCCATCTGTGGAGCTTTCCTATAAATGCTACTTCACAGTTTCTGGCATTTAAAAGAAAGCAAGCACAGAGGCTGCCACTGTGAGAAACCACTTTGTGTGTAACAGACAATAAACAAGCCAGTGTCCTCAGACCTTTGAAGATTAGAGTTCTTTGTCAATATGAAGTTTGCCCAGAGGATAAAGAACACGGTGAAGTGTTTGAAGACAGTGTCAAAAGAAGAAATGTTGTTGCCTGCAGAGAGTCATCATGTGGAAGAAGTAGGCTGGTCTCTGGTGCTTCTGTGGGACCAAAGAGAAAAAGAAAAGATGTAGGGGCTGAGGTCCACTTGGCACAAGAAAGACTTTCTACTGGTTACAGCTTTGGCTGCACCTTTCAGGGTACCTTGTTCCCTGAGTTTTTTAATTGTCACAAATGACTAAGTTGGTAAGGAGTATACAGACAAACTTCTGCATTCCACAGAAATCAAAATCTAAGCCTGGAAATTCTGAAGTTGTAGCATGGTCCCCTCCTTTTAAGAGGGTGCTGACTGAAATGACCTCCAATGTCTGCTCAAACTCACAAGGCTGGGCCTTCCAAAGCAAAGCTCACAACAGAGGTGGAATATAGTGGCATCTAAGAACATCAGTCTGGTCCAACAGTCACATAGATGTGTGTACCTCTGATGCTTGTGTAGTCAGTATTTACAGAGAAAGTGACATCTCAGCTAGCTCTGGAGAAGAGAACTCAGCTCTGTGGAGTGGAGAAACAAAAAGGATTTTTTTGTTTGCTTACTTATTTTTGTTTTTGTTTCTGTTTTTAAAATGGGTTCACATTGCATAACTCAAGATGATCTTAAATTCATTGTGTAGCCTTAGTCTGGTTTAAAACTCAAAAGCCTTCTGCCTCAGTATCTCCACCCCTGCCAACTCCTAGAATTACCAAGCCTAGCCAGGGAGGGATCTCAAAGCCAGGGGGAAAGAATGAATAAAGGTGAATTCAAAGGCATGGGGTCTGTAGGGAATTCCAGGGTGTGGATCACTCACAAGATACCTGAAGGAAAGAAGGGCTGGATTGGGCTCAGGGTTTCAGAGGTTCCCATGCATCACAGCAAGAAGTATGAGGTGGGGCGGGGCAGGGCAGTTCACATCATGGCTGCCAGGAAGTGAAGAGAGAAAGCCTCCTCTAAGAGTTTCTTCCTCTCTCTCTCTCTCTCTCTCTCTCTCTCTCTCTCTCTCTCTCTCTCTCTCTCTCTCTCTCTCTCTCTCTCTGTCTCTCTCTCTCTCTCCATCTTGTCCATCAGCCATCCACATTCAGGAAGACTGTTCTTTCTGGAGATGCTCTCACAGGCACACCCAATGCAGTGCTTTGATCTAATTATATTAGAATCAAGACTGGCCATCATATCCAGTGGGCACAGAGATCCTAATGGGGCATAAGAAACTGGCTTGATGTACAGAGTTGTATCAAGGTCTCTCAAGTTCTGGGTGAATAACAAGTTACTCCCATCTGTGACTCAGTGAAAGAAAATGGAGTAATACACTTTAATCTCCATTCCCACAGGAGACAAGAGCTACAAACAAAAGCTTCATGAGGCACGGCAGACCACAAATCTAGCTTTATAGGCTTGGACTGAATATGTAAACTGCGCCTTCCTCATCAGCACAATTTGCTATATGAAGTATCACAAAGAGGGTAAAAATTCAAACCATATCCCCCAAGAAAAGTGCCAGCTGATGCGATATTTTAATGTTGTATTTTTATTTTACTTTGTCTTACTTATTATTAATCTTTTATTTCTTTTCTTTCTAAGTCATTCCTCTTCCACTGCTGCATAAATTTCATTTAATAATATTTCTTTAGTTGCATGTTGCTGGATTATATATTGTTACTGTTCCGTGTGTTTCTGTATCCATTCCATTGTGTATTCTCTACACAGAACCCATACACTTTGCCATTGTTCCTGCCTCATTTCTTCTGTTTCCCACTGCTATCTGGTTGTACTTCTTAACTATGATGTCCTGTGGTTGTAATAATCTTTAAGCTGGGCTGACAAGATGCTCAGCACATAAAACCACTTGTTGCACAAATCTGATGACTAAATTCAGTCCCCAAAACTCACTGTGGGAAGAGAGAACTAACTAGCTCCCAAATTTACCTACAACGGGAAAAAAGAATTAATTAATTCCTAAGGTTGTTCTCTGACCTCTTCCAATAACCATGGCATTCAAGTGCCCAAATTTACGTACACACATAAAAATTAATCATTATTAATAAGATAATTTTACTTTTAAAATGATCGTAATTATTTTTAAGCTCTGTAGACTCTGATAGTATCCCAGCTTCCTTTTTCAAGGTACTGACATATCTGTTCCCTATTCTTTCCTAGCCTACCTCTATTTCTATTTTTAACGTTAGTGGTTAATATTTCAGTATCTCCAGTACCATCCTTGTTCCTTTATCACCAGATACTTCCCAGTGTTAAAGGAATGGCATTTTAACAAATTACTATGATATTTACATGGCATGCCTACTTATTGTGATTGTATGTGGTCTGGAGGTTCAGGTATTCAACTTGGTCTCTCTTTAATATTACAAATACTTTAAATGAAGAAATACAAGTAATTTATAAAATCTAATCATTCGAAATAGACCTAGAGGTAATAGTCTCAGTGGAAAAAATATAAGAAACTTTAAAATTAAAGGTAGCATGACACCTCTGAAAAATATCAATTATTTAATAGTGAATTTAGTATGAATGAGATAGGTGAAATCCCAGACAAATAATTCAAAAGAATAATTATGGAAATATTTAATAAAACCAAAGAGAATACAAATAAACTCCTAAATTAATTTAGAGAATACAAATAAACACTGAATAAAATAAGAAAGTTCAAAGAGGACAAGAAAATAAATTTAATGAAGAGATAAAAATGCTAAACAATATGTAATTGAGAGTCTAGAAATGAATAACCACTAAACAAAATGGCTCAGTCATCAATGACTGCTCTTTCAGAGGACTCAGGTTGAGTTCTCAGCATCCACATGTCAGCTTACAATTCTATAACTTCAGTTCCGAGGGATCTGGTATTTATTTCCTACCTCCACAAGTACCAGACATGCACATAAACTGTATACATGCAGTCAAAACACTACAGACACAAAACATAAACATATATCTTTAAAATTCATCAGAATCCTTTGCCAAAAGAATGAATAGAAGACAGACTATTGGTGTTAAGTGAGTCAGAACATTCAGACACTGGCAAAGAGAAGAGATAAGGAAGGTTTGCAGTTGATAGCTGCTTCTTCAGGGTTGTGGTTCCTGATAGATCACCCATGATCCAGTGGGTGTGTATACAGGAAGCACAAATGGGTCTTCATGAGAAGAAGCAGGAAAAAATAAAATCCTGACTAGATTTCATCACGCTGAAATGTGCTATGCGGGTTGCTGGGGAAGAAAAGTCATTAGCAATTTTACCCAGCTGTGAACCTACAAGCTACAAAAAAGATCTTCCTAACAAGACATGATAGCATGACTGTTATGGTAGTAATTAAACACTTTCAGGTTGGGTTTGAGGTCTACTCTACAGGAGAGAATACATACCAGGTACTTTAAGCCCAGTCAAAAAGTATGGCTGAGGAGGTCTTAGATCCTTGTTTAGCTAAAGAGACATGGTACCAAACTACTCTCTCAACATGTGTTTATGCCCAAACAAAATCTATACCCAGTCTTGACCAGAGAAACTAATCTTTGCAATTAACTGTAGTGAATGTAGACTCATGGCTTCTCAAGGTATTAAGAATAATTGGTAGTTGAGAGCTCTGCCTTAAACAGAACACTTACATCACGTCTTCTTAGGATCATCAGAGAGATGACAGAAAAATTATAAAAGCCAAAAGACAGGAAAAGGGGTTTCAAAATGCTATGTTTGAATACAACTCACAGCTGTGATCAATCTCACCACAGATACAGCAGCCTACACTGGATCCAAGAGAAAGCACTTGCTACAGAGACTGACAAAGTTAAATTCCCATATGATAGAGGGTATGATGACTTTATTTAAATGGCTCATATATTTGAACATTTGGTTCCCAGCTAGTGAAACCTTTTGGAAAGAAAGGATTACGTGTTGTAGAATATTGGTTTCAGATGTGTTACATTTGTTTATGGTGTGGAATACTTGCTTAATGATTCAAAGATGTGTTACATTGTTTCATGTTGCATTTGTAAAGCTGTGTTACTTTGCCTGCCTAAAACATTTGATTGGTCTAATAAAGAGCTGAACAGCCAAAAGCTAAACAGGGGAAGACACTTGCTCTGTGGTGGAGCTGCCAGGCAGAGAGAATAAACAGGAGAAGAAATCCAGGCTTGAGAAAAGAAAGAAGATTGAAGAGCAAGAAAACAAAAGAGAGAAGAAGACCAGGGGCCAGTCACCCAGCCACACAGTGAGCTTCAGAGTAAGAAGGGAAGAAAGATATATAAAATAAAGAAAGATAAGAAGCCCAGGGGCAAAACATAGTTAAAGAGAAATGGGATAATTTAAGTTAGTAAAGCTGGCTAGAAACAAGCCAAGCTAAGGCCAGGCATTTATAAGTAACAATAAGTCTCCACGTATTTATTTGGGATCTGGATGGCAGCCCCTAAAGAGTAAAACAAACTAACAAAAAAAACCTACAATTAAGAGGTATGGCCTTAGTGGAGGAGGTGTGTCACTGGGGAGTGTGGGTTTGGAAGTATCAAAAGCCCATACACCAGGTCCAGGTCTCCCCCTCCCCTCTCTCTCTCTGCCTGTAGCCTATATATCAGGATCCAAACTTTAGCGACTGCTCCAGAATCATGCCTGTCTGCTGGCCAGCATACTCCCAGCCATGATTATGAACTTAGTCTCTAAAAATACAGATAAGCCCCCCATCAAATGCTTTCTTCTGTAAGTTGTTGTGTTTCGTAGCAAGAGAACAGTAACTAAGACAAAAATAGAGAACCAACAGCCACAAGTTGTCCTACACACACACACACACACACACACACACACACACACACACCATCACCAAATGATCCTTCAATATCGGGAATGCATTGTATCTAATCAAGTTGTTGGCCAAAAGAGTTCATTGGGAACTCAATAAATGAAAGCCGATAGGTTACTCTCCACACAGTAATGGCAAGGCCCTATTGCTTAAAAGGACATCTACACAGCTCATTGGACACAGAGAGTTTGATCTGGTGTCTACCTAGAGCCTTCATCCCTACTGGTTAGTATTCTTAGTACCAGAAGGTATTCTGCACGCTACCAAAAGAGAAATGTAAACACCAACCCAGCTACAAAGTCTTTGATCTTTAGAGCTGTTCTGCCAGCAAGATAGGCTGGTGCTTGGTGGCACAAGGCTTGTGGGAGTAACTAACCTATATCTGATTTGATTTAGGTTCACTCTAGGAGGTGAAACCCGTATCCGACACAGCTTGGGTGACCAAGAATCTGAAAATAGATAGCCCAGAGATAGGGGAAAACCAAATACTGTTCTGCAAAAGAAATTTTAAAAAAAAAATCGTAATGACATTCTGCTATGAATACATCAGTGCTTTGCTCAGCTATCATTAGAGAACCTGCTACATCCTCCTGCTGTAGATGGGAACAAATACAGAGACCCATATACAAACAATGTGCAGAGTAGGTGGCCTCAGAACGCTCAGCCATAAATGGGAATCTCCACCAAATCTCTCCCCTAGGTTCCCGAGAGAGAAGAGAGAGAAGAGAGAGAAGAGAGAGAAGAGAGAGAAGAGAATGCCAGAAGGGATGGAAGACACCAAGGAAGCAAGATTTCTAAACACAGCAAGACCAGCACACATATAACCTCCCAGAGACTGGGGCAGCATGAGGCCCACACAGGTCTGCACCAGACGGGTCCTGGAGCTGAAACAAGAAGCAGACACCTAACCATACCTAACCCAGGTGCTCTCTCTAGGTGACAACCATTTGCAACTGAAAAGTTAGTTTTCTCCAGGGAGTCTCACTCACCCTTCTCTTAAGGGTAGCTGCACACCCAGCAGAAATAGCCAACAAAAACTAATTCAGTGGCATCTTCGGAGGTTCTTTGTCTCATAATTTTGTGTCAAAACTTTTGTTTTATTTTATATTCTATAGGTTTTTCATATATGTTATGGCGTCTAGCTTTGTGTTTTTATGGGACTCCTGACTGAATGTGTGGTTTTATGCCTGGTTTTCTTGGGCTCTTTTCCTTCTGTTTATTCTGACCTATTCCTGTTTGTTTGTTTTTGTTTTAGCTTATTATATTTTATTTTATTATTATCTCTCAGATGCCTGTTTGTATTCTACGAAAAAACATAAGGAGGTGGAATTGGATAGGAAGGGGGGGGGGGAAGGAGCCGGGTGGGCTGGGAGGAGGAAATCATAATCCGAATATAATGTATAAAAAAACTATTTTCAATAGAAAGAATAAGTCTAGTCATTAGGGGAGATACATGATGTTTTACCCCTCAAGGACTAAAGTCGAGCCAGAGGATAAAACAGAAGTGGCTGAAATACTGCAGATGAGGGATAAAGGCCACTATCTGGGCAGGAGCCATGGAGATCGTGAAGAGGGGTAAAACTGGGGGGACATCTTCAAGGATAAGTCACAGGTCCAGTCCCTGGGCAATGGGTGTGTTTGCTGTGGCAAAACACCTGACAAACGCAGCCTTAGGAAGAGCAGAGTGAGAGTGCAGGACCCAGAAGGCGTAAGGCAGGAGCATGGGGCAGCTGCTCACACTGCTCAGCTTGCTTTATCCTATTTATTCACAGAATGGCTCTACCCAGGGTGGGTCTTCTCACCCCAGTTAATCTGATTGGTCCAGAAAGGCCCTTACAGACAGCTCTGGACTAGTCTCCTAGGTGATTCCAGTTCCTGTCTGATTGACAGTCAGCAGTTAATCTGATTGGTCCAGAAAGGCCCTTACAGACAACTCTGGGCTAGTCTCCTAGGTGATTCTAGTTCCTGTCTGACTGACAGTCAGCAGTTAATCTGATTGGTCCAGAAAGGTCCTTACAGACAACTCTGGGCTAGTCTCCTAGGTGATTCCAGTTCCTGTCTGATTGACAGTCAGCAGTTAATCTGATTGGTCCAGAAAGGCCCTTACAGACAACTCTGGGCTTGTCTCCTAGGTGATTCTAGTTCCTATATTATTGACAGTCAGTAGTCAACATAGCAGGGTATTCAGATGGTAAGAACTGAACTGCTTTGGCAAACCGTGACCCAGTCAGTACAAAGGTACAGAAAGGGTAGTTGGGTAGAAAGTTGGGCAGTAACGCTCTCTTTTCTGAGGGTCTTAGTTTGCAGATCCTGTTAAGCATCCCAGTCAATATTTCTGTTTTGTGTATATAGGATTTTGAGTCATCTTACCATATCTACTAAATGATAATCAGCTTAACCTGTACATCCCTCGGGCCACTGAGGGTGCTGCTTCCAAGGCTGCACTGAGTCACCAGACTCCATAAAACAAAGCTCTCTGAGAGGAAAAACACTGAACTTGTGGCCCAGGTGGGTTTCAGGAACAGCTAAGAGTGTAGCACAGGCTTTACATATTTTTCTTTAAGGATTTTTTTTCTTGCATCCAGCTTCCAGTTTTGTTTCCTTTCTCTGGCAAGCTCAGATTTTTCCATAACATGCAGGTCTGTTGCATAAGCTTTCTTTTAAAAGTTAATGGTATGAATTTCCATTCTCCTTTACAGTGTTTTTCATCCCCTGAAGGACGGTGCCCACCTACAGGGAACCCTTTATCTTTGATGCTCAGCTATGATTCATTCCTGGGTAAGACTCTGTCTTCACATTTCCCTCAGGATCTAAAACCAAGAAAGAATCTGCTGGTGACCCAGGAGCCAGCAGCAGCTGAGAGGTGGAGCAGCAGCAACCGACACTCTGTGGGAGACTTTCTGATTAGTCATCCTGGTTCTGCGGCTTTGAAGGAGGGATGAGAGGAGACCTCTAGTGAGAGATGCAGGAATGTGAGGTAGGTGAGAACCCCAGAAGGCTGGTTTGTTATCCTGAGTATAATGACGGCTCAAGACACAAGGGTGATTTAACGTCTTATTGTCTTCAGGTCAAGCTGATTACCATTTAATAGATATTTATATGATTAGAACTAATCTTATACCTCAACTTCTGCTAAAGGCCAGTCACAAAGTCAGTGTCAGTAACGAGAACCTAGACCCTTACCATACATCTTTTTTTTTTTTTTATTTACAGCCTGATGTGCCTCCCACATCGATTATTGCACAGTGCCATTTAGTGCATCTGTACTAGAGACTTTACCCATCCATCAACACCCAATTCACACTCACCTTACTTCATTTATATAGTAAATGCTGGTTAAGGACCTATTGTGGGGAATATTGTCTCTGATTTTCAACCACGTACTAAGAGCAAACTAATGTCATTTATTAAACGGAAGCCTTGGCTTTCTCTCAGGCATAAGGTATCCATTTGAATTTACCCCACTAGATTCTATTCCTGGGTACCAATATATTCTAATTAAAGCCAAAGGAATTTTCTATTAGAAAGAATTTGGCTGGACTTTGTTCCAATTCTGGAAAATAACCAAAAACTGATAAAATTTCCCAACAATAGCAATGCCTTTGTAATTTGGGCTGAGCTACTAGATGGTAGTTTATAAAATGAAGTAATCTGTATAAGCTCCTAAACAGCTTTGATAATAAGGTGGCTTGGGACTGGGGCTAACCATGTAAAAGGTCACCACATTATTAGAGATATAGTGTCCAGGTCTGGAGAGAGGGGAAGCGTAATATTCAGTTCAGTCCTGAAGGCAATGGTTCAGTGAATTGTGCATAAATAATGGTGCCTGGACAAAATTCTAGACACTGAAGTAGAAAACTTCCCTGGTGGAAGCACCCTGTATATTGGCACACAGTGATACACCCTGGCTCCACGGGGGAGAGAAGGAATCTGTGTTTGAAGCCCTTTTAGAACTTGTCCTCTGTGTCTTCTTGCTTCTTGACTCATTCTAATTTGTGTAATTTTGTTAAGATAAAGTCACAGTCCTATGCAGAAAGTGCCCTGAGTTCTGTGAACTCTTCTAGAAAATTATTAGCACTGACCCCACAAATGACTATGGCCTAAACCTGAAGTAGATATCTGAAGTAAAAAAATGTCCTGCAGAAGTTCTGCCTCTAATCTGTAATGGTTGGCTTAGCTAGGTGTTTAGCATCAACAGTCATGGTACTATTCTCCTAGAGTTAAGTGTGAGGATTTACAGGTGCGGGTTTCATTAACTCACTCAACTAATAAAAATAAGATATCAAATAATAAAAATATTTTGAGTAAGATATCCAAGCACCCACTCCAAAGAAGGCACACAGTGAGCAAATGAATGATGGGGAGATGGGAAAGATGGGGTACATATTGGAGAAAATGGAAGAGAAAGAAGCAAAGTGGTCCATGTGCTATGGAAAAAGGTAAAACTGGAAATGCAAAGTGTCAAGGAACAGTCTGATATGAGACTCCTGTGCTGCCTGAGGCCATGGTGATATCTGGGGCCTATGGCACTACCACAGCCAGGGTCTGTGTTGATGTCACCACCAAAGGTCATGTAATGTCTAGGCTGCTGCTTGGAGCCATGTTGATGTTCAAATGCTGTGCTAAGCTGACCCAGCCTCTTGCCTGCCTTGGGTGAGCTAGCCCCACCCCTTACCGACCTACATCACCAGCAATGCTATGGGTACAGGAGAGATGGTCCTGCCCCTTTCTGGCAGCAAGGAAAGCAGGCATAGTCAGTACTATGAGCATAATGGAGCTGGCCCCACTCCTATCCAGGGCAGCACAGGAGGGCACGATGACATGGACACAGAAGAACTAGCCCTGCCCTTTATGGGGTGAAGGGGAAGCATGGCCGAGATCTAGGCTGACTAACGCAGCTACCACCCAGGCCTAGATCCAGGGCCAAGGCCTTGAGTTGGCCCACCTCAACATCTACCCCATCTACGAGCTGCTGAGCACGTGAAGAGACTGGTCCTGCAGAACCATAGCCACAATATCTCCATGAATCTGGGCAACAAGAGGATAATCAAGAGAAGTCGGTGAGGATCCAGTATTGATGGTGTACCAGACACCTTAACCAAGACCCATTGTAATGAACATTTGCAAGTAAAGCTGTTTGAACAGAAGAGGGTCAGCTTGACACACCACAGCTTCCAATGCCACTATAGCGAACAAATGTGGAATGGTTTAAAGATGGCAGAGAGGAGGGAACAAGACCAGTGACACTGGAGGTGCCACAGCTGGGACTGGTGGGCGAGAAGGCGGTGACTGATAGGGGAGAAAATCATTTCCCCGAGGGCTCAGTCAGATGTTTTGGGTTGTTTTTTGTTTTGTTTTGTTTCAAATTTTAATTTTATTTTTATTATCTTTTGGGGGAAGGTTGTGAAGGTAGAAGGCAGATATGGGCGGACTAGAAGATAAGTAGGATTTGGGTGCATTATGTAAAATTCCCAAAGAATCGTTTTTGATCTTTTGGGAGGCCTGCCCTGTGGGAGGTTGTGTTGTTTCATGGTAAATAATTGTCCCAACTACTGGTTTAATAAAAAGAGCTGATTGGCCAAAGGCAGGCAGGAAGTGTAGGCGGGGCTACCAGACTAAGAAAATCTTTGAGAGCAGAACACCAGAGAGAATTCCAGAGAGAGTCCCTGAAGAAGCAGAGGACAATCATGCAGCTCTAAAGAAAGGTACCGAGCCAAATGGCTGAACAAGAGACATGGGTTAGATGAAAGGTAGAGAGCTAGCAAGTGATATGCCTGGGCCTGAGGCTGATCAGCCTAAAACTATTGAAAGCATCTGTGTGTCTCTGTGGGTCTGCGGGTCTGGGGGTCTGGGGGCCTAGACCTTGAGGTTAGCCCCGAAAGTCCAGGCCAGAAACCTCGTACTACACTGCCCCACAGCTCCCAAATAAATATCACATGGAGACTGTTCCTGCCTTGCATTAGCAACATTCATCAGTCACTTTCCTTTGTGTTCTGCAGAATACCTGACATACTTCTGTGAAGCAGGAATTTTGAAGGACTCTTCTGTCTTGTTTTGGGAAAGTTCGACAGTCTTTTCTCCTGTGTGTCCTAAGTGTTCATACTGCACAGCACATTGTCATCAGCCAAAGGCAAGAACACCTTCTTTGCCCAGTGGCTAGCCTTGCCATAATGAAAGAAAATTCCATGAGGAGTTTCTTCAATGCCCATCATCTTTTCTGAAGTAAATTGGCACTGCTAGGAGCAGAGGTGTCTCATTGTTATGAAAAACTTAGGTGAACAAAATATTTTAAATGTATTCCGTAGGTCTGTGAAGTGTTTGAAAACCATTTATCTATATAAAATGTATCTCTTCAAAATAGAAGACTAATGTGACTACAAGTTTATTATAGATTTACTACTGCCTTCATTTCTTATTTATACATTGCATTTTTAAATGAACTGCATAAGTGCAATGTACCAAAAAGAGTATATATGTATATATGTATACAATGTAACAAAATTAACTTTAAATTTGTATCAATATACCAAAATCCATGCCAATGAGAAATATCTGAGCTTAACATTTGTCTTTTTATTCTATATTCACCTAAATTATAGCAAACATCCATAACCCACCAAATGATCAAAAGCCTCTCACACCCATCTTGGGAATTTTCTCTAAACTGCTTCCTGCTGTCTGTAGACAAAGAATCTTTAGAGTTCCTAAGAAAATTTAAGATAATGGCAAAGTCCTGGGGAAGACCAGATACAACCTTTGTTGATAGATATCATCTGTCAAGGTTCAGAAGGTCTCTCTTGATCAAACAAGATCTACATTATTCCCAAAGGAATCCACACCTCTCATCTCCTGTGGAGACAAAAATCTAATGCGTATTTTATTTCCATTTGACAAATATATATATTTTTTTACTTCTTTCTTAAAGTTAAGATAGCCCTAAAGTATCCAGGTTGGTTCAATTCTGCAGTACTGTTCACAATCTCATGGCAGCTGTCTCTTGCCATCAAAAAATTCAAAATCAACAAAATAATATACAGCATTCAGACTCCCTGTGTATTTCCCATCTTTACATGGCTTTTTTTTTCTTTTTTCTCTCTTAAGACTTTATATTAGTTTTAAACTATTTATTTCTTTCTATGACTGTCTATGATATGCGAATATCTTTCTACATGTTGTAAATATCAATCTTTAAATAAAGGAGCTGTTTTGGCCCATGACAGGCTCTGTAGAAAAAGTAGGCAGGGAAATCAGAATAGGTAGAAGGAAGAGGGCAGAGTCACAGACATATCGAGTCAGATGCCCAAAGAAGAAACATGTAAGGAACACAGGTGAGCCACGGGCCACATGGCGGACAGATTAATGGAAATGGGTTGAGTTAAGATGAAGGAGCTAGCTAGCAATGTGCCTGAGCCATAGGCCAAACAGTATGAAGTTAATATAAGTGTCTGTGAGATTCATTGGGACTTTGGGATTGGTGGTCCAGATAAATGGTATCAGGCAGGTCCGAACCGTGGAGCTAACCAGGCCAGAAACCATTGTAACATGTCTATATCTGTATTCTTTACTTTCTTAAGCCTATGCACACTGTAAAACACACTGAAACCTGCTTAGAGGTTTTTCTGTCTTTAAAACTCTGGTACTGGCTATTCAGGTCAGTGAGTAAGTGATTCATGATTTCATAGCATATACAAGATTGTATAACCAGAAAACAAAAAAGACAGAGCTGAAATAACATAAGAAAATTCTAATACTATTTTAAAGAAACCCCAAAAGGGTAAGTTAAAAAATGAAATTTACAAATCTGCCTATGATCGGAGAATATGTGTTCAGATAACCAGCTACAGAGGGACAGAAACCACACTTATGCCAATTGAGGGAGTCTTGAGAGAGCTAAGTCCCCAAAACAGAAACACTTCATCTAGTCTCTCTACCCAGAAGCCCCTGGAAACTTATCAGATCTGTACTGGGGATCATCAGTCAACTGAGAGGAAGCCATGAGAAAGAGAAGTAGATGTGTTTTAGCACTATGGCTCAGGGAAGGCCTTTTCCATTATTGTTCATTTTCCTGGAGTCTAGATCAAAAGCCAGGACTCTCAGACCTTCAGCTGATTCTGAAATGTCTCCACTAATAGAGAATCTGGGGAAAAAAAGCCCATCCACCTTCACAGAACCCTCGTGAGTTCAGAGGTCCTTGGACATACCAGATGACAATGGATGTTCAGCTTTACGGAATGTATAATCACCTGGAGACTGGTGAGGCCTACCTCTCAGGGTGTCTGTAGGGGTATTTTCCAGGGAGGATTCACTAAGGTAGGAAAGGCCCACCATGGATATGGGAAGTGTTATTCATTGGCTGTGACCCCAGACAGAATAAATGGATAAGGATGCAGTTCTCATACTACAGAAATTTCCGTTTCTCTGCTTTCCGGCTACCATGATATGAATGGCTGTGCTCCCCACATCCTGCCATGGCTGGTCAAAACCATGAGGCAATAAAAACTATTCTCCCTCAAGTTGTTTGTGTGAGGTATTCTGGTCACAGTGATTTTCTTAATGTCATTTTAATTACCATGTTAATGAAATGAATGGTAATATACGCATAAGCTAGGAAACTTTATAATCAGATGAAGTTCCAGAACAATAAAAGCATCCAATAACTCAAGGAATGTATTTGGTTCTAGACTAGACACAAGAACAAGGTTGGCTATTCTCTCTATTGTATTTTGGTAAATTTCCACACTGTGAGTCATTCTTTAATGAAGCATCTGAGCATCCTGAATAACTTCCTCTGCTTTCTCACATCAGTGCAGTTCTTGAAATGCTTAATGGAGAACTCATATCTTTAATCAACAGCTCGAAGAATCCCAAATTCACTTTCCTATTAAGTAGATGTCCAGTCACAACCCCAGCGCAGCAGTCAGAGAATGGAAATTTGCCATCCCAAACTCATGAAATTATTGGTAAGCATCCAGTTAATACCTAATAGGTAAAGCTGTCTTTCCTCCTTTTTAAAAAAAAAAATGGCATGTTTGTTGGTCTGTATCACCAACGTCCTGTGTCTGGGATCTTATATGTTTATAGAAGTCAACAAGTCTCTTCCATTTCCATGAAGAATATGTATGTGGGAAATTACATGGCACCTTCAGGGCAGGGGGAAATTTATCTGAAATTTCCATAAGCAAAATTACAGTAAAGACCTCTTTGCCTTTTGCTAATTGAAAATAAGCTGTTCTCCTTTGGAGAGGGCCTTGGCCTTTGAGGGCTACCATGGAAACAAGCTCACTAGAGGTTTCAGCAACTGCTCAGACATTTAATTTCACCCACAGAAAAAAATGCCTATAATATAAAATATATATTAGCAAGACCTCCATGGGTATTCTGCTAGGGGCAGGCCTCATTTTCTTTCTCTTTGAAGATTCCCACATGGAGTGTTTAGGGTGGGAAGTCTAAGGAGCATCATCACAAACAGCTTCAAAGCTGACCAAGAAGAATGAGGTATATCTTCAAGAATGGAAAAAAATGGAAAAATCTCCACCCCACAAAAAAGGGGGGTCTTATCAGTAAGAAATGGCAAGAAGACTCTAGAAAAAAAAAGTTACAACTTGGCTTACCTTTATCCTAACCACCAAATCCTGCTTGGTCCAAGACAAAATGATGATATTTCCAACTCAGACGGAAAACAAAGGACGAGAATGATGACATGGATGAGGGGCAAGGCTCCTTCTGAAGAGAAAGTCAGAGCTGGACACCTTATCTTCTCCCCTCTCTCCAGTTTCCGAACCTCCTAGATCATTAATTAGTACAGCCTTCAGGACTGCAGGGCAAATGAACAATCACCTTTGCATTCCAGAAGAGGAAATTGTATCCAGCAGTGTACAAGTGATGTGTCCACAGAAGCTGGTGGCAAAAGTAGACCCATCCCAGTTACCCTGGCAACTCCCTCAGCAACTCCTCCTCCTACCCTCATCCCATCTACCCAGCACCCATCAACCGTAAGGTCAAGTTCTCAGTTCCCAGACGTCCTTGTGCCGGTGCCTCTGTGTATACTCTAGCCCTCATCACCTTGATTCAATGCAAGAAAAAAAGAAAGAAAGAAAAGAAGGAAGGGAGGAAGAGAAAAAAAATAGAGGAGGGGTGTAGGTCTGTTTCTGTGCCAAGATCTGGGCCTACATCTTTTTCCTCAAAACAACTTATAAGATGGCGGTGATGCCAGCTTCACAGATGGGGCATGATTCCAGGACCATGCTCACTCTACATTGTAGCCATAAACCATTGCAAACACCATCAGGTTTATTGCCTTCCTGTTGTAGATCATCCCGTTCTCCGAAGTCAGATTCATCTGTTGTAAACTTGCTTTTCACCACATCATTGCCTTCTTCAAAAACCCAACTGTCATCTTGTCATCAAAACTGTCTACGATCTGGTCCCACTGACTGGTCTAGCCTTCTCCAGAATCTTATTTGCTGCATGGTTGATGAATTTTGCAGCCTCACTTCCCCTGTGTCTTCCTCCCTTTTCCTTCTCTCTGAAACCCTCAGCACTGTTCCTTTGTATCCTTTTCAACCGTTACGGAGTCCTCTGCACTTCTAATGGCTTGATCTGAATTGTGACATAACTGAAATCCTGGGTCAGTTTCTCAACCTTTCTGTGCTCGAGTTTCTAAAAACCTAACATGAGGCTAATTATAATTCCTGTGTGTTGGATTATGTCAGTTAATAAAGAAAGAAAAACACTTGGAGCAACAGATAGAACGGAGTGATAACCCAAAAGCCATGAGCTAGTCCTAGCATTCATTGTAGGCTGATGGGAGGCAGAGACGAGTGAGCCACAGTCAGTCCATTTCCTCTGAGGCCTGAAGAAAACAAGCATGTCTATCTACCATCCCAGCCAAGTACTTTAATGCTAGAATGGAATCAGGAGATGGTGTCAAGTGTCAAGAGTCAAGTAAGGTTATAGCAAAAATGTATTATCCCCAAATTAAGGAGATACAGGTTTCCTTCCTAGTGGCAACTGAGTGTGCCTGGCACTGTCAAACGGGTCACTAGGAAAGTGTGTACAGTAAAGCTGGGAGAGAAGCCAGTACCAAGTGCCACCCAGACCATAACGATCTCAGTCTCTTAGGAATTCCTTGAGCACTTTAGCAGTGTGCCATTTACTGGCTGTTCAGTATTTCTCTGAGTTCCAAGTCATGAAGGGGTTCTGAAACACGTCACAGAAAATCCTCTAGCAACCCTTCTCTGGGGCTTAGTCTAGACTGACATCCTTACCCCTGAACTCTGCTACTTCAGTTACAATTTAGGCGGAAGATTAACACCTACTCTACCTCTGAATATGAGGCACAGACGAAAACAGACAGAAGCAGTGAAAGTGGAGAAGCTGTCCTTGAAGAGTTCAGCAAACAGAAGGCACTAACCAGACCTGCAAGGAAGAGCCGGTGCATCAGTGACCCCAGAACAGGAAAAGCTTAGACAGAAGCTGCTTAATGAAAGTCCTGGGGAGAGGAGCCCTAACACATTCCCAGCCTTGGCCTGGAACTCAGTCTCCTTATTTCTAGTTTGAACAATGTGGTGATGGCTAAAGCAATTTTATTTCCTTTTTTCCCTTATTTCTCTGAATATCTTCAAAATAAAACCAAAAATTCTTGGAATAATTTATTGTCTGGCACTTGTTCTGCTATACTTCAGGGATAGGTCCCACAAGTGCTTCCTTGTGACAGTCAGGGGAAATCTAAGAGAATGTTTGAACTCAAACCAGCTCCCTTGGGGGGGGGTGCTGAACAAGAAGGAAATCCATTTCTCCAGGAACATTCACCCAACCAAACCTTAAAGAAAGTCACACAAGCAGCACACTTTGGAGGGGCATCCAGGCTTTTGACATTTTAACATGATGCTGTCATTTACAAATGTGTTGAACCACATGCACTACACAGCTGTCCCAGGGTTCACGTAACCCAGAGGCCACAGGCTGGGCACACCTGCTAGTGTCTGGATGGAGGACTGCCCAAGAGACGTAAGACTGACCACATGCACACACTGGAAGATGGAGCCAGCACAGCTTTTCAGAAAGCATATGAGACCCACTGAGCCCCTCTCTCTCTCAGAAAGAAAAAGAAAAACTATCTCTGCAGAGATTGCCTTGGAGAATGACCCCTACTTTACCTGGCCCAAGTTTCATGGATATCTGCTTCCACTCTCCAAAGATGGGCACTGAGAATTATTCAGAAAGACTTAAAACCTGAGATCCCCAGAGTTTCAAGACATATCAAACTGTAATAGCAATCTATACCTGGCCTCTAAAGCTTCTTCTGCTTCATACCTACCTTCTTTTTTTTTTTTTTTTTTTTTTTTTTTTTTTTTTTTTTTTTTTTTTTTTTTTTTTTTTTTGTCTAAATTGATACTTCTAGGATCCCTGTGTCTTCCAGATATTAGTGGGTACAGGGCCAATTCTAAGACCAGAGACTTCAAAAGAGGGAATCTCACGCTCACCACCACCCCACTCCTATGTTCCCATGGGCTGTTTGTATCACCTCCTCACAAGCAGAAAGAGAAAGTCTTGGTGTGATTCCTGCTCACATCAGTATGGGGTTAATCAAGTTCCTAGGCAGCCTTTAGCACCATCTGCTCACACTGTCTTCTCCCAGACTGGCAGGGAAATTCATGCTGCTTTTCATCCTAACTCAAAAGAGAAATTCTCATACAGAAACCTGTGCAAATGCTGTAAAGGAGCCTCCTGGGATGTGAGCAGAAAGAAAAGCAGCAGGGTTACCCTACGGGATGATACTAGCATCCACAGAAGGTGCCAAGTGCTCATTAGAAGGTAGAGTTTTCTTCTCGTCTGCTGAATTTGACCCAACTCCAACCCAGACTTCTCTGGAACAAAACAATAGTCTCCTGAACTCCAGCCGGTGGCTATTTCACTCTGAGCTTGAGCACAGGAAAGATGAGAGCTTGAAGAGCAGCCTCGGCCTCTGACTTCCACTGGCTCAGTCCCCAGCTTCCTCCCGTCCTTCTTGGCTCTTTCCAGTTTTCAGCCTGTGAAGTTCACTTTTCAGGCCTTGGTTCTGTTTGCTTCCTGGAAGTCTTCTCTCTTTCTGCCTCATTTTCCCTCATTTGCTCTTCGCTCCCTTTTGCCTCCTCTTCCTCTGTCCTCCTCTCCATCTTAACGTAGAAGAATGTTAGCAACATGGACGACAGAGCCTTTCAATCAGAGAACTACTGATGGAACTGGGGTTAAGGATGAAGGACTCTCTGCTTTTCTGAGTAGTAAGGGATATGAAGGAGAGAGAAGGGCAGAGCATGGACAGGGTAAAGCACAGAAGCCCCATCTTTGGGTCAGTAATAACTACATAAGACTGTGCACACTGAGGAGGGAAACAAACCAGGTCCTGATGTCACAGAACTAACCTGAGTCTACAGAGGGCAAGTTCCAGGAGCTGGTCAAGCAGTCTAAGCTGCCCCTTAACTGAAAAAATAACTCACTGAATACCAATAACAAACCAGCCATTCTAGAACAAAGTGAAACCCCATACTTATGCCCAGGCATGGGCAAAAATACCAACACTGCCTAAAGCACAAAAATTTTCAAACATCCCCTGTTGTACCAATATCTTCTTCTTTAGAAGGTAAAGCCATCACCTTATTCAGTCCTTCCCCCATACAGAGAATCGTGGCACTCAGCAACAGAAACCTCCTGCTTCCTGAAAATCTCTAACCCCACTTCTCCCAGATTACCAAATAAACCAAAATCCTGCCCTAAACCTGTATTTCCACTGCTATAACTTAAAGCCACAGTTGGGTAGTTTAAAAACCACAGAAACTTACGTAGTTTGTGGTTCTGAGCATGGGACTAGCATAGAATCATCTGGTAAGGGTCTTCATCTTGTAGGGTCATGTCATGGCAGAAAGCACACCCTAAGGGGACAGAGGGGAAAAAAAAAAAGATGCTTACTTAAATTGTATCTCTTTATTTGGGGACAAGGTCTCACTTGCAGCCAAGGGACACCTCGAATTGTTTATCATCCTCAGCTTCTTGAGTGCTGGGGTTACAGGTGTGCAGCTCTTTTCTTATAAAGCCACTAGCACATCATGAGGAACCACTGTGATACTCGCCAATCCTAATTATCTCCCAAAGGACCTGTCTTCAAGCATAATTTTAAGGATTGCTTTAAACATGTGACTTCTACCATAGCAAGGTATGGTATACTTTCAATCTCTACTGTTCACCAATTGTCTCCACTTTAACTAGCAATAAACAACGTGTGCAACCCTAGCTGTGCTCTGGTCTGGCTGGGGGTCACTAATAAGCCATGAATCCGTGTCCTGCCCAAAGCCTTGATGTTAACTAAGGATGAGCAAAGAAGACCTCAGTCAGGGGCGCCAGTCAAGTTTCCTGTGAGTAAAGGAGTTTCTGTTCTCCATGTTCATCTCTTTTTCAGGGCTTTAATCCTGGAAAACTTCCAAGATGAAAACATAACAAAGAAAATAACCTCTAGCAACAAAAAAGTAATTCCAGGACTTGTGGATCTAGCAAGAGAGGCCCTAACCTTACCAAGAGAGCCCCACATTAAAAACGTTCCTTAAGCAGAAAGAAAATCCATACATTAGATAATGGTGGATCTTTCTGCCTATTTGAAAGTGGGTGCGACTTCATAAGACAGCTCCCTGGAAGTCCTGAAATGGTTTTAAGCATCTCTGTCATTGCTGCTTACTTCCCTGCCTCAGCCCACTTCCAACCCAAACTTAGCTGACAAAGTGATTGACAGGTAGATTACAGATTCTGGGGTGGGCAGACAGGTGAACAAACACGCTCCTGTTTCCCTTCTGCTGCTCATTTTCCAAGTCTGATTCAGGAGCATGAAGGAGAAAGCTTGAAATCAACCAGAAAGTACTAATTCATCAATGCTGATGCCAGGTGATAGAACCCATGCCTGCCTTTCAAAACAATGTTGCCTTCAGATAAGCCAGTTAAGGAGCCTGACTGTCTATATAATATGCCCAAATCCATGTATATAGTAGTTCTTTCCCAATTCCAGAGACTTAGATAAAGCACACTTCTTCCAAGAGATGCGTAATTTCCAGACAACAAATTAGTTACAGACAAAAATTGAAGATTACTCTTAAATTATTCAGGATGCTGGAGAAAATATGTGTGAAAAGCAGACCAATCAAAGGGATCAAATACATACCCTGTAGTTTTAGACAGTTAGGTGAGACAATTCTGCAATTGAACACTGGCGAGTATTTCTCCTACTGAGAGGATCAGAAAACTTAGAAAAATTAAATTATGGCTTCATATCACTAAAGGGAAGGCTACATTCTGAGCACTGGATATCAGTAAACAGAATTACAAAACTTAATAGAATCATAATGTAAAACTTAGAGAATTGCCATCTTGAAAATAAAATAATGGTTATCTCCACATGTCATCTTACCCTGTCAGGGAACCACTAACTGTTTCAAAGTTCTTACAGGACCAGCACCTGCAGAGGCTCAGGGACAACAGCAGCTTCGGTGCCCCATCCCTGCGGTCCACTGTTTAATCTAAGAGAACAGAGCAGCTGGCAGGCGTTGGGATAAAACGTCAGTGAGCAAAGGAAGCATTTCCTCTGTGCTCGGTAAAAAGATACATTAATTAGGGCACCTGAGCTGCTAAAACAAAACTCAGATTTCCAGGGGATTGCTAAAGCAAAACTTTCTTACTTAACACAGTGAAAGTGTTGTGACAGCGGGTAGCTTTCTTCCATCTATGATTCTACCACCTTGTCCACTGCAGCAGACTTCTGACCTTGTTGTCTAGAATCCTTCTGCCCAGATTGATTAAATCATCCCTTGAGGTGAGCTCTGAGAGAGGAGTGGCCCATTGAACAAGAAAAAGACATAACATACCACCTCCTCAAAGCCTGGCTCAGAGCTGGGCCTCCCTGCTCATGTTCCATGGCAAGAACTCAGATGAAACTGATGTCGTGTAACTGCTGATTCCATTACTCTTCCCAATCATATTCCTACCACACAGAACTGGTGAGCGACCAGCTACCTTAGCAGAGTACCTGGAAAGGAAAAAGTAGTAGAAACAAAAGAGAGGAGAAAGAGACAGGGTTAGGAATAGAGTGACAGGTGGAGTTGGGTGTCACTGAGTTCCCTCACCTGGTTTCATCACTCACCTAGGAATGTAAGCTCTGACCCTTGTCCCGCCTTACACAGTTCTTTCTTTCCTGGACATGTTAGTTTTATTTGGGGTTTAGTTTGCATATTGAATTCTCTCTCTCTCTCTCTCTCTCTCTCTCTCTCTCTCTCTCTCTCTCTCTCTCTCTCTCTCTCTCTCCTCTCTCTCTCTCTCTCTCTCTCTCTCTCTCTCTCTCTCTCTCTCCCCTCCTCCCTCCCTCCCTCTGCCCCCCCTCTCATGTGTGTATACAGGTGCACACCTGTTTATGAGTATGAGAGTGTATGTTGTGGGGGTACAAATACACACATATACATGTGCACATGAATATCAGTGGTCAACCTCATGACTCCTGAGGTTCTGTATATTTTTGAGGCACTAACTAAATAGGCTAGGCTAGCTGACCAGTAAAACACGTCTGTCTCCAGCTCTCCAACACTGTGATTACAAAAGCATGCCACCATGCTCAGCTTTTCTACATGCCTCTTGGCAATAAGACTCAGGCCTTCATTTTTTGTTTATTTATGTATTTATTTCAAAGTTTTTATATTCGTTTTACATACCAACCACAGATTCCCCCTCTCATTCCTCCTCCCACTCCCCTCCCCAGCCTCTCTCCACCCCCACCCCATCACCTTCTCAGAAAGGATAAGACCTACCATAGGGAGTCAGCAAAGCCTGGTACATTCCGTTGAAGCAAAACCAAGCCCCTCTTCCCTGCATCCCAGGTAATGAGCAAGCCCACCATGGGTAATGGGCTCGATAAAGCCAGCTCATGCACTAGGGATAGATCCTGATCCCACTGCCCTGGGCCCCTCAAATGGACCAAACTACACAGCTGCCTCCCATATGTAGAGGTTGGCCCTCATTCTTATATAACAAGCACTTTACCATCTGAGCTATCTCTTTGGACCCAGAGGTCAAAAGCAAGATCTCACTAAACAAGCCATTGTTTCTGAAATTAGCATCAAACAGAAAGGCAAAGACATTCTGATCTTGCCATTTCACTTGAAGATCATGTTACAGAACCATGCATGGCCATTTCCTCTCCCTAGCAAGAGATAAGCACCGCTCCAGGGAGTCCTTGCTGCTCTGGCCTAAGGATACATATATGATCAGCTGTTGTAAGAAGTTTCTGATCTGGTCTAGCCCTGAGGTCTGGACGGACCCTCAACCTAGCTGCCACTTCACCCCAAGTAGTCACACAGTCTTATATTAATTTCATGCTGCTTGGCCTATGGCTCAGGTGTATTGCTAGCTAGCTCTCCAATCTTAACCCATTTCTATTAATCTGTCTTGCAACATGACCCATGGTTTACCTGAATTTCTTTACATCTTCCTCCTCAGCAGCAGCTCACAGCATCTCTCTCTGACTTTGCCCTCAATGCTTAGATTTCCTGCCTGCTTCTAAGATGCCTTTCCATAGTTCAGAGTAGTTCCTTTATTAACCAATGACATTCACAGTGTACAGCAAGCCATCCCACATCAGCGAAGAAGCAGGGAATTGAGAACTTTGGGGGGACATACAACTGCTGGTGGAGTCCCACTGGCTAAAAAAATACATGGTGCTTTTATCTAAAGCCAAAGAGAAGCCCATTCTATTTGTCTTCAATCCAGAAATTACTCTTTTTACCAAATCTAGCCAAACCTTTTCCCAATGCCAAATATATACTAACAATAGCCAGACACAACCAAATAGTAGTTGGGTCAAGAATAGCAAATGCCACATGAGAAAAGATCAGCCAGATAAGGACAATGTGAAGAAAGATGCCTGGTTCAGATCACAACTGAGACACCCTTTGGCCACACTTTGCTAAAGCTTGCATAAAAATTAATCTCAAAATCTTGCTGCGAGCTTCTAAAAATCAAGTATGGATTATCCTGACATCTGATGTATTTGATTTCTCAGTGTTTAGTCATTGTCAGCATACCATATGCTGTGGTGTGGTGTGGCGTGGGGTGGGGTGGGGTGTGTGGTGTGGTGTGGTGTGGTGTGGTGTGGTGTGGTGTGGTGTGGTGTGGTGTGGTGTGGTGTGGTATCCTTTGCAATTACCATGCTTTGATATAGCATAGCATGTCTTGCCTAAATTGTACTTGTCCTAAATTCTTTATACATAGGGTACTTAGGTATAATACTTCAAACTAGAAGTACCCTGAGCAGACATAGCATGCCCATGTTTAGTGTGCAGCATCAGAAGACATTACTTCCAGAATAAACATAGCACTGGTAGCATTGGGGAAAGATCAGGAGAGACAAGAGAAGAAAGGCAAAGAAGGAAACAGATATGATAAAAGGATGAAAAGTGGGGAGATGATCAAAGCTTCAATTCTAGGCCTTTGATAACAGAATAGGCTCCTCAAGCATGAAGAAATCAAGTGCTTAGTGCAGGTTCTGGAAGAAAGAAGTAATTTCTATGACCTTGGACAAGTGCCTTGGACTTAGGTGCCTTATTGTAAAACAAGAAAATTAGACTGGAGGGTCATAAGAATCCGGGTCTATGGTGGTCTGTTCAAAGCTGGATGTGATTATGAAATAAAATTATCTACAACAATCTACTTGGCATCGTCTAAGGGAGAACTTCTGAAATTCTCTGTTCATTTCTAAGTCACGTACACGAAAGGAGTCTGATCAAAAGTCTGGCAGCTTCCTGCTTCTGCTGCTCCTTTCTGATTCTGCTTGTCGAAGCTGCCACAAGATGAACAGCAGAGAAAAGAAAATGGGCTAAAATTCCATCGTTTGGCTTTTCTTGCTTAACAAAGAGCAAATGTTAAACAACAACACCTCAGTGTGTGCTGCCAGGATCATGACACTCACAGTGTGCTTCTCCGACCTTGATACGCAAAGAACAGGTTCCATTGAGACATGCAATCATGTGCAAGAATTATATTGATTATTTCCCAATAACTCAGATTTAGTATGTCCCACTGAACCTCTGGTCTTTTCATTCTTACAAATTTGTAGTTTCATTCAATATAAATAACATAAGCTTTGGCACATAAGAAGACAGCATTGACTGTGAATTTGGTGTTTTCAAGTAGCAAGTTCAGCCATTCAATATGCTCTGCTGAAGAAATCATCTCCCAGAACTTTTGAGTTTGTAAGATTTGGGGTAGAACTCCTCTTTTCTTAGGAATATTTTAAGTTCTTGATGTATACTGAAAAGTGGCCCAGAGCAACAAAGGACAGCATTAAGCGTAAGCCTGCACTGTGGGATAATGCTCTTGTGCGCTGTAAAGATTTGTCACTCACATTGGTTTAATAAAATACTGATTGGCCAGAAACTAGGCAGGAAGTAGAGGTGGGACAACCAGACTAGGAGAATTCCGGAAAGAAGAAAGGCAGAACAGAAGATTTAAGCCAAATGCAGTGGAAGCAGGATGAGAATACTGCATTGAGAAAAGGTACCAAGCCATGTGGATAAACACAGATAAGAATTATGGTTAATTTAGGTGAAAGAGCTGGTTAATGATAAGCTTGAACTACTAGCCCAGCAGTTACTACAAAGAACCGCAACTGGCCAAGATGCAGAGACTAACAGACTGCAGAATGCTAGGCCCAAAAAGCAACACTGCCCACACACGTGTACACATATCTACACACATACACACACTAACACACACATATACACACACACAGACACATGCACATACATACACAAACACACACATATATACATACACACACAGACACACACATAGGCATACATGCACACATGTACACACACACAAGCACACACACACACATATACACACATAGACACATACACAGACACACACATATGCACACACAAACACATACACATACTTACACAAACACACACATATATACATACACACACAGACACACACATAAGCATACATGCACACATGTACACACACACGCACGGCTCAGTTTATCACTGTAGAAGAAAAGACGGAATAAGTGGAAGAGTCAGAAATGATGAATGATCACAAGGAAGCATCCTGTGAACACAGAAGGGCAGCTGCACATGTGAACTCACAGCAGGTATGACAGCATGCACAACGTCTGTGCAAGCCCAAGCCAGACTAAATTCCAGCATGGAGGAGCGTTGGGCGCACAATCTTGCTCTTGGCCCCCGAGCAGATGTCAATAGTTAACTGCGAGGAGAGAGAGGCAGGGTCAGTCTTCTTTAGGACGTCACTGCTGGAAAGCTCACAATACCACACATCCGAGAATATTTTGAACAGCACAAACTGGTCATGAACAGTTTTTAAAAAGAAAAGAACACAAAGTTGTATGGAGCTAAGAACAGTTGGTAGGAAGAAATAAGCTCAAACACACACACAAACTCTCAAAGAACTAATTTTAAAAATAAAACAATTTTGAAGATTGCGAATAAAAAATGCGCTTCTTTATCCTACAACAACTAAGGTGCTCGGGTTGGCAATGGCTCTGTCATTTTCAGAAGGTGCCCAGGGCTCTCTGGGAAGTATGAGTAACTTACTACAGAGGAAAAGAAACTCAAAACAACAACCTACCAGGGAGATTTTTATGAGATGGGCATGACGGTGTATATATTATTTCCACCCACTCTCTACTAGAGCTGGTAACGTAAGCATGGCTTACACCTAAGTGCACAAAGTTCTCATTGTCCCCTCACACCAGCACCACTCATTGCTCACACAGAGTGAAAGTCTGCCTGGACACTACAGAGTTCACAGAATAAAACTGGGTTTGGAGTCAGCAGATCAGCCTTCGCATTCAGTGTCTAAACATTTCCCTCAGGCCTTCACTCTACCAACATGTACTGAGTGTCTAGACTCTGTTAGGCACCACATGAAGGACTGGGCACAGAGAGCTAAGCCAACAGTCCAAGTCCGCTGTGAACTGGAGACACAAACAATAAGCAAGAAAACAGATGATGACTGATTATGAGAAACATTACCTCTCGGGGCCTCTGCTTTCTCACAAACAGCTGTTGCATAATGCATACCTTACAGGGATATGAGCTTGCTTTGCTTGAGACCTGGAGGAAATGCTGTGTATTTGTTCTGCACCAACCTGATGAACCTGGCCTTGTGCCTGGGAGCCTACTAAGGCCTTGGAGTTTCATTATTAAGAAAGCAAATAGCTTTTATGAAGCAAATAGCTGTTATGAAGCAGCCTTACCTGGTGCTGCACATTAAATCATATCTTCCAGAATAGACGAGCTTCATGAAGTTCTGATCCCAAGATTCTTAAAAGGTGCTTTTATAGAGGCAGAGTCTTTGCAGAAATATCCAAGGTAAAGTTAATAGAATCGGCCCTAATCCTGTCTAGTTTCCAAAATGCTATTCACTGGGAAGGAGGAAAATTTGGATGCAAACATACACAAGGGGGAAAGACACATCAAGGTGAAGGTAGCATCTAAGGGTTGGGAGATGGCTTAATTGGTGCTTGCCTTGCAAACAGATGATCCTGTCCGTTTCTACAACCCACTTTAATCCCAACATGCCAGAGGTAAACAAAGGGTTCCTTGGATTTTCTGACCAGCTCACTTGGTCTATTTGGCAAGTTCTAAGTCAGTGAGAGATTCTGTCCTCCCCCCATACCTCCCAAAAAGGTGGGTGACACAGAAGGCACACCCTCTGGTCTCCACATAAACATGCACATGCTCTCTCTCTTCTCTCTCTCTCTCTCTCTCTCTCTCTCTCTCTCTCTCTCTCTCTCTCTCACACACACACACACACATACACACACACACATACACACTCGCACACACACATGCACACACTCACACACACATACACACACACACATGCACACACATATATACACACACATGCACACACTCACACACACATACACACACATACACACACATGCACACACATATATACACACATGCACACACACATACACACACATGCACACACATACACACACATACACACACACACACACACGCACACACACACACATACTGCACACACACATACACACACACATACACACATACACACACACATACACACTGGCACACACACTCACACACACATACACACACATGCACACACACGCACACACACGCACACACACACACACACACACACACACACACACACACACACGACTCTCCTGTAGGTGACAGAATTGAAAAGACTGCTATAAAGCAGAGGGAGCTAGGACCGTCAAAGCAGACTGCCCCCTAAGGTTTGCAGAAGGAGCAATCCTACCAGGACCTTGACCTCAGCCTTCCAGCCTCAGAAGCTATGAAAGAACAGGCAAGTTTCTCCTCTCGGGGCACCTGGCGTAGCCTCGGCAATCTGAAACACAGGAGAAGCAGGCTGGGGGGACAACAGCAAGAATTCAGACAGCTCTGTAGCAATGTCTCCTTTGATGGATGGACTCTAGGGTTCAAGGCCAGCTGCTGAATGGAAAAGCTGAAAATGAGGGTCATTTTCCATCTACTTCCCCTCACTCTTCTTCTCAGCAGTTGCTGGAAGAAAGAAGTCATAAGTAGATACAAGGCCATTATTAGCATCATTATCAACAGCTCACTTACACAGGGCTCAGTGAGAATTAGGCTCTAATGTTTCCTCACAGTAAGTGTAGCATGCTGGCTACACCCAGCTAATGCAGGACGACAAAACTGGTTAAGCCTTTGTGTGATTTATTTTCGCTCCCATGAGAAGTTGACACTTTATTCATTAAACTACTCCCTTTACCACATTTCTAAATCATTGCTCTCCACTCTGATTCTGTCTCGTTTTCATTTCTGAATTTCAGCTAGAATGACTTTTATAATGAATTCTTTTTTTACCTGACAAGGCAAGTTAAAACCTTCCCCTTCTGAACATTTAAAAGGGAAATTCAGCCCCTTTTTGGTCAGGCTGTTTATCATATCTTGCAAATACTCAAATCCATTTGCTTTGGAGAAGGTTTGTCTTTCTATGACAGCCATATAACAGCATTTTATTACAGTGCTCTATTCATTGGCACTGCTCTGCCTGATGATAAAAAGGAATTCATTTTCTGGGCTCTCCTTGAATGTCAGCTCTATAGTTTGCTTCTATTATCCAAGTTCTTAACCCAAGAGGAGGAAGAATTCAAGCTGATACACAGTATCAAGCTATGGTATGGATGGTAACATAAAAATTAAAAACTCCAAAATAAAATCTGATTTTAAACGTAAGTAATATACAAAGACCAAGAAACACTGTGGGTATTTAATAGCCATTACTGGGTTTATGTGGAATGCAGAACCATGCATGCATGACTCTCTAATATCAAATTAATATCAGCATTACTTCTTAGAAACACTCCAACCTGTCCAGTCTGGTGTGGTACTTCCATGAGCATCCCCTGGGATTTGGAGAAGAAGCAGATGCCCACTGGCAGGCCTAGGCAGAGCCTGAGAACTAAACTGTACATTTCCAGCCAGATCACTGTTTGTGGGGTCTGGAAAGTAACACAACACATTGAGTAGGAAAAGAAAATAGTTTTTTTTTAAAGGCTAAATTGCATGTTTCCAGCCTTGGAAACATTAGCTTCACTCTAACCCTGAATATGAGTCTGGAGATGACAGACTGATTTTATGTATTGGGAATTTGCTGGCCTAGGAGTGATCTTTGCTTGTCTGAGGGTGACTTGACAGCCTTTATTGTTTACCCTTGAGAAACAGGGAATAGTGAATCTGATCAGTTTCAGGAACTTTCTGAAGCTAGCTATTTTGAGTTGTTTGCATTCTGTCTTAAAGAGCTTCAATACAGATGAAATGTTTCAATCTTCAGGGGAACAAAAAAAAAAAAAAAAAACACTTCCCAGCATGGGTGACATACTTTGGTGACACACCCCCAAAGAAGAATGATTCTCCTTCCCCCAGGAGCCAACAACTAGCAACAGCTTCTAACATAGGGATAGGATGGCACAGTACTTCCCTACCTACACTGGCATTTTGAATGACTTGATCGTGTGCAGGTAACCACAGCTACTGTGCGTTCATGAGTATGACAGCCATGTCACCTCCAGAAGATAAGCTCCCACAGCAGGTCCTCTACACTCCACTTCATAATCTTTTCCTGAACTTGGCCACAGGGAATCCAACATGTGGGCTTCTTATAGCCTGGAAGCCTTGCTTTTAGTGACTTATAAATTCCATTGTTTGCCTTTTCTCTTTCACGGATGAAGAATTATACTAGTAACAGAAGTTGAGTATTATAGATTGTGATGTTTAATTCTGCTTGCATTAGAAAACACCTATGGCATTAGAAGGAGTACCTCTGGGTACATCTATGAACATTTTTCCAGAAAGGATTAACCGAGAGGTGGCTGTAGAAAGAATCGCCCTAAATGGTGGAAATTGAATAAGAAAATTCTAGAGTTCTAGCCTACCGAGTGGGTCTCGGTTATGACCTCCACTTACCGCGTCCGGTTTCTTTGTGGTCCGAGTTTTGTCCCAGGCGAGGAGCGTCAAGATTAATTAAGTCTACACTCAGGAGTCGTTTAGGTTCCATCATT
Source organism: Phyllotis vaccarum (assembly GCA_033318265.1). Lineage (NCBI taxonomy): Eukaryota > Metazoa > Chordata > Mammalia > Rodentia > Cricetidae > Phyllotis > Phyllotis vaccarum. The sequence continues at coordinate 1,222,684 of JARWLC010000001.1, forward strand.
CAGGCTCTCCATACACTGAGAGACCTGAGCTTTATTCAGTACATGTTATCTCTTAGACCTGTCTGTCCCTTAGCCATGCTTCTCTCCTGCCACTGCATCTCGCCTAGCCTTTTCCCCTCTAGCTTCCCGCCATGCTGGATTCCTTTTGCCCCTTCCACTCACACTGACTCTACTCCATGCTTGTCCCCAGCTTCTGCTCTTCTGCCGCTTCTGCCTGAGTCCCTCCTCGTGTCTCCTTTGTCTCCGCTCTCTGTCACCTTAACTCTCTTACACACCCTGCCTCCTCATCCCGGCACGCCCAAGGTCATAGAGGATCCCAAGAGACTAGCACTCAGCAGGTGGCAGCGATAAGGAGATTTGTAGTTCCTTTTTCCCCCTGTAAACAAGGTTTTAGTCCTTAGGGGAGGAGGATGGGCCATAAGGCCCAGAATGGCACTTATTCGGGAGACAACACTAGCCTAAATAAAAAGAGAAAAGGAGAAAGTCAATTGAAGACTAGCCTTTTTTCCAAATCAAGATATGAGCGGGCAACTTCATTCTCCTGAGCCACAGTAAAATCTACTTTCTCATCCTTGCCTTATCTCTAAGAAAGAGGACACCCTCAAATTCTGAGCCAAATAAACCCCTCCTCCCTTAAGCTGCTTCTAATCGGGTATTTGGCCACATTAGCAAGAAAAGTAACTAATGCATAGATTAAATCTAAAACTACCTCCTACTTGTTTATTATAATGAATAACCAAATCATCTCACTTGTCTTTCTACCTGGCCCACAACCAAAAAACAGAAGATTTTGGCATCATAGCCCTAGAGGACTGTGTTAAGGCAATGATATAGTCAGAGCAGTGACAAGCTGGACTTTGCCAAATGTGGTGTGGCCAATAGTTACACAACCTCATGGCTACATCAAGATCATTCCTCTAGGTGATGGAACCCACATGCTTTTTGCATGGTCAAACTATTCTTCTCACTAGTTTATGATACTTCAGGTTTAGCTTCTCCAAAACTTGCGCATGAGAGGACCAAGCAGACACCATAACAGGCTGCTCAGTCTTTTCTCAGAGATCAGGCTTCAGTTTCCTGAGATTGAGCAAGCAATGTCTGAAGAAGAGTCACAACAATCAGTCTCCAACACCCCCGACAGCAAGGACAAGAAGGCCTTGTGTTCTGCCCTGTCTCAGTGACCTTCAGAAAGATCCCCAGAATCACACTGACTCTCTGAATGCAAATGCAAAGCAAGGTTTATTACAGCTGAACAGCTGAGCTCAGCTCCTGATTGTCACACAGCAGTGCAAGTGGAGGAGGGCCCCTCCCTATTCAAAAGCAGGGCCTTTTAAAACAAAGATCAAAGACCACAGAAATGCTGTTATCAGGCTGGGAGGTGAGGGGCCCAGAGGAAATTTCTTTACTATCACTGTCAAGTGGGAAGCTGCCGGCTGATTAGTTGTTTTAGGATGGGGAGAAGATGTTTCACAGCTGGACTGGAATGTCCTCTGATTATCCAGGACCTTGGGTGCTCAGGTCTTGGGAGCTTGGCCTTGGGTGTTTAGAAACCTCTCAGGATTGGGGACTAGAATCTTCTCAGTTCCCAAAATAGCTCCAGGCCTGAGGGTGGAGGGACTTTAGTTTCCACACCTAGGATGTGCAGTTCTAGGCCTGAGCCATAGTTAACAGATAACTGAATAAGGACAAAGCTTCACACTTGTCCAGGCCTGCCCAAAATAGCCTTAATCAGCCCCTGACTAGCACTAGCCAATTAGAATGTACTAATATGATTGCTAGTTTCTTAAGCCAATCACACTTAAAAGGACCCAACCACCCTAGAAACTCCCTTTTAGCTGTGTTTAAAAGGAGCCCATACATCCCTCTTGGGATTATCAACACTTTGCCTTTGTGTAGGACAGACAGCTTCTATTGTGAGACACCTCCAGGACCCTAACACATACATCTATCACTTATGTTTTCAGTCAATGTGGTTGCTCGGGCCAGCTGACATCTCCACTCCCAGTCTGAAATGTTTACCTCACCTGATCTTCTGTAAAATTGTTAAGAAAATATGTAAACAATATATACACAGAGAGAAACTCAGAGACACATTGTGGGGGGGGGGTGTTGAAAGCATTATTAACAATACAAAACATTTTTGAGTATCTGGATTTCTTACACTTTAGATAAAATATAAAGGCATATGCCTAAGTAAATTATAAAGGGTTTTGTGTGAGTGGAAGTTAGAAAGTCTGGTTTTTTGGGGGGATTTTTTGTTTTTTGGTATTTTTAGTTAGGGGTGTACGTGTGTGTGTGTGTGTGTGTGTGTGTGTGTGTGTGTGTGTGTGTGTATGTGTGTGTGTTGAGAAAAGATCTCATATGAAGCTCTGGCTTTTCTGGAACTTGCTCTGTAGACCAGACTACCCTTGACTCACAAAGATCCTCCTGCCTCTGCATCCCAAGTACTGGGATTAAAAAGCATGTTCCATCATGTTCGTCCCAAATAAATAAAGTTTCAGTAAGATAATTCCATCTCCTGGCTTCTACATATATATACAGAAATTATTTTCCAAAATCACCTAACAGACTAAAGACAAGCATTCTTTGAGCCTCCCTTCCAGTCAGAAGCTGGTTTCTCTGTGAAGACCAGCACCTCAAGGCATATAAAATCATAACCAGGATCAAAGAACAAAACTATGTCAAGAACAAAGCAAAAGCAAGTGGCTGTGATTTAAAAAAAAAAAAAAAAAAAAAAAAAGAGTCAGAGCATAAGGCATTGTTTCTGTGTTTCTTTTAAGGCATTGTTTCTGTGTCCCTGGTTGTACAGGATTGCGTCAGGGTCTGGGCCACCAGAAAGGAAGGAAGTTACAAAGGGCTGTGAAGCCTCACTCATGTGCGCTCTGCTCAGCTTCTGCACAGTGGTGGGTCCTGTAATTAGGTGGAAAACTTCCTTTCTGACTAATTAATTTCTTCCCACTGTTTAATTCACGTCAGCGTCCCCTTCTCCTCTAGCCTGTAAACTTCTGCCTAAATAAATTTTTAAAGGACAATGACATGGGAATTGGACACTCCAGAAAGATTCTGAGAGATGCATTTTGGTGGGACGATGGGGTCACTTTTCAGTAGGCCACGTCAAATCACTACATTTTTGTGAGTTTATTTCATTAAATGTAAGGATGGGTTGAGTGGCATATTCTGTTTGTGTCCTTCAGGATACTACCCCATGGTTTCTTCATTTATGCAAATAAGTATTGAGTACCTACCATATGCCAGGCACTGCTAGGCTCCAGAGACCGAAAAAGAAAGTCATATTCCTAACTTTGGAGAGCTAATTCAAACAGGAAAAGGACACAGAGAGAAAACAGAGAGACAAAGGAGCTAAAGAAGAGGCAGGTGGGGGAAGAGGAAGAGGAACAGCCCTGATGTGGGAGCATCTGTCAAATGTTATAACTCTTACTAAGGTCAACATCAGGCTACCCGCAGTGTGACAAACAACTGGCCATAATCCTACACACAGACCATCAGCTCTCACCAGCTGAGATGCTATGGCTCTTGAACAAACAGACCTCACAGTGTGGCAAGAGAGACGGGTTAACCTCCAGGCTCCAGAACCACAGTGTGGGAGGCCAAGTCAGCCTTCAGAGTGCCAAAGAGAAACCCATAATGTTCAGCCACTGAAGCAGCAAGTTTAATGATGTCCCTGGACGGAAGGCTATTCGAGGACACATATTACTTTGTTTTCCACGTATCACCATGTAGCCTTTGTACCTTTCCAGTCTATAACGCAGAAGCACATTACGGCTCCTACATGGAGATTCTGAAGATTCTGGAGCGCTGAGATCTCAGATTTTACAAGAGGAAACCTTGCCATTACTAAGTACAGCCTGAAGACTCATCTTATCATTTTGACTTCTGATTTAATTAACTGTACATATGGATGCTCACTCATTAGGGTCAAACAGTCCAGCTGGAATGAATCTTCTGGGCATCTGGGCTGAGTTAGCAAGTGCCTACAGGATTTGGAACTCTGACAAGAGGTCGCCAAGGAGAAACTCAGGAAAGGTTACAAACTCAGGTGCCAAAAATGAAGTTTTTGGCTCCTCCAAAGTGAGTGTAACAAACAAACAGCTATGGAGAAATGTTCCAAGGTTCCAGCCATCAGTACCCAGTCCACAGCAGAGGTTTGTTTAAGGTCTGTGTGGGCCTACAGAAGGTCTGGAAGACAAGAAGGTATCTGCAGGCTTTAAGACTGGGCAGCTTTCAAAATAAGAGCTCCAAAACAAACCACTAAAATGCCACTGCACAAAGATGCAGGTCACCCTGACAACTGCTTTTGTTTGTTCAAACCCTAAATCTCATTTTTTTTAATGCAAATTCTAAATGGCACTTAGCAGAAAACAAGAATATAACCGAATAGGCCACAGGACACATTGCCAGTAAGACTGTGTGACATGTACTTATTTAAAATGAAAAACTGGAGACATGTCTGCCAGTGCTCAAAAAACAACCAGCTTGTCTGATTATTTTAGTTGTGAAAAAAATTATCAATTTAGAATTAATATTGTACAGCCAGACAGGTAAATCAAACTTCAGGCCTAAGGCACCTGGGATAAACACACAACTAAAATAGAAGAGAGAGGAGGGAGGGAGAGAGGAAGGGAGGGAGGGAGGGAGGGAGGGAGGGAGGGAGGGAGGGAGGGAGGGAGGGAGGGAGGGAGGGAGGAAAAACAGGAGTCAAATTTTTTAAATAAACTATGGAGATAATATGGAGATAGGGAGGGTGATGTGGGAATGTCTTTCTGTGTGCTGTGAATATCAATCTTTAAATAAAGGAGCTGTTTTGACCCTTGGTGAACACCATAGCCATAGGCAGGAGCATAGGTAGGAGAAAGAAGGCAGAGTCATAGACAGATTGAGCCAGAAGCCCAAAGAAACAACATGTAAGGAACACAGGGAGCCACAGCTCCATGTGGCAGATTAATGGAAATGGGTTGAGTTAAGATGAAGGAGCAAGATAGCAATGTGCCTAAGCCATAGGCCAAACAGCATGAAGTTAAAATAAGTGACTGTGTGTTTCTTTGGGACTTTAGGATTTGTGGTCCAGATAAGTAGTGGCAGGTGGGTTGGAACAGAGGGGCTAAGTCCAGGCAAAGAACCTCATTGTTACAGGGGGTCCTCAAAAAACTGCAAATAATAGCCAGGCATAATGGTACACACCTTTAATCCCAGCACTTGAGAGGTAAAAGCAAGTAGATCTCTGAGTTTAAGGCCATATTAATCTACAGAATGAGTTCCAGTACAAAGGTACACAGAAATCCTATCTTTAAAAAAAAAAAAAAAAAAAAAAAAAAGAATCCCCCACTACAACTGAAAACCCACAGACCTCTGGTCCACAGCTGACTAAGAGGTGAGTGGCATCCCAACCCCCTCCCCTGGCCAAGCAGAGATGGCAGTTTCCAAAGCCCAGCCTGGGGACTCAGCCTCTGGAATCCTAGCCCCACCCAGCTCTACCCTAAACCCAAACCAGCAGGGAGACCCCTGCAAGCCCAAACTCCCACAAAAACCCAGCCAGCTGGATATTCTAAGGTCAAAACCCAACCCTCCCCAACCCACATCATACAGTGACCCCAGCAGCTGGAAGCCCAGAGATCCCTGACCCACAGCACACTAAGAGCCTAGTAAGAACTGACTAAGAGACTAAGAGCTAAGAGTAAATCAAAGCCCAGGCTGGACCAACAGAGGCTTCCTGAGACACAGCCACACCCAGAACGGATTGCACCAAAATCAACTCTCTGAGATTCAGACAAATCCTGCAGTGAACTGAGGAAGCAATGGGCAGATGCCAGTGCAAGAATACATATAACAACATAAAGAACAACATGCCTCCACCAGAATAATCTGGTGGTTATATAACATCAAGACCTCAGCACAGCGATGCAGAGGAAGCAAAAGGAAATGACCTTAAAAACAACTTTATGAAGATAATAGAAGCTTTAAAAGAGGATATAAAAAAATTCCCTTAAAGAAATAGAAGAAAATACAAACAAAAATTGAAAGAGATGAACAAATCCCTGAAGAAAATAAAGAAAACCAAGAAAAAAGAAAACAAACAGATGAAAGAAATACTTCAGGAATTAAAAATTGAAATAGAAGCAACAAAGAGGCACAAACTGAGGGAAGGCTGGAAATAGAAAAGCTGAAGAAAGGAACCAGAACCACAGATGCAGCACAACCAACAGACTGCAAGAGATGGAAGAGAGAATCTCTGGAGTGGAAGATTCAATAATGGAAATAGATACATCGTTAAAGAAAACACTAAAACCAAAAAAGTCATAACACAAAACATCCAGGAAAAATTTGGGACACCATGAAAAGACCAAACCTGATAATAATTAGAATTGAAGAAAGAGAAGAATATCAGCTCAAAGGCACAGAAAATATACTCAACAAAATTATAGAAGAAAACTTTCCCAACCTAAAGAAGGAAATGCCAATAAAGATACAAGAAGCTTACAGAACACCAAACAAACTAGGCTCCCAGAAAAACTCTGCTCACCACATAATAATCAACACACTAAACCTACAGAACAAAGAAAAAATACTAAGAGCTGCAAAGAAAAAAGGCCAAGTTACCTATAAAGCAGACCCATCAGAATAACAACAGATTACTCAATGAAAACAATGAAAGCAAGAAGGTCCTGGTCAGGTGTTACACAGACACTAAAAGAGTATGGCTGTGAGCCCAGACTACTATACCCAGCAAAACTATCAATCACAATAGATGTAGTAAACAAGATATTTTATGACAAAACCAGAATTAAACAATATTTATCCACAAATCTGGCACTATACTGGCATTAGAGGGAAAACTCCAACCTAAGGAAACCAGATACACCCGTGAAACCACAAGTAATTGATAATCTCACAGAAGAAAAACCCAAAGAAGAAACACACACACACATTACCACCAAAAATAACAGAAAATAACAATCATTGGTCATTAATATCTCTTAATATCAATGAACTCAATTCATCATAAAGACATACTCTAACACAATGGATACAAAAACAGAATCCATCCTTCTGCTACATACAAGAGACATACTTCAACTTCAAAGACAGACACAGGCTCAGACTTACTAATCAAATGGTCCTAAGAAACAAGCTGGTGTAGCCATTCTAACATCTAACAAAAGAGACTTCAAATTAAAATCAATCAAAAGAGACCAGGACAGACATTACTTACTCATTTCAGGAAAAATCCACCAAGATGAAGTCTCATTACTGCTCCCAACAAAAGAGCACTTACATATGTAAAAGGAACACTACTAAAGCTTTAGCCTCAAATCAAACTCCACACATTAATAGTGGGAGACTTCAATACCCCACTCTCACCAATGGATAGGTCAACCAGACAGAAAATTAACAGAGAAATAAGTGATCTAACAGATGTTATGACCCAAATGGACTTAATAGATATATACAGAACCTTCCACCCAAGCACAAAGGAATATACATATTTCTCATCATCCCATGAAACTTTCTCTAAAACTGACCACATAACTCATCATAAAGCAAATATCAAAAATACAAAAAAATTAGAATAACTCCTTATGTCATATCAGACCACCATGGTCTAAAGTTAGAGTTCAACAACAACAAAAATCACAGAAAGCCTACAAATTCATGAAAACTGAACATCCCTCAATTGAACCACCTTTAGGTCAAGGAATAAGTAAAGAAAGAAACTAAAGACTTCCTAGAATTTCATGAAAATGAATCCACAGCATACTCAAACTTATGGGACACAAAGCAGTGCTAAGAAAAAATTCATAGCACTAGATGCCTATATTTAAAAAAACTAGAGAAATCTCACACAAGAGACTTAACAGCACAGCTGAAGGCTTTAGAACAATTAGAAACAAACTCACCTAGAAGGAGTATATAGCAGGAAATAATTAAACTTAGGGCTGAAATTAGTACAATAGAAAGAAAGAAAATAATACAAAGAACCAATGAATCAAAGAGTTGGTTCTTTGAGAAAGTCAACAAGATAGATAAACCCTCATGCAAACTAACCAAAAGGCAGAGAGAATATCCAAATTAACAAAATCAGAAATGAAAAGAAGGACATAACAACAGACACCCAAGAAACCCAGAGAATTATCAGGTCACACTTTGAAAAAATCTATACTCCACTAAAATGGAAAAGAAATGGACAGCTTTCTAGACAGGTACCACTTACCAAAATTAAATCAAGATCAGATAAATGACCTAAATAGACCTATAACTCCCAAGGAAATTGAAGCTGTTATTAAAAGTCTCCCAAGGGGGGTAGGGAAGAGCTCAGGACCAGATGGTTTCAGTACAGAATTCTACCAGACATTCAAAGAAGAACTAATACCAATACTCCTCAAACTGTTCTATAATGTCAAAACTGATGGAATATTGCCGAACTCTTTTTATGAGGCTACAATCACCCTGATACCTAAGCCATTTAAAGATGTAACAAAGAAAGAGAATTACAGACCAATCTCATGAACATTGATGCAAAAATACTCAATAAAATGCTGGCAAACCAAATCCAACAACATAGCAAAAAAAATAAAAAATAAAAACAATCATCCACCATGATCAAGTAGGCTTCTTCCCAGAGATGCAGGGATTGTTCAACATATGAAAAATTATGAATGTCATCCATCATATAAACAAACTGAAAGGGAAAAAAAAAACCACATGATCATCTCCTTAGATGCTGAAAAAGCCTTTGACAAAATCCAACACTCCTCCGTGATAAAAAGTCCTGGCGAGATCAGGAACACAGGGAAAATACCTAAATATAATAAAGGTGGTATACAGCAAACTGACAGCCAACATCAAACTAAATGGAGAAACACTCAAAGCAACCCCACTGAAATCAGGAACAAGACAAGGCTGTCCTCTCTCTCCTTATCTACTCAATATAGTTCTCAAAGTTTTAGCTAAAGCAATAATAGGAAGAAAAAAAAAGGATATTGATGTGGGAATGCCTTTCTGTATGCTGTGAATCTCAATCTTTAAATAAAGAAGCTGTTTTGGGCCATGACAGGCACCATAGAAGTAGGAGGAGGAATCAGAATAGGTAGGAGAAGGAAGGACGGAGTCAGAGGCAGACCGAGCAGAAGCTGCCCAAGAAGAAACATGTAAGGAACACAGGTGAGCCACGGGCCACGTGACAGTGGCAGACAGATTAATAAAAATGGGTTGATTTAAGATGTCAGAGCTAGCTAGCAATGTGCCTGAGCCATAGACCAAACAGCATAAAGTTAATATAAGCGTCTGAGTCATTTCTGGGGGCCTGAGTGGCAGCCGGTGGCTAAGCAGTCTCGGGCGGCAGGTCTGTGGGTCCAGGTCCCTGGCCGCCCGAGATCAAGAAACCCCACTACTACAGGATATTAAGGGGCTACAAATTGGAAAAGAAGAAGTAAAACTATCTCTATTTACAGATGATATGAACGTATACATAACTGACTCCCAAAATTCTACCAGGGGACTCATACAGCTGACAAATACCTTCAGCAATATAGCACGGTACAAGATTAACTCATAAGTATCAACAGCCCTCCTATACACTAAAGACACAAGTGTTAAAAAGGAAATAAGGGAAACCTCACTCTTTATAATAGCTGCAAATAACATTAAATACCTTGGGGTAGCTATAAACAAGGAAGGAGCAGAAAGTTTTGTTTGACAAAACTTTAAGTGACTGAAGAAAGAAACTGAAGAAGACAGCAGAAAACAGAAAGACCTCCCGGGCTCCTGGATAGGTAGGATCAACATAGTCAAAATGGCGATCTTACCCAAAGCAATCTACGGATTCAATGCGATTTCATCAAAATCACAACACAAGTTTTTACTGACACTGAAAGAACAATAGTCAACTGCATATGGAATAACAGGAAACCAAGGACTGCTGAAACAATCTTGTTCAATAAAAGAACTTCAGGAGGCATCACCATTCCTGACTTCAAGCTATACTGTTGAGCTAATAAAAACAGCCTGGTGCTGGCATAAAAACAAAACTTGAAATCAATGGTATCGAATCAAAGGCCCAAACCTTAATCCACACATTATGAACACCTGACAATAGGTCAAAAATATACAATGGAAAAAGATAGTATCTTCAACAAATGAACAAATGGTGTTGTCATAACTGGATGGTAGTATGTAGAAGAATGCAAATAGATCCAAACCTGTCACCCTGCACAAAACTCAAATCCAAGTGGATCAAAGACTTCAACATAAACCCATCTACACTGAACTTGACAGGAAAGAAAGTAGGAAATACCCTCCAACGCATTAGCACAGGAGACTACCTCCTAAGTATAATACCAGTAGTGCAGACACTAAGAACAGCAAGTAATAAATGGGACCTCCTGAAACGTATAAGCTTCTGTAAGACACACTTAAAAGACAAGACCACAATGTACAGAATGGGAAAAGATCTTCACTAACCTTACATCTGAAAGAGGACTGATCTCTAAAATATATATAGAACTCAAGAAACTGGGGCCAAAAACCCCAAATAATCCAATTTTAAAATAGGGTTCAGAGCTAAAAAGGAATTCTTAACAGAAGAATTACAAATGGCTGAAAGACACTTAAAGAATTGCTCAACATCTTTAGCCATCAGAGAAATGCAAATCAAAACAACGTGGAGGTACCAATCTAACACCTGTCTGTTGTGGGATTCAGGTGTCAGCTGATAAGGTCCAAAGAAGCTTATCCAGGGTCCCGGGCTCCTGGAGGGGGTGTGGCCAACCCCTTTGATAAGGGGCTGCTGGGACGCTGGGGGGCTCTCTCTTCCTGGTTCTTGGCTGCTAGAGAAAGGACCCCTTCGTCCGTCCGTCTGCAGACTTCGGTCCCTACTATACTTGGTTACCTATACCGTGAGTTCTAGATTATATTCTAATAAATATTTTTCTAGTATTGGTGTTCTTGTGGATAAACTCCGCCTACATCTGGCGCCCAACGTGTCCCGGACCCACGGGCGGGCCCACGGGACGGGTTTAATTCACACTCAGGTCAGGTTTTGAGTGTGGGCGGGGCTTATCCAGCCCCGTGCAGATTTGGTTTTGAGCGGTGACCTCCAAACGGCTTACGCCATCAGTTTCCGAGGCTTGCTTCCGCACCTAGCTGTACCGCTGCTCAGTTCATTTTAATTGAGTTTGAACTGCGGCTACAGGAGCGCCCTTCCCCCAACCTGGCTGGCTGAGTTTGACCCAAAAACTGCAGATTCAAGCAGCAGCTCCGCCCCTAACCCCTGTAACCTGGGACAATTGTGAATTACTCCTGTAGGTGAACAAAGATAACTAAAACCATTCTATCTTGTAATTAACATCCTGTCTTGACTTGTGAGAATTTGTTTTTTCCCAAAGATTCTATTTTGTCTGCTGAGACCCTCTAACACCTAGGATCTGTGAATAACGTGCTGAGTGTCTCTACAGCGGCCATACAGCAGGGCACTAAACGTTATTGTGACACCTTCTGACCACACAGCGTCATTGCACCTGGATTGAGGTAATGGCTGACAACTATTCTTTTGAGGAATTTGGTATATATTTTTCCACGATGGTTGACAAGTTTTTAAATGAGTATCTTGAGGTATTCAGTACCCCAGTTTTACTATTTCTTGGTCTGTTTCTGTATGTTGTGTTCCACAATAGAAGGGTGATGACTGAGGTCACGAATCTGAACTTTCAATTACCATCCAAACTTGGTATTATAGAATCATCAAACGCTACACTGTCAGATGACGTTAAGCAGATGCAGACCTTCAATCAGCAGCTGTTGTCCAGGATATGTGAATTAGACTCTGCTATGTCTAAAACGATGGATATGCTACAAACTGGTTACAACAAGCTTTCACATAATGATAACACTGTACTAGAACAATATAAACTCTACGTAACTGATGAAAACAAGAAACTTATTGACCACATTAATAAACTGGATGAAAAATTCATTAATTATGTTAATGATGTAGATCTGAAAATTGCTAACTCGGCGAGGTCTTTAGACCTAGAACAATATAAACTCTACGTAACTGATGAGAACAAGAAACTTGTTGACCACATTAACAAAGTGGACGAGAAAATCATTAATTATGCTAATGATGTAGATCTCAAAATTGCTAACTCGGTGAAGTCTTTACAAGGATCACTTCATCAAGAAAGTCAAACTTTGAGACAGATGGTATCCGAAATACAAGAATTTGTACCTGCACTGTCCAAATTCCAAGAATGGGAATCCGTAGTGTCCAAAATCCAAAAATGGGAACCCATTATATCTAAAATGGAACAATGTGGGGACCATATTGCAACACTACAAAAGGGCAATGATACATCTGATGCTCAGAACAGTTCAGGTCAACCCCCAATGGGGTGTTATGGTACTGGAAATACTTTACATAAAGTTGTAAACATCACGGGGATACCTCCTTCACCACCACTATTATTCCCAGCTACTATTCAGACCAAGATGGCACCAGGGGGTTCCTCAGAATATGTAGAGTATAGTTATGAGCCACTACATATGAAAGACATCAAAGATTTTAAAGAGGCAATATCCATGTATGGTATTCACTCTACTTATGTAAAGCAGCTCCTGAATTCATGGTCTGCAAAAAACCGAATCCTCCCCCTCGATTGGATGCAACTAACGGCTGCTGTCTTGGACCAGAGTCAAAATTTGCAGTGGAGAAGCTGGTTTAGAGAAGAAGCCAGGACCTTAGAACACCAAGGAAGAATTAGGGGTTTCTTTGCTTCTCAGGACCAAATCCTTGGTGAAGGAATGTTTGCTGACGTGAAGACTCAGACTACTTATGACGAACATACTTTATTGCTATGCCGTACGGCCGCACTTAATGCATGGGAAAAGATTTTAGACTCAGGTCAAAAAGTTGAGCATTATGCTAAGGTCAAACAAGGTTTAAAAGAGCCTTATACTGACTTTCTACAAAGGCTTACCACGGCTGTAAATAGAGCAATATCAGATCCAGAAGCTAGAAAGCAAATAATACTTTCTCTGGCCTTTGATCATGCTAATCCAGAATGTAGAAGAATGCTTCTGCCTTTAAAAATCAGAGCCGCACCTCTAGAAGAATGGATTCAATATACAATCAATGCTGAACCTCTCCATAGTAATGAAGACAATTGGGTAGACCAAACCATTGATAAAGTAAGGAAGAGGAACCAAGGAATCACTTGTTTCAACTGTGGTAGACAAGGCCATGTAAGACGAAACTGTACACAAAGTACTCTTGGAAACGAGGCCCGATCTAGGTTTAATTCGAACAGAAGGCCATTGCCTTCTGGATTATGCAGAAGATGTGGCAAGGGACGACATTGGACCAATGAATGTAGATCTACCAGAGATAAAGAAGGCAACCCTCTGCCATCGGGAAACGCCTTTCGGGGCTTCCCCCGGGAAGCCCCCCAAAATCAGACTCCAAATTCGAGGATGGTGAGATCATATCCGGTCGTAGTAGAAGACCAGCATCCTCAAGACGAATAGAACACCCAATACCTGATCTTGAAAAACATACGATATCAGATGATAACATAAATTCAAAAGAAGATTCAGAAACTCCAAAGAAAATTACGAAACGGATATTTTGGCAGACTTCGATAAATGAACAAAGACCAAAATTGGGTGTACTGATAGACAATATTTATATCCAGGGTTTAGTCGACACGGGGGCTGATGTTTCGATCATAACCCCACGGTCCTGGCATCCGAGATGGCCTTTACAGACAGTAGATATCCAATTTCTGGGTATTGGAACAATATCTCAGGTGAAACAGAGTGTGAGGTGGCTTGAATGCATAGGACCAGAAGGTCAGAAAGGACGGTTAAGGCCATATATGGCTGATATAGCAGTGAATCTGTGGGGCCGCGACCTCCTAATGCAATGGAATACCCAGATTAAAATCCCTCCTGGTTATGATGTCAGCCAAAGGATCAACTATGTTTCCAAAAATGACAAAAATTCACCAGCCATTCAAGTTGTACAAAGGAATCGCCCTCTTAATAAGACACTCACAGCACTGCCTTTGAAATGGTTAACGGAAAAGCCTATTTGGGTTCAACAATGGCCTTTGACAAAGGAAAAACTTCAGGCGTTAGAACAGTTGGTACAGGAGCAGTTACAGGCTCAGCATATTGAAGAATCAACCAGTCCCTGGAATTCTCCTGTTTTTGTTGTCAAGAAGAAATCTGGAAAATGGAGGATGGTGACAGATTTAAGAGCAATTAATAAGGTGATTCAACCTATGGGCTCCTTACAATCTGGTATTCCCCTGCCTTCTCTACTACCTAAAGGATGGCCTATTACAGTTATTGACTTGAAAGATTGCTTTTTTACCATACCTTTACAGGAACAGGACAAAGAGAAATTTGCTTTTACAGTGCCTACTCTTAATAATTCAGGGCCAGCTAAGAGGTACCAATGGAGAGTCCTGCCCCAAGGAATGTTAAATAGTCCCACTTTATGTCAATATTTTGTACAACAACCACTAGAAATACTACGCAAGCGCTTCCCACAATCTATCATTTACCATTATATGGACGATATTTTGTTGGCAGACCCAAACCCACAGACATTAAAAACATTGTTTGAAGAACTACAGAAAGTATTGCCTAATTGGGGACTGCAAATTGCTCCAGAAAAAGTACAGAGGGGAGATTCTATCAATTATTTAGGATATAAGATAGGTTTACAAAAAATTAGACCACAAAAGGTAAAATTAAATAGAGATAAATTGAAGACTCTTAACGATTTTCAAAAGCTACTAGGAGATATTGCTCATATACGGCCCATGATTGGTATAAAAAACTATGAACTAGTTAATTTATTCAAGACTTTAGAAGGTGACAAGGGTTTAAATAGTCCAAGAAAACTATCTGCTGAAGCTGAGAAAGAATTAGAGTTGGTAGAAAGAAAACTTCAGGAAACACATGTGGATCGTGTGGATCCAGACTTGGAATGCATACTTGTTATTTTACCCTCAAGACAATCTCCAACAGGAATCTTAATGCAAAGAGAAAGCATCATATTAGAATGGATATTTCTGCCACATAGGCCAAGCAAAAAGATGAAGACATATATCGAAAAAATTGCTGATCTGATTTTTAAAGGTAAATTGAGACTCCGCCAATTGACTGGAAAGGACCCTGCAGAAATTGTTGTGCCTCTGACTAATGAAGAAATTGAACGATTATGGGCAGACAGTGAACCTTGGCAAAAGGCTTGCAGTGACTTTTTAGGAGAAATTAATAATAAATATCCCCAAAACAAGAGAATTCAATTTATAAAGGAAACTAATTGGATCTTTCCTCGTGTAGTACAAGATGAACCAATTTCTGGAGCCCCTATATTTTATACAGATGCAAACAATTTAGGGAAGGCTGGCTACAAGTCTGAAAACCTAACTAAAGTGGCTCAGAGCCCTTATAACTCTGTTCAAAAGTCAGAACTATACGCGATCATTATGGTGTTGTTGGATTTCACAGAGCCTCTTAACTTAATTACTGACTCTCAATATGCAGAAAGAGTTGTTTCACATATTGAAACTGCTGACTTCATTCCTGATGATACGGACTTGACCTTACTATTCATACAACTACAAGATATCATCAGAGGTAGGATACATCCTATGTACATAACACATATCAGGGCACACACGGGCCTCCCAGGCCCTCTAGCGCAGGGTAATGAGGAAATAGATCGGTTGCTAATAGGAAGCGTGCTAAAGGCCACAGAATTTCATGAAAAGCATCATGTTAACAGCAAAGGGCTGAAGAAGAGTTTTCCCATCACTTGGATTGAAGCAAAGGAAATACTAAAAAAATGTGACACTTGCTCTTTCTATAACCAACCATCTTTACCTGCAGGAACTAATCCTAAGGGTACACACGGAAATGAGATATGGCAAATGGATGTGTTTCACTTTCCAGAATTCGGAAAGATGAAATATGTACATCATACTATTGACACCTATTCTGGAATGCAATGGGCGACTGCCCTGAGTTCAGAAAATGCTGATGCTGTACTTACTCACCTTTTGGAAGCCATGGCCGTATTGGGAATTCCCACTCAGATTAAGACTGACAATGCTCCAGCTTATGTCTCCCGAAAAATGAAGATAATTTTTGCATACTATGATATAAAGCATATTACAGGGATACCACACAATCCTACAGGACAGGCAGTCGTGGAGAGATCTCACCGCACATTAAAAGAGATGCTTTATAAACAAAAGAAAGAAATGAAAAAGCCCAGAGAGAGGTTGCATAGTGCCTTATTGACTTTAAATTTTCTTAATGCTGATGAAAAGGGAACTTCAGCTGCTGAGAGACATTGGGTAGTAGAAAAATCTTCTGAGTTAAATCAACCCATTTACTTCAAAGATGTGTTGACTTCCAAATGGAAGCCAGGGTATGCGCTTCGGTGGGGTAGGGGTTTTGCTCTTGTTTCAACAGGGACAGAAAAGATATGGGTACCAACAAAACTAATAAAAGCCCGCTTCGAAAAGGAGTCTCTTCCTGAACAAGAAAAGTAACTGCTCATCCCTGACATGACAAACGGATGCGTGGTAACGAAAACACACTTAACAAACCTGGGGCAGGGTCTCTCAGTTTTGTCTTTACAGGAAAATGGATACAACTATTTTTACGGCATTGTCTAAACATTGAATAATTACTCACCTGCAATAGAAGACAGACTGATGATTAAAGACTGTACAAGACGGACTACGAGACCAACTGATACACATGTGCACTACTGGGTAATTTCTCAATTTTTACTGCTTTACATCTTACATCTACATCTCAAAAAAAAAAAAAAAAAAAAAAAAAAAAAAAAAAAAAAAAAAAAAAAAGGTCCTGATTTGACTATTAATAAGGCTGGATTTGGATTGGGAACTAGTGGCTTTCTCCCTCTCTAAACCCAAGCATGTTGGTAAAGAAATATGAAAAATTCTGTCTCACATCATAAAAGCCACCTGGTGTGAGACAGAAGGCATAATATTTAGGGACCAATATTACTGTGACTTCATCTTAAACCTTGTTCCTCCCTGTTTCTGTACCTCTCAAACATCTCATTCTGTCTGCTTCCAGTCTCCTAAAGTCATGAAAGATATAAATATCTTTTGAATATCGACAATGCTTAAGTTTTCCACTGTAAATAACATTTCCTCCTATCAGCTATCTACAAAGAATCTGGAACCGAGATGGGGCCTCCACCGGAACAACTCCCGCTAGTAAAACAAAAATAAAAGAAAGAGTATGAGAGAGAGAAAATAAGAGACAGGTAGACAGACAGAGACAAAAATAAAAAAATCAAGAACTTGGTGTGCACCGGTCAATAATTGCTTTCAAGAAATACATTATTCAAAAACAGCTGCAAGATAGCTCCTTATGATTATCCTTCAGATCACACTGCTAATTAAGTTTCCAGATGGAGTTAACCACTATCCTAAAATTGGTTATAGATGTATATGGTCAGTCCATTAGGAACTAACCATTGTTTTAGCTTTTACAGGACCCCAAAGAGATGCCATCGCCCTTAAGTCAGCAGGAAGCAACCTTATAAACGACTACGCCCCCTTTCCCAATAAGTTTTATGATCCAAAGGTTGTGGGTAAAACTGGGTAAAAGACAAAGCTATAATATAGCATCAGAGATCTTTTTTTTAGAAGAGAGGGGGAATAGACAGGATAGATAAAGATAGACTGTTCTACCTACCTATACTTCATTTTAGCTAAATGTATGGGCTAAGCTAAAGACAATTTGCACTGTCATAGATATCTGTATATTGATACTAATGCAAAATCATTTTATATGTTTAATTGTGATAATTTGTACATTGGTACAAAGTTTAATCTGAGATTGTTTTATGTAACCAAAGCAACTTGTACTTCGATATAAATCTGAATCTGTAACTATTATGTAAAGCTGAATTTGAAATTGCTATATTTTATGTATGCTTCTACCTTTGTTTAAAATATTTGCACATCATTGTCATGTATACTATGCAATTACTACCTTCATTTAACTATACTAGATATAATGTATGATTGCACTAGTTATGATATATGCACAAGATGTTTTATATACCTCTGTTTAGATGATATATATGTATTTACATGTATAAAATGCTGTGGACACTTTACCTGATAAGATACCCCTGGCTAATGCTCGATAGTTCTACTAAGGGTCATTGTTCAGAGATTGTACATCCCTTATATAAGTATTCTAATTTTTAGTACAGGGTTTATTCCTTAAGACGATAAGATCTGCCGTCAACACTATTTAAGGTATCATATCCCAGTCATTTCAGATACAGGTTAGAATATCATAGATGGACAAGAATCTTCAACCGTTTCATAGACCCAGAGAATATGGCATTTAACATTTAAAATTTGGCCACGAGAGACACGACGACTCCTGGTGTCACTGCTCCCTTCACGAGATGGTGTTGAGCATCAAGGATACTCCATTGGAGTTGGTCCTTTTGGCAAAAAATGGCCGGTTGAGTAAGGAACTGTCCTTACCTTGATTGCTGACAGTACACACATGATATCAAGCTGGATGAACAAATTGAGATGGAGACTGACGAAACCTGCCTAGACAGGATAAGACAGTCCCTTCAAAACTGTTCTGCTTGTAAAAAGATCTGTCAGATGCCATAGGCCTATAGCCAATCCGATAGATGCTCTAACGGTGCACAAATCCAGAGGTGATTGTCCAGGTAGCTGTGTTGCTGTCCTCTCCCAAATTTTGGAAGTAGCTGCTTCCATGTACTTCTGTCTTTCAGACAAATTTACCTTCCTTCTCAGGTCTTGAAGAGGTTGAAGAATAGATGTTTAAGGTTTCCACCCTAGTATCCCTTAGATAAGAACACTCTGGTGTTAGATTCTCACTTTCCCAGATTAACCCTTTAAAATAATCTATACACCCTACTATCTACCAATATTCTGAAACTATTAGATATACCTTATATAAGTTAGACTTTGATTAACAATTGTACTTTAACCTCTCCTAGATACTACCTCATAATGATTCCTACTGTACATAGTCTTAGTTTAGAACCTTCTTAGTTAGAAAAAGGGGGGAGATGTTGTGGGATTCAGGTGTCAGCTGATAAGGTCCAAAGAAGCTTATCCAGGGTCCCGGGCTCCTGGAGGGGGTGTGGCCAACCCCTTTGATAAGGGGCTGCTGGGACGCTGGGGGGCTCTCTCTTCCTGGTTCTTGGCTGCTAGAGAAAGGACCCCTTCGTCCGTCCGTCTGCAGACTTCGGTCCCTACTATACTTGGTTACCTATACCGTGAGTTCTAGATTATATTCTAATAAATATTTTTCTAGTATTGGTGTTCTTGTGGATAAACTCCGCCTACACCTGTCAGAATGGCTAAGATCAAAAACACAGATGACAGCCTATGCTGGAGAGGATGCGGAAATAGACACTGACTGATCCATTCTCCATCTTCTCTGAATGCTTCCTCCCTAGGACCGTTTGGGGGGGAAAAAGACAATAGTGTTTTAAAAATGGCTTCTACCATTACACCAAAAGACTACAGAAAGAAAACTATGTCCTTAGGCCTTAGGGCAAGTGACTCAATATGGTTTGTTTTACAAAATTGATTCTGATTTTGAAGACTTAGCCATAAATAGGAAACAGTCCAGCCAGCCGTCCCCAAAGAGAACTCTAGCTTCTCTTACTGGGTGACCATCCAAGATAAGTAGGTCTCTGGAATGGGTGGCCTTTCCTGACATCCTAGTCACGGAAAACAGGAAAATAGCTGTTCTCCCAAAATCAGTGTTCAGCCAAAGGGATAAAGGACCTGAAATTTTATACCAAGTTATTGCCCATTAGAACAATCCCTTGAGGGGGTCTTTTGTTTACAAACTATATGATTTTTTGTAGCATACTTTACTAGGAATAATGAGCCTTAAATATTCAAATTAAGAAGTTATAGGTCTTCTACAAAATCGGGATTTCATCCTGGACATTAGAGACAAAGGAGATTCTATACTTAGGAATATAGAACACAGAAAAGAGTTAACAATAATTTTCAGAAGAACATTGGGTACCGGATAAATGAAAATATAAATTAAAACCTCTCAAAATCAGCACAAATCTGACAGCGGAGTTTATTTTGTTCTCTGTTAAAAAATTAAAAGGGATTATACAGTTTCAGTTTGAAAATGTCTGAAAGGACATTCTCAGATAGAGAGAGTTTAAGTGTGTAAAAGAATGGACATTTCTACAGTACTGTACACATGTGCATTCATTCATTGCTAGTGCACAAATAGGCACATTTCTACAGTACTGTACACATGTGCATTCATTCATTGCTAGTGCACAAATAGGCACATTTCTACAGTACTGTACACATGTGCATTCATTCATTGCTAGAGAACAAATAGGCACATTTCTACAGTACTGTACACAAGTGCATTCATTCATTGCTAGTGCACAAATAGGCACATTTCTACAGTACTGTACATATGTGCATTCATTCATTGCTAGTGAACAAATAGGCACATTTCTACAGTACTGTACACAAGTGCATTCATTCATTGCTAGTGCACAAATAGGCACATTTCTACAGTACTGTACACATGTGCATTCATTCATTGCTAGTGCACAAATAGGCACATTTCTACAGTACTGTACACATGTGCATTCATTCATTGCTAGTGCACAAATGAATAGTGGAACACTGTGTTTTGATAATAACCAAAGTATTTATGGATCCCCATTCTCATCCTCGGGAGAAGAAAGAAGCAGCCCCTTTGAAGATATTTTTAAGAAAGACTTACCTATTTGTTCAAGAGAAATTTGGAAGAACAAAGTGGGTAAAGAACAACTCTGAATTTGAAATTTCTATTAAAGTGCTTTGCAACCTATAGCTACTTCCTAAGACATGGACTAAATGCACTGATATCTAGGGAGGAGAGTTAGAGGACCGTGTTCTTGCTCATCACAGAGATACAATTCTTGATTCTCAACAGTAGAAAACAACTTGTGGGGATATTTTCAAATATAATAAAAACATTCGGAGATATCAGAGGGATCTATCGAGCCACAGTCAGTCTAGGAGGATCAGACAGTGATAACTCACTGTTCCAGGTTCCCAGGCAGGCAGTAATGGGGCCACGCCTTAACTGAGTGAAGAAAGTATTTAAGGCAGACATAGAAAGACAGAGCAGGCAGAAGCCAGGAGAAGCCAGGCTGAGGAAGCTGGAAGACAGCTGGGTGAGATCTGACTGTGGTGTTTCTTCTCTGATATCTCAGCCTATCCCTGAGATCTGGCTCTGAGTTTTCTTTATTTGTGCTACACTTGGTGTCCAACTTTGGGGCATGAATTCCTCCCCTCCCTACCCAAAAAACTGCACTTGCCGGCCAGAACAACATGTAGCCGTAGGAGTAATTACCAGCAGGCTAGGCTTTCTGTTCCGGGTCAGCCTCCAGCCTTAGGCAGACCGGCCACATGTGTTTCTGTTTCACTCTCATCTGGGTAAGTCTTTCAGACAGTGGCCTCTTTCTCCTGGTGGGTTTTTTTTTTCTTTTTGGACCCCTCCTTGGGCTGCTCACACACTAGATAGCTGCCCCACTTCACAATAATTGAATCATCAACAGACAACAAATGGGTGAGTAGATCAATTTTTTAAAAAGAGAGAAATTAAAGACATATGTGGAAAAGATTTCTGAACTTATTTTTAAAGGAAAATTAAGACTTCGTCAATTGACAGGAATGGACCCAGCAGAAATTGTTGTACCTTTAACTAATGAAGAAATTGACCAATTATGGGTAGAAAGTGAACCTTGACAAAGAGCCTGTAGTAATTTTTTCGGAGATATTAACAACAAATATCCTCAAAGCAAAAGAATTGAATTTCTAAAGAAAACTAATTGGAGTCTTCCTCGTATTGTAGTAGATAAATCAAGAAAAGATAGGCATTGGATGTACTCACTCATAAGTGGATTATAGACAAAAAGCAAAGAATACCAAGGCTGCAAACCACAAACCTGAACAGCTTGGGATCAGAAGGAACTTAAGAGCATCCAGAGATTACCCTGGGAAAAAAACATAGAGAAGATCTCCTGAGCAAATTGGGGTCACAACGGGTAGTGACCAGAAAGAGGCGGGAACAAATCATGAGAGAAGGAGATGGTTGAGTGAGAGGAGCAATAAAGAGGAAGAAAAAAAGAGATGGATATCTCGATAGAGGAAGCCACTGTTTGGCCGAAAGAGGCTGGGAGCTAGGGCAATCTCCAAGAACCCACAGGATGTCCCTGGCTAAGACTCCAACCTATAGTGGGGGGGGGTGCCTAAACAGGACTTCCCCTATAATCAAATGAATGTCCACACTAAGTGTCATTATAGAACCTTCATCCAGCAACGAATAGAGGCAGAAGCAGAGATCTATAGCTAAGTGTAGTAGGAGGTTTCTGGCCTGGACTTTCAGGCCTAACCTCAAGGTTTAGGCCCACAGACCCGCAGACCCACAGACCCACAGAGACACACAGGTGCGTACAATAGTTTTAGGCTGATCGGCCTAAGGCCCAAGCATATAACTTGCTAGCTCTTTACCCTTAAACTAACCCATGACTCCTATCCTGTTCAGCTATGCGGCTCCGTACCTTTTCTCAAAGCAGCATAGTTATCCTCTGCTTCTTCTGGCTTCTCTCTGGCATTCTGCTCTGTTCTTCCTGTTCCCAGAGTTTTCTTAGTCTGGTAGCCCTTCCCACACTTCCTGCCTGCCTTTGGCCAATCAGCACTTTTTATTAAACTCATGGGGGGGACAATTATTTACAATGGAACAACATAATCTCCCTACAGCTAAGCACCAGGTGAAGCTCCCAGTCGAGTTAAAGAGAGAAGGGAGAATATATATGAGCGAAAGGATCCTGATCATGAGGAGACTCACAGAGATGGCTGGCTGGAAGTTTTGGGAGCTCACTAAATCAAAAACAGCCATTGGGAAATCAAGAAAAGGAACTAAACCTTCCAGAAATAGATGACTGTCAGTGACATAGGCAGTATGTGAAACCTCATGGAGCAGGATCAGACTATGTTCCTGTGCACAAACTGGCACCTTGGAGCCTGTTCCCTACAGAGAAACACCTAACCCGGCCCTAATATTAGGATGAGGGAATCAGACCTACCTCAAATGGATACACCAGACTGAACTGGCCCACCTTGGGAGTCTTTGGGGAATGGATGGAGGAATGGTGCCTGATGGAAGACTTGGAATAACTGGGAGGGAAGGGAGGGTGAGCAGGGGAATACATGGGAAAAAACTTTTAAAACTTTTAAAAATACATATATATTCATGTATGTAAATATGTTTAAACTTCCTTAAGAAATGAAGACATGTTATATTTACACACCTGTATTTAGGAAATATAAAATTTCTTTTTGATCTTGATTCTTTGACCAGGTGAATAAGCTGTGGTAATTTATCAAGGCTTTTTATTAATCTCATCAAAAGTATTGTATTTGCTAACTCCAGTATGTCAGATGACTATAATTATGCATCTAAATGTACAAAAGTACAACCATATTTACATACATTCATACATTCTTACTTTTAAGAAACTATTTATGAATGTGATTCATCTACTTGTAGGTATTATGTCTATGCAACTATAACAAAGAAACCTGAGTGTTTATGATTTGCAAAAAGAAAGATAAGAAAACTCTGCAAACAGAACCAGCTACACTCCTTCAGGAATACCTACCTGCAGGACTCTGAGTTCATACACCACAGAAACACTCCACATCTGGGCTCATTGCTGCATTATTCATAATAGCCAAGACATGGAACCAACCTACAGCTCCAACAACAGACGAGTCAACAAAACGTAGCACAGATACATAATGAGATTTTCTGCAGACACAAGAAAAATGAAATCGTGACCTTTATAGGAAAATAGGTGCCACTAGAAACCATTATGTTAAGCAAAATAAAACAGACTAAAAGATGGCACATTTATTTTAGATGTGTAGTCTAAATTACGATGCATGTGTATATTCATATGTATGTTTATAGGACACAAAACTATAAAGGGGTGATGGTAGAGGAGGAAAGGATCTTCAAGGAGGTAGAAGAGAAGGAGCCTGGGGGAGAGGTGCATGGGAGGGAGGGCAATAGAGCAGAGGACAATAATCACACACACACACACACACACACACACACACACACACACACGATGTCACAGTGAAACTTGCTACTCTTCAAAACAACCTAAAAAATGAGTAAGTAAATAAAAAAGAAAATTGCAACCAGGTGAGATGTTAAACTGAGTTTGGCCTGAAGGTGATTCCATACTTGTAACCATAACCACCTGCAATTTAACTTAAAAAGTAAACTGACCAAAAGCCTAAGACGGGCAATTGTAACAGTAACTGAGTTCTAACAGCCCTAGCTGGCCAAGGGTTCGAACAAGACTCAAATAAGGCAAAGACCACACTGTGCCTGTCAAGGCTTCCCTCCATCCCACCGGGGCTTCCTCACATTTCCTCAAAGCTTCTTGCCAGCTGAACAGGCAGATGTTCCCTTGAACCCATTCTTGTCCTGGGAGTTTCTCAAAGCACAAACATTTCTCTGCTCAGTTCAATTCTGCTGAATTTAATTTGTCAAGACTGTTCATATTATTACAAATGATTTATAGTTGAATTAGGTTTTTGGTGGCAATTCTTTCCTAGTGCATATGTCAAAATGCTAAGCCGTAAACCTGAAATGTATGCAACTTTTATTTGTTAATTAATACATAAAGATGAAAGAAGAAGCAGGAAATGGACAACATTGCAGAACATAAACTAAAAATAAATGAGACCATAAGGAAAGACTTTCAAAATAACTATTAAAGCATTTAGCATCCCAAAATAGCAATTATGAAAGACTAGCTATCACCAAGTTTTCTTTGATTCTTTTATTGAAATGAGCAATTCTTCACCAGCGGCTACCCACCCCCTCCTCTCTTTTCAATAAAAACATCTACATAAACTCTTAAATTCAAATCATCTACAGCAAAAATAAGTCATCCAATTTGTAGGGGCCTGAAGACATGTTCTTAGTGGCAGAAACTCCACTAATGGTACCTAATTATCTGACTTGCCACATGCTTTAACATAGACAGTCACCAGTCTGGAGACCTTCATAACATCCAGAACTTTCCTAAAATCATTACCATATTTTTCTACTAGCCAATAGTATTAGCAGCATGCATTGAATCACATTTATTATTTGTATCATAGCTATTTCAAAACCTTCTTGAAGTCATTTAGACAACAGATACATAGACTTTCAATTATTAATATTTTTAAGAATAAAAAATGAAAGTATGTATGTAATTGAGAAAAGACTATTATGTCAAAAATCCAGACTAAATAATGTTATAATTAAGACCTATATGTAGCCTTAGATTTTTCTAATGAGAAAAAAGAAAAGTTGGTAAATTTTATAAATCACATTCATTAAAATAGAGACAAAGTTCTTTCCCTGTTAGATACTAAAAATCTTAAAGAAAATTACTGGAGAAACTGATACAAAATATTAAGCAATAATAATAATTAATTTTCAAATTTTTTCTAAAGATGCAAACAGGTTCTTTGTGTGAGCATTTTCATGCTAAATGTCAAAATTTCCATATTAAATGTGAAGTCATTTCAGGGAAATGTAAATGGTGTCCTCCAGATATGTGGTTTTTCTGTGGCTGGAATTTGATGTGGAGACAGATTTTCATTCATGCCTGACCCACATCTAGCAAATGTCTTTGCCAACAGCATTGTAGCTGTTGTGGAGCCAGTTGGTCTTAACTGAAGCGGTCTCTGCTAGAAAGAAAAGGGAGGCTCCTAAGAATTAACAAAGAAAACATACAAGGCTCAGGAAGCATCTGTAAGTTACAAGATTCACAAGGCCCCTCCCCCAACAGCATAAGCAGTAAAAGTTGCTAGAAAGAGAAACTCCAAAATCAGCCAAGCTTCCTGCAAGTTCTGAAAGCAGATGTCCTGAGTTGTCACCTATACCAGAGGGTCCTTTTGATCACAGGACTACCTTGGACTCATCATACTCATATACATAAGCCCACAATGTCTGTGCTTCACTAAGTTAGACTTGAGAGGAGCTGCTTCCTTTGTATCTTGTTTGTGCTGTAAGGTGGATAAACATTTGTTCACTCTACCCAGAAAAGAAAAACACAACACTGGCTGGACTGGGGGAAGTAACTTGACCACAATTAAAAACGTAATTGTTTTTAAGAAAAGGAAAATAGTAAATTTTTTCTTTACCTAATGCAAGGTACATGGCAAAGTACATCATTAGAAAAAAAAAAAAAAGATAGATAGATGAACAAAAGTATAACAATATGTCAAACAAGTTTTATGTGAAACAGAAGCCTTCAAGCACAAGGATCTGAAGAATTAAGGACATTTTTTTAGCTTGGGTTTGGTGAAGAGTAGGGAATTTGAAAGAAATATAATTGGAATGCCAGGCATGGTGTTGCATACTTGTAATTCCAATACTCAAAAGACCAAAGTCCCAATCACAAGTTTGAAGCCTGCCTGGAATACATCTTGAGATACTATCTCAAAAAACAACATAATTTATGCTGCTCCTGAGGGCTATGTCTAGATCCACAGTTCCACTGCAGCTGAAGGCTGTGTTGATGTCCATAGACAATGTTACCACCAAAGACTATATGAATGTCCAAGGTGTACTGCCACCTGAAGTCATGTTGATGTCTGTGGGCCATGCTGTCACTGGACGCCGTGTTGATGTGAGTGGCCTGTGCTGCTACCTGAAGTCATGTTGATGTCTGTGGGCCATGCTGTCACTGGACGCCGTGTTGATGTGAGTGGCCTGTGCTGCTACCTGAAGTCATGTTGATGTCTGTGGGCCATGCTGTCACTGGATGCTGTGTTGATGTGAGTGGCCTGTGCTGCTACCTGAAGTCATGTTGATGTCTGTGGGCCATGCTGTCACTGGATGCTGTGTTGATGTGAGTGGTCTGTGCTGCTACCTGAAGTCATGTTGATGTCTGTGGGCCATGCTGTCACTGGATGCTGTGTTGATGTGAGTGGCCTGTGCTGCTACCTGAAGTCATGTTGATGTCTGTGGGCCATGCTGTCACTGGATGCTGTGTTGATGTGAGTGGTCTGTGCTGCTACCTGAAGTCATGTTGATGTCTGTGGGCCATGCTGTCACTGGATGCTGTGTTGATGTGAGTGGTCTGTGCTGGTACCTGAGGCCATGTTGATGTCTGTGGGCATCACAAGAGACCATGCTGAGACCATGCCGAGGTCTGTGACACACAGTGATGAGGTCAGCTGGAGACCATGAGGACATTCCTGATCCATGTCTCCACTGACTGTAAGGAGTGAAAAAGCTATGTTTGTGGGGTACTCATGACTACAAGCTCATGGTTGAGAAAGAGGCACATAGAAAGCTTCTGTGACAATGCCCTACCCCACCCCAAAAACTAACAGCCTACCTAGAAAGCAGTTAAAGAAGAGGGCTTAAAAACTGTGATAAGGATGCTGAAGTTGGCTCTCCACAATGATAGCTTCTGTGGGGGAGCTGGTGGGGAAAGACTGAGTTTTTTTTAAGGTGCTGGCCCCTAGGAGTCTGACCATGTTCCAGTGAGTATATAAGCAACACACATTTAACTTCTTTTTTCTTCTTTTTCTTTTTGGGAGGGGATCACAAGGCTTGGGGACAGACTTGGGAGAACTAGGAAGTGAATGTGATCGAGGTTCGTGATAAGAAATTCCCAAGTAATCAATAAAAATTAATTTGCAAAGAAAAGGACCAATTTGGGCTTGTGAATCATCAAGCTACCAGATGTTTCCTCGACTGGAGGAGGGTGCTTCATTTTCTACCATACTCTCGATTAAAATCCTGGTCCGAATACACACCAAGAATAAATTTGCAAAAATTATCACCGACAAAGCTTCTCTATCTTGCTTCTCTTTCAAAATAAAGTACAGTTTGTAATTTAAAGCACACATACAAAGCAAACACAAAGAAAAAGACAAGCAGGGCAGGAATACAATTGGAAGACAGATGGAGGCAGTCTAACAGGATTGCCAGGGTCTGTTTGTCAGTCTTCTCCAGGTCCCCACCCCACCCCACCCCACACCCAGACCTCTCTGCTGGGAGCAGGGGAGGGGGAGCCTCTGAGAGACCTGCTTCTCCAGAAGATCCACTAGGTTCATGGCTTTCTGAAGTGCTGACAAGGCACTGCTGCTGCTCTCCAGTGTCAAGCTGAGGCGTTTGAGGTGGTGCGTCCGGAATCCCACCATGGACTGTGACTTAAAAACATAATCATGGCCATTCCATGTCTCTCCCTTCATTATGAAAACCAAGAAATCCAAGCTGGAGCAGCCAACTGTTGAAATAATAGAACAGTCACGGAAAGAAAGAAGGCAGGGTTCACATTGCTCGGCGTGTAAACAAAGAATAGAGTGAAAACTCTGAGATGCCGGGCTAAGCCAAAGTTCATGGAGACAAAGAGGAAAAGGCCTCGGTCAGAGAGGCCCTGCAGGGGGCGGGCTGAGCTACATCAATTTCCAGGCTCCGAAATGAGTGCCTACTGCCACTTTCTGCACTATGGGTCCTGCCCTTCCCCTTTCGGTTCTTTGTTCTTGCCTGTTTCCCTGTGTGTTTGTGCCCTTCTAACAAATGGTTCATTGCCAAGCTCATTCTTTTCACACTCAAAATATACTTTTTGGACTGTCAGTAAGGTGCTTGCCTTTGCAAGCCTAAGAA
This sequence comes from Phyllotis vaccarum, assembly GCA_033318265.1. Lineage (NCBI taxonomy): Eukaryota > Metazoa > Chordata > Mammalia > Rodentia > Cricetidae > Phyllotis > Phyllotis vaccarum. Next base: position 1,251,487 of record JARWLC010000001.1, read on the forward strand.
ATTGAGTTTGACACCCATGTTGATGACTCAGTGGTTAACTACTTGTTGCTTTTGCAGAGAACCAGGGTTCAATTCTCACCACCGACAGGGTGGCATATAGTCTTCTATAACTGTAATTTAAGGGGATACATCACCCTCCTTGGGCTCTGACATACATGTGGTATATATACACACGTGCAGGCAAAACATTCATACATATAAAATAAAATAAATTTCTTAGAGAGAGAAACAAAGAAGGAGGGAGGGAGGGAAGGAGAGAAGGAGGGAAGGAGGGAAGAAAGGAAGGAAGGAAGGAAGGAAGGAAGGAAGGAAGGAAGGAAGGAAGGAAGGAAGGAAGGAAGGAAGGAAGGAAGGAAGGAAGGAAGGAAGCTCAGGGTGGTGGCATATACTTGTAGTTGCAGTAATGATGAAATGGAGCCAGGGAGATCCTATGGCTCACTGGCAATCCAGACTAGACTATTCAGCAAGTTTCAGACCAATGAGAGATCTTGTCTAAGAAAAACAGAAAAGATGGACAGCACCTTGGAAACAACACCCACGGTTGTTATCTAGCCCCCATGTATATGTACACGTTTGTACATACACATACATTTTCACCCCTATTAACACACATACACTATATATAAAATAATTTGTGTATGTGTTATTTTATTCATGAAAAGTACTTTTTTTAATCTCTGAAATATATTGGTTTAAGGAATACATTTAGCCAATTAGCATCTTCTTAAGTACTGGACAACTAAAAGCAATTGAATTCTACCTTTTACCATGAAATACAGACAAGGTATTTCTGACCTAAGAGGAATGTTAAGAGCAGATGTGTGTTGCCAGCCATGTGCCTTTGTGAGGAGAAAGGGAACAAGGAAACTATATTTAAGCTGGGTGCTCCCGGGCCAAGCTAGCTGGGGAGGAAGAGACTCAGATGGGCTAGTCTTCAACCAACCAAGATATTCTGTAGTGTGGTTCATCTGAATATTGAAAAATAACCCTTCAAAAAAATGGGCTTTTTTTATTTTGTAGAATTAATGAAAGAAAAACGGATAATAAAATTGTCTAACATATTTTGGGGGGAAGATAGAGGCTTAGCTTTGCTAGCTGAAGTACCCTGAACAAGCTTCTATGACTTGGCTTCCTCATCTGTAACATGAGGTTGTTACAGGCTTATTCTGAGTTTTGAACATCCTGATCTGTGAACAATATTTACCACAGTGCCCGGCATGATGTAGACCTACAGGGATGGGATGTCATTCACTTTCCTCCTTCTGACATATATCACTCCAGCTGCCACTGAAGACTCTGTGCCCAAGAGTCACCTGTGGAAATTTCAAAGGAGAAGCAAAAAGCAAAATATATTTACAGAAGTGGTCAATAGTGCCACTGTGACCTGGGGGATGTCTGGGATCAAATGTGTGGCTCTGAAGAACTCAAGTTCCAAGGACTTGTCTAAGGATGAAGCAGTCGTATTATATCATATAATGAAGGGTCCACTATCCACCCAAAGGTCTATACAAAAATACTTCTAAACCTTATTTTTAAAATACAGCCAGGTGTACTGTAACTCATCTCTAATCTCAGCACTCACGTGGTAGAAGCGGGAGAGTGAGCAGTTCAAGGACAACATGAGATGTGTGGCAAGTTCAAAGCCAGGGAGATTACAAGAGACCCTGACTCAAAAAGAAGAAATAGAGAGAGAGAAAAATAGAAAAAGAGGGAGAGAAGGAGGGGGAAAGAGGGTAAGGACTAAGTGAAATAACAAAGCAATTTTTAAATTTTGGCTTTTATTATTTTTCATCCATTATTAATATTGCTGGTCTCATACAAACTTGCCTGATTAAATCGTCTCTAATTTCCCAAAATAAAGTCCTCGTTATGAACACCTATAGCAGAACATCAGCGTCTCAGCAATCCCTTATCCACCAGCTCATCCCCACAGGTATCTACAGCTCTGTAACTTCTGGCCTTTGGTAGAAGCCTAAGGCAGGTCCACTCTGAGTATCAGAACACATCTAGAAGGAAATACTCTTGGGAGACGCTTTTAGCTAGACCAGAAGTCCTTAGATCCCTCCTTCTCCGGCTAAAACTCAAAGGCTAGTATTTTGTCCATTTTCTCAATTTCTTTTTTGTGAACACTCCTTAATGGTTACTGTGTCAATAATATACCCTTATCTTCTGCCTTATTTTCTCAGCATTACCTACTCCCTAATATTCCCAGGAATTTTCAAATAAACAGGCTTATTCTGAGTTTTGAACAACACGATTTGTTGTCTTAAACCCTGATCTCAGGCTCTCTCCCTAATGGAATCCAGATAGTTGCAGAAACCTTTTCCCATGGAGCAATTTGAATTTGTTCAAGAGAACGGTTAAAGCTCTCAACCAGCCCTCTGTGCTGGTTTTTCCTCTTCTTCCACACAGATTTGCCAAACTGTCTGTCCAGACATCAACTCTGAGCCCAAGACCTTAAAGGCCTACAGTAGATCCACAATGAAAATGCCAATGGACTGTGCAAGAGGCAGCTTTGTTTACCATGGGAATTGCACTGTCCTGGGAGACAGCGATGTGGCTGCCTGTCATCTTGGCACAAAGGGCATTTAGTACAAAGTGACTGGTCACCTTTGCTGAGCTATCGGTTTTCCCATGGTGAGCACCACCAGGCAATTAGGTTCTTTCTCTACAAATTTCAGCAGGAGAACATGAGCTTTATTTTTAACTGTGCAGGAAGACATTGCCATGGTAACATAACTAACTCCAAGCGCAATTTGATTGATTGATGTTGTTATGGAATAGGAGGATTGATGTGAGTGACAGTAGGGGAAATTTCATACAGCTTTATCACTTTGGGACAAGTTTATATATTTTGGTTATTAAACAATAGCAGCATGTAATAGCTACTATCATATGCAAAGGGAACCATGTGCCCCAAAACAAGATAATAAGAAAGTAATGAACTGACCGCCAGGGAATGAGCTGGTCTCCTGATTTAAGAGATGTGGTGGAGGGTGTCTGTATGTGTTTGTGTCTGTGTGTGTGTGTGTGTGTGTGTGTGTGTGTGTGTTTCTGTGTTTCTCTGTGTGTGTGTGTGTGTGTGTATCTGTGTGCCTGTGTGTGTGTTTCTCTGTTTGTGTCTGTGTATATGTGTATGTCTGTCTTTGTGTGTGTCTGTGTATCTTGTGTGTGTTTCTGTGTGTGTGTCTGAGTGGGTGTCTGTTTTTGTGTGGTGTGTGTGTATGTGATAAATGGAGATGAAAGAATACATTTTTAGGCAGAGTAGAGCATTCAGACCCTTCACCCACCAGGCAAGTGATGACAATAATCCAGCTACTTCTTGCTCTGAGAACATTTCACATTAACCCTCATCTTGCTTCAATTAATATTTCTCTTTAATTTTTTTTCACCTACAGCCCAAATATTCTTGCTCCAAGGAAGGTAAGGAAAAGTCCAAGCAAGGAAAAACTGGGCTATGATCCAAAGCAGATTCCATATGTCAGCAAAGGCATTTGGAAAGCCCTCTAGATGTACAAGGGAAAAGTTCTAAAGGAACCATTCCCCAGAAGGTCAGGTTCTGCTTCTCCTACGAGATACATGTGCCTATATAGACCACCTTCTGTAACATCAGCTGTCAGTGAGAATCTGTGGGGGGCATAAAACAATGCTACTTCTAAAAATACTTTTTGTTTCAGAAAATCAAACTTCTTCATTTTAAAATATTATTTTGTTGACATAGAATAAGATTGTTGTTTTTAAATAAATTTATATATTTTAAAAGTTTTGTTTTTATTTACAATACAGCAAGCACAATGGATGTGCTTAAGCACAAGCTTTTTAGGATTTTATCCAGTAATACAGAGTGTTAAGAGTCCTGAATTGTTACTTTGCTCATTTGCTATAACAAAATGCCTGGAAGGACATCTTAAGGAAAAGAAAATTGATTTTGGCTCAGTCTGAGAGGGTTCCATCTCTCACTCTGTAGAAGGCAAGGCAAAGTCTGGCTGACAGGAACATGCAGCTGAGATCTTCATGTCTCGACAGACCAAAGCAGAAGATTCTGCTAGAACAGTTCCCAAACCCTTAGCTCCACCCTGGTAGCCCAGAATCTGCCAGCAAGTCTCCATAGCCCGAAGAGTCAACAGCCTTCCCAAACAGTGCCACATTCTAGAGCAGTGGTTCTCAACCTGTGGGCCATGACCCCCTCTTAGAGGGTCACTTAAGACCATAAGAAAACACAGATGTTTATGTTACAACTCATAACAGTAGCAAAATCACAGTTATGAAGTAGCAGCGATAATAATTTTATAGTTGGCGGTCACCACAACAGGAGGAGGTGAGTTAAATGGTCGCAGCATTAGGAAGGTTGAGGACCTCTGCTCTAGAGAACAAGTTCAAACATATGAGCCTATATGCATCATTTTACTTTCAAGACCAAGACGTTTGCATTCCATTCTGTTATATTACATTGTATTCAGAGGGGTAGCTAAAATAATCACATGACAAAGCTCCATGAGGAAGACTCAGAACCCAAAGCCCTGCAGTGTCCAGCACATCAGCCCAAAGTGGTCTGAAGAGAATGACACACTAGTCTGCCTATCTGAGTAATGCCAGGAAGGTCTGTGACCCTTTAGAACTTTCCAACTTACTCAGCACTGTGATCAGCTGGCTCAGGGTCAGTGGAGCAGCAGTAAAGCCAGTTCCAAATAGAAGGAGCCAAGCTGACATTTCCACTTATGGATGCCAATAGTAGCAAGTGGTGTGAAGATTTTTGGCAGAAGCTAACAAACCAGTGCATGAGGGCAAAAGTAAAAATAATGTGGGGGCTTGAATGAGAATGACCCCACAGGCTCATATATTTGAATGCTTGGTCATCAGAAATTAGCATAACTCAAGGAGGATTGGGAGCTGTGGCCTTGTGTCACTAAGGGTGGACTCTGAGGTTTCAAAAGCCTGAGCCAGACCCGGTATCATTCTCTCCAGCTTCCTGCAGATCAGCTATTACTCCAACACCACGTCTACCTGTGGGCTACCACGCTTCCTGTCGTGATGACAATGGACTAAACCTCTGTAGATTCTTTCTTTTATAACAGTTGCCATGGTCATGTGTCTCTTCGAGCAACAGAATGCTGAGTAAGACAGTTAGAAAGAACAGAAATGAGCAAACAGTAGGCGCATCCCCCCAGGAGACCAGCTACTCAGCCAGGAACCAGCAACACAGTAGATGATTCAAAGGCCCTAAGAGACAAACACCCTGTTGTGTTTCAACCTCATCCAGGCATCTTGAAATAAAAGGGGTAAAATGGAAGCACTTCAGAAATTTCAAAGAAGCCCCTTGCAGAAGCACAAACCTTAAGCCAACTACACGGATTACTGTATGCTGTGGGAAGGCTTGCTAGACTTATGCACATTTAAAATCTTCTTTTCTGGACAGTTGAAATCGTTGTTTGGGGCCATATGAGACCAACATTATTTAAACACCTGAGTCATGGCGTTTACATTTTTACTTCAACTAAAAGTTCTTTTTCTCTTGTTTCATAAAAAAAATTAATTAATTAATTTTAAAAAATCTTCAGAGCTGGAGAGATAACACAGTGGTTAGAAGCACTGGCAATGGACAAATGGACTGGACCCTCCTTCATCAATCATTAATCAAGAAAATGGCTGCACAGACTTTCCTGCTGGCTAATCTGATGAAGGCATTTTTTCTATTAGGGTTCTATCTTTCTAGATGTCCCCAGTTTATGTCAACTTGGCAAAAATCTAACCAGCACACGTGAATTTCAGGGATCAAACCCCATGGTCCGACAGATGCTTTACCCACTGAACCTTCCTGCCAGCCCCTGAAGCCTTATCTAGCAGACTGCAAGCACATGAGCCTTTCTTATCAAGGAGCATCCTCAGAGGAGTACCAACAAGTTACAACCAAGACCTGTTCTCCAACTTCCTGCCCTCTCTCATGTACCCTTTATGATGTATGCGCCTCCAGTATTCCTACTCTTCATGAGTCAATGACTATCGACAAGAAATGAAAATAATCACATACAACACTGTACCTGGATTATCATCTAAGAAAAACATCAGTGTGAAGGTGCATGTGTACATGTATGAGCATACACGTGGAGGCCAGAGGTCACTTGCTATTCTCAGGAGGCTTCTGTCTTGGTTTTTAATATAGGGTCTCTCACTGAAACTCACCAAGTATGTTAGGCTGCCTGGGAAGCAAGCCTCCCCAACACTGGAATTACACATATGTCATCGTACCTGTATTTTTTATGTAGACTTTGAGCTAAAACATGGGGCTGAGTTACCAACTGAGTTCTCTCCTGACCTGTCTTTAATTGAGTAGCCCTTAAGAGCTAATGTTCTGGGTGCCTTATGGATCAGGTAGTGAAAGGCACCCATTGGGCAGCCTGGGTCTTCATGGTCAGAGTTGCCTGAAACATTCACAGGCCTGCCTGGTGTCACAAGGTCCCCAGCAGTTGGTTGTCAATCTGATGAACAAGTGTATGGTGAAGAGAGGTGGAGTGGTTCATGAGCTGTGGTAAGAGGCAATTCTGAAGAATCCAGAGCTGTGAGGAATGGACTGACACTGTTGGCCTGCTTGCCATCCAGGACCAGAGTGACAACTAGACTTGGGCTGATGCCTACTGCTATATCTGGGTCTGCAACAGCTGGACTCTATGTTGATGTCCATGACCCGTGTTGCCACCAAGGACACAGGGATGCCTGGGGTGAGGGCCACCATCTGTGGCCATTGTGGTAACAATGGGCTGTGCCACCACTGGGGTCATGTTGATCTGAGTGGCCTGTACTACCACCTGGGAGATGTGAGGAACCTGGCCTAGGTTGATGTTGAGGGCCATGTCTGGGTCCTTGGCCCTACCACAGCCAGGGTCTGTGTAATATCCAAGGCTTTAGTAACCACTAAAGGCAGGACCAATGACTGGGTTCTGGTCGAATGCCTGAGTCCATGTTGGTCTCTGAGGACCACATGTTTCCCCTGGTGCTACACTAATCCGGGTGGCCTATGCTGCTACCCAGGGCCATGGTGATATTTGAGCCTGGGCTGCTGCCTGGGACATGCCTGAAACTGTGATCCTATCATGATCGGGGTCTATGATGTCCATGGCCCATGGTGCCACCGAAGGCATGTGGATGCCCAAGGTCTAGGCCACATCCTGTGACCACGTTGGTGTCTGAGGGGTGTGCTACCACCAGGGCCATGGTGTCATCTGGACCAGACTGCTGCCAAGGGCCATATCTGGGTCCTTGGTCCTACAACAGCCAGGGTCTGTGTTGATACCCATGGTTCCTGACATCATCAAAGACCATGCTGATGACAGGGTTCTGGGCTTCTACCTAAGGCCATGTTGGTGTCCAAGGGCCTCACTACCACAGGGGCCAGGCCAGTCTAAGTGGCCTGCATAGCCACACAGGGCTGGGCCCAGTCTGTTGCAGCAGGCCATGTCTGGAGCTGTAGCCCTACAGCAACCAGGGCCTGAACTGATACCCATGGCTCATGTTGCTACAGGGAGGCATAGAATTCATGCATGTTGAAGTCCAAGCTGAGTCAGTCCGTCGTTGATACTATAGCAGGAGAGCTGGCACTACACGCCCACCCCCTACCATGGGAGAGTTGACCCAGCATTCAGGAGAGATGGCCAAACCCTTCTCCATGGGTCTAGGAGAGCTGGCTCTTTCCTTCAACTGAGGACATGGTCCCAATGGCCTAGACCAGCCAGCTCAACTATCACCCAGACCCACATCCTAGGCCTTGGGCTGGCCCACCATAACAGCTGCTTTGACTTGTTGGAGTGTCCAAAGGGACTGGTCCTGCGTAATGATATCCTAACCACAGAGTCTTCATAACCGGAGCAATAACAGGATATGAGAAAGGGGTTTCCAATGAGGGCCCAGCCAGTGATGAAGGTGCACCAGAAACTAGAGGGCTCGAACCAGACCAATGACTTATTGCAATGAGCATTTGTGGGTGGGGCTGCATGACACACTGAAGCTCCAGATACCACAGGATGAATGGAGAGGAGTTGGAAAGATGGAGGATTAAGAGGGGCCCTTGGAGGAGGGTTGTTTTGTTTTTTAATTAATTTAGGGACATACTGCAGGGATGAGGGGCAGATATAGAGGGACTGAGAGGTGAGTGGGATTGGGGTACATGATATAAAATTTCCAAAGAATCAAAGATATATGTTTTAAAAAAATTTTTTTAAAGAGCTAATGTGTTGATATCATGCTGAAGTCAACTAACTTCCAAAATTGTATTAGATAGACCTAAATTATCCTTAAGTGAGCGTTGACTCTGCACCCATGCACACAACTAATTATTTTTCAGTGCATTACCTTATTCAATTCTTAGCAACAACCACACATGACAGAATTTGCTAACTCTCTTTTCCAGATGAGGAGACTGAAATCCCCAGGGTTTAAATACACTTTCTTATGGAGTCACAGCCTGTAAATTAAAACTCACATCTGTGTGATTCTTCCGTTCCTTACAATGATTGTATTTCGCTGAAACATTACAGTCCCACTGCATGTAACTTGGAATTATTAGATTTTTTTCATTTTGGCATAAACTTTTTCAGATTCCATTTGTCACCGCAGGCAGAAAACTGCCACATAGAGCTGATGCATTGCCCCAGGATGCATTTCTCATATCAAAAGTAAAATCGATGTATCTGCTTTTATATTTCATGTTTTCCTCCTTTTAAAGCCTTCCCGAGCAATGGAAGCATCTGAAATGGCGTTTTCAAGCTAGTCTGTTTGATCACCCAGCTGCTAATTTTGGCCTTTCTCCTCTTTATTTTTTTTTTCATTTTCATTTTGTTTTAAGAAAACACTGAAACATCTTAGCTATTAAACCATATATTGCTTCCAATATGCAATGAAAAATAGGAATAGTATACAGTTTGCTTGGAAGGAAGCAGAGAATGGATGAAAGCAAGTGAGCCACTTTCTTCATTTACCTGACTAATGTTCCCACCACCAGGCTCCGAATAACATGGACCCAGCACTTCAGAGCTAGAGGCAGAAAGCACTGTGGAATGGAAGGACTCCTCTCTTACCAGAGAACAACTATTGTGTGTGGACCTTGCTGCTCTTGAACCTTTGCCATGGAATATCAATGGGTTCAGCTAATGGTTTCCAGCCAGCCACCAACTACCACTCTTCTTGAGGCCCTGTTTCTGGCAGTGTCCTGGTTAGTTTTGTTGTCAATTAGACATACCGAGGAAGAGGAGATTTCAATTAAGGAATTGTCTCCATCAGATTGACCTGTGAGCATATCTGTGGTATGTTTTTTTCTGATTGCTAATTGATGAAGAAGGGCCTAACTCTCTATGGATGGTTCCATCCCTAGATGGTACACAAAAGCTAGCTGAGAGGAAACATATCAAGCCAGTAAGCAGCACTCCTCCTTGGTCCCAGCTTGAGTTTCTGCTCCTAGGTTCCTGCTTTGAGTTCCTGACTTGGCTTCCTGTGATGATTAACTGTAACCTGTCAGCTGAAATAAGCCTTTTCCTCCTCCAAGTTGCTTTTGAAAATAATGGAAAAGCAAACTAGGCAAAAGCCATCTCTAAAATTATTCTGCTATGATCCACACGGTTCTAACAGAAATAAACATATTTTGCTTCTACAAGCTAGTAGTACATGGAACTCTCTAAGCAGCTACTTTTCTGTGTTCTATCACCATATCAGCTTAGCTATCATAGTCCTTTGGATTATAGACTTTTTCAAGACCTCCAAAGTCCACAGTCTCCAAAGCTATAATATGCCCAACTCAAGTATTTGTTCTATGAAGCCAATGTTAATAGGTGCTGTCTAATAAAGATATTCTTTCAAGATAGTGTCAGTTAGCCAACAAATCTAGAACTCGGAATAAAACACCATTGCGGAGGGTCACATGTCTACAGGTAAGACTGATTTCTTTATCAGCTTGTCTAGACCAGGTTAACAGTCCTCAACTGACCTTCTACATGTACATGTAGCCAAGTGTCAGGCCTTCTAACAGCTGGCTGGTCAAAGGCATTCCACTGTCATATGTGGCTGTGGACTGGCTCTTGATTGAAGTGGAGATGTGAATAGGCTCTGTGCTTCTCTTCACTCAGCAGACAAGCTGGGGTTTGATCACATGGCAGAAGCAAGAGTCCAAAGAACATGCACAGGTTCATGAAGCCTTGACCTAACAGTATTGCAGCCATTTCCATAGTATTCTATTCATAACAAAGCAAAAAGTAAGGCTCAGTTCTGAGGATATTCAGGAATTAGCTGTATAGTAAACTGAAAAGGTGTTTGGAAACAAGGAAGAGGTGAAATTGTGAGTGCTGCCTGCATGGGCAATTCCCTAGTCTGTGAGGACATTCACATATAAGAAACACCTTACTAATGTTTGTTTTGTTTTCTCCCCTTGTCCCCATGCTGCCAAGACACCTACACCCAGAGAGCAGATTTACTGCATTCCCAAATCTGTCAAATTTCATCTTGTTATTTTAGGGAGTTTTCTTCATTCCCCTTGAATCCTTCAGACTAATTGGTCAAAATAATTCAAGCCATTTCCTCTCAGAAAGTCCAGAAAGCCTGGTTCCAGTCAAAACTGAATGTTCTTAGTCAAACCAAAAGTCCTCGTCACACACAGAAAAGCACTCAAATCTACGAGAAGAAATTCAGATTTCCGTTCATATTCTTTGCAGTTTGCAGCAGGAACATCATGACTGACGTTAAAAGGCTCTCCTCTTGCAGCACAGACACATGATGCCAGGTCAGTCCAGCATCCCTCTGTGTCTGTCAGTCCAGCATCCCTCTGTGTCTGTCAGTCCCGCAGCCCTGTGTCTATCAGTTCAGCGCTCTTGTGTCTGTTGCTCCCACAGCCCTCTGTGTCTGTCAGTCCCGCAGCCCTGTGTCTGTCAGACCGACAGCTCTCTGTGTCTGTTGCTCCCACAGCCCTCTGTGTTATAACCCTGAAAAAAAATCAGAAAGCAAAAAAGGAAAGAGGAAATCAAACAGCGTGACAGTGAAAAAATAAATCAAAAGGAGAATCCAGTAAAAGGAAAACTTGGAAGAAGTTAGTCAGTGGCAAAATTTACTTTTATGAAGTGGGTGGAACATGTTGGAAGATGGGAGGGAAGTTAGACAAAGCCCCGGTGTGCTCTCGGTCCTTTCTTTGGACTGGAAAAGCTATTGCCTATTTGGCAGATCTCTTTAAAGGACTCTCTTCATTCCAATCCCAGCAGGGAGAGATTTAAAGGGAAAGGCTGACTGATCAATTGAGAAGCTAGGCTATATTGGAGGCTTCCAGGGAGCCATTTCCACCTCCCTGCAAAGGGGATCAATTACAGTTCTATTACCACAAAAATGCATCTTAAGACTTACACACCTCACTGAAAGACCTCTTCCCAGAGCTCTGCTTCAAGCCTTCTAAACCCAAAGCTGCTAGCCTGGTCTTGGGGATTGCTCTGGTATACAAACACCAGAAGTCACATTGAATGTTCTGGGAGCCTTGTTGGCCCCTGCTTCTGAATCCTCTCCACATTAAAACCACAGCTCTCCATACTGTGTGAGAACTTCCTTCATTAAAGCTTTCAAGGAAAGCCTTGTGCTCATACATAGGATTAAAACATAAGATAAAAAATGAAAGCAAAATCCTGAAATGCAACATATATGAAAGAATGGTTGATGGGAAAATTATAATTGTTTTCAAATCTATGAGATAATTGGGGTCTCAGAAGTGGCATGTAGAGTGAGATCTGAGGGAAAGAGTCGGAGGGTGTGTTCCAGGAGACTTCCAGAGTAAATTGCTATGAACTAGTGCCTTAAAATAACAAAAATTTGTTCTTTTATAGCTCTAAAGACAAGGCATCTAAATCAAGAGTTTATTGAGTCCATGCTCACTCTGAAGCCTTAGACAGGGCCTTTCCTCAGGCCTTCTAGATTCTAATTGTTGCCAACAATCCTTGGTGCTCATTGGTCTATCTCTGGCTTGATCTTGTGTGGTCTTATTCCATAGATGTCTGTGTCTTTGTGTCCAAGCTCCCCTCACTGAAAGTGCAAACATCATGTTGAACTAAGAACCCGCCCTAATCCACTATTATCTTGTCTTAAGTTGATCACATCGGCTCCTAGATAAACGTGAATTTTTGATGCACAGTATTCAGCTTAGTAGAGAAGTGAATAGTGGTCCACTAGCCTTTATAACTGGGGTAGGAGAAGGAAGAGAGAAACACAGAAGAGGAAGAAGACACCTTGGTGAACATACAACTTTTTATGGTGGCCCAAGATGAAACTACATAGAAATGAGCATTGATAGAGGGCTAAACTCTAGAAGCCTCCGTCGTTAAGAAGCAGGACATGAACTGGAATGAACAAGGACTGAGAAGAGATGATGTGCTGGAAGTCAGGAGATTGCAGTCACGGAAGTTGGGAGACGTGGGGTTCCAGAAGCTAAGTGAAGAAAACCTTACAATTAAACGATTCTGAAGTCAAAGGTGGTGAGAACAAAGGTTGATCTGTATAGTCCTGCCACTACACACAAGGAGATTGAGGCTCAACCCAGGCTCTACGTCTTAGAGTGCTATCCTCAAATTTTCCCACAACCTCCTCCAGGGCTTGGTCCTGCTACGGCCATTACTGCCATCGAGGTGCCCAAGTACCTAGTACCCTGCTAGACACCAGAATTACTGTAAATTTTTCCAAGTATCCAGGCTCCATGCCTATGTTACCCATACTCAGACATGCAGTGAAGTGAATTATTCCTTCCCACATACCACCAAAGCATTTCTTCATCCTCAATACAGGATGAATTCGGGTGTCTTAACATTGGCTTACTACCAACTACACCTGGAGATGAGAGGCTGGAAGGGCCAGTGTGACCCATCTTTATTTAAATGTAACGTCACTTCTGACAGTGAAATGTGTGCCCTTCTCTCTTGTGGGACCCTTCCCTGGTACCCAGGATGGTCATCCATCCTCCTCTTCAGGCTCCATTCCATGTATCAAGCAGTCCTTAAGAAAAGACATGACTTTCTACTCTGATCTACAACACAGAAGGCCTTTTCAGTTCATATTCACTCTGGCCCCAATTAATGTCATATTCAGCCTTGTTGGGGTGCATTCCTGAAGTGAATGTGGCTGCTTCCATTCATATGCTAATCTTCTAGCCTCCCTTTTTGATGGCAGTGTATACAAGTTTATCACTGATATTAATCACGTCTTAAGAATGCCATGATTACATACCAAAAAAAAATGTTCAAAAAAGACTTTTTTAACCTTCGTACAGTAAGCGTCTGATTGGTTCATTTAAAATGCTGTGTTACAGTAAGCTTCTGATTGGTTCATTTAAAATGCTGTGTTACAGTAAGCTTCTGATTGGTTCATTTAAAATGCTATGTTACAGTAAGCTTCTGATTGGTTCATTTAAAATGCTGTGTTACATTGTCATTTTCTGTGTCCTTTGCATCTGAGGTGGAGGTTTACATCTGTGGGGGTTAGCAATGAAGCCCAAAGGTCTTTCTGAGGAAGCTCTTAGAAACTTGCATTCATGGATAGCATAAGAGACAATGCAGCATTATGAGCCATAACCAACATTCAATAAATTAAGGAAAAATAGAATCAAAAATCAATACTGTTTTACACAAGACATGAAGAGCCACAACAAGGTAACTACAGCTTTGCTATCTCTTATAATAGGAAACAAGAAAGTAGAAACATCGTTTTTGGTGATAAAAATCCTAAAGAGATCTGAATAGAAAGAAAAAGGTAGGTCATGGACACCATTGAAAATCTTTATACTGACAGTAATAATTAAATACGTAATCAATTATCTAACCATTATCCTATATGTTCATAAATAAATAACTAGAGCTCATGATGACCTATAAATTTTGCGGCACATCTTAAGTTTTTTTATTTATTTGTGTGCATATGTGTGTGCATGTGTGTGCGTGTGTGTGTGTGTGTGTGTGTGTGTGTGTGTGTGTGTTTGTGTGTGTGTGTGAGTGTATGCATGTGTGTGCATGACATCACATGTGCGCATACATGGAGGTTACATTGTGCCACAGCATGCCTGCAGAGATCAGAGGGCAACTTCATAGAGTTAGTTGGTTCTTTCCTTTCATTGTGCAGGTCTCAAGGATTAAGTTCAAGCCGTCAGGCTTTGTAACAAGTATCTTTACCTGCTGAGTCATCTCACTGGCCTCATGATATATGTTTTTACAGACAAGATCATGCTATCTGGCTGGCTTGGAACTCTCTATATAGTCTAGGTCTCAAATTTGCAGCAATCAACTTGCTTCTCCTCCCCCTTAAATGATGGATTACAAACATGCAGCACCAATGCCTCAGCCCTATGGTACATCTTTCAACCAAACTTTGTCCCTGAGTAGCTAAGTTACATGAAAGTGGATGGGAACTCTGACCAAAGTGGAGGTGGTTTTCAGAGGGAGCTGGACAGCTCATCCTTGCAGGAAGCCAAGCAAAATGCAGGACTCAGGTGCAGTGAAAATAGACATTAAATACCTTCTGTTTTCAATTAAAATAAGCATCAATAGAAGAGTGAGGATTGTGGGCAAGGCTTAAGAGGAGTCCGGACAACATGAAATTCCAGATTAGAGGCATGAAATTTCAAATGGACAAAAAGATACCAGGAGAATGCCAGCAACAAAGAAGACCTGCTTGGGGTTCGGAACCACGCACTCAGAGGAGCTCTGGTCATTGTGTTTTTCTCCACCCATGCCTAGTCAGATACAACTATTAAACAAGGATTTTCCAAGGGAGTATTTTTGAAGGAAGACAAATAAGAAAACTAAAATGTGTTGTACAGACAGGAATGTGACATAAATTGGAATGTGGAATCTAAGTGAAGTAATGAGGGAGATGAGGATGCGGGGTTTGTAGATTGTATTTGTGCTGAAGACGTTCCGTCAGGGAGACAAGAAGACGGTTACAAAGAGAATATGAGAATGTGATAAGGCATACTTACTAGCAATAGTATGTCAGAGGATGGCTTTGAACAGACGCCTGGAAAACATGGTCATTGAAGGCACAGAGTCAGGAACTTCAAGGCAGGAGTAACAGAACAACATAGATGTGGATATTTAAAGACTTCTTAGCTATAGAAAAAGGGCACATGCCTGACAGAATGATGGGAAGAGGGAGCAGATTGTACAGCTGCAATCTGATTAAATTTCAAAGATGAGGTTTATAAAGGGAAGACACAAAGAGTAAAGCTTACGGAGGATGTTAAGCCTATCCGTTGGCCCCCATGGTATTGGGGGTGAGGATACAGGGTCAGATAGAGGCAAGGGAAGGAGGAGACAGTTGTTAGAGCAAAAGGCTAGAGATATATCATCACCGATTGGTCACGAGTCTCAGAGGACAGTGTAAAAGATAATGAGAAGTGGAGTGTGAAGGTCAGGGGTACAGGGATCCTCAGCAGCCTTACAATCTGACAAACAAGGATTGACTGAAGATGGAGGTGAGGAGGGTAGTTCATTCTGAGAGTCCTAGGGCTTTTTTCTCTTTTAATTATTTCTTTTTATAGTCATTTGATTTGGGTAGAATACAGCTTTCAGTATCACAAAGGGAATGGTGGAGGGGGATTCGGAGTTCTTGGACAGTCTCTACTACAACAGAAACAGAGGTGGGGGAGCTGGCTAGCTGTTTCCCGAGCTCTTCATTGTTCACTGATTTGAAAATTATACACAGTTTTAATTATATCTTTTTTGCTTCACTGATTCTAAACTTTCTATCACAAAAACACATCCTCTTTATAATAAGATTTTCCCTAATCCCAGAAACTTCCAGTTCCTTCAGAAACCACATGAGTTAGTCATTTTCAAAATATAGACATTGTCTCCATCTGTTTTTAAAGTTGTGAAGGAAGGCAAAAGTACTTGCTATGTGACAAATGTAGGAAAGTTTCCTATTGTTCACATAAAAGAAGCTTTCATATATGTGAATCTGTATCTGGAATCATCATCAAGAAATCTAAAATTGAGTCTCCCCATGCAGTTGTTGACAATTACTCCTAAAAATAACACTGTTCTTCCTACTTTATATTTTAAAAGTTGAAATTCACAACAGCATGAACCAGCACAAAGGTTGCCTCGGAGGAAGCAACTCTTTTAATTAAATCAACCTCAGAAAGTAGAATCTTTGTATCCATCTAAGTATCTATGCTCAGTATCTAGCAAAGATTATCCCATTCATTTGTGAGAAGCCAGCAAAAGCTTATCCAAATTACCTTTAAAGCATTATGAGGCAGATTGTTACTAATATCAGGAGAAGCTAGTGTGCAGCCCCAGCCCTGTTAAACCAGACAGAACATGTTCTTCTCTGCAAATGGCAAGGAGGTGTATTGTGTTGTCTTGTCCCCTTGTGAATTTGTTCCCACCAAGAAATCTCGGCAGCACTCCCATTAAATCCATTCCTTTGTAACCAACAGACTGTTCTACTCTCCAGATTGCAAGAAAGACTTCAAAATGGGTCATTTAGAGTAAAATGTGTTTCCTGAAAAAGAAATTAGAATGGCTGTTTGGTGCATTGAAAGCTTGCATTTATCCAGGGAACAGGGACTTCTTTTGGAGTTCCTTTACCCTAGAATAGTCAACTTTACAGTTACATTGAAAGGAAGAGAGAGGAGGGGAAGGAAAGAGGAAGGAAGGAAGGAAGGAAGGAAGGAAGGAAGGAAGGAAGGAAGGAAGGAAGGAAGGAGGGAGGGAGGGAGGGAGGGAGGGAGGGGAGGGAGGGAGGGAGGGAGGGAGGGAGGGAGGGAGGGAGGAAGGAAGGAAGGAAGGAAGGAAGGAAGGAAGGAAGGAAGGAAGGAAGGAAGGAAAGGAGGAAGGAAGGAAGGAAGGAAGGAAGGAAGGAAGGAAAGGAGGAAGGAAGGAAGGAAAGGAGGAAGGAAGGAAGGAAGGAAGGAAGGAAGGAAGGAAGGAAGGAAGGAAAGGAGGAAGGAAGGAAGGAAGGAAGGAAGGAAGGAAGGAAGGAAGGAAGGAAGGAAGGAAGGAAGGAAGGAAGGAAGGAAGAAAGGAAGGAAGGACCTAGCTTGCACCTAACCCGGTATTTGCTAGCCTTCTTGAGCTTTTAGTAACAACAGCTGTGAGCCCTCTGTGTACCAGCCGCCTGTGACCTAGCAACAGTCTCATGCTGGGTACCATCTTTTAAAAGATGAACCTGACTTCCAATCTTTTAATGACCTCTTAACATAGACTCCTGATCCATTCTGTTTTGGTTTTACATCTGATTTGGAAGAACTCTTTTTCCAGTCAAGAGATTATTTTCAATAATTTGTCTCTTAGGTTCTCTAAAACTCACAAGCTAATGCAATTAACAAGCGAGAATAAACCCCAGTCTGCCTAATGAGACTGATAAACTCACCTTTTCCAGTATGTTGATTCCACCCTCACAGCAAGATGCCCAGAAGTTCTTCCCATGGTATTTGTCTGTTTTCTTATTTTGTGAAATTTTAAAAAATCAAAACATGGACCCAATGGCTTCCTCAAAAGCCATTTTCTTCCCCAACTTAAAAAAACTTCTGTTGTTAAGCATGGAGGCAGCCTTCTGGATGTTTCCTTTGGGACATCAGTAAACCCTTTAGCTCATCATTGTCATTTATACTTCAAATAGTTATAATCAGCTTGTTGAGCCTCATCCTTGCCCCTTCCTGACTCTATTGTTCATAAACATAACCAATTCATGCCTTACTTGCCCTCACCCTTACTCTGTCCAATATAAACCAGTACCCAACTAGCTGTTACTTGTTTGGATTTTATCTTTTAAGTTTTATGACCCTTAATAAAATATAATTGCACGGCTCTTTGCTCCTGATAACCATATTTTAGCATTTATATAGCTGATACATTGATGTCACATAAAGACAGGGTCTCAGTGAGATTGATTCAGCTAAGTTGGTTCTGCTTCTCATAACTCTTATTCTCCTCCTAAGACCAGAGGTCTAAGTCAGACATATTTCACTCACAACAGTGGCAGAATACCCCCCCAAAAAAAAAAAAACCTCAAAAATGATACATTTTATGTTGTGTCTACCACTTTCTACTGACCAAAGGAAATAATATAGCCAAACCTAAAGTCAAGGGACAAGGAAATGTACTTCCTCCCTCTCTGTCAGGTGACAGACAGAGTCACATGACAAATGCCATGAATTCCAAGATAACATTTCTGTTTCCCATATTACTGGTATTTTTAGTATTGCAGCTTATGTTTATGAAAGTTTATGAGTCTTTCTAGGCAGCCTATTGAACCTGACTTACAAACGTTGTCTAGCAGAAAGGAGATAAAGCCTGTTTAGGAAAGAAACAACCCCTGCTCAGCCCCAGAACCTGATCAAGATGATTACAGGAATACTAAAAGCAGCCAATATTATTCTAAACTACAGTAACTGACACTATACTAGTCTGTTATAACAAAGTATCCTGGTCTAGGTACTTTATTAAGAAAAGAAGTTTAATTAGCCCGTAGTTCAGAGCCTCAAAGTCTAACATTGAGCATCTGGTGAAATCCTTATCAATCACACAACCATGTGTAGGCAAGAAAGAGAAGGAACAGAGCGTGATCACACCACAAGACAGAACATCACAGAGATGCAGGTGACAGCCATGTCCTCATATAAAACTAACTCTCCAAAAAGTTAGCGTTAATATTGCCTTGGAAATAGCCGTATTTCCAAGGACCTCATTACCCTCGATGTAAGCGGCTAAAGACCTATAACAAATGGAGCAGAGAGAATCCCATGGTGCTTCTACGATGCTTCCTCCTGTTTTGAAAATGTGAAAACCAGAACCAGAAATAAAACTTAATTTATAATAAATAAATAAATAAATATTTGGTCAAAAAAGAATAAGAAGTGGAACAGGAATTTCTTCTCACTGTCTACAAAGTCACACGCAAAGGACAGCAGGTGGGAGGGGACCTTTGAAAACCCATTGTGACATCATTACTTGAACAGGAAAGCTACTGCATAGAC
The DNA here is from genome assembly GCA_033318265.1 of Phyllotis vaccarum. Taxonomy (NCBI): domain Eukaryota; kingdom Metazoa; phylum Chordata; class Mammalia; order Rodentia; family Cricetidae; genus Phyllotis; species Phyllotis vaccarum. The sequence continues at coordinate 1,270,466 of JARWLC010000001.1, forward strand.
ACTCTAATCTAGAGCGGTGGTGCCAGGAGAGTAACCTAAACTTTTCATTTGAAAATCTATCGATGCCATCCCCAGGTACTAGCAGGTTGCATGTGTTGAGCCCCACATGGGATTGACACTTAGTTTGCTGCCTGGGATCCCTTTGCAGCCCGGGAGGTCTTAATGTCTGTTTGTCTCTCCAATGTGCTCCTTTTTATAGGGTGCTGTTGTTACCAATTAACTTTAATTATGTCTCTTGAATTAATCTGTTTTTACCCTTTGCAGATCATGGTTAAACATTACTTAGTATGAGATTTGACTATAAAATAGAGTAAATATTTTAGCACAACATAGCTAATGTTTATAAATGAATGTTTTCATATCAGCATCATCACTTTCTCCTGTTTGTACACCCATAACAATGTAGAAAACCGTGCTCACAACTGCACAACAACGTAGATCATGCTCACAACTGTTTCACCAAGTGAAAGCCATGATGGTGCTTGGTCTTGAAAAGTTCATCCCTTCAGATCAAGATCTGGGCTTTGTCCTTCCTAGGCTCTTCTCCTGCCTGGGCTCTTCTGTTACCTATTCTCCTGGGCTCTTCTGGTACCCATTCTTTTCAATCCTGTAGTTTATAATCCTGATAGACTGTTTTCCAAGATGAATACATGCTTCTGCATACTGTTTCTTCAATAATTTTGAAGCTTCTCCCAACAGCACAGGGAAGATGTAACTGTTAATTTTCGCTGTCAGCTTCACAGGATTTAGTCACCATGGAAACACATTTGTGGGTGTACCTCGGAGGGTGCTCCCAGAAAGTTTGATTGAGCAGGGAAGCAAGCCTCATTCCAGGTATGAAAAACACACCAACCCATGGACTAGAGTCTCAGGGTGAATTAAAAGAAAGAAGCTGAGCGCCAGCACTATCTCTCTCCACAGCTCTGTGAACTGGGTGTAGCTGCTTGATGCTTCTGCCACCATGAGTCAGATCTTCCTTTCCTCAGACTGCTCTTGTCAGGAATTATGTCATAGCAATGAGAAAAGCAGCTGACACAGCACATCATCTCAAGATAGAAACATGGTAACAGCTGTTCTGAAAGCGGCACTGGTTTAATTACTTTCCTCATACAGCCACGAAAATCGGTATAGACCTACCTCAAAAAATAATACCGAATTAGCCAGATGTGCCACTCTTGGGTAAATACATCCAAAAGACTAAGGCAAGCCATCAAGAGATGGCTCAGTGATTGGAACACTGGTTACTCTTCCAGAAAACCAGGGTTTCATCACCAGCATCCACATGGTGGTTAACAACCATCTATAATTTCAGGTTCAGGGGATCTGATGCTCTCCTTTTACCTTTGCGAGGACCAGACATGCATGTAGTGCAGATACACATATGAGCAAAGTTCTCGTATGCACTAAATCAGATTTTAAAAGTCAAAAAGGTTATAAATAAATATATATGTCTATGTGTTCATGCGTGCGTACAGGGATCAAGAAACTAAGAAAGGATCATGAGGGGGAAGAAGACATCTTAATGACACGAGTTAAAAGCAGAGGGGATTGTCTGGGGAAGAAAAGAACTGGCTGGGGATGCAGTGAAGGAGAAGAATTACTGAGATAACGATAATGACACATATTTATAAAAATGTCTTAATGAAACCCATTATCTGTATCACAACCTTAAAATACTTTTTTAAAAATAAAATGTTTATGTTCTTACTCAAGTTTAGATAGGCTTACGACCATAAGAAAATGGATACCGGGTGGCTTTCATTGTTAAGTCTGAAAAGTGTTATAACTCTCTCTGTTTCTCTTGGGAATTTACTTCTCAAACCCAAACATGTTCCCAAGCAACTATGATGAGGCCCTGTGCAGGTGACGCCTGACATGCCCATTGTCAGGCACCACGTGAGCAGTTGGTAGGTAGAAGAAACCTATAAGGCTTTTAGAAGGCTTTGGGGGGCGTGTTAAGTGTTAAGGCTTTGGGGATAATAAGACTTTCAGTGGGGTTAAGGTTTTGAGGATGTTAAGGCTTTGAGTGGGGTTAAGGCTTTGAAGTGTTAAGGCTGTGGGGGGCTAAGGCTTTGGGGTGTGTTAAGGCTTTAGGAGTGTTAAGTCTGGGGGATTAAGGCTCTGGAGATGGTAAGGAGGCTGTTTTTTTGTTTTGTTTTGTTTTGTTTTGTTTTGTTTTGTTTTGTTTTGGTTTGGTTTGGTTTGGTTTGGTTTGGTTTGGTTTGGTTTGGTTTGGTTTGGTTTGGTTTTTTAAGCTATTGAAAACTAAAAGAAGAAAAATATTTGTCATGAGAAGTTGAAATTTTCACAATGTTGCCCTCTGCAGAAACATAGCAAACAGGAACTCTCTCTAATGAACTGGACCATCTGGGTTAGACTTCCCATCCGAATATTTAAAATGGAACCTAGCTTCTTCTTGTTTCCTGTGATAAACTGTGAGAAAGGGGGTCAGTTACAGAGTAGAATCTTAAAGAAGCTAGAACTTTCTGTATCCAAAAGTAAAATTATTTCTCATTCCCAAGATCTTCCAGTAAACAATTATAAAATTAAAAAAGGACCTCAGGGGGCTGGAGTTGGCTCAACAGTTGGGAACTCTGCTCCTCCAGAGGACACAGGTTCTATCCCAGAACCCACAGGGCAGCTCTCAACTGTCGGTAACTCCAGTTCCAGAGGATCCCAAACCCTCATACAGACATATATGTAGGTGAAACACCAATGCACATGAAAACCATCTCAGGCAGAATATTAAACCCAGGTATGAGCACTAAGATCCTATATAAAAACCTTAAAGAATCCTCCAAACAAACAAACAAGAGTCTTTGTAATGATACAAAGGACTTTAAGGGCAATTGTCCCTCGGTAACCTTACAAGCAGCCAGCCCAAGGCAGAAATTGCCAAGAGTTTTATGAACATGTGTTTTCTTCTAATGGATTTGGTTTAAAAATAAATATATACGAACACAGTCTTTTTTTTTTTTCTTTTGTTTTAACTTTAAAAGGAAGCTAATAGGAGCTACTTAATACTTGAACTACTCAGTGCCAAACATTCACAGCTTCTACAGAAAAAGGAGGATAGTGCAGAACTATCCTCAAAAACTCAGAGACTCAAAAATCAAGAGTCAACTGCAGAACGTAATCAAAGAAGTGACAATAATGTGCAACTTCATCTCAAAACTGCTGTGGATCAGTGGCAAGAGCATGCTTCCTGATTTTCCTACCTTCAAAAAAAAAAGGATGTACATACGTATGTGCTTGGGTCTTCAGGCTTTGTCACAAATGTCTTTACCACATGGTCAATCTTCGTCCTTTTGAATGAAGTATTATTTCTGTCTCTAGGTTCTCCGTCCCATAATTGTTGCTAGATGGGGATGGAAAGATGTAGAGAACTTTTTTCAAGTCACTGCCCTCCAGAGGAGCTGCACCAAAGAACTCCACAAAAAGCACCCCATCCTCACTGGACCTGCTCTAAATGATAGGGTCCCATGATGGGTGATGCCTAAGTTTGATGACACCTGAGAATCTTAAAGGAGAATGCACGAGTTTTGCAAGTTGTAAGAATGAGAGTCATCATAGCCAGGGGGTGGACCGAGGCAGATTACGTTTCCCAACCCCACTATTCCTATCATTTGACATTCCTCCCTGATTAGGTTAGTATTCTGTGGATGTGGTGTAAATGTGGGTCTTAGAACTGGAAGGAATAGCTATACTCATAGATCAGTGCCTAGCCCAGTCATCATCAGAGGGCTTTTCTCCAGAAGTTGATGAGCGCAGATGCAGAAACCCACGGTCAAACATTAGGTGGAGAAAGAGCCCAAATTAGAGATTCCATCGGGTCCCTCCCCTCGGAGTTCAGGAACGTTACAGAAGAGGGAAAAGAAGAATTGTATGACCCACAGGAGTCAAGGATACCAGGAGAACATGGTTCACAGAATCAACTAAGCAGGGCTCATAGGGGCTCACAGAGCCTGCACAGATCTGCACTAGGTCCTCTGCAGAATTTTTGATGCTTGGTGTTTCCATGGAACTCCTAACAATGGGAGCCCAGTAGGTGTAAAGGGGTCCCAAGAGCAGGCAAAGAGATACCTCACTCCTGACATGCGAGGGCTTGTGCCTAGTCTTGTAACTTTTTATGCCATGTTCAGCTGATATCCCTGGGAGGCCGGCTCTTTTATGAACTGGTAGAAACAACATTGTAACTTTATGTGAGTAAGTTATAAAAGGCTACAAATAGCTTCTACCTGGTTCTCGGTGAAAAACAGAGGCCACCTATGGGTTTTGGGTTACTGGTCCCAGCTGAGGTCTCAGTTGGTCAGCTGTCATCTATCACAGACATTCAGTAAGCCAGCTCTGTACACCTGTTTAGTCACCCACCTTTCAGTCTGCCCTGCTGAGACCCACTCATCCAAGCAGGAAAACTACTGCCCTTACAGTCATGCTGGGTCTACCACCTACCCCCACATCCACTGGCCTAAAATAATAGTCATTATTTTATGTTACTAAGTTTGAAGTGGATTATTGCATAATCATAAAACTGAACAACTATGAAATAACTGAATAAGGCACCAATAAGGCCACAGACTGAAATAAGCCCAGATTTCAGTCCCACATTCATCCTTGACCAGCTTCATAAGGTGAGGCACATCCCCCAGACAATTATGCCTGCTTTGTGAGTTGTTAGGAGAAATTAATGAGGCAAAATTATAAGGTGCAATGCAAAGTAAACACTTATTTCTATCTGCTTTGATTATTTTTTTTCAGCTATGCCATGACCACTGCAGTTACCATGGAAATTATACGTATGTGATTATCTCTATCATTAACCCAGGAGGACCTTCTATCAGGAAGGACCCTGTATATCTTATACATTCATACAGATTATAGCCTAGTCCAGTTATTTAGCTCCTTGTTTCATATCTTAGATAAGGACTAGAGAGATAGCTCAGCAGTTAAGAGTTCTGACTGTCCTTGCAGAACAGCTTAGTTCCCAGCACCCACATCTGGCATCTCATAACTACCTATAACTACAGCACTCAGGGATGATAAGCCCTCTTCTGGCTTCCACAGGTACTTCACTCACATGGTGCACATACTACCCACACATATACACATAATTTAAAATAAAAACAGTCTTTCAAAAGTTACTTTAAATCTCAGATAATAGATCATGTCCAAGATGTATGGTAAATGACATTACAAGAGTTTAAATATATTTATATCTAACTTTCCATTTGATTCATGACTACAAGGCAATTTCACGGTCAAGAATTTTTACACGTCAAAAATCATCTTCTCAGCCACATGGTAAAGTAGTACTTTCATTTTATGAGTAAAGACACTGAGACTCTGATAAGCTCCACATACCTGGCAGGGTTCATCCACCCATGCTGACCCCACAGACCCTTTTCATTGCGCTAGTAGGCTGAACGATCCCCAATAAAAACATTCCAACCATGAGCAAATTTTGATGGTCAAAAAAAAGTCAGAAATCATAAAGAGATCATATGAGGTCATCAATAAGAACATCTATTTGGGTCATCAAAGACTAAAATAACAACAGCCTGATTTTCATATGAGTTATAGAAATTCTTCCAAGATGAGAGTTATAGCAATGTTTCTAACAGCATCAGGTCACGTGCACAAAGGAGAAGAGAAATACCTTTAGTGTGATATGATAGTTGGGTATAATACCTTCTACATATTTCTTCGATGCTGCCACAGGAAGAGTCTGTACAGCCCATAACAGCAGCTGAGAAGAAAAGATGTAAGGCTCTAAGGGAAGTTATTTCCAACAAATTGTTGACTCACTTCACACTCAGAGATAACTCATTCCATACATGGAAAATCCTTCAAGAGAATAGCTTGAATATATTCAAAATTAAATTTTATGTAGGAGAGTGAAGAAAGAGATTTTAGACAATTGAAGAAAAGCTTGTTCTTAATCACACACTGTTTCTAATTGAAAACTATTTGTACAAGAAGAAGCCTAAATATTGTTTCAATAGTTTGTATATAAAAAGGCAGGGTTTCAAGTTTCTAAGAAAGTAGTCCCTCTTCTCAAATAAAAAGTTTTAACAAGAAAACGTCTGTTGATGAAATATTAGCCTCCACATAACTCTAAAAAGCTAGAAGTAATTTTTTAAATATAAGTTAGTCATTATTTATTGGCTCGCGTGACATGCTGAAGAAAAGCACAGACCAAAGTACTGGAGACAGAAAGCACCTACTCTGCCAGCTCTGTTAGCACCTGGAGGCAAATGCAATAGGAACTGCTGACTGTCATAGGAAGGGAAATAAAGGGGAGGTGGTGAAGGGTTAGACATCAGGATGTGTGGAAGTGGGTCTGGAAGTCTCCAAAAGTGGCATCTGAACTAAGAGCTAACAGATGGTGTCCTGGTTTCCAAGGGCTACAGTGACAAACGATCACAAACCGTTGTGGGACACAACAGGTGCCTATTCTGTGGATTCTGGAAAGTTGAAAGTCAAACATGAAGGTACTCAGCAAGGCCATTCTTTCCGATACAAGCTTTCTTGCTTCTTCTAGCTCCCAGGGGTGGCTTTCAGTCCTGGGGTTCCTTCCTCTGATGTTACATAGTGTTCACAGTGTCATTCTCCTGACCTCCTCAAAGACACCGTCATAATGGGTTAGTAAATCACTGTATTTCAGGGTGACCATGGGTCAAATATTATATCTACAATAATTCTACTTCTGCAAAAGATGGTCACATTCTGCAGTCCTAGGAGTAGGGACTTTGACTGTCTTTAGGGGACCCATGGTAACTCATTAAAGATGATGATGGGATCAGTAAGATGGCTCAGTGGTCAACAGAAGCACTGGCTTTTCTCCTGAGTTCAGCCCTGAAGCCACATAAAGGGGAAAAGACTAAAACAATTACACAAGGCTGTCCTCTGACTTCTACACATGTATAGCATATACCCGTGTGTGTGTGTGTGTGTGTGTGTGTGTGTGTGTGTGTCTGTGTCTGTGTGTGTGAATTATGATGATGATGACATCAACAATAGTGTGTGTGTCTGTGTGTGTGTCTGTGTGTGTGTCTGTGTGTGTGTCTGTGTGTGTGTGTGAATAATGATGATGACATCGACAATAGTGTGTGTGTGTGTGTCTGTGTGTGTCTGTGTGTGCGTGTGTGTGTGTGAATTATGATGATGACATCGACAATAGTGTGTGTGTGTGTGTGTGTGTGAATTATGATGATAACATCGACAATAGTGTGTGTGTGAATTATGATGATGACATCGACAATAGTGTGTGTGTGTGAATTATGATGATGACATCGACAATAGTGTGTGTGTGTGTGAATTATGATGATGACATCGACAATAGTGTGTATGTGTGTGTGTGTGCATGTGTGTGTGTGAATTATGACATCAGCAATAATGACAATTATGATGGTGATGACGTGGTAGGGCAGAGGGAAAGGCCTGCCCTTGGGTCTGCTTTCTTTGCTTTCTTGACTTATCTTGGTGTTCTGATCTTTTGTCGTGACAATTACTCAAAAAACTATAATGATAATGACCTTGAGAAGAATAGGAGAGCCAAGCTTAACACTGGCTTTTCTGCCTGTCTCTGCTGTTCTCCTGAGTCTAGGCTGGCAGGGAGAACGGGAGATTTTTCTGGACACTTAGTCGCACCAACCACAACTGAAACAAAATTTAAAGTAGTTTTCCCTTCACTGGTGCATATAGTTTAAAGTTTCAGAATAAATCACTAGACCAAGCTAAATTTTAAAAAATTAAGCATAAACAAAAAGAAACGTCACCTTGATAGTTTCTTCCGTTGTACAAACCTCTTTCCCAGGAGGCTGCATCTCAAGGAACCTGCACCCTCGTTTTTTTAAAGCCAGCTCACATCCTGATGCTGTGGTCATTTGTTTCTTTGAATCCAGATCAACTGCATAAGCAATTATGAGACCACAAATAAAGAGGCAAAGCCTGGTTAAACGGTTCCTGTAAACGCTTCTTACGACACTGAAGATGGTTACAGATCCCAAAGGGCAGGAAAACCCAGTTTACGCTGTGCTGACTGAACAGTACTGGGATGGCAAAGAAAACATACTCCAGCCCTGAAGGGCTGGATCCAATTTGGGATGGTTGTCCTGGGAAGAACAGAGAGACTGGGGGAAGGGGCTGTTGGGGACCAGAATACAGTTTACTTTGGAACACGTTCTTCTAGGAAACTTCATGGGACCCTGAAAACATTAAGTCTCCCTGGGTATCCTGGAATACAACTTGCTTGAAATCCCTCAAGTAAAACATATGTCTCCTATTCACAAGTTCTATTTGACTTCTGGAAGCCTAGAAACCTATAAAACACTGGGGTTTGTTGTTGATATAAAATTCAAAACTAAATTCTCCTTAGTGTGTCTGTCACCTTGGTTGTACTTCAAAGCACTGAGAGAAAGCCTGGCCAAGGAGCAGAAATGATCACACTTACTTCCCTCAAGCCTCTCCTAGTCTGTTTATATCTTTAGGCAAAAACTCCTAGCACTATAAACAAGGAAGTTCCTTGGAATGGCCTCTCACCATTAAAAGGCCAGTAAGAAATAGCCAAAGGGTAAGGAGCTAAGTGACACAAAGCATCCGGGAAAGCTGTGGCCTATTAACCATGTGTGACTAGGGAGAGTGATCGGGACTCAGCTTCACTGCCTTCAGCTCTCCATTCATGCACTTTAGAAGACCCACTGAGAGGGTTTGGTGAGTTATTTGTGGGGGAAACTCTGAAAATGGTAAAGGGTCAGGACTATTGAAGATCTGATCAGTGACCATCTCTCCAAAACCTCCGGCTGCTAACCCCTGCTTCTTCAATTTCCCAGTCACAGTAAGCAAAGCATGCTTGTCCCCAAGAGGATTACAGAGCCTTGACCAGCCCTCTCCATTGGCACATATTAGTCTCCTTGCCTGCTGTTATGGTAAAATACCCTGACCAAAGTAACAGGAAAAGGGTTTATTTTGATTCTAAGACACAGTCCATCCTGGTCAGAAGGATGGCAGCAGGAATGTGAGGCATCTGGTCACATTGTATCCATGGTCAAAAAACAGAAGAGAAGGAAGCCAGCATTCAGTTCACTTCTTCCATGTTGTACAGTCCTAAATCTTCATCCAGGGAACACTGTCCCCTCCTCAACTAACGTGATCAGTATAATACCTCACAGACATTCTCAAGGCTAACCTTACTACAAAATTTCTCATAGGTTTGCCTACTTGCTTTTCTACTAGATGATTCCAGATCCTCTCAAGATGAAAATCAGAGCAACTTGCCCCACAGCATATTTCAGTTCAGTGGCTGTCAACCCTAACTAAACCTAAGAATTATCAGAGAAATGTTTTTGTATTATCAATACCTAAGCCCCGGACCAAAAACTTTCATTCAACTGATCTGGGCAATCAGTAATTTAAGGGTTTGAAAAGCATGTGGGGACTCTAACCAGCAGCCAGAAGTCCTTTCTAAGCCACAGTCTTGGAAGCTCAGAATCTAAAACCGCAGGAATTGAACACGGGCAGTGTACTAAGCATCATGATTGGTATTTAAAACATTAAGTTATGCCACATAACCACCCTCCAATAAAGTATTTTTACTAACCCTTTGCATCAATATCTGATAAGTGTGGAGAAACGCTGAGAAATCCAGCTTTAACAGAAAAAGGGGGGGAGGGGAATGCTAGAGAAACTGGTCAACCAAGAACACATCTTCAGACTGGAATGCTTTCTGAGTTAGCATGGTCAGAATGTTGTTCTTTCCTGCAGCTCAAATGTATTGGTGACCCTGGAATATATTTAAATTTTCGGTTTAATTTCATGCTGCCTTCCATGTGACAGTCTAATCTCACTCTCACGTTTCATAATTCAAGAAAATAAAAGTATAAATGATGAAATTTAGAGGCAAGGGGCCTGGGAACTTCCAAATGTCTTCCAGTTATGGGATGCTCCCTTTCCTTCCCTCCCTAAAACCCGCAGCAATGTTTACTATGTAGTTAGCTGTCATATCTGTTTTCTGAATTTGCTTAGAACAGAATTCATTCTCACGATTGAAGCAGTTTCCCGATTGTGCTGACAAAGCCCTGGGTTTCCTGTGGGTGGCACAAAGAACATGGAGGGAAAATCAGAGCAGACCTGGGTGCTCTGGGGCCTCTCCATCACCGCTTTGCCAGGATCTCTCTTTGACCTCTTAACTATACATAAATTTTGGTTTGAAGAATGGCTTGCTCCTTTGTTTACATGAAAGGTTTGGGCAGGGAGCTTAGTAGTACACACCCACAGTGCCAGCATTTAGTGAGATAGAATCTGGAATGCAAAGCATTCTTAGCTACCTAGAGAGACTGTCTCAAGACAACAAAAATAAATATAGTATAAATGCAGAAGTTTGAAAAACACTAAGAAATTAATAAGCTATAGATTAGACCCTACAAGAATTGACAACATTGAACAAATCAGGTGACAATCTGCATGATTCTAAAGGTACCACAAGGGGGTCACCATGAAAGTAGGAATTGATAAAATGCTTTGATTGACAGAAAAATGACAAGAGCTTTGGCTTTTCCGGTAAATTGTATATATGCAAAACAAGCCTTCATTGCTGCTCTCTGCAGAAATCAAGACGTTAGCTTAGATGTGACGCCTCAGTTCTCAGAAGCCTTGCCCAGCCTCCTGTCCTATGCAATAGGAGCAACAAGAGCCAGGATCCCTGGCAGCACTGGCTTAAGCTGCTATTCTGAGAAGGAAGCACAGTTTTGTCAATGATACCACTTAATTTTTACCACGATGGTTAAAATGAGAAATTTAATAGTGTTCTAAAATAACATTTATGTCATTTTTTATTAGAAAGTAGTATTTTGATGAGCATCTAACTTTATCCCACTGTTTGTTGCTGGGACCTCTGAAGCCAAGAATTACAAAGCCTTCCTTCTTATGCAAAATGGAAAGAATGAAAAGCTATAAGGAGAAAAACATTAATAAAACCTATTACTTGGCAAAATTAATACATGTTTATAAAAGCAGATGGGGGAGCATAAATTACTATTACAGCAAAACATTATTTTGCTATAGTGTACAGGAATGAGATTTACTGTACAAGTGTTACTATTTCCTAACTTCAATAAGAACTTCTATGTAGACACAGACTCATGTCTACAGCTTCGTGAGGATATAGGCACAGTGTACTTTAACTATTCTCCTACTGTTGACCTTTAAGATTACTCTTTTGAGTTATGCTAACTAGCATGGTGATGGATATCTTTGAATATGGATCTTGGCCTGCACATCAAATCATTCCCTCTGCATAAGTAATAAGAAGCATCAATAGCATATCTTTGAAAGCATATTTTAATGAGATGCCCCTTCTCAGCCTCCCCCTGCCTCTAACTATCCTACATTCATGTATTGTTGGTGACCTCTTTTGTTTGGTGCCTTTAGCAATTTCCAGCTGTGTTTCTAAGCTTCTGCTCTATTTTGTTTTCAATGATTTTCATCCAGTTGTGTCCAGAGTCCCAGCCATCAGATCTGAGCTCCTACTCAGACCAACACTCACTCCCCTTGCTGATGTAATCTCTTAGCCTCTTGTGTTCTATTATAATGCTTTAGAAGCCATTCTCCAGAATCTCTGAGGACACAACTCTGCTGTTACTTTCTTCTTCTGCTAATGCCTCTGTGTTTTCAAAGTTGTATTAAAATAAATCGGAAACAGCTTTCCTGACACAAGCTTGAACTTTGTGAACTCTATCTTCTTCCCTGGGAAATCTTTTATGCTTAGAAAGTATGGTTTTGTGTAATTCTTTTAGATCAGAGAGGTTCACTGGGAAATGTGGCTGGAATTTGCACTCATTAGCATCCAAGTAGTAGTCAGACACCTTTTTATATTCTGTGCTTAAGCAAAATAGAGCCAGAAAGATTATATCAGACACCTGTCATGGCTAAATTAACTAAAACTGAATTTTAAAGTCTAGAAACACAAAGTTCCGAGCATATCCAAGTGTCTTCATTTCTTAGAAATGTCCCATTTTGTCATTGTTGACTAAAGATAGTCTGTTCAAGGATGTTGAACTTGTGGCAAGTTTAAGCATAGCTTAATACCGTAGTTACTCTGAGATACCCAGAAATGAAAACAGCTAAGAGAGTGCTACTCTGAGTTTCAGATTCTTAGGAAGTCCTGTGAAACCGCCACCACTTCCCACTACAGCTTCCCATTGCTCAAGGCCACAGTGCCGGAAACGATTTTGCCACATGAGCTCCCTGGGCGCTTTCTGTCAGGCAGTTAGTGGAGACAGCTTTAGACAATATCAAGGTTTCTCCCCTCTTCTGCCCTCTGCTATTCAACCTACATCCCCAACCTCCACCCTCCCGCTGCTCTGTATTAAACATACCTGAGAAGGTTACATGAACTATCCCATGTAATAGAAATGGAGGCTATTTAAAAGGCATCCTTTTCTTCGGCCACACACTCCACAATATCCATTTTAATTTAACAAATAATGATGATGAAAGTGACTGAGGTTCATTTGTTCCAAATGCACCCAGATAACCAGGTTGGCTGTTAAAATATTAAACTGCCTCAGTACCAGCTAGTAAATAATCATGCCCCATCCCTAACACTAAACCCCTCTCTAAACAACCATCCACCCCACCCCCAGTGTCCAGGAACTGAAGTTAACATCCAGCACAGTGGGAGACTCTAGCTCCATAACACAGCACCACTGGGTCAGGTCCATTCCAACTGATGCTATGTCTCAGAAGTGATAAATACTTTATACTATTCTTAAGCTAATTTTGAAAAATTCGTGGAATGTGTGTTTATCATTGCCTTAGTCTCATTCTCTCATTTATTCTCATTTTCAGTTTCCAGCAGGTATTTATTAGGCTCCCTTCTATTCAGTAATACGCAGAGAATAGTCCTACGTCAAGAAAAATTATAATCCAGGAACAAAGATAACAAAACAAATTGTTTTAATACTGTGTGTCAAAAACTCCAGTGTGACAGAATCAGTGTTGTGGGGGCTCAGAGGTGTAAGTTACAGGAATAAGCAACCATGAAGATGGAACTTTAGTGTCATATCTTTAGCCATGACAGGTGTCTGATATAATCTTTCTGGGTCTATTTTGCTCAAGCACAGAATACATTCATGGTGGATGGAAAGTGTTGTACTAGACCTGTACAAGCAAACAGAAGTGGTGACTAGCTCATGAAATTGAGTATAAAAAGAGGGGAAGTTAAGCCAAAGAATGATTTACCTTTTATACCACACACTGTGTTTAAGTTAAAGATAAATTGAAGTTGGCCATTTCCATTTCTGGGTATCTCGGAGTAACTATGGTATTAAGCTGTGTTTAAACTTGCCACAATTATGATGAAAATTTCATAACCAAGACTATTCCGGGAGTCTACAAAGATTCCCCAGCCCAAAAGACACATTGGTTTTGAGTAAGGCAATGAGCAGGAAGGAGTCCATAGCTGCTTCTTAGGATGACAAGGCCAATGGGTACCATATAATTAATGGCAGAGAATTAGTGAATGTTGGATGGTGGGTGGATGAGTGGATGGATGGACAGACAGATGAATGGACAGATGGACGGATGGACGGACGGACGGATGGATGGATGGATGGATGGATGGACGGATGGATGGATGGATGGATGCCTATGAAGTTTGGAGACTTTAGGAAACATTCCTACCACTTCATATCTTTCTCATCCATTGCTTCTTTGCATCCTCACCTTGTTGACTATTTTCCCTCTGATTTCTCAGTGGCTGGGGACCCAGAATTACCAATTAGCCAACTTCCTCCCTTGTACATGTGTGATTTTATCACTAAATCTGCATCCTTGGATCCATTTCCTCCCACTGCAGTTCCAGCAAACTGAAATGGTTTGACTTTCTAATAAGCAGCTGCTTCTGAGGATGGGGAATTCTGAAAACAACAGAACACTTCATCAGTTCAGGGGCAGGAAACCATTGGGGATTGAGGGCGTGTCCCAAAGCCTCATAAAGGTATTCTAGAAGTAACGGTGTAGAGACGGGATGGGCATAAAGGTCCAGAAAGCAAAGTAGAGGATCTTTCAGTTAAGGTTGGCATCTTCAGATCTGAAAGGCTGGTGTCCCCGTGACCATCTGCAAGCTGAAGCTGCTGTAAAGAAACCCTTTCACTGCCAGTTTCAGTGATAATTGAGAATCCTCAGCCCTCCCCACTTATTCCCAAAGGAGAGTACGTTCTAAAGTCTTCTTATCTCTGCTCTCACCCTGCTAGTTCCTACTGTTACTGTGAATGAATGAGAAATTTGGTGTGACTGAGCTCAACCACAGGCTGCTCCATGATCTACTACTTGCAGATACCTGACACGGCATCATTGCTCCCCGAGGACTTGAGCTCTCTGCTAATGAAGCATCTGAGTATTGTGGGAATACTGGGTTCATTCCTTCTAGAAGCCTCTCTAAATCTTCTCCAGATTCTGTTTTCCCTGTGAAAGCAGAAACTTTCCAGCAGAACGACAGCCCCGTGGCTCTATTCTTACACGGATTTTGATCAGGACACTTCAACATGCAGGCAACTATATCCACTGACAACCACATAACTTACACTGGAATTCCTTTCTGTTAATCACCTGTGGGAAGAACTGTATTTCATTCCCTACAAAGCACCACCTTTGCAATGCTTTGTAAGTGTGGTGTAAGCACTGCCTTAATTCTTAAAAGAGTCACGGTTTTGTTCAGGTGTCATACATCCAAGTGTCTCGGGGCAGGCCATTCCCCCAGCTAACAGCAATTCAACTAAGGATAACATATCATGCCTTTGGGATGTTTGTTACTTTTCTGTCATTGTGATAAAAAATAAAAAAACACCATGACCAAGGCAAACCATAGAAGGAATTGTTTGACTTGCAGTTCCAGAATGACAAGGGTCTATCACAGCAGGGAAACATAACAGCAGTGGGCCATGGTGACTGAAGCAGCTCGCTAAAGCTGGAATCTTGAGCCACAAATAGGAAGCAGAAAGAGCACACTGGGAATGGCACCTCCTGTTGACATACTTCCTCCAGAAGGCCATGTCTCCTAAACTCCCAAGCAGCACCTCCAACTGGGAGACAAATGTTCAAATACCAGAGACTCGGCAAGCATATAATATTCAAACAATGTCAAAATGCTTGTTTCAGACCCCATACATAAACTAGTGATAGCAATTGCAATGCAGGAAGATGCCACAGAGAAGCCAGAAGATGCAGAGGACAACTATGCAGCTCTGAGAAAAGGTACCGAGCCCCATGGCTGAACAGGATAAGAGTCATGGGTTAGATTAAGGGTAAAGACTTAGCAAGTTATATGCCTGGGCCCCAGGTCAATCAGTGTACAATCAATACAAGAATCTATGTGTTTCAGTGGGACTATGGGACTGTGGGTCAAAGTCTGGGCCAGAAGCCTCATACAACAGTGTCTGAATAGAATCAGAAGACTGTGCGTTGAGCATTATCCTCAGCTCTGCGGGGCATTGCTGCAGCCATCTTGCTGACAATCTGAAGATGCGTCAAGTACTGAGAATAATACAAAAGGGAGGAGAGCAAGTGACCAGAGCACAAGGCCACCGCTTTTAGCCTGCAATAGACTTCCTAGACACTTGCCTGGAAGATACAGGGAGTTTAAAAGTCTAGACCTAACTAATTCCCTTCCAGCTAGTTTATTTGTCGTCCGCAAAAAGGTTTGATAATCTGCCATGGCAAAAGGTAATAATAATAATGCATTACTCTTAAACAATGCTCATTAAAAAATATAAGAGGAAAAGGAAAACTAGACGTGAGTAAAAGGAAAAGGTATAAGAGGTAAAGATCTTTGTGAGATCTTCTCCCATTAAAAGCAGGATTCCTCATTTGAGAAATACTCCGTAACTAAAACCCGAGATGAAAGCAAGAGCTGGCTTGCACAGGAAAGGTGGGTATCAAACAGAACCGAACTAATGAGGTGTAGGAATAGTATGTATGGCTATCATGTACGTATGGGACAATTATAGAAACAAAGAAATTGAGCAGAAATATTATAAATACTAACCATTGATTCTATATATTAATTGTAGGTACTGTTTTAGCTATTTGTTGCTGGATAAAATACTTGGTGAGAAGCAACCGGAAGTATGAAGTGTGCTTGGGCACACAGGGTACGCAGCTTGAGAGGCTGCGGTTCATCATGGTAGAGAAGACATGAGCAAGAGGCAGTATCCACAGTCAGGAAACAGAGAGATGAGTGCTGCTTCTCAGCTTGCTTCTCCCTCCCTAGAAGTCAGCTTGGGACCCCATTCCACGACATGGGAGGTGGGTCCTCCTACAGCAATGTGTTCCCTAAATCATTCCAAATCCAGTGGCATGGACAATAGAAACTGACCATCACCGCTACTAAGGACCAGGACTATAAGATGTCTTTTGATTGTAAAATGACAGTCTTGTGATTGATAAGACAATTCTTCAATCTACTTTTCCATTGTGGTGAAGGATTGCCCTGAACCACCTGCGCCCAATTATCCAGTGCCTCTTTGAAGATAGTTGGCCAAGTAGAGAAGGAAAGTTCTTGAATGTTTCTGGGCTGCAGTTTCCTTGCCTGTAATTAGAGATAATATATAATTCAAAGGTCTGTGAAAACAATGGAAAATGTGGTACATGTCTCAAATTTTAAATTCTATTTCCTTTCTTTTTCCCTCCTGACATGATTGAAAGGACCATTATTTCTTTAGAATGCATGTAAAGTCTGTCTTCTGGAGTATAATTATCACCCTAAAAATCAAGGCCTATTCGATTGCTGGGACACAATTGAGATTCGGCTCAAATCCTGCCAGCTTTTCAAAGCCAAGTGTTCCCCAACAGTGCCCATTTATAGCCTTAGAAACTATTCATCACAAAACAGGCAAGCCTGGTCTACATGGCAAGTTACAGACAAGCTAGGATTACATTTTCCTTGGGGAAAGGGAGGGAGGGAGGGAGGGAGGGAGGGAGGGAGGGAGGGAGGGAGGGAGGGAGGGAGGGAGGGAGGGAGGGAGGAGAGAAAGGTGAGAATGAGGTTCATTTAAGCAATATATAGCACAATAGGCATAAATATTATCAGGTCAATATATAATCAATATGAGACCAAGAACACTCTTAGTTTCCTCTGACTTAAAAAATATATCATACTACGTACCCCCACATTCTGCACCTAAAATTTTATTAGTTTGGTATTATTAGGAAGATAATCAGCTTAAATGCTACCCTTCCCAAGTAACATCTTGATTTTTTTTTTATTGTTTTATTATGTGCATGAGTGTTTGGCCTGCATGTTTGTGTCTGTACCATGTACATATAGTGCCCACAGAGGCCATAAAAGGGCATCAGATCCCTGGACTGGAGTTACAGATAGTTGTGAGCCACCGTGTGGCACTGGGAATCTAACCCAGGTCCTCTGGAAGAGCTTCCCGTGCTCATATCCACTGAGCCATCTACACACTGACATCTTGATTTTTAACAGGTGCTGGGAAGGACAACTCTCTTTTCTGCTGACAACTACATATGTGTACACACACATACACACACATACATACATACATACACACACATACACACATACACACATACACATGTGCACACATACACACACGCACACATACACTCACACATACACACACATACACATACATATATACACACACATACACACACGCACATATACACACACATATACACACATACACACACATACATACATACACATGCATACTATACACACACGCACACATACACTCACACATACACACACACATACACATACATACATACACATACATATATGCATACACATGCGCACTATGCACACACACACATACACTCACACATACACACACACATACACACACATACATACACATACATATATGCATACACATGCACACTATGCACACACACACATACACTCACACATACACACACACATACACATACACACGCACACACACACACTAAAACATGTGAATGAATGATTAAAGGGAAGAAAATGCTGAGTTCTTCTAGAAAAGCAACTCCAATGAGTGGCAAGTGAACAGTGGCAGACAACACTGCTGAAGAAGGAAGCCCAGTCACAAAGGGGCTCACGTGTTCTGTGCAGCACCTAGGACTGAGGCCTAAGGCTGGGGCAGGCCCATGTCCAGACAGAATTCTCTATCCCTGCAAAGTTATAAGTGACTATGTGTCTTGTTTGGGCCATCTGCATGTTAATAAAAATGACATGGGTCACTTCCCTGTGCACATTTAAGAGGTGATAGATTCCTAAGTCAGAACAAGAAGGGTGTAGGTAAAGAAAATGATTGACAGTTAGCAAATGTTTTCAACTGCAGAATCAGCAAGTCCTGGTGACAAAATGCAGCTTGTAGACGTCTAGCCATCTGTTTCTATAAACAAGTTACCTCCAAAGCTTACCCAACTAGAGCAAAAAACAAACAGACATTTGTTTCATGGTGAGGAAGGTCTGATGATTCAGGGACAGCTTTGCAGGTGATTCTCACTCACAGCTTTCATTAATGGCCTGGCCAAGATGCTGAGTGTTTGGCTGGAAATAAAAGGTCCACCTCCAGGATGGTCCACTCAAATGACGGGTGAGTTGATGTTTGCTGCTGGAAGAGAATCTCTGTGATAGGGTCCTCCCCATGTGGTTGCTATGGTGGCTGGATTTCCTCAGAACAAGTGACCAAAAGAAAATATGGTAAGGTAACAAGTCCTCTTACAACCTAGCTTTAGATATCACAAGTTCTGACGTTCCCTTTGATCACTCACACAAACCACCTAGGAGAGGGTAAGATATGATTAGGAACCAGTAAGATAGAGAGCAGACACTGGCTTTAAGATGTCTAGCTTCAGTGATTCAATGACATAATAGTGTATGTCAGTGTCTTTAAAAGGTAAAGATGAAGGAGTGTCCAGGTTTCTCAACTTAAAGGTCCAGTGCTCCTTTAACTCAATCATATTGCTTTGTGTGTGTGTGAGAGAGAGAGAGAGAGAGTGTGTGTGCGTGTGTGTGTGTGTGTGTGTGTGTGTGTGTGTGTGTGTGTCTGTGTGTGAAGAGAGAGAGAGATGTGTGTGTGCACACATGTGTGTATGATATAAGGAAGAAATGTTCAAAAGTGAAATCTCCATATAACACAGCTCTTTTGATTTTGTTCCTAAAACTCTATCTTCCTCATAATCTAAGGGTACACTCACCCACGAAGGATCCTTCTTAGTCCCAAATGTCTGTCTGTCTGTCTATCATCTATCTATCTATCTATCATCCATCTATCTCCTTCATCCCTCCATCCTTTATACCATTTGTCAACTCCTGACATTCTTTTACATTTTTTTGTGTGATACAAGGTTTCACTGTGCAGCCCTGGATGTCCTGGAACTCTCTCTGTAGACCAGCTGGCCTCAAACTCACAGAGATTCACCTGCCTCTATCACCCAAGTGCTAGGGTTAAAGGTGTGCACCGCCACTGCCTAGCATGTTTTTATTTTTTATTACCATTCCACCTCCACTGGGATTTAAGTTTCAGAGGCATTTTAATACATAGATAATGACCACTGCCTAGCACATACTAGATAGATACTCAACAAATATTTGTTGGACAAATAAATCAGTATTAAATCCTAATGCCAGGTAATATTCCAACAGCATAATCATCTTTAACCAAAGTCAAGAGACTCTCCAGAAGTTGAAGGAACCGAAATGTCACTGTATTACCACAATCAACATAGCTACCTGGTCACATTAACTCTGGGATCTTTGTGTAAGTCCATATCAATCCACTTAGGTAGGAACCGGCGACCCTGAAATGACAGGAGATAACCTGGAAAAACCAAAACTCATTACTATGTGTGGTGATTTGAATGTAACTGGTCCCCATAATCTCTTAGAGAGTGTCACTGTTAGGAGGCGTGGCCTTGTTGAAGGAAGTGTGTCACTGTGGGAGGGGGCTTTGAGGCCTCTTCTGCTTAAGCTCCACTTAGTGTCACAGTCAACTTCCTGTTGCCTGCAAGATGTAGGACTCTCAGGCTTCTTCTCCAGCACCATGTCTGCCTGCACATCACACCGTGCTCCCTGACATGGTGATAATTTACTGAACTGCTGAAACTGTAAGCCACCACCCCAGTTAAATGTTTTTCTTTATAAGCATTGCCATGGTCATGGTGTCTGATCACAACAATAGAAACCCTAACTCAGGCACTGCTGTAACGTAATGGCTCTGGACATGTTCTGTCACTACCCACTGAGCCTTTCTTGTCCTGCCAAGAAACTACAGAAGCACACTCAGTCCCAAAGAAATAAAGGATACTTCTGTCACACAGCAAACTTCCATTGGGTAGAGTAGACACTGTAATCATCCAGTACTAGGCTCTTAACCTAAAGTCTTTCTGGAACAGTGTCTGCTAACGTTTCCATCCAGTCTTGAAAGTTATTGTTACTTCAGTCTTCACAATAGTTGTGCAAAACTGGAGGCGTGGAAAGTATCCACGGGAACCTGTGGGAAGGAATCTAGGTGTCTCTGACATATTTTCCTACCGTGGAAGGTGATGGTGACATTTCTCTAGCAGCAACTTCATTCAGCCAAGTAATTTTTTCTTAAGGATCGAGTTCTCCATGTAAGTGAGTTTGTGCATGTGAGAGAAAGCATTTGTCTTATTTCAGAGGGAGAAATTCTGCCTTCCTGCATTGTCAACCATCTCCCAACTATAATTTAATAGTGAGAATTCTGTAAGCACTCAGAAGGGTGATGGACAAATGAAAGCTGGATGCATTGAACCTTTATTTTTATTCAGAAAACTTGATATTGGTATCTGCTACCTCTCAGCTTCTTGCATAATCCATTGCAACACACTGTGTTACAACAGGGGCCACACGGGCACTAACAGAGTGTCAGTCACTGCCACATGCAATTAGGAATAGTCTTGGTGACACACGAAAAATCAAGGTATCAGATTTTAGCTGTAGGCTTCAAATGCCTCCTGGCTCAGTCAATAGGGTGCTTTCCTTACACGTAAATTCTATCTTTAATATTCACATAAAAACAGGCATGGCACACATATTGTAGCCCAGCTCTGGAACAGGCAGGAAAAGGCAGATCCCAGGGACTCTCTGGTTAAGCCAGTCTAGACAAAATAATGAGACTCTATCTCAAAAATAAGGTGAAATGGTAGGACTGCCCGTGCTCCAGCAAACGGCCCTGCAGGCACGCATAGACAGCACTCAATGATTCGATGGGTTATAAAGACAAAATGAAGAAGGCGTGAGGCTGAGGGCGGGGCATGAGGCTGAGGGCGGAGCATGAGGCTGAGGGTGGGGCATGAGGCTGAGGGCGGGGCATGAGGCTGAGGGCGGGGCATGAGGCTGAGGGCGGAGCATGAGGCTGAGGGCGGAGCATGAGGCTGAGGGCGGAGCATGAGGCTGAGGGCGGAGCATGAGGAGTAAGAAGGAATATGATGTAAGTACATTGTATTCAGGTATGAAAATACCATTGTTTTAAACGAATCAGTATGTCTGGCTCTAAAGATTTAGATTTAAAGTCATTGAACCCAACCTAGGATTTGATAGAGTAGAGATCATCTTACGTGAAGGTCATGTTTCAAAGTCAGTACGCCAGAAGAAAATCAAGTGGAAAGCAGTAGAGAACACCAGGCATTGACCTCTGACGTCTGCACACACATGCATAGACAAGCACACTCACACACATGTGTACACATACATATACCACATGTATACTCATATGCACAAACATGAAAGTGGTATATGGCACCTGAGAAACGATAGCTGAGGCTCTCCTTGGACCTCCATAGCATGCACATACAAACAGAGAAGAGTGAGAAAAAAGACAAGAACGAGCAGGAGAGACACGAAGAGATGGTAAGGAAAGAGTCAGAATTCGCCTGTGCTAGGTTCTGGCAAGAAACCTAAAGCTATCTATGAACCCATCCAGTAGACTCCTTCAGTCTGGTGTGGTGTGGGAGTGTCTTTCTGGGTGTGTGAATATCATCTTTAAATAAAGGAACTGTTTTGACCCTTGGTGAACACTGTAGCCATAGGCAGGTGCATAGGTAGGAGAAGGAGGGCGGAGTCAGACACAGATCGAGTCAGATGCCCAAAGAAGCAACATGTAAGGAACACAGGTGAGCCATGGGCCATGTGGCAGACAGATTAATGGAAATGGGTTGAGTTAAGATGTAAGAGCTAGCTAGCAATGTGCCTGAGCCATATGCCAAACAGCGTGAAGTTAATATAAGTGTCTGTGTGTTTCTTTGGGACTTTGGGATTGCTGGTCCAGATAAACAGCGGCACGTAGATCCGAACTGCGGGGCTAGTCCAGGCCAGAAACCTCATTTGTTACACGGGTACTCATCAAAAAGTCCCTTTATCTCCTTAGAATCTTGCTTTTTTCCATATGTCCTCCAGACTCTCCTAAATTGCCCATTGATACAAAGAGTTTTTAACACACTACATTAATTTTTTTGGGTTGCTGTAGCAAATTGCCATAGATATTAGTAGATGTTGGTGTTTATAATAAATGGATTTACTCTATTAACTTTAGTTCTGAAAGGTAGAAACAAGAAAGCAATATATCTACAAGGCCATTCTGCCCATGAAGGCTCCAAGCAGAATCCCTCCTTGCCTCTTTCAGCTTCTGATGTTGCCAGCAAGCTGGTTTGCAGCTGCGTTGTTCCAATTTCATCTCCGTTCTTATTCGAATACCAGACTGCCCTTCCTCTACATGGGAACATCTGCCCAGATCTCCCTCTTCTCATAAAAGTCATGAGTTCACAGTCCGTTCTCATCCAAAAGCCTCATCTTAACTTGATTGATCTATAAACACTGAGTTCTAGATAAGGTCACATGCCCAGGCGGCACTTAATGTCACTTTGAAAGACAATTCAACCCAAAGCCATCCCAAACAGTAACTGTTATATATCTGAAAACTCGCTTCCCAAATGGCATTATGAGCGTGGGTGTTTGCCTACCTGGCCTTCCAATAAAGCTGGGAACACTCCGCTTATCTTCTCTGACTTTGCAGCCACTTATAGCAGCCTCCCTACACCCTCCTCTTCATCACTCTTGCATTTTTTCATTTTTCTCCTATCTTTTTCTTTTTCTTCCCTCCAACAAATACTGAGAATATTTACAATATGATGTATAGTGGGAGGTTTCTTTCACTTTGTGGACTTTCTGGCCTAGCCTCAAGGTTTGGACCCACAGACCCACAGTCGCATAATCCCACAGAGACACACAGAGATTTAATATTAATTGTACACTGATTAACCTGAGGCCCAGGCATGTAACTTGCTAACTCTTTACCCTTAATCTAACCCATGACTCTTATCCTGTTCAGCCACATGGCTCAGCCTTTTCTCAGAGCAGCATAGTTGTCCTCTGCATCTGCGGCATCTCTGTTCTGTTCTTCCTGTTCCCAGTTTGCTTAGTCTGGTAGCCCCACTCACACTTCCTGTCTGCCTTTGGCCAATCAGAGCTTTTTATTAAACTTGTAGACAGGACAGTTATTTACAATGAAACATCATAAATCCACTACAATGATGGCCTTGTGTAATGGCTACAGAGGATAGAAAAAAATGAAGCAGACTAGAAGCCTAGTCCAGTCAGTAGAGCACAAAGCCATGGGTTCAATCCCCAGAACTTCCTAAGTATTTCACGTGCCTATAATTCCAGCACTGGTGAGATGGAGGTAAGAAGATTAGAAACTCAAGATCCTTTCTGACTACATAGTGAGTTCAAGGCCAGCCTGGGATACGAGAGACTTTGTCCTAAAACCAACCAAATTCATTAAAAAAAAAAAAAAAAAAAAAAAAAAAAAAAAAAAAAAACCCTAATAAAGTAGGGTCTCATGCATTCAAAATTTAGACTCAGATACACTGGTACATAAAACTCACAATATAAAGCACAAGGAGGTAAATGCCACAGGGGAGCTCAGGGACGGGCAGAAAACAGAAAAAACAAGGTAGTTGAGCTCAGCCTTTTCAAAAGCTGTCTAGAAGTTGGATTTTCAGAAATGTTTTCAGAAGAATTTCCCAGGTGTGCTCTGAGAAAACTCAGGGGAAGAAGAGCTCACAGCAGAGGTAAAATCTCTCTTCATTACAAAACCATATTAGAAACTTTAACAGACAAAAAGATGGCAACCAAGAAGCTCCAGAACCCACAGCAGTCACCATCCACAGTGTCATCCCTGAGTCCCCCAGAACCCCACAGTGGTCACCATCCACAGTGTCATCCCTGTGTCCCCCAGAACCCCACAGTGGTCACCATCCACAGTGTCATCCCTGAGTCCCCCAGAACCCCACAGCGGTCACCATCCACAGTGTCATTCCTGTGTCCCCCAGAACCCCACATCAGTCACCACCCGCAGTGTCATCCCTGAGTCCCCAGAACCCCACAGTGGTCACCATCCACAATGTCATCCCTGAGTCCCCCAGAACCCCACAGCAGTCACCACCACCCACAGTGTCATCCTTGAGTCCCCAGAACCCCACAGTGGTCACCATCCACAGTGTCATCCCTGAGTCCCCCAGAACCCCACAGCAGTCACCATCCACAGTGTCATCCCTGAGTCCCCCAGAACCCCACAGCAGTCACCATCCACAGTGTCATCCCTGAGTCCCTCAGAGCCCACAGCAGTCACCATCCACAGTGTCACCCCTGAGTCCCTCAGAGCCCACAGCGGTCACCATCCACAGTCTAACCCCTGAGTCCCCCAGAACCCCACAGTGGTCACCATCCACAGTGTCATCCCTGAGTCCCTCAGAGCCCACAGCAGTCACCATCCACAGTGTCACCCCTGAGTCCCTCAGAGCCCACAGCAGTCACCATCCACAGTGTCATCCCTGAGTCCCCCAGAACCCCACAGCAGTCACCATCCACAGTGTCATCCCTGAGTCCCTCAGAGCCCACAGCAGTCACCATCCACAGTGTCACCCCTGAGTCCCTCAGAGCCCACAGCGGTCACCATCCACAGTGTAACCCCTGAGTCCCCCAGAACCCCACAGTGGTCACCACCCACAGTGTCATCCCTGTGTCCCCCAGAACCCCACAGTGGTCACCATCCACAGTGTCATGCCTGTGTCCCCCAGAACCCCACAGTGGTCACCACCCACAGTGTCATCCCTGTGTCCCCCAGAACCCCACAGTGGTCACCATCCACAGTGTCATCCCTGAGTCCCCCAGAACCCCACAGTGGTCACCACCCACAGTGTCATCCCTGTGTCCCCCAGAACCCCACAGTGGTCACCATCCACAGTGTCACCCCTGAGTCCCCAGAGCCCACAGCGGTCACCATCCACAGTGTCACCCCTGAGTCCCCAGAGCCCACAGTGGTCATCATCCACAGTGTCATCCCTGAGTCCCCCAGAGCCCACAGCGGTCACCATTCACAGTGTTACCCCTGAGTCGTGTTTTTAACCTGCTGCTTGTTGGTTGGTTGGTTGTATTTTTGTGTTTTTGAACTTTTTCTTTAGTGGCAGTGCATTATTTTTAATGGGAAAAATATATTTTATATAAACCATCTAATTAAATATTTCACCTCCAAATTATTGTCAAATAAATGGAGATGCTAATCTTCTGAAATAAAGGATTGTAACTGAGCCCCGCCTGTGTTGTGACAACCCTGTTGAGACACCAGCCCTGGATGGTCCTGTCCTGGCTTCCTGGAGGTCTTTAACTTAAGCTTTTAGATAAGCATCGTCTGCCCTCTGCTGGTGAATCAAAAGTCACCAAAGACAAGGATTTGCCTTTCCTGTCTCCCAAGACAAAATAATAAAAAGACAAAAAATGTAAAATCACCCTTCTGATACTATGTTATGTTGCTGTGATCAGTTTTTATGTTCCTTCAGCATATCTCACATCAGTGAGAAAAGGCCATGTGCTCACTGCCCTTCTTGGCCCAGTGGGAAAGCTTGTCCTCACTGGGGACTTCAAACCATGGCCTAGAGGGGAGGAGAAACAGCGTGGGCTCACTGTGAGCGGGATGGACTTTGTTGACTGTGTAAAGTGAAGGGTTACAGAGATATGTGCCTGTAGACTGGATGTGGTCAGCGAAGGGGTATGCAGTCAGAAGCAATCAGATGGGTCTCCATTAAGTGCTTCCTTATATTATGACTAATTTATCAACCTTAACACTACTGGCCTTCAAGAGTGCATGGTGCTTGATTGTGGGATGGCCTGTATAGTTGGAGATATTTCCCAACAGCCCTGGCTTCTAACATCAGCCATAAGTGGTTTGGTTGTCAGTAACAGCAGCCAAACATATCTCTGGGTATTACTAAATACCCCTCTACCACTGAGGGTGCATGTGTGTGTGTGTGTGTGTGTGTGTGTGTGTGTCTGTCTGTCTGTCTGTCTGTCTGTGTGCATGTGTATGTGCATGTGTGTGTATGTGTGGGTATGTGTGTGTTTGTGTGTGCATGTGTGTGTTTGTGTGTATGTGCATGTGTGTGTATGTGTGTGTTTGTGTGTGCATGTGTGTGTTTGTGTGTCTGTCTGTGTGCATGTGTGTGCACGCATGTGTGTAGACCCATGTCTGTGCATGGAAGACACAAGAATATGTTGTATTTCCTCACTCTATATTTGTTCCTCTGAGATAGGCTCTCCCTGAACCTCAGGATCAAGTCTCCTCAGCCAGCTTCAGTGGTCCTCCTGTCTCTACTTACCTCGGAGCTGAGCTTATAGGTGTTCGGGAGATACTTGATTATTACCTGGGTTCTAGAACCTCAACTTCATGATTATACAGCAAGTGTTGTTAATAACTGAACCAACTCTACACCCAGAGATTTACACCTTCAGACCTACCTTCAAATTCTTCTTAAACCATCCATCTTTTTTACTGTTGTTGATGGTATCGGTGATGGCAGCAGCAGCACCAGAAGCAGTGGTGTTGCTTGAAATTCAGATGGCCTTGGGTTTCAGCAAAGCAAAACTGTGTCCCTGATGTCTACAATGTTCCCTGTCCCCTGTATCACAGGCTGACTTCAGAGTTGCCATGCAGACAAGATGCTTTTGAACTTCTGATCATTTTGCCTCCATCTTCTAGGTACTAGGATTCAACATGACCTGTTTACTCAGTATTGAAAATGGAACCCAGGGCTTCCTGCATGGTAAGCAAACAATCTCTCAGCTGAGCCACATCCCCAAGCCTTGTGTTGTTTTTTTAAGACACAGTCTTACTATGTAACCCAGAATGGCCTTGAACTTGCCATTTTCCTGCCTTGACCTCCAGTACTAGGATTACAAATGGGTGACATCACACACAGCTTAAACCAGCCATTATTGATAAATATCAGTCTTCTGTTGATGTGGGAATGCCTTTCTGTATGCTGTGTATCTCAATCTTTAAATAAAGGAGCTGTTTTGGGCCATGACAGGCACCATAGAAAAAGTAGGAGGAGGAATCAGAATAGATAGGGAGAAGCAGGGCAGAGTCAGGCAGATCTGAGCAAGCCGCCCAAGGAGCAACATGTAAGGAGCACAGGTGAGCCACGGGCCACATGGCAGACAGATTAATAGAAATGGGTTGATTTAAGATGTAAGAGCTAGCTAGCAATGTGCCTGAGCCATAGGCCAGAAAGCATAAAGTTAATATAAGCATCTGAGTCATTTCTGGGGGCCTGAGCGGGCAGGCGGCTGGGCGGCTAAGAGGTCTGGCACGGCAGAGTCTGGGTCTCTGGCCGGCCTGGGATCTAGAAACCCCACTACTACATTCTGTTGTACAAATAAACAAGGATGGCAAGAACAAAGAACTTCCCTTGTCACCGTGTCAAATGACTTTGGTTTCATCAACTGTAAAAATCCGTCTGACATCAAACTTGTATCATAGCTGATGGTACAGCTCATCAGGTCAAGGCACTTGCTACCAAGCCTAACAATTTGAGCTTGCTCCCTGGAACCTACGGCTAAAAGGGAAGAAGCACTCCTGTAAGTTGTCCACTGGCCTCCACACATGTACATAAACACACACAAATAAATAAATACCAAAAAATTTAACTTACATTTTTTCAAGATTGTTATCTGTGAAGCCAAGCAAACGTTATGGAACAGCCATCATCATATATAAAACAGTGTGCTAAGGGCCTTCGTGAGGGACAATGAGAGCCCTGACAACGGGAAACGGGAGGCACTGCAGGGACAATCTGCAGAGGAAAAGAGGATTGATCGTAAGGTTGGAATGAAGTACTCAAGATTGAATACAGTGCCTCAACCTCTTATTCCCAAGCTGAAAATTAAAAAGAAAAAAAAAATCTGACAGCTCCTCATCATCCACCTCTTCCTTATCCTCTCTGAATCTGAGGTCTGCCTAATCTATCCAGTGAGTTCAGCCAATCAGGGCTACATATGAGACAGTCTCAATTTTTTTTAACTTGGTAGTAAGAGCAGAGGTACACACCTGTAACCCCCAAATATGAGAGGCTGAGCAGGGAGACATTGAGCTTTGAGTTCAAGGGAAGCCTAGACTATGTAATAAAAACTTGTTTCAGCAAAACAATATTTTTTTTTAAAATCACTTGGTGAAAACTCTTGACCCACAGTGAATAAGGTTGTTTACTCTGCATCTACACTGGGAGAGTTTGTATTTTTATGCACTGATATTGAGATGTTTGGTCCAAGGATGCTTCTCCAATCCATATTAGGTTTGTTACATAACAACATGGATACTATTTAAGCTTTCTGAAACCCAACACACATGGACCAAAGGCCTTTTTGGACAATGGACTATAGATAAATACATTGAAATTAACAGGAGAATGGGCAGTACTATTGGAGTAACCCTGGCTTGGGGTCAGGAGTTGGGGTTGCCTCTATGCTTAGGGTCCTGCTATTTACCCTTGGGTGAAGGGGTAAGATGGAGCAGAGGTCAAGGGCACAGCCTCCAGGGGCAAGCTGAAACAAGCAAGTCCAATTTTCCCAGACCCTTCTCCCAGTCGGGAAAGAGCTTTGGTTTGCTGGTATCTGGGGCTGCAGACAGTGGTCTCTCGCTGGTCTGGGTCACCTTGCATCAGGACTCAGCCTTCCTCAAGGCCTCAGGCAGACTTCAGATTGGCTTATGCAGAAGTGCTTAGGAATACATCTTAAGGCACCTTTCTGTACTGATTGAGGCCAGGCTGGTCTCTAGGCCTTTAGAAGCCTCTAGGGCCCATACATACATTCCACACAATCCAAGAGGCAGAATTTCACACCAGGTGTGTGCTCATGTCTCCTTTGCATTTTCACCATGTGAAATTACATTTGAGATAAGTGGAAACATTGGGTGGAGCCTGGAGGTGGGTTTTTGTTGGACCGGCAGAGCGGCCCCATCCAGACATCAGTCACTATTTCCATCCATTGCCCTGAGACAGAAGTCGTGCCTCATTCATTACAGAAGCAGCCCAGCCCCTCTCCTCACTGCTCACAACAGCTCCCTGCCACAAATGATGCTTCTTCCCTCAGCTCCTGCTAGCAACAGTTTGCCTTAGCTGCCTGGTACATGCTGCACTCAACAGTTTTCTTTCCCCTCAGCTCAGCAGGCTGGGGCCAAGAGCAGCGCCCTAGCCTCCAGTCCTGCTCTTCACTAAGTGGATTCAGGAGATGTTTTTGAACATCCAATATGTGCTTGGATATTGTGATTGCTGCTGTAACCTTTCTGTCTCTTTTGGGGAAGAGGGGCAGAGATAAGTCAACCTTCTGTGTTATTACTTCGCAGTCAGTAGGATACACGGAAGTTCTGAGATGTCATCTGAAAGACACTATGAGAGGAAGGGCATGTGGATGAGGAAGGAAACACGTGCCCAGCATGTGCAAGACCCAGATAGAGTCCAGCACTGGAAACTAAAAACAAACCCTTGATAGCATGAAACACATTTTTAAGATGTCATAAAAAGCAACTTAATTATTCCACAGTCAATAGTCATTAATCTTTTTCCTTATATGATATGCATATGTCAGCAAGTCTCTATATGATATGCATATGTCACAGTGTATCTTCACAAATGGCATGGGTTAAAACAGTTTGTGTTATTGTTAATGTCAGGAGAATCTAAGTCTACAAATGCTCATCTGCTGTTACATTTATTTCTGCTTCTCTGCTTCCCACCTGAATACTCTTTAAAACCTTCGTGTGCCCTAACTTCAGGTGCTTGATGAATGTTTGATGAGAAAATAAAAGAGTATTCTTCTAACAGTGTGTGTTAGGACTCATTGTCTTTCTAACTGAGCTCAGGGACTGTTTCCAGTCCCACTGAGACATTCATAAATGTTACTTAAATGCAAATTGAACTCTACAACTTTCTGGGGGCTTTCATGCACATTAAAAAGTCATTATAAAATTAACACAAAAATGTAGTTTGACCCCAGGAATGGCACCAAGTTTCCCTTTTGTGAAGGATGGAGTTAAGGAGACATTGCTACCTTACACACACACATACACACACACACGGCAGAAGTTGGCAGCAAGAGATAAAGGATCTGTAGGCCTGATGTGCTGGCAGTGCCTGAAACCACATCTCTTGGGAGGTCAGGACTGCTGGGTTCCGGGTTCCAGACCAGGCAGTACTACAAGGTTTCAAAGACACAAAACAGTAAAGACACAAAAAAAGAAAGAAAGACACCCAGGATTGTAGTAAATTTTATGTAACAAAAAAAGGAACAGATCACTACAAACAAGGCAAACACTGGCTCCAAAGTGGCTCTATGTTAAAACGTTCTGAACATTCAATTTTCCGGGGGGGGGGGGGGGGGGGGGGGGTGTGACACACAAAATAAAGCATTTGGTCACCAGGGGGTGCTGTAGCAAAGTCCAACATAACACAGCAAGCACATGCACAGGAAACCGTCTTTCCTGAACTGATCTCAAAGACCTCGGGCATGAAGCGATTTCCAAACCAACTCTGCATGAACCACCACGTTCCTTGGAAAAGCATTACATGAATACTTTGTGGTGGGACACCAAGTCTTAAAGAACAGAGACTCTCATGAGATCACTGACAAACGTTTGAATCCGCAGTGGTTTTGGCTACAATCTGGTACCCTCACACTAATGGAGGTTCCCCCTGTGCTTGTAACTGCTGGTGACTCTAGACATTAACACATGATTAATATCCATTCTCCATTTCCCACTATTAGAACATGTGAGGCTGTTACAATCAATTTAGCAGTTAATAATTAACACTAGGAGAACCTTTTATCACTTAGAAACTCCAGGATCCACCCTTTTAGTTACCATCTATAATTCTTATAAACTGTTTGGTTTGTGTAAGCCTTGTTTTCTTTCTCTCAGAAGCCTGTAATTTTGTTAATTTGACATGTCAGATGCAGAGCTACTCACCTCAGCATAAAGTAAAATACAGAGCCAGCATTTAAATCACCTTGGTGAAGAAAGCATGGGAAGACATAGACCTACCTATCAACGTCAATTATCATCCCAGCCTTGTGGGAAGCCTCGAATGGAACAGAATTTTTACTTTTACATTCAAGTAAATTTCTAAGGTGGAAAGGGAATATTTTCCAGTGTCTTGGTAATAAGGATTAAATGGTAATTTCATACCTTCTCT
Organism: Phyllotis vaccarum; assembly: GCA_033318265.1. Classification (NCBI taxonomy): domain Eukaryota; kingdom Metazoa; phylum Chordata; class Mammalia; order Rodentia; family Cricetidae; genus Phyllotis; species Phyllotis vaccarum. Next base: position 1,302,020 of record JARWLC010000001.1, read on the forward strand.
AGCTCTGTGGAACCAAGTCCCCCATTAATCATAGGTGAACCAATGTTTCAGTGAAAGTTGTCTACACAAAGTGAGTCTTGGAGCTGGCACAGTGTGTTCAACTGTATGCATGAGAAGCCTAACAGTGGATTCAATGTGAGTTAATTTCTATCAGGTAACAAGAAACTGAGTTGAGGCCAGCCAGCCCCAGCACAGCTGCTCAAGCAATAGACTCTTCACACCTTGCTATTCTGCTGTCCTCAGAAAGTCTTCACAGCAGCTAAGAACCTCTTATTCATGTTCCCCCTGTGGACAATTGAAAAAGGAAGCAGCCTGTGCTGTCGAAGATTGTCCTATTTCCTGAGAAAATCACAGCTTCTCAGGAGGCTTCACTGAATGAAAGATAAAATTTTCTTTTATATTTCAATGGGTAAAACTATCTACATGACTTTGAAGGGAGCCTAGTGAGTCTTTAAAGGACACATCCCTCCCTCAAGCCACATCAGATCTGTAGTAAAAGCAAAGAAAGGTCTTTGGGAATTGAGCAAGCCACTAACCACTAGGGCAGAGAAAATAACACAAATGGAGGACCTCATGTCAGTCACCAGAAGACACACAGATGGGTCTCTGTGTCGGTAACTTTGCATCACTGTGCCAACCGCCCTGCAGAAACTGAAAGTAGAAAAATTTCATTTTGTTCATGGTTTGGGGGGATTTCAGCCCATCAGAGTATGGAAAGTGTGGTGTAACCGTCCCAACAGGCAGGACTGTTCTATTGAGGTAGACCAGGGAACAGAAAAGGGTCCTGGAGCCACGGATCAGAATAACTCCCAAAGGCCTGTCCCTGGTGATCCACTTCTGCCATCAAGGCCCCACCCCTCAAAGGTTCCACATCCTTCTAAAACAGTACAACCAGCTGGGAAACAATCATTCAAAACATGACCCTGTAGAAAACGTTCTACGTCTACCATAAGACCAAGAGAGAATTCTCACCAAAACCAGTTTATACCATTGTGGTAGTGTAGAGGATAACAACCTCAATATGCACTAGTAGGTGCAGCACCAGTAGGTGAATATATTTGAATACTTGGTCTCCAGGTGTGGAACTGTTTGGGAAAAGACTAACAGGTGTGGCCTTGCTGGAGGACGTGTGCCATTTGGGGTGGGCTTTGAGGTATGAAAATATCATGTTATTTTTAATGAGCTCTCTCTTCACACTGGTGGATTCCTTATAAGCTCTCAACTATTGTTCCTGTGCTCTGCCTAACTACTGATCCACATTCCCCACCATGATGATCATGGGTTCTAACCCTCTGGAACCATAAGCCCCAATAAGTGTGGGTTTCTATGAGCTGTCTTGATCATGGTATCTTTCACCTAGGACTGATGTGGGAATGTCTTTCTGTATGCTGTGAATTGTTACAATGAGGTTTCTGGACCAGACTAGTCCCACAGTTCATACCTGCCTGCCTGCCGCTTATCTGGACCAGCAATCCCAAAGTCCCAATGAAACACATAGACACTTATATTAATTTCATGCTGTTTGGCCCATGGCGTAGACACATTGATAGCTAGCTTCTTCATCTTAACTCAACCCATTTTCATTAATCTGTCTGCCACATGGCCCGTGGCTCATTGTGTTCCTTACATGTTACTTCTTTGGGCATCTGGACTGATCTGTGTCTGACTCCGCCCTCCTCCTCCTACCTATGGCTACGGCATTTGCCAAGGGTCAAAACAGCTCCTTTATTTAAAGATTGATATTCACAGCATACAAAAAGACATTCCCACATCTGTGAATATCATTTTTTAATAAAGGAACGGTCTTTGGCCTATGGTGGATATCTTAGAAGTAGGCGGGAAAATTGAAGCATATATAGGGGAAGGAGGGCAGAGTCAGACAGAGATGCCATGCAGCAACCCAAGAATCAACATGTAAAGTAACACAGGTAAGCCAAAGGCCAAGTAGCAAGACGGATTAATGGAGATGGGTTGAAATCAGTTGTAGGAACGATCTAGCAATACACCTTGACGAGCCTATCAGTTGCTTGGTTTGGACGCTCACTCTAGGTGCTGATGAGTGTCTGTGGTGGCTTAGCACTGGGTTTGATGCCTGCCTCTGAGAGCTAAAGAGTTTTTAGGGGTAGGAAGCATTGGCTCAGGTTCTGCCCTGATGTCTATCCTGGGTGTTGGCGAGCATCGTCTTAGCTATAGTGGTTTTTATGCCCATTCTCCTGGCCAGCATTGTTTCACACTGTGTCCTAACACCTAACACCTACTGCTAAGAGCTAGGATGTGTTCTTGAGACTCTCAAGCCACTTAGCTTTTGCCTTACCTAGACACCACTTTTGCACAAAGAAATGCCTTTAGTACCCCTTAGATCATAACTCAAAATACCACCTCCTGGCTTGCTGGACCCTGATATTTTACAGGAGGTAACTTTTGCAAGCTGATGGGTGGATGGAAAGAATTTTCCCCTGTCTCTTTCCATATCTCAGCTCTAAACCTTCTCTTCTGGCTTTCTGTTCTGTTCTTCTGTTTCTAGCCACACAACCAGATCCTTCTCTGGAATCTCTACCTTTCAAATCTCAGTGTTCACCTCAGATTTTCCAACTTCTTTCTTTCCAGAAACTCCAACCTGGCACCTACATTTATGCCACTGGTCACTTGCTCCTGTGTTCCTAAGAATCCTGATCCAGTTCTCCTTCTGCAGGAAGTGGCTGGCATAGATGGGAGAGTGAAATTTTATACCCCATTTCCTCTGTCAGAACTTTCTCAGGTAGAAAAAAATGGGCTCCGGAGTGAAGGTGAGTTTGGGAACAGGCCAGAACTGATGCAGATGAGGTTCATCAGAAAAATATAGCACATCCCCTGAGAGCTGAGGCTGTCCCAGATGCAGACCCCTGTAGGAGTATTGTATTGTTTCATGGAAAATAACTGTCCCACCCACTGGTTTAATAAAAAGAGCTGATTGGCCAAAGGCAGGCAGGAAGTGTGGGTGGGGCTACCAGACTAAAAACTCTGAGAACAGAATGCCAGACAGAGCACCAGAGAGAAGCCAGAGGAAGCCGAGGACAACTATGCTGCTCTAAAGAAAGGTACCAAGCCGCATGGCTGAACAAGAGACATGGGTTAGATGAAGGGTAGAGAGCTAGCAAGTGATATGCCTGGGCCTGAGGCTGATCAGCCAAAAACTAATGAAAGCGTCTGTGTGTCTCTGTAGGACTGCAGGACTGCGGGTCTGCGGACCTAAACTTTGAGGTTAGGCCCTAAAGTCCCGGCAAGAAACCTCCTACTACAGACCCCCACTGGAATTACACCAAGGTGGGTCTTAGCCAGAAACAATTTTGTGACCTGCTTACTGGCAAGTCTGTGTAGAGCTGCTCTGAAGCCTGACAGTTTTGGAGGAAAAAAAAATACAAGATAGTACAGGATAATCAGGAGAGTCCCTCCCAGTTTTTGAAATGCCTCACAAATGCACTCTCACAGTATACTAACTTAATCTGAGAGCACTGAAGAAAGGCAACTTATCGTGACCCATTTTTACCCAGAGCTACCCCGACATCATAGTTAAACTTGCATCTCTTGAGAGGAGACCACTGACTCCACGGGCAGAAGTCTTAGTGCTGGCTTTTAAGGTGTCTCACAGGAGAGATGGAAAAACACACCAAGAATGATCCCTCCTGCTGGCAAAAGCTATCTGACCAGCTCCTTCGCCTCCTCCCATGGCAGAGACCTTCCAGTGTGTGCTTCAAGTGTGGCCAGCTCAGCCACTGGTCTCGCTCTTGCCCAGCCTCACAGAAGCTGTTCAGGCTTTGTCCTGGGTGCCATCAAGGGAAACACTGGCCTAAGTGACTGTTCCTAAGCCCCCCATGGCAGGGGGATGCTACACACAGACCGCTGCCTGGCTGATCTCCTAGGCCTGGCCATGGGCAGTTGGTACAGCCAGGGCTGCCCTAACCTGACCACTGCCATCATGAAAAGGGAGCCTTGGCTAGTCATAATGAAAGACCCCCGGGGGTGAGGGACCCCCGAAACAGACCTTTCCTCAGGAAGAGATCCCCGGGACACAAGAAGGACCGAGTCACAGATCAGATGCAAACAGCACGAGGTTTATTTATTGAATAACACAGGTACCTGTGGGCAAACAAGTCTCTCAGTCCCTCGAGAAGACTTGCGTGCCTAGCCCTTTGTTCAGGGCCTTTTTATAGGGTTTGGGGAGGCAAAAGCGTGCATACAGAAGCAGAAGCATAGTTACAAGGTTTCTATTGGCTGGTTTGAATGAAGCTATTCTGTTGAGGGGGTGAGGGCCAGGCCACCACCTGGCCTGCTGTTTATCTTTCTGGGAACTCTGTCTTCTATCTTTCTCTGGAACTTCCCCGGGTCCTTGACTGGGGCCAGCTCACATAGCCATGTAACTCTTATCTTTCTTCCCCCTCTGCCCTGCTGACACTGTGAAAGCTTTTATTATTAAGTTTTGCAGAGATGCTGGTGTCTCCAGTAGCAGAATGCATGTCCCAGGGTTTCTTTAAGAGCAGATGTACAGGCCACAGGGGAGTCAGCTTGTCCTTGGTTGGGGAGTGTCCGGCAGGCTTCTGACTGCAGCTCCCCCGTCCCTGGGCCAAGGCACCTGGTGCTGACATGTCTTAGACAAGTTTCGTTACTTCTTGGGCAGGAGGGAATTGCTAAAATGAGGGGGCTGCTGCTTAAGCAAAACGGGGGGGGGGGTCTTACAATAACAATATCAGGGTGGTCTATCTCCTTCCTCATAGACACCTGTGTCACAATACTTGGTTCTGCAGAGTCTGGGGTTCTACCTCTCTAGCCTCTCCATTGTCCAGATGGGAGACAAACAATTCCTGCCTCATCAGACGCCACCACTTAATTGCATTTTCAGAGATGTCCCTATCGCCCACTCATTTTTAGTCATGCCAATCTGACCCATACCCCTAATGGGAAGAGATTTTTTTTTCACTAAAGTAGGAGCTTTCATTTCATTTCATCATCATATTTGCCTGAATTCAGCCTCACCAGCTGCTCCAGCTGTTTCCTTGCTTCTCCTACTATGTGCTCAACCTGTCAGCGCCAGACCTCCCTGTACCCTCTTCCAGCCTCCCAGATGCACCCCAAAGTGTGGGACACCAATAATCCTTGTGACATTAGACACATTTCCCTAAAATTTCCCATCTCTGAGTTTCCCATTCCAGCCTGCTTCTCAGGGCCAAAGTAGAGACAGTTACCGGACACAAAAAGCTCCAAGGTATTTCACCTTGCCCTTCCCCTTTTCCACAGACTAACCCTCCAGTCATTTCTGGAGAATGAAAAAAAACCCAGAAGCCATCTTACCATTGGAAAATAGTTGGCCACCACCCCCTGAGGACTAGAGAAAAGGAACCAGGAGCCATTTTAATGGGTAAACAAAAAACACAAGACATTTTAACCTCTCCCCATCTCCAGACTTAGCAGAGATCCATAAACTTTATTGTGCAGCTGGAGTCCCCTGGAAGAAAGAAACACAAAGCAGCTACCTTAAGGTTTATTTAAAGCATAGACAAAGCCTAACTTAAGGCTATATGTGTCCTGATTTCAAACCTTCTTTCCCTCCCCTTTTCCTCTTCTCAATATGACTCCAGATTCCATAGTAGCAGAGTACCCTCACTGTATGTGTCACTTCCCAAGGTTCACTTACTAACTCAGATTTTTCTGAGCTCCAGAAAATCGGAATTCATCATCCCATGCCTTAAACTCACCCGGACTGCAGGAATGAACCACAAAACCCAGCAAACCGACCCCCAGAAGATAAAACTCTCATGTTACAGAAAGAGAAAATTTGCCCTTAAGACAGTTTGAAGCAACCTTAAGAGATCCGCCCACCCTGTTCCAGTCCAGTTCATTTTCCACTGCCCCACCTATATAAACCTGGCTTTCTTTTTATACTAAACTTAAGGGTGGGATGTAAGGATTCCTGGCATATAGAAGCCACATGGTAAACACAACATGGTGGGGGTGAGATAAGAATTCCTGGCATGTAGCCCCCACATAATAAACCCAACATGGTGTTGGCAGAACACACCTCATACAGAGGGCACGCCCCTAGGCATGGCTACCTAAATCTGTGCCCACCCCTCTCTTAAAAGGAGCTGCCACATGAAAGTCTCTCTCTCTCTCTCTCTCTCTCTCTCTCTCTCTCTCTCTCTCTCTCTCTCTCTCTCTCTCTCTCTCTCTCTCTCTCTCTCTATCTCTCTCCTCTTCCTTGTACCTGCTTGGCAACTCCCCTGAATAAACTCTAGAGTGGCATCTGGTAGTGTGTGACTGATCTCATGCGCGAAACCCACAACCTTTCTCTAAGCAAACAGTCACACAGTGCCATGCTCACTAAATGGGAAATGATATATAAGTACCTGGAATTTTAAAAGAAGGAAGGAAGGAAGGAAGGAAGGAAGGAAGGAAGGAAGGAAGGAAGGAAGGAAGGAAGGAAGGAAGGAAGGAAGGAAAGAAGGAAGAGAGAGAGAGAGAAAAGAAGAAAATAATTCCAGGCCATTGAGGAAAATTCCTGAGAGCCAGAACTCCCCATTAACACCCCAGTTTGTTGGACACCCCCCATCTACAAATCCCACCCCATTCCCCAAACCCTCTCATCACCTAGTGAAGGCAGCGGCTCCCTGAGACCCACAGTTCTCCAGCCCCTATTAGATCAACAGGTCAGCAGGGAAGACTCTTGTGGACCAGAACTCCCCATTAACACCCCAGTTTGTTGGACACCCTCATCTACAAATCCCACCCCATCCTCCAAACCATTTCATTATGAGACGATCTCAGAGGCTCCCTGAAACCCAGAGTCCGACAGCCCCTATTAGATCAAGGACCCCAGTTGGATCAAGAGCTTCTACTGGACCAAGATTGGATCCCTAAGACACAGAATACTCCACCTCCAAGGGACCATGAGTTCAGACTGGACCAAGAGAGGCTTCCTGAGACACAGACACATCCAGAGCAGACTGCACCAAGAACAGCTCGGAGATACAGACAAATCCTACATCAGTCTGAGGAGGCAAAAGGCAGATGCCAGTGCAAGAATACTTACAACAAGATAAAGAACAATATGCCAACACCAGAATCCAGTGCTTCTACAACTGCCAGACCTGGATATGCCAGTGTAGGAGAAGCAGAAGGTAACAACCTTAAAAATAACTCTATGAAAGTGCTAGAAGCCTTAAAAGAATAAATTTTAAAAAAAACAGAAGAAAATTCAAAAAAAATTGGTAGCGATCAACAAATCCCTTAAAGAAAACAAAGAAGACCAAGAAAAAGCAAACAGATGAAATGAAGGGTTCAAGATTTAAAAAGTGAATACAAACAGTAGAAAGACACAAACTGAGGAAACACTGGAAATGCAAAGTCTGAGTAAACAAACAGGAAGTACAGATTCAGGCATAACTAACAGAATGCCAGAGATGAAACAATCTCTGGCATGAAAGACCCAATAGTGGAGGTAGATACACCAATGAAAACACTAAAGCCAAAACAGTCATAACATAAAGAAATCTGGGGTACCATAAAAATTCCAAATATAAGAGTAGTAGGAATAGAAGGAGAAGATACCAGCTCAAAGGCACAGAAAATATGTTCAACAAAATCATGGAAGATGTTATACAGACACTAAGAGACCACGAGTGCCAGCCCAGACTACTATACTCAGCAAAACTCTCAATTGACCTTTCAGATTTGAATATGAAACCTGACCCAGAAGCCCAAAATGCAAATAAATAAATAAATAAATAAATAAATAAATAAATAAATAAATAAATAAAAATCATGGCTGATATGGTTACTTATATCCCCATACCTCCTTCCTCATCCGTAACATGGAGATAATAATAGTAATTATTGGGAGTTTAAGTAAATAATGGTCTGGGGCTATAATTCAGTTGGTAGAGTGTACAAAACCCTGGATTCAATATCAGATCCATACACTCTTAGTGTAACGGCATGTACCTATAATCCCAGCACTCTAAGCAGAGGTAGAAGGGATCAAGCAAGTCCAGGTATCCTCTGCTACATAGAGAGTTTAAGGCTAGACTGTGATATAACAGACCCTGTATAAAAATAAATAAAATGAGTGAATCTGCCCAGAAGGTGTGGCTCTTCCCCAGCCTTCAGTGAATGCTAAATTTTGGTTTCATATTCTCCTCTTTGACCAAAGCTTTCAAGAATTGGGCCATGCCTGCTGTGTTGTGGAAATCTTGTATCCATGTTGTCCTATTCCCCATTGTCACATTAAAGATAACATTCCCTTCCCCTGATTACATGCATACAGCTCAGTCTCTTTTTACAGTATCAGGCTTAGGGAAACTCCCAATTCCCTGTTGCTCTGCTTTTCTCTTGTCTTAGTTTCTGGAGGCTGCAACGACAGAGCAGCACAAAGCAGGTGACTTAGAACAATAAACATTCTGTCACTGTGTCAAGAGTAGCAGGGTTCTAATAAAAAGCCTTCATTTACCCTGGGGCTCTGGTGGTACCCAGCATTCCCTGGCCTATGACAGAAGTCTCCATCTGGACAGTCAATGGCTGCTTCCAGGTCTTTCTATGTCCTCCCTTCAGACATGTCTGAGTCAACAATAGTCATCTTGGACTAAATACCACTTTCTAGTGTGGCCTCATCTAGAATAAATACATCCAGGAACACTACTGTCAATGTAGTGTCCCACCTCACCCCCACCTCACCCCCACCTCACCCCCACCTCACCCCCCACCTCACTCCTACCTCACTCCCACCTCACTCCTACCTCACCCCACCACACACACCCCACCTCACCCCCACCTCACCCCCCACCTCACCTTCCCGCCACATCCCCACATTACCCCACCTCACCCCCATCTCACCCCATCTCACCCCCACCACACACTCCCACCTCATCCCATCTCGAGAGATCGAGAGACACAAAGATGCAGGTCACTCTTGAATGAAGAATGCCATTTACTGAAGCTCAGGGGAAACCATATATACCGGGGCTGCCTTATTCACCTTGAGTAACTTAAGCAGCTCACAAGCAACACCTGACCTGGGTCAGCTTCTTTGTTCTCTGCTGACTTCCTGATTCCCTAATCGAAGCACCTGCTTGGGCAATGTTCCAATAATGGAAACGGATCAACTGGGTCGGGTAAACACCAGACTATAAATAGTGCTAAGCCATGGGGGCTGCAGGTGACCTCCACACCCCACCTCACCCCCACCTCACCCCCACCCTCACCCCCACTTCACGCACCCCCACCTCACCCCCCACCTCATCCCCACCTCACACACCTCCACCTCACACACCCCCACCTCACCCCCACCTCACGCACCCCCCACTTCACGCACTCCCACCTCACCTCCCACCTCACCCCCCATCTTATCTCCACCTCACACACCCCCACCTCACCCCCACCTCACGCACTCCCACCTCACCCCCCACCTCACCCCACTTCACGCACCCCCACCTCACCCCCCACCTCATCCCCACCTCACGCACCCCCACTTCACGCACTCCCACCTCACTCCCCACCTCATCCCCACCTCACACACCCCCACCTCACCCCCCACCTCACCCCCAATTGCCCCACCAGGGTAATAAGTCTCGGTGCTAAAAACTGATGTCTGGTGCGTTCTGAGCCTACTCAGAGGAGGTTCCAAGCCCTTACTGCTCATTTGTACCTCTGTGCATCTGTGAACTGCAGTGTGGGGTAGAAAGCACATCGTGGTCCACACTGAAGGGTAGATGTGGACTAGAAGAACCTGATGCGTGTACTAATGAGGAGAGATAAAAAGAAACGAGGAGATGGTGAAATAGCGTGTACATGAGTACTGGTCGGCACCCAGGAGCGGCATCAGGGCCTCTGTGTCCTGGCTTCTCCAACATGGGTGCTCATCTTTGTCTTTGTTTCTGTCAAGGCTCCATTAGCCACTATGGCCACCATACCAACTCTGTGATAATCTTACAGTCTTAAAGTCTGAATATATAGATGTCAACCTCCCTTTGATAGCATCCAATTCAGACTAATGCCCACATAGCAGCAGCAAGACTAACCCGGTATTCAGTGTGTACCGAATGCTTTTCTGTTTTCCTCACAAGAATCCCTCATCTGGACCTCACAATTGTGAGGATCCCAGAAACCACTGGACACCCTATATGACAGATGAGAAGACCATATCCCAGATGTTAAATAAGTTAGCCAAGATCACACCACCACTAAGAACTGGGAGTGTGTTAGTTCATTTCCTGTGTTTTTAAGGAAGAAGATCCCCTACAAGGGGGTCACAGTTGTAGGAGCTTGAGATGTCACGGCTTGCCACATCATATCCATACCAAGAGCAGAGATAATAAATACATGCCAGCAAACTTGTGAGAGTAGCCAACCAATGCCTAGTCTAATTTGAGGTCCACATCCTGAGAGAAAGCCTGTGCCCTACACTGCCTGAAATGACCAAAAACAGGAAGCTAGATAGCATAGGGCAAAGCCAGACTGGCCAAAAAAAAAAAAAAAAATCAATGAATTTATTCCTAATGATGTTATGCTACACTCATTAGTTAGTTTCTAATCCAGTCATCAGCAGAGACCCACAGCCAAACATAAGGCAAAGAGAGAGCCACAATGCCATCTGGGAAAGGCTGCTGCCAAGGGCCATGTCTGGGTCCCTGCAGCCAGTAGGATGTGTTGACATCTGTGGCCCATGTTGCCACCAAAGGCCACAAGGATGCCAGGTGTCTGAGCTGTGACCTGTGCCACGTAGGTGTCTAAGGGTTGCACCTCAACAGGGGCCATATCGATCTGAGCAGCCTGTGCTACCACCTGGTGCCATGATGACATCTAGGCCAGAGTTTCAACTGAGGGCTATGTCTGGGTCCATGGCCCTGTTACCGTCAAATGACATGTGGATGCTTGGGGCCTGGGCTGCCACTTGTGGCAGTGTTGACATCTGAGGGCCACACTGCGGCTAAGGCCATGTCAATCTTCACTACCATTTGGGACAATGGTCACATCCAGACCCAGCTGTTGTCAAGGGCTGTGTCTAGGTTTATAGTCTTGCTGCAGCTGGGGCCTATATTGATCTCTATGGCCTGAATCACTTCAAGAGGCCATAGGAACCATAGGTGATAAAATCTGAGGGTCAAGCTGAGCCAGCCCACCCTTTTCTGGCCCTGGGAAAGCTGGCCCTTCCCCTTACTGAATACTGCAGCAAAAGAGTTGGCTCCACCCCTCATCATGGGTGTGGGAAAACTGGCCCTGATGGTGTAGGTGTAGGAGAGCTGACTCTGCCCAGCACCTAAGGCGGTGGCCACAGTGGCCCTGACTGGTCGACCAGCACAGCTACCACCCAGGCCCCCTTGGGTTGGCCTACCCTAACATCTACCCATCTCTAACCTGCTGGAGTGAATGAAGGGACTAGTTCTGTGGACCAATCCCCAAAGGATCTCCATGACTTGGAGTGGCCTAGGGATATCCAAGAGGAATTTAGGAGAGGATCCAGTGATAATGGTGGACAAAAAACTCAGACCAATGACTCACGGCAACAAACATTTTCAGGTAAAGCTGATTGGACAAAAGGGTATTTGTGACACACGGAGGCCCCCAAAGCCACTAAAGTGAATGAAGAGGCCTGGAGAGGTGGGAAGATGGGAGTGAAGAGGTTTTGTTTTTATTGGGGGGGGGGGGTGGCAAGGGTGAAAGGTGGATACGGAGGAAAAGTGGAAATGGGGTGCATGATGTGAAGTGCCCAAAGACTCAACAAAAAAATTACGTTTAAGAAAAAAAGAAAGAAAAGAAAATCCACTATAGACTTGCCTACATGCCACCCCGGCAGAGGCATTTTCTCAGCTGGGTCCCCTCTTCCCAGACCACTCTAGTGTTGAACTGACACAAAGCCACCCAGTACACCAACACTGCATCGTGGCTTTTTAAGGTTTGTTTCTTATAATTTGGGTAACTTGGGAAGCCCAGGAGAATATCACCAGCATCTGTTCTTCGTGGAGGATCTTTCTGCTGAATCATGCTTCAAGACTGGTAGTTGCCCTGACTCAGATCCCTTCCTCTGCTGGCACAGTAACATGTACCATCATGGGAGCTCTAGCCTCTGACCTCATCAGATCCTACTTTTCTTCCCAAGCCCTACCTCCAAGCATCATTAACAAATGGATTCAGTAGATGTTTCCAACACAGAGAGATGGGGGATAGGGACCTCTTTCAAACCATAGCAATGGGTTTGTGTCTTTCCAGTGTCTCTTGGGCTGTTGAACTGAGGACATATTGAAGCAGAGTCCCACTGAAGATTATTAGGAGACTGCTGTCCCAGGGGAATAAAATCCAACCCTCCCAACAACAATCCCAACCAAAGGTTCAGCCACTTATAGTGATTGAGTTTTAATTCCTACGCTGAAAGGCGGGGGGGGGGGGGGGGGGGGGGGGGGGGGGGGGGGGGGGGGGCACGGACACGGGACTCCAACGTGAGGGTTAGTTTCCTAGTAAATAATTTAAAAAAAAAATTGCTGTAATTTGTTTTTTTTGGTCAGGGAAATTGAGTGGACCCAAGTCACTTTAAGATTTAAAAAAAAAAAAAACTAACAGTAAGTTAAGAAAACACTGTGGTGCCGTGTGCTGTGATAATTAGGCTCCATGGGGTGAGAGCCAGTGATATTATTGCATTTCCTCAGATAAGTTTCACAAGCAATGACAGGTGAGTAATAGGAACCACTTGATCACCAGGCACAATGGCCTTATTTTAAAATTATGCAATATAACACTGACATAAATGGCATAGTCCAAAAACATCAAGATCACTTCAGATCATTAAGGAAGGAAAATGGCATGCACTGTTGTCCTAGAAACAGATCTCTTTGGACATTCTATCCTGTGTCCTTCACTATGTATCATGATCATGGACTGCTGGTATTCTTGGATACCCACCAGATGCACAGAATAGGGGCTGTGACATTTAGATTGTCCTGCACTGTTCAATGCATAGGTTGGAAGAGGTTTTTCCTTAAACTGTCTTAAGGAAAGCTAATGTCTGCTGCTCAGAAGACAAAGCCTTGCATCAGGCAGGAATCTTTTTTTCTCTGCTGCTGTCTTGGTGAAGCTGAAGCAAAAACCAATTACCTTCCAAGATCAAAACCTTCAGATGCCTCAAGAACTATTTTAACTTGGTTTAGAATTGTGAGCTGCCTTTCTGCCATCCTCCCCTACTGGTGTCAGATGGAGCCAAATTTAAAACATCACCAAGAAATGGAAAATTGCTCAAATCTTTCTGTAACAGTTATGTTCTATTTACAACCATTATGATCATTTTTTGGGTGAACCTCAAACACATTTTTAATGGAGTGCCTCATAGCTCATTTTAAACTGTTTTCTCAACCTCTTTATGATCTCCATCCCTTCATCTCATTCTCTTGGAAGCCTGAAAGTCAATTCCATAAATACAATAAAAAATAAAACTGACCCCATCTGGAATAAGGTCTTACTGTTGAACTCATTCTTTGGTGGCTTTAACACTCCTGACCAGCTCTGCAATGCAGCTGGGGTCCAGTTGTGGTTCGGTTTCAAGCTCTTGGCATTATGCGGTCACAGTGAACCTCTCCAACTCCACTCCTCCCTCCCATACCTCAGCTGACTGCTGTTCTGACCCTGTCTGCTCTCAGCACCTGACCCAGTCCTTGCCTATTTAGTGGCTACCAGAAGTCACCAAGTATGATTCTGATTTCACACTGAGAACCATCAAGATTGGGGTCTCATAAACCATCCTCTGTGGAATGTGAGACCTTAAGCTGTTGGAAGAAAAGAGAACACTTCAAGACAAAAGCGTAGGGCTTGACCATTTTAAAAGGACTCTCCTTGATCAGGAAATAATAGCAGGAACTGACAAATGAGACTTGATGAAGTTAAAAGCTTCCACAAGACAGAGCGAAGGAGGCAGCTCGGTGGATAAAGCATCTGCTGTGCAAGTATGCATACCAGAGAGAGTTGGATCTCCAGAGTCACCTAACAGACAGATGTGAAGTGTGCATCTGTAATACCAGTACTTCTACAGTGAGATGGGAGGCAGAGATGGGAGAGCCCCAGATAGACCATCTAGACTGGCTACAAGGTGGCCCAACATAAAATCATAACGTTACTTAAAATAATATGAAGTTTTGAGTGATATTTTTAGTGGCTGGAATGTGCTGTTTATAGTCATTAATCTTGCAGACTAAATGTGATGTCACAATGTCAAAGGATGGGCACCGGCTGATTGTTGGCATCATTTCCTAAGCAAATAGAGTCTCTCGAAGAAAGTTCTTCCATATGCCCCTGTTTCAGAGTTTTGATCTTACATTAAGGCCCCTTCTCTACAGAAAATGGCTCCTGAGATGTTGGGCTGGATAGTCCTCAGGGCAGGGAGCAGAATCCTACTTGACAATTACTTGTGGCATTAAGTAATGAGTGCCGAGGGCCGGGTGTTGACAAGATCATCCCTCCTAGAAACTAGTGGCTCAAAGCAACAATAAAAGGGACAGATGGGAAGAGAGATAGAGAGTGAAGGGGGAAATATGGAGAGACTGTACTCAACACACTTGTAAGAATACACAATTGTTTATGTGTATGAAAAAGTCCTTATGTAACATAGTACCATGTACAATAAATAAACACAATGAAAATTTTAAATGTTTAATTTAGTAAAGGATGGTCATTAGTCTTGATAAATATATTAGTGCTGGTCAATAACCCTTTTCACATATCTCTATTCACTAATTCAATTCACTGAATTTGGTGCCTACTAGGAGCATCTCCTATTGCTCTTACAGCTCATTCCCAACCTATACTGTTTGGGGAACCCACAGTTCCAACCCTCCCTCATCTCTCTTAGTGGTGAGCTCTCCTGACTCAACTTTCCACCCCACTCTCCCACTTGCCCTGCCGCTCTCACCTGCCCATCTTCTTCAGCAGGAGGGCAACTTTTGCTAGTGGTTCTCTTTTTTAAAAATACTTTAATTCTTTTTAGATTTACTTATTATTTTCTGACAATGAATGTTTTGCCTGCATGTATGTATGTGTAACACACGTGTGTCTGGTATTCCTGAGTTCCGAAGAGGGCATTAGATCCCTTGGGATTGGAGTAAAAGATGGTTGAGTTACTTTTGGAAGCTGAGAACTAAACCCAGGTCCTTTGCAAGAGCAGTAAGTGATCGTAACCATGGAGCCATCTCTCAACCCCTGCAACAATAGTTTTTAATGTTTAGGTTGATCCTGAAATCAAACTAAATGACTCCTCCCCTACATCTTTCTCTAGTACCTGTCTCCCATGGTGAAGTTTCTAGAAAGAGAAATCCATACATTCTGTCACTGTATATGACCCAAAACAATTGAGAACAGATGCCCCCTTCAGGCAAGCGGGTCCCCAAAGTGAAGACAACAGAATGGTCTCTTCTACTCACACCCACAGAATATGGAGCCTGTCAGAGAAAAGAACTATTGTAGATCTCTGACCTCAACAGAGAGAGGGGTTGGGAGAGAAAGAGAGGAAAGAAAGAACACAGGGAGAGAGGGAGGGAGGGAGGGAGGGAGAGAGGGAGGGAGGGAGGGAGGGAGGGAGGGAGGGAGGGAGGGAGGAAGGGAGGGAGGGAGGGAGCGAGCAGGGGACCCTCTTTAATAAAATGCTCAAAGAAGAACTCACATGAAGGTGCAAGTCAGTGAACAGGAAGGACATTCAGACTGAAGGAACAACAGAAAGACAGACTCACAGTGAATTAATTGTGTGGAACTGAGCCTTTAAAAGGTTTGCTGTGGCTGGAGCCATGGTTGAATGATGCCCTCACCAAAGATGTCCACAGCACAGTCCCTAAAGCCTAAGAATGTTACAGGAACTTTGCAGATGTGGGTAAATTCAGGATCTGGGCATGGAGTGATTCTCCTGCATTATCTACCTGGACCAAATGGGATCAAATGTCCTTACAAGATGGAGGCAGGAGAGAGAGTCGGGGAGAGAGAGTAAAGGTGCTTCACTGCTGGCTTTGAAGAAGGAGATATTCATGAGCCAAAGACTGTAGATGGCCTTAGAAAGTTAGAAATGCTGAAGCATCCTTGAAGTACAGAGTCCTTTTAACACCTTGACCTTAACACTTCTGACTGTACAGGAACAGGCTTGCTACGTCTGTGGAAATTCACTGCACCAGCATTACAAAACTGATCCAAGCCAAGTGAGTTAGAAAGTGGGAAAGACAGCGCCCAAGAGTGTGTTATGGACCTGCTCGTGCCTTGTAGGTCGTGGCACAGAGTTCGAGTTCCATGCTGGTAGGTCTGGGGAGCCTGGAAGTTGATTTAAACAGGTGAGTAATGTGTGCTTCAGACAAACTGTTCCAGCTACTGTGGAGAAAAGTGGCTGAGAGCAAGAGACCAGGCAGGAGGCTGCTGCCATTAAATGGGGGGGGGGGAGAGTGGAAAATCAGCTTTGGGGGCTGTCTTTACAGACCAAAAGAAATGATAATACTTTGGGAAGATTTCTGTGAACTTTAAAGAAAGGAAAATTGAAAAGCTCTTTACCCAGACACACCAAAACCATAAACAACAGGTAACAGTGCTCCTGATAGACGAGGATGGCTTTGGAGGGTGAGACAATCCATGTCTCTATGTATTGTGGAAGTGTTAACTTAAAATGTGGGTATTTAAGTTTGGAAAGCAGAGGAGAAATTTAGGTTGGTAATTAAAATTTGGATTCCACAGCTCTATGACCATGAGCTGGAGGAAATTACTGATCAGAAGTGTAGATGGGGGACCACTCACCCCTTTAATAGACCACTGAGGAAGAGGCACAGAGGAAATGAAGAGCCCATCATTAGTGACGAAGGAAGTCAGGAAAGTGGGTGTTTCAGCATCTAGAAGGGAAAACTGTTTCCAGGTAGAAATGATCCGCTAAGGAATTCCACCCACCATGGAGCTGTTTCCAGGGCTGACTCGGCATAAGAGTAATGGAGAGCTGAGTCAGAGTCCCGGGAACTTAACAAGGTGGTGATACATAATTCCCCTAAGATCCCCAGCCTGAGAACTGGGCTCAGGGTAGGAAGGGCATTTGAGGACAAGACTGGTGATCTGAGCTCAGACCCTGAAACCCACGACAGAAGAGAACTGAGTCCTGCACATTTCCTCTAACCTCCACAGGCATTCCCCCACACAGAGGATGAATAAATAAGTATAAAATGAAATATGTATAACATGCGCAAATATTTAAATGCATAAACAAATAAAACAATGTAAAACTTTCCTTAAATACCTGAGTTCAGGCAGCGTAGTGTAAATAAATGGCGCTGTTTACATGGCCACTTGGTTTTCGGACATCATGCTAACGTGTGTCACAGACCTCAATGCTTTGTTTGGATTCCTCTGTTGCATTATTGAGCTCTTTACCTGGCATTACTTCTGGCCTCTCATCACGTCACTCCCCTCCAGCCCCTCCCATGTCCTTCTCCAACTCCCTCTAAATTCATGGTCTGTTGTTTTCTTTTCTTTGCTGAGACAGAGTTTTTACTGTAGCCTTGGCTGTCCTGGAATTCTCTCTGTAGACCAGGCTGGCCTCAGACTCAGAAACCTGCCTGCCTGTGCTGGGATTAAAGATGTGTGTGGCCACTGCCACCACCGGGCCGTCTCTTTTTCTTTTATTATTATCACACACACATATATATATAAATAAAACCTGCTGGGTCCATTTGATGTTGCTCTTGTGTATATGATAAAACTAATGCCTGAAAATGTCTTTGGCAAATGAGTTTTTTTTTTAAAGATTAATTTATTTATTATGTATACAATGTTCTGCCTGCTTGTGTCCCTGCGGGCCAGAAGAGGGTACCAGATCTCATTACAGGTGGTTGTGATCCACCATGTGGGTATTGGGGAGCTCTGTAAAAGCAGTTGGTGATCTAAATCACTGAGCCATCTCTCCAGCCCAGCAGATGAGTTTTAAGTTCAGCATATTTTTAAACTGTGTTCTCTGAGTAACCTTCAGGATGCTAGACTGGGTCTCCATGAAAAGCATTTGCCTGGCATAGGCTGTGGATTTAGCTCAGTGCTTTTGCCTGGTGTCTGTGAAGCCCTGGGATCTATCTCTGGCATCAGAAGAAGAGTCCGGGTGAGGTTGGTCAGGCTCATCCAGCACTGTCTTTTCCCCAGCCCTAAAATCAGTCCCTTTACCAGTGGGTCCTGGATCTGTTCAGTGAAAAACAGGTTTTAGGTCTTACTCATTTTTTGTAAATTGAGGATCAAACCAGGTCCCATACCTCAAACCCTAGTCAAAGTAATCTTTAGGACTATAATTCCAGAAACTGGAGGAAGAAACAAAAGGATCCAGAGTTTAAGGTCATCTTTGGCTATATAATAGGTTCAGGACAGCCTGGGCTACATAAAACTTTTGTTTCCAAAAATAAAAAAAAAAAAGTGTGTGTGTGACTGTTACTGTATATGGTGTGTGATATGTGTATGTGTGTGACTGTGATCACACATAGTGTGGTGGGGGTGACTGTGATTGTGTGTGTTATGTGTGTGACTGTGATTGTGGTGTGTGGTGTGGTGTGGTATGTGTGTGTGTCTGTCTGCTACTGCCCGTGTTTCCTGCAGTTGTGGCTGGGAATCACACTCAAGCTTTGTACATGCTGTGGAATTACTCTGCCAATTGAGCTACACCTCCCTTTACCCCCTTTTTTTCCTGAAAGAACAAAGAAGCAATAGGAGCCCACCCTTGTCATCTCAAGACTCTGAGCTGGCAGAAGCCGGGTCAGCCTGGTATTGACAGTAGTTCTAAGCCAAACCAGAGCTACAGTGGATGGAAAAACGAGCAAAGAGTGTGAAATGAACTAATATCCATGCAGCTCGTGGCTTCTTTTAAAGCCAACAGTGAGGTTATGTGACTGGATCATAGAGTGGCCTTAATTACAGAGTCAGGTTTCATAGGTTTGGGGAAATTTCTGGGATGGGCAGATCTATATTGAAAATAATAACAATGATCACAAAAAGAAACATGTATATTTTAGGAACTAGCAAGTCAAAACCAGTTCTTTAAAGTGGCAGGCTGGCAAATGCTGAAAGAGGGGAGGGTCAGACTCCACCCAGACGCAGAGGGTATTTGTGGGAGACTGGGTAGGCATAAAATGAGTTTCTTTTGAAAACTCACAGCCAGCACACAGGGATGTGAGTCTGAAAAATAAACAGAGACAAACATTAGTCCAGAAAGGGACCATTGCCTGAAATGATGGCCTAAATAAGACTTCGAGTGGGTCATCAAAGCAGAACAAATAAAAAGTGTGCCATTGTCCCCAAATGCAATAAAAGTACACCTTCTCTATTTCCAGCTTTCTCCCCACTTTCCAGTGCCTTCAAATACAAAATAACTTATTTATTTTGGTTTCCGTTTGTTTTTTGAGACGAGGTCTCACTATGTAACCCTAGCTGGCTTGGAACTCTGTATGTAGACCAAGTTGGTCTGGAACTCATAAATATCCCTTTCCCTCTGACTCCCGGTGCTGAGAGGAAAGGTTTGCACTACCACTCAGAATATAACATTTAAGAGTGCAAGACTCGGTTCCTTCGGGCCATAGCTTTGACCAGACTGACACTTGCCTTTCCCTCAATGAGAGTGCCATCTGGTGGACGAAATGGGTAAAAACAACAGCAAGCATAACGCTGATAGGGAAATGCAAATCAGTTACTAAAATAAAATAAAAGCCACATTTTGAGAACTCAAAAAAAACACGTTGCTAGTGTCAACAATAAAGGAAGGAACAGATATAAAAAAAAAAGATTGCCTGGAAAGCACTTTGGTTCTAAAGACTTCGGAGGTGGCTTTTTGATGGCTCGGTTGACTCTTAAAATGCATGAGCTGGAGAGAGGGCGCAGCTCTTGCAGAGAGGCAGAATTCATTTCCTAGAACCCACTCACATGGCAGTTTGCAGCTCATTATAATTCCGGTTCCAAAGAATCTGATGCCTTCTTCTGGCCTGTGGTAGTTTGAATGCTTAGTGCCCAGTTGGTAAAGAGATTAGAAGGTGTGTCCTTGTTGGAGGGGTGTGTCCTTGTTGGAGGGGTGTGTCCTTGTTGGAGGGGTGTGGCCTTGCCAGAGGTTGATCACTGGGGGTGCCCTTTGAGGTTTCAAAGGTCCACACCGTTTCCAGTTAAGTTTTCTCCTGCTTCTCACTGAGTCTCACATGTAAACCCTCGGCTACTGCTCCAGTGCTATCTTGTCTATCGTCATGAACGTAATGATCATGGATTAACCTCTGAAACTGTAAGCCTACAGTTATTGCTTTCTTTTATAAGTTTCCTTGGGCATGGTCGTTCTTCACAGCCCTTGGAAAAGAACAAGACACCAGGCACCAGGCACATATGTGGTGCATATACACGTACACAGCCAAACACTCTGACACATCAAGAATAAATAAATCTCCTTTTAAATGCATAGAGCTCAGGCAAGCAAAAATGGAGTCAGTTGAATATTGTCCAAGAAGAGAAGATGCTCGTGTGGAAGGTGGCTAAGAAGAATAAGGTGAACCTGGAAAGCTGGCACCAACAGACCTGTCCTGTCACTCACCATATGAGGTTAGATCTTATCCTATGTGCAAAGGCTTCAACCCAGAGTGCAGAGACAGCAGGCTGCTTTTAACGGGCTTATGTAACATCCAGTACCAGGGAAAGAGGATGTGGAAAATGAAGTCCGAGGACAAAGCAGACACCTGAGCAGAAGAGGAGGATCTTTACTATGAGAAGGGAGGGATGCACAACCGTGGAAAGGCTCAGGGAAGCCGCCATCTCCTGTTGTCGTCATGCCCCCAACCCACCCCATGGTCTTCGGCTGGGAAGAATAAAACACTGCAGAGAAAATAATGGTTTATTATGAAGATCAAGAGAGGGAGATACTATCCTGAAACGTACAGGGATGTGGAGGAGGTTTTTTTAGCAGTGGGATGAATGCTGAGTCCAAAGAGAAAGAGGGGAGAATAAGCCAGAGCTGGGAAATCTCAGGATAGGATGGGAAAGGTGAAGGGGATGAGATACGGGGCAAGGAGGGGGAGAGGCAGATCCAGCTTTGTTCATGAAAGCCACAGAAAGGAGATGCCCAGTGGAAGTGTCTGGCAGGGCTGGAGTTAGCATGAGGCAAATGAGTCATTTCTTTGGTGTGGCAGTCACCTATAATCACATGAGAAGGGTTTTAGCAAGGGCTTGCCTACATTAGCTGGGCCTGTGAGTGCGTCTGTGAAGAATTTATTTACTTATCTATTTTTAGGATTATTTGAGACAAGGTCTCACTATGTAGCCCCGGCTGGTCTAGAACTCAATTTGTAGACCAGGCTAGCCTGGAATTCACAAAGATCTACCTGTCTCTGCCTCCAGAGTGTTGGAATTAGAGGCTGCACCTTAGCCTATGATTGTTCAACTTAATTTATCGAGCCCATTTGAGATGCATCATTTTCCAGGTAAGGGAAAAATCAAACAAAGCAAGTAAGTTTAACAATGTGGTTTCTGGCCCACCTAGTCCCTCAGTTCAGACCCACCCACCGCCGCTTACCTGGACCAGCAATCCCAAAGTCCCCAAGAACACACAGACACTTATATTTACTTCATGCTGTTTGGCCTATGGCTCAGGCACATTGCTAGCTAGCTCTTACATCTTAACTCAACCCATTTTCATTAATCTGTCTGCCACGTGGCCTGTGGCTCACCTGTGTTCCTTACATGTTGCTTCCTTGGGCTTCTGGCTCGATCTGTCTCTGATTCTGCCCTCTTCTTCCTACCTATTCTGATTTCCCCACCTACTTTTTCTACGGTGCCTGTCATGGGCCAAAACAGTCCTTTATTCACAGCATATAGAAAGACATCTCTACATCAAATAAGGGTGCATGTGTTTATCCCTGTGTGCTCTTGACTGTGGGTGCGATGTGACCCCAGCCCTGCTTCAAGCTTGGTGCACAAGCTGTGACTGCCCTGCAGGATGAGGTGTATCCTGAAACTGTAACTTAAACCCTTTCTCCCACATGGCCTTTTTCATCGTCTTCCATCCCAGCAGCAGATAGACAGCTGAACACCTGAAATGCAAAATTTAAGAAGGCTCTTGAAAAGAGTCATTAACTAAAACAAGCACTTTAATGAAAAAATTAAATATTAAATTCAGTGTCAAAAATAACAATCCATATTTCCAAAGATTAAATTGACTGTGTTACACTGCGATGAGATCACTGTTTCCCATCATCCCATTATTCTCAGACCCAGTCTATTGGATCCTTAACCGCATGACTTTATAAGAGAGAACAGTAGTGTGAAGATTGGTCAAGGAAGGATTTTATATACATGTTTGAGAACAGATTATAGCATGAGAGGAAATTTTGGTGTTTTTCTTAGCTACTATTTTCATTTTCTATTGATAAAGCACCATGACCAAGTCAATGTATAAAAAAAGAATTTATATGGGCTTGCTTACAGTTCTAGAGGGTTAGAGTCTGTGATCATCATAGTGAGGAGCATGGTGGCAGGCTGGTGGGCGGGCGGGTAGGCAGGCAGGCAGGTATGTGGGTGGGCAGGCATGGTGTTGGAACAGTAGCTGAGAGCTCACATTTTGATACACAAGCACAAGGGGGGGGGGGCTGAGAATGGTGTGGGTTTTTGAAACCTGAAAGCCCAGTGACACACCTCTTACAAGGCTATGCCTCTTAATCCTTCTAAACCAGTTCCAGCCCCAACTAGAGGCCAAATATTAAAATATATGAGCCTGTGGGAGTTCATTCAAACTACCACATGTGTGTGGGGATTGACATCTCTCTTTTTGTCCAGGTTCCTATATGGTCCATCAGAACACTAGTAATTAACATTGGCATCCAAGTCACTCATTTTGTACCAGAAGCAATGGAGGGTCCTGGGCAGCTGGCCTGGTCTCAGGGAGGAGGAGGACATCCCAAGTATCTTAGTTACTTTTCTGTTGCTGTGCTTGAAACACCATAATCAAGGCAACTTGCAGAAGGGTTTGTTTGGTTTATGGTCCCAGAGTGTTAGAGTCCATCATGGAGGGAAATGTACCAACAAGCAGACATGGTCACTGGTAGCAATCAGAAAGCTCCCCTTCAAACTACAAGTAGGAAGCAGAGAGAGAGAAGTGGAAATGGAGTGTAGATTTTGGAAACTCAAAGCCCTCTTTGCCCCAGTGACTTGTAGCAAAGCCATGCCCTCTAAGCCTTTCCAAACAGCACCAACAACTAGGGACATGTCGTGTGTGTCGTCGTCGTCCCCCCCCCCCCCCCCCCCCCCCCCGAATAAAGGAAACTCAGAACCAGATCTCAGGGAAAGGCGGAGATATCAGAGAGGAAACACCACAGTCAGATCTCACCCAGCTGTCTTTCAGCTTCCTCAGTCTCGCTCCTCCTGGCTTCTTCTGCCTGCTCTGTCTCTCTATGCCTGCCTTAAATACTCTCCTCACTCAGTTGTTTCATGTCCAGGTTAAGATTAAAGGCGTGACACCACCACTGCCTGCCTGGAGCCTGGAACTTCTTCTGTAAACTAAACTGGCCTCAAACTCAAATTTGCTGGGATTAAGGGTGTAGGTCACCACTCCCAGACATTCCCTGCGCTGGGATTAAAGGTGTGAGTTACCACTGTCTGATCCTCCTAGACTGACTGTGGGCAGATCCCTCTGATATCTCAGACTGAAATTTGAAACATATCGCCACAGGGACAAAGTCTTAAAATACTGGAGACTTACTGGGGACACCTCATCGAGATCACCATAACAGGCCTGTGAGAATCGATGGAAGCACAGTGGTCAGTGTCAGAGACCACACGCTATGTGGAGATGGGACCGTCAATGTACCTGAGGAAGGGGAAGCACTGAGAAGCACAGGAAATAGTCTAGACTGAGTAGTCTAGGACAGAAACCCATTTTCAACACTGGATCACTAGGACTAGAGAGTGGTCCACAGGAAATCTACTTGAAACTTGGTTCTTGTCTGTTATCACAGAGTGAGGATGGGGCTCCATGTAGACAGAGAAATCAGGGCTACCATCATAAAACAACTCAAGGATGAGACTCATAGCAGAAAGAACCAAAAAAATTTGGTCTCCCACCTAATCCCAGGAAGGTAGACACCAAGGGTTTCATGATTCTTACTTTAATTGTGTTGAAGTTTTCTGATCCAATGTTGAGATCTTATTTTCACAAAGCTCTGTGGTGGAGAAAGGACAGAGTCAGTGACTCACCAGTGCCTCCAAGTATAACCATGGGCAAAAGCCTCTTCTACAAACTGACCCAGTGATACTAAATAGATGTCAACATCCAAACTGGTCAAAGGAACCTAAAGAAAGAACATGGAGGGGAGCAATCTTCTCTCAGAAGATGTGTTATTTCCAGGCATACCTTTAATCACCTGAGGACGGAGGCAGGAGGATCCCTATGAGTTCTAGATCAGTCTGATCTACACTGCAAGTTGTAGGCCACCCAAGGCTGCACAGTGAGACTCCGTCCTCCATGAAACAAGAGTTGACCATCTTGGAATTAGGACACCAACCCAGCCACAAAACCTATCCTGCCTACAAGGTGTGCTGGGGCAATGGAGACTCAGAACTTGTGGAAGTGGCTAGCCAATGTCTGGTCTACTTGAGGCCCACGAGAGGGAGCCCAGCCCAGTACTGCACTGATGTCTAGGAACCAAAGGCTGGATGCTCAGAGACCTCTAGGGTAGAGCTGAACATGACTGACCAAAAGCAAAGTCAATGCAATGATTCCCAGTGATACTCAGCTCTACCCACACACAGATCAGCCCAATCGTCTGCAGAGAGGCTTCCTCCAGCATCTTATGGGAGTAGATGCAGAGATCCATGGCCAGATATCACAGGGACCCCCCAAAGAAGAACAAGATGGTCAACTCTTATATCATGGATGAGTGAATGAATGAGGGAATTTGAAGACTAAGGCAGCCAGAAACAGATAAAAATACGCTCTACAAAAAGACAGGGTCTCACTGTGCACCAGATAAAACACTGTCCACAGAATCAACTAAGCAGGGCTCACAGGGCTCACAGAGCCTGCGTGGGTCTGCGCTAGGACTTCTGCATACATTCTGTGGTTCTTTAGCCTGGGGGTTTGTGGGTCTCCTAACAATGGTAGTGAGGGTGTCTCTTACTCTTCTGCATTCTCTTGGGACCCTTCTCCTCCTACTGGGTTGCCTTTACTAGCCTTATCAAGGGTCTGTGGCTAGTTTTGCTGCATCTTGTAATGCCATGTCTGATCTGTAGTAGTGGGTTCTCGGGAGAGAACCAGAGATCCGGGACCCACAGACCTGCCGCCCGGGACCGCTTATCTGCGCACCGCCGCCCAGGCCCCCAGAAACGACTCAGACGCTTCTATTAACTTCATGCTGTTTGGCCTATGGCTCGGGCACATTGCTAGCTAGCTCTTACATCTTAAATCAACCCATTTCTATTAATCTGTTGGCCACGTGGCCCCGGCCCGTGGCTCACCCGAGTTCCTTACATGTTGCTCCTTGGGCAGCTGGCTGGATCTGCCTCTAACTCCGCCCTGCTTCTCCTACCTAAACTGATTTCTCCTCCCACTTCCTCCATGGTGCTCGCCATGACCCAAAACAGCTCCTTTATTCAAAGACTGAGACTCACAGCGTACACAAATGCACTCCCACATCACTGATCAGTATCCCTGTGAGGCCTGCTCTTTTCTGAAGGGAAACAGAGGAACAGTGGTTCTTGAGGAGAGGAGACATGAGATTGAAGGGACCCAGTAGGAGTGGAGAGAGGGGAGGCCACAGTCAGTAGGGTGTATTGTACAAGAGAAGAATAAATAGAAAAGGAAAGAAGAAAATTGACTATCTGTAAAAGGCACTATATCAAATTTGTTGAGTAATAATTTGATAATATTTTTATCCAAAGCTGGACATAGTGGTACACATGTAATCTCAGTACTCACAAGGCTAATGTGGAAAGACTGCACGTTCAGTCATCTTGGGCTACACAGGACAACGCTGTCTCAAAAGGAAAGAAAAGGAGAGATGTTTGCCATTGTGGGGATCTGGTAAGAAAATATTTTCTCAAACCCAACTCCTGTTTGCTAGAAAGATCAAGTATGTTGCTAAACTATGAAGTCCAGAAGTCTAAACTCTTTAAAATCTAATGAGAATAAATGAAAAGAAGCAGCCTATGGCATACATTTATATTTAACAGGTATGTTGCATGTTCTGTTTATGATGTGCTGGTGCACACCTGTAATCTCAGCTCTCAGAAGACTGAGTTTTCTGACTCTCTCAGGCCAGCAAGACCTATGTACGACGGTCCTGTCTCAAAACTGAACAATAGGAAGCAGGAGCCGGAGCGGTGGCCAAGTGGTTAAGAGTGAGCTTCTTTTGCAGAGGACCTTAGTTTGCTTCTCAGTACCTACATCTGGCAACTCACAGCTGCCTCTAACTGCAGCCCTCTGCTGGCCCCTTCAAACACTCATTGCACAAATTCATACTCAAACACACGCCTGTATACACAATTAAAAGTACTAAGTCTTTTAAAATATATAAATAGGACCAGCAAAATGACTCAGCTGGTAAAGTCACTTGTTGCATAAGCCTGATGACCTACTGGATTTTCAGAACCCACACAGGTGGAAGGGTCAGAACAACTCTGCAAGGTTGTTCTCACCTCCACATGCTCACCACAGCACACACGTATAATAAAATACACGCAAACACTACAAAATAATAAACTTTAAGAAGGTAGAGCATACTCATGTGATTCTTCTTCCCATCCCCCCACACCCTACACTTACTTGACTCACTCTATAAAACAGATTTTGTCTCCAGGGCTCTCCCCATGCCTACATACCAGCATCCCATTAATTGGCAAGAAACAAAACCAAGTGACTAATAAAATGTTAGTCGAAGGATTGTAGTCTGAAAATTCATTTTCCTATAAGCCCCAAATCAAGTTTATATCCAGAACTTTCTAATCTGCAGAGATACAAACTCTGTAGTGGATTTATGATGTTCCATTGTAAATAATTGTCCTGCCTATGAGTTTAATAAAAAGCGCTGATTGGCCAAAGGCAGACAGGAAGTGTGGGCGGGGCTACCAGTCTAGGAGAACTCTGGGAACAGGAAGCACAGAGCAGAATGCCAGAGAAGCCAGAAGAAGCAGAGGACAACTATGCTGCTCTGAGAAAAGGTACCGAGCCCCATGGCTGAACAGGATAAGAGTCATGGGTTAGATAAAGAGTTAGCAAGTTATATGCCTGGGCCTTCAGCTGATCAGCCTAAAATTAATGTAAGCATCTGTGTGTCTCTGCGGGTCTGTGGGTCTGCGGATCTAAACCTTTAGGCTAGGCCCGAAAGTCCGGGCTAGAGATCTCTTACTACAAAACTCTAATACTTACAGGAAGAAAACAAAATTTAGAAGTCCCCGATTTTGAGTTGGTTTAAACTGATTCAGCTGGTAATGCCAAGATTGAAAGACTGATGTCACCACCAAACATGCTAGGCTTAGCAGCTCTTTGCTGACTGCAAAACAAAGCCTGGGGCTGTTTCCATGGAACAACTATTATAACATGGTTAGGAAGCACAAACAATCAGCCAAGGGTTAGGAAAGAAGCAGATAGGGACCCCCGAGGTTCGGGACATGGGGGAAGCATTTGACTAGAGGCGTAGGTGGGCTGTGAGGAAATGATGAAGCAGAGGACTGTCCATCTCCCATTTGGTGTCCTTTCCCATCTGCCCCATGGGTATTTCCCATCTCATACCACACCCTAATCCTTACCTTGGACCAGTTACATCACTTGGTGAAAAGTGAAAACATAAAGACCTTTATTCAAATACTGTCCTGAGAAGTAAAGGATGGTTAAAGGGGATGTTAACTAGATGCCCAGTGCCACAGCCCTTCACTGGGCCTGCCTACCCAACCCCCATACACTGGTGTCTCATTTTTCACCCAGCTGCCTCTGTCTCCAAATAACTCTTATCCCTGCCCTTGCCCCTGACCAGTGAAGCTATTTAGGATCACAGACTTTCATGTCAAAGGCTACAAACACTGGCCACTAGGAGGTTGGTTGAGGAACAATCATCAGCAACGCAGAGTTGATCAGTCCAGAAATCTCTCCCAGTTCACCAGCCTAGATACATAAAACCTCACCTCAAAAGATAGTGAAGTAAGGACAAGGAAGGGCGGGCAGGAGAGCACGCTGTTAAATTATAGGTCCATAACACCTTGACTTTGAAAATATGACCACGTTGCTGGGGCATAGCACAGCAGTAAGAGTACTTGCCTGGTACACACAAGGCCCTGGGACCAACATGCAGAACGCATTTGCTACACCTGACCTGACATGGAGACAGGAGAGACCCCAACTCCCAGAAGTCATGGTCCTGAGCTCCACACATGCACTCACACAGAAACAAACAAGTGTAAAAAACAAGCTGTTAAAATGTTCTAAATATTACTTTAAAAGTGGTTTTGCTGGATAATTAAGTTCAAATTTTCTTTTGTTTGACTTTAATGTATTTTCCACTCTGCCATATACAATGTGTTATATTTATAAGACAAAGCTTAATTTTTACACCTTTGTCAATGTGGTAGGAGCCTATAAATTTATTCCTGGTAAATAACGTAGACAATGAATTCATCCGATGTTACAATATTATTACAGTAGCAGAGCAGGAGTGGGGAGACAGTAGGGCCATTTCCTGAGTCGTTTGTGACTACAATATAAAAGTTGTGCCACTGGGTGGCAGTAGAGAGCCGGGCAAGCGGGCCTCTGCAAGGTTGGCTTGCAAACCCTGGAGCCCAGTGCTGAGGAAGTCACTGAAAATCTTCTCCACAGTGATTTCAAATCGTTATTAAAACAACAAATTTTTTTAACCCCAACTTTTTTTTTTTTTTTTAGGAATGTGGCCTTCGAAGTGGCTCATGGGGGAAAGTGCCTGATTCACAAGCCTGAGTTAGATTTCTGGAACTCCAGTGAAAAGTTAGGTTTTGACTTTCAGCAGATGCTTAGTGCCCTTGGGCGCTCGCGCGCACGCACGCGCGCACACACACACACACACACACACACACACACACACACACACACACACACACACACACACACACACACACACACACACACACACGAGTCCACACACACAATCTTGAGCACACACACACACCAAAAAAAAAAAGCAAATTTCATGGAAATAAATTATTTTTAAAACTAATAAATGAGCAAAGACCTACTAGTTTTGATTGTCCAGAAAATCAACATCAGTGCAAACCAGAATCAGCTAGCTA
Source organism: Phyllotis vaccarum (assembly GCA_033318265.1). Lineage (NCBI taxonomy): Eukaryota > Metazoa > Chordata > Mammalia > Rodentia > Cricetidae > Phyllotis > Phyllotis vaccarum. The sequence goes on from JARWLC010000001.1 coordinate 1,331,285, forward strand.
GAGAGTAAACAGATAGGCAGACACACACACATAGTAGACAGATTTGGTAAAAAAAAAAAAAAAAAAAAAAAAACTGACTCTCATAACTGTGGAGATATTTTGTGATATAATAAAAACATTTTGGAGATATCAGAGGGATCTACTCACAGTCAGTCTAGGAGGACCAGACAGTGGTAACTCACACCTTTAATCCCAGGAGTGGTGAACTACACCCTTAATCCAATCTGAGTTCAAGGTCATTTTAGGTTACAGAAGGAGTTCCAGGCTCCCAGGCAGGCAGTGGTGGGGCCTTAACTGAGTGAAGAGAGTATTTAAGGGAGGCCTAGAAAGCCAGGAGAGAAGTCAGGAGGAACTAGGCTGAGGAACCTGAAAGACAGCTGGGTGAGATCTGACTGTGGTGTGTACTCTCTGATATCTCTGATTTTCCCAGAGACCTGGCCCTGAGTTCCCTTTATTCATGCAACATCTAACTATAAAAACTTAAAAGTCCCATGATTCACAGAGACCCAGGATCTCAAAGTTCATATGAGAACCAGGAGAGTTGTTGTATAAGCTCCGTAGCTCACAAGAGAAGTAAGAGTCCTTACATTACTAAGATATTACAAAGACAGCTGAGGAGATGTCAAAGCTCCCACCGGTCTGCTTGTTCTATTCTGTAAGCCTTTGGTGACTTTGGCTAAGCTCCTGTTAGAAAGAACAGTCTGGTTTTCATTCTACTGGCTCAAGTGAGCATCTCAACAGAAATGCCCTCAAACCACACCCAGGATTATGTAGAGCCAATGGCCCAGTCAAATTCACACATGAAGTATCTTGGCATAGTAAAACCTGTGGGTAGGAAAGAAGCGACCCCACACACTGTATCCAAGGAATAAGGTCTGTAGTGATATTAATTTATAATTTATTGATTGATTGATATTTTTCACTATTTTTAAGTGAGAAAAGCAGATTACAGAGCTGTAACATGAAAAGATAATTTATTTTTGATAAATTAAAATATTTTGTGTATTAAAAGTTTAGGGGACTGATTCTGGTGGCTCACACCTTTAATCTTAGTGCTCAGGGGAAGGAGGAGGATCTCTGTGATTTCCAGGCCAGCCAGGGTTACACAGTGAGACTCTGTCTAAAAATAAATTAGTAACACCACACACACACACACACACACACACACACACACACACACACACACACACACACACACACACGAACAAAAAAAATCATTTTCTCAGAACCATTTACTTAATGATAATAAATCACTCTTTTAAAATAGAAGTCTACAGTAGACATAGTAATTTTTTCTTTTTCACAACTTAGTTTCACTAACATTCAGCAGAGTTTTCTTGAATACTTCTTGGTGCCAGAGCCACACCCTGACTCCACCTCACCCAGGACAGCAGCAGGAGGGTTTCATGCTAGCCATACTCCACACCCTCCCCCTCCACCTCACCCAGGACAGCAGCAGGAGGGTTTCATGCTAGCCACACTGCACACCCTCCCTCCTCCTCACCCAGGACAGCAGCAGGAGGGTTTCATGCTAGCCATACTCCACACCCTCCCCCTCCACCTCACCCAGGACAGCAGCAGGAGGGTTTCATGCTAGCCACACCGGGAATCCCCTTCCCAGCCTAACAATAGGAAGGACCAAGCCCTCCCCTCCCAGCTTCCTGTCTTCCCAGCACAGATGCACCAAAGCACCCTGTTTGAGAACCAGGAAGTCGCCTGATTAGCTCACTCCAGCCACACCCTTTACCTCCCCTTTACCCACTTCCCTTTTTGCTCCCCTGGGATAAAGGAACTTCACTACACCCCACCCTGTCGATCCCTTCCCCTTTTTACTGTCCCTGGTGAGCAAAGGCCTTGCCTTCCCATCTAGCCAGTTCCTCCAGAAACCAAGAATCCCATTTCCAAATCCCCACCACAGAGTGTCCTGTGAGAAAGTGAGCAGCAAACTCCACCCCGCTAAACTGCTGGAATAAAGTTGATATGGATATTAGTCCAACTTCTGTTTTAATTTAAACACTTGTTCTCAAGGCTAAGAACAAATAAATAAGCGGCATTCAGAAGGAAACTCTGAACTTTTCGGAGTAGTGAACCCAGAGGAGATAGAATGAGTCAGGACTGGTCCCCTCTGCCCATCTAAAGAGGCCACAGCTCTGTTTGCCCTGAGAGATCACCAAAGCAGGTTCATGCTCTGGCTCAAGGCAGTTTTGCCTTGGCAGAATGATGAAAGAGAATTAGCAACCTTTGCAACTGCTGTATTCTTCCTTAGCCAATACAGGAAGGAGGCACTAAGTTTAATTACTGTCAATACATCTTCCAGATAAGACACTGCCTCATTTTGCAATGAATAAAATGTAGCAAATGTAAGTAACTTCTGGTTTTCCTAATCTGACTCAGGAATTTAGATTACATTCACACACACACACACACACACACACACACACACACACACACACACACACACACACACACACACATCACATTTACCCTGGATGGCTTTCTTAACTTCTGCACTCCAGAGACAGAGGCAGAGGCAAGCAGATCCCTACGAGTTCAAGGCAAACTTGGTCTACATATAGAGTTCCAAGTCAGCCAGGACTACACGGTAATATCATGTCTCGAAAGAAGAGAAAATTATATGGATTTACTGTTTATTTTCCTGAGAGGTCAGAAGACAACCTGCAAGAGCAGATTCTCTCCTTAGACCATGCAAGTTCCAGGGACTGAATCCAGGAGCCAGACTTAGAAGCCAGGGCTTTTATTTGCCCAGACGTCAGACAGGTCTTTTTAAAGGCTTTATGTTCCTTTGATTTAACTCATAGAATTCCTTCTGATCAGAAAAATGAACATGAAGAAGCTCGTATTGAAGGCATATTCGTGGTCAAGCATTAGGTTAGAACTGGTAAAATAGTAGGGCTTTGCCATAGACATTTCAAAAAATTCATCATCTACCTTAGAAAAACACAAAAATAAAAATCACTCACAGAAAAGTTGGGGCAACTTATAAACAAGTATAATATCGATGTTCTAGAGTTATTTGTTTCATAAGACCTTTAGATTTGAGTGACCAGATAAAATACAGGACTCCCTATTAATACTTAAAGTTCATAAAATAATAAATTTTAGGATAAAATTTCCCTATTTTTTTTTTCAAAAAAAGAGTTTTTATTATATGCCTGAAGTTCCACTGAGCATCCTGTATTATTATTTGCTAATCCTGACAACCTTAAACTTAAGACATTCAGAGAACAGAAAAGGTCCCAGGCCAGTGGAGTTGATCAGACAACTTCCTGGAGAATGAAGGTTTAAAGCCAGCTGCTGATGGGGGATTGAGTTGGAAATAGAACATTCCACATGTAGACAGTATGTGTCCTTGGCACAGAAATGGAGATAAGCAAGTAATTCCTGGTGAGGACCCAGGCCGGCTGGCTGAGCTGCTTCCCTGGATGGAAGAGAACATCTGTCTTTTCTCCTTTGTGAGCAATCTCTTAGCTGGATTTTGTTCTATGGAGTTTGTGAAAAATAATAATAATATTGCTATTAATCGGAGAGATATTGTAAGGGTTCCCAGCACATAACAGCCATGTGGTAAAACCAACACGGCGCCTGGTGAGATTAAAAATTCCTGGCATGTACCAGCCCTGTGGTAAACCCAATATGGTGCAGGCAGAATGTGCCACATATAGGACACACCCCTAGGTGTGGCTATGTAAACCTGTGCCTACCTGCTCTCTTAAAAGGAGCTGCCACATGAAAGTCTGTCTCTTTCTCTCCCTCCTACCCGCTCAGCAACTCCCCTGAGTAAACTCTAGTGTGGCTTCTGGTAGTGTGTGTGTCTGATCTCGCACAAAAACATTTTGGTGCCATGACTCAGATAGGCTCTCTCCTGAGCTTAGGTGCACACAGGTCAGGAGATCCTGATCTGGGGCCAGTGCCAGTCCACCTTCCATCTGCCTGCTGCCTCCATTGGTAAGTCTTCCCTTTCCAGTGGTGTAAATGTGAACTATTGTCTCTAGAAAAGACTGTTGATCATCTGGCTTTCCGTAGGACTCTAGTCTTGCGGAGGACCACCCCCAGCTATGGATTTCTGGCTGTTCCTTTTCGCCTGACACTTCTGGCCTTCCCTGCTATTGAAGCCCAGCTTGGATCCTTGATCCTGTTCCCAGACACTGTCCCCAGGGCTCTGCCCTAACACCTACTGTAGGTGCTGGTGAGTGCCTGTGGTGGCTTAGCACTGGGTTTGACCCCTGCCTCTGAGAGCTAAAGAGTTTTTAGGTGTGGGAAGCATTGGTTCGGGTTTTGCCCTGAAGCCTATCCTGGGTGCTGAGGAGCATCTAGTGTGATAACTACTGTGGTTTTTACGCCCACTCTCATGGTAGCTAGCATTGTTTGTGGCTGTGTCCTAACACCTACTGCTAAGAGTTATGTAGTGGTAGCCAGCATTGTTCCCCCGGGACCACTCATTAGCTGGGTGATGACCCAGATTTAGCAATGGAATCCCTCACCTCTGGGCCTCAATAATGGAGAATGAGCCAGCAGAAAATGTCTCTTCACCCTCACCTCTAGGATGTGTTCTTGAGACTCTCTCAGCCTTTTTGCCTTACCTAGACACCACCAAGCTTATCCGTTTTGCACAAAGAAATAGCCTAAGTACCCCTTAGATCATAACTCAAAGCATCTGCCTAACAGCTCGCTTAACCCCCATATTTTACAGGAGCTAACTTTTGCAAGCATAAAGGTAGATGGAAAGAGTTTCCCTATCTCTTTTTCATATCTCAACTCTAAATCTCTTCTGTTCTCCCACCCATCTGCTTCTAGCCACACAACCAGATCCTTCTCTGGAACCCACCTTTCAAATCTCAATGCCCATCTGCAACTCTTCCAACCTCTTCCTTTCTGGGAACTCCAAACCTAGAGCCTACATTTACCTCACTGGTCACTCACTCTCAGGCTCCTAAAGATCCTGATCCAGTTCTCCCTCTGGGAAAAGTGGCTGGAGTAAACGGGAAAGTTTATACCCTGTTTCCTCTGTCAGAACTTTCTCAGACAGCAAAAAATTGGGCTCGGGAGCAAAGGTGAGTTTTAGAACAGGCAAAAGCTCCTGCAAATGTGGTTTATCAGACAAATGTAGCACACCCCCAAGAGCTGAGGCTGTCCCATATGTAAACCCCATTAAAATTATAATACACCAAGGTAAGTCTTCACCAGAGACAATTTTGTGACCTGCTTACTGGCAAATCTACAGAGAGCTGCTCTGAAGCCTGTCAATTTAAAAAAAAAAAAAAAAAAAAAAAAAAGCAAGAGATAGTACAAGATAAACAGGAGAGTCTGTGTGAGTGTGTGTGTGAGAGAGAGAGATGGGGGGAGAATGTGTGTGTGTACATCCCCCTGACTGCCAGGAGCAGTGTTCTGATACCTGCTGATACATGGGAGTGCTTTTTGGCTGAGAATCAGCACTTATAGCATAGGATGTGAGGTGTGGAGGGTGAACCCCGAACTCGGTACAACTGGAAGATGGAACCTGAGAGTAAAGAGCGTGGAGCCAGCAGGGAATTCCTGTCCGTGCTGGGGAAAAGCTAAAAACTGCCAAGGAAGGAGAGGGATAAAGAAATAAAATCCCACTTTCTGTTCTCACATTCCCAGCTCTCATTTCTAACCCTCCTCCTCTGTCACAGGATACAAAGGTGAAACTAAGACTGAATGTATTTATAAAGCTATTAGGTGTGAAACTATTTCCAACAACAAAAACTGGCAGTGACTAAAACTTCTACAAATGAGGGCTGGATTGAATAAACATGAATATGTTTATTCCACAGGATGGAAGACCCAGAGGCCACTCAAAGTAAAAGGAAGAACTGAAATGCCATTGGTTGGTGGAGTGTGTGTTCAGCATACAGGCCCTGGGTTCACCTCCAGCACAGCAAAAACAAAAGGACAAAGCGGGAGAGAAAAAATTGTCAAGCAGGGACATAGGAGGTGAGTATATAAGAATTAAAAACACAGATGGGCAGTGGTGGCACACACCTTTAATCCCAGCATGCAGGAGGCGAGGCAGGTGGATCTCTATGAGTTAGAGTCCAGCTTGGTCTACAGAGTTGGTTCCTGGACAACCAAGGCTACAAAAAGAAACCCTGTCTCGAAGGTTGGAGAAGAAGAAAGAGAACCAAAATTACAAATATATATACTTATATTTAATCAATGGTCATATTTTAGACAATAAAAATCTAATCATCAAGTAAAAAGAATTTAAATCCTTTATATGGGGGGACAGTATAAAAGGGACAAAACTGAACTTGTTTACCAAAGGTGCAGTAATAGACACAAGCCCACGGTTCACACTGTAATCTCAAGACTCAAGGAGCCTGCTACAGAGCATTGCTTTAAGTGGGCAGTCTGCCTAGGATACACGGCAAAAGCCCTCAGTAAAATAAAGTAATAAAATAAGAACAGTAATTCGCCTGGTTTTCCTGGTGGAATATCCTGTAAAGATAAGAACTATAAGAAATTAATAAGGAGACTTTAAAGTTTTAGTGTTATATTGTTGGCATCTAATATGACCCTAAGGATAACAAGGAACAAAGCAAATGAGTAATAATGTGAAATTCTTTCCTACTCAGGGTCATTAAGTACCAACATTCTTGTCTAGAACAAAAAAAACAACCATCTCAGATAGATGGTTACGTAGAAGTGTTATAGTCATGAATTTTAATATGAAATAGCAACAGGAATAGAGTATTGTATCTTTTAAACAAAAACAGAAGTATTTCCTAGACTCGTCCAGGGAAAAGTACTAGAGACAGAAGTAGCAGTGTGCACTCTTATGTGACCTTGAGGTATCATTTCCACTAAAAGAATCAGGGCGCCTTAAGAGGGGAAAACCCCAACAAACTTCTGGGATTGGAGACACACAAGAGGAACTTGAACCATCTTGTCACACAGGCAACAAAAAAGCTCCAGGATTATAAGATTACAGTAAAGTGCCAAAGGAACCCTGCTGCAGTGATACGTGCATCATGGATGCCGGGAAGGGAAGTCAGCCTAGCTGCCCATCATAGATGAATAGATAAAGAAACTGTAGTGTGTGTACACAGTGGAGTATTATTCAGCCACAAAAAAGAACAAAATGAATGATGTCACGTTCTGGAAAATGGAGACAATCCCATTAAGCACAATAAGCCAGACTCAAAAAGAAAGATGTCATGTTTTTTCTTATATGCAGAATAAAGTTATTATTTGACACATAAAAGTGGGGAGGGCAGTTTGATAGATATAAAGGGGATTAGTGAGATGAGATCAAGAGAGAATGGAGTCATCATGCATATGAGCAGGGTATAAGATGTATGAAGATATCATCATAAAACCTATTTGTATGTTACAGAAAATATAAAAAGATTACACAGTCATGTTAAAAGGGTTCCAAAGCCAACTCGAAGAGGATCCTGCTGATAAAGAACAGGTGGACCTTTGCTTTGATATGACAACGGCAATAACCTAAAACATAGTAATATGTTCCCATTGTAGATCTAAAAAGGAAGCAAGTATAACCTCGTCAGTTACTCCTGAAGGAAGCTATTGAGCCTGCGTATTATTGCAAAGATTGGTCATAAAAAGGCAATTAGCAAGTGTCATTACCAAAATTCCAGAACTTGAATCTGATAAAACTAAGATCCAAGCACAGATCACAAGATCTCCAGAAGACAAAGGAGCACTCCACACACTGCAAGGGTCCAATAAACAAAGTCCAGAGGACAAGGGAGCACTCCACACATTGCAAGGGTCCAATAAACAAAGTCCAAATGGTCAAGGTCTCAAAAACTAAATTGCAAAGAGCAGTGTATCCACAACAACAAAACACAGGCTTATTAGCACAGATCTGCCCTCTCAGCTCTGGGGAAGTGTGTCAAGAGGATCAGGAGTTCAAAGCTGACTTGTACTACAAGAAGACTCTGTTAAAACAAAAAAACTATCCATAATCATGACATGAAGACATTAGTTGGAATCGGATTCAAATCAATCTTTTAATATTTTGAGACAAGGTCTCTCTACATAGCCCTGGCTGCCCTAGAACTCAATAGGTAGACCAAACTGTCCTAGAACTCACAACGATCCATCTGCCTTCTGCCTCCCAGGTGCTAGGATTAACCTTTTTTTTTTTTTTTTTTTTTTTGAAGCAGGAAACAATCATCTCCATATAGCAAGGAAACCGAGCCTCGGGAGGCTTAGAATCTTAAAGGTCACACAGCCTGTGGAAGGCTAAACTATGCTATTACCAGTGATCATCCTATAGGTGAGCTTTCTGGAGACCATACAATGGCGCCAAATATCCAGATTTGTCTAAAATGATAATGGAAGCTGGCTTTTGGGACAACTGGCATCTAGGTTTTTGACATTTAAAAACTTTTAACTCTCCAAAACACATTTTAAAATGGAGGAAACAATAATAGTGTGTCCAAGCCATGCCAAGGAAATATATCACTGTCTCTATTCATAGTAAAAACAACCTATTTAGAACAACACATGACAAAGAAAAAAAATACAGAGCCTTTCAAGAAATAAAAGTGTAGGCATAATGCCTGTAGACAGGCAAAAAGACACATGGTCCTTAAGGGAATATAAATTTGAATAGGAAAATTTGAACAATAGAGAACAAACTGCCTCTTAGATTCATGATGTATGAAGTCTGGTCCAATTCCAGTAGTCGTCAAGGATATTGGCAGAGACCCAGCTGGCCTACCAGGAAGACCATCTGGAAGGGACGGATGTGTCCACTGCACATTGCTCAGCCTGACATGAGCCCTGGGGTATTTGTAGCTGTGGAACTACCAGATAAGAAATCACAAGGACTCCCAGAGAATTAAAATGCCTGATTGAGATATCAAAGGTGGCTTTTGAGAAACAAATTAATTTAGCTGAGAATAAATTATTACCAAGTTTTTAAAAAATTAGCCTGGAGTTCATCCCTGGTCTGAGTAAGGCCAATCCTACCTTTTTCCTAGATGTAGTGCAGCAAAACTATGGTTATCGCTCTGCTAGTATCTGGAGCCCCAGACACTAACACAGCTTGGAGGTTGGAAATACAGCTTGGAGGTTGGAAACTGTTATCTCCCTGAACATTCTGCTGTGGGAGAAAATCGCTTTTTAATGTAGTAGAGATTAGACTAATTTAATTCTTCACTCTTCCAAGAAACGAGAGAAATATTTGCAAAGATTCTTAAGACACCAGAGATAAAATATTTAACTTTAAAAAAAAAAAAGTATTCATAGAAAAGGGGGGTGTGATGATGGTTTAAATGACAATGGCCTCATGGGTTTACATTTGAAGTCTTGGTCCCCAGCTGGTGGCTATCTAGACCATGTGGTCTTATTGGAGGGCTGGGCCACTGGGAACAGGCGGGGAGGTTTCAAAAGCCTCCTGGGGTTCCCACTGTACCCTCCCTGCCTCCTGCTTGTGGATGAGATGTAAGCTCTTAGCCATCATGAACTCTAAGCCTCTGAAACACTGAGCACAATTTAAATTTCTTTAATAAGTTGCCTTGGTCATGATGCTTCGTCACAACAACAAAACCTAAGAACAGGGAATGAATAAAGGACAACTGGAAAACCAGAGTTTGTTTTAACAACACATGCCCTGGCTCTAAAGCTTCTCACATGGACTTATGAAGTGAAAAAGAAAAATTTTAAAGTACAGGGCAGAAAAAACAGAATGATCACCACCCAATAAATAGTCATGGTAAAAATCGAGACACTAGGAGAGAAATCTTCAGTCTTTCAACAGTAGCTGAAGGAAGTTTGCTGTGAGAATCCATCTCCCGGAAATGTCAGAGAAGCTACACACATGAAGTCTCATCACAAACATGGCTGCCTAGACAACAGCTGAAAGAGGACAGCAGCAGCAGAAGACAAGCTCACGTGTAAGAAGAAACACTCACGAGGCCTTGACCCTGAACAAAACTACAGGCGACTATGGAACACTGAGAGCTGGAGAGACAGTCCTACCCAGGGAAGATTGTGCCAGTTGGTTATCAATACCAATGTCAATCCAAGATGTGCATCTGAGTCACATTTTACAGACTGAGTGAGCTGTATTTATACATTTAGGACAGTGTGTGTGTGTGTGTGTGTGTGTGTGTGTGTGTGTGTGTGTGTGTGTGCAACAACAATTAAAAAAACAGAGACCATGAATTTGAGAGAAAGCAGGGGAATTACATTGGACAATGGAGGGAGGAACAGAAGAGGGAAAATAATATAATTATATTTTAATTTCAAAAAAATAAAACAAATTAAAAAATAATAAAAATAATGACAGCTAAAAAATTTAATGGAAAATGAGAAAGCATGTAGTAATACAAGTTAGGAAGTGAAAAGTTTTTTTCTAAATGTTCTATATTACAGTTTTTATCCACTGAATGGGATATGCAAATATTAGCAGGAATAATTGATGTTGAATTATTTCTTCTTTTTTTTTTTTAAAGAAATGAAGTGTAGGGGATTATATTGTTTCATGGTAAATAATTGTCCCACCCACTGGTTTTATAAAAAGCGCTGATTGGCCAAAGGCAGGCAGGAAGTGTGGGCGGGGCTACCAGACTAAAAACTCTGAGAACAGGAAGCAGCAGCAGAATGCCAGAGAGAAGCCAGAAGAAGCAGAGGACAACCATGCTGCTCTGAGAAAAGGTACCCAGCCACATGGCTGAACAAGAGACATGGGTTAGATGAAGGGTAGAGAGCTAGCAAGTGATATGCCTGGGCCTGAGGCTGATCAGCCTAAAATTATAGTAAGCCTCTGTGTGTCACTGTGGGACTGTGGGTCTGCAGGTCTGCGGGTCTGCAGGCATCAACCTTGAGGCTAGGCCCGAAAGTCCGGGCCAGAAACCTCGTACTACAATGAAGAAATGAAATATAACTGTAAATAAACCACATCCCCAAAACCCAGTAATATATAGACTGGTACCTTCATCTTCAGTTTTTAAAAATACTTATTTACTGCTTCTCTCTATAATTTTCTTCTGTAATATAGGTCAAAGCGATATATATATACATATATATATAACTGTGCTATATAATGTTATGTACTATATATAGTAAATAGATTACTCTATAAGCTAGTGTATAATGTGCTAAACACTAGCAATATAAATTCAATAAGACAAATATGGTGGAGCTTGGAAAGACAATTATCTAGATAGAGAAGAAAGAAGTTAGAAATTAAAGAGAAGTGGAAAGGGGGAAGGGGAACTGTAGAGGGTATATAAAAAATCCTTAAAAATAAATGTCAAAAAAATAAAATTACTTATTAAAAAAAAAGAAATTAATGTGATCACTTGGGGCCAGTGAGCCAATGTAAAAGTGGAGCCTAAATTTGAATGTTCACTTGAGCCTAAGAGATCTCAAAGAGCTATTCAATGTTCTTAGGATATCCATGTAGTCCCCAGATTCTTCCACCCTCTTTGCAATTGGTCACATGATCAGTTTTGGCCAATAAGCTGGGAAGAGAAATGAGTCTACTCTAGGAGGAAGCTTTTATAAAAAAAAAAGATTCATTTTTCTAAATTTATTTCTATGTGTATGAATGTTTGCCTACATAAATGTATGTGTACCATGTATGTGCCCAGTGCCTGGAAAGACCAGAAAGGGGCTTTGGATCTCCTAAAACTAGTTACAGACAGTTGTAAATTACCATGTGGGGTCTTCAGCATCAAGCACTCTTAACCAGTAGGCCATTTCTCCAGCCACAAGATTTGTTTTATTTTTAATTATATTTACTTGAGTGCATTCGTGTGTGTGTGTGTGTGTGTGTGTGTGTGTGTGTGTGTGTGTGTGTGTGTACTTTATTGTGGGTACCTGAGAAGCTATCAGCTCCCCTGGAGATGGAGTTACCACTACCCAATAAATGTGCTGGAAGAACACTACTCACTTAAGAGTAGGCCCCTGAGCCACCTTACCAACCCATAGACAAAGCATTTTAAAAGGAGTACTTCCTTCCATCTCTTTCCTCCTCTGCCAATCATGGAGACCACAAGATGAAAGCAGCCTGGACGGTGGTCATAAGAAACACAAGCACCCTGGCAAGTCACTTCATCAGACCTCCTAGGAGCAGGAGATGATTTTCATGTTGCCAGGTCACTGTATGTCTTAGTCACTGTTCAGTTGCCAAGAAGACACACCATGACCAAGACAACTCTTATAAAAAGAAAACATTTGTTGCAGTGTGGCTTCTTGGTCCCAGGTGGCCAGAGGCCCAGACCCACAGACCTGCCGTGCCAGACCCCTTAGCCGCCCGCCGCCCAGGCCCCCAGAAATGACTCAGATGCTTATATTAACTTTATGCTGTTTGGCCTATGGCTCAGGCACATTGCTAGCTATCTCTTACATCTTAAATCAACCCATTTCTATTAATCTGTCTGCCACGTGGCCCATGGCTCACCTATGTTCCTTACATGTTGCTCCTTGGGTGGCATGCTTGATCTGCCTCTGACTCCACCCTGCTTCTCCTACCCATGCTCTGATTTCTCCTCCTACTTCTTCTATGGTGCCTGTCATGGCCACAAACAGCTCCTTTATTTAAAGATTGATATCGATAGCATACAGAAAGGCATTCCCAGGTCAAACATTAAATTGGGGGCTGGCTTTACAGTTCCAGAAAATTAGTTCCTTATCATCATTGTGGGTTGCATCAAGGCAGACACTGAAGCAGCAGCTTGAAAGATTTACACCTGGTCCACGGTCAGAGAGAGCCTGGTATAGGCTTTTAAAACCTCAAAACCCATCATTACTGGCACACTTTTTCCAGCAAAGACATACATCTAATCCTTCTCAAACAGTTACCAACTAGGGACTAATCTGCAAATATCTGAGCCTATGGGGGCTGTTCTCATTCAGACCACCATATTTGCCATAACAGACTCATTTCCCACATCATGGTCTTTGACTACTCTCTCATATAAATCCCCTTAATTCTCATGACATCTTTTTATCTTATCAGTGGAGAAAGACACAAATAATCATGAAACCAACCAATGATGATATAGGTTATCTTGCCTTTTCAGCAGAGGCTGCATTCAAAACCTGAGTATTTTTCAAAAGCAGGTTGAAATCCACTGATTTTTAAGTTAATTTACTAGGCCACTGTTATGAATTTTTAAAAAACAAAGAGAATTGGAAAGATGTCTCAGTGGTTAAGAATTTTTGATGCACAACTCAGAAAGAACTGAGAACAGATCCAAACACCCATATAAGAAGCCAGGGCTGGCTGTGCACACCTGTACCCAGAAGCCCAGTGCTGTGGGGTGATGGGAACAGGAAGAATCCTGGAATTTTCTGGCTTCCAGCCTAGACAAAAGAGACATGCTCCAGACTCAGAGAGAGACGCTGCCTCAAATGAATGAGTCAGAAAATGGTAGAGGAAAACCTAAGACAATATCATATATATACCATACAGACATACACACATGAACTAAGACAACTGTAGCCTATGGTAGAGGAAAACCTATGACAATATCACATATATACCATACAGACATACACACATGAACTAAGACAACTGTAGCCTAGGGTACAAAATAGGCATTGTTTTAAGAAAATTTGTTAAAAATATATACATATATTTACATAACACATTAAATATATATTATTAGGCACCGGTCATTGTGTAAAATGGAGTCTTCCTTACATATTTTTAATTTGGGGGAAGGTATTCATGCACTTATGGAGGCCAGAGGACAGCTGGCAGGAGTCTGATCTCTTCCCCCATGTGGGTTCCAGGAGCTAATCAGGTCCTGGGCTTAAGCAAGCATCCTTGTCTGTGAGCCATCTCCCCACCTCCCACCCCTCCTCCTTTTTTATGACAAGGCCTCTGATATCTCTTCTGGGAGTGTTGACATGCACATGTAGTGTATACAGTGCTAAACACTGAACTGGATTTGTGCAAGCTAGGCAAACAGGTGTCCATATGTACCACACATATATACCACATGTGTACACACACATGCAAAAATGTGTGAGAAAATAACTTTAAAATATTTGAATATTTGTCTCTTAAAAATGTAATTAACAGTAACTATATAATTGTTTGTATGTGTGCTGTATGTATATACACATGTCTGAGTGTGCACACACCTCAGGGTGCCAGAGGCCAGAGGAGACTGTTGACTGTTCTGCTCTATCACTGCTCACTTTTTTCTCTTAGACCCTCAAGGAACCTAGAGCTAAGCTGGCAGCAGCAGATCCTCTCATCTCCCCCCACACGGTACTGGACTTACAAGTGGACACAACCAGGCCCAGCTTTTTATGTAGGTTCGGGAGATTTGAACTCACATCCTCATGCTTGCCCTTTGAGCCATCTCCACACACATTAAATTTTTAACTGTGACAGTGTTTAACAGTTGTCCTGCAAAATTCTTGACGTGTTAACACTAGTTCCTGTGGACACATCGTTGTCTGACTCCAAGAGTAAGAACTTCTGAAGATGATCCCAAGAGAGAAAAAACACGCTGATGTGTCCTAGACAGGGGCACATCTACAGGTCTTTTTCAGAAATCACTTCTTATCAGTGCCCTTGGCTTCTGAGCCTTGCCCTGTCTCCTCCAGGTTAAGAAAAAGGTTATATAGACAACAGCATCCCCCATGCTGGAGATAGGAAGCCCAGGATTTCACACAGACTACACAATCACTTAATCACTAAGCTAGAGTCTTAGGCTGCCAACAAAATGTTTCTAAAACCATTTTCTTTCCAGCCTCCTCTCAACATCTCTTTACTCTCCCTAAACATAGTTAAATCATGGCTGGGAAGAGGGCTAAATAATCGTGAGAACCCGAGTTCGTTCAATTCTCCAGAACCTACATAAAAAGTTCAGCTGTGCCAACACATCTGTAATCCCAGCACTGTGGATGGAGGCAGAGACAAGTGGATCCTTGAGAGTGGCTGAATCACCAAGCTCAGTGAGAGACCCTATCTCAAAAATGAGGGGGAGAGCAACTGAGGGAAAAACCTGACAACAACCTCTGGCCTCCGCATGTATGTGCCCACACACACACATACACACACATACACACACACACACATATACGCACACAGACACACACACATATACACACACAGACACAAACACACACACACACACACACACACACACACACACACACACACACACACACACACACACGTGTGGTTTCTGGCCCTAACTTTCCAATCTTTCCTGGTGGCCAGACTGTCAGGCCAACAGTCCCATAGCCCCACCTAAACACACAGATGCTTGTATTGATTGTACTGATTGACCTGGGGCCCAGGCATATAATTTGCTAACTCTTTACTCTTAAACTAACCCATGACTCTTATCTTGTTTATCCATGTGGCTCAGTACCTTTTCTCAGAGCAGCATGTCAACTTCTTTCCTCTGCATCTGCTGGTTTCTCATCGTGGTGTCTCCGTGGCTTCTCTGTGGCATCTCTGCTCTGTTCTTCCTATTTCCAGAGTTTACTTAGTCTGGTAGCCCCGCCCACACTTCCTGTCTGCCTTTGGCCAATCAGCGCATTTATTAAACCAGTAGGTGGGACAATTATTTACAATGTAACAACACATAATTCCACTACACATACACACACACAACATACAATCAAAATCAACAGGATGCAACATTAGCTACAATCCACTCTGGGAAACTTATTTAGTGTAAGTTTCCATTTCCTCATTCACAAACTGGAAATAATAATAGTAGGCACATCATAGTTTATGGTTATTAAATGTATGTTGTATATAAAGTACTTACTGCATTGATTAACATAAATTAGGGCTTAAGGAATATTAGCTGCGAGTGTGGTGCACATGTCTTTAACCCTAGCACTCAGAAGGCAGAGGCTGGTGGATCTCTGGGTCAAGATCACCATGCTTTCTTATGGAACTAGGAACACCATGGGTCCTCCCACATCAATCACTAATTAGGAAAATGCCCTACAGCCTTGACCACAGCTTGTTCTCACAGAGGCATTGTCTCAGTCAAGGTTTCCCCTCTCAGATGACGGCACAAATCTAGGCAGCACATTGTGGCTTTCTTTGGATTTTCGGTTTTTTGTTGTTGTTGTTTTTGTTTTTGAGAAAGGGTCTCCTGTAGCCCAGGCTTGCCTTAAATTCCTGATTCAACTGTTTCCATCTCTCAAGTGCTGAAATTGTAGGTATGTGATACCAGACAAGACTGCTTTAATTTCTATTATAGCAGAATAATAATCACTTCTATTGTGCCCTTCCTAAGCAATAGTACTCTCCATAATATTGGAGAATATAACAGAGCTGTGATATCATAAAGCTTGAGAATCACTAATGTGGTTCATAATCCAATTGGGGGGGGGTGAGAACCAACAAGCCCAGTTCAACTAAGACGGTAAAACTGCCACTTAGATGATACAACATTATTTAGGCTTCATAATAATATTGATGATGGTGGTGAAGTAGCCAAACCAGAGAATTAATTATTTTATATTTCATAATAATTCGTATAAGTACTAAAAAAATTTCCAACTGTTTGGACTTTAAAGTGTTCAAAGAAGCTGACAAAAAAACTACTGTTCTAATTGAGTGTCTGTTTCTATGATTAAACACCACGGCCAAAAATACCTGAGGAGGGGAAGTTTATTTGCTTTACATGTACCAGTACATCATGAAGGGCAGTCAGGGCAGGATGGAGATATGCTATATACAGGGCTTGCCCAGGGTGCTTTCTCATACGACCCAGGACCACCATAGGCTGGGCCCACCCACATCACTGTTAACCAAGAAAATTCCCTCACAGACTTCCTAAAGGCCAATCTCATGGAGATATTTTCTCTATTGAGTCCCTTTTCTTAAGGTATCTTAGGATTTCTATTCCTGTAAAGAGACACCAACTCTTTTTATTTTTTTAAGCCATTTAATGAGTGGCTAACAGTTCAAAGCTTCAGTCTATCATCATCATGGTGGGTCAGGGCAGCACAGCAGCAGACATAGTGCTGGAGAATGAGTTGAGAGTTCTACATATTGATATGCAGGCAACAGGAAGTGGTCTGAGGCACTAGGCATGGCTTGAGCAAGGATGAGACCTGGAATCCGGCGTTATAGTGACACACATCCTCCAGCAAAGCCACAGGTCTTAACAGTGCCACTCCTTCTGATCTTATGGGGCCAAATACAAACTACCACATTATTCTCCTTGGCCCTCATCAACTTGAACAATATCATACTGCAAAATGCATTTAGTCTAATTTCAAAAGTTCCCATAGTCTATCACAGTATCAGCACTGTTTAAAAGTTCAAAGTCTCTTCTGAGATTCATATATAATCTCTTAAATGTAATCACCTATAAAATCAAAAGTCAAATCACATGCTTCCAACATATAGTATAATGGCACGGAATATATATTATCATTCCAAAATGTAGAGAAGAGGGCATAGTAAGGAAATACTGGACCAAAGTAAGACCAAGAACCATCTGGGAAAACTCTGCATTTCCATATCTGATGTCCATATACCCTTTATACTCCAGCTCCTTTCAACTTTGCTGACTGCACACACTTCTCTCTGTTGGGCTGCTTCCACTCCCTTAGCTGCTCTCTTCAGCAAGTGTCCCACAACTCTGGCATCGCCAACTTGAGGTCTCCAGAGTTATCCCAGTCTCAACTTCACAGCCTCATGCAGTGGCCTCTCCAAGCCTCCATTCAGGGACACGCCTGACACATGTCTGGCCTCAGCAGCTTTTCTTAGGCGAATTCTATAACCCGTTTCTTCTATTATTAAAGCCAGAACCATGTGGCCAAAGCTGCCATGTTCTGCTGCTTACTGAGGATGAAACATGGCCCCTTCATCACCAGCTTTGTTTCCGATGCTTTCCTTCACAGCCTAAGCTTGGCTGTCCTGAAACTGCATCTGTAGGCCAGACTGGCCTCAAATTCAGAGATCTGCCTGCATCTGCCTCCCCAGTGCTGGGATTAAAGGTGTGCACCACCACACCCAGCTCTAAACTTTACTTTAATTCTGTTTCACAAGTTGGAAATTTAGCTGGGTAGGATCTTGCCCTCAGGTCACCCCTCCATTTATTCCATTTCTTAATCTGTTTATCTCCTTGAACTCACAGTTGAGCTCCATTCCACTTCCTGGTGCTCCTTTTCTCTTCAAAGTGTATGTTTTGTGGTTTTTTTCTTTGCTCAGCTTGCTCTCTTTCATTATAAATCTTCATTAGAGTTAACACTAATAACCATATGACAAAGTCTATACTAGGCTGTCTTGAGATTTCCTCTGCCAATGGACTTAATTTAAAACTCTTCACTTTAGCCTCAGGCAGACTCTTCAGACAAAGGCAAAAGACAGCCACATTCTTCTCCATAACATCACAAGAGTGATCTCCGGGCAACATGCTAAAACTCTTCTTCTCTGATATGCCTTGAGCCAGCTTCCCACAGTTTATCAAATCACACTGAGCACCAGAGTCTTCCTCGATACTGCTGGTAAGGCAGTGCTTAAAGCTTTCAGCTATGTTTCTAATCCACATTCCTTCAAACAAAAGCCCTCAGGCCTATCACAGCATAGCTCAGCCCCTGCTACCAACTTCTGTCTTGGTTAAGGTTTCTATTGCTGTGAAGAGACACCATGACCACGGCAACTCCTAGAAAGGAAGTCATGTAATGGGAAGTTTACAGTTCAGAGGTTTAGTCCATTATCACAATGACAGGACATGGTGGTGTGCAGGCAGACATGGCACTGAGAAGGAGCCCAGAATTCTCCATCTTTAATCCCTAGGCAACAAGAAGTGAACCGAGACACTGGATGTGCTTTGAGCATATATGAGTTCTCAAAGCCCACCCCACAGTAACACACTTCCTCCAATAAGGCTACACTTATTCCACTATGAATTTATGGGGGCAATTACATTCAAACGACCATAGTGGGGAGCCTAGCTTGTGTCGAGTAGGAAAAATAACTAAGCAGCACAACTGTTACTTATTGAACATTACTGTAGCCCAGGCTGGCTGGGAACTCACTGTTTAACACGCTGGTCTTGACCTCATGATAATCCTCCTGCTGCTCAGCCTCTCAAATGCTAGATACATGTATGAGCCTCAAAGCCTGGTTTGTGGTTATTTTTAATTTTTATTTCAGAATATGTAACATGATTATTTTTTATAAATAACATTAAAATGCTTAACATATGCTACAGTTAGAAATAATGTAAATTAAGAGCTAGAGATAGAGTGACAGAGTATTTGCTTGACATAAGCAAAGTCCTTGATAATAATAATTATTATGAAGATGAAAAATAAATAAATTTATATTTCAAGAGTTACTTAAGGATTGGAGAGATGGCTCAGAGGTTAAGATCACCAGAGGTTCTTAGTTCAATTCCCAGCAGCCACATGTGGCTCACAACCATCAATAATGAAATCTGGTGCCTTCTTCTGGCCTGTAGGGATACATGCAGACAGAATACTGTATATATAACAAATAAATAAATCTTAAGCATAGCTTACCTAGTTCTTGCATAGAGTTATAGCTAATCAGATATATAGTATTTTATCCATTCCAGATGCACTTTCTTCTTATAAACAAATCTACAACCTTTATCTGGTTGCTTCTCATTCCCCAAAGTAATAAGTAGACTTGGCTGTGTGTTTCCCTTCAGATAACATATAAAACAATAGCACCCTTTACAATTTATCAGATCTTAGATTTGACAGCACACTTTTGAACTTGTAAACGTAGTAAAGTGCTTAAGGAAATTCAAACTAGTTACACATGTTGACGCCATAAATGAATGGACTATTGGTTTTTAGAAAGTAAGCAACAGCAGTTTTTCTTAACTTTTATAAGATTCACAAATAAGAGTTGCATTGTGGGTATTTGATTATACTGTGAACCCCAAGATTTCATTATTTACTGGAAAACCTGCCTCTAGCTGTAGTGTGGCTCAATCCTAGGACACAGTCTTAATCCAAGAGCTTTCTTTTTCTTGTAAACAGGATTAAATTAAATCAACCATAGGTCAAGAGGCTGACCAAGCAACTGGTTGACAGGAAGTAGCCGTGGAAAGTAAGAGGAAGTCAGGAAGATGGATAGAGACAAACAGGAAGTAATAGGGAGGGACTTTGAGGTTGGCAGTCCTGTTTGATTTGGGACCACTGAAGAGCTCTCTGGGATATATCAATAAAGGAGGAATGTTCAGCCCCTCGGAGCTAGCAGGTTTTTACTTCAGCATCTGGCTGTATTGGTAAAACAAACGGATAGAGTTAAAATAACACATAGAGCATCTGAGGCTTTGGGAAGCAACGGCTCCCCTGAGCTGTGGCTTCAACATGAGGTGGTAGCTGCTGAGACGCAGTCAGCAGCTGAGGCAGCTGTAGGACCAGGGGTAGCTGTTGTGCCACAGATGTAAAAACAACAGGGTTGCAAATGTGAGTTAAAAGCATAAATTTTTTTTTCCAATTTCTAGTTCTCCTAGGATGGACACTGTCCAGGAACGTGAGCACTCTTAGACACTAAATCAAAGAATGTCAAAAGTGGCATGTAGGCTGAGGGCAACCATTTGCATTTTTCTTGGTAGCTAGTGGGTTAAAATATAATAATAGCATCACTGAGCCCAGGGAGATGGCTCAGCAGGTAAAGGTACTTACTTCACAGTCTTGACCTGAGCTCAGAACTCACGGTGGAAGCAAAGAACTGATTCCTGAAATCTGTCCTTTGTCCATACACATGTGTCATCGTGTTTGTATATGATGTTTGTATATTCATGTTTGATGGGAAGTAAGGGGATCCTCCTGTGTCCACCCTCCAAGTACAATGAGCACACACACACACACACACACACACACACACACTCTCTTCTGGAATTCTTTGTGTGGTGCCTAGTCTCAGGTCTCCTGCTGTGGTCTCCTAAGCCTTGTGCCAACCATAGGTTTAGGTACACATTAATGCTGGCCACCCAATTGCTCAGCCTCTTCAGCCAGGGACAGGATCATCCAAAGGAGACTTTACCAGTCACCTGTTTTTTCTGGCTTCACTTCAGTCCTCCTCTGCACTCTATTTAAAGGTCTAAGAGTTATATTTGAGCCAAATAAATAGCTAAGAGGTGATACAACCAACTCCTAACATAAGCTTTAAATAGAACAAGACTGCAAAAAGGCTAAGCTGTCCATGTCACATACTCTCTCCATGGACCCTCCATTCACTCCCCTTTCCACAAGGGACTAAGGCTGGAGCACAGTCCAGCTGAGAAAAGGGTAGGTTTGCTCTGTTTTGAAGTACAAGAAAATACCATTTATTATGTCAGAGGAAAAATGTATTTCACAAAGCAGATGAGAGAGACAACAGGATTGAGTACTTTATCTTATGATAGGGTCCACTGCACTTTGAATTAATGATTCTTCACATGCTAATTCCTGGGCAGTTAGAAAAGGAGTCTAGGAAACCCTTAATACAGGATTTAAAAAAATAGAAAGCAGCTCGCTTAATGGATGAAGGTGCCTGCCACCAATTCTAATGACTGACTCCAATTCCAAGGACCCATATGCTGGAAGGAGACCTGACTCCTGCAAATTGTCCTCGACACACACACCCCCAACACACACACACACACACACACACACACACACACACACACACACACACACACGTTTTTAATTTTTAAAAAAATTTAAAGAATATTAAGCGGAAAACAGAGTTAACTGGCAAGTGAAAACCCACCCAAAGATATGTAGATTTTAAAACAGAGTTTATAACAGCGAAACACAGCTGCAGGCACTGCAAACTGGTGCCTCTGCCTCCCAGATTAAGTCAAGAGAGTATATTAATTATCAAATGTTGGGGAAAACTTCCCCCATCCCCCAGTGTTTAGATAGCATGTTTGGCTCTCTGCTGTGTGAGACAAGACAGTGGCATTCCTGGCAATCTTTCCCACCACCTTTTCCTCTCTTCATTGGTGGGGGGGGGCAGGTTATAAGGCAGCACACTATGTTCTGTAATTAACACATCCCCATTGGTCTCCGTTCCGTTTTCCACAGCTCATAGCTGGTCCTTTCACCTCCCCTAAAGTTTTGGCTTCCATTTGTTCCTTTGACGGAATTTCAACATGAAGATTAGTGTCTGGGTTTTTTGTTTCTTTGGAAAGGGGCTTTCTGATTTTTTGTATGTGTTTCTATGCAAGACATCGTGAGTGCTGTGTTTGATGGGAAGTAAAGGGATCCTCCTGTCTCCACCCTCCAAGAACAATGAGCATATACCGCCACACCTGGGTGATGATTTCTTTTTTAGTTTGAATTTCAATACTGCGTAGATGAATTATGAAGAAGTATGAACTTGAACTGTAACTTTTGTAATAAGAGAATTAACAAAAGTAAAGCCTTCATGAACATGGTTTTATGTTTTAAGAGAGAAAAAGATGCTGGCCAATGGTGGCCACACCTTTAATCCCAGCACTTGGAGGCAGAGGCAGGTAGCTCTCCAAGTCCAGATGGTCTACAGAGTGAGTTCTAGGACAGCCAAGGCTACATGTAGAGACCCTGTCTCAAAAACAAAAGATGGGAGATTACTTTTAAAATAATGAAGGTTATACTTTACTCCGGGGGGAAAATTCTGAAAAGTGCTGTATGGCATACAGTAACCTTATGGCATTAGTGCTCTGTGAAGCCAAGACCTTGATATGGAACTAACAACAGACTTCAATAAATAGGGGACTCTCAGAGCTGAAGAAGCTAACAGAACCCTTAAGAGAGTCAGTACAGGTCTAGTAACTAATTCAGGAATGGCAACAAACAGGATTGTCATGGCTGCGAATGGAGCTTATCACATGGAGGAAATGCTTATAGAATTAATAATGATAGGAAGATCAGAAGTTCAAGACGAGCCTAGCCTACTACCAGAGACTCTGTTTCAAAAAACAACATACAAAAAAAATTGTGAAATGTTAAAGGAAAAAAACATTTTAAGTGCTAGACCATAAGGGCTATCGTAACAGTGAATATTGCTTCCAATGCAGGCATTCTAAGGTTAAAAGGAGTCAGAATGGAAACAGCCTTGGGTAGATAAAATGTATATGGCACTCCTTTTCTGGTGTCCAGTTGCAACACACTTCTTTTGAGCAATGCAACACCAGCTCCACACACTTAAGATGGGCCCTGGCCATTTCATTGCTAACATACTAATCACACTATTGTAGCCCGAAATACAGAGGATAATACTCAACTCTTGCCTGTTTGCACTTTATCAACCAGTTCACCAGACAGGTTAGTTACAAAGGGTTATGAGCCAAAGAAGGCTAGAGATACAATTCTAGTCCCTAGCTCACTTGGGAAATACAGAGCTTCCGAGAAAAAGCATTGTTACTATTGGCACTTCGTCTTTTCTGTTCCTGGCCATCCTTGTTCACAGGCTGTTCTCTTCTTCTTCCCAGGCAGGACTAACAGGACACAACAGCACTGAGCAGGAGACTGGAAGAGCAGCTGGGCATTGCCCATGCCTGACAACAGACTCTTCTCTATGTATCAAATCAAAGTTCAGCTGTCTGTTCTCACTGCAGATAGAAACAGTCTTCATCTACACTGAGCATGAACAGACTTTCTCATCACTGTTCCTTGAGAATGTATTTACATATCATACTTTATATTCTGTTTATTTCTTATTAAATACTATAACTATAGAATATTTAGAATGTGCATAAGGATATGCATAGGTTATATGTAAACATTACATTTCATATAAAGGCCATAGTTAATCATCTTTGGCCTTTAGCATTCAATGAAGTCCCAGAACCAATCCCTCATGAATCTGTTCTTTTTACACATCAACAGACAAGATCTTTCTAAAAAGTACTAAGACACATTATACTGCTATTTTAGCTGGAAACTAAACTAATCAGGGGCATCTAGCTTGCTCTGTAATGGTGGTTCTACCATAAAGAAAAGTTGAGGATAAAGATAGGCAGAAATTTCTGTTTAGGTAGACTATTCACGGTTTTCTTACAAAACATGTGTTATTAGTAAACTAAAAGGCCACACCTTTTAAAACTGAATAATAGACTTACAAGCATGATAACATCCACTGCTGACAAGCCCATAAGACATGTAACATTTAATTCCTCTTCATCTTTATTCTTGGGTGTGTTTGTGCAGTCATGGATTGAATCAAGGCCTGCATCTGTATCCCCCATTCTTAGACTTTCTTTTTGACAGTTTCTTTCCAGCATTGTACTGGTGGTTCAAAATTTTGCTTTTGTTGTCTTTCCTTCATGGTCAGAAGGCCGTGAGCTTAGTCCAGTGAGTACATACCAGATGAGGAGGGCTAACACTTGCCAAGCTACATCTGTACATCTCATGTTCTCTTAGGAAACATAACCTGAGTTTCAGCTGGAGCTATTTCCTAATAGCCCTTCTAAGTAGGCCGACCATGTCACTAAGGTCCAGAATACTAGCAGAAATAACTAAAACCCATGATATGTGTGTTCTAGAAAGAACTTGTCTTCCTAGTCCATCCAATATTCTCCCACCTTGCTGCAAGAAACCTGGGATTGGCAGCAAGCCATCTAGAACCAAGCAAATGAAACTAATATTTTAGGGTTCATAAACGTCAGGATGTAAGAAGCCATTGTGTATGTACTAAACCAGACTATTGATAGAAATAAAAATCTTATCTTAATTAAATTTCTAGTCTTTCTTAGGGCAGCTGAATCTTTATCTTTATTGAAATATCCTATAATTTCCATTTCAATTATATTACATTTATATTATATTCTGTTCCATTTATATGTTGTACCACTACTTACTATTTCATTTTACTAACTGCTAGAATATTTAAGGCAAGTAGCAATAAAACATTTAAAGAATTACACACAAGTTTCTTTACAAAGAGAAATGGTAGCTTTGCAAAATTTGGAGACCAAAGCCTACAATATTTCAAAATGGTTATTGTAGTTATTCACTATAAAAGTCTAAATGCAACAAGCAACCATATTCCAGGTTATGCAAAATGCTGCCCACAGCAAGGAAAACAGGGTCAGCACGTTACAGGAATATACAGGACAGTGGATATCTTTCTTGGCCGTGTGTACCAGCTATTGCAAAAGCTAGAAAACATTCCAATTGCCACAATAAACAAGTGCTAAATCCCAATAACTGGTGGAGTCCAATTATTCTGAATCTATATTTAACATCCCTTTAAGCTTCGGTTTTAAAGTAGGCTAAGAATAATTCATCCAGATGGAGAATGAGCATATTTTAAAGTTTGCTATAAACAAGGTTTGGTGAGCGTGAGCTCTTTCAGAAAGTACTTTGCCACTAGATTCCACAAGTTTTCATTCATAAATAATCCCTCAAGGGAACGGGAAAAGAAAATTGAGTCCTTTCTCATAGGATTATCATGAAAAAGAAGTGGTCAGGAAACAGTGAACTTTTGTTTTTAAGACAAAGCTTCTGACCCAGGCTGGCTTCAAACTCCTGATGTAGCCACTGATGAGCTTGAACTTCTGATTCTCTGCGTCTACCTGAGAGCAGGAAGTACAAGCACCCAGTTTGTACCAGTGCTAGGGAATGAAGTCAAAGCCTCATGTCTGCTGGGCAAGCACTCTACCAACCGAGCTACATCCCTAGTCCGAGAGACTAGCAGGATAACTCTGATGAGACTACATTTCTATCTCTGCATTGGTGACCACAAACTAAAGAAATGGTATGAGCAGAAGGTGGTGATTCTCGTAGTGCCTCCTAAACTGGGTGGGGATGATAAAATAAGAACCCTGACCGTTTCTGAGAAATAATGATATCACACATCTTCAGATAACTCAGGAAACACCTGGAAACAGCTTTGAGGAGTTTCGGTTTCAGAGATTATAAAAGTCCTAAGAGTCATTTTGTTTCAAAATGAAAATTGGTAGTGATCACTAGTTTGACTCAACTTCACTATTTTTCACAGATGGAATAATCATGTTGCTCAGTCACAGAACGTTACCGCCCACGGTTGTTTCGGCTTTGTTATTCGTTTATTGTCACCATTTCCCTTTGTCACATTTAGGCACATGGTACCTCACATTTCAGACCATAGAAACAGCTTCTTTCCGCTTCTAGTAATTTATTTGCTAATTCCTTACATCAACAAATACCTTCGGTAGCAGATACTTCAGAAAGGGCTGGTAGTACCGCAAGCGGGCACACATACAACATCCTCGTGATCAAAGATTTTAAATAATCTCAGATATTACCCCAGGTTATGAACTGCATTGTGTACCCACCACCCCAACCACCAAACTCACATGCTGAAGCCCTTAACTAAGCAACTGTATTTGGATGAAGCCACTTAAGGAAGCAATTAAGACATCATAAAGGTAGTCCTAACTTGACAGATTTGTATCCTTATAAATCCCTGACAGGGCATGGTGGCCTATACCTTTAACCCCAGCACTTGGGAGGCAGAAGTAGGTGGATATGAGTTTGACGCCAGCCTGGTCAACAGAGCAAGTTCCAGGAGAGCCAGGACCACACAGGAACCCTGACTCAAAAACAAAACGGACAGAAAGAGATACCGGAATCGCCACCTGTGCACAAGGTCATGTGAGAACCGGAACAAATGAAAAAAACGAAAGATAATGTGTGAGCACATCAAGGAGGTCTCAACCCCGTAAGTATGAGAAAATAAATGGATGTTGCTCAGGCCACCCTGAAGGAGGCACAGCTTTGTCTGGAACTGGAGTAAGAGAAACCTGTTAGCACTTTAGATGCATCTTTCTCTTCTACCAGCCACTCAGACTTCCCGGAGGCAGGAAGAGTGAGCTTTGGCTGCAGTTAAGCTTGAGACATAAGGGTTCTTAATTGAAAATCAGGTCTAGGCTGGACAGTGGTGGCCCACGCCTTTGATCCCAGCAGTCGTGAGCAGAGGCAGAAGATCTCTAGAGGACAGCCTGGTCTACATCAGCAGTAGGACTCAGCACCTGTAGTGAACCAAAGCTTAGCTCCCAGACCACATGCTCAGTTCCTTCGTCAGCGTCTGAGTGACAGTGGGGCACTAATTTATATAAACACTTCAGTTTTACTCAGTGGGACAGCCACTCGTTTCTTTCCTAAGACTCCAGAATAGTGCCTCGGTTTTACAAACTTCAAGTCTCACATAAGATTTGAGATGTTATTTTTCCCCTCTTCCAAAGATGGTTATTTATCTCTTCTGAAAAATAGGTTTTCCTTTTATTAAAGTTTTTCAGCTTTAGAAAACATCTCAAAATTTAGCTGGAATCCTAGGCATGGGCTCACTTATTTTAACACTCAGTGGTGATCTCTTTTAAGAAATAGTCTTTCCTAAATAACACAATTTTTCCAGGAAGGCATTTTAAATTTAAATTATACTAAAATGTGTGTAGCTTTTAAAAACGATAATCTCAGGAGACAGGTACAGTGGCATGTGTCAGTAATCTTAGCTACTTGGAAGGTTAATGGGAAAGCACCAGAGTCTGAGGCTAGCCAAGCGACACAGTGAGATACTGTTTCAAACAAACAAAAAGTAAAATATACTCAAAAACTAGTTCCTAGGCAGTGGTGCTGCACACCTTTAATCCCAGCACTTGGGAGGCAGAGACAGGCAGAGCTCTGTGAGTTCAAGGCCAGCCTGGTCTACAGAGGTCTACAGGACAGCCAGAGTTCTTACACAGAGAAACCCTGCCTGGGAGGATCAGGGGTACACCTTCCAACATAGTTGTGACTATTTTAAAGACTTTTAAGAATATCTTTCCAGCTTCCCAACCATGTATGCAATACAGACATCTTTAAAAAATGTTGATCTTAATTGTACTGTTACATAATTAAACATGATTTTTTTTTTCTTTTTGCTTACCAACAAGGCTTCACATATTACCAAATAACTAATATACACACCTACACGATGTATTTTTCAAGGGGTGCATAGTATTTCTATGTTTGTCTGTGTCACAATGTATTCAAATAATCACTCCTAGGTTTCACTCAATGTATCACATTACAAACTACAACAAAATGAGTGTGATTTTACTTTCATGTATTTGTAGTTATGTTCTTTGGACAATTGCCTAGCAAGGGATTTCACTGAATCAGAGGTCATTTACTTGACTTTTTTGTTTTTGTGTGTGTATGTGTGCATTCATGTGCATGTGTGTGTGCATGATACAGGGAATATGTGGGGCTCAGAGGACACAGAATCTCTAGTTGGCAACTGCTTAGCCCACAGACTTCCAGGGTTTCCTTTATTAGCCTTCCATCTCATCTTAGAGGCTCTGGGATTACAGATACATGCTACATGTCTAGCTTTCCATGAGCTCTTGGGATCTTCACTCAGGCCCTCACGATTACATGACAAATGCTTTCCCCACTGAGCTACCTCCCAGTCCTCCAGGCTGGACTCAACTTTCTGTGTAGCTGAGGACCTTGAACAGCTAACTGGCTATCCTGTCACCATCCCCCTGTGCTAGGATTACAGGCATGTGCTGTCGTGAAGGTTTATGCAGTGCTGGACATCAAACTCAGGGCCCTATGTATTTCGGATAAGCATTCTACCAACTGAGCTACATCTCCAGCCTGAGACATTAGGTGTGCACCACCCCTTCGGGAAGATGTTTACACTTTGGTACTTGCTTTTTAAAAAACAAACAAAAAAATACTGTTTTGTCAAAAGACCTCAGAAAGTTATCTCTTATCCAGTTGTCAGTACCCTTGCAGAGAGTATTGTCCATCTCTTCAAACCTTTATAGTATTACTGGTTTCTTAATTGTATTGCTGTGTAATAATTTACCACAAATGTATCAACTTAAAAGTATTTCCTCGTCTTCTCTGGGTGAGCTGTCCAGAGAGTCTGGCTGCACCTTCTATTTGAAGATCTCTCACAAGGTTGTGATCCAAGGATTATCCAGGGTCTACATTTTCTACTGTGTCCATTTCAACTCAAGTTGGTAGTGTTTTCATAATACAATTTTCTAAAGAAAAAAATGTATGTGCCTTCGGCAAACTAGTTGGCATAAACCACACATCCAAAGGTCTCGTCTAGGTTTTCATTATAGCAACATCACATTTCCAGATACCTAAATACCCAGATCAGTTATCTATCCCTATGTGCCAATATTGCCACAAGTGTAGCAACTTAAAACAATACACATCCTTGCTTGGTTTCTGTGGGTAAGGGGTGTGGGAATCTCAGAAAGTGTTAGTTAGGTCTGTGGCTTGTTTGATGCAAAATCAGAGGGAACCTATGTCCAAACTCTTAAGAGTGTTAATTAGTAAGATTCCCTTCTTTCTGGGTTTTCAGACTGGGTGGAGAATCCAGACTTAGAATCTTTTTTTCTTGCTGTCTGACAGAAGACCACCCCAGTCCCTTGGCACTGTGCCTCTCTTCATGGAAGGTTATTGTAACAGGGCTCTGAAACCTTAACACAACTGACTCCATGGTGGAAGTACCACAGAGGCTGTAAAACTCAGCACATACACAGCACTTCCTGCCAAGACAAAGGCCTAATCTCCATAAAAAGTCCCATAGTTCTAGGAAGGTTTCTAAATGTCCTAACCTTGTTTTTTGGCTTCTATGGTTCTGCATCTGGCTAACTGTTCTTGTTAACTGAAGTGTGTCAGCCCAGAACTTGTTTTTTGTGCTGAAAAGCTCATCCTGAGAAAAGTTCAGTGCTACACTGGGATCCAAAGAACCAGTGTAGTAGCCGTGCAGCTAGTAAAGACTACTGACCTAAACTCATATCTGAGCAACCTTCTCCAGTGAATACACCACGAAGTTATTTCACCAAAGCCAGTACGGGAAAGAGAAAACAGTATGCCAGAGAGGTAGATGCTACATTCAGGAAGTGACATACACTTTGGCCATATCCTATTGGCGAGAGAGAAGTCACCCGTATCTCTATCCCCAAAAGACATGATTAGGTCAAAAACTGAGGGATAGCTTAGTCTGTCACAAAATATTAATGTCCTATGTGTGTGAATACTTAAAGGTCTCTGTATTCACATCAAGTTAATATAAACTACTCTCTTAAATCTGTTCTGAGGCATTATGCTAGATACAGCATGTAGTACAATAGTGAGCAAAAGCAGGCACAGATCCTGGCCTTGTGGGAAATATAGAAAGTGAGTGTATAAGTAAACAGGAAATTAGGCCAGGTGTGGTAGTGCACACCTTTAAACCCAGAGCTTGGGGGGGGGGGGGGAAGAGTAGGTGGACCTCTGTGAGTTCAAAACCAGCCTTTTCTATATAGCAAGTTCCAAGTTAGCTGGGGCTAAAAAGATAGTGAGATCCCAACACAAAAGAAAATTTACAACTTCAACAAATAATAAGAAATTTCAAAGTGCTGTGAATATATGTAACATGAACAAATAAATTGATCTATTGGTTGGGCACAGCTCCTGAGAGAAAATTGCTTTTTACTTGAGATATAAAAATTGCGCGGTAATAACTAGGAAAAGCACAGGAAAGGGTGCATACATAAAGAAGTGCACTTACAAGGAGATGGAACTGCAGCATCTGAGGACCAAGGAATGAGAGTCTGAAGGAAGGGAACCAGGACACACCTCCTGCTGTGCTCTCTGAGGTTGACACTGATATATGTGTTCTGTTTTTTGGTCCTTATGCCTACAAATTTCCCTCCACCCCATTTTTCTCTTGTTACAAACAATCCTAATTCATTCTTCAAGTTTAAACCTAAATATGTTGCATTTATTGTTTCTCTATACCCATCAGGTCCTCGGTGACACCAAACACTTCATCATCCCTGATAGAGGTTGGTCCTGTGGGAAGCAGACTTTTTTAGAAAAATCAGCATTCAGGTTGTCAGTCAGTGCTCTTGAAGTCGATCCATGGAAGAGGGTGAGGGATTGGACAGAAAGGTGCAGAACAGCTCTCAGCCAGACCCATGGAGAGCCTGGAGGTGAGAAAGCCTTCGAGGGTGTACAAGCTGCAGCAAACAGCCCAGAACCTATGTTCCCCTAGAGGCTAAGGATTCCATGAAAAGATGAATTTGCCTGAGGAAGTTTCTCTCAGTAATTTCTCCAAAAGTACAAGTTAGGGGCAGCTTCCGCCATTATTCCACGTTCAGAAAAAAGGCACAGCCAGCTGGACATCAGCTCCAAGTTCACACCAAGTCTCATCTTACTCCTTGTATTAAGGAAAGCTATTGTCCTGACCAGGTTCCCAGATTTTTGTTTCTTTTGTTTCGTTGGAGACAAAGTTGCTGTAAAGCTCTGGCTGTATAACTCTGTACACGAGGCTGGCCTCTAACTCACAGAGATCTAGCCTGCCTGTCTCCTCGATGCTCAGATAAAGGCAGATTTTTGTTTCTTGTTTTAGGCTGTTTTTTGTCATCGTTTGTGTTTTTGTTTATTTTTCTTTAAATCTTGAGATGTTTTTGAGAACAGGGATGAGAGATTTAAAAGCAAAGCGTTGGGGTTTAATAAGGATCTGGTAAGTGAAAGATTAAATAAATGGTCAAAAGAGCTTAATTAACCAAAAACACAGGACCCTAACTGAAATAGTTGGGTGTTGTGTGTTAGATTGTTTGTGTTCTGACAAATAAAGCTTGCCTGGAGAACAGAGGGTGTCCCCACTAGTTAACTATAGAAACTAGAAGGTAGTGGCTTGGCCTTTAATCCCAGCACTCAGGAGGTGGAGACAGGAAGTGATAAGGGGCGAGAGCCTGAGTCCCTCTGGAGGGGAGGGGAACGACTGGAGCTGGTCTCCTGCTTCTCTGATCTTCCAGGTTTTGCCCAATTAGATTTACATTTCATCTGATGCCCAATCCCACGACTTTGGGATTAAGAGTCTCGCGTGGTGGTGAAGCAGGAGCGTCTGAGCCCGAACCTGTCTCACAGCGCCACTAAAGGGGAGACCTGTCAGTGGACAGGATCCAGATCAAGAGAGCCAGAATCCGCGGCCCTGGTGGAAGAGAGGGACTTTAATAAAGCCAGGCTCCGGGAGCATCTTCAGCCCAATGAAGGTGCTGGAGGTGAGGCTCAGGGAGTGACCCCTCGCCCTGCTGGGAACAGAAGCAAAGAAGAGCCCATTAAAGAAAAACCAAGCTTTGAACTTTCTGGGACACTTCTTGAGGACACCAATACCTTTCGGGTCGTGGTTATTAAGTATAATGAGCCCCTAGAAGCCCGGATCCCTCCCCCTAAATGGTAGAGGTGTCTCTGCCTCTTTAAAAATGATGAGGTACTTCCGGTCATGTACATCCATGGCAGAGTGCTTGCCTTCTGGGTCAACATCCACATCACCGACATTACCATTGCTCATCCCTGTAAGTATTTTTGCAGCTCAGTACCGCCCGGATGAAAAGAGATCCTGGCAGTTAGGAGCCCAGGAATACTGAGTGTTACAGCTCAGCTCGATGGAAAGTATTCAGGCCTTGGAAGCCAATGAACACCACAGGCCACAGTAAGCCTTGGCAGCCCTGCTTCAGGGAAAGGTTTCCCCAGTGTTAACAGCTCTGCTCCTGGGCATAGTTGCTACAGTGGCAGGTTAAGGCTTCTCTTCCCCTCCCCTGCTCACACTGCTCTCTATCAGGCAATGAACCAGGAAAGGTCCCCTGGGCTGCAAGTATTACAGCTTCTCTCCCTTAGCTGATCTCTGTCCAGGCTCCTGCTGCTCCAGCAAAAGAAGATCTTCACCCAAACCTCATTCAAAAGATTTATTGGGAGGGAAGGTCCAGGAGAGGGTGGCTGCCTCAGCCTGGGGTAGGAAAGGACAGCAGGGAAGTGAAGCCTTCACCTGCCACTGTAGCAGCTATGCCCGGGGAGGTCCTCCCTTACTGGAACAGAGCTCTCTTAACTCTGTGGAAGCCTTTCCCTGAAGCAGGGCTGTCTATCAGCTTACTGTGGCCTGTGGTGTTCGTTGGCTCCTGAACACTTTTCCATTCGCGCTGCAGTGCTCGGTATGCCTGGGCTCCTGACTGCCAAGATCTCTTTTCATCTGGGCTACACTGGGCTGCACAAATACCTACAGCTCCGCTTTATCACATCCCATCTCCATCTCCCCAATGCTAGGTATAAAAGCCTGAGCCATCAACAGGTTTCTATGGTTAACTAGTGGCTAACTCTGCCCTCTGATTTCCAGGCAAGCTTTGTCAGAACACAAACAAAATATCACACGACAGGTGGGCTGTTGTTTGAAGATGTACTTTGTTTTTAATCAAGTCTTTGTACCTGTATGAGTATGTACCAAATGTGGGATGCCCATAGAGGCCACAGGCATCAGATCTCCTGGAGCTGGAGCCAGAGGTGGTTGTAAGGCACTTGCTATGGTTGCTGGAAATCAAAGTCAGGTCCCCTGGAAGAGTAACACGTGATCTTAACTGCTGAGCATGCTTGCCACGCTTGGCTTGTCGCTATAAAATATGCCCCATTTGATTCCTGTCTGGGGTGCCATTTGAGTAGATTTCGGAAACTTTGGGAAATGGGGCCTTGCTGGAGGAAGGAGAGGGGAGGGGGAGTGAGCCTTGAGAGCAACAGGCTTTCTTCTAGCTCTAGCCCCTGTGCTTCCTGAACTAAGTTGTGAGAAACCCTAGCTGCACTCTCTTGCTCACATCAGCTCTGCTAAGCTTTCCCCAACATGATGGATGGCAGCCTCTCAAACCAAGCCTTCTTCCTTGTGTGTGTGGGGGGGGGGGGGGGGGATTATTTTCTGAGATAAGGTCTCACTATGGCTCTGGATGGCTTAGAACTCAGTCTTTATTTAAACCAGGGTAGCCTCAAACTCACAAAGATCTGTCTGTCTCTGTCTCTCTCAAGTGTTAGAATTAAAGGTGTATGGCACCATGACTGACTTCTTCTGGTATTTTATCACAGAAACAAGAAACATAACCAGGGCCAATGAAATGGATCAGGAAGTAAAGGCATTTACAAGCCAGATGGTCTGAGTTCAGTTCCAAAACTCATGTAGCACAAGAGAACAGACCCCTGTAAGTTTTTCTCTGACCTCCATATGTGTGCTATGGCACATGTGCACTCACACACACACAAATAAATATATGTAAAAAAAACTTTTCTAGAAGAAATACACTTCTGGCAGGGTTTAACTGCATAGCAGACTGTACATATTATTTTTCGGATCATGTATATGAATGTTTGTCTGCATGTATATATTCATACCATGTGTGCATTTCCTGCAGTGGCATGAAGAGGGCATTGGATCCCATGGAGCTGGAGGAAGTTCAGGTTGGGAGCCACCATGTGGGTGCTGGGAACTGAACCTGGGTTCTCTGTGAGAACAAATGCTCTTAACCACTGTGCTATCTCTCCAGACCTGGCCTTGATTCTCAATCCTGTTCCTAGACCGTTCAGGTACTAAGAGAGGGTGTGTGCACAATACCATACCTAGGTCTACAGGGACTTCATAAAACAGACCTGGCGTAGTTAGGGTTTCTATTGCTGTGAAGAGACACCATGGCCAAGGAAACTCTTATAAAGGAAAACATTTAATTGGGTGGCTTATAGTTCACGGTGGGATGTGGTGACATGAAGGCAGACATGGTAGTGGAGAAGAAGCTATGTCTTGATCCACAGGCAACAGGAAGTGAACTAAGACACTGGGGATGGCTTGGGCATATATGACTTCAAAGCCCCTCCATAGTGACACACTTTCTCCAACAAAGCCACACCTTCTAATAGTGCCATTCCCTATGAGCTTATGGACGCCAATTACATTCAAGCCACCATTTACTCTGTTTTTATATATCACTGTTTTGCAATCATTTTTTCATTGGTCCCCAACAGTCTTTTTAAGAAGCATTTCCTAATGTTCCATATGAATTTTTAATTCCACATATGCCCTATATCTCAGTATATATACCATAACTAAACTTTGTACAATAAGGCTTTCCATTCCCTTTAAGAATCAATAATTTTCATGCCCCTGAATGTCACTGAGCTCAGGTGAGAATGCATAAAATATTGTAGTACTTGACAGAGACTTCCAGCTTCCAAGGCCATAAGAAAATACATTTTTAAGAGGTGAGTTATCTTTACTACCAACTTGACTAGATTTAGAATCGCCATGGAAAGAAAACTTTGAGTGTATTTGTGAGGGTGTTTCCAGAAGGATTTAACTGACCAAAAAAAAGGAAGGAAGGAAGGAAGAGAAAGAGAGAGAAGAAAGGAAAATGGCTGGGGTCCTAGGCTGGATAAAAAGGAGAATATGCTGAGGATGTTTATCTCCCTCATATGACCAGTAGCCTCACATTCCTCCCTGTGACTCCCCCAGCCATGACAGACAACACCTTCACACCGTAAGTCAAAACCAACCTTTCCTTCACTGAGTAGTTCTATAAGTTAGGTTGTCATAGCAACAAAACAGCAAACTCCAGCAATTCATACATGCACCAGATCCAAGAAATGTCCGGACAGTCTACTGGAAAAGTTGTGTTACCAAAGAGTCAGAGCAGTTCTGATCTTAGCTCTGAGTTCAGCCTTGTTAACCCTCTCTATATAAAATTACTGGTTTTCCAAGTGCACACCTTTAATCCCAGCACTTGGGAGGCGGAGGCAGAAGAATTTCTATGAGTTCAAGGCCAGTCTGGACTACAAACTGAGTTCCAGGACAGCCAGGGTTACAGAGAGGGATCCTTTCTCAAAACAAACAAACAAACAAACACAAATTACTGGCTTTAAAGAGAAGTTCTTCAAGCTCTTTGAAACAAAAAATTGAAAGGAAACTTTCAAACTAAAAGCATCTAGCTCATTTTAATATACTATTGCTTAAGCATTACAGTGCCAGGAATTCTACCCTGAGGGAAGTAATGATGGATATTTATGAAGTTTAGTTGCAAGCATGTTCTGACAATTATATCTGATGATGAGACAAAAATCTATAGTCTGTCCAACAATAGAGAATATAAATCACAGTAGAAGATGCTAGAAATGGCACAGCGTTTAAGAGCACAGGCTGCTCCTACAGAAGACCCTGGATTGTTTCTCAGTACCCGGATAAGTGGCTCACAACTAACCATTTGTGACTCTATCTAGCCCCTGGGTCTCTGGTGCCCTTCTCTGGCCTCTTTGGGCACTGCATGCACATGGTTACATACATACATGCCAGCAAAACAGAACTGGACTGCAGGCTGGTGGCTCTGCTGTGGCCATCCTGGGGATGAAGCTGAGATGCTGGTTGAGAATTCTAGGTCTTCTGGGAGAGGTTGGGAAGTTCTTGATTAGACTGGGGGCTTTGTTGATTGTCAGGTAACCATGGATGGAAAGTGCTTGGCTATAGGAGCTAAGGTATAAAACAGCATGAAATACACATAAAATAAAGACATGTCCTTTTAAAAAATCACTGAAGAGATGAGCAATATAATTTCTTGCCACTTAGTTTTTATCTGGAGACCAAAAGAGAATAATTCTTTTTTGAGGTTGCTCCCACTGGTAGTTTTTCCATGTTTCAGTTTTCCATATGTTGTGGAATATTATTTTAACTAGACAAAGCAGTTACATCTGTTTATGCTGAATAATATGACTTTATCTGTATAAAGGTGTGTTACTTTTATTTATGCTGCATTTGTTTAATTATGTAAAGATGTGCTGCATTTGTTTCAACCTGTCTCCCTAAGGCACCTGATTGGTCTAATAAAGAGCTGAATGGCCGATTGCAAGGCAGAGAAAAGATAGGTGGGGCTGGCAGGCAGAGAGAATAAATAGGAGAAGAGAAAGAGAAATAAAAAAAAAAAAAGGACGGAGACACCCGGGCAAGAGCCAGCCAGACATAGAGAGGCAGTAAAAGGTACAGAAGTAAGAAAGGTAATAAGTCCCAAGGCAAAAGATAGATAAACAGGTTAATTTAAGTTAAAAGAGCTAGCCAAAAACATGACGAAGCTAGGCTGAGCATTTAAAACTTCAAAAATTCAAAACCATTTAGGAGCTGGTTGGTGTCCTAAAAGACCCTGGTACACCCATGTGCACGTGGGCAGCACTAGAGTGCTGCGGAATTTCAATCAACTGTGAACCCTAAGACTGTGTTCATTATATAAAATCAATCTTGGGCCAGGGGGCAGACCCAGAAAGTAGTTAACAGGAAGTAGGAAGTAGTGGGGAAGGAGGATTTTGGGCAGCCAAAGGATCCTCTGTTTGTGGGCCACTGGCAAAAGAGGAAGGTCAGCAGGTTGCTTCTCAGCCTCTCTGAGCTAGCAAGTTTTCACCCCAGCATCTGACTTTTAAGTTTTTATTGGTTAATAGAATAGAGATCTATGGGGGCAGCAGCAAGAGGCAGCTCCAGCAGGACACAGAAGTCCCACCAAACCTCTCTCTGCCTGAGCATCTTGGCTGGGATTGCAGAGCCAAAGTCAGTAGCTAAAACAGCAGTCGATTCCTATGCAGCTGCAGTGCTGGTGATAAAACACTAACTGGAGGTGCACAGAGAGATGAAGTTGGGGGAACATGTGAAAGGCGCTGTAAGCAGAGGGAACTGGTGAGTGGATCATGATCATATTTTATCATATACATGTATGAAATTCTTAAGAATAAAGATACATTTTAATTTAAAATATCTAACCATTAAAATTTCTAAATTTTATGTGCATATTTATGTGATGATAAAATTGCATTGCATACTTACTATATAAACCTATAAAAATACTGTCTTTATAATAAACAATGGTATAATGTTGAGAAATTTTGTTCTTTAAATCATGGGTAGAAAAGCCTTTGCTTGGAATCCCACTTCTGTAGGACCCAAGCCATGAGGTTTTGCTTGGTTTGGAAGGGGGTTAAATAAGAAATGTCCCCCATGCATACACGTATTTTAATGCCTGTCGGTACTATATAGAGAGGTTATGGAACTGTAAGTTGTGGAGTCTTGTTGGAAGAAGAAAGCCATGGGGCAGGGGCAGGCATTCAGGGTTACAGACATCTCACTTGCAGTTCCCTGTCTCCGCTTCTTCCTTGAGGCTGAAGACGTGATCGCTTAGCTTCCTGCTGTCACAACTGTGAACAATCATAAACCCCAACCCTCTGGAACCAGAGCCGAATAAATTCTTTCCTCCACAATTGGCTTTTGATCATAGTATTTTACACAGCAACAAAAATTAAGTGTTTGTGTTTTTGTTTGTTTGAAATGGGGCTTGGCTATGAAGCCCAGACTAATCTGGGACTCCGAACCCTTCTCCACCCCAGCCACCTGATACTGGCATCTCAAGATTGCACCACACACCCAAGTGACATTTACAAATGGTTTTGAATGGCTTTTCTGAAGTAGCTGACAAATCCTAAACCAAAATATTTAAAGTGTATAATTTGAAACTTTGGAAAACACCTATGAAACTATCATTACAACCAAGAGCACATTCACTGCTCCCAACTTTCCTTCTATCCCTTTAAATACCCCCCTCACGTCTTTGTTCCTAGCCCATGTCCCTAAGTAACCACTGATGTGCTGTTACTGCAGATCAGTTTTCATTTTCTAATTATACCCAAATGGAACTGTGCACTATGCACTTTTTTTCTGGCTCCTTTCATTCAGCATTAACAGATACATTCATGCTGCCGTATGACTTTGCAGTCCATTCCTTTATGAGTGACAGGCCTTTGAGTAGGTCACTCTCAGAAAAAGTACTCATTTCCAACCCAGGACTTCTCATAAAGGGTTTCAGGCCAACTTGACATTTTATCTTTGTCATTCACAAGGAATTAGAGCTCTTGGTCTACTTAGTCCAGAGCTGGTTAGTATTTCATCACATGCAGCTCTGTTTTGCCTTTTTTCAAAGTACTGTTTCATTTAAATTTTAATCAAATCTTTGTGCTGTTGCAATTAATAAATTTAGCTTTCTGGAAGTACACTTGTATACTTACACATTTTCTGAGCTGTGACAAATGCTCGCAGCTAACCAGAAGGCAAACCAGTAGGATGTGATCCCACTTTTTTGTTTTTAAAATATAAACACATGGTGGGATAAAGATATAGTTCAGTGGGGGAGTGCTTATCTACCACACTTAAGGCTCTGGGTTCAATCCCCAGCCAAACCACAAAAACGAAGAACATATATATGTATATACACAGAGAAGAAGGAGGGAGAGAGATATGATAATGAGTATGTCCCTGATATCAGATGCAGCAAATAGAAAATAAACAAGAAAGACAATATGGTCTTACTAAATCATATTTACTTGCTAGACTGCCAAAGAGACTAGCATGCTCGCCTACAATTACTGTAACCATTTAATTCGCCCACAGGTGAATCTAGAATAATCAGTAGAATTTCTTAGGAAAACCACAACCCTTTGTGTCTGGAACCAACACAAATATGTGGGGCTATAGATCGTATTCTAAAAAATAGGAAGGAAATGTTAATTTTTAGAGTTCATGTAGGCCTCACTCTAAGGTTCTGGCCTTTATAATTCACTACGTAATTATAAGTCTGCATAAAGCTTAGCAGAGAAGATTCTTTCAAAGCTCCATTCCACCTATTAATCACAATACTCATTAAAACACTGATGCAAAGCAGGTCAAAATATATTAATAGATTTTTAGATTGTATTTACTTCGGCTGCTTACATGCTAATTATCATTTAATTATAGATACTGTTTCCTTATAGCAAAATCAAATTTAAATCCTAAGGTAGCCCCCAAGCATTTTTATAATTAAGATCTGAAGAAGCGCTTCGTTCATTAATTTTTGGTGCTGAGAAGCCAGAGCCTGGCATATGCTCAGCAAGCTCTATCACTGAGCGACATTCCCCAGCCCACCTAGTTTCCTTCAGTGCCACATTCAACTGTCAGGCAATACATGCAACTTTTTTGTGTGTTGTATGAATGCTTAAAATAATATGCCACAAGGAAGCTTCCTCTGCATATAAATTTACAACCTGATGTGCTTCATCTCAGTATTTCCTATTAAGGCTACAAATTAGTAGGAAAATAATAGTGCCGCCCACGGGCTTGCCGACTTTTTAATTTTGGAGTCTGACAACAGGCAGTGGGAGTGAATGAAAGAGCGGACGCAAACGTTGGCTAATGTCAAATGCTAGTCCGCCCCGAAGAGAGAGACTCCACCGTGAATCACACGTGCACAGACTCCATGGAGCCTTCCCTGGAAGCATCCAACCGACCCGTGACCTTAGGGAGAGAAAAAGCCGCCCCTCTGCTGCAGCATCACTGCAAAACCGGAGGGGTTCGACCGCACCGCTCCCGGGCCCGCAGGGCTTCCGCACCCAGGCCTCCAGCTCCCGCTCCCGACCGCCCAAGCCCCGACGCCGGCCGGCCCCGCCCACCGCGCCCACGTGACCCTCGCCCCGCCCACCGCGCCCACGTGACCCCCGCCGGCCTCCGCGCGCGGCGTGTATCGCGGCCGGAGCCGCCATTGTTCCGCCGGGGGAGGACGGCGGGGCCTGGCGCTGGCGCCCCGACGCCGCTTAGCGGCCGCCTCTGGAGACACTCTGTCCCCGCCGCCCCCTGTCCTCCCGGCGGCGGCGGCGGCGGCGGCGGCGGCCGCGATGCGCTCGGCCTGAGGTGTCGCGGCCCTCGTTGCCTCCCGCGACTCTCGCAGCGGCGTCATCCCGCGAGTCTCAGTACCGGGAGGGAAGATGGCTGCGAGGAGCTGGCAGGACGAGCTGGCCCAGCAGGCCGAGGAGGGCTCTGCCCGGCTCCGGGAGTTGCTCTCCGTCGGCCTCGGTTTCCTACGCACCGAGTTGGGCCTCGACCTGGGGCTGGAGCCGAAGCGGTACCCGGGCTGGGTGATCGTGCTGGGCACCGGTTCGCTCGGGCTGCTGCTGCTCTTCCTGCTGGGCTACGGCTGGGCCGCGGTTTGCTCCGGCGCCCGCAGAAAGCGGAGGAGCCCGCCCCGCAAGCGGGAGGAGGCGGCCGCGTCGGCCCCGGCCCCCGAAGACCCAGCTCAGCTTAAGAATCTCCGGAGCGAGGAGCAGAAGAAGAAGAACCGGAAGAAGCTGCCAGAAAAGCCCAGGGTGAGTAGGGGGCTGAGGAGCCGAGTGGGCAGGGGGGAGGCCAGGGCGGTTAAGCGGGAGCTGAGGACACGTCCCTTGAGGGGTAGGGATAGTCGGAAAGTGTGAGAAAGTCCAGTTTCCCCGGAGGGAATAAAAGTGCCCAGACTTGAAGCCATCGTCCGGGGACCTGCATACCCTTCCTAGAGGCCTATGGGACCTTACGGTGACGTTGGGAAGTAATGGAAAGACTGCCCGGGAGAGAGACCTGAGCCAGTGGAGGATATGCGATGACCTAAAAAACTCTGGCTTAAAGGGGATTAAAAGTGCCCAGATCGAGACATACTTGCATCTTAGTTGGGAATGTTAAAAGTAAATGGTTGTTGCCCTGTCCTGATTTGGTGAATGTGGTCAGTTGGGGGGGGGGGCTGGCACAGGAGTTGGGCACGAGGAAGTTGGTTATCTAATAGTCCTTTGAGATATGTGGCCCCCGAGCAAACGCTAAGGCAAGTTCAGCAAAGTAATCTGTAGTCCAGTCCACAGTGTGGAGTTTTTTTTTTTAAAAAAAAAAATAAAGTAAAAGGGGGTGACAGATTAGAAAGCTGAAGTTGAGAGAGGATTTCAAGCTCCAATTTGCTGGACCACGTGTGGAAATGCAAACAGTATCCTATTTTTATCAGGCCTTAGTGTTTTACTAATCCGTGTTGCCATTTCTCCATAATGCATACAATTTTTTTATATTCATTGCTCTTGTGCGGTGCATGCATGCGGAAGCAAGAGGAGAACCTGTCGGAGCGGTCTCTCCTTCCACCACGTGGGTCGAGTAGTCAGGCCTGGTGACAAGTGCCTTTTTACCCGCCCATCTGTTTTACTTACTTGTTTTACATTTTTGGGAGGATGGGGTGGGGGAGCTTCCAGACAGGGTTTCTCTATGTAACAGCTCTGGCTATCCTGGTACTTGCCTTTTAGACCACGCTGGCCTCGAACTCACAGAGATCCGCCTGCCCTTGCTTCCCGAGAGCTGAAATTCAAGGTGTATGCCACAATTGGCTGGTTTTACATATTTTTTAAATACTTTACAGTTGAGAATACAAAAAAATGTGCAACGTTAGAAATATCTATTAGCCGGTTTAGTCACACAGGCATTTATCCACAGCACAGGGGCAGACAGATCTCTGAGTTTAAGGCCAGCCTGATTTACATAGTGAGTTCAGGACAGCCAGAGCTGCATTAAAAAAAAAAAAAAAAAGGAACAAGGAAATACCTACTTTTTGTATCACCTGAATATAACTCGTAATGTCTTTGGAACAGTTTGCATGTGCTCTAGTGATGGGCGCTGCAAGGTGTGCACAGTGGAGTTCAATCAGTCATGGTGGCTGTTGTGGGAGACGATTCATAAGTAGTGTATTCATGGACCCAGAGATGCTAAATAGAGATGTGAACATATGTTAGTGTGATTTGGAAGGTGGGGACTAATTCCAGTTTGAGAAATTTATGTAATTTATTTCAGGAAGCTTGGTTTTGGTTCAAAAAAAATATTGATAGTAACAATACAAAAAAAATCATGACAGCTCATATCATGAGCATTTATGTTTTGCTTGATGAGTAGAAAGATATGATAGTAAACCTAAAAAAGTATCGGAGTAATACTTCCTTACGTTCAGAGAAAACAGCCCACATAGAATATGCATAAT
This sequence comes from Phyllotis vaccarum, assembly GCA_033318265.1. Classification (NCBI taxonomy): domain Eukaryota; kingdom Metazoa; phylum Chordata; class Mammalia; order Rodentia; family Cricetidae; genus Phyllotis; species Phyllotis vaccarum. Next base: position 1,373,839 of record JARWLC010000001.1, read on the forward strand.
TAAAAGTTCTGTAGACAGCATCAAGGGTTAATGTTCTGATGAAAGTAGAACATTTGGCTTCAAAGTAAAGATGATCTTAAAACAAACCACATACATTAATCCTAAAGCCTGTGTGGATTGTGGCAGGTTGTGAAAATTTCAAAGTCTCTTTAGGACGTTTAGAATTTCAAATGGACTTGTGAGAAACAGGTGCTCCAAGAGTCCATTTAAAGTGCATCATGACACCAGATGACTCATCTGAAGGAGGGACACACGTCACTGTGAAAAATGAACATGTACTTGCAATTTGGCCCATCCCTCTTGTCATTTGTGTTAAAGAAGGGGAAGTAAGCCTACTGAGCAATTTGAGGACCTGGAATTGAGACTGGATCACTGAATGTGAATCTGGTGAATTTGGGTAACTTATCTGCCAAATAATAAAAATATATTGAAGTTATTCTCTTAAAACTTCTGGCAGCAATTCAGAAATCTATTCTATATTTCAGCACAGGCAGAAACTTTTTTCTTTAAGAAGTTTGTGGCCCACAATTGGCTTGATTTCCCCACCCCTCCACCCCCCCAAAAATACTGCTTTTCGAGGTTAAGCATTAACTTCGTTATTTTATGTTCATTATATTCCTAGTACTGTGCTACATTTTTACTTGGGGGGCAGGGAACAAACAAGGCCTAGTTACAAGTTGAAAGCAGGAAAAAAATGAGTGTTTTGTGTCTTACTATGAAGGGGGCACAAAAGTAAAAATATCAGTGTCTCCTCAAGGAGCGTTATGCTTATTATGGAAGATACCTGTACATGGTCTGCTCCTCCTGTTTGTGCTCTGCTTTTATGGATTAAAGCAACTAAAGATCAAAATGTTATTTTTAGGGACTGGTGATGTTGCTAAGTTGGTAGAGTGCTTACTTGGCATGCATGAATCCCCGGGTTCGATGACCAGCACTGCATTAACTGGGGTTTTATATGTCTATAATCCCAACATTCAAAGTAAAGAAAGAATTAGTCTTTCAATTCTAATCCCCTACAATTTAAGGAACTTGTGGCCATCTTGAGACACATGAGACAGCCCCTACCCTTCCAAAAAAAAGATGGTTTTTTAAAATTGCAGCTATACTAAGTTAGGTACAGACTTTTTTCTTGTCATTATTCCATAACCTATCCTGCATAAAAACTGTGTACATATTTACTTTTGACTAAGTATAATTTAGTCTAAAGATGATTTCAAGTGTGTGGGGATGTGTGACATAATAATACTTTATTTTATGAGCTACTTGGCATCTGTATGTTTTGGTATTCTGTGGAAACTCTCCCCCAATGGATGCTGATCAAAACATTAACAATACAGCCCCACTGTGGTCCCAGGAGGCACCAAATGTCTGATTACAGTGGTTGCTTTTTAAGGGATTGAATTGAATTACTGGAAAAGCCTGAGAGATGGCAAAAACCAGAGGAAAACATCCTGAGAGGAGTAGGGAGCCCTGAATTTAAATAAAGCGTTTAACCTAATCTGATTTATTGTGTGTCTAAATTGAAGATCTTAGCTAAAACACTAATATTTGCAGTAGAGTCAGGTAAATAAATGATCCTTACAACTTGTAGATTCCTGAGCAAGTAGCTTGGACCGTTAGAGTTCAAACTTTAAAGAAAAAGAGTTTCTGTCACGGCAGGTGTGTCCCACTGCCTGGTTTTTTCATTTCTATTTATGTTCATTTCTCTGTATATAGCGTGTGTGTGTTATAGAAGCTAACGTGTTGAATATATTCCTCATTCTCTTCTTTCTGTCTTAAACGTTTTGTTATATGCTTGAGGATCTTGTCTGCATGTGTGCCCATGAAGGTCAGAGACAGGTGGTGATCCCTTGGCTGGAGTTACAGGTGGCTATGAGCCACCATATTGAGTGCTGGGTTTTGAACCCCACTAGAAGAGCATCAAGTACTCCTTGATAGACAGCACTTCAGCGCCATGGATGGGGGTCCATTTTAAACAGTGAAATCACTAACAGAACACAAAGGTGCAAAATAAGTGGTTCAAAATAGACCTTAAAGGGACACATGCTTCTAATGATGAGAACTGAAAATACAAGGAAGAATATTGTATTTACCTCAGCTAAGAATGCACCTGGAGAGCAACTCGATCAAATCATTTGCAGATCTACGCATGCCCTAAGACTTTACTGCTGAAGTACCTCAGGTACTGATTCTGTGGCTGCAGTTGCTGTGAGTGGGCAAGATTTATGGATCAACTTTATGTCAGTCTGTATTTCCTTCTGTTGAAGCTTGGTGTTTATTTTCAAGCTTAGCATCTCCAGAGCAGGACTCAGTTTCTTGCCCTCTTCTAGCTTTCCCTATTTCTATAAAATGCAAATTGCCAACCATTTAGTTATTCACACTAAGTCTTGACAACCCTTCCTTAAAATCTAGGCATTCTAATCCTTTAGGAAGTGGTTTCAAGAGACTCAGGAGTTTAAGGTCAGTTCTTTCTGATACCTTGCCTGAAAAAAACAAACAAAAATCACGTATCTAATCACTCGCAAAAGGACCATCAGTTTGATCTCTAGGAAGTTTACCCTGTCTTTTGGGACTGCTGCCTTTAAGCTCACCAATTGCAGCAATACTCGCCCATTGGCTGCTTCTGGTAATTTCTCAGCACCTTAGTAAGGAGTCTTTGTGGGGTTTGCTGATTGTTTGTTTTTAGGTTTTGGTTTTTTTTTTTTTTTTTTTAAAGATTATTTTATGTGTGTGTTTGGCCTGCATTAATGGCTGTGTACCACGTGCATGTTTGGTGCCAAGGGAGGTCAGAAGAGGGAATCAAATCCTCTGTGGATAGTTGTGAACTGCTATGTCTATGCTGGGAATTAAGGTAAATGAACAACCCTTCCACAGGGGTCTCCTAAGACCATTTATGATTCATAAAAGTAGCAAAGTGATAGTTATTAAGTAGCAATGAAAATAATTTTATGGTTAGGAGTCACCACAACATGAGGAGCTGTATTAAAAGGTAGAAGTATTAGGAAGGTTGAGAGCCACGGACTTAAGTCTGAATTGTATCTCTCCAGTCTGATTTTTGAGATGGTCTTTATCACTCACTATCTCAAGCTCACCTCTAACTCAGGAGCCTCCTGACTCAGCCTCAGTGTGGTATTGGGTGTTCTGACTCTTGAGTGATAGGATTTGGAGGCATGTGCCACCATGCCTAGCTAGTAAAGAATCTTTTTGAAATAATAAATCATCATCCTGCGTAAGACAGCACTTCGTAGTTTTTGTACTCGGAATCAAAACCTCTTTCCAGGGCCTGTATTTCTTAAGGTGCTTTCTTTTCAAAGCCAGTTGTTAGCTTTTCCTGTTATCTGCTACTTTATTTACATTGGTGGTTTTGTTGTTGTTTGGTTTGACTTGGTTCTTCAGAAATGTTTTCATAGTTCATTTTCTTTACATGAACAAATGTTAAAGCTTCCAGAACAATTTTTTGCTATTAGATTTTATCATTCTTTAGATCTTACCTTAAAAATCACCTTAGAAAGCCAGACCTGGTGATTAGTGTCTATAACCCCAGCATTTAGGCAGTGGAGGCAGAAAGATTAGTAGTAGTTCAAGGCTGGCGTTGGTCCATAGCAACTTTAAAGCCAACTGGGTTGTCATGTACCAAAAATAAAAATCACCTCAGAAAATACTTTTCCAATCATTGCATTTGAAATTATCATCCCTTTTAGTATTCTGTCTTAAAAGTGATTGTTTGCTTTTAATGATCACCAGAATATGTCCTCATTTACTTTGCAGGGGTCTTTCCCAGACTGGCCTATTCCGAGTACTGTGATTGTTCTTGGTTTTTTGCTCGTACAATTACATAATTTTGGATGGGGCTGGATTCAGTACTCAGCACCCACTTGGCAGCTCACAGCCATTTGTACTCCAGGGCCAGGGGATCGGATTCCCTCTTCTGGTCTCCAAAGACGTGCATGGATGTGCACATATACATAAACATAAATTTTTAAAAATATATTAAATGTTATCATTTAACACATAGGGTTTCTATTTTTCTTTTTGATACATACTAAGGATTGAACCCAGGTGTCATATGCAGAGATGGCTTAGCTAGCAGTTATGGTTCACAAATGCCATTAACTCCAACTCTATAGAGATAAGATGCCTCAGGTCCACGTTTACATTTATTCTTATAGAGACACATGTTCTCAAATAGTATTTTAAGGTTTGTTATTTTGTTTATGTCACATTTGTTTAACTCTGTGAAGCTGTGTTACTTACCTGTCTTTAAAACACCCGGAGCTGAATGGCCAGTTGTGAGGCAGGAGAGAGGATGGGCGGAGCTAGCAGGCTGGGGGGAAGCTAGCAGAAGGATGAGAGGAGCTAGCAGGCAGGCAGTATAAATAGAAAGGGAAATCGGGAGGGAAAAGAGAAGTAGCCAGAGAAGGAGAAGAATAGGGGACAGCCACAGAGTAAAAGTAAATATGCAGAAGTAAGAAAAGTAAAACATCCAGAGTCGAAAGGTAAACAGTTAAGAAAAGCTGACTAGCAACAAGCCAAACTAATGCCATGCATTTATAATTAAGAATAGGCTTCCATATGTGGTTTATTTGGGAGCTAAGTGATGGCCCCCAAAAGAGCATTAAACAATAACAGACACAAACATTTTAAAAGATAAACTCTTTCTCAAAGAATGATAAATTAAGAAAATTTTAAGTGGTGTGTGTGTGAGAGAGAGAGACAAAGGGAGAAAGAGAGAAAACTCCTGATTTCACAGAGGAGCCTTGAGGTTAAGTTACATACTTGAGGACATAGAAGGGAAGGGCTTTCACAAGCATAATGGTGTACTAATTTGTAGTCTAGGAAGGTCATGTTGTTTCTACTGTACCTCCCTGATTTCTGTGGCATCTTCCAGGATATTAAATTGCATTCGTAGAACAGACTCAACTTCCCTAGTTAAGTTACATCTTTATTGTCTTAGTTAGGGTTTCTACTGTTGTGAAGAGACACCATGACCATGGCAACACTTGGAAGGAAAACATTAATTGGGGCTGGCTTACAGTTCAGAGGTCCAGTCTGTTATCGCCATGGTTGGTGACTGTAGGCAGACATGGTTCTACATTAAGAGTCTCAGGCAGCAGGGATAGAGCTGAGACACACTTCCTCCATGAGTCCTTGTGGAGCAAGCACTTCTAGTCAGACCACCACAGAAAGGCTCCATTTGCTTGATTGTGTGACAAGACTTTTTCCATTCATTTCCTATTGTCAGAGGCCTAGGATAGAAAGACCATCTATAGCTATGCACCCTCTGAACACTCGTGTTTGTTCTGCATTATTGGTTGGTGTTCTACTTGAGGGTAACAATTCTTTGGATATATTTTGTTATTTAAGCCAAATAGGAAGTTCTATTGGTATGTTATCTGCAGAGTTTTTTGGTTTTTTTGGTTTTTTTTTTTTTTTTTTTTTTTTTTACATTTCCATTTTCTGTCCAATTTTCTAATAATTTTGAAACTGACATACAGAATGCTAAACTTTTAGAAAACACTAACAGAATCCAGACAAGAAGTACATGGACATATGTCAACTGTGTTTCTTATCTCAGTTCTCATTGGATATCAGACTGTAAATGGTACCTCTTTTTCATTTTTCAGAAATCATCTATAGTATAATTTAACCATGTAACAGGCATTATCTTCCCATCCTATGGACATAGCTCTTAGCATCCATGATACAGTTAATCAGGGGATAGTTTGGAATCCCTAAAGAGTTGGACTTTGACTGGGATCTTCACCACTAGTTGAAATAGTTCAGACTTTGTAAACTATATTATACATATTTATGAGATTGTTTTTATTGGTTGTGAAGAGTTTTTAAGACTGGAGGTTGATTTTAAGATAAATAGGTAGATCACTATGTCTCAGGCTTCAATGTATGTGATTAACAAACATTTGTCAGCCTAGGGAAATAGAAATTTGTGTTTTTAAATTTCTAAGAAATTATCTGGAATTTGTATCGAGTTTTTCAAAACCAAAAGTTTTACCTATTAATAAAATCACATATGTAAAGCCTCTGATAGGTTCTAGGCACAGGACAGGTGCTCAGAAATTTCTAGTTATTGTAAGGATACATACAGTCCTAACTTCTGCTAAAGATGATATCTCTTCTGAATTTTTATAATTCTCTGTTTTTATCAGTACATCAATATACTTAAGACGTATGCAGGTTCCGTATATAGCTTTAACCTAAATAAAAATTAAAAATCTAGTGAAGTTGGAACTTGTTGAAGTTGGCATATACATGTGTGGTCAACATTAAATTTCTTCTTCAAGCACTCCACCATATATTTATTTATTTGCTTAAGTGCTGGGGACTTGAACACAGGTCCTTATACTTGTACTACAGGCACTTCACAACTGAGTCATCTCAACTAGGGAACCCTTATTTGCTTTTTGTTTTTGTTTTTGTCTTTTTTTTTCTTTCAATACAAGATTTCTCTGTGTATCTCTGGCTATCCTGGAACTCACTCTGTAGACAAGATTGGCCCCAAACTCACAGAGATTCACCTCTTTCTGCCCCCAGAGTACTGGGATTAAAGGCGTGTACCACTATGCCCAACAGAAAAAGGAAATAATCCTTTAATCCCAACATTTGGGAGACAGAGTTCTCTATGAGTTCCAGGACAGCCAGGATGTTACACAGAGAAACCCTGTCTTACAAAGCAGGATGGGGGTGTAAGAATACTGCCCCCCCCCCCTTTGATGTGTACTATTGTATAGTTGGCTTGCTTTGCTAGGTTCTGTCATTTTTGTCATTGCTGTGTTGTGCTTTTTTGGTTTTTGAAGCAAGTTTCACTCTACAGCCTATGCTGGCCTAGAATTGCTCCTATATTGCTGGCTTCAGTCCCGTCTCTGCCTCCCAAGAATTAGGATGACATGTACTGCTACCACACACAGCTGTTTTTAAACTTCTTGGAAGCAGGGATTGTGCTTAAGGAGTCTGCATGTCACTGTTGAGTTTGCTTACTGGGTATTGGTGGCATAAGCACAAGTACATGCCACGTTTTCTTAGGGGTACAGTCTCACTGAGTAACCCTGGTTGGTCTGAAATTTACTGTGAGACTAGCCTTGAACGTGGACTTCCAGCTACCTCTGCTTCCTGAGTACTGGGATTAAAGATGTACAGTGGGTCAGTAATTTTTGCTTGTTTTAAAGAAAGGTAACATAAGAACATTGTCTCTTGAGGAAAGCCTATAGTATTTTTAGTCCTGGAGAAAATATATTTACCTATTAGTTGTAATTTATTAACTTCTGGATTTATGTCTGGAGTATTGGGTCTGCTGGATGCATTGACCACCAGTTCTTAATTTACTTTGAGATTACTAGTATAAAAATGACCATGTATGACGTACTTGAATGAGATTAAGACACATGGGCATCAAGAAGAAAGGATATTAGCAGTGAAAGAACTGTTTCTTGAACAAATATGTTTTTATGTACTTGTAATATGAAGTTTTTGGCCTGGACTTTGTGGCCTAGCCCAGAGGTTTAGACCTACTCACAACCCAACTACCACTTAGCTCCAAATAATCACACAAAGGCTTACATTAATTTTATGCTGATTGACCTATGGCTCAGACATATTGCTAGCTAGCCCTTTCATCTTATCCCAATCTATTTCCATTAATCTGTTTAGCCACGCAGCATGGTTGTCTTTCCTTTGTCAGCTGTTGTCTCTCTCCTGGTATCTCTGTCTGTTCTTCCTCTTTCTTCCCAGAGTCTTCTTAGTCTGGTAGCCCCACCCACACTTCCCGTCTGCCTTCTGGCCAATCAGCTTTTTATTAAGCCAGTAGGAGGGGCAAATATTTACAATGTACCAGCAGTAGGTACACTACATATACTCCCATTTGATATATTCTGACAGAAGCCCTAGGAGATAGGTACAGTTTCTCATACTTACAAATCATGAAGTTGGGGGTGAAATCAAGAAAAAAGCTTAAAAACCACAGTGACTAAGGGCTGACAAGGCAGTTCAGTGGGTAAAGTGAGCTTTGTTCAGTTCCCAGAATTTACGTAGTATAAGTAGAGAACTAACCCCCAGAAGTTAACCTCTAACTTCCACATGCACTGTGTGGCACACACATGAAAACATATTTTAAGTCACGGGATTAACTGTCACTTTTGCACCTTGTCCTGGTTAGGGTTCTGTTGCTGTGAAGAGACACCGTGACCATGAGATCAACTCTAACAAGGAAAACATTTAATTGAAGTGGCTTGTATCATCATGGTGGGAATGGTGGCAGTGGCACATGACCTTTAATTCCAGCACTCCAGAGGCTAGAGGCTAGCCAACCTGGTCTATATAGCAAAAGCCCCCTTGTCTTGGGAGGGGAGTAGTGGGGGTGGGGGGGAAGGATAGGTCAGCCATAGGAAATGGGAAGAGTTAGGTTTAGTTAGAGAAGACATGATATGAACTGAAAATAGTCTTTGATAGTTGAGTATGATGGCTTTTCCATATAGGCTTAGCTTCTTGGGAGGCTGAAGCAGGAAATTTGCTTAAATCCAAGAGGTTGAGGGCAAGTTGAACAACTAAATGAGATATTATTTCTATTTTTTTTAAAAAAAAAAAAAAAACAGGACCAGGCGGTTGTGGTGTCCCAGGACTTGGGAGACAGGGACAAGCTGATCTCTTTGAGGCCAGCCATGGCTACACGGAGAAGCCCTGTCTCAAATCCAAAAAGAAGTACCAAAAGAAAAGAAAGTCAACTGGTAGCACACACTCAAAATATGGGTGAAAAAGATAGTGAGTTTGAGGCTAGCCTGGGCAACATAGCAAGATTTCACCTCAAAAACAAAGACAAGAATTAAAAGAACTAGCATATAAGAACAGCAAGTAAGACTGAGATTGGAAAGTAAAACCAGCCGGTTCTGAGTACCTGATAGAGAAGTCCGTAAGTCTACTTTGTCTCCCGAGTACCTGATATAGAAGTCCGTAAGTCTGCTTTGTCTCCTGAGTACCTGATAGAGAAGTCTGTAAGTCTGCTTTGTCTGAGTACCTGATAGAGAAGTCCGTAAGTCTACTTTGTCTCCCGAGGTTTTTTGCCTTCCCATGCACTTAACCAAAGTGTGGCCAAAATAGCACAGAAGAAAACCAGATCAAACCTGGTTTTGGCTTCCACTGCCCTATTTTAATAGATTGCTTAAGATCCAGTAGACTAAATGTTGATTAAATTAAGACATTTATTTATCCAGCTAAGAAGACAGCTTTTGTTTTGATTTCGTACCACAAATCTTTGGAATTCTTACAAATTCAGTTTTAAAGTTTAAATGGTCTCTTCCCCAAGCCTCATTTGTCTGTTATTTCTAAAGATTTATTTTTATTTTGTGTGCGTGTGTGTGTGCGTGTGTGTGTGTGCGTGTGTGTGTGTGTGTGTGTGTGTGTGTGTGCGCGTGTGTGTGTGTGTGTGTGTGTGTGTGTGTGTGTGCAAGCCCACCTTGTGTATGCTTGGGGAGGACAGAGAGTGGAGTTATGGTTGTGAATGATGGGAACCAAACCTCAGTTCTCTGCAAGAGCAGCAAGTGCTTGATTATTGGTTTTTCAAGACAGGGCTTTTTAACCCTGGCTGTCCTAGAACTCGCTCTAGACCAGGCTGGTCTAGAACTCTGAGATTCACCTGCCTACACCGCCACCATCCAGCTTGCTGCTTGATTATTTTTTAAAATGCATATAAAGTCACTTTATAGACATTTTTAAAAACAGACTTTTTGTATATATTATGATATCCCCTTTCCTAACTCCTCCCAGACACTGCACACACACACACACACACACACACACACACACACACACACACACACACACACACACACACACACACACACACACACTTTCCAGCAGCCCAAATCCACACCTTTCTCATTAGAATATAGACAGGTATCTTTTAGAAAAGAAAAAAGAAGAAAAATTTAAAAGGCAAAATTTAAGCAAACCAGAATGGGACTAAACGAATTGGGGGGGGGGAGGCAAAGAAACATACAATTTCAACATTTGTTTTTCAGCACATAACTGTACCACATGAGCAGTTAAAATTAGTACATTAATTTACTGACTTTAATGTGTCAAATATGAGAGAAATGGATTAGTGAGAAGTGATAGGATTCAGAAGAACGATAGGTGGACAACAGTATCCATTTCTGTTAATGGGGCTCAGAATTGTTTAAAGGGGGAGAAAACCGTATGAATGATCCTGATTACAAAGTGAATTGGAGGACTCACAGACTTTGGCCGCCTTTTTGCTATTATGGAAGATTTTAATAAAGACTGTATGGCCCATAAATCCTAAAATGTTTTCTATCTGGCCTGCTACAAAAAAAAAAAAAAGTGGTTAAGAGCACTGGCTGCTCTTAGAGAGGACCCAGGTTCAATTCCCAGCACCCATAAAGTGGCTGATAGCCATGTATATAGCTCCTGACCTCTACAGGGACCAGACATGCATGGCCAACAATGCAAGGCAAAATACTCCTACAATAAAAGTAAATAGAGATGAGAATTTTTTTAAAAAAAATTAATTTATTATGTTACAAAACACTCTTATTAGTTCACTGATACTTAAATGATAATGGCCATACAAAAGCAGCCTTGTTAATTTGGGTTAGGGAAGTATTTGATTGTTGTATGTGTTATTTCCCAGGTTTAAATCTTTGGTTTGGCCAGCCAGCCAGTTTGATGATATGGTGTTTTCTTGTTACCTGTGCAGCCAAATGGACGGACTGTCGAAGTACCTGAGGATGACGTTGTTAGAACTCCCCGAAGTATAACAGCAAAGCAGCCACCAGATACAGACAAGAAAAATGAAAAGGTAAGCTTGAGAACATATGGTATTGTATGCCGTTTTTTTAATAAAGAGAGTGACACTCACACAAAAAATACATTTTTGTGTTTGATAGGATTGTGTATCTTCCATTTAAGGAAACTCCAAAATCTAAAATAATCGTACTGGATACGTAGTTGAAGTGGGTTTTTTTTGTTTTTTAAAGACTATGTTACCAAATATTTTAAAATATTACAGTGGTGTTAGCGAGTGTTCATTATGCCAAAAGTAATTTATGACTTGATTATTCTTTGTTTGAGGAGGTTCTGACTTTTTGGTTATTTCTTATAGAAAAATAAAATCATGTTACTCATGTTGATATTGTACCTTGTAATATAAAAAAAGTGCTTTAGTGAAACTCAGATGGTATTGTTTAAATAGATCTCCACTGTTAGGGAACTTGAATCATCTATTAACTTTATTTAAGAAAATAAATTTAACTTTATTTAAGAAAATAATTCTATACTGGGATCATTATTTAAAAGGTTCAGATAAGGACGTACAACATGACTCAGCAGATAAAGACATTCCTAGAATCACAATGATAGTAGGAAAGATGGAACTCTTCCAAATTGTCCTCTGACTTCCACAAGTGTGTATGTGGGGGGGGGGGGTGCGGAAAGGGTTGTAAGCTGCTCATTGTGCTGGGACCTGAACTCAGGTGACTATTGCTCTTAACTACTAAGCTGTCTCCAGCCCTAAGGAGCAGGTTTTTATGCAGAGAATAATTTGTTTCTCAGGTTATAATATTGGCTACATTTCTTGTCATTTGAGAAAAGCCTTATAGATAGATATAAAACTTAGTCTAGAAGGAAAACAGTGCACACACATACATATCTTATATATGAAGAGCTAGAGTGAGGTATGTGAAGCAGATTAAAGTGCTTGCCATACTTTCCTAGGTTGTTTGCTTTTTTTTTTTTTTTAATACATTTTAATGTGTGTGTTTTATAGCCCAGACTAGCTTGGAGTTTACGATCCCCCTGCCTCCACCTTTATAATGCTGGGATTACAGCTTCATGCCACCACATCTAGTAATTTTTTTGTTTGTTTTTTGTTGAAATTGTATGTTTCTTTGCCCCCCCCCCCAATTCGTTTAGTCCCATTCTGGTTTGCTTAAATTTTAACCTTTTAAATTTTTCTTCTTTTTTCTTTTCTAAACAAAGATCTTTGTTTTGATATGGAGGTCATTTCTAGTAGAGATCATATAGGGCTATAGGCCAGGTATTATGCTGTTACTGAAGTGGTAGAGAAATAAATGCTGTTTTTACCTTTAGAAAGATTGTAGTCTAGGTAAGGAAAGGCAGGCGGGAGCTCTCTGATAAAATGGGGTATTTGGTGCTAGGTATTCAGTGGAGAAGAGGAATCCTACTTGGGTAGCCTGAAAAGACTGATTTAGTGAGCATGGTGGTACACACCTTTAATCCAGCACTCTGAGGGCAGAAGCAGCCAGACCTCTGAGTTCAAGGCCAGCCAGGAAGATGGGTGGTATTTCAGTAACTGGAAGGAGGAAGCCAGTTTTAGAGGGAGAGAATCAAATGAACATATTCAGATACTTTTAGAGTGTTAAAAGATGAAGTCAGTGATATAAGAATTCATTTTATTCAATGAGTGAAATATTTTTACATCACTTCAACCTACAAGTAACACTGAAGTGGTTTTATTTATTCTTAGTAGCTGAATAAATAAGTAGTTAACTACACAAGATCACATAGCTGATAAATTTCTTCTCTAAGGCAGCAGTTCTCAAAGTTTGGTCAGTGAATCCTGAGAAAGGCGCCCTAGGGGCCCTTTAGTTGAGTCCCTAAAAACAAAAACTATTTGATAGTAATGAAAGCGTGATTTGCTACTTTTTACTGTGTTGATGTTTGCACTGGTGCTGCTAAAGCAGTGGGTGAAGTTGCTAACTCTTTACCATGATTCCAGACAACACATTGAACTACTTGCTGCTCTTTGTTCTTACTGCTGTCGCTCCGTTTTGAAAAAGTTTGCTGGTTTCCTGTGAGAGTGCTTTATCAAAATGTAATAGGAATGATGTTAGTCTCGATTCTTACTCTGTATTTGGGGACACGCACAGTTCTGTCTGCGTGTATGCCTACATGACAGAAGAGGGCACCAGATCTCTCTCATTGCAGAGATTATGAACCACCATGTGGTTGTTTGGAATAGAACTCAGGACCTCTGGAAGAGCTGCCAGTTAAGCCCCCTTACCCTGTATTTGTTACCACATTTATTTTGTGTATATCCATATGTGAGCACACATGTGATCATGATAATTTGCAAGGAGGAATCTGTTCATTTGCTTGGCCTTGTGGGTTCTAGGAATTGAACTCAGGTTGTCAGACTTGGCAGCAAGTACATCTACCTAATGAGCCATCTTGCCAGCCCTAAATCTTAAAAGCACTCACTTGATTTTTAACTATTTTTCATGAAGAAATGTGACTGTTTATAAAAGTGTACTGCATTACTGAAGAACTTAAGATTGTCTTAAGGTAAAACACTTATACAATGAGCTGAACAAGTTCAGCTTTCCTTTGAAAAAAATGATTGATACACAGTGTTAGTTAGCTTTTAGAACTTGGGTATATAGGCATTTTCACAGGAATAAACAGAATAATCCCATCAAGAAAAGCAAGATTATGTTTTCTCCAAATGATGAAAGGACTTAAAGAAATTAAAATTCAGAAGATAGATTTACTGCCATGACATTAACTTACATTACTGAAATGGTGGGTGTAGTGTGGTGGTTTGAATGTTATTGGGCCCCATAGATTCTGGCACTATAGGGAGGTGGCCTTGTGGGAGGAAGTGTATCACTGAGGGGTGGGCTTTGAGGTCTCATATGTTCAAGTTAGACCCAATGTGGGATACAGTTCACTTCCTGTTGTCTGCTAATCAAGATGGTAGAACTCTCAGCTCCTCCACCACCATGTCTGCCTCAGTGGCCCCACCACGATAATAGTGGAGTAAACCTTGAATTGTAAGCTAGTCCCATTGAAATGTTTTCCTTTATAAAAGTTGCCGTGATCATGGTGTCTCTTTACAGCAGTAGAAACTCTTACAGTGGGACATGTTTTTTATCCCAGAATTTGGGAATTGGGAGCGGGAGAATCAGAAATTCAAGGGCAGCTTTTCCTGAGCTAAGTAATAGTTCAACTTGAGGCTAGCTTAAGCTACATGCGACCTGTGTCTACCAAGAAATATCTAAACGTTAAATAAAATTTGTGTAACTTAGTGAACCAGTATTTTGTAGTTGACCAACACTTACATTACAAAGTAATGTATCAGAAAGGTATGGTAGTGTAAACCTTTAATCTCAGTGCTGTAGAGGCAGACAGATCTCTCTGAGTTTGAGGCCAGCCAGAGCTAAATAATGAGGCAATCTGTTTTCCTTTGTTTTTTAAGGTCATTAAGCATTCATTCAAAAGTTAATTTCAATGTAGTAGAATAAGAAAAGTGTTGATTTATTTTATGTGTATGGGGGTGAAAGAGGGTGTTGGATCCCCTGGAACTTTACTTACAAATAGTTTCTTCTCTAAAAGTTCTTCATGCTTTCTCTGTGCTCTTAGAAAACATTTTACGGGTTTGTTTGTTTTTTAAGGATTTGTTTGCTTTTTATTTATTTGTATATGTGTATGCCTTTGTGAATTTTTGTGTAGCATATGTGTGCATTAAATCCCCTGGAATTGGAGATACAAGCAGTTGTGAGTTGGCAGGCATGGGAATTGAGAACCAAATTACTTGCCTGCTTTCTTCCTACATTCCTTTTTTCCTTAAGGAGTTTTATTTTGAAATAAATAATTTAAAAGATTAGTTAATAAACTGAGTGCGGTTGTGCGCTCCTTTAATTCCAGCACTCAGGAAGCAGAGGCAGCTACATACATAGTAAGACCCTGTCTCAACAAAAAAATTATATATTTCTCTCACCCCCAAAAGAAATCTCATGTCTTAATAACCATTTGTTTTTTGTCTTTTTCCTCCCAATCATTTCCAACCCTGGAAACACCTGATGTAATGCCAAGGGAGAATACACAGAATTATTTGAAGAGAGAAAAATTCTTCATTGGATGTTATCTCTGTGTGGGCCAGGGATATAATTCGTTTGCCTATACACAGACTCTGGGATTAACCCCTAGCACCACAAACATCAAAACAACTTACATTCAGTACGCTGGGCAAAGAAGTTCATAGCCTGTTCTCACAAACTTGTCATTTTGTTTTGAAAAATAGCACTATGTAGATATAGTTATATAGAGATAGTTGCGGTTATTTTTAGATACACTGGCATAAATAACTTAGTGTCTAAGAGTATCCTCTGATCAAGAATTTGAGAATTATCACCAAACAAAATAATTCCAAAGCAGCATAAGTTGAAATAAGTATCAGCTAGAACAACTTGAATGATGCTGAGTGCATAGAGTGCTTTCTTGCTTACATTTGTGGTTTTCCTTGTTTTGTGGATCTTGGAAATTATGATAGAAGTTAGAGCTTTACAAGTCGCTGTTTCTCAAATGTATGCACGCTTTAAGTGTTAAGTGAGTTTACCTGGGTTCACAATTTAATGTTGGAGTTACTTGTTTGCATATTTTGGGTAACTCCTAAGGAAATTCTTGGAATTCTCCAAACTTGCCTCATATTCTTTATTTCTTAAGAAATTATCATATCACACGAACGTGTGTGTGAATAAATATCTCATATGAAATTTTTTACTTGCTTTGTTTTTTTGGTGGACAAGAGCTTAATCTTTTAGCCCTGGTTGTCCTAGGACTCAGTGTAAAGACCAGGCAGCCTCAGGCACAGAGAATTCTGTCTGCCTCTACCTATACTGGAATTAAATGTTTGCCCAACTTTGTTTCTATTTAACAGGATTCCAAAGTAGTTGTTTTGTAATGGATTTAACAGTTAATTTATCAAAGCTTTTTCATGCTCTAAATCTAAAAGAATGGAGGCATTTCAGTATAGAAATATCAAGTCACAAGCCAGACAGTGCGGTACATGTTTTTAACTCCCAAACTTGGAAGACAGAGGCAGGTGGATCTCTGAGTTTGAGGACAGCCAGGACTGCACTAAGAAACCCTGTCTTGAAAAGAAAAAGAAGAAGCAGCAGCAAAAATATCAAGTTATAAACCACAGAAAAGCTATTGTTTATTTAGCGCTCTCAGGAGTCGTAGACCATGTATGTAAACGTGTATTTTGTGGTTTTCTCACTTTTTTAGGCATTTAGTTATGGATATTGCATATTTGCTTTCATGAGTTTATGTGTACCTTATGCATGTAGAAACCTGAGGGTGTCAGATCCTCTGGAACTGGACTGCGGGGTAGTTTTGAGCGTCTGTGTGGCTCCTGGAATCAAAACCCAAATCCTTTGTAGCAAGTACTCTTAACCACTGGGTAGCTAGCTCCTGAGATCTGCCACATGCCATTGCACTCAGCTTCTACGTAGGTGCAGGGAATCGGGACTAGTGGACACTTCCCACTGACCCTCCCCTAAGCACATCTGTAGGTTTATTAGAAGGAATGAAGGTGAATGCACTATAATAGATTTGCTGGGAGGTCATCATTAGGAAAGTAGCCCTTTACTCTGAGTAACTCTGTAAACATGTGGGTCTCTTGATTCTTGTATCTTCCTTCTAAGAGAAAATGTTCTTTTCTACTGAGAGACAAAGGGAATGGATCTGAATGGGAGGGCAAATGAGGGGGAACTTGGAGAAATGGGGTGGGGGACTAATCGAGATATATTGTATGAGAAAAGAACCTATTTTTAGTACAAGGGGGGAAAGAAAATAAGGTAGGCCTTGAGTATGAGAATTGTTCCTAATCACAGATGTATGCTACTACATTACATGGGTCAAGATCAGATGATTGGGTTTGCATTACATGCACTTTTACTTGCTCAAACCATCTCACCAGCCCTTGCCTTTACTTGATGATTGGAGTGTTGCTCATTTCTTCATATACTTACTGGCTATATGTCCTTTTTTTTCCTCTCCAGAAATGCCTATTCAGATTGTTCATTTTAAAATCAAATTATTTGGGATTTTTTACTATTAAATTGTTTCAACAATATTTAATAATGTACCTGATTCCATGGTGGACTATGTCAATAAAATAGGGTTGGGAGTATAATAACAAGAAAGCTAAACTGTTGTGCCAAGGGTTTCCCCCAGGGGTGTTAGCTGTAGAAGGGCTCCTTTAAAAGTGTTAGACAGTAGCTGAGACCTTAGGGGTGCAGGCCTGTAATCCCAGCTACTTGGGAGGCCACAGCAGGAAAATCACTAGAGATACAATTTAGGGGCAGAGTGCTTACATAGCACGAATACACTATGTATACAAAGGAAGTCTTTCATGTCAGTAAGCTGACTGGGACAAATAACTATATGTTGCATATTTATCTTCAAACTTCACATGCGTATTCAATCTCATCTGAATGAACATTTTAGTAAAAACTTTTAGAAATACTGGTAAAGTTAAGACATACTTAAGTTTAATTCACAGTGATATTTACTAACAAATCTTAGTGTACTTGAGTGAATATAATTCTATCCTTTTTTTCTATCCTTTGATTGAGGGAGAAGGTGGAGATTGTGTGTACCAGTAAATTTAAGCTTAGAAGGGCTTGGATAAAGGGTCATTTATTTGCAGGGGCATGGGGATATAGTGGCTTCACTACTGAAGAAAATGTCTCTTCTTCCCCCTCAGAAACCATTAATTGCTTAAAATGCTTGCATAATTAACTGCATATAACCACTCAGAGAGGGGTAGGGCCGGGCCGTGTAAGCGCCTCCTCACTTCATGATGGAGTGTTGAGAAGCCTCATCTCGTACTGGTCTAGTACAGAGTGTGGTAGTCATATTGTGCCTGGAAAACAAGCGCTCCACACCTTCTGGCTCTTGTCTTCTCCTTGCCACTTCCTCTTAGTGCTAACTGAGCCCTGGAGAGGGTGACACGGTTGTTCCATGTAGGGCTTTAGTCACTTATTCTTAGTACAATTACTGTCCACTGACTAAAACTGATAGCAGCAATAATCTGCTGCCATAAACAAATATTTAGGAGGCATTTGACATTTAGCAAAATTGTAGCAGCTTCCTCAGTAGGATCTATGACCTCACCCTCACCACAGCCTTTTTAATGTTTACACTAAGAATGTGAATTCTTGCCAGTGGAGCAGGCCTCAAATCCAATCAGAATGGCTGGTTACTCCCGTACCAGTCTTTTGCACCAGTGGGGACATCTTGCCTGGCAGATTAGAAGAGTAGCATGTAGACTCCACAGACAGCCAAGTAAGACTATTGATGACAATTCTCCCCTGGCAGCCTATGTAGGACCTTCTGGTACCTGAAAGCAAGACAGCAGAGAGGAAGCTTTTAACTCACCTCTACCTTGTCTGCTACATAAATAATTTATGTTTAAATATCATTATTAAATGTGCTTTTACAGTTAAGTTAGTTGAAGTAGAAGGGTATTTGTAAGTTAAGTGCAGAGTCTGGAGTTAGAGCTGGACTTTATTCCTAGTTTCACACTTAATAATCTTGGATATATTTTGTAATCTTATGACCTCAATTTCTTTATTTACTATATGTTCTGGAGACATCCGTTATAGGAACCACTTGTCACATGTTATTATTGAACACTCGAAATGTAACTAATCTGAATTGAAATTAAGTATAATATGTACAGTTTCACACAAAATTAGCCATGATTGCACCAGATACCAAAGACCTAGATTACCCTCCTTTTCATCCTATGTTGTAATTTATCACTGAAGTGATAGTATTTTAGATTATTGTACTAGTTGCCTAGCCTTATAAACTGTTATAAAATGTTAATATGCCTATATAGCTAAAATAAAATTTTATTGGAACAGTTATCGATTATAAGCCTGCAAAGTAGTGTTACAAAGCCACCAGGCCTTTAAAGCCTAACACACGGATTCTCTGGTTTTTAACAGACTAAGAAGTTTGCTGTTCCTGCTCTAGATTGTAAGAGATATTCAGTGAGTTATCTTTTCTTTAGAATGGGTGTGACAGAGACAGAGATAAGAAGTTACTTGGAGAGAGGGAGTTGGGGAATGCCTGCTAATGAGTTCAGTGTGGGGCTAAAGAAAATTATGAGGATAATTTTACAAATTAATATATTTTGAATATATTAAAACCTGAATTTTTTTGAAATTTGGATTCTTTTTAAAAGTAGATACAGCAACCTGTTAAATATAATAAAGCAGTATATCAAACATGATACATGATAATGAGAACATTCAAAAAGCCAAATGCAAATCAATTTTAAAGAGAATAAAACCACTTGTAAAAAAAAAAGTAAAAAACAACAGGGATTTTAAAAGTACACTCATGTCAAAACAGTTTTTACTACATTTCAAAATTCATACCATTTAAGAATAGAGTTGTCCTTGGATCTCTGTCTGGTATTGGCACCTGGACCCCATGCAGATCTTTACAGTGCTTAAATCCCTTATACTATCATGTACTTTCTTACTTTGTGTCTAAATTATTTATATTACTTAATAAAATGCAAGTGCTATATGAATATTTTTTATACTGTATTGTTCAAGAAATACAAAAAAAGTCTGCACAGGTGCACTTTATTCCCTCATGTATTTTCAGTATGACCTTGGTTGAATCCATCGATGGGGAACTCACAAGTATATGCAAGTTGACTCTATTTGCAAGTTGCTCATAGGTAGGAAAAGCACTTAGAAACCATGTAATCTTATTAAAATGCAACCTGTAAGTTTAAAGAAGCTGCACAGGAATAAATGAATAGCTAATCTCAATAAGTAACTTAAATGAGTGACAAAGTATATTTAGCAAAATGTTCAAGGTGGGTGTGGTAGCCCACAACTGTAATCCAAGTGTGCCTATGTTGTAATCCCAGTATACTGGAGAAGGGGCAGGAGGCTTAGGAATTTGAGGTCATCCTCATCTATATTTGAAGTCATCCTGAGGTCAAGGAGAGCTTACCTCAGTAAAACAAATCACCAAACTCTTACTATATTGCTAATATTGTTTCTTTTCTGGAGATACCTAGCTAAATGCAGAAACTATGTAGAGTTTTTGGCAAGCTTTTGAAAGGACAATACAAAATTAGAAGAAGGAATTGGAAGACTAGTTCAAAATTTGTATCTTGTTGCTATTTTTATCTTTATTGAATTGTTAAACATACACAGTCTGAGATATTTTTGCACATTGCTTTGAAACTGACCAAATACTCTTGCTTTGTACAATTAATATGTTGATTTGTTTTACATAAGGCTTATCACCTTATGCAATCAAACTATTATTTGGTACATAATTTTTCTTCTGAAAATAGCAGTAGGTTTTAATGTTATTGCTCCTAGAGTAACATATTACAGTATTTATTTTGTACCATAATGTAGGACACATTCATAATGTGGTCTTGGAGCCAAGCAGACCTTGAGTTTTAACTTCATTTACTAACTTAGTGTGACCCAATAGAGCATATGTAATATTTACTTATGATTTCTACCATCATTTTTTCATCTTAAATGGAGTAATACCTTCTGTGAGTGTTTTTAAAGAATAAATGAGAAAATTACTGTAATTAACACAAATTAACCATTCAGTAAATGAAACCTCTTATTGCCACTTAATATGCTATTTTTTTAAAATCAAACTTAAATTTTTTAGTTGTCGGCATCATACATTTAATTATGTATTTTACCGACTCCTACCTTTTCAGAAACATAACACAATAATAAGTAACATTTTATTTTACTATTTCAGTCAAAGAAAAATAAGAAGAAATCAAAGTCAGATGCTAAAGCAGTGCAGAACAGTTCACGCCATGATGGAAAGGAAGCTGATGAAGGTATTTGAGCAAGGGAAAGGCCTATTAAAATTACTTATTTTTTTAACTGAGGTGTCTGAATACAAGCTGCATTTGCTTCACTTAATCTTGTATGTAGCTCTTTTTTTTTTAATCACATAAGGATCTGTGATGTTGTCAAGAAACACTTTGGTTATCAAAATCATTTAAGCATCCAGTGGTGCTTATCCTTTAAATTTATGTTTGCTCAATATTCTGAGCAGTGTAGGGCCATTCATCTTGTCTTTGTTTCCCAAAAATATGGTTTGGATTTTCCCATTTTTCTTAAATTTACCATTACTAAAAGGCTGTGTGCAAAATTCTTGAATAAGCCATTTATTATCATCATACCCTACACTCATGCATTAGTAGCAGTTTTAACACTCTCTGTCACTTCTACCCAACAGGATAAAAACATAAGAGACAGTTACTTTCTGTCATTTTTTTCTAAACCATGCTCAAAATTTTTATTAAGAATCAAAACTAGAATAAATTTTTTGGCTAAAATAACATGAAATTAGAATAAATTCTTAGGGCAAATTAATATAATCAGCACTCTTGGTTTTTAGCTTAATATCTAAATTTATTATATCTGTCCCACCCCATTTTTCCCCCCTCAAAACTACAACTTTTTTGTTTTCCCCTTACTGAATAACATTTTTTTTCTCGGGCTATGTCAGGAGCCTGGGAAACTAAAATTAGTCACAGAGAGAAACGACAACAGCGTAAACGTGATAAAGTGCTGACTGATTCTGGTTCATTGGATTCAACTATCCCTGGGATAGAAAATACCATCACAGTTACCACCGAGCAACTTACAACTGCATCATTTCCTGTTGGTTCCAAGAAGAATAAAGGTATATTAGTGGAACATAAGAATGGTACATCAAAGCAAACTCCTTTAAGTCAGATGTACAAAATATTATGTCACAACCTATTTTGATCTGCTAACATCATTGTGCTGATATACCCTTCTTCATAAGAGCATTGTGAACCACATCCTGGTTTATCATAACAGCAGTGTTGTTAATATTGCCTAATGAATGGCTTATTAAATTAAAGTTTGCCTTTCTGCCTTGAGTTACATTAGAAATGTTGTTGCTTTTCTCCCTCGTGTGTGTTGCTTTGCCCAGTCCTCCTACATCTCCATTTCTTACAGTGAGTAAGACATTGATTAGATGGCATATTTACCACTATTCTGCATGTTGGGCACTTCCATTCCAACATGAAACACGCATGTTGTTGTTAGAGCAGGCTCTGTCTCTCCACCCCCAGTTTTGTTGTTGTTGTTTTGGTTTGATTTTGTAAGTACTGATAAAGCTAGACCAGAACTTCAAAGATGATTGAGTCCTTCCCACCAAGAACTCAGCTGTGCAAACTATTTAATATTGAGAGCTACCTCAGGGTAGCTCTTTGCATTGCTAGTATTTTGCCCTGAAACAGCAGTTTATAAAGTGATGCTGCTCAACTTGCTGCAAAGCCTTGGTTTGCTGGTGACCTTCCTGTTTTCTGTCCCTCGGTTGTTTAGATCACCTCTTAACCTTATTATTTGGGTTTTTTTTATCTTTGTTCTTTGCTTGCTAACTTACTGAAGTTTACTGCCATAGCACAGAAGTGCATTCTCCTTGTCCATTCTGCTATCAAATAGTATCAATAGTTTTAGTGTTTTTGTTGGTGACCCCCTTTTTTTTCTGATTTGGGCATGCCTACCTTGCTTGCACCTCGTGTTTCATAGGTGTTCTGAGTTAGTTTTGGTTTTGTTATATTGTGATACCTATGCTTATTTTGTGCCAGAGAATTGGAATTTTTATGTTAGAACATATAATTCTCAATTTTTTTTTTCTTTGCCATATTCCCTGTTATAATCCCAAGTCTGGCAATGCTCTTAAATTGATGTGCTTGCTTCTGGGATTATTGAAAAGGCAGCTCATATTGAGATGAGGCAAAGTTGAATCCAATTTCAGAGCTCAATTTTCCAGTTCCTACCTAATAGAACCTTCAGAATTTGGAAGCATTGCAGAATAACAGGCAGTGCTTATAATAACTTATAATTGGGCAGTTTTCCAGGATTTGACATTTTAATTGACTACAAATGTGGTAACTAGAGACTCTGTTCCCTGTGGGTATGTGAAATATGTTGTAAAATCACCTTTTTCAATGTCAACTGGCACTTGAAAGAGCAGTTTATTATAGATAACAATTGTATGTTACTCCTGATTTAATGTGCACAGTGGCCTGTTTAGTATTAAATAAATTTTATTTTTGTTTCAACCCAGGTGATTCTCATCTAAATGTTCAAGTTAGCAACTTTAAGTCTGGAAAAGGAGATTCTGCACTTCAGGGTGAGAGAAATTACATGTAATTTAAACTGAAGGCCCATCAAAATAGAAACTTGTGTACATGTCTCTTTCCTACATGAATGATGTTGAAGGAAAGAAAGGGGGTTATCTTTAATATCTAAATATGAACATAGGCCAGATTTTGAAAAGTAGAAAAGGAAGCTCGCTCACACTCTGTGGTGTCAGTATGTTCTATCTCCTTCTCTTCCTGTTTATAAAAACATTGAGTAATAATGATTCGTGTATCATTTATGCCAATACAGAAAGATCGTTGGACATAAGTATAATAGGGGCATATTTGGGATAAAAAGACTTTCTCTGTATCTTAAGAATGTAGCTCTTATAAATTTTAACTGCTTCTTTGATTGTATCAAATATTTTGTAATAAATGAATATAGTTTAAAGTTATTGGGTGCTTCACAACCAAAAATAACCTGATTCACTCATTTCTCATCACTGAAGCAAGCAGAGCAGTATGCCGGCCTAGAGCAGAAGTGTCACTGAAAAGGAAAGCACCTTTTCCTCTCAGGCTTGTCTTTACCACTCTGTCTTCAAGTCCTCACTCTAATTGGTCTGGGCCAACGCCATAGGATCTATTTAAATTTCCCATGCAGTCATTATTCATAATATAATATACACGACTATATTTAAGGAAAGAACATGTAGCTAAGAAGTTTGATTTCATAGTGGGTGAGTATTCAGAATATAATAGAATGTGTTTCAGTTTGTCATTTTACCATTGAGAATATTACTAGTATGCATGTTACATGTAAACCTTCTGTTGAATTTTAAATTAAGAAATGATCTCTTAGTCAGGTATTGCAGTATATGCTTGTAATCCCAGCACTAGAGAAGCAGAGGTAGGAGAACCATGAAACTAATATGAGCTACATAGTGAGACCCTGTCTTAGGAACAAACTTTAAAAAGGGTCTGGTGACCATGTTTATAGTTTTACTACTTTTATACTCGAGCTATGTAAAGGACAGTAAGAAGGAAGAGAGGAATAAACATAAGCCAGTTTATCACAGAAACGTGAAAGTGCCTCATTTTAAACAAGAGATGATGAATCTTAATCTCTACTCTCTTTTCTTTAAGTTTCTTCAGGATTGGGTGAAAATCTTACTGTCAATGGAGGAGGCTGGAATGAAAAGTCTGTAAAACTCTCCTCACAGATGAGTGCAGGTGAGGAGAAGTGGAACTCTGTTCCATCTGCTTCTGCAGGCAAGAGGAAAACAGAGCCGTCAGCTTGGACTCAGGACACTGCTGATGCCAATGCCAATGGGAAAGACTGGGGAAGGAGCTGGAGTGATCGTTCAATTTTTTCTGGCATTGGTAAGAACTTTTAGGGAAAATTTAATTCATTTGAAATTAGTGATTTGATTCAGGTTGGATTTTTTAGGATTGGTGACAGAAAGCAAACCATCAGTAGAAATATTCCTACTCTGCGCATAGTAGTGCATGCCTGCGATCCCTGGAGAATCAGGAGGTCATCTTCAGCTGCATAATGAGTTAGAGGATAGCCTGGGCTATGTAAGATCCTGTCTTGTGCGTGCCCCCCCCCAAAAAAAAAAACCAAAAATAATTATAAAAGCAAGAAGAAACACTAGTTCTGCCATGCAGAAGTGATAGTGATGGTTAAGTGATCTCAGACTCTGCATGGAATAGAGCAAGTGGAAACTAACATGAATAACATCGTTTACTTTTTATATTGTCTTTTTCATATATTGTTTGTCGCATCAGTATGGTGTGTATTCTTAGGGATGTCATGAAAATGAGTAGATGTGATAGATTTTAATAGCTCTATTGTGTATAAATAAAAATTATAAGTGAAAGTACTAGATAAGCGTATAGCATCTATTTTATACTCCAAAAATACCTATTGGTATTTTCTCTCGATTATAATGGCAAAAATTAATAGTTTCCCTTTGTGTTTTAAGCAACATGTGCATATCAGTATGGAAAACTGCAAATATCACATCACCCAATGGCAGTTGGAATTGTATTTATGGGTTGTTTTTTTTTTTCTGTACTGCTTTTAAAAAACTAAATTAAATATGTATTTTTATGTTCCTTTTTCTCTTCCCCAAATTTGTAAGGGGAGTTTTACTTGCTCTTATGAGCATGTTTGTTTAATGGCCTTGTGTGCTGTATTATTTAAATATAGCATAGTTTACTTAGCTATTTCTTTATTATTGGAGACTGACTCTTTAAAAAAACTGTATTTGTTTAGGATAGATTGTTGGGAGTACATTGGGTTAAAGAGAACATGAAGTTCTCCATCACACTGTCATTTACTTTCATCGTATTCTTACTAAGGCTGGGCTTTGTTTGTTTGTTTATGTCTTTTAAGTCTTTTCTGATTTAATAAGCAAAAAAAATCATAAATTATTTTGGTTGGCATTAAATCACTGATGCAGTTGGAAACTTTTGCCACATGTCTAATGGCTTTATGCTGTTTTGTTGACTTTTTAATTGAAGTATAATTCATCCTATAGAATATTGGTTTTTTTTCTTTCCTTGTGGGGTTTGGTATTGGTTTATGTTCTGTCGGAGTCACTGTGTAGCCTTAGCCTAGAAAAGTCGGTTTAGGGACACTTCTCAGCCTTCTAAGTGTTGGAAATAAAGTTGTGAGCCATCGTGCCCTGCTTGGACAGGCAGGTTTTTTTTTTTTTTCTGCTTTATTTATGGCAGGTATTTTTGATAGCTCGGCTTGGGGAGTATTGGATACTAGGAAGTTCTTAGTTTGCAAGACCAAAAACCTTCTTGTACTCTTAGCTTTTCAGCCCCTGTTGAAGACTAATGTTCTCAAGAAGCAAACTGCAGTTTATTCACTAATACTGTTGCAAGTTTGCTCCAAAAACTACATGGAAACACCAAAGCCTGCTTACAAACCTGCATCCTTTCCATCAGACAAAGGGGGACAACGTAATAGAGGAAAAGTACCCCTCGTGTTTAGTGAAAGGCCAGGTTTGTGGAATGATGTGGGGGCGCTGACCTTGTAATATATTACTAGCTTATGCAGAAGCTATGTAGTTTGACTATTAGAGCATAGATTTGGTCGTGTTTGCCTAGTGTTACAGCAGCCACTTAGATGGGCTTCCTTAACTGGATTCAAGATTTTTTTTTTTAATTGAAAGAGGTCTGTACTGTTTTGTTGAGGAAAGGCAGATATGTGCATTTGGTGATTTGTCATTGTGTGGATGTGTACTTAAACTAAGAAAACCTAGGCTGTCAGTAGGTGAGAAAGTCTCATAGGGCCACAGATATATGTCACCTGCTATTGACCTATGTGTTGTTCTATTTTCAGAGAAATATTTCGAAAATAATAAAAAGGTAGTATAATGAAGTAGAATAAGGATAGACTAGTTCAGACATGTATTAGGAGTTTATGGAAATTTAGTTATGTAACCCTGTACCTCATATTTAAGTTATTTTAAAGATTGATTGTAATGAATGTGAGCTACCACATTTGGTGCCTCATCCAAAGTAGTTGCTATAGATGATGACATGGTTTGGATAGTGAAAAGAGTGGGCTTGGGAACTGACTAAGTCCCAGTTATAGCCAAGTCGTTTTCGAGGTATTAGCAAATCATTTGTAGCTCTAAGACAACCTAGCAGGGTTGACGGAAAGAATTAGAACTCAGTGTATGGGGAGCCATACACATAGACACTCAGTAAATAACAGCTATTGTTATATTATTGGTTCTAATCTTTAAATATTGCTATTAGAGTTTTAAATCTGTCGAGTTTCAAATTTCACTGCAAATTGAAGGTCGCAAGTGATGTTCTTTATTTTGCCAGCTGCTTGGTCTAGTGTGGCTAGGGGTGCCTCTAAACAGAACTCTGCTGCTTTTGCATCTCTCACACTTAACTCTGCTGTCTCTGATATGTGAAAACAGTCTTTGATTTAGTTAACCAAAACAATACTGCTTATTTTTTTTAACACTTGTTATCTTAAAAATTGATTAACATCAGATATTGCTATCAACATAATTATTAGTTTGTGAAGTAGCAAAGATCCTTATGTTGTAGGGGACAGTGACTCAGATTCTGTGATCTGACATTGACAGTTTATTAGCATAAAAATACTCCTAGAAGGCCTTCAAGTTAAGATAGTGGTTTTCAACCTTCCTAATGCTGTTGTTAAATAAAGTTATTTCGTTGCTACTTCTTAACTGTAATTTTGCTACTGTTATGAATTGTAAATAATCGGTTTTCCAGTGGTTATGGGTGATTCCTGTGAAAGGGTCATTTGACACACAGAGTCACTGCTCACAAGTTAAGAATCACTGGGTTAGGAACCATGCTCTTGTTACTAGTGCACTCCACCAAACTTCTGGTTGAACTTTGCTGTATTTCTATTCATTCTTACTCAGGAGTTTATAAGTGAACTCTTTAGATAATATGGACACACATACACAGTAACATTTAGGATCTGTTGTTTCACAGTATGCACTGTTATTGGTGCTGTCAACCCAGCATCATTAAAATGGATAGGCCTTTATTTAATCAGCACCAGCTATCCAGACTATCCATAGTAAACAAATATCACATAAGTGGGGGACTTTTCATTTATACTATCTGAGTCATATAGCAGCGTCCTTTGGACTTTACTGATGATCTATTTCATGGTATCTGGAACACTAGCCTAGAGCAGAGGCTAGCAGATTCTTTTTGTAAAAGCAAATAGTAAGTAGTGTAGATTTTATCAGCTCAACTGTGCCATGATACCAAGAACACAGACAGACACTTCATGGGCAAATGAGCGTTTCTGACTTCAAAACACTATTCATTCAACTTTTTTTCAACTACTTAAAAATACAAAATTCTGGCCAACTATGGTGGTACACAACAGCACTTGAGAGGCAGAGGCAGGCAGATCTCCGTAAGTTCGAGGCTAGCCTCATCTACAGAGCAAGTTCCAAGATAGGCAGGGTTGTTCTACAGAGAAATCCTGTCTAAAAAATAAGTATATATGTAACTCTTCTTAGTTTGTGAGATCCAAGATCTAATCAAAATCAGTGGTTAGACTTGGCCTACAATATGCACTTTGTTAAACCATGGTCTCATCAACCACATTTCATTTACAAAAGTGCAAGTTAATTGCTTCCTTCATTTGATGAGTATACAACACATGCACGTGCATTCAGAAAGTAAGCAGCTGAGTGGCTAATATGCTAGATATTACCCCATTTGTTGAGTAATTACTAAATTTTACATTAAAATATAATTTTGAGTGTGTAATGAGATAATAATCTTTAGTGAAATGCTAGCAGGCTCATCTATGAGCAAAGCAGAAATGTGTAAATTAGTGAAGACTGTGAGGGAAAGAAGTGATTGTTACTTTTATAACCAGATAGCTTTGGGTCTGAATCCATGGTGAACATGAGAATCACCTGGTCTCTGTGCCCCATAGAATAGCTTCATTTGCTGAGAACAGTGGTTTTTTACCTTAATCCCCACAGTGTATTGGGCCACCCCTGCTCTCATCAGCTCCTCTAACTCTTCACCCAAGAAAAAATAACTAAACTTAGAAAATAATCAGCTTCAAACAACTCTTGTCTCTTACTCTGTCTCACCCCTCTGCTTAATCAATCCCCTTTAACTCTCTGTGCCCTAAAAATCGAGCTAACTCAAACATTTTCTGATTGTTTTTCTGCGTTCTCAGGATATATGCATCTAGCATTAAGATTTTGTTTTACTGCTTACCTTAAAGAAGAAAAATGGAGCTTTTTTTCAAAATTTGGCATTTGATATAACAAGTCAAACTGGTATGAGTAGTGGTGCTGAGCTAAATGTAGTTATTATCAGACTTTATTTAAATTTACCCTCACCCCCAGTTTTACTCTTCCTTTAACTCTTTTGCTATGTCTAAATTTTTTCTTTTAGGAGAAATAAAGTCCATGTGCAAAGTATAGAACTATTGATATTAAACATCCTTAGGAAATCTCATTTTTAATTTTATTGCATTCATTTTTATTTAAGGGTCTACTGCTGAGCCAGTTTCTCAGTCTACCACTTCTGATTATCAGTGGGATGTCGATGATGAATGGTCTGGGTTAAGTATGTCCTTTTAAATTTTTTCAGTTACTTTCCTCAGAATTTTCTTTCTAGAAGCCTGAGTTCATGCTTTATGTCTTAGTTTTAATCCACTCTCTCCCCTTTAAAGGTCATAGTGATATAATTCAACACCAGACGTACTACGTGGAACTTGATTCCGATACCTGTGGATCCATCATGACTGAGCCGTCTTAGTTTCTCAGTTCTGATTTTTAAATGAATAATTCTATTTCTCTGGTCTTATTATAAAATAAGGAGTAGACTCTACAGCTGTGGCTTTGAATTGTTTGTGGTGTGTGCACATTTTTGTGGTAGTAGGCGCCCCTTTCATTATTCAGTTTCCAACAGAAACATAAGTTTAGAAGAATCATCTCGGTGATGGTGTTCAGGAAGCAGAGAGGCAGGCAGATCTTTGAGATCTCTGAGTTCAAGGCCAGCCTGGTCTATAGAGCTAGGGCCACACAGAGAAACTCTGCCTCTAAACACCAAAGAAAGAGAAAAAAAGAAGGGGATGGGGGAAGCCAACAAGCGAGGTGGGTGCTGAGGAGAAGCCAGGCAGGGCTACGTAACAAGACCCCGTCTCGAAAGAAAGGGAAAAAGAAAATAGTTTGCATGCTGAAAAAGCTCACCATCTTCCTTTAAAATTACAAACTTCTAGGGTTCTCCCACCCCCCACATAAGTCCAATTTTCAGAAATTATTCATTGCTCTGAATTTTTATGTTACATTGTTTCCTGCTTTGTATATATTCTATCATTTTGGTCTTTGTTTTAGAAGAAAAACAGTATGGATTTAATGTTCTTGCGTAAAAGTTTTAAAATTTTTAAATTACCTTCTGAAATTTTTTTTACTTTGACTTTATTTTAATACTTTTTTATTTGAGTTGAAACCTCCTGAAAGAGAAACTTGATTACTCTTATGTGTGCAGTACCTTGCTTTTTTCCTTTAGGGACATGCAGGATTCTGACAGAATAACCCTGGCTAGCCTAGATCTCACAGTGATCCACCTGCTGGGCTGCCTGAGTCCTGGGATTTAAAGACATGCACCATTGTTCCCACTGTTGCAGTTCTTTACAGCATGTTTAGTGTAGTGTATGGTAAAGTAATGATTCAGTAGGAATGATGATAAAAGTAAACACAGACTCTCTGCCCAGGCCTGCTCTCATTTTTCTGCACTTTGTCACCTCACTTAATACTTAAAACAGTTGTAGATACTATTTTTCCTCACACTTTTCAGAGAAAGAAATTGAAGCAGAAAGAAATCTCTTTGAACAGGTCACACATAAAGCTAGATAAATGGAAGAGGATGAGTTAATCCTTGTTTTCTTTAGCTCCTGTAAGGTACTTGGTAACAGATAAGGGAGAGAAGGTTAGAAAGGTAATTGAGAGGCCCCTGTCTGAAGACAAAAAGTGGAGTAAAGACTGTTCTGTGTTGTTCTGTATTGTGTTGGTGGGGTGTAAATGTGGCCTCACTTTGGAGCCCAGCGGGCTTTAAACTCTCAGTCCTGGAGTTCTCAGGTTACAAGTGTGCACCTCCATGCCCAACTAAGGCTACTTGTTTGGAAAGTTTAATTTTAGTCCTGGATCTAGAATACAGTATTCCATACATTTTGAGCTTTGTCATTTGTTTTAGAATCTATATTGAACTACAAACTAGAACAGAATCTATTCTACATTTATAGAGAAATTATACATTTTGAGAAACCTCTACAAATTATAATGTATCAAGTATAAAGATAGAAAGTATAAGAAGTATAAGGATACAAAAGCCTAAGTTTTAATGAAAAAAAGTGTCGGTGCCGCTTTCAGGAAAAATAAGCCACAATGAGGGATCTGGGCTGCTGAGAGTTAAGGCCACTGAGCCAGCAGCTACAGGCTGTCCTACTGGATACTCTCCTTACCTGTATGAGAGTTTTCTAATATGAAAACCATTGTTGGCTGCTAAAGAAAGAAAAGTTACATATGAGAGAGTGTTGGTGATATTCTAGATGCTTCAAGCCAGGTGTGTTCTGGCAAGATGGTTTGGTGGGTGAGGGCACCTGCCTCCAAGCCTTACAGCCTGAATTTGATTCCTAAACCCACATGATAGAGAACAGGTTCCCACAGTTGTCTTTTCATTTCTACACACACACACACACCATCGTCTACCAGTAACTCCAGTTCCAAGGGATCTGCTACTTTTTTCTAGCTTCATGGGCATGGCACACAAGGTAATCACAATGTAGGAAAGCACACATCACATAAAATTAAAATATGAAAAAAATGGTGGTGCACACTTTAAATCCCAACACTTGGGAGGCAGGTAGATCTCTTTAAGTTCTAGACCATAAAATAATAAGTCCCAGAAGAGCTAGAGCTGCACAGAAAAACTCTGTCCCCCCCCCCAAAAAAAAGAAAGAAAAGAAAGAAAGACAAACCAGAACAAAACAAATAATTATATACATAACACAACACACATAAAGCGAAGTGCCCAGTACTTAGGGGTAGAAGCTCTTGAGGACCAGGTAGGAGTTCAAGGTCTTTCTTGACTATATTATCAAGTTCATCACCACATCTAACCTGAACTACTTGATACTTGAGACCCTATTGTGAGAGAAATTCTATACTTACTCTTTTACGTGTGTATGTGTGTATTATATATATAATTCTAGATATCACTTATATGTATCAAAAATATCACCTTCAAGTTTGCTGTGCCCTATTGATAGCTTTCTACATTCAAAATTTATTTTTAATTTATTTTGTCTGAATTTTATTTTTGTGTCTGTGTGTATCATCTTTAATGTGATCTTGACTTGTTTCTTTGGGTGTGTATTCATTGAATTATCACTTATGAATTTATAGAATGTATTATGTAGTATGTTATGGTTGCTTTTAATATCAATTTGCCACAAATTAGAATCAACAGTTCCTTAAGAGCTGTCTTTCATGTGAGCCAACAACCAGTAGTCACTCATTCCATAAGGCAGGGTGCTTCAGTAATCCCAGTCTACTCCTTGGAATGTTCCTGGGGATCTTCTGGTCTCTAGTCCATAATGAAAGTGTAGAAACTGTCTGCTGTGAGTGAATTGGCCAGCAGTAGCAGCAATGGGACAGATTAACTTGGTGGCCAAGTGAACAGAAGGCTGCTTGGTGGAGGATTGAATCTGTGTTTCAACACTGGAGAAGAATTTACTGTTTTCTGATAGAAATAGCTGATCCCTTAGTGGTACTCACCTTTAATCCCAGCACTCAAGGGAGACAGAGAGGCAGGCAGATCTTTGAACTTGGGGACAGCCAAGGCTACACACAGAGAAAGAAACCCTGTCAAAAACAAAAAAATTAATAGATGATCTCCAGATTGAGGCCAGCAGAGCTATTCTTGACCTTAAAACCTTAATCCCAAGCAGATTAAATTAAGAAATAAATTCCTTACCCACATAATATATATATATATATATATTAATATATTAATACAGCTCTATATTAACAATCATTGGCAGACTTCATGAAAATTTCTGATGGGGAAATGTAGTCTTAATGAGTAAGACTACATTATGAGTCATTTTCAAGAAAACTATGTTTAAGAAGTTCATTAGGGCTAGGGAAGAATGCAAAGCCATGTTCAAATACCACACTGCCAAAACAGAAACTACATAGTTTGAAGCATTTTTCACTGGGACATGTCTGGATAATAATGTTTGGATTTGGGTTATTAAATTAAGTAGCTTTTATTTGATCCCAGTTAATTAAAAATTAATCTCTATTCAGTAAAGAAAAAAATAGCATAGGGTTTTATGTAGTCAGCACAAATTTATGCTTCTTTTAATGTTTTTACAGAAATTGAACCAGAGTCCAGTTCCCCGACTTGAACTCACTGAGTATTAAACTAGGTTTTTGTTCCTGCCCACACACTCTAGCGTGTTCACTAAAGAATGGGCATGTGTTAGTATGCTGCATATTTAGTTCTCCAAACTCTTTGTACTTAATAAAGACAGCCTTTGAGACATTGGACAAGTTTCCAGAGCCTTCCACCAATGAGTTTCCTCAAGTGAAGCTCTTACATTTGAAATCCTCTAACAATATTGCTAACAAGTGCTTGGAGTAAGATGAGCAG
Source organism: Phyllotis vaccarum (assembly GCA_033318265.1). Classification (NCBI taxonomy): domain Eukaryota; kingdom Metazoa; phylum Chordata; class Mammalia; order Rodentia; family Cricetidae; genus Phyllotis; species Phyllotis vaccarum. The sequence continues at coordinate 1,407,014 of JARWLC010000001.1, forward strand.
TTGGCTCCAAACATCTTCTAGGTCCATTTGTGCTTATAAGAATGACTACGGTTTCTGTATTTAAGATGTATCAAATATATTGGAGCCAGAATGTAGCTCACTGAAGAACATTTGCCTGTCGTGGGCAAAGCTCTGGGTTGAATCCCTAGAATTTAAAACAAAAAAAGTATCTTGTGGAGATTTCTCAAAAAATCTATTGATTGAAAACATTAGCTGCCATTTGTTGAGCAATTATTACATTGCTATGAGCTGCTGCTGTCAGAACTGCACGAAGTTGGTATAGGGCTTCTTGAGATTAAGAAATTTAGCCAAGTGTGGTGGTGCATGCCTTTAATCTGTTAAGACAGCTTGGTCTACATAGCGATTTTTAGGACAGCCAAGGCTACATGAGGCCCTGTCTCAAAAAAGAAAAAAAGTCAGGCTTGATGGTGCATGCCTCTTATTCTAGCACTTGGAGGCAGAAGCGGGCATATCCGAATTCAAGGTTAGCCTGGTCTATAGAGTGAGTTTTAGGACAGCCAAGGATACACAGAGAAGAAAAGGGGGTGTGGTGTGAGCAGTATTATGTCACGTTAAGTGATAAAGGGTTGTTAGTGGGCATTTGTTTGACAATAAGGCCCATTTTCTTAACCTCTGTATTAGTGCTCTGAAGTGCTGACTGAATGTCATACCCATCTGCTTGTGTTGTGATACATGGTAATAAATTTTGAGCCTGGAAGGGACTGCCTTTTCTGTAGCATACTTAACACTTGTAATCACTTATTGCACTTTTTCCTGACTAGAACTTTTGCTTATTTTTTAATTCTTCCTATGGTCTTGAGGCTTAGCACAATCCCACCCTTGTATTTCCCACAGTCCCTTCTCATAGAATGTGCCCCTTTTATTTTCTTATGCTTGCACATCTCCACTGAATAGTTGACGGTGGCTTATGGCCACTTACTTTTTAACTTTTGTACCTACTTAATTCTGTTGCATGGTTAGAACTTAATAATGAACTGCCTCATGAGTAGATGAACTTAATTCAATTCCCATGCACTTACTATTAGTATATGTTTTTCTCACATAAATTTAGGGTCATATTGTGCAAAAAGTTTTGTCTGTTTGGACTTTTTTGTTTTCCTGTGAGCATTCTCTAGATCATTCTTTAGTCTTCTCAAGTGTATATTAAAGCTTTCGTGAAGATCTTTGAGTATCTCTCCTGTCAGAAAGTTGACCTGGCAAAATTAAAATAGCAATAAACATAAAACAGATCCTAAAGTATATGTCCACGTTATGTTTGATGTTATCCTAGGAACAAATCAGTGGGACAGCTTAGATGAGAAGTTTCAGAAGCAGTGAAATGCATATCTAAAAAAAAAAACTTTGTATTTTGTATTAGTAGCACTAAGAAATTATCAGAAATTGTTGGACTTCTTTCAGTTAAACAGTGCTAGGAAGACTTCCTGGCCATTTAGAAGTAAAGTATAATTTTGCATCTTAAACAGAACTTGACTATAAGTAGATGCTGTAAGGATGTATGTGGGAGTGGTTTACAGGGAGGAGAGGGAACCACTTAGCCTGGAACATTGAAAACCTTGTGCTCCCTTCTCACATGGACCAGTGATGGCTTCCTAAGTAAAATGTCAGTGCCTCTGGAACAAAAGATGGGAATTCAGAAAGTTTGAGTAAAGCTGGTTTTGAGACTAGGGTACTCAAAGTCCTGTAAGTGGCTAAGATACTTTTAGAGTCATCAGATAAGAGGCACTTAACATTGGGAAATGTTAGAGGCTACATGTTAACCATTAGTTTGTCATGATTTGGTGAATTGGAAGAACCTAATCTTGAAGAGTTTATAAAGATGGGAGAAGTGTATTATGAAGTGTCATGATTTTGGTACTATGATTAAAGCTTATTTCTGTGCCTTACAAAATAAATTGGTTACAGTAATAGGACCAGACAGACCTTAGGTTAGGTTAAAGATGGGAAAAAAAGTGCAGATTTAGAAGACTGACAAGAAAATGGCGTTAATAACTAATAAGTCTATCTTGTGGTGGTGTGCTTAGCAACATTTGGACAAAGGCTATCATGTTTCTACTTTTTGCTAGCTCTTAAAATATGCTCAGAGAAAGAAGAATAGTTTAAAATTACAGCTTAATTCAGCATAAAGAATTTTTAGTGTTTGAGTTTTAGCTTTTGGCAGAATGACAGATAACTAATTCACATTGTTAACTTTTAGATGGCTTGTCTTCTGCTGATCCCAGCTCAGACTGGAATGCACCAGCAGAGGAGTGGGGGAACTGGGTAGATGAAGAAAGAGCTTCATTTCTGAAGTCCCAGGAACCAATCCCTAATGACCAAAGGGTAAGTATAAGGAATTAAGAGGTAATTCTTTGTTAAGAGACAGAGGACTGCCAGGAAGTGGTAATAAACACCTTTAATCTCAGCCCAGAGGCAGGGAGAGAGCAACCAGCACTGTTACACAGAGAAACTGTATCAAGACCAAGGGAGACAGATACAACTACTGAGGCCACAGAGGCAGGGACAGCTGAGTGGTTGGGGACATTAAGCCTGAAGACTGTCACCGTACTTTCTGGGGATTTAGATCTTTTTTTTTTTTTCATTGCAGATTTTGTAATCAGGATTAGGGGTGTAACTATAATAGAACATGTGCATAGCATATAATAAAAGGTCGAGTTCAATCATCATCAAAAAAAAAAAATCATGGACTAAAAGCCATATTTCAGAAAGTTGAGTGGCTATATTAGTGTTAGGGGCTGAAGTAATGGCTCAAGGGTTAAAAATCACTAGTTACCCTTCAAGAAGACCAGATTTTATTTCCTACAACCACATGGTGTTTCATAACCATCTGCAACTTATCCCAAGGTATCTAACAGCTCAGGCACCAAGCACAGTATCTGATGCACTGACAGGCTAAACATCTATGTGTAAATGGAGGTTTCTCTCCTGTCCACCAGTTCCCGAATAATCACAGAGAGACTTGTGTTAATAATAAATGTTTTGGCCTATGGCTCAGGCTTGTTACTAGCTAGCTCTTTTTTTAAACTAATCGATTTCCATTAGTCAGTGCACAACCAATCTGTAATGAGATCTGGTGCCCTCTTCTGGCCTGCAGGCATAGGTGCAGATAGAACACTGTACGTAATAAATCTTTTAAAAAAAAAAAAACCAACTTATACATTGCTTTTTTTTTTTTTTTTTTTAAGAGAAGTACTAGCAAATAAAAGGTTCATGGGAAAAAATAAGTTAATAGGACTGGAGGAGAGGCAGCAGGTGATAGCAATATATAGTATGGGGAGTGGCAAGAGAGATTTTAGCACAGGTGGTAGACTTAGTTACAGAAGAGCATAGAGTCTGATGTGGCCCTGTGCTCTGCAAATCAGTTTAGACAGTTTAGCAATTAACTTTGTTTGTGCATGCTAATGTGGAGAGGACTGGGAAGGTGGCCAATAAAGTGCTGGCCATATAAGCTTGAGGGCCTGAGCTAAATCCCCAGAGCTCACATGAAGCCACACCAGTAGCACAGATCTTTAATCCATAATGTGGTCCTATAGCAAGAGAGGAGATAGAGATAAGAGAATCCAGGAAACACTAAGCCAATACATAGATTCTGTCTTAAAATGCAAGACAAATATCAACACCTGAAGTTGCCCTCTGAACTCTATGCTGGTGTCATGGTACAGATGGGCCTACAGTCATACAAACAGATAAGCACACTTGTATGTATATACACACTAGGGGGAGAAAAACTGGCCTTGAGATGGACCATAAATTGCTAGCCTCGGCTTCAATAAAATAAGGGTCTAGAATAAAGTTTGAGGTCTAGAGAGAGAGATGGAGATATTTGTGCTGCTCCGCTACTCAGTGTTAGATCCCTTGCCTAGTATGTATGTGTAGACCTGGATTCAATCCTTAACACTGCAAAGAAAAGAAGCATAAATTAAAGCTGTGTTAAGTATGGATAGATGCTCAGAAATGCACTAAGCAGTATCAAGAGCTGAATGATACTGTATATTTCTATAAAAATTTTAGGTCTTTAAATTTCTAGAAAATTGAATGGACACAAAATTCAAGGTAGTGGTCCTTTTCTCGGAGGTACTATAAAAATGGGATCTAGTGTTTGGCTGTTGTCAGTAATGCTAATGGGACACTTTTTAAATGAACTCATACAGCCCAAGCGGGCCTTAAAGTCCTGATTTTTTTTCATCTTTTTTTCATCCTTCATTGGGGAGGGGGGTTGTTTTGTTTTGTTTTTGAGGCAGGTCTTCTCTCTGGGCCTTTGGAGCCTGTCCTGTAGCTCAGTCCGTAGACTAAGTGGGCCTTGAACTCAGAGAAGTCCTTATGCCTCTGCCTGGGATTGAAGGCCTGTGCCACCACAACTCAACCCATCCAGTTAAGTTTAAGGAATGTAAGTGTTGTTAGCCATAGCCATGTTATTATATTTTAGAAGGTAAAGACCAGGCACAGTGACATATTATTTCACAGTAATTGTTTTAAGTAATATAAACTTAACCAGTTGGGTTTACTTTAGTATTGTGCTTTTAATGTCAGGTTTCAGATGATGATAAGGAAAAGGGAGAGGAAGCTCTTCCAACTGGAAAATCTAAAAAGAAAAAAAAGAAAAAGAAGAAGCAAGGTGAAGATAATTCTCTCACACAGGTAAAGTTCTTGAACAATGAGCATTTATTATGGGACACCTACTGTGGGTAGTATAGAAAGATGATGTACAGACACTAAGAATATGTAGAGAAAAACAGCATGTGAACCATCTGTAAAAATGTGGGTGTGTGTGCGCGCGTGCACCACATGTAGCTTAGTGCCCACAGAGGTCAAAGAGGCCATCAGGTTCTCTGGAACTGAAGTTAGAAGTGGTTGTGAGCCACCTCGTGGATGATGACAATCGAACCCAGTTCTTTACAAGAGCAACAAGTCATCCTGCCCCCTCCAGCGAGCTTAAAATACGAAATTTGGGCGTGTTTGAGAGTGGCTGCATAATATTAGTGTCAGAAAAATTGTATTACGCTGGAGAGGTGGCTCAACTGTTAAAAGCACTTTCTTCTCTTCCAGAAGCCCTGAATTCAGTTCCCAGTAAGCACATGATGGCTCACAACCATCTAGAATAGGATCTGATGCCTTCTTACAGCATACAGGCACACATGCAGAATTTTTCAAGAATTGTATTACCCTAAAAATATATCAAGATTTTACACCTTTAAAACTCAGATGAAATTGCACGTGTACTTTTTGTCATGAAATGGTAGGTGGGAACAGCAATACCAGGTCACACATGAGAAGATAGATTCTAGGGGCTCTGTACATAAGTCTTTAGCTTTACCAACATGTGGATTGAACTTCAGTTTCCCTCTCTACCTGCCTTCTAATCCTCCTCTTCAGTGGTAACACCCACCCCACCCCACCCCATCCCAGAACATCTTACCTATGTTCTGCCTCCAAAACCAGCCAACACCACTTTCTGGCTCTCTCCATACTGCCAACTAACCATGACCTTTCAGAAGTCGTTTGCCAAGATGGAGGCTACCATCAACCACCTGTCCCTTTGTTTCTTTGGGTCTCTGAACTACTGTGGGATCAAGAATGATAAAGTTCCGGGGGCATCACTTTTTCACAGACCACTTGATTGTGGAGTGCAAGGGTGCCAGTGTTTCCTGAATTTGTAAAACCAACATGATCTTCCAAGACAGAAAGTAGAACCTTCAAGAGATGAAGGGTAAAATTTTGGACGCCATGCTAAAGAACCTGATCGTCTATTCTTTTGCCTCTTCATGCCCTGAGTTGTGCCTGAACTCTTACTCCTCTCCAGTCACAGACTTTTCCTAGAGAACCATTTCTTTATAAATGATTTGGTCAAATCATCAAGAAGATAGGCAGGGACTTGGGGAGGTGTCTCATTTGATGAAGCACCTGCTACATAAGCACAACACGGTGAGTTTAGCTCTCCAGTACCCACAGAGAAAGCTGGGCATGGTGGTGTTTGCCTATTAATCTCAGCCTCAGCAATAAAGGGCTGGGCCAGAAACAGTCAAGAGATTCCTAAAGCTCATAATCTAACCAGTCTCACCAAATTGATGAGCTTTGGGTTTGGCTGCATGCTGAACTTAAATGCACATCAGAATTCAATTAATTAGTTAATATTGTCATCACATTCCATAGAGCAGCAATATTGGGAAGAAACTTTAAATGGCATTTGCTTATGTGTGTGTGTATCTGTGCCGTGGCATGTATGGAGGTCAGGGGCCAACTTCTGGGAAGTCAGATTCAGGTTGTTGGGCTTGGTAGCAAAAACTGAGCCCTTTCACTGCCAGAAAGGAGACTTTGCAGACATCTCAGGTAGTTTTTGCTAAAGTCTGGCATTCGTATGCCTTGACATGCACTAGATTCTGTGTGGTTTTTTCTGTTATTATCATTTTTATGCATGTATGTTTGTTAAATGACAATACATTCAGCTGTGCTTCTACTTAATATTTTAAGGCATATATATATATGTAAGCATGTAATGTGATTTAGGATTAGTTTGTAAGCCTTTAAAATCTTAACAACAATCACAGGAAGACAAGACTTTAGAAATTTCCTGGGCAGACTTTTACAGTTAAGGGAATAAAGACAGGAAGCTAAGAGATTTGTAATTACATTGCTGAGACATGTCATGACCAAATTTTGGAGTTCTCTGTATATCCTTTTTAATATGTACATGTTAACACATTACTCTTTTACTGTGTGCCTCTTGTAAATTGAATGTTAGTTTATTTTCTTTGAGTTGGTCTATTTGATTAGAATGGTTCCCATCTGGGCTGGGGGGTGTTAGTATATGTAATTTTAAGGGGATGGGATTTGAGACAAGATTTCACTCTGTAGGTAGCAATCCTCCTGCCTTGACCTTCCGGTGTTGGGATTACAGACACCAGCTCACTGTGCCTGGCTTGGACACTTTTTTCAGTGAATTTATTTTCTTAGGATATCTTCTGGACAACAAAGTGGATTTTAATCAGTAAAGAATGAAGTTTAATCTCACAGATAACTTCCTTCTGCAGGACGTAGAAGAACTAGAAAAGGACATTAGAGAAGAGTTGCCTGTGAATACCTCCAAAGCCCGTCCAAAACAGGAGAGAGCTTTTTCCCTGAAAACCATGAGCACTAGTGATCCAGCTGAAGTACTCATCAAAAATAGCCAGGTGATTTTTAAAGAATAATAAAGTTTTCTTGACTTTATAATTACACAATTATTAACATTTTATTCAAGTACTTATGCAAGTACACACCATTCTGAGACGTGCAGTAGAATGTCATGCTATGTAAAGCACCTCCATCTGTCACTGGGTCATCATCAGAGCTACCAGACTGGTTGTTAAACTACATTGGTGCTTATATGTAAATAACCCTTTTATTTTACAATGAGTGATCAAAGAGAACCTGTGTGCACTTCTCCTTTAAGTGAAAAGATTTTTAGCTCAGTAAAGAATGAAAAAAAAATGTGGTAGTGGCCCACATCTTTGATCCTAGCACTGGGGAGGCAGAGGCAGGTGGATCTCTGTGAGCTCAAGTCCAGCCTGGTCTGCAGGACGAGTTCCAGGTCAGTCAAGGCTACACAAAGAAACCCTGGGGTGGGGGGAGCAGGGTGCTGAGATCCATAGAAACTTTGAAAAGAAAAAAGCAGTGTGTCAGTAATGCACAACTTTAATCCCAGCACTCAGGAAGCAGAGGCAGGGGAACCTCTTGAGTTTATGGCCAGCCAAGGCTACATCTTTATACCCTCTCTCAAGAAAAAGAAAACGGAAGCATAGGTCTTGATTCCCCAGTGCTAACGAGGATTGCTGCACTAATTTTTCCTTTTAAAGGACAGAAGACCTAAGAGAACATGCCTTTGCAGGCTGCGTTTACCCAAAATATACACCGCAATATGGCCAGTTCAGTTTCCTAAAATGCCCAAAAGGTAGTGTTTGCTTTGTTACTGTTTGAGATGAGGTTTCATATAGCTTGGCTGACCTCTCAGACTCACCAGAGCTGGCATAAATTCCTGATCCTCCTGCCTCCTCATTCAAGTGCTGGGATGACATATTTTTTAATCATGTGCTTTTATGGAAGTATCGATGAGTCAGAAGAGACTAGTTTGTGAAAGGTTTGGATTAATGACATGAAGCAAAAACTTGATTTTTCATTGGGTGACTTGCATGTGTTGGTTTGAATATCCCCCTTCCCCAAAAGACTAATATATTTGAATACTTTAATTATGAAGTATTAGAACTCTTTGATAGGATTAGAGTGATTAGGAGGTGTGGCCTTGTTGGAAGAAGTCTTTCACTAGGGTTGGGTTTTTAGTTTCAAAAGCCCAAGCCAGATCTCTTGGCCTACAGAACAGGATGTAGCTGTCAGCCAACATGCTGACCACCATGTTTCCTACCATAAAGACTAACCCTCTGAAACTGTAAGCAAGCCCCCACTTAAATGCTTTCTTTTATTAGGTGTCTATTAAAATATATCCTAGGGACCTATAGAGTTGGCTCAGTGTTTAAGAGCACAGGTTGCTCTTGCAGACCAGGATTTGGTTCTCACACATCCACATGGAGACACCAGGCACATGATACACATACTTACAGGCAAAACATACATAAAATAAATCTAAATAATTTAAGTAAAATAGATCAATTTGAATTGCCTGGCTCCTTTACACACATTTAGAACATGATTGTTGTGAGTTGTGTGCTCCCTGCTGTTTGAGGCTGCAACAGTGGATAAGAGAGCATCCATCCCTGTCCTGGGACCATGGACTTGGACCAGCTCTGACAAACAGTACTGCTGAGAGAGGAAGCTCTAGCAATGCCATCCTACAACAGTGCCAAGCCTCCTTCCCACCTAGATTAGATGCTTTTAAATCCACAAAAGGATAAGATCTTAGGAGTATTACAGCAGAGAACATTAGACACTCTGGTATTGTATCTGAGTCATGCTCAGAGGTCATTTTATGAAAAAGCAATTGAGCCTTTGTATGACTTAATGTAAGTGAGAAAATACAAAGGGAATAGATAACAGCTGCGGGTATGGCTGTAATATAAGGAGCTTTAAGGAGGTGTGCGTGGCAGGAACGTAGATTCCATACTTGTATAGAAGGAAAGAATGCCAGCAGCTCTGAGCTCACAAGGAGCATTATCGGGTTCTGGGTGATAGTGAGCGGTGACGCTGACTGCTCACACCAGATAAGCATTCTTAATATTCCTCTTGTGACTCACTACCAGACCCAGAGGTCTGAAGACCCATACTGGTTGCTTGAGTAAGTAGGACCCTTTCCACTGTCGGCCTGTGGGACACACAAGCTGTTGCCGTTTGCAATATCCCTGCTTGTTAGGGAGGAGATACGGGTAGATGAGCAAGAAAGATGTCCTAAGCTCAAAGCCAGCCTGAGCCAGTCTGGGCTAATAGACTGGGTGTCTCAGAAAAACTAAATAGATAAATAGACGTATTCACTATTTCTGTATTTTAACAGTTTTAATGAGTTTAAAGTTGGTGGAAATTGATTCAATTTTTCTAAAGTGCTATTTATAATGAAATGGTAGAATTCCCCTTATTTGAGATTCATTGGCTATTTTAACTTTTTTCTTTGTCTTTTTTTTCTTTCTTTTTTGTAGTTTTTCAAAACAAGATTTCTCTATTTAACAGCCTTGGCTGTCCTGGAACTTGATTTGTAGACCAGGCTGGCCTCGAACTCACAGAGAACCTCCTGCCTCTGCCTCAGTGAGTTCACAGTTAAAGCTGTGTACCTCCACACACCAAACTAAATGGATAACCCACTGAGGGGATGGGTGTTGTCTTACTCATTCTGTCAAGTAGCCCGAGTTGGTAGAGGCTGTTTTTAAAAAGCCCTTCCCCCCCCCCCCACAAAAAAGAGCTTTTGGTAATTTTAACTTGTATATCCTTACCTGTTTTACCACTGTGTTCATAGATGTTGTAGATGACGCCTTGTTGGTTGTGTCACTAGAGGGCAGCAATACCTATGAACTAATTAGAAACCATTTAATGTTGCTTGCTGCTACTCTCTAGACATTGCTATTATATATATATATATATATATATATATATATATATATATATATATATATATATATATGAAATGTATACAAAATTTTATTTCAAAACAGCCTGTCAAGACTCTTCCACCTGCTATCTCTACCGAGCCATCCGTTACCTTATCAAAAGGTGATTCTGACAAAAGCTCCTCCCAAGTGCCACCAATGTTACAAGACACAGACAAACCCAAGTCAAATGCTAAGCAAAACAGTGTGCCTCCCTCACAGAGTAAGTGCTTTGTGTTTTTCTTACATGGTGTAAAGGTTCTGATTTTAGGTATCTGGTAGAATAGTATAGCAAGCCCTGCCTTCTGAAGATGCATGGTTCCTTGAACACAGAATTGAGTTGTGGGGGCCAGGGAGCTAGGATAGCATGAGCAGTGAAAATAATGAAAAGCTGGCTTGGCGTGTGTGCTCCCCTGGCTCTTCACCCTGTTCCTTTGCACATGTTCCTGGGGTTGCCTGGGACTCTCTTTCCCTCTTCTCCAGCTGTCAAGCAACGTAATGATGCCCCATTTCAAAGAGAGGCAGGAGGGAGAAGACACCAGCTGAGTATAAGCAGTTATAGTTAATACCTTTGCTTAGGAAAAAGAAAAGCAGATGATAGCTTACTTGAAAATATCCAAGACTTGCAAACTTAAAACATGATATTTGAACATTTAAAAGTTTTTTCATAGTTGTTCCTTTTGTATTATTGATCCATACTGACTATCCTCCTTATATTTTTCTCTCCTCACCACCATCTATCTCTCTCTCTCTTAGCCAAGTCTGAAACTAACTGGGAATCTCCAAAACAAATAAAAAAGAAGAAAAAGGCCAGACGGGAAACGTGAATTTTTTTCCCCTGAATTTGGACATGTGTTTACAAACACTGTCTTGAAGATTATGCTGTTTATGCAATAATTTGTGAACATGTACAGAGTTTTATATAAATTTAAACCAATTTTTAAAACAAAACTGAACCACCATAAAATGGAATAAAGGAACGTTAATTTATGAGATTAAGAGGTCAACAGAATACATGCTACAGTGCTGGAAGGCACTTGGGAGAGTCTTTTCCATTAACAAGAATGATCTTGATTGAAGAATATTATCCTGGTTTTACAACAGTTCCCTGTTTACAACAAGATTGTACCCCGTCTCATTCGCAGCTGAGGAATAGTGGACTGACTAGAAAGAAGGCCGCCTAGAAACCAGTGGGCAGCTCCTTGGATCTTATGCACGAACTTAGACCATTTGAATCTGTTTTATGCTTAAATCAAAGTGCTTTGATCAAATGCGTAATCTGCCATATCTTTACATATTTGTTGTAGCAATTTGTATTAAAAGAATCACAAGTGCAAATAAAAAGTCATTTATCATTTGTTTAACTAAACTGACTTGGTTTAGTTTACAGTTCTTAAAAAGTTCTTAATTAAAACATTGAGAAATGCAATTGACAAACACTTGTATGGCTTACAAAGTTATTTTTGATAGTCTTACATTACTTGAATTATTCAAAGTAACAGTATATTTTAAATTAAGAAAAGTAAATATATTATTTGCTTGGTATGTTTAAGGCTGAGACTAACAGATGCTCTTGTTTATGATTTGAGAACTTTCAGGCAAAACCAACTTAATATTTTTCCTTTCCCTACCAATTTTGCCAGTGTCAACTCTTAGTTGCTAGTAATTTTTTTACTTTAAAAATGAAGTAATTTACAATTGTTGAGCAAATGATGGAGAATGAAGTAGTCAGACAGCTTTAATTGACATTGTGGAGACCTCCAGTTATCAGGAATACATTTTTTTACTGCCTTAACCTGTAGTGGGTAGAATATGCATCAATTTCTTGAAGGGGGATTCATGTTTTTATAAGAATTTTCATGTAGCTATTGCAATTGTGGTGAAAAAGGAACGTTTTCTGCTTGAAACTGTTGATTTAAATGACATGTGATCTGTCACCATTTTCAGGCACTGTGTGATTTCTAGGAAACTGGCAGGCCTCACCTCTCTGTACCTGTTAATAGTGCATGCTTGGCCATGTACACTGTAAATAGCCTTTACCAAACGTGTTTGACAAGGACCATAATTAACATCACTTAGTGAATTGTGATAAAGAAAAAAGCCATGATTTATTGATGTGAGTGGCTTGTTTTCATGTGACGCCAGGAATGAACCTGTTTAAAAGCTATAACCAATGGTACTGATCTATCCATCAAATACCGTCTATATTTGGCTGTAGTTTATTTAATAGTGTTTTCAGCTAGGAAAGCTACAAGATGTAAAATTGTTTAGTTCTGCTGAAGACTGGCCTTATTAATGAACAGCTTTCTTCACAAGCGATTAACAACTTTTTTTTCAGGTGTTAACATCTGTTTCAGGAACAAGGCGATGTGTTTACATGTCGTCAGAGGTTTTGTTTAATGGGATTTCTAAATTAATTTGACTTGTTTAAATAAATTAAGAAATGGATAGCATTGTTTTTATTTGCTTCACTGTTGGTAAATAATAGCTGATATGCCCGGAATAGAACTGTAGGTGGCTCTGAGCGTCACATTCCCTCAGGGGGGCTGCCACATTGTATCACAAGGGGAATTTAATGGGGAGTCTAATTACAGAGTGTGCCAAAAGGTCAGTGCTTAGAAGTTTAGTTGAACTCTCTCAACTCTACCTCACTGTTCCTTTTTCTTATTCTTTGGGCTGGGTCAGGTGTTAGACTTTATTTCTTGTCTCACAGCTCCCCCGTTCAGTCACGCCCTGGAGGAGGTGTAGGAGGGGCACCTACACCAGTAGCAACAGTACCATCTTTGTGAGGAGCAGACAAAGCACAGTGGTCCACGGGTGGGTTGTTGTGGAGATGGCCTCTGTGCCTTCCTTCTCTCTGGCTTAGGAGCCAGGCCATTTATTTTGTTTCTCAGGAGGCAGCTATACAAAGTAAAAATTAATTCAGTTCCCTCAACAGTGTTCATTGCTCGTTGCCCCTTTTTAGATCTTTTATGAGATAGGACAGTGATTTCTTGTCACTGAACAGAGTAACTGGTTTCTGTCGTCAACTCAGAAAACACTGAAATCTAGGTAATGGTGATTAAAAAGAGCCTGCTGTTTTGTGCTGGCTGGGGTAAGGGGCCCTGGTGACACCTGCTTCCCTGCCATGGGCTCTGTTCTGGAGCAGGGTGTGGTCATGTCAGTTCTCCAACTGCATCCTCCCCATCTGTACCCTAGATTAAGGTTGAGAGAGTCGAAAAAGAAAGTATTGAAAATCATTAATGTAATTTACCATGTTTAATTTGTGCATGTATTTTATTGGGGAGGGGAGGTCAGAGTAATTTATCCAAATCTAATGGTATTATTTCATAGGCTAATCCGGTTTGTATTTGAGTTAAAGATTCCAGAGGGTAGTAATTAATCTCAGAGTCTAGTTTTTCTTAATTAAAAACAGTCCTCTGTTAATATAGTGTGAAATATGAAAATTTAGGATTTAGGTTCTAGGTGTCTAATGGCTGTTTTAAGGTTTTCCTGTAAACTGCACAAACTAATTGGAATTGCTTTTAAAAGACATGGGGAATGAAAATATGTCATATGTAAGATGCACTGAGTGTTGTAAATAAAACAGACCATTTTTGTTTTGTTTAACTTGCTTGTTACATTCTCTATGGGAAGGGACTTTGTCCTTTGATATTGTGGTCTACTAAGATATCAGGCCTTGCTGGGTGATAGTTGCATGCACAGATCTCAGTGACTTTGAGGCTAGCCTGGTCTGCATAGTGAGGTCCAATTGGTGAGGTCCAGGTTTGCAGAGAACCTGCCTTTAAAGGGGATATGGAGTTAACAAAGTGGACATCTGGTGTTGGTGTCTGGCTTACACAGATGCATGCACAGACATATATTACCCACAAAGGGTCTTGGAAGCAGCCCAAGGCCGGCATGACAGTACAGCAGTTGGGGATCCTTCTGGGTTGCTTCATAGTAGTTGAGGGCAGAGGCTTTCACTACACACATTCACTTCCTGAGCCACTTGGAAAAAAGCATTTTCAGAGAATGTTTATAGAAATTACTCAGAAGGCTTAATTTGCAACAGTTGCTTGACCCTGCCAGCCACACAGAATGGGATGGTAGTGACAGGAAGTAGTTTTAGTTTTTTTGTTTGGTTTGGTTTTTTTTGAGACAGGATGTATCACTGTACCCTGTCCAATTTTCTACTTAGTAGATTCTGAATTTCTGCCACCCAGTCACAGCTTAATTAAGGCTGGGAATTGGCTGAGGTGAGAGTGTTTACTGCAGAATCATGAGGCCCTAATTCCCAGCACCTTTGTAAAAAAAAATCCTGTCGTGGTCACATACCTGCTTGTCCCAGACTTTGGGTGATTGACAGCAATATTGTGCTCGTTGGAGCAGCCTAGTTGCAGGTTGGGTGTGAGACCCTGTCTCAGGGAATAAGGTGGCAAATAATACAGTAGGGTATTGATATCCCAGTCTGGCCTGTGCATGTGTGCACACCACCGTGCTAAATAAGACAGGCTGAAACAGTTACCACACATTCCAAGAGTAGATTATAAATTGTAATGAATGCCTAGCCGTGCAAAAAAATCATTAAAAATTAAACACTACCCCCTGGCCAGGTGGTAGTTAGTGGCTCACACCTTTAATCTCAGCACTCAGGAGGCAGAGGCAAGCAGAGTCTAAGGCTAGCCTGGTCTACAGAAGAGGACAGCAAGGGCTACATTTTTTAAAAAACTGTCTAGGAAAAAAAAACTGCTACTGTTCTGTTCTTTCTAAATACTAGCATTGAGACATACATGTGCTTTATTACATTATTATTGGGAAGGGGATACAAAAGTGTGCTGTGACACTCATGGAAGGTAAGAGGACCCACTTCAAGAGAGGTCTCACCCTGTGGGCCCTGGGGATCAAACTCAAGCCTCCAGGCTTGGTACAAACACCCACTGAGTCATCTTACTAGGCCAACCATTTTATGTTTACCTACACATTTCCTTTGATTTGTATCAAAGTATTCAAAATTAACATATGCTGTTAATACCAGAGGTAAGAATAAGACCACCACAATTTAAAGCCAAGTTTGAAGTAAGCTTTAATTAAATACTAGCCAGATCCTTCCCGGGTTCCTGGGAAATGGCCCTGAGTCATAGTTTGCAGCAGCTTAAGGAAAAGTATTACTTGTTACATTTGCCATCTGGTCCAGTCAGGGGCAAACATACTTCTTGATGTACCCCCAGCCTACAGGCAAGCTACATCCTGCCTGTGAACCTCCTGCCCATTTGTGACCAAGCACATCTGGTGCAGATGGACCAAACAAATTTGTTTAGGTGAGTTGAAACACTTGGCTTCTTATCCCCCATAAACAACAGCCTCCAGCATTTTAGGAACTATGTCCTAGGGCAAGAGCTTTAATATCAAAAGCATTTTTATTTCTTGGACCTCTAAGGCATAGTAACTAAAATAAAACTTCAGCTCTCACAATGTAACACAGAGGTTTTAAAGCATTATAAAAAGGTTCCTCTGGAAGCTGGAGAGATGGCAAGAGTTCTGGCTGTTCTTCCAGAGGTCCTGAGTTCAATTTCCAGCAAGCACATGGTGGCTCACAACATCTGTAATGAGTTCTGGCACCTTCTGGCCTGCAGACAGAACACTGTATACATTAATAAATCTTTTTAAAAAAAAAGTTCTTCGAAAACCACCACTTTGCTTAAATGAAATTGCCTGTATGGGAACTTCAGGAGAGAGCTTGTCTGTTGGGTGAACATGACTATTTTCAAATGCCTAATTTGGGAAAGATGACTAAGGATCCCAGGTCTAAGCCTATTCACACAGCCACCCTTAAGACATTGAACTACCTCCTAAGTGCCATAGATAACAGTGGCTAGGTGTGTGTGGTGCCCCTCTTATTTAGAGTGAGGTTTATATAAAGTGTTTTGGCTAGAGATCCGTCAAACACCAAAGGAAGTCCATGATGGTACAGTAACAGACTTAAGGCAATGGAATTACAAATTACAGTCTTCTAAAGTGCTTTTAATATTTAAAAATAGGTTACTGTTGCATCAATTCCCATATCCAGAATTGAAATGGCCCAAATAATGAAAAGTGTAAGAAAGCCTGCCCAAACACTGACCTATCAAAAGAGGCATCCTGGCACCAGATGTTTACTATTGAATCCAGAACAAGGGTGCATATGGAGTTGACAGATATCACAAAGCTAAATTATAATAGATTCTAGGTGGTGACTTTAGGTTGAAAATGTATTTAACAAAATTCTGTAGTAGCTGGGCATGGTGGAGCAGGCAGAGTTCTTCAGATGTCCTCTGCCTGGCTAGTTCTCCCTATAAAATGCCTGAATGCCTGCCTACACCTGCATTAAGTACCTTCTCTACCCAGTTGTTTTACTTCCTGGTTTAACTTTGCATCATAATCCTAGAGATAGGATTAAAAGTGTGAACTATTCTGTTTGGTTGTTAGGCCTTGAACTCAGAGAAACCCAGAGATCTCTGTCTCCTGAGTGACAGAATTAATGGTGTGAATCACCATTTTGTCATCCCTGTGCTGAGATTAAAGGTGTGAGTCACCACTCTGATCATCATGACTTGACTGTGGTGATTCTGTTCTCTGATATTCCAGATATTTCATTAATATAAAATAGATCACCACAGACTAACTTCTGTATCTGCTTGTAAGAAAAGTTGAAGTCCCAGTTCAATTATAAATTAAATCTGGCTTTTGGAGTTGGAGTGTGGCTCTCTCCTCCTCTGAACACAATCATGCTTCTTAAAGGAAAATGCAAAATCTTTGTGTCATATCAGAAGAGCCACCTGATAAAGGACAGAGGATAACTAAAATTAAGGGGCTATTCTATAGCTACAAATTTTATATATAAATGTTTATATCAAAATTTGTAAGATTATAGCTTAAACTTTTGTCATGATATTAATGTTCATATTAATTGCTAGTCCTTGAAAGTCATTATTACCAACTAATTATGATATACAAAATTCAAATTAGTAGTTAGACATTACAACCAAACTTACAGTTATAGGGGGATTGTGTTGCTTCATTGTAAATAATTGTCCTACCCACTGGTTTAATAAAAAGCGCTGATTGGCCAAAGGCAGGCAGGAAGTGTGGGCGGGGCTACCAGACTGAGAACAGGAAGCACAGAGCAGAACACCAGAGACAAGCCAGAAGAAGCAGAGGACAACTATGCTGCTCTAAGAAAAGGTACCGAGCCCCATGGCTGAACAGGATAAGAGACATGGGTTAGATGAAGGGTAGAGAACTAGCAAGTGATATGCCTGGGCCTTAGACCAAACAGCCTAAAACTATAGTAAGCATCTGTGTGTCTCTGTGGGACTGCGGGACTGCGGGCCTAAACCTTGAGGTTAGGCCCGAAAGTCAGGGCCAGAAACAACCTACTACATACAGTCATATTAGATATGTTTTCGAGGTCAAACATATGTTTTAAGTGGACAGGTCTTCAAACACTTCAAAGATCTACAGAATATGGCATTTAAGATATTTTAATAACATTGGTTCTTATTATTTTATGACAATGAGACATCTGCTCCTGGCAGCACCAATCTACTTCAGAGAAGATAATGGGCATCAAAGAAACTCCATTTGGAGATGACCTTCTTTGTGGCCAAAGTTAGTCACTGGGCAAGAAAGTGCCCTTGCCTTGACTGCTGACAAAATGGACAAACAGAACACACAAAAAAGAATTGCCGAACCTTGCTGGACAAGGTAGGAAGGTCTTTGAGAATATCTTGCTTCACAGAGAAGTCTGTCAGACATGCTAGGCCTGTAGGCCAAAGATGGATGCTTAGATAATACAGAAGAACCTTGGATGACTATCCAGGCAGCCAGCTGTTTCATTTCTTACATTTTTTGTAAGGTACTTGCTTGCCTATGCTGTTTACTTAGTTAATATTATTTCCTTACTGGATCTCTGAGGGAGTTGACAATGAAATAGTTATAGTTATAATTTTCTAGTGACAGTTTTAGAAAATAAACTCACTTAGAGGTTAAAGTGTAAGTTTGAGAGACATCAAAAGATAGTTTTCAGTTAGTAATACAAGTTAGATAGAAAGTGAATTATGTACAAGCCTTTGGACTCACCAAAAACAGGATAAATAATAGAATATTTTTGAATTTGTTAATTGTTCCTGGACTGGACATTACTCATGAAATTATTGCTTGCATATATTGTATATAATTATTTTACCTATTGTATATAGTTTATCTTATAATAGTCATAACAATCTTATTTTTGACACAAAGAGCTATGTGGTGATATATTGTACATTTAATAAAATCAGCCTGGAATATTAGAGAAGAGAATCACCCACAGTCAAGCCAGAGGTGATACTGGTGACTCTGACCTTTAATCCCACCACTCAGGAGACAGATCTGTCTGTAATTCTGTGAGTTCAAGGCCTAACAACCTCACAGCAGTAGCTCACACCTTTAATCTTAACTCTAGGATTATGATGCAGAGTTAAACCTGGAAGGGAAACGCGGGGGGGGGGGGGGGGGGGGGGGGGGGGGGGGGGGGGGGGTGTTTAAAGCAGGAGGAGGCAGGCATTCTGTAGGGGTGACCAGCCAAGCAGAAGACTCTTGAAGATTGCATTTATACCGTTTGGCCTGAGAAGTTGGCTGGGTGAGGTGAGAATTGGCTGTGGTTTATTTCCTCTCTTTGATATTCCAGCTTTCCCCCAACATCTGGCTCTGGGTTTTTATTAGCAGAATTCATGCAATAGAGTATTAAAAACAGAAGTCACCACGGTGGATTAAAAGCCTTTACCTCAAGGAGTCAGAGAAAAGTCAAATCCCTCTATTTTCAGATCCCTAAGGATAGCTAGCCAAGCCCAAGGGAGGTCACAGGTGCAGGTAAGACTGGAGTTCTAAACTCAAGGTGACTGACTAGACAGTGACAGTCCTTCGGGTTATCTTTAAGAAATAGAAAAGGGTGCTTCTGCAGAAAATCAGGAGGCCTCACTGTGCTGACCCTGATTGGTCAGAATGTCTGTGTTTCATCTCACACCCAGTTTCGTTGACACAGGCATCTTTTTGAGCGGCCTCTGACCTGTACATATTTTTATTCATTTTTATCAAATTTTAGAAAAGCAATTGAGTTGAGAAAAATTAATGCGTACATAATTTAAAACTAGAAACAACAACAGAAGCCAGGCAGTGGTGGTGCACGCCTTTAATCCCAACACTGGGGAAGCAGAGGTAAGCAGATCTCAGTGAGTTTGAGGCCAGCCTGGAACAGTCAGATCTATTACACAGAGGAACCTCATCTCAAATTAAATAAATAAATAAATAAATGCTAGAGAAAACATTTTTATTTTAACGATTAACTAGAAACACAATTCAGTGTCTCATGAGTCACATGCAGGAAAATAAATTTGTGAGGTGTTTATCCAGAATCCACATGACGGCTGGAGCCATAGGTGCTGTGCTAGACCTGTAATGCTGAGAACTGGGGTCCAGGAACAATGATGTTATGTGCTGTGTGGCTCAGCAGCTTCTGGAAACCCCCTCTGCATATATTTCTACACTGCCCCAAATCTAACGGAAAATGCTAGAGAAAGTCACCAAGATATGTTTCTGGAAAGGTAATTCAAATTATACTCAATGCATATTATTCCATTATTCATTTCTTTGGATCTATAAAATTTAAAAGGTAAAGTGACCAAGTGACATTTTAAAAAGAGGAAACTGGAATGATAATGAGGACATTTAATATCGCCTACTACTTGTTTCATGGGCAGCTCAGTTGAGATTTATTGAATACTTACTGTAAAGTGAACAGAATTAAGACAGCCCTGAAGGAGAAAGGGAACAGCCAGGAGCTTCTGATCTGCCAGGAATTCTAAACACAGCTCTGAATAAGAGATTGTGTCTGTCTAGGTTTGTGGTAGAGACCTGTAATCCTGGCAGTGGGTCTGGAGAGGACAGCATAGGAGAGGGAGGGTGTGGACTAGACAGGGCAGCAGGGAGAGAAGGATATAAAACACCAAAAATAAAATAATTCAGGACCAAGGACTTCTGGGGAGAATGGTAGACTCAATCTCTTTACCACAGCCCACCCCGAGACACAACTTGGAAGCTGCTTCTGGCTCATTTCTGTGCCCTTGATTGTTTTTAAGCTTTCTGTGGCTTTATGTGGGTATATCTTACCCATGATGGGAACCATTTGCTGTATTAAGTTTCTGGCCCGGACCCACAGACCCACAGTCCCATAGTCCCCACTGAAACACACAGACACTTATATTAATTGTACGCTGATTGCCCTGGGGCCCAGGCATATAACTTGCTAACTCTTTACCCTTAATCTAACCCATGACTCTTATCCTGTTCAGCTATGGGGCTCGGTACCTTTTCTCAGAGCAGCATAGGTGTCCTCTGCATCTGCTTCTCTGGCATGTCTGTGGCATCTCTGCTCTGTTCTTCCTGTTCCCAGAGTTTTCTTATTCTGGTGGTCCTGCCCACACTTCTGTCTGCCTTCAGCCAATCAGCATTTTATTAAACTACTAAGCAGGACAATTATTTACAATGTAACATAATCGCCCTACAAGTCACAGTGAAGCACACCTCTGATCCCAGCACTCAGGATGCAGAGGCAGGCAGATCTCTGTGAGTTCAGTCCAGTTGGTCTACAGAGTGAGTTTCAGGACAGCTAGAGCAACACAACAGAGAGTAACCCTGTTTTGAAAAAATTTTAAATTATCTTTTTAATTTTTAAAACTGAGTTCTGGAGAGATGTCTCAGAGATTAAAGCACTTGTCTGTCTTCTCCCGCCCCACCCTGCCAGAGTGTCTTTGTCTAACAGAGTCTCTCACTGCACTGCATGGGACAAGTGGCCACCATCTGCCACCAACCACTGCCAGCCACAGGATATACACGGTATCATAACTTTTGGCGCTGACTCAGATTTGAGCCTGGGTTTCTGTGGCCACAAGTCAGATTACTAACCACTATATGATCACTGCCAGCCACACGCATTGCAAAGCCACCTCTCTGTCCTCTACCCCTTCCTACTTGTTTTCGCCCACTTTCCAGTCTCTTGGTTCTTTACCGATTTTAAACACTTCTGATTGCATGTGTGTTTATCTTGCAAAACAAAAACCCCAAGAGGTCACATGGTCAGGCCCACTATCTTTGCTCCAGGTAAAGGTCATGTGATGAGCAGTCAAGACTCCGTCTTTGCTCAGGACAGGGATCAGACTCTTACTTGGCAGATCTGACACCCCCTCCTCCAAAGCTGTGGTGAGTGCAAAGTTCCTGTTCTGCTATGATCTCTCCCCCTAGCGTGTATGATAGATTTTAAGAGATTTTAGATCTTTTGAAACTAAATACTTCTTCACCAGATTGGCATAAGTATGTGCCAACTTCTGTTCCTGGTTTGAATTTGTCTCAGTAGATGCTCATTTAGCTGGCAGACCCTCCAGAGTTGTTTCTTCAGCCTGCAGTGAGGTTGGACCATTGCCTAAATTCCCCTCTCTGCCTTTGAATAGCTTTTCAACCTTATTGGGCCCTGACAACAACACCCCAATGTCAGCTTGAAGTAGTTACAGAGAGAATACATCGTCCTGTGTTTCCTGTCCACAATAGGTTGAAATACTAGGTCAACGAAAACTCCCTCGGCCCAAAGGTGCTAATTAACAGATTCACAAATATCAAAGCTGCTAGCACATTAAAGACTGTTAGAAAACACAAGTTTGATAGTCATTCACACATAATAGACAGTTCTCAAATTATCAGAGATCCACAGAATATGACATTAAAAATATTTAAAGACTTTTTGTGATAGATAGACCTGCCGGCTCCTGACAGCATCCTCTGAGAAGATCAGTGGGCAAAAAAGAACCACCTAGAACTTGATCCAGGATGGCAAAAGCAGCCACTATAAAATCTGCCTTTCCTGTCACCTGTTGCCAAGCCCTCTTCAGATGGTGACAAAAGGACCCTAGAGAATCGGGTGGCCTCACTCCTGCCTAGATGAGGTAGGCTGTTTCTCCTTATGAGTTTCTACTTCACATCTGTCAGATCTTCTAAGGCCTGGCAGCCAAAGACTGACTTGTTTTGAGATCTGCACTCAATGACCATGGAGGTGTAGATGCCCAGGTGGCCAGCAAGTCACTTTCGATTGCTAACTAAGGTAAGATTTATCCTTCTTAGATCTCTGATGCCATCTGACAAGTAGGCTTTGCTTCCGTTGCTTTCTCAGAACTCTATATAAAGTATAGCCCTCATTCTCTTAGAGCTAATACTAAGAATAGACACAGTTCACCCTGCTGCAAGGTATAAAAGCCCTCTTCCTTCACTCATTTAACCATTTCCATTCAGTGCAGATTTAAGGTTGTGTTTCATTGGGCTGAAGCCATGCCCTGAAAAAAATATCCATAACTTCTAACCCAAAGCCATGGCTTTTGCTATGACACACCAAAACGTAAATCTGTTTCAGCTGTTTTACAGATATTTTCAGGTTCCTGCACAGGCCCAACCTCTTGCCAGACAACAGAGAAACAGCAGATGTGATGACTCCATCCTGTAGTGGGATTATGTTACATTGTAAATAATTGTCCCACCTACTGGTTTAATAAAAGTGTGGGCGGGGCTACCAGACTAAGAAAACTCTGGGAACAGGAAGAACAGAGCAGAGATGCCACAGATGCAGAGGACAACTATCCCATTCAATAGCTTCAGTGAAATTTAAATACCTATGAGAAAGCAAACCAAGGAGATAAAGTACTTCTGCAATGAAAACATTACAGAACAGTTGGGGTTTGTGCCGGTAATCCCAGAACTCTGGTTTGTTTGTTTTTGTTTCTTTTTATTTTGTTTCTTTTTTGAGACAGGGTCTCAAAAGCCTTGGCTGTCCTGGAACTCGCTCTGTAGACCAGGCTGGCCTCAAACTCACAGAGACCTGCCTGCCTCTACCTTCCAAGTGCTGGGCTTAAAGACATGTACCACCATCATCTGGTAATCCCAGAACTCTTGAGACTGAGGCCTGACTGTGCTCTAGACTAGACTGTGTAGTATTATATTTCTGGCCCGGACTTTCAGATCCACAGTCCCGTAGTCCCATAGTCCCCACTGAAACACACAGACACTTATATTAATTGTATGCTGATTTACCTGGGGCCTAGACATATAACTTGCTAGCTCTTTACCCTTAATCTAACCCATGATTGTTATCCTGTTCAGCCATGTGGCTTGGTATCTTTTCTCAGAGCAGCATAGTTGTCCTCTGCTTCTTCTACCTTCTCTGTGGCATCTCTGTTCTGTTCTTCCTGTTCTCAGAGTTTTCTTAGTCTGGTAGCCCCACCCACACTTCCTGTCTGCCTTTGGCCAATCAGTGTTTTTATTAAACTAGTAGGTGGGACAATTATTTACAATGTAACATAATTCCCCTACAACACTATCTCAAAAAATTGAACAAACAAAAAGACACTGAAGAGATAAATACAAGAAAATGAAAAGAACTCCTTATGCTCATGAATTGGTAGAAATAATATTATAAAAATGACAATATTGCTCCAAGTGATTCATTCCCATCAAAATTCCAATGACATTTTTCACAGAACTAGAAACAAAAGTCCTAAAATGTTTGTAAAAATACAAGAGACCCTCCAAAGACCCAAAGCAATTCTAAGCCAAAAGAACAATGAGTGAGGTATCACAATACTTAATATCAAATTATGCTGCAGAGATACAGTGACCAATACTACATCATACTGGCATAAAAACAGATGTGTAGACTGCAGTGGTTTGAAAGAAAATGGCTCCCAAAGGTAGTGACACTATCAGGAGGTGTGGCTTTGTTGAATAGGTACTTACTAGAGGAAGTATGTCACTATGGAGACAGACTTTGAGGTCTCATATATGCTCAAGCCACACTCAGTGTCTCAACCACTTCCTGTTGCCTGTGAGTTAAGATGTAAGATCTCTCAGTTTCTTCTCCAACACCATGTCTGACTGTATGTTGCCTCTTTTCCTGCCATGATGATAGTGCACTAAATCTCTAGACTATAAACCAGCCACCACAATTAAAAGTCTTCCTTTATAAGATTCCTGCAGCCATGGCGTCTCTTCACAGCAGCTGAAACTCTAAGACATAGACCAATGAAATGGAACAGAATAGAGAATGTGAAATAAAGATTTTATATAGTTGCTACCACTTACCCTTTCCAAGAGTATCAAAACTGTATACAGTGTTGAGCAAAGGGGCTGTGCCGGATGGTTTTATGTTAACTTGGAGAGCAAGGAACCTCAACTGAGACGGTGCCTCCACAAGATCCAGGCTGTATTCAAGCCTATAGGGCATTTTCTTAATTAGTGATTGGTGGAGGAGGGCCCAGCCTATTGTAGATTGCCATCCCTGTGCTGGTGGTCCCGGGTTCTATAAGAAAGCAGGCCAAGCAAATCGTGAAGAGAAAGCCAGTAATCAGCTCCCCTCCATGGCTTCTACATCAATGCCTGCTGTAGACGGAGTTTTACTTTCAAGGCGCCAGTCCAAAATTAATATTTATTAGAATATAAATTAACACAATATTAGTAACAGTTTATAGTGGCACCTGAACAAGGACTGGCGTATCCAAGTGATGGACAAGCAATGGACGCGCGATGGAAGGACGATGGATTCCGATTCTGTCTGTCCAACAGCCAGCAGCCAGGAACCAGGAAGAGAGCTCCTAGTGTCCCAGCAGCCACTTATCAATGGGGTTGGCCACACCCCCTCCAGGTTGGCCACACCCCCTCCAGGGTCCCGGAAGTGTCTTCTGACCTTATCATTGGCTGACACCTTAATCCCGCCACAGCCTGCCTCCAGGTTCCTGCCCTGTTTGAGTTCTTTCAATAATTAACAGTGATTTGGAAGTGTAAGCCAAGTAATCCCTTTCTTCCCAGTTTATTTTTGGTCATGGTGTCTTATCACAGCAATAGTAACCCCAACTAAGACTGGAGGAGATAACCTATTTAACATATGATGCGAGGAAATCAGGATATGCACAGATATAAAAATGATTGGCAGCCGGGCAGTGGTGGCACTTGTCTTGAATCCCAGCACTTGGGAGGCAGAGGCAGGCACTGTAAGTCCAAGGACAACATGGTCTATAGAATGAGTTCCAGGACAGCCACGGCTACACAGGGAAACCCTGTCTCAAAAAACAAATAAAAAAAAGAGTGGCTGGCATCTCTCACTTGCAGAAAGATCAACTCAAAAAAATCAAAGGGCTTAATGTAAAAATTGAAATTACTGAATCTGCCAGAGAAACAGTCGGTACAGAGAAACAGACTGGATGAGGGGATTCCATGAAGGACACAGTTGAGAGAAGAGGCAGCTAGAGAGCAGGAAAAAGCCTGCTCGACCTACAGCTCTGTCAGTTACTTTTCTCATTGTTTTCAAAATATCTGACAAAAGCAATTTAAGGAGAGAGACAATGTTCTCTGTGTCCCACAGTCATGTGGAGAAGTCACGAGGAACAAGCTGGTACTCGGCGTGTTTCTCCTTTTTACTCAGTTTGGGACCCCAGCCTATGTTACAGTGGGTCTTCCTACTTCCCTTAATTAAGTCTAGAATCCCACGGGAAATTAAAATCAGACTCAATAAAGAAATCTGGGGGCTGAAGCAATGGCCCAGCAATGAAGAACACTGACTGGTCTTCTAGAGAAGCCAGCTTTGATATCCATCACCCACATGACAGCTTACAACCATTTATGACTCTAGTTCAAGGGAGAAAATGGTGCACAGACATATATACAGGCAAAATCACACAATAATACAATAAAATAAATTTAAAGAGCATTACAAAAATTAAACACAGGAACGGAAGAGTTGGTTCCGTAGTTAAAAATGCTTGCTGTTCTTCTAGAGGACCAGGGTTCAGTTCCAAGCACCCATATCAGGTGACTTACAGCTACCCATAACTATAGCTCTGGGGTACCCAATAATCATCCTCTGACCTCCTTGGAGGTACCTTCTTACATGGGACAAACAAATACACATACATATAAATGCATTTAAAAGATATAACCCCCCATCATCAGATTAGTAAATGGGCTAGAAAATTGAATATCTTCTTTTTAAATAATTTATTTATTTTTATTTTATATGCACTGGTATTTTGCCTGTGAAGGTGTCAGGTCCCCTGGAACTGGCGTTACAGACAATTGTGCTATGTGGGTGCTAGGAATGGAACCAAGGTCCTCTGGAAGAACAGTCATGCTCTTAACGGCTGAGCCATGTCTCCAGACCCGAAAATTAAATACTTTTAAAAGAAAAACATAAGAAAACAGTTTTTTAAAGTCTCTTAAGTTCTTTAAGTCACTTGCTTCATAAGCCTGACAATTTGAAATCTATCTCCAGAATCAACTACAAAAGAATTGACTCTCAAGACCTCTGATCTTCCTGGGTGCAATATAGCACATGAACTTACAATAAACAAAGATAAAAATCAGTCTTGAGATTCCATCCCACCTCAGCAAGCAGAATATTATGAAACCACTGACTGACACAGCAACACATACCTTTAATCTCAGCATCCAGGAGACAGGTGGGTGAATCATTGAGCTTGAAGTCAGCCTAGTCTACATGAGAAGTTCCGGGCAGCCAGAACTACTCAGTGAGACCATGTCAAAAAATAAAATAAAATAAAATTAATGACAAGCTCTGGCAAAGATGTGGGAAAAGAGGTGTTTGTTTATCCCAGGCTTTCCCTGCCTTGATCTTGAGCGTTGCTTCTCAGACAATAAACCATCCTTCTGATTTACAACAACCTAGGAAACTTCTAGATGTTATCCTTACCTTGAGCATTGTTTCTGAGTCAGCAAAACCCATCTTGATGGAAGAGGTTCTATGTACTTTGTAAAGAGTTTCAATGTAAACAAGTCTGCAAACACCAGGGCCAGGAGTGAAATGATTCGAAATTCAGTTCGGCGCAACTTAGTTGTGTTGCTTGGTCTTCTAGTCTATTTAGCCATATTTAAGCACAGCTTGTACACCTCAAGTGACAGCTCTCAGAAGGATCAAGACCTAGGGAGGGAGAGTCTGAGATAAACAATCTTCTGGGGGATTCCAGAGAAGCCTGGTCCTACCGGGTTATTAACTACATCCATTCCCAGCTTTCCAAGTGGGAGACAGGTAAACAGCTTCCTTTGAAGAAATAGGCCTGCGGATTTAACCTTCCTGGTTTCTCTAGCACAAGAACCTCATACCTTCTATAAAAGAGTTATTTTCTGAAACCAGTGTGGGCAGAGAGTAATCACGGTCCTGCTCTGTGGTATAGAACAGGGCAGCTTGAAGGTCTGATGTGACATGCGGCTATGAGGTGAAGAATAGAATCATGATAACAGAGGGAGGGAGGGAGGGAGGGAGGGAGGGAGGGAGGGAGGGAGGGAGGGAGGTAAGGAGGGAGGGAGGGAAGGAGGGAGGGAAAAGCTGTCAAATGGCCTTTATCACTCTAGCTCCATATTTATTTTATTTGGGAGAGAAAGTAGATCTTGTTAAGCCAGAGTCCTCAAGTCTCAGTTTTAATAGCCAGAAAATATCCTAACAAATACAAACCCTAACACAACCCAGAAGAATCAGAGAAGACTCAGCTGAGGTCACATCAAGGAAACTGCCGCAGACAGACCAAGAAGGCCAGGAGGAGTTTTCAGGCCTTGTAAAGACCTGTCATGATCTTTTCTTGGCAGGACTCATGCCACAGTGCAGCTGGAACTGGTCCAGCGAGCAGAGGACATCCAATTAGCAATAAAGCCAGGAAGTACATCAGGAACCGGGTCCTAAAGACAAACTCCTGTCCTTGTCTAAGAGGCTTGGCTTTAATGCTAGGGAGAGGGGTGACACCAAGGGCTTCTGGAGTACATAGGGGGTGCACCATCAAGGGTTTTTAGCCAGGCAATGACATGACCATATTTGCCTGATCCTGCTGGTCCCCTTACAGAGCTGGATGGAGGTGGAAACTACCAGGGCAAGGTGGCCAGATTTTCCCAGTTCTCTTGGGATTTTCTTGGTTTTAGAATTGAAGGTGAGGCATTCTGGGACACCTCACCCTACCCAATACCTCCACCTTCAATCTCAGCTAACACGGAAAAGCAGAGTGGGAGCTCTTTGCCTGCTGTCGCTTAGACAGGGCTCTCTCCCTTAGACAAGACACCTCAGAACTCTGAGCTGGGACCTGTGCTGCAGGTCATGGCTATCAAGGTCTAAGAAAAAATTTAAAACTTTTAATACTTATTTATTTTTGTGTATATGTGTGGGGCCCAGAGCAGCTTGTTGGCACCTGGTGGTGCCAGGAAGGGTCCATGAGCTGACCCCCATCCAGGGAAGGGTCAGCACCTAAGGGGAAATACCTGATATTTTAAACATTTCCCTCCTAGGAAAGGGACTTTTTTTTTCCCACTGAGTATCACGAAAGTTTATTTAGCAAAAAAGTTTCATATGAAAATGTATATGACCCAGTTCTACACCCCAGTCAAGCAGTCATTTGGGGAAGGATATGGATTCCTCTGCTGAACAGCCATTGTTTAGACTCTTCTCAAGGCTTCTAACATGATGATGCTGTTTCCTCGTATGACCACCATGCGGATGTTATTCTGTTGCCCACTTGTTACCATCTCCACACATTCATCAATCACAAGATTCATAAAGGGATCAAAGCCCACAGTGTTCCTTGTACGTGTCTGCCACCATTTAACTGCAATGATAACTTCTTACCCATAAATTTCTTCAGTTCAGGCAGGTGGGCCTTGCTCATGGCAACTCTTCAGTGGTCTCAGTATGTCAGAAAGGAGCGGGCGGCCTCACAAATGCACAGGCACCAGACTGGGTGTTGATGTCTCCGGAAAGGAACTTTAACAATAGAACAGATAGTCTCCAGGTACACATCTGTTGATCTGCTGATATAGATGAACCTTAATGACCACTGCCAAATGTTAAAGCATCCCTATAATTCAAAGCAGTCAATGAATTGATAACAGGTACCCCTAGCACGAGGTTGGACTGTAACCCTGCAGCAATGAAGCCCCTAGAGCCCTACCCTCAGTAAAAACCCTTGCCTCAAGCTGCTCATGGCGGCTCCTACTCCACCACTCTGGACAGACCTACTGACCCAAGGCAGCTTGTTAATAATGAGACTCTTTGCTGTTGCGTTGGACCTGGTCTCTTGGTGGTCTTTTTTTTTTGGGGGGGGGGGTCTGGACTCGGGGCAAGCATTTGCATGTAATAGCAGGCTTTTCTCTTTCCTTTTCTTTCATTTTTGTTTGTTAATTTTATTTACTTACTTATTGAGGCAGGGCTTCTCCATGCAACAAGGATCTTGGAACTCCTCTGCAGGCCAGGTTTGCCTCAAACTCACAGAGATCTGCCTGTCTTTGCCCTCTCAACCACTGCCCTGTAGGGGATTTGTGATGTTACATTGTAAATAATTGTCCCACCTACTAGTTTAATAAAAACACTTATTGGCCAAAGGCAGACAGGAAGTGTGGGCGTGGCTACCAGACTAAGAAAACTCTGGGAACAGAAGAACAGAGCAGAGATGCCACAGAGTTGCCAGAGAAGCCAGAAGATGCAGAGGACAACTGTGCTGCTCTGAGAAAAGGTACCGAGCCCCATGGCTGAACAGGATAAGAATTATGGGTTAGATTAAGAGCAAGAGCTAGCAAATTATATGCCTGGGCCCCAGGTCAATCAGTGTACAATTAATGTAAGCCTCTGTGTGTCTCTGTGGATCTGTAGATCTGTGGATCCAAACCTTGAGACTAGGCCCAAAAGACTGGGCCAGAAACCTCATACTGCACTGCCCAGCCAGGCTTTCCTTTTTCTTTTAACTAAAATAATGTTTAGAATTATAGTATATAATCATAGAGCTATTTTCTCAGAATTGGCACATTCTAAAGCGAAGGAAATGCATAACGTTCAAGAGGCTCAGGACGCGGATACCTTTGAGATACCCACATTCCTGCAAATAACCCCTCACCATGTTAAGTAGCCCCAGAGAGTTCATTGGCTCAGCAAGTTTTTGATGTGGGATATTTTGATTGTACTCTGACATTCCTGAGAGTGCCCAATAAAGTTATACCTTGAATCAGGGGCCAGAGCCAGTGGCTGAGTGACAGGGGTTGCTGACTGAGAAGCTGTGGGTAGCAGATGATAATTGAAATATCAGTAGATTCATGTGCGGCCTACAGAAAAACATCATTATATTCTGTTGGGATCATTTTCTTAGTCTGTCACTAGTGCCCCATGTGGGGCAAATACACCTTTGTTCATGTCTATCCAGGAAAATAGTATAGTATGAAGATTAAACATATAAGCCAGTATCATAGGTAGGGTCAGACATTATGCTGTACAATTGTGATTGTATGGGATATATAGTGTGGTGGGCTCATTTATATCAGCAACTCCAAAAAAGTCAGAGTAAAGTGCTGTAACACCTTACAGTGCCTACATTTGTACTCAGCTGTAGCAATTTTCATCTGCATTCCAAGCCTGGGAGCTCATTACACGGACAGTACACGTTATATAGTACATGGCTGTTTTCAGAAGAAAGTAGGATCTACGGCTTGCATCTAGAATGTTTCCTCCAAGGCCCATTAGGTAAAAGTTTGGTTGCAGGTAACTTTGAGAATTAGGAGATCTTGTATGGCCTTAGGTTAGTGTGGTTACTCCCTCCAAAGTGGAGCATGGGGTTTGAATTCTTTTCTCCTCCAGGCTGTGAGGGGAGTGGTTTTGTTCTACCATGAGACACTCCTCACCATGGCCCAAAGAAACAGCCACTTAGCCATAGATTGAGGCCTTTAAAGGCAGGAGCCAAAGTAAACCTTTCTCTTTTTTAGTAGGTTATCTGAGGAGCCTCCTTCTGAGGGAAAGCTAACTGGCAGGACTGGTTTGTCCACGGTAGGCATCTCCCATCTGTGTTCCTCCAGAAAGCACTCAATAGAGCCACACAGTGGGGGTAGGGCACCACCTCCTCAGGGCAAAGCACCTACAGAAACTGTTTGGAGTTTTTCTGCATGGAGGATTTGCCTCTTCTCCCGTTTTATTGATTTTTTTTCAGTCATTTATTTAGATCAGAATAGACTGCAAATGTTCATTTTAAGAGAGTAATTTGTTTTTCCTCCATGGATAAATCTGGAAAGGGTGCTTAAATAAACATCATGAACAAAATGACATCAGCCTAGTTTCTTCTCCAGAGTGTGTTAAATCCTGTGTGACTAGGGATGTGGTAGAGGGATTGTGTCATGCAATCTGAAATGGTTGACTAACTAGGCAAAAATTTCCTTACAAAAACTTCCAGAGGATTTGTTTAAGATATTTAACCTAAGCTTTCATTTCAATAAGGAAGTAAGATTTAAATGCATGCTTTGTTTCTGCTTACTATTTAAATTACAGCAGAGGACAACCCCTGCTTTAGACTATCAAAGCAAACAAGAGGGAGGGAACGTGGCCCAGACCGACTGCACAAGCCTACTGGGCCCTCACAATCCTGATGCCAGGAACCGAGCTTCAGATCACAACACCAGCTTAAGACACAAAAAGCCCCTGGTTGGTTGAGTACTGCTGTAGGCAGCGCCTGGCCTTCAGCCACTGTTAGAGGCCCTGGTTTGGGGCATAGCTGCCGCCCATTTCTTAACTGTTGAAAGTCTCCAACCTCCGTGGAAAGAAACATAGTCACAAATGAACTCATGAACACCTGATTCCCTTTTCAGCCCCTACCCCTGACACATTGGGATTGGTAATCTACTGCTCTGAAAGCTGCACTGTCCTTGAACCAGTGGTCTTCCTCACCAAAGCCTCTCTTCTTTAGCAGTTTTGGGAGGTGATGCTGCATATGGTAAACTCTAGCTATGTTATGGTTTAGCAGTGACACCCTGGGCCAGTTGCTTGGCCTCTCTAGGCCTTAGTTCAAGGTTGGAAAATAACTGGTTTAAGTTAACTCCAAATACCTTCCAGCTATGAAATTTCATGACCCCATTAAACCTGTTGTTAGGATTTTATGCATTGTCTGGCATGATATAAATATAAATTCCTCAGTTAATCTAGTGTGGTTGTCTATGAATGCAGAGGCCTTATGGGGGATGCAGTGAGAGGCAATGGCGGGTAGCAGGAGATACTTAGAAGCTGATTCTACATTAAAGGACTTTATTATTATAATAGAGGGATATGGTTATGATAGCAGAGAAGGGGGAGGGGAGAGGGGGGAAGGAGAAAGAGAGAGATAGAGGGATAGGAAAACTCCTGAAAGATTCTTTTTAAATGAGACATGATGTCAGAACTCAGAGGAGGGCATGGCTTTAGAGACTAACGTTTCTCATTCTTTGGTTTTATATAAAAAAGATGGCTTATTGATAAAGATGAATGAGGATCCAAAATTCTCTTTGTGGAGATTTGGGGTGGAGGAGGATGGCTGAGGTGGCTGGCTGTCGCTTGGAGGAGTTGAGAGACGGCAGATGTAGCTAGCTGTCATCTGGGAGATTTCCAGGTGTCCGTTTTTTGTAGGAGCTGAGAAAGCATGTCACACTGGAATCACACGGAATCTGTAAAGATTTGAAAAATAGCCAGAACAGGTTTATGTTTTGGTGTCAAAATAAGCTTTGACACTCTATGCTTTTGTTTGTCTTGGGGACAATGGGACAATGTATTTTTTCTATAATTCCTTTAAGCTAGTATTGGTCATAGTTGTCATATCCAGAGCTTAAAAGGGGGAACCTAGACGGAGCAGGTTGTAAGAGAGCTCCCTGAACGAGGGGCAGCTGCTTGCAGCAGAGCCAGAGCAAAGATGGCAGCCATCTTACTTCTACCCCATCAAAGATAGCAACCAAGCTGACCTAATTTCTACCCCAGTCAAAGACTGCGATCACTGGCCCACTTTTTTTTTCTTAAGAGCCAAAAGTTGGCAAAAGCAGGGGACAGGCAAACAGGCTCCGAATTATGCAGCTGGGTAGTGGTGGTATCCACCTTTGATCCCAGCACTCAGGAGGCAGAGGCAGGCAGATCTCTGTGAGTTCAAGGCCAGCCTGGTCTATAAAATGAGTTCCAGGACAGATAGAACTGTAACACAGAGAAACCCTGTATGGAAAAATCAATTATCAATCAATCAAACAAACAACAACAAACCTCATCTTGTGTCAACAAAACTGGGTACAACCTCAACCTCAATGCCGAAAAGAAATGGTAGGATCAGAAGCTCAAGGCTATCTTCAGCTACAGAGGGAGTTTAAGGCCAGCCTGGGATATATGAGAGCTTCTACTTTCAAAGAACATTATTTCTCAATTTTTTCATCAAAAAGTGATGTTTTAGTGACTGGGGAGATGACTCAGCACTTAGGAGCACCGACTGCTCTTGTAGAGGATCAGGATTCAGTTCCCAGCATCTAACATGGCAGCTCACAACTGTCTGTAACTCCAGGTCCAAAGGATCTGACATGCTTTCTGGCCTTTGTGACTACCAGGCACACATGTGGCTGTGCATGTACACATGCCAACAAACTCTCCTACACATTTTTTTTAAAAAAAGGTAAATAAATGTAGACACTAGAAAGATGACTCAGTAAATAGGTAAGGGCTCTTACTGTTCTTGCAGAAATCCTAGGTTCCTAGTACTCAAAACAGGTGGTTTATAGCCATCTACAACTCCAATTCCAGTGTATCTAACACACACACACAAGTATACACAAATGAACAAACAACCCCCCCCCCCCAGACAGTATTGCTCTGTGTAGCCTGGCTGTCCTGGAACTTGCTTCATAGACCAGGCTGTCCTTGAACTCACAGAGATCCACTGTCTCTGCCTCCTGTGTGCTAGAATAAAGGTGTGAACTGCCATTGCTCTGCTAATAAATTTTGTTTTTTAAAAAGAAAGAAATGCTAAAAAATAAATAGGTAAACATTTTAAAGATATATTTTGGCATGTAACTGGTGTCAACATACAGGCCTTTTATACAATCATGTTGTTGAGAGTTATGTTTTAGAAGACACTACCCTGCAGTAGACATCCTGGTCCTCTCTTCCAAGGTCCCGCCCCAGATGACTAAGAGCTAACGTCTCCATCATTGACTGCTGAGAGGAGAATCGGGCTTCTCAAGGGACTAACTCCCTGACAGATTATCCAGTCACAAGTGTGCATCCCTAAACACATGTACACAGGTACAGCACTGGAAAGATTTAGCAAGGGGTGTGTGTGTGTGTGTGTGTGTGTGTGTGTGTGTGTGTGTGTGTGTGTGTTATACAGTATACCACCAGTGTCCAGCCTTGATTTTGTTTTGCAAGGATTACTTTATTGAGTTTTCTATGTAACCCTTTTAGAGGTGAGGCTAGACTAGAAGAAAACTTGAATTGTATCTGCTATGCTCAATTTCCTTAGGGGAAAAAGGTGAAGTAAAAGAAAGGAAGAAAGGAAAGGAGGAAGGAAGGAAAGAAGGAGGGAGGAAGGGAGGAAAGAAGGAAGGAAGGAAGGAAGGGAGGAAGGAAGGAAGGAAGGGAGGAAGGGAGGGAGGAAGGAAGGGAGGAAGGAAGGAAGGAAGGAAGGAAGGAGGAAAGAACAAAATTTTATGAGATCTAAGTGTCAGAATGAAAAATAACATGCCTTTAATCCCAGCACACAGGAAGCAGAGGCAGGAAGATGTCTGTGAGTTTGAGGATAGCCTGGTCTATATAGTGAGTAACAGCACAGTCTGGGCTACAGAGAAACCCTGTCTCAAAAAGACCTCCCCCCACAAAAGGAGAGATAGAGAGGAGAAAAAGACAGGAAGGAAAGGGGGAGACAGGGAGGGTGGGAGGGAGGCAGGGAGATAAACAGTGTATTTTATTACCCAAAATGTTTTTCAGGACCCAGTGGAGAAGAAACCAGATTTGCTTGTGAACAAGTCAGCATCCCAACTTATACACTAGTAAGGAAAGTTCCTTTTGCTAAACTTGAACCTTCTACCCTCAGCTGCTAGGCAGTTGCGCTGTGATTCACCTGAAGACACTGCCTGCTTTAGCAATGTTATCCTCTTAAGGAACATTTAAATATTTTATTGCATTTCAGCCCTTCTTAATTTATAGCCATGCATGAAAGATGGGACACTTAAGGTGCTGATGTGAGTCACAGGAACCACAGACCTTCTAAGCTCACAGCACTTGGAAAGCATCCTTGGGTGCCAAGCCAAGAACATTTCAGTGGGAGGTTCTGGTTCCGGTACATTCTCAGCTGACCACTGAGTGACACAGGAAAGAAGTGAGGAACTGTACAGAAAGTTAGAGAGCTTGGCACCAGAGCTGTGCTTAGAAATCAAGGTGTGGGAGCAGGGCATGGGACATATGCCCTTAACACCCCCCCCCCACTCATGTGGTTGAAGAAAACAGATTACTGAAAGTTGTCATGTGACATGCACTGGAGCATGCATGAACACCAATATAACAAAATGTTACCAGTGAAGACCCCAGACCAAATATCTTGTAAGATGAAGAGAAAAGTTAATTTCACACTTGTAAATGGGCTTGAGGTGTGATGATCAGCCAAGAGCCCCAAATGCTTTCAGGGCAGAGGTTTTATACAGCACTCTGGGTAGGGGAGGGGGTACATCTGGGCTCGTGAGATAGGGAAGTTGCAACAGTTCTCATGATAAGGAATGTTTGCGGTTGTTCTGGGTGGTCTCTCCTGAGTTAAGTCCAGGAGTTCAGGCTGACCAGGTGACGTGTCCCAAGAATGCAGGAAGCACATCCTATGTGCAGTCAGGCAAAGGACCAGAAATCCTGTGAACAAAGCTTTTCCCGAGAACCTGAGTCTTAAACAGTTACTTCACTTGATTAGTTTTTCGTCACAAAGGAACTGAAACTCTGTTAACCTCAGCTAGTTTCAGGGGCCTCAGGGAGGGGCAGGGGAGGGTTTCTGCTTGGTGGGCAAACAAGTCAAGTGGGAAAGAGTCAAACAGGACTTTTCCATTCTTACACTCCCCCCTTCTACTTGTGCATATCTCTAACCTTAGAGATCTGACCCTTTATCTAGTCTCTTGTCTAGTCTGTTGCCGATTCTGCAACACAACCTCGGACAAAGAGGTTAGAGACCTTTTTTTAGGGCTTTTATGGAAGTCTCTATGGCCTTTAAATCTTGGGTAATAGCGGATTCTAGCAAGGCCATTTGCCTGGGACCCTCAACTAAAGCAGCTGTGCCTGTTCCGACTCCTTCCAAAACCCCGGCACCTAGCACTACTGTGAGTGTGACAGGCTCCCTTCTATATCTGGCCCGCCCCTCTATGGTCTCTTTAAATTTTTCACTGTCGTGATATTACATACAAGTTTCTAGAGTTGTTAAAGACTTGGGTAGAGATGCAGAGAGTCCTGTGCTGCACGCCCACCTCGTTCCTGTTTCTGGGATCAAGTAGGAGGAGTTAGGGGTAACTGCCAAGGTCTGCAAGCACCTAGCATGATCTGAGGTAGACCGGGTTCTCAGGCATATTCTCTGTCCAGCAACCTCGGGGAGGGTGAGCATATGGCTTTTATTCCAATCACACTGGGCTGAGTTCTTATTCTCATGATAACTCCCGTTAACTGCGACACCCTCATAGTAAGGGGGTCCCGCGCTCAAGCATAGCCAGCAAGAGTTAGGCTTGGCTGGGAACTATTTAGAGCTTTGAAACCTCCTATTAAATTTAGCAGGCACTGACCTGTGTTGGATGCCCTGCTTCTTTCTATTTTCTAAGACTGGCTCTTCAAGCCGCCAGTCCAGCGGTCTCCGTGCAGGAGGAAGATATTAATCCTCTCTCAGGGGTCTCAGCTCTGGTAATAGTAATTGCATCCCAACTGGAGGATGGCTCCCAATAAGCATTGCCAGTGGTCTCACAGCCCTACTGGTGGCAGTAGAAACTTTCAGGTTCCCTACATGAGTAGGCCTGCTGCCTATCTCTCCCATCTCTCGGGCAAACATAAAAACTATGGTCTAGTAATGTTGCCCGGGAGTGAGGATGTACACATCCCAGGGCCCACTGGGCACAAGAACAGGAGCTGTCTCCCTTCTGGCATATCTCTGGTGACATAGGTTGTTTAGGGTCAGTAGTGGGAATATCCCAGGTATCAAGCCCTGCAGCTAATTGACAAAGGTCCAGATACAGGCTAGTCCACCATGTTCATTGGGGATGTTGGGAAGAGGATGTCTCCCATATTACGTCCCTGGTTCCAGATATCACCTGCCATGTCTGCTGGATTAGTTGATGAGGGTTGTCACTCTGTGCTCCGGCGGCAAACTCGAATCTTGAGGGGGTGGTCAGCTCTCTCCACAGTCCACTGGTCATCAGGAGTAGGTGCAGGCTTAAGATGCGAAGCATGCATCCAAGCAGCAATGCCATCTACCTTGACTGCTGTTGGTGTGGTCAGGACTTGGTAGGGTCCCTTCCAGCAGGGTTCAAGAGTCCAATGCTGGTGTCACCAAACGTAGACCAAGTCTCCCACCTGGTAGCGATGTGGGGTCCCATCTTTCTCAGGCTGGTAAAGGTCTGAGAGCTGCTTCCACAAGGAATGTTGTACTTTAGCCAGGGCCTGCAACCTAGCAGACAAGGGGGTATTTGGAAGGTTTACACCAGAGGTGGTCCCCAGATCTTTTATAGGTGGGTTCCAAAAAGCATCTCAAAGGGGGTTAGATTAGTTATAGGGGAGGGAGTATTGCGAGCTCAGAAAGGGGCATAGGGCAGGAGCATCACCCAATCTCTGTGGCCAGTCTCCATGGTCAATTTGGTCAAGGTCTCCTTAATGGTTTTATTTATTCTCTCTACCTGTCCTGAACTCTGGGGTACAATGAAGTTTCCAATCAATCCCCAATATCTTGGCTACCCCCCCCCCCGACTTACGTGGGCCGCGAATGCTGGTCCATTGTCAGACCCTATTACCTTCGGGAGTCCAAACCAAGGAAAAATTTGCAACTATGGTCAGCTTTTGACCCAAGGTTAATTTACCAGCGTCTTTCACCAAGAGTGCCACTGCAGCAATAGACTGCAAGCACCCGGGCCATCTCCCTGGCAACAGCGTCCAGTCTCTTAGAGAGATAGGCCACTGGCCTCTTCCAGGGTCTTAAGGAGTGGGTTAGCACTTTTTTGGGCATTTTATCTTTTTCATCCACGTAGAAGGTAAAAAGGCTTCTTTACATCAGGAAGGGCTGGAGCTGGGGCCGAGAGCAAGGCTTTCTTGATCTGGTCCAAAGCCCCTTGCTGTTCTTTCCCCATCTATACTCAGTCTCATCTTTCAGTAGGGGGTATAGAGGGGCCTCCAAGGCTGCGAAGCCCAGAATCCAGAGCCTACATAATCCAGCAGTTCCCAGAAATTCCCTCGGGCTCTTCTGGCTCTCAGGGGGAGGTATCTGAGTGACAGCTTTCTTTCTGGCCTCTGTCAGCAATCTCTTACCTCTACGAAGAGTATAACCCAAGAACACCACCTCGGGCCGGCACATCTGGGCCTTTTTAGCAGAGGCCCGATGTCTCAGTTTGGCCGTTCAACGAGCAGTTTCTCAGTCCCTTTTCGGCACTGTTCCGTCATGGTGGCTGCAAGCAATGAGTCATCAATGTACTGCAACAGAGTTACCTCAGGGTTAGTTGTCCGGAATAGTCCTAAATCCTGATGCAGAGCCTCATCGAAGATGGTGGGGGAGTTCTTGAAGCCCTGAGGCAGTCTAGTCCAGGTGAGTTGTCCTGAGAACCCATTCTCCGGGTCTGTCCATTCAAAGTCAAACAGAGGCTGGCTGGACTCATGGAGACGCAGACAGAAGAAGGCATCTTTCAGGTCTAAGACAGTGTACCATTGTCTGTCAGGGCTGAGGGTACTGAGGAGGTTGTACGGGTTGGGGATAGTCAGGTGAATGTCTACCACCCAGCTGTTGACTTCCTTCAGGTCTTGGACTGGTCTATAATCTCCTGTCCCAGGCTTCTTAATGGGCAGCAATGGAGTGTTCCATTCTGACTGACATGGTTTTAGGATTCCCTGCTCCAGCAGCCTCTTAATGTGGGGTTTGATCCCTTCCCTGGCTTCCTTGCTCATATAGTACTGTCTGACCCGCATGGGGGGGGGGTGGCTGAAGGTTTCAAATTTACCACCACAGGGGGCTGCTGGATCGCCAGCCCTGGTCTAGCCGTTTCTGCCCATGCCTCCAATCCAGCCCTCCCTCCATTCCCCTGGCTCAGGGGGTTGTTCATATACCCTGAGTTCAGGGAGGGGATCTGAACCCTGATGTCTCTAATCCAGGACGAGGGGGCTGGCTGTACTAGCCACAGGTTTTGGCTCCTTTTTCCTGGGGCAGTCTTTAGCCCAGTGCCCTTCCTCCTTGCAGTATGCACACTGGTTGGATCCAAGCTTCTGGCGCAGGCCCAGATTCTTATTTCTACTCTGTCTCCCTTGCCTGTCAACTACGGTAGCCAAGATTTTAGTTAATTCTCTATTCCTTCGTTTATCTCTCAGCTTTTTTTCTTTTTCTCTCTCACTCTCTCTCTAATCTTTGCTCTTCTCTTCCGCTGTCTCTCTCTTGTAGAACGCTTTCTCAGCCTCTCTAACTAAGTCTCTCAAGGCCATATCTTGTAAGCATCCCCCCCGTTGCTCCTCTGACTCAGGATTAAAAGGAGTAAACCTCCTATATGCTTCCATGAATTTCTCTAAGAACACAGAGGGGGATTCTTCCGGTCCTTGAACTACTTCTCTTACTTTGGCCAAATTAGTTGGGCATCGTGCTGCAGCCCAGAGACCTGCCATTAGAATCTGGCGATAGAGTAATAGGTGTCCACTACCTTCAGGAGTATGGGGACATCTAGGTTAGGCCATTGCATCAGGGGGCCGTCCAGGCCGGGGACCAGTTTCTGAGCTTCTAATAGGATCCGATCCCTTTCCTCAGAGGTAAAGAGAGTTCCTAGGAGTTGTCAATCATCTCAAGTGGGCTGATGAGAGAACATAAGGGGACTCCAAAAGGCCAGTTAGTTTAACAGGATCTTCTGAGAAAGGTGCCCATCATCCACCATCGGCCATCCTCTTCACAATCACAGAAATATTCTTATTGTTAAGTTTCTAACCGGGAACAAATGCTGACATGCCTATTTAACGCATCAAAACATATCAAAGCTGAACCTAGCAACCAGGTTCTCCCAGAATATCTCCATTCCTACCTTTACAGGGTATGGCTCCCAGCACACTCCCCCCTTTACCCTGACTCTCCAGCCCAGGGGTTGGGCCGCCCTTCCCCCAGAGGCTCTTCCCTATATAATCCAGACATTTTGGATACCTGCTCCTTCCCTTTTGGACCTTGGCCTCCAGCTGCTGAATCTGGTTCCCCTCCCCCTCTCTCTACTTGGCCCTGCTCAGCCAGGTCAGCTCTGGACTATCCCAGATATTCCCTCCCCTGACTGTGCTCTCCTACATATCTGTTAAGGTTGGAGTGGAGGAGAGAGAAAAACAGACCAAGGCAGAGTCTTAGGTCTCAGTCTTAAGAAGAAAAGAAAACTTTATTCCACTAGTGGGTCCCATTGGGCCCCGATTTACAAATGAGGGAAGTTTCTACAGGGCAGGAGGTAGGGGGTCTGGATAGGTGTGTGGGTAACCACGGTAACCACATAATCTGGCAGACAAAGCCTTTCCGGATCAAACAGATACCAAGTTTAGATAAAATGCTCTAGTTCAGATCTCACCCAAAACAAGGAGTTTAGACTTTATCACAACAAGCTATTTTCTCAGATCTTGTCATGTGGTTTGGGGTACCACTTCTCACTTTACATATCTATAATAAACTCTCTCCTCCTCCAAACCTAGAAACAGTCATTGTCTTTCCCCTCTCCTTCATTTTTTCAGTCATTTATTCCCTTTAGAGCCTCCAGACAGATTAACCAAATGACTTAAGGAAGCAATTATTTTGCCTCAAGGCAAAATTATACAAATTCATAAAGAAAAGAAAAATGTCAGTCTTCTGGCTTCATGGCCTAAGCTTCCCCTATGCTTCGGTGGGAGTTGGCCTTTCTAAGTCAGGGAAGATGAGCTGTGCTTGGTGTAACAGACCCTCAGACCTTAGCATGACTGATTCCATGATGGAAGTTGTTAAACCTGGAAATATTGAGGAGAAAAGACAAACTCCACAACTGTCCAGTTAAAGCAAGCTGTATTTCAGAG
The DNA here is from genome assembly GCA_033318265.1 of Phyllotis vaccarum. Classification (NCBI taxonomy): domain Eukaryota; kingdom Metazoa; phylum Chordata; class Mammalia; order Rodentia; family Cricetidae; genus Phyllotis; species Phyllotis vaccarum. Next base: position 1,448,195 of record JARWLC010000001.1, read on the forward strand.
TGTACCCGGGAACTAACCTGTTGGCTGCCTCACCCTAACTAGGCATTTGAGAGAGCAGCCCCTGCTGGCTTCTTGAAGTCCCTCTCACAGGAGAGATAAGTTGTCTACAAGATGAGAGGTTTGCATGGTTAGAAGGGTACAATGAAAGGTAGGAACAAAGAGAAGGATGAACAACATGTGAATGGGGCTGCAGGCAGTTTGCATCAGACCTAAGAGACGGTCTTAGTCCTGGCTGTCCTGGAACTCGCTTTGCAGACAAGGTTGGTCTTGAACTCAGAGATCCACCTGCCTCTGACTCTCAAGTTCAGGGATTAAAGGTGTGCACCAACATAGCCTGGCAAAAAATCTCTCCTTTAATTACAAATAGAAACCTTATTTTTCAAGAACTAAACACAAGACAAAAAAACCAAACAAATATTTTAACGTAAAAATGCTCTGTACACCTGCATGCCAGAAGAGGGCACCAGACCTCATTACCCATGGTTATAGATAGAATGTTTGCTGGGCATTGAACTCAAGGACCTCTGGAAGAGCAGCCAGGGCTCTTAACCTCTGAGCCACAAAGATTTATTCTTTAACTAGGATTTAACAGAGGAAAAACAGGAATTTCTTCTTAATTACAATTAGGAGCTTTATTTGCAAAGACTTAACAGAGGACAAGCAGGAACTTCTTTATAACCGTCTCTGCTGCAAACGGAACTCATAACCTGCAAAGGATATTGTTCCTGTTCTGGTCTCCCATTAACTTTCAAGGCATACTCTTCCTGTATTGGTCTCACGGGGTACCAGTCAGGCTGTAAAACTCAGCAGGTAGCAAAACTAAAACAAAGCCCAATTCATCAAAGTCTATATAGTTCTGGGAAAGTCTCTGAATGCCCTAACCTTGCTTTTTGGCTTCTATGGTTCTGCATCTGGCTAACTGTTCTCGTTAACCCAGAATAGTGCTTAAAAGTTCATCCTGAGAAAGGCTCAGAGCTACAATGGGATCTGGAACACCCAGTGTAGTCACCCATCAGCTAATGAAGGCTTTCTATTGGCTGAACTCATGTGTGAGCCACCTTCTCTGGTGGATATGCCACAACACTTAGTAACATTTCAGGGGCTAGATCATGTACTGCTGGTTTTCAAATCCATTTCTCTCCCTTTCCCAGCTTCTGGATGTATTGTAATTGTGTATTGTGAATCCTAGTTGGTCTTAATAAAAAACTGAAGTCAGATATCGTGGTGAATGCTGAAAAATCAGAGAAGTAAAGGAGTGAATAATATCCACCTCTTAGGTCTAAGATTCCTTAGACCCAAAAAATGACTAGCTCCTGTCTCCAACCACCCCACACCCATCACGTTCTCTCTGCCCAGCTATATCACTTCCTGTCTCCTGTCTGTACAGGCCTCCAGCCCTCTATGGTTAACTAATGGCTAGCTCTACCTTCTGATCTTCAGGTAAACTTTGTCAGAGCACAAACAAAATATCACAATAACAATGTGGTAAAGTGTACAAAACAGCTGGGCATGGTGATGTAACTTGCCTTCATAGCACTGAGGCAGGAAGAGCCCGGGCTATAGTGTAAACTTCAGCCCATTCTGAGTTATAGTGTGAGATTCTCAAAAATCAACCAGACCCCAACCAAAAACATGTATCACATTAAATTTCACTGTTTTTGAACCTTCTGCTATTTTAAATATAAAAGTCAATGGCATTACGTATAGTCACAAAGTTGTGTAATAGCATTCACTATCCAGGTGAAAAAGTTACATCAGTTACATCATCCCTGTGAAATAATAAAAAAAATCTTGCTTGACTCTTTGCCACCTGAATTGTCCACCCCCCCCCTTTGCCCCCTTCCTGAGGTCCCTGAAACTAGCTGAGGCTGACAGAGTTTCGGTCCCTGTGTGATGGACAATTGATCAGATGGCTGTTTGCTCAAAGACTCAGGCTCTCAGAACTCTCAGATAAAGCTTTGTTCACAGGATTTATGGCAGCTTGCTCAACTGCTCAGGGTATACTTTCTGAGTTCTTGGGACCCACCTGGTCAGCAGCTTGACCTTCTGGACTTCACTTGAGCAGGACCATCCAAGATAAAGCCCTGAGACCGCTTTCCTGATATAACAACTTGGGTGGGGCCACCCAGGAAAGCCCTTCCATGAGAACTGTTAACCAAAGCAGGCAGGAACTTTCTGAAGCTTGCACAATGTTCCCATCATGACCATTGCTCCAGGAAATGAATGTCTTCAGGTGGTCCTATTGTTTCACAGGAAATAGTTTGCCTGCCTGCCTGCATTCCTAAACTCAGTCCTAAATTGACCTTTGGCCCCGCCCTGTTATCACACAGAGCCTGCTCACACCCCCTCCCCTACTCAGAGTGTGGTATAAGAATTGTACTCTGAAAGCATTCGGGGCTCTTGGCTTCCACAGTGCCTGGAGCCCGTACATGTGTGTACCGGTATATCATATTCATTAAACTCTCTTTTTCTTTAAAGTTAACAGTGGTCATTAGCCGTGGTCTTGGGGTGTCTTAGGGTGCTCTAGGGGTGCCCGCCCGTTACACCCACATCTATTTATGATCCCTTTCTCCATCTCTTCCTACTCCTCCCACCAGGCTCTGGGTCCAGCTACTTCCTGCTTTGTACTTATCAGCCTCCACCCCCCACACACCAATACACACACAAGGCAATGCTAGTGACTTTGGCCTGGTAAACAGAGGAATATTGTTGGCTAAACAAGGCTAAATGTTTCTGTTTGCTAGAAAAGCAGATTTCCTAAAATGGGAAAGTGGGTTCCTGTCTACCCCCTGGATTAACCACCTTAATCTTCCAGGAACCGGCATTAACCTTTCCCCCACACTCAGCAACAGAGGTTGATGGTACCTAGTTCAATCAGGATCAATCAGGGAGCCATTATCAACTCACGTTCCTCACCCTGATGTCAAATAAAATCTGTTTGCTTCTCCTCCATTTTACTCTTTCTCCCCAACCCCAGCTCTGTTTGGTCAAAAATCAATCAATCAATCTTTCTAGTTTGGTAGCTTCTCTGTGCCATCACTTATACGTTACAAAGGTGGATCATAAAATACTTCTCTATTGCCCAGAAATACTCATTCTCTTAGATCTGCCTACTTCTTTTAGTATAATGCTTTCCAGGTTCCTCCACAGTGTACCATGAATTTGACGCACTTCTTATGGATACTGTTCTGGGATTAATAACTGAGCCAATCCACTCTAACCTTTAGACAAAGTTGTTTGGCCTCAGACATCTCTCCTCTGTGCACACAGAGCAGGCTGAGGGGTCCTGACTTCAAGAGGTTGGGAATGTTGAATAATTTTCTGCATTCAAGAAAGAAGCCATCATTATCCCCTGATATTATACACAGGAGAAACTAGTCTGGTTTTGGGTGTAGTCCCACCTACAATGTGAGAGTCTGACACAAAAAGCAGTTGGAAGGCTGGAGAGATGGCTCAGTGATAAAGAGCACTGGCTGCTCTTTCTTAAGTCCTGAGTTCAAGTCCCAGCAACCACATGGTGGCTCACAACCATCTATTATGGGATCTGATGCCCTCTTCTGGCCTGCAGACTCATATACAGATAGAGCACTCATATACATTAAAAGATAAAAATAATCTAATAATTTTTAAAAAGCAGTTGGAGAAGCAGTTGAGAATTTTCAGCCAAGGCATCAAATGTGAGTGAAGATAGCTTTGTGAAGCGTCTTACCTCAGCAGCCAAGACCCTGTATTACATTCTCTGTCTGAAATAGCTAGAATGGTTTCTATTTTCCTGACTGGATTCTGGCCAATACAAATGTAGTTGATTGCACACCAGATCTTTAAACACTGATGGATTGTACAAAGTGCATATTAATATCACTATTAATCAGGATCTGTTGTTTTATTGGTAGTCACATGGCCTGCACTAATAACTCCATCTGCCCATCTTCATATCTCTCATTTTTTTCCCTCATATACTTTGTCTCTCAGCCTCCAGTCCAGCCCTGACCAAACCGCCAATGTATGCTTTAACAACTCTGTGATTGATCACTAGGCCTCCGAGAGTACATCAATCTGATATTGTCAGGTTGGCTGCAGTTCAGGCTGAACCCTTCACTGTCCTGACCCTGACTGTGACAAGATCATATTCTGTGTTGTTTTCTGAGACAGATTTTCTCTGTGTCGACCAGGTTGGCCTCAAACTCAAGAGATGCCCCTGTCTCTGCCTCCTAAGTGCTGAGATGATGTGGGAATGTATTTCTGTATGCTGTGAATACGAATCTTTAAATAAAGGAGCTGTTTTGGCTCATGACAGACACCATACAAAAAATAGGAGGAGAAATCACAGCATAAGTAAGAGAAGCAGGGCAGAGTCAGACAGACCAAGCCTGAAGCCCAAAGGAGCAACATGTAAGGAACACAGGTGAGCCTAAGGCCAGGTAGCAGACAGATTAATGAGAATGGGTTGAGTTAAGATGTAAGAGCAAGCTAGCAATGTGCCTGAGCCATAAGCCAAACAGCATGAAGTTAATATAAGCATCTGAATCATTTCTGGGGCCTGATCAGCTGAAGGCGGCTAAAGGGTCTGGGGCTGCAGGTCTGGGGTCTAGACCTCCGGGGCCCAGGACCAAGAAACCTTATTGTAACACTGGGATTAAAGGCATGTGCCGCCACCACTTGGCTCAGAGTTTGAGAGTTAACAGCATCTACTGAGTTCGGCTGAATAGAACCTTCTTGCCTCCCTCTCATTGTTACTCAGCAGGCCATGGTGGTCACAACGCCCCAACCTCCTACAGAAACATCCCTTCTCTCTAGACTTGGCAACTCCGCCTTAGAATCTCTGATCATGTTAGGTATTTCTGCAGACTGGGCCTTGCCAGCTGTGGCTCTGGCATGTCCTGCTCCCATTCAGGTTCTCTGGTCTCTTCCCCAGGCCAATTGCAACTTAACCTCAGGTCTGAAACTCATTGTCATTGTAGCTGTCCGGCAGGAATGAAGGCATCTAAAGAGACACTCGTGTCCCTTGGCAACCAGACTATTGAAACAGTGGTCTCTTTCAAATTAGAATTTCCCCAGGAATCTCAGGCTGGGGAGAGGAAGAGGCTTGAAAACTGGTGCCAACCAGAGGAGGAACTTGTCTTCTTTAGAGAGATTTCATATGACTGGTCAGGCCACTTTGCAAGAGACAATGATGAGTGAGGTCATACCTTGACTGCTTATACATATCTCACTTCCATTTTACTTAACCCTAACCTTTATTCGGGCCCCCAATGGTGGATTTGGGGATGCCCTGAGCCTCTTTATCCCTCCTCCCAATGTGGCCACATTGAATAAACTCCTTTTTATGCTTCTCACTAGTATTTGTCAGTTTAATTGGTTTATTGAGGACTGGTGGCCAAACCTAGCTTGTATGGGCTGCTAGAGACCAGGTTCTGACTAAAACAAGCCCAGATTTCTGCACCTCTGGAAAGCCCTCCATGATCTCCCCAATGCTTTGATGTGGACTTCCAAAGTATACTGTATTTAATATACACAAGTGTCTATCCTGCTATTATGTCCTTTGTGTTTACTTCTCTGTGTTCCTCAATTAAATTTATTAGTGGCTCTTTTTTTTTTTTCCTGTGAAATGGCAGCTACACTCAACTCCAAGGACTGCTATGAAGGGAGGCTTTCCAGATGGTGCACAACAGCCCCCACCACATGATAAATATTGACAGAGCATTGTAAAATCCCCAAGATGTTGACAGAGTTTCTGCCCATTGTGATAAAATCTAACTAAGTATCTGTTTCAGAAAAGCTTTGTCTGCCAGATTATGTGGTTACTACACAGCTGCAGGTAGCCACATTCCTGACTCCCTACTTCCTGCCCTACAAAAGCTTGTAAAGAGGGGCTCATTGTTTCTCTGGATACAGCCGGTCCCACGTGTGGAATAAAGTTTTTTTTTTTTTTTTTCCTTTCTAAGACTGAGACCTAAGACTCTGCCTCGGTTTGTCTCACTTGCTCGCTCGCTTGATCCAACCCTAACACTGCTATTCCCAGATACAAGAAGAAAGATCACTTCCACAATTGACCTACTAAAAGCTTTATTTTTAAAGGTGCACAGACTGGTCAGTCTGCTGTCTCATCCTAAATTGAGAAAGCTCCTCCAGCTACCTTCTTAAGGTCCTTTTATGGGGAAAATCTCACAAGGCTCTTAGAGAAAACAAAACAAAAAAAACCAATAATCGGTGGTTAGAAAAGTACAATGGAAAAGCAAGAATTTTGGCCAGGTGGTGACGCAGGCCTTTAATCCCATCACTGAGAAGGCAGGGGCAGGTGAGTTTGAGGCTAGTGTTGTTACACAGATAAACTCTCTGTCATAACAAAAAAACCCCCCAAAAAACAAACAAAAAAACAAAAACAAAAAGGAATTCTAGACCATAAAACAAACAAACAAACAAACAAAAAAAAACAGGATATATTTTGCAAGAAACATAGGTTTAGGAAAGAAACTTTTTTTTTTTTTTTTTTTTTTTTTTTTTTTTTTTAAGGTTTTCCAGACAGGGTTTCTCTGTGCAGCCCTGGCCAGAAACTTATGTTCTTAAATAGAACTAGAAACTTATTCTGTAGGGTGTGGTAATTTAACAACAATGTGACTCCTGTTCTGAAGTGAAGCCAACATGGTTCTTCAGAAAACTCCCAACAAAACTAAAAATGAGTAACCTGGCTCTATCTAAGTTCCTGGGGAGTCTCACTTCTTTTTGTTCTTTGTTTTTGGATAGGGTCCCTCGACATATTCTGGCTGTCCTGGAATTTACCACGAAGGCCAGGCTGGTCTCAGACTCACAGAGATGCACCTCCCTCTCTGCCCCTTGTGTCCAGAACCGGGATTAAAGGTGTGCTCAACCACACGAGTCTCAGTTCTATTACATTGCAATAGGATCATTTCAAAGATACTGTAGCTGTTTGGTTTACTAAGCGTCCCCTGTGCCCGTTTTTCTACAGTTAGCTTTTAGTCTGTATTTAAAATCTATAGCAATTTGGCAAATGTGACTTCAGGTCTTAAATAGTAAATTTTCTGAAACATAAAATTCACTTGAATCAATGTGCCATCTGAAATTTTGGCGAGAAAAGGAGATAACTATGTTAATTTGCCAAGGTTGTGAACTTTCAGCATCTTTCAATGAAGTATTTCTCAGGCTATATTTCCATTCCTTTTTCGAGCATTAATGCTTGCCCAGTTATAAGTGGCTGTGGATATACTTATTCACTATTTTTTTTAACAACCCTGAGGCTGAAACTCATAGCTCTTGCATGCTAAGATAACACTCTGCCATGAGAGGAAAAGCCCCAGTCTATGATCCCAAAGAGAAAATTATCTCTAATGTTACGAAGAAAAGAAACAAATACCAAGCGCTTCCAATTCCTCCACTCAAGGGCCTGCATTTGGTATCTCTGGAGATAGAACCCAGGTTTAATCTAAAAATGTGGGATGTGCCTTTTGTGAAACTAACCAATCTTTTTAGACATTAAAATTAACTCGAATTAACTTTCTTGTTCCACATCTGAAATAAAACTTTCACGCAGACTTGTAATCTCACTTATGCGAGATTCGAGCCTTCAAGACAAAAACACCAGCTGGGACGAAGTGCCCCCCCCCCCCATCCTCTGGGCTTTCTCAATGCTGTGTGTTGTGTCTTGCGCAGAACTCCAGGCAGTAATTGTTTCTTTAGAGCTTCTGTCATTATTAAAAATGCTACCAAAGCACAGAGCGGATGCCCTTGACACACATCCTATTTTCTGGGAAAAGATTGCTACCAGAGTAATTGAGCTGGGAAGCTGAGACAAATTGCTCTCAGCGGGTTCCGCAGTGGTTCAAAGTACCGCAGTTGAGTGGAATCATGCAGACCACGCATTTCCCTTCCTCCAGTTTGCAAGGTAACTACAATCCCCGCACAGCACCCACCGATTATTACCCGCAAGCTAGACTGGAGGCAAACCCAGCTGGAAAGAATCTGAATCCCAACCAAAGTCGTGGTACCGGTTCCCGGAGGAGCCCTTTGGGGCTCCCCGAAAATCCAGCAACCACGCACCTATTTACGCCGCCCTCCGTGCGGTGACGTCACGAACCCCCGCGGGCCACGTGACCAGGACTCGGCTCCCCCGCCCCCTCTTGGAGCCCCGAGTGCACCGCGTCCCGCCGCAGCGTTCACTCGGAGCCCTCGGGGACAGCGCGGAGCCAGGAGCCGGGGGAGCGGGCGAGCGGGCAGGCAGGCCGGGGGGGCGGAGCGGCCAAGGACAGGGGCAGGAACCGCCGAGCCGGACAGCGGGACCGGGACCCCGGCGGACGACGACGCTCTCGCCAAGTTGTGCGCGCTTTGGAGCGATGAAGATGGTCGCGCCCTGGACGCGGTTCTATTCCTACAGCTGCTGCCTGTGCTGCCATGTCCGCACCGGCACCATCCTGCTGGGCGTCTGGTACCTGGTGAGCGCGCTCATCCGCCTAAAGTTGTATTATTAGAAAGTTAATTCTCGGGGAGAGCCGAGCTGCAGAACCGGGGTCAGGCGGAGGGGGCCCTGCACGGTGCGCGGCGGGCACGTCCCCCCCATGTGGCTCCGAGCAGAAGCCGTTGGGCAGTTCTTGTCCCTCTTGGGTGGGTTTCCTGCACAGGCTTGTTTTAAAGCCTTTACACCGGGAAGGCACACAGTGTGACTGAGTCCCAGTCGGCCTGTGGTTCCCGCTCGGGTTCCCGCCCGTGGACAGGTGGTCACTCTAAGCGGTCACAACGGGCAAATGCGGGTTTTTTTGTTTGTTTGTTTGTTTGTTTTTAAATGGTTTTTCAGACTGGTACTTTTAAGGTTTCATTTGTGTAGAGAACAAGCGGTGATTCTCTTGGGCAGCGGTGAAGCCTGATGGATTCTTGCCCCGTGGCGCTGCCCTTAGTTGATGGTTGGCAGCCTTGGAATGCACCAGCCTTGAGTTGATTTCTCTGCACTTTGGATTTTGTGACATCATTTTGGGGAGTTAGATTCGAGATATTTGGCAGTGAATAACGCTGCAAGACAAAGAAGTACCTTAAAAAGTGGTAGTTAAATGGCAATATAACTTTTTAATAATTTTAGTCTTTTGGTGGCTCATATTTAGTATTTGGTGTTTTAAAAAAATACAATATGTGGAATTATAAACTGCTTTGTGCTATTTTAAGCACAGCACCCCCCTCTGAAGTTCCCTCTAGTTGAGCTCATTATGGCCATATAATAGAAATTTTTAGTCTTAAAAGCTTTCCAATAGATCGTTGATAATGTGTGGGTTCTGCCTGTGCAGTGTGAATGTAGACTGAATGCTAGTGCATTGGCTCAATCCTGACTTTTCTCAAAGCCAAGGAATTTACAGAAATTGAAAATCAGAGACTATATTAAGCAGCCTCGAGTAGTGCTTTGCGGATGGTCAGGGCAGATATCTGTGTCTTCCTTGGAAATGTACAAGTCTGCAGGCTTGCAAGTGCTTCTATGGATGTAATTTATAAAATCTAGGGCATTGCATTAGGCAAATGTACTACATGATCTACAGGAGAGATAAATCTACTTGAGCCTGTTGTTGGCAGTCATCCAACCAGGCGGTATTGGTGGTAAAAGCAGAGGTCTCCACATGCTTCCTCGCCTGGAGAAGCCTGCCCTTTGTGGGGTGTATGCATTTGGAAATGACGGAGGCCTTTTCCAAGATAGCTCCCAAGTAGGCGCGACACCAGGGTTAAATACTCACCATGTTTATACAAAAATCTTTGTAATTTCACAAGACTATTGAAAATTTCTTCAGTAGTTAAGTTCCCTTGTAGATTTAAATATATTTTGGTTATTTAAAACCTTGGTTTCCATTTTAAAAGACTAAGGTGGTCAGGGTCTAAAGCCTAAGGAAAAACCAGGAACCCCTCCTTCCCCAAACATCCCTTCTCACTAGTCATGTGGTTGTGGTCGGGTGTAAGAAAGAAGAGTTTTGAGAAAAAGGGTAACAATGGATGGATGTTCAGATAAGAATCCTCTGAAGCTAAATACAGTGATTATTTACTTCGATCCTGCTATTTAGTCAACGAGGTCCTGGGTACTATGTACTGTGCTAGTTAAGCTAAATTTGTATGTTCCTAGTGAAAACAAGTTAAGAGCTTGCAGTTTATCTACAATTCTTGCTTTCAGCTCAAATGATAGTTGGCCTTTTTTTTCACCTTTAAGCCTTAAAAAAAATGTGGTTTTACTTTGACTATCAAAAGTTTTCAGAAATAAACTCAGCTATGAGTTTTCTCTTTTTTATTGTATTGCCATTCACATACAGTGAAATTCAGTTGTTTCTTGTACGATTCATTGACAAATGTATATTCCTGTATAACTAAAGAAAGTTTTGAAGTTTTCTTTTCCTCTTTTCTACCTGGTCTCATACAGCCTGTCACTGCTGGCAAGCAGACCATTTTGCAGACAGATTTTACTGTGTACACTGGATTCTGTATTCTGTTCCTTTCCCTTAGCGTAACTCTTAGCTGCATCCTATTGGAATGTACGGATGGCTTATGTTTTGTGGCTGAACATTATTCTATGAATACACCACACTTTATTTGTTCATCTGCCAGAGATTGAACAGTTTCAGGTTTGGAGCTATTTTATATCTATATCTATCTATCTACTATATATATATATTTTTTTCTAGCTGTTCTGAACATTCTTAAGCAAGGTTTTGTTTGTAAACATATGTTTATATTTGCAGTGGGTAGAAAGTATTGAGTGGAGCCGTTGCTCACTGGGTGAAGCCAGTTTTTCAAAGTGGTTGGTTGAGGATCAGCTTGCTTCTGTCTCCTGTTCCCCAGTGTTCAGTGCTGTCAGTATCCTAGATGTTAGCGTTCTAGTGATATACAGTGTATACTAGTTTAATTCCCCTCATGAAGGGTGATGAGAAGAGTTTGGCTTTGGTTATGAACCAGTTGAATGGTTGTTTTTTGTTTGTTCATTTATTTTTACACTTAGTTCTTTTTTATAATTTATTTGTTTGTATTTTATGTACATTGGTGTTTTGCTTGCATATATGTCTTTATGAGGGTGTTGGATCCCCTGGAACGGGAGCTACAGACATGTGAGCTGCCATGTGGTGCTGGGATTTGAACCAGGGTCCTCTGGAAAAACAACCAGTGCTCTTAACCTCTGAGACATCTCCCCAGCCCCTGCATATCTTTTTATTGGCCTCTGTCTCATTAATTTGTAGAAACATCACATACTTGGATACCAGTTCTTAAAATATGTGCTGGTGGCTGTAATCTCCCAGACTGTTTGCATGTGCTTGCATACTCATTCCCTCCCTCCTCCCTCCCCCCTCTGCTTCTGAGTGCTGAGATTAAAGACATGGGCCAGCACTGCCCAGTGAGACATTTTGGTGATTAGAAATCACTCAAAAGTTTAAGGTTTTAAGTTCAATTTCCAAAGTTAATATTTTCTTTCTAGAAGCTGTGTGGTTTTATCTTTCTCATGAGATAGGAGCAGGCATCCATTTGTTACTCAAAGGCAGTTTACACTTGAGCATGGGGCTCATGCCTGTAATCTCGGTACTCAGGAGGCTGAACCAAGAGAAGTACCATGAGTTTAGAAAAGCCTATTGAAACCTGCTTTCAAGAAAGAAAGAAATGTGTAGTAGAATGATTTTGTGCATTCTGGAATCTTCTTTCTCTCCATTAGAGCAGAATAACAGGTTCCCTGTATTCAGGGGTTCAGTCTCAGTGTTTGGGGATGTATCTGTATAATGAATATATGCAGCCCTCTGTTGTTCATTAAACAATACAATTATTTATGTCATATTTACATAGTATTAGTTGTAAGTAAGCTAACCATGACCTCTAAGAAGATATACTAGGCTCTAGGCAAATGCTGTCCTTTTATGTAAGACATAAGCATTGAAGGCGTTCTCCCCTTCTGCCCAATTTTCCCATACTTGTCTCTGACCATATGTTTAGATTCCCCAGCTCAATGCCTCTATTTTTATTTTAAAAATTGATGTGCATGAATGTCCACTAGCATGTATGTTTGTGCATGTATCATGTGCATGCAGTCAGGAGAGGGGTACAGGTCTTCTGGCACTGGACAGTTATGAGCTGATGTGGGTGCTGGGAACCAAAGTGTTTCTAACAGCTGAGCCATCTCTTCAGCCCTGTTGGTTCTGACATCTCTCTATTACAGCTCCATGTCCTGTTTATTTTTCCTGTCATTTCTCACATATACTCTGAGTAGCTTTCACTTTACTGCTGTAATATAATAACTGATCTATCTTAAACTGTTAGTATCTCTTCCCTTTATCTTCCAGATATCCTTTTTAATTCTATTTTATGTGTGTGGATACTCTTATCTGCATGTACACCTTTAAGCCAGAAGAGGGTATCAAATCCCACCATAGATAGCTGTGAGGTACCATGTGGGTACTGTCAAATTCAGGTCCTCTTGAAGAGCAGCCAGTGCTCTTAACTGCTGAGCCATCTCTCCAGTCCCAGCCCCCTCCCCTTTAAAACACATTTTTATTTATGTGTATTTATCTGTGCCCTTGGACCCCAGAAGAGGGTGTTGGAGTCCCTGAAGCTAAAAATATAGGTTGTTGTGAGCTGCCCAGTGTGGGTGATGAGACCCCTGCTCAGGTCCTCTGGAAGAGCAGGAAGTGCTCTTAACTGCTGAGCCATCTCTCCAGCCCTAGATATACTTTTAAATACAAATGGTTATGAAGGTTGCATTGGGTGGTTGACAGTACATGAGATCATAGGCTGTGAGAGGTCAAAATAGCTGGTTTTATTGGCTCTGCCACCTGCTTCAAATTAACTACTTAGTTCACTTTGAAGGCCTGCCAACCTGCGTTTCAATCCCAATGCATTCTCTTTGTATCCCCCAAAATTATGGTGTTATAACTATTGACTTGTCTGAGGCTAGGACAGTGAAACTAGCATCCTGTGTTTTAGCTTTTAGTATGCTGTCATGTCCCTTTTAAATTTTTATTTTTATTTTATTTATATTATTGTTTTGAGACAGGGTCTTTCTGTGTAGCCCTGTGTTACAATAAGGTTTTCTGGCCCCGGGTGCCAGAGGTCCAGACCCATAGACTTGTCGCTCCAGACTCCTTAGCCACCTGCTACTGCTTAGGCTCCCCCAAAATGACTCAGATACTTATATTAACTTCATGCTGTTTGGCCTATGGCCCAGGCACATTGCTAGCTTGCTCTTACATCTTAACTCAACCCATTTCCATTAATCTGTCTGCCACATGGCCCGTGGCTCACCTGTGTTCTTTACACATCTCTTCTTTAGGCACCTGGCTCGATCTGACTCTGACTCCGCCCTCCTTCTCCTAACTTCTGATTCCCCACCTACTTGTGCTATGGTGCCTGCCATGGCCAAAACAGTCCTTTATTTAAAGATTGATATGCACTGCATACAGAAAGACATTCCCACATCATCTCTCCATTTCTGTCTAATCAAAAAGGAAGGTGTCAATTTTAACATAACAAAATTACATATTACAAAATAACTATCAAGCAAGAATTACAGTTACAATATCTAGTCTATTTGTATTTAGTAAAATTAAAGAAAATACTCTATCATCTACCTTATCCTTGTGAATCTAAGTTTCATATCCAGTATACCTTTTTAAATAACTATGAAAAACTATACCTATAACTATCTAATCTTCAACTGCCTCAAAGACCACAGAAGGATAGTGAGTAAACAGGAAGTACAAGCAATTTCCAAAATCTAGAAATGACAGAGGTGACACCTATCTGCCTGGACAGTCACCCAAAGTTCCTTTATAAAGTTGGGGCATCCATCTTCAGCCTACAGGCCCAGAGTTTCTTCATTTCAGTGAAGCGGGAAATCTGCTCTGCCCATTCTGATATAGTTCATTGGTCGCTTTTCCTTGAGTCTGAAGACTATCTGACAGTTTTCTCTGCAAAGCAGGAACCTGAATGACCATCTCGGCTTGTTCTGCCAAAGTTCAGAGATCACTTTCCTATGGAACCTGCATGTCCAGTTTAAACATCATACTGTCAAGCAGTCAATATAAGAACAGGTTCTTGTCCAGTGGCTAACCGTTGCCACAAAGAAAGTAGACTCCATGGAGTTTCTTCCATGCCCATTTACCTCTTGAATTAGGTTGGTGCTGCCAGGGGCAGACCTCTCTTACTGTCCAGAAAAGTCTACGTTCTTAAAATATTTTAAATGCCATATTCTGTAGGTCTTAGAAGTATTTGAAGATTACCTATCTAATTGAAATATGTTTTTGTATATCAAAATCATAACTAATATAAATTTGGTTATCATAGGTGACTATTCTACATTTCTTAATTATACATTACAATATTAAATTAGTTACATAAACGTCATATTTTAAACAAGAGTTGAAAAATACATACTGCATTAACAAAATTGAGCTTAAATTTGTATCAATAAGCCAAAATCTATAGCAATGTAAAACATTTTGAGATTAACAGCTGATTTTTGGATTAAAATAAATTCAATAATCTAATTTTTAAAAATCACTCACATACCATATCCCCCTTTTCTTCTAAGAAAGAGATTAACTATGACCATTAACCATTTATAATGGAAACAAACATTTATAAACAATATTTTGGGAATTTGGGCGTAGTTTCCCATTACTATTTCCTGCTGATTAAGGGGCGTTGGCAATTTCACAGGTTCTTGAGACTGGATCATAGTCTGCAGCCCTGAAACTGTTGTGACCATCTCTTCCTATCAGATTTTTCAGAGGTTCTTGGTTGATGAAACCATATTTGCCTGGAAGCAATCCACAGGTTCTCATCTTCTGTAGAAACAAAAGCAGAACTCTTCCAAAGCAATAAATCCTTAGACACAAATTTCAAAATCAAGATACCTTTAAAATATATATTCTTGTTTGACTTATCAGACTTTGCATTTGTAATCCATTGTCTTTCTGCAGTTAGCTTATTAACAGTTAAAAAATAAAAGAAAACACAACAATCTAGATTTTGTGTTTATTTTCCATCTTTACATGACTCATTATACCTTTATTACTCTATTTCTCTTTAAAGACTTTCTCTACCTTCTTTCTTTTCTCTCTGAAGCCTATGTACATTTTATACACATTGTAACCCGCTTACAGGATTTTATCTGAATCTGTTTTTTTTGTGAATCCTTAATCATTTTCTAACCAGAAGAGCTTTTAAAGTACTCACACTCTCTTAAAAAAAAAACCAAAAAACAAAAAACCCACATGGTTTTTGCAGAAAAAGCTGAGTCAGGAAGTTCTTTTAAAGGGGACACGTCTCTGTTCACGGCTAGCAAACAGCAGACCCAAGAAATGCTGCTACTAAGAAACCATTATTGACTCTGTTTCCTTTTTGTCCAATATAAACGTAAACTTTAAATCAATCACATGTTTCTGAGTCTTCTGTGAGACTTCAGGAACCAGCCTGGTTGCAGTTTACACTCCCTGCCACAAGTCTGCTGCCGCCATTTTGTTTGTGGTCTGGACGCCAGGCTATCTCTGTATAATGACCCGCTTCAGATACACAATTTGAAAGTTGCTTTGGCTCAATCTTGTGCTAAAACCCTTTTAAATCTTTCTCAGGCTTTATGTAGGCATTTGCCCCACATTGGGCCACCATCTGTTACAATAAGGTTTTCTGGCCCTGGTTGTGGTGTGCACGGTAGGATTTGCTGAAGGAGGCAGAGGCAGTCGGAGGCTCTGGCACAAGGGCGGGAGTGAGATTTGCATCCAGCCCACACTTGGGAATGCAGACTCCCAGGGCTGAACACTCTGCCTGTCCTCTGCTTTCTGGCAGTGCTTAAGACACGGAATGGGCTCACCAGCCCAAAATACCAATGGGGTAGGTGCCCACCCAGGGATTCCAGCTATTTCAATAAATCTCACTTGCAATATACCAAATACAGCATTAATATTTATTCGAGAGTAATTTAACACTCACGATTACAAGTTAAACCTTAGGATGATACCTTGGCGATAGGATGATCCAGGTGATGGATGCTGATCCAATCTCCAAGAAAGCAGGAACAAAACGGGCGCTCAAGATCCCAGCAGCCTCTTTTGAATAGGGCTGGCCACACCCCCCTCAGGCTCCCAGGACTCTAGAGACACGCCTCCCAACCTTATCAGCTAACACCTGAATCCCACCACAGCCCTGGCAGTCCTAGAACTCACACTGTAGACCAGGCTGGCCATGAACTCAGAGATCTGCCTGCCTCTGCCTCCCATGATGGGATCAAAAAGGTGTGTACCTGGCTGTCACATCCCTTTTTATTTAGATCTCAAAGCAACCTAGATTCAGGCTAGATTGGTGGCACAGTAGTCATTTAAGATTAATAGTTTCTTGCCAGATTATATGATTGTCAGTAAGTCTAGGGCAGTAATAGGGGCTGACTCATGGTATGTACAGTTCTTGTCTAGTGTTTTCTCTGTAAACGATAGAAATACTGTGCTGAGGAGCCAGAATTTTATTGTCTTGGCAGTGGGGGACCACTGAAGAGTTACGAACAGGATGTTTTGTGTTTTGAGACAGGATCTCACTCTGTGTGAAGTCCTGGCCTTTTAACTTGTGTCAGCCTAGCGTACAGGTCTGGGCCCCATGTCTGGTAGCAGCTTTTAGGGAAGATTAGAACATCAGTGTGTTTAGATGTCTGGAAGTCAGATGGGGGGGGGGGGTTAAATCTCCAGCAGGCTCTTTCTAGGCTAATCTCTTTTGCTGATGGTGTAATATAGACGGAGGATTTATGTTAGATCTCTGCTGCCATGTAGCTTTTAACCATCTAATTTGAATCAATTCAAATAGTGTTATTTCTTTAAACATATGGGCCTCTCACTGATGCTCTCTTTAAGCAAGGCAGCTCTGTAAAATATTAGTTGGTGGTGGGGTTGTTGAGTGTTATGAACATAAATTTATATACATTTTATATATATATATATATATATATATATATATATATATATATATATATATATATACACATATTCCTCCGGTGTGAGTTAAGTTTCTAATGCTTACTGGTTGTTAGAACATTTTTTAAGAATTTATTTTATAAGTATATGCATTTTATCTGCATGCCTATCTGAGCACCACATCAGTGCTTGATGTCTGCAGAGGCCAGAAGTGGGTGTCTGGTCCCCTGGAACTGGGTGGTTGTGAGCCGCCGTGTGGTTACTGGGAATTGAACCCTGGTCTTCTGCCGAGAGCATCCAGTGCTCCTGAGTCAGCTCTCCTCTTCCAGTTAAGATATTTTAAAGACAAGCTGGACAAAAATAAAGGGTTGTCATCAGAGCTGCTTATTAATGCCAAATTTCCATAAACATATCTACCAGAATAACAGGTTTTAACTTGATTAAAGTGGGTTTTACATTACAAAGCATAGTCTGTTTGACTGTGTTCCATATGGGGGCACAGGGAGGCTGAGGCTGGAGGATGCAGGACGCATAGTGAGACCTGTCTAAAAGCAAAACTAAATCCCCGTAGTTTGTATTGTCAACTTTCATTCTCCATCATGTGGGAGGAAGAGGCCAGGATCTCCCTTTTCGTCCTACCCCCTTCTGGGAAACTTGAAATTGTTGAAAAGCTGTTAACTGGTTTCTCTCTCCCCTCCCCCCTCCTCCCCTCCCCTCTCCTCCCCTCCCCCTCTTCTCCTTGTCTCCCCTCCCCTCCCCTTCTCTTCTTGCCCTGCCTTCCCCTTCTCTCTCCCCCTCTCTTTCTTGTTTTGAGATGGGCTTTCTTTGTGTCCTG
Organism: Phyllotis vaccarum; assembly: GCA_033318265.1. Classification (NCBI taxonomy): domain Eukaryota; kingdom Metazoa; phylum Chordata; class Mammalia; order Rodentia; family Cricetidae; genus Phyllotis; species Phyllotis vaccarum. The sequence continues at coordinate 1,465,940 of JARWLC010000001.1, forward strand.
GAACTCTCTGTAGGCCACGCTTCCCTGGAACTCACAGAGATCTGCCTGTCTGTACCTCTAGTGCTAGGATTAAAGGCTTAAACTTGTTCTTATTTTACTTGAAGCAAAATAAAAATTAAACAAAGATTACACTATATTCACCAATAAGAACTAAAGGGGAGCTGGGGAGGTGGCAGCCGTTAGGAGAGAGCCACAGTGTAGGGAACTCGACCCTCAGCTGGTCTCCAGGACTTGCATTCAGGAGCATATAAACACAGGCACACGCGCACATGCACACACACATGCACACACACATGCATGCACACACACACACACACACACACACACACACACACACACACTAAAATAATTGGATTGGAGCTGGAGAGGTTGCTCACCTGTTAAGAGCATTTTTAGAGGACCTGGGTGTAGTCTCCAGTATCTGTATGGGCCCACAGCCATTTGTAAGTGACTTTAGTTCCAGTTCCAGACAAAAAATAATCCTTAATTAATTTAATTTTATTTTTTTTTGTAAAGTAAAAAATCACACTTTTAATGTTTAAAGTTTCTCTTTGCAGTTGTAACTTTCAAGGGATAATATTTCTCAGAGATTTCTGTGAGGGATCAAGGAAATGCTTACAGCAGCAAAACACAATTAGTTTCGTTTATGCATTTTTATTATATTAGTTTTTGAAAGACTTCTGTTTTATGTTTTTGCCTGCATGTGTTTTTGTGCCGCCCCCCCCCCCCCCCCCCCCCCCCCCCGGCCAGAAGAGGTTGTCTGAGCCTCCAGAATTGTATTGTAGGCTGTAAACCTCCATTCTGGTGTTGAGAATAGAACGACAATTGGGTCTCGAGTTTGAGGCCAGCCTGGTCTACAGAATGGACAGTTCTAGGAGAGCCAGGGCTACAGAGAAACCCTGTCTTGGGGAAAAAACAAAAACAAACCCCCTTAAATTTATATATATTTCCTTATTTTGTGTGTGTGCATGCACCATAGTGAGTGTGGGAGTCAGGACAGCTTTGGGCATCCTTCTCTTTCCCACTCAGTAGGATTAGTAGCAAGAGCCTCTACCTTGTTTACAAACTTCAGTTGACTTTGCTTTTGACCATCAAGTCAGACAGCAGTTCACTCTGTAAAATGGTGTTACAGTGAGCAGAAGCTAGAAAAGTCATTTCAGAGTTGACTCTCCTTGTGTTGGGACGGGCGGACAGAACAATGGGAAATGCCCATGCCCGATCGGGCAGCTTCTGGTTGCTGCGTTCTGTAGGGATTAAGGTTGAGGGAATTCTGTTCAAGCCAATTGAATCAGGACTCTTTGAGGAACTCACTGTATCTCTCCCTTTTGGTTGCTCAGACTATCACAAACTGCCCAGCTTCCGCAGGGTGAAGGGAGTCAGTCCACCTTGATTTTAACCTGGTCTGTTGGAGCCCAGGAGATTTTTAATAGTGTGAAGTTAGTTTTGAATTGTTAGTGAGAATACAGTTGAATTTTTAAAACTGTGAGCCACCAAATTCCATGGCCAGTTGGTTCCATAGTGCAGGTAAAGTGGCTTTTTGAGTCAGTGTCGTGATTATCACAAGGGAAGGCCCGGTACTAGCAAACATGGAGATGCTAAGGGCAGGAAAAAAAAAAAAGGAACCTTGCTAATCTCGCTGATTGAGAATAAGACCACTACCACAGTTTAAAGACAGATCTGAAGTAAGCTTTAATTAAATACTGGCCCAGTGGATGGGCTCTGGCCAGGTTCCTGAGAAATGGCTCAGAATCAGGTGGGGCAATGGCTTGAGAAGGAAATCCCATAATTTGCTGCATTTCCCATTAGGTCCAGTCAGGGGCAAGCATACATCCTGACGTATTTCCTGCCTGTGACCCTCCTGCCCACATTTGATCCAGACAAACTTGTTTAGGGGAATGAAAACATAGTGGCCTGTTCTCTTCCATGAGCAGCCTCCAGCATTTCAGGAACTGTCTGTCCTTGGGCAAAGGGCTTGCAGATTGGAGGTATTTTTGTTTCATGGATCTCTTAGGCATAGTAATTAGAACTTAAAATGTAACTTTGGCTCTCACAGCCTCCTACTCCACGAGAAGTGTGACTTTGGGTCCACATTTACAAGGTCAAACTGTTAGCATCATATCCTGAGTTCAGCAGTTAACAAGCCAGGCTTGGCCATCAATGTACCAATTAAAGAGAAAGCAGAGGAAAAGGGATTTATTCCATTTGGCCCATTAGGAAGAAAGGACAGACCAAGGGGAGGATGTTGGATTTAAGTAGAGGGTAATGTGGCTGAACAGTCTTGATCAAGGTTTGGCCCTGCCGAGCATTGCCCTGGAAAGTGGTCTGACACATGTCAGGACTTAGAAATCTCCTCTGGTAGGCAAGTCCTCTGTTTTCCCCAACGCAGCATGAGATTCCCCAGGAAATGTTCACTGTTTGGGGTTCCCTGTCTGATACCAAAGGGAGGTACACAAGTGGTTGGTTGTTTTCCTGTTTGGCTAGCTAGCCACTTCTGTCTCCCTGGTGCACTGTGCCCAGCTGCTCATCTTCATTAAGATAAAGTAACCTTTAAAAACGGGCCAGAGAGATGACTCGGCAGCTGAGAGCACTGGCTGCTCTTACAGAAGACTCAGTTTCTTTTCTCAGGACCCACACGATGGCTCAAAACTGTGTAACCCCAGCTCCTGGTCTCTGGTTTCTACGGGTACCAGGCACACACATAGTGCACAGACAAAACACTGATCCACATAAAGTTATTTTTTAAAAATTAGAGAATGAATTTATTCACAATCTGGGCCATAACTGGGAAGGGAGCCCGTTCACTCTGTTAGAAAAGACAAAGCTGCTTCCATGCTACCTGTGGTTTTCATTGTAGGCCCTCCTTACCAGAACCAGGGTCAGGGGCTCCCTCCTTACCAGAACCAGGGTCAGGGGTCCCTCCTTACCAGAACCAGGGTCAGGGGCTCCCTCCTTACCAGAACCAGGGTCAGGGGCTCCCTCCTTACCAGAACCAGGGTCAGGGGCTCCCTCCTTACCAGAACCAGGGTCAGGGGCTCCCTCCTTACCAGAACCAGGGGTCAGGGGCATTTTTATTCCTAGCAGAGTATTTCCTGCCGGGATCCCCATACTCTGGCCCCAGTTCAAACTAGGCCAAGCTAGATGGTTCCTTCCTCTCATGCACCCTCAGCCTTTCTGGAGAGACTGTCTTATTTCTACCCTGACACTGAATACCAGATTTCACCAGTGGTGAACTCCTAAAATGTGAAACCAGCTCACGGCTGTACCGATACAGTGAACCTGTCACTGAGGTGAATTCTGCTGTCCTACATGATGACTTCAGCCCTAAGGCTCTTCATCGGGGCAGCCTGGGAAGCTAATTTACAAATTCCCAGGGGGAATAAAAGATGAGCCTGGTCCTCCTTTTGTGTCCCTTGCTCTTTGTGGTCTGTTTTATTTCTACGCTTGGTCAAAGGTCAAGAACCAGCTTAGTCCTGTTTTCTTTTGTAAGGTAGAGTGTCCCTCCCCTCCTTTTAACCTCTGTATCTGGAATAGGTAAAGTGGCTGACAGCTGGTCTTCTGTTCCCAGAGGCCAGAGGAGCACGGTTGCAGGGCGGGACCACCATCCTAACTAACCTGTGGCCCTTCTGGATCTAGAGAAGCCTTTCCTTCATCTTGGGGGGGGGGGGCTCTCGTTGTCATGCTTGGTTCTTGCCTGCTGAAAGGTGGAAAGTGAGGAAATTTGGGGGACATGAGAAGAAAAAAATGAAGCCCCTTCACCTTGGATTCCAATTGAAGCCTCTTGCTCATAGAGAAGAAGGGATTTCAGTACAGCTCCCAGAGCCTGGAGGCCTTTCTCCCTTTCGGTAAACCTGCAGTTTTCTGGAAATGTCACAGAAACCTGGTATATAAGAAAAGATTGTACATGACTCTCCTTGTTCAGCTCTACTGGCTCCTTGACAGAATATAACTACACTGAACCGAGGACATCTCCACCCAAAGAGAAAGGGGTAGGGAAGGGGGGGTTGTTTGGTTGGTTGGTCGGTCGGTTCGTTGTTTTGTTTGAGACAGGGTTTCTGTGTAACAGCTCTGGTTGTTCTGGAACTCACATTGTAGACTAGGCTGGCCTCGAACTCACAAAGATCCACCCGTTTCTGTCCCCCAGGTGTTGGGATTAAAGATGTGTGCCCCCCCCCAAAGGTTTCTAGCAACCTTTTGAGATGTAATGGGGCAAATGGTGAGACGATTCACTACTTACCTCTACTTACCTCCTTGTTCCTCTCTCCACAGTTGGGAACATCCTGTTTCCATAGCTCTCTGAGAAGCCCGCTCACATGGTTGGGTATCTCTGTCTTCTTGAGCACCGTTCTTAACCTTTGAGTGTTAGCTTATACTGAAATATCTTTAATGAAATTTCCCACTTCTCCATAAACTGGGCTATTTCTGAAATTCCTTTCAATATCAAAGTCACGAACCCATAAGAGTCCAGAGGACTCCCCGCAGAGGTGGTGAGGTTCCAGGGCATCTGGAGGATGGCAGCTTCGATTTTCTAGGACCATATGGAAGTTGCATGTTATACTTAAATTTGAATCTTACTTAATAAACAAACTGAAATACGACTTAGTTACTGGGGAGGCTACCAGGGATTATCATTGTGTGTGTCCATGTGTGGTCAGAGAACAATTTGTAGAAGTTGGTTCTACTCCTATCCTGTGGGTTCCAGGGATCAAGCTTGGGCTGTCAGGTCTGGCAACAGGCACTTTTACCCACAGAGTCACCTTGCTATGTGCAGATCACCACCACCACTACCACATGCACACGCACACGCATGGATGCACACATACATGCAAATGCACACATGCACATGTACACACATACATGCACACACACACACACAAAGGAGGCTGCTTCATGATGGCACATGTTTAATGTTAACACTTGGGAGGCAGAGGCAGGCAGATCTCTGTGAGTTAGAGCCCAGCTTGGTCTACTGGTCTAGAGAGGCAGTTCCAGGACAGCCATGGCTGTTACACACTGAAAGCCTATCTTGAAAAGTAGCTGGAGAGTTTGCTCATCAGTGTCTACTGCTGTTGGAGACAATTTGAGGTCACATTTCAGCACCTATGTTGAACAGTTTACGTATTTGGATATAACCTGAGGTTTCTGGCCTGTCCAGCCTGAGGTCCAAACCTACAGTCCTGCAGCCACTTAGCCCCAAATAATCACACACAAGCTTATATTAATTACAAACTGTTTGGTCTATGGCTCAGGCTCATTAATGACCAGCTCATTTCTATTAATATATGTCTTGCCATGTGGCTCTGTGGCTTTATCTGTGTTTTATTATATCTTGGCAGCTGGATTACTTCTCTCTGAGTAACTCCGCCCTTCCCTTTATCTATGCTTGGATTTCCTGCCTGCCTGTAAGCTGGTTTACCATAGGCCCAAACAGTTCCTTTATTCACAGGGTACAGAATGACATCCCACATCACTTGGGGAACTCCAGTTCTAGGGATGAGATCTTTGGATACCTTTGTTCCCAGATGCACTTAAATAAATAGACATATTCATAATTAAAGTTAAATCATAGGAAATAAGATGGAGAGCAACGGGGAAATTTCCTAACTCCAACCTTTGATCTCCACACATTTGTGGTGTGCACAAACAGTAATATTTCTTTTAAAACATAAGCTTTGAGATAAAGATAACAAGATCCTGATAACAGCCACCAGGAGGAAGAAAATGGAGAAAAAAAAATCATGCCTTTAAGTTAGCAATGGAGGTCAGAGATAGTTCAGAGTTGTGAGATTATGTTTCAAATTTAATGAAAACCAGTCTGAGATATCAGAGGGATCTACCCACAGTCAGTCTAGGAGGATCAGAGAGTGGGAATATCTGGGAGTGGTGACCTATGCCCTTAATCCCAGCAAATCTGAGTTTGAGGTCAGTTTAGTTTACACAGGGAGTTCCAGGCTCCCAGGCAGGCAGTGGTGATGTCATGCCTTTAATCTTAACCTGGATGTGAAACAACTGGGCAAAGAGGGTATTTAAGGCAGGTGTAAGAAGACAGATTATTCAGTAGAAGCCAGGAGGAGCCAGGCTGAGGAAGCTGGAAGACAGCTGGGTGAGATGTGACTGTGGTGTTTCCTCTCCGATACCTCAGCCTTTCCCTGAGATCTGGCTCTGAGTTTCCTTTATCATGCAGCACAGAGTATCAGGGAAAGTCAAAGGTTTCTGGCTGATATACAGAAAACAGAAGAAAAAGCACATTCAGTTGCAGGCTTCAGATCTGAGTTTAGAGAGCATCTGCTCCCAGACTCTGTGCCAAGGACGAGTAGTTAGTTATAAAAATACAATTCCTTTAAAAAAAAAAAAAAAAAAAAAGGCAAAGTACATAGATGTTGTCGTGTAAGCCTTTAATCGTAGCTCTCAGGAGGCAGAGACAGGAGAATCTCTGAGTTTGGGCCAGTTTGATCTCCTTACTTAGTTCCAAGTCAGCCAAGACAACGTATAATTAATAATTACCATATAATTAAAATAATTAATATAGGAAAAGAACTTATGGAATAGGAGTGGGCCAGTGAGCCCAGGGAAAAGCACAAAAAACCTAAAAGGAAAATCAGAGACAGAGAGAGCCAGGGAGAGAGAAAGAGAGAGTGTGTTTCCAAGAGTATGGGCAAGGATTTCTTTCTAGGAGCACGGACACCTTACTACACCATCAGCTGCCCATCAATCATTGGCTTTCTATAAATCCTCGGAAAGGGTAGAGTCTCGTGAACTGTTCCCTTTTCTGACAGGGTGTTGACAGGCCTAAGCCTGTAATAGCTGTGGGTACTGCTTTTGCAGAAGACCCTAGTTCAGTTCCCAACACCATTGGTGGCTCACACCAACCTGTAAGTCCAGCTCCAGGGGACCCACCTCTACAGCACCAGACCCACATACATACATACAGTTTAGAAGAGTGCAGTCAGCATCTGTCTCCTGGACCGCAACTTCCCCTTGGAGCCTTGAGAGTGTGCTATAGATGACCAAAGCCAACCACTGCACTGTTCTTTGGGCAGACACAGTTTTTCAGAATGTAAGGCAATCAGCACATCATGTCCATTTGGCAAAATAACTTCAGTAGCTTCTGTGAGATTCTATGCCATGGGCTTCCGACTTACAGTACTAGGTGTAAATTCCCTTCTGGGGAAGAGACATCACGTCAGTCAGGAGGTGGGTTACTGCATCAGGATCAACCCCCACGTAAGACTGTTGATGATAGTTCTACCCCAGGAGCCCAGTTTCTGCTTGATTTCTGTGTCCTGTGACCAAGGTAGGTGGCATTTTAGTCTTAGTGTCTAGAGCTGTGAGCAGCCAGCAGAGGTGGTGATTTACTTGTATTATTTTAGGATCCTCAGGGGCCTCTCACTGAAGACCTGTAGCAGACAGCCTGGACCTGCCATTTGGCCTTTTCCCTTAATAGCCTTTGGTTTCTAGAAGTTACTCATTTTGACATAGACTCTCAGCTAGCCCAGGCTATACAATATGTGATGGCATTGGTTTTGTGATCATCCTGCCTCCCCTTCCCAAGTGCTGGGGTTACAGATACGTGCCACCATACTGGTTTGCCTCCAGACATGTGCCATTATTCCAGCTTAAAGCTTTTCTTCTTGTAATGAATGATTTGTTTTTATTTTATGTGCACTGGTGTCTGTGTGAGGGTGTCAGATGCCCTGGACCTGGAGTTACAGACAGTTGTGAGCTGCTATGTGGGGGCTGGGAGACTGCGTTTTTTGGAAGAGCAGCCCGTGAGTACCCTCAACCACTGAACCATCTGTCTCCCAGCCTCAGGTTTCTGTGTAGTGCACACCCTCCCCCATTTGCCTTAACTGAACTGGCTATGTAGACAAGACTGGCCTTGAACTCAACAATCTGTCTACCTCTGCTCCCCCCGAATTCTGGGATTAAAGGATTGGGCCGTCATGGCTGGCTCTTAAAACATTTTCTTAATAAACACTGATTCTGCTTCATATTGGCATGCCATGGAATTCATTTTTTTGCTGTTAAGTCAAGAATCCCAACTTCACCCAAGGAGTTTCTGGAAAAACTCATGCTTTGTAGAGCTGTGTCCCAGGCCTACTGTTAGGCCCACCTGCTTTCCACCGGAATTCTCATTTCTTAGTTTCTGAGGGTTGTGTAACAGCTTCCTCCGAAATTGAGCATTCCCTCCATCCTGCCTGGGCACCCTTTAAACAGAAAGGTAAACAATTGAAAATAGCTTCAGGAGCTCCCTGAAACTGCCTGGGTTCATTAGGTCCCTCCTCCGATTGTAAGCAGTAAAGTAGAACCCCTCCCAAAGGGGTTAGCTGAGCAGCAAAGACGACTCTGTGCGACCAGACCAACTGTCCAGAAGAAGCAAACCAACCAAGCTTCCTAGGAGAGGTTTAGATCAGAGTCACTTGGGAAGTACCCTCCCCAGACTCTTGAGCCCCTGTAGGCTGTGCAGTGTGTTCCTAGCTTCTGTGAGCTGCCATCCATGATGGACTGGGTTTGGTGATGTGGCTTTCTTTGAATCATTTCTGCTCCTATAAGTAGCTCTGCTAGAACTCATGATTCACCATGTTGGACTTAGGTGGTATTTGTACTTTGGTCTGTCATGGGCTCCCTATCTGGGCGAGTACAATAAACGTTTTCTACACAGCATAACTGACAGGCACCCAACAGAACCGAATAAGATTTGGGAAGGAGTGGGTGTATGGTCCTGACAGTGAGGACCAAGGTAACTGAAACTGAGCAGCCTTAGTAGGGAACATCATCGAGGAAATTCCAATACACCTGTCCTTTTCTGTATTGTGTATGTAAGTGTGCCTCTGTGCTATGAGGTTGGGTGGTTCTTGCTGTGGGTAGTGAGACATGCATCTAAGGTTGAGCCATTAGGAGTATCTGTATTCATCTCTGTGGGATAGGGTGGCTTACCTAATTGATGACTAGGGTTCACCATGACATATACAGAGATGTCCTGAAAACAGTTAAAAGTTTTGAGAAAATTTTGCGGTCTTTGAGATCAGTACACAGCCAACTCTCAGCTGCAGAGATTGCCTGGCCGCTGCTATGTGTGGTCAGAAATGCACCTGAGCTAAGAGATGTTGGCCAAGCAAGAGCTTGTTTGTGTAAAGGAACAATTTCAACAAGAAAGGGAAGTGTGGATGTGGCAACTAGCATACTTTTATTTGACAATTAAATTAGATAAACAGGATGAGAGAGATGGTAAAGTGATAAAAGATATCTCTCAAATCCATCCTGTAATCTATCACGCAGCAGGTGGGGTATTACCTCAGGTCTAACACTAGAAACTAGGGTGGTCAGGAATGCTGGAACTGGGGAAGACTTTTTTGAGACAGGGTTTCTCTGTGTATCCTGGCTGTCCTGGAACTCTCTCTGTAGACCAGGCTGGCCTCAAACTCAACAGAAGTGTGATCAGCTCTCCCTCCAGTATGCTGGGATTAAAAGTGTGAACCATGAGGAAGATTTAATGAATAAGCCTGTCTCATTGTGGTTTGAGGCTACTTGGGAGCAGATGGGATTAGTCTGACTGCTGTGGAGGCAAGAAAACTGAGTAACGTAACTTCCCATCCCTCCTTAAGCCAAAGGAGAGAAATCAGTCCTGATTAGGACACGTAATCACCTCCGCCTTAAGTAGCAGGGCTGCAGGAGCTAGTAAGAGAGCTAGGAAGCTGTGTTAGAATTGCAGTTCCCCGGACTAGATAGAGCTGTGTTCACAGGAGGAATTAAAGGAAAGATTGACCCTTAGTGGCTCTGCTGAGTCCACTGTTGGGACAAGATCTCTATAAAGTAGGAAAGGACCAGCATGGAAGCGAGTCGTAAAGCAAGAGAGCAGTGTAGACTAAAGAAAAGACACAGAAGAAGAAGAGGCTTGTCTGGGTTACAGGAATCACTCAGGATGTCAGGAAGGTTTTACAGCCTAAGGAGCAGTCCCCAGGAGATACAGCTAATAAAGCAGACTGTTTTACTCCCAGATTTTTTTACTTATCCAAGTCCTTTTCCCTAAATCTTGAGCATTGTTTTAGACCGTAAGCCTCCCTCTTGCAAGTGAGGTCCATTGTGCTGTGTTGTCTTAGGGCCAGGGCAAACATAACAGGTGTTATGTTTGCCTCGGTTAAACTCCCTAGTTTGGGCGCTATCTCTGGTTCAGCAGTATCCTTCCTTGTGAAAGAAGCCAAGTGTACTTGTAAGTAAGGAATCTCAATGTAAACATGTCTTCATTGTTTGTGTTGCAACATGCAAATTGTTGTGGACTTGGGACTGAGTTAATTGTTATCTGAATACTTTTTTCCCCCCAAAATTGTGTTGTGCTTAAATATGTCTAAAGTAAAAATGATCTAGGCCAGACCCTACACATCCTGTTCCAGCAACAGTAACAGTACAAACAGGTAGAGCCAAGTTTTCATTCTTGTCTCTTTGTGGATCCCCCTCCTCCCCCACCATACTGTAAAGCCTGCAGGGGAATCTCAACACAGAACCATATGGACTTTGAAGGATTGGGCCTTTGTTTTAGTTTTGGTATGTAGAGCTATGTGCTGAGTTTTACAGCCTGACTGGCACTTCCATCATGGAGTCAGTTGTGTGCTAAGGTCTGTAGCCCTGTTACATTCCACACTCACTGATCTTAAGTCAAATCATGGGCTCAAGACTTCACTGTTAATCTTCAGAACTAAAGGTCCAGCCAGTGCTGATAGCAGACTAGTTTAGCCAGGGGACCAGGAGAAAAGAGACCGGTATCAATTATTTTGCCAACTATGGTAAGATTTTCTCTAATTACTCCTGTGATCGATTAGCATAGAAACAACAGGTCTCTCCCAAAGGCAAAGGCTCTCTGAGTCTCCTTTTGCCTCCCTTAGCTGGTAGCTAAGGTAATTAGCCTCTGATGTACAGGGTTGGGCTTCCTTAGCTGACACTCTGGAGCCCAAGGTCTGTAACTCTCCTCCCTCAGTGGCCCTTTTATAGTCTATTTTCCCAGAAAACCTCTGAAGAAAGGGCAGGAAGTCTGCATTTAGTGTCTTTATATCCTGTGGGCAATATGGTGCAGATGAATGCTTGCTGTAATCTCCCACTGGGCCTGACCAATTACTCACTTTTGTCAGTGGGAGGCTGAAGAACATATCTTTCAGGTCCAAGACAGTGTACACCTGTTTCCCTGGAAGAATCAGATTCGTGAGAATCAGAGGCGTATTCCAGTGTGATGTCAGGACACCAGAATGCCAAGCAATATGGACTGCAGTCATCTCTGTTGTTTCCAGGGTCATTGGGTGTTGTTTAATCTGGATTGAGGCAGCTAAACTGGTTAGTTGAATAAGTATAGGAACAATCCTGAGGTGGTATAGGAGTTGGCCCATACCACTGGGAGTGTTTGTCAATCTGAGAGATAGTCCAGCTGTATTGATTTGAGGACAGGACTTTTCAGCTAGCAGTTCTTCTGATAGAGAGTAAAGCACCAAAATTTTGCTGGGTATCTATCTGTAAGTCTAACTGTGTTTGCCACCAGAGAAGGTGATGGTAGCTTTCAGTTTATGCAAAGATCTTGTTGTTAAGCACCATTTGAGCTATCTCCGCCAATTAAGACCTATTTATATTCTTAAATTAAAAAATAATTATTTATTTTTATTTTATGTGCATTGGTGTTTTGCCTGCATGTATGTCTGTGTGAGGGTGTCAGATCTTGGAGTTACAGACAGCCATTAGCTGGGATTTGAACCTGGATCCTCTGGAAGAATGGTCAGTACTCTTGACTGATGAGCCATCTCTCCAGCCCCTTATTTTTAATTTTTTAAAAATTTTATAACTTTAAAAAAAAATATCTGGAGTGGACTGGGTGACAAAGGAAAATCTTTTCAGTAGTTGTCTTTAATCTTTCTAAAAAGAACTGGTAAAAATTGCTTCAAGTCTCCTTATTGTTAAACAGAAGAGACAGTTTGACTAGGCTGTGTTGCCTGAAGCAATAGCTCTGCCCAGCCCAAGGCAGTTTCTTCTTTTTAACTTTTTTCTCAGAGAATACAGGTTTTATGGATCATCGATTAAAAAGGCAACATAAATCATAAAGGAGAAAGGCGTGGAACTTTCTTTTCCTTCTAGCTCAGCCCAGGGGACCGTCTCCTTTTTCTGGGGCCGCTTAGAGCAGGCGTGGAGTGGAGCAGAACAGAGGGAATTTCCCCCTTCCTCGGTGGATTCCGTGACGAAGGGCCCTGAATGAGGAGCCTCTCCCCACCTCCACATAGGAACCAAGCCTAACCGTGAGCAGGAGCCAAGCAACAGAACAAGCCAACGCTCTTGCTACTGGAGTAGGGTGGGTGGGTGGAGGTTTATTTGTATTTCTCTGGGTGAACTGAAAGAGCCAGAAGGATACAGGTCCCCAACAGGATGGGGCACAGATCTTAAGCGAGGGAATTCTCCCACCAGAGAAAGCACTGGGCAATACAAGGAAACGAAACTGTCAGAAACACATAGACACACAAAGACACAGTAAAGACAGTCGGGGTGGCCACATTCATACACCTAAGCAGGCAGAGCCAGTGACATCCATGGAGCCCAGACACTGGATCAGCAGCCACATCTGACCTCATGTGTCTAAACAGAAGGTGCTTTTCTAATATGTTTCCTTTTGGGGTGGAGCTGACAGACCCCTCTCAGTCCTCAAAGAGAACCCTGAGGACCTGGAACATTTCAGGCTATGCTTCTCCTACGCACCCCTGACCCTGTCCTTCCTCTTCCTCACTCAAGGGGGCTCTGAGAACCGGATGTCTTAGATCTGGTCTCTAGAATCTTGGTGAGACCTCCAGAAATGTAAGGTGCTCACCAGGAAGGATTGCTTGGTCATGGCTTTGAACCAGTAGAACATCGTTATCTGTTGGTCAGCAACTGTTCAGGGTGTTCCCAATTCCAATGTAGCTCTGAGGCTTTCTCAGGATGAGCTTTTAAGCACAAAAACCGTGGTCTGGGTTGATGGCTGAAGCAGAAGTGCGGAAACCTAAAGGCAAGGTTCGTACATTTAGAAACCTTCCCAGAACTATATGGACTTGGATGGGTTAGGCCTTTGTTTTAGTTTTGACAGAAGGTATTGTCCACCTGCTGAGTTTTACAGCCTCAATGGTACGGTACTTCCACCATGGAGTCAGTTGTGCTCGGATCTGGGGGCCTGTTACATCAAGACTTTTCCTGGATCTACACAAGTCTAGGGTGACAGTTAACTGTCTGCTGTGACACGGAAACGGTACAGCCTCCCACCTCTGTTTTGCTTCAGAGAGGTCATCTGTCGGTTTACTGAGGTTTCTGGTCAGACTGCCTAGGGTAGCTCTGGTAGTGTTATGCTAGCGGTAAGCTCCTAGGCATGCAGGAGCTGCACATCTGAAGGTTGGGTCACGCTTTGGTTAACAATGGTTCAGTTTTTTTTGTTTTTGTTTTTAAAGGAAAACCCCTTCCTTTGACATATCCAACCTACCCTCTGACTTGCTGTGTTCCAATGATTGGTTTGCCCCACCCCACTGCACAGAGCTTTCTTTATGATCTTGCCTGTGTTGGTGACTTATTTTTATTTTGCAATAATGGGGATTGAGCTCAGGGTCTCCCAAATATTAGTCAAGCATTCTGTCATTGAGCTATATCCCAGCCATGCCCTTGTGATTAAATGTTCGTAGTTACATTTTATAGTTGATTTTTGACTGTTAGGATCTGGGAATGAAGAATGTGGAGTGCTTGCCTGGCACATGCAAAGCCACAGATTCAGTTCCTGTGTTTTAACTACTTATCCATTACTATGATAAGACGCTCTGACAAAAACAAGCAGGAAAGAAAAAAATTGGTTTGGGCTCAGGGTTGAAGGGCCTCAGTTCATTGTTTATGGTGGAAGTTAAGGTGGCTTTTAAAATTACTCTAATCAGAATGATTCCTGGTGGCACCCCAGAGGCTAGTCTGATCTAGATAATCAATCAATTGAAGGCACAGGTGTTGTAGGTCCTGTAGGTCCATCACACCTCAGTCCTGCCCAAACAAACTTTACTACTTCTTATTTTAATTATTTCAACAAATACTGAATGAACAAAGTGAGATCTTCCCAGTGGCCGACATGCTTGTTCCATAGGTGCTGGAGAGCTGAAGTCTGATCCCTTATGCTTTTGTGTGGCAAGCACTTTGCCCACCAAGCCATCTCCCTAGCCCGTCAGATTTTGTATGTAGTGAATATATTGCAAATTAGGAAATCATAACTGTGGCATGATATAACAATAGCATTTCTGAATGGGATGAAAACATGTATCTAATTGGTAAGATTGCGTTTTTCTCTTCACAAAGCAAGGGAATTCTGCTTATGGATGTCTCTTGGATCTTCAGCAAACAACTACAGAACAAAAGCATTCTTTATATATTAAAGAGTGAGCACATGGTTAGACATGGTTATAGTCTTTTAAGTGAATTATTATCCAAGTTCTTGCAAAAGGACATTAGGGACTCCCAGACATTGTGGGTACAGTGTATTTGACTACAAGATCACCTGTGAGCACCAAAAGAGTGTGTGTGTGTCTGTCTGTCTGTGTGTGTATGTGTATGTGCATATATGTGTGTCTCTGTGTGTGTCTGTGTGTGTGTATGTGTCTGCGTGTGTCTGTGTGTGTGTGTCTGTCTGTCTGTGTGTGTATGTGTATGTGCATATATGTGTGTCTCTGTGTGTGTGTGTCTGTGTGTATGTGTCTGCGTGTGTCTGTCTGTGTGTGTGTATGTGTCTGTCTGTGTGTGTGTGTGTGTGTGTGTGTGTGTGTGTGTGTGTGTGTGTGTGTGTTTTGACACGGGGTCCTTGGAGTCTCTGGCTGCCTTGGATTCACTCTATAACTAGAACTAGTCCTTACTTGCAGAAGTCCTTGGGTTTTTATCCTCCCAAGAGTGAGTTGCTATAGCCTGCTCATTCTGTACTTCGTTCTCCCCGTTCTGTACCCAGCTCCATTCTCTTAGTACTGACATTGTTTAAAATCACAGGTCCCAGGTCCCCGTTGCTCTCAGCCTTGACTGGACTTTGGGCCAGGCCTGCTTGTCACACTCAAAGTAGAATCACATTACATGATAAATGTGATTGCTTTCTTCCTTCCAAAGCATAGATCATAAGACTACCTCATGTTTTCTTCTTGCTTTTCCTGGGGATTGGGGACAGGCATCCTTTGCTTCTGCCTACTACCTAGTACTTATGTACCTACACACACTTGTGCACACACACACACACACATTTTTTTTTTCTGTTTGTTTTTCAAAAGGGTCTCTCTGTGTAGCCCTGGCTATCCTAGATTCCATCTGTAGATCAGGCTGTCCTCAAACTCAGAGATCTGTCTGCCTCTGTCTCCCAAGTAATGGGGTTAAAGGCATGTCACCACCACCCAGCTAAATTATTTCTTATTTTAAAAGATGTATTTGTATTATATGTATGGGCGATTTGCCTGCATGTATGCGTGTGTATCATATGCATTCCTAGTACCTGCAGAGGGCATTGGATCCCTTGGAACTGGAGTTACAGGCAGTAAGTTCTGGGAACTGAACCTGAGTCCTCTGCAGGAATAGCTGAGCCCGCTCTCCAGCCCTGTCCAGTATATTTCTCATTAATTACATGGTCCTGCCACACCCTCCCTTTAAAGGTATGCACCATCACACCCAGTTGGTCCAGCATTTTGAGTGTGTATAAAGATGTCTCAGCCTAAGAACAATGACCAGAATCTAACCGAGTCTATTCAGATACATTAGTTGGGTTTGCTATTGCTGTCTTGGCAGGCTGGCTTTAGTTTTGCTTTGAGTGACTGCCAGTGGCTGGCTGGCACACTCCCTAGGAAAACATTCTGAGCTTGCAGCCTCATACCAGCAGAACTGGATGAGGTATGAGAACAGGGTGCGGTGGCTTCTGAAGATTGTTACTGGAAATCATGTGCAGTTTTGTGGATACAGAATGTGTAGATACTGACTGGGATCCAAGCTCATCATCACTTTGATAGATGAAACTAAACTCATCTGAAGTGGGGGTGGCGGCATGGTGATTGGTGGCTTAGTTTGTCACTCAGGAAGCTCTGCCGGTAGGATAATGAATGCCATGGGTATCTCGAGAACCCAAAGGACCTGGTTGAGGGGGCACAAAACTTTACATTTTAGATATTTTCCTGTTGACATGGTGGTCTGGTAAGTACAGCTGCCACTTCATTCCTTAAGCTTTTTCATGGTTTGAGGTGCTCTCCCCACGTTTCTTTGTGAAGTCCTGGCTGTCCCTGAACTCAGAGATGCACCTGCTGGGATTAAAGGCATGTGCCATCACTGCCCCGCCATAACTTGAGCTTTTCACTCCGAGATTTTAGTGATAAACTCTTTCAGAGTTGTCCAAATTTATCTCTCCATTTTTATCATGGAGAGCTTGTGAGTAAGAGAGGAAGGGACAGGAAAGAAGGGAAAATAAGTTATGAAATGTAGGTAGGCATTCATAGCTGGATAAGGTGGTATACACCTGTGACCTAACACATAGGTGGAGCCAGGAACTCAAGACTGTCTTCAGCTATAAGTTCAAGGCCAGCCTGGGCTATGGAAACTGTATCATTTTCCTCTCTCCCTGCTTGTCTCTGGCTGCTTTTGTTTCTGATACAGTTTATTGTGGGGAGGATTTTCTTGTCTTGTAACCTGACTCATTAGTCCTTACAGCTGTCACCGAGACTGTTCTTTGACTTATAGCCTCAGGAATGTAAAACATACCTACTTTTATTATCCAATTCACAGGAACACCAGAGAGCCTCAATATTATGTTTGTGTTCTCAGAGTTTTTCTTCTTCTTTTTTGGTTTTTTGAGACGGGATCTCTCTGTGTAACAGCCCTAGTGGCTGTCCTGGACCTCAGTCTATAGACCAGGCTGGCCTTAAACTCAGAAAATTCATCTATCTACCTCCAGCTCCTCGGTCCTTCACCAAGTAGCTTGACATTGTCACCTTATGGTGTTGGTATGTCAGCACCTTGCTGTCTAGTCTTTGGGCTGCATGTCTTCCTAGTGGTGGATTTAGTTCATTTTCACTCTGAATAGAGCATACAGGTAGTTTGATTCTCTTCCCCTTCTGGATCATGAGCTGTGCATGTGACACTTAGCCTAATTTCTGGATCCACAAACTGCTTAGAACTTCCGTGCAGTGGAACATGGCTCTGTACTTGCTTGAGTGTGTGTTTGTTCTTCTCCATTGGATTAATCCACAGTGACAGCACCACAGCATAAACAGAGGTGAACTCAGTCGGTTTCTTAGGCAAACAACATATTGTGATTGTTTGAGTTGAAATAGCAAATTTCAGAAATTTATTTTAATGTAACAAAGACCATGTGAGGATCTTAATTTAAAAAGCACATTTGTGTTACAATTCTAAAATTGTGTGTGTGTTTGTGTGTGTGTGCACAGGCATGTGAGTGTGCCCACCAGTTGGAGTGAGTGTGTGGAGCTTGGAGAACACCCTCAGGTGTTGGTTCTCAGGGACCACCTACGTTTTTATGTGAGCAAAGGTCTCACATTGTTCTCATAGCCCAGGTATTGGGGAGCTTTGTAGGATTGACCGTTCTGCCTCTGATGTGGGGTTGCAAACACATGCCCCACTGTTTATGTGAGCAAAGGTCTCACATTGTTCTCATAGCCCAGGTATTGGGGAGCTTTGTAGGATTGACCGTTCTGCCTCTGATGTGGGGTTGCAAACACATGCCCCACTGTTTATGTGAGCAAAGGTCTCACATTGTTCTCATAGCCCAGGTATTGGGGAGCTTTGTAGGATTGACCCGTTCTGCCTCTGATGTGGGGTTGCAAACACATGCTCCACTGTGCTTGGTATTTTCATTGATTCTAGAGATCTGAACTGAGATTCTTATCCTTGAAAGGAAGCACTTGACTGAACTACTTCCCCAGCCTCAGAGTTTTAGAGATTTTATTTATAAAGACATACCAGGTTGAAAATTTGACTTGAATTTCATTTGTCCATTGAAGTTGAACTCGGGTGAAAGATGCCATTGCCACTAATAGCTTTGGGCCTTTTTTTTTTTTTTAATATTGGGATATAAAAATTAACCAATTATCTGAAAAGAACAGCAGATTACAATGTATATTTAACCAGTTTTTGTGAATATTGCACATATATAGTAAAATGCTCAGAATGTAAATAGGTCAACTATCAAAGTAAATATTCATGTTTCTGTCACCAACATATGACTGTTCTTTTAAGAAAGATTTGTTTTTATTTTACGTGTATGTGTTTTGCCTGTGCGTGTGTGTGTACTACATTTGTGCAGTATCATGGGTGCTAGAAGAGGGCAATGTTACAAAAGATTGTGAGCTGCTCTGTGGGTGCTGGGAACCAAATCCAGGGCCTCTGAGAGAGCAGCTGATCCTCTTAATTGCTGGGCCATCTCTCTCACCATAGAGATTAATCTGGTTCTATTCATATTTTGTGATCCTTAATTGTTTTATTCAGCAGTATTCACAGTTGACAGCATGATTATAACTAAATGTTTTTATCATTCATTTGTCATGTATATATGCGGACTCAGGGTGTACAATGTGGAGGTCGGAATATAAGTTTGGAGAGCTCATTCTCTCTTTCCACCCTGTGGGTCTTGGGAGCCAAACTCAGGTCATTGCACTTTAAGACAGGTGCCTTTATCTGCTGAGGTTCCTGGGTCGGGACCTGGCTCCTGTGTTGCATGCAGAGGCAGAGTTCAGTGTGTCTGTGATCTCCTTGTTTCTTTGTATCACATCTTTGCTGTAGATATCACTGTGGATTCTTTTTGGATTCAACTTTCTAAAGGTCAAATGTTTCTGTCTTTCTAGGCTTGAATTTTTTAAGGTTCTTTTATTGAGGTTCTTCTGTCTTCTCCCCAAACACTGGAAGCTCTCTGTGTAGCCCTCCTAGCCTGGAGCTCACTATGTAGAGCATTTGTAGAGATCTAACTGCCTCTACCTCCAGAGTGCTGGGATCAAAGGGGGTGGCACCACCATGTCCTGCTTTATTGAAAATCTTGAGCAGGTGCAGCTGGTAGTTGCTGGTGTGCTGTTTGAGATCTGACACATGATTTAAGGCTGAAAGCACTTTAGGTCTCTGGACAATGTACAAGGGACTCACACACTACGTAAGTGATTGGACAGAAGTTAAATTTATTGATATGTGGAAATATTCATTAAGATCAAGGAAAAAAATAGCAGTGCATCAGCACAGGAATGATTGGTATCACAGCCCAAATACACGGGAGCTAACAAAAAGAGCTAGGTTGTGCCTGCTAGGTCTTTCGCACTGAGATTAGTTGTGGCCATTAAGTAGCGTGCTCCTGGCAAGTCAGCACTATAGTGGTTCTTATTTGTGCTGATACTTCATTCTTGGTCAGAACTTCCATCTGACCGTATATAATGGTCACCGTGACTAGAGGTACCCCCCACCTCTGTGTTCACCCAAGCTCTCATGGATACGCCTATATTTGTTCCCTCTCTGGTGATAAATTCCTACTCGGCTTTTGAGGTTTTATGTAGTAATACAGAGAAGACAAGCCAGACAGATTCTATTAAGAAAATCTCACCCCCAAAAGAGAAGAAGCATCAGGCTGAGTCACTTGAATGAGATCTCCCAGAAAAAGTCACACCTTCCCTAAACCACCTGCAAGGCTGGCTAGCTGCTTACAACCTCATTGATATGGAAGACAATACTGTTGTAAGTCCAGAGCCATCTGGAGTCCCTTAATAGACATTTGTTACCAACTCCGTACGTGACTGAGCATCTCTGACTGTTAGGCAGTCCTTTGGAATGCACAGACACACCCCAGGCTCCCACCAGCCAAAGCCACCAACATCTGAGGCTTGTAGCTGAGGTTCTCCAGTTATCTCTGTCCACCTGATGTTTTCACCAGTGTATGTGTCATCATTTAATTTTTGGTTTTCTGTCATTATAAAATTTAATACAACTATTACCACAGTGGAACATGGAATTTGGAGTCACTTATATTTGGCTCTTGAATAAACTATCTCTTAGCACTTTGAGGTGAGAGTGCTGTGGGTTTTGTTGTTGACAGTCATGTGGATGTGCAAGCAGTTTACTGTTCCTTTACATATATATATATATATATATATATATATATATATATATGTACACACACACACACACACACACATATAATAAAAGCCAGCACAGTGCTGCATGCCTTTAATTCCAGCACTCAGGAGCCTGATGGATCTCTGTAAGTTCTAGCCAGGCCTGCATAGTAAGACCTTGTCTGTCCTCCAAAACATTTAAAAATTTTTTTATTTCTATGTCTTTATGGTGTGTGTGTGTGTGTGTGTGTGTGTGTGTAAATGAGTCCAAGGCCAGCTTATGAATAAGTTCTTTCCTGCCAGTGATCAAATCAGGTGATCAGGCCAACCCAAGCCCAACCATTGATGTTATCAGAATTACTGCACACAGGACGGGGACCACAGAAGAGGCTACTAAGCCTAGGCAGTGCCTGTGACACAGAGAAGGATGAATGTGATTGCACTGGTGAAGGAGGACACAGAAAACCAGAACTATTGTGCCCCCCCCCCCCAGGAGAGTCAGACCAAGAGGGGAAAAGCAGAAACACAGTAAGCTGTCGGAACTAGAGAGGGAAGTTGGAAACGGGGCAAGCTTGAATGGCTGTGCTGAATACGAGGAGTTAGGAGCCTGGTGGAGCAGCCAGCAATGTGAGTTACCTGACAAAATTACATACGGGAACTTTTATGTAGTAATACAGAGAAGACAA
This sequence comes from Phyllotis vaccarum, assembly GCA_033318265.1. Classification (NCBI taxonomy): domain Eukaryota; kingdom Metazoa; phylum Chordata; class Mammalia; order Rodentia; family Cricetidae; genus Phyllotis; species Phyllotis vaccarum. The sequence goes on from JARWLC010000001.1 coordinate 1,486,710, forward strand.
GCCAGACAGAAGAGATCTCAACTAAAACCTTATCACCGTCCCAGCCATCATTCCTGGGAATGATAAGATGCTGCCTCACCCAGGCTTGTTTCTCTTGCCTTTATCCTTTGCATGTGGTCACTTACTGTGTCAGTAAGGATTCTGGCTCTGTGGCACTCACCTAGCACCTAGCACCACTCTAGATAACATGGAGTGACAGTCTCACAGAGACGTGAGAGTTAGACACCCAGTGGCTAAAACCTAGTCTGTGTCAGCACAAGGATCCAGATCAGGGTCTCCTTAAAGAGGGGGCTCTGACCATGTCACACCTTATTGTGTGGATGAACTGTTTAGAAGAAAGCCCCAAATTCTCATTCTGGCCTTCAGGGTTCTCTACTTCTGGCAAACATGTCAGGAATTACTGTGACATGACTAAGATGTCTGCATCCCGTCTCCCCAGTCTGTCTGCCTAGACGCTGCTCAGCCTTCCACCCTAGCAGTCACATCCATCTTAGCATTGCTTTGGAGAGTAACCCGAATCATGGTCCAGACATATTAACCAAAATAATTAATGTTTGTGCAAGCTAAAACATAAAACTAAAAGCATGTGCATGTGCCTTTAGTTCATGTTACTAAAAGGCTCTTTTTGTCTGTTTTGAGAAGAGTAAAGCACACTCATATTTCTGAACTTGGGTGTGGGGTGTAGGGGATGAGGGAGATGGTGAGCCCAGGGATAATGAAGTCACACATGTTGGTGGAAGACGTGAAGCTAGGTGTGGATGAGTTCCTGACAAATCCCCTCTGTGGTCTAACTTTGTGATTTGAGCAATGTTCTTAACTTTCGAACCTCAGCTTTCTCCTTGTACAATGGGGATCATTGTGTGTGTGTGTGTGTGTGTGTGTGTGTGTGTGCATGCACATAATGATGGTCAGACCCTGACTTCCAAGAGTTGATTCTCCTTCCCTGTGGGTTTTGGGGATTGAACTCATTGGTATTATTAGGTTTATGACAAGTGCCTTTACCCACAGAGCCATCTCACCAATCTTCCATCACACTTTTTAAGTGGGTTCTGGAGGTCTGGCCATCGGGCCTTCTCAGCTTAGCTGCCTCCGAGTTGGCCAGAGCCCTCTGCCTGTGGGCCTTTGCACACTTAACTGCACACATGGAGCACCTTGGTGGTCTGAATCTCTGGTGTGGGTGTCTTACCTCCCTTTTTCTTCCTGCAGATCATTAATGCAGTGGTCCTGCTGATTCTGCTGAGCGCCCTGGCGGATCCCGATCAGTATCACTTTACAAACTCTGAATTAGGAGGGGAGTTTGAGTTCATGGATGATGCCAGTAAGTACATCAGATAACAGATAGTGATATTTTGAAATTTCTTGGGACAAGGAGCCTGATTGTCTTTTCTGTTAAATTACAAATATTGATTCAAGGCCTATGTGAGCTGCTATTTTAACTTTATTTTTTTCCCCATCATTACAAATCAAATTTGCAAATCCTTCCATTCTGCCCATGCTTTGCTTCTGTTCTTAATGACTATCAGATCTTTGGTTTTCCACATCTCATATGAGTATCCTTTTTATCCATTTTATGAAGGAGTCTCATGTATTATATATAGTTCAGGTTTGTCTCAACGCCACTATGTCCCAAGGATGACCTTGGGCCCCTGATATTCCTGCCTCTGCTCCAAGTGCTAAGATAAAACGTACTACTATGCCAAGTTGGAATTTATACACTTAGAAAACTATTACTTTCTCACAGACATTTTGAGGCAGGATTTCACATGGCTCAGTGTTATACTATTATACTATTTTAAGGTTTGTTATTTTTGTTTATGTTACATTTATTTATTCTGTGAAGCTGTGTTGCTGTGCCTGTCTAAAATACCTGATGGTCCAATAAAGAACTGAACAGTTAATAGACAGGTGGGGCTGGCAGGCAGAGAGAATAAATAGAAAGAGAAATCTGAAAGGAAGAAGAAGGAGTGAGAGAAGGGGGAGCCACCTAGCTACAGAGCCAGGAGTAAGAAAGAAGCCTCAGAAATATGAAATAGGGACGTTGTTGCCTTCAGAGCCAAGGGCTTCTGATGGAGGAAAAGCCAAGATCTCAAGGAGTCCTGGTGCTAATTGTTCTTGCAAGTGCTGACCTGTTCCTACAGAGGATTTCTGTGTGTGAAGGCAGCCCCTCTGTTCATTATTTCCTTGGAATTTATGGATATATATCCCCCTATCCCGGTGAGAAAACAGTCACACAGATAAGATCATCCAGGCCTTTGTTCCCCCTGCCCAGAGCAGACTTACTGTCTGCCTTCCCTATGATTACCCTCTCTAGCAAACATAGTAGTAACTCATTTCAAACTTTTCTCTGGCATCCAAGGGCAGCCACAGACAAGATGACTCACTGACATGTCATAAACTCACCTCTCCTACTGATAAGAGAGCTGTCCCTCTGGAGCTAACTAGCCCAAGAAAGCTTTCTAAGGCCTCCTTGCACCTGGATTCATTAACACAAGATCCTATCTTGAAAGTTTAGGGACACAATCTAAGCCTTCACAAAATCTCTCCTAGGGAAGGAGCATTAGCAGATCAAAGAGTTGCAAGGTCCCTTCATTGTTTACTCCGTCACCTAGCAACCCTGCCCCTGTGGCCTTGTCAGGGCACCAGCCTGGTTAGGGTATGTAAGACCTATGCCTTCATTGCTGCATTGCTGTGCCATTGCCATCCTGCCATGTAATTCCATTATGCCGTGCCGCATCGTGTCATTGCTGTACGGATAAAGAAGTATTGCAAAGGACTTGCTCTAAGTTTGATTCCTGAGATTACAGTAGAAATTCCCCGCCTGTGAAGAGGCACATAATTCTGAAGCTCTGAGAGAAGTCCTGTCTGGGGCTGGACCCCAGAAGGTTTTTGTCAGATATATAGAAATAGAAAAGGAAAAACCCAGAGGCAAAGAATAGACTGGATAATTTTAAGTTAAGGAAAGGTGGCAAGCAACAAACCTTGTTTGAATAAGTCTCCATGTGTGATTTATTTGGGGGCTGGGTAGCAGGCCCCCCAAAGACCAAAAGAGCCCACACAACCAACAACATCCTAGGCTGACCTAGAACTTTATATATTTAGCAAAAACTAACCTTGGGCTCCTCCTGACCCTTCTGTCTCTATAACCGCATGCTGTGATTTATAGACATATGCTACCACTCCGAGTTTGTCATAGACTTGGACTTTTTGCAGAGGAGAATGTATACATGGCTGAATATTCTGTCAGCTTCAGGAGCTGCCTTCCTCCTGGGAGGTGATTGTCGCTGGTTAGTTGGCAAGATTGGATCCTTCCCCAGCAGCTGACTCAGGCATGAGGCTGAGTGTGAATGAATCCAGCCCAGGGACACCTGCAGCACAGACTTGTATACTCAGTCTTGTTGGGTCTTCGCTGAGTGACAGGCAGAGCTGTACATGACTCTGAGCAGGAGGTTGGGCAAATTGATTATCAGCTCCGTAGAACTTGATATGAGCTTAAGAAAATGTGGCGGGAAGGAAAATGACATGGGGAGGGTGGCTCAAGCTGCAAGGATTTAGTTTTGAGAAACCACAAGGACTTGAAGGAGCCGTAAGTGTTGTGGGTTAAACAATTTTTTATGTGCGTGGTTGTTTGTATGTGTATCTGTGAACCACAAGTGCCAGAGCTCAGAGGGCATCAGATCCCCTGGCTCTGGAGTTATAGATGGTGGAGCTGCCATGTGGGTTCGGGGAATCTAGTCCAGGGTACCTGCTGACTCATCTCCATTCCCCCGAGTGTGGTGGGCTTTATTTTCAGAGTGAAACAAGTTAAGTGTACGTAAATAAAACTGGTGTATATAGTAAGGAGGATCCCTTTTGCGGTGTGTGATTTAAGCATAGCCTAGGATTCTGGTCTTAGAGGCATTTCTCTACGGTGAGGGAGAATTGGGGGTGGGAGAGGGGCTGGGCTTGGACAGGTTGGTGAGAGGGGACAGTCAAAGACAGCCTCTCTTCAACTCGACTAGGTGACTGGTGTCCACAGAGGGAGAAAAGCAAGTGAAGGAAAATGGAAACACACTTAGGATGAACGCTAGATGTTGGCTTACTAGTCATTTAGTTATTTTGTAAAGTCCTGAGTATTCCACATGTTCCACAGCACACATTTGAAAAGACTGAATGAATAGTGTGTAATTACTATTAAGAATGACTTAAGCCCAAATGGTGGTGCACACTTTTAAGCCCAGCACTCTGGAGGCAGAGACAGGCAGATCAGTGAGTTTGGGGCCAGCCTGGTCTATAGAGTGAGTCTCAAAAACAGGATACATGTGGCTAAGAAGGAACAGGAGAGCAGGTATTCATTTGAACCTTTTAAACAACTTGTTTCCTCTTTAAATTATTTTCTGTATGTTTTGATCTCCTTTAAATAAGCTGGTTGGTGAGCTGAGCCTTGAGGTTCAGGTCTGTAATCATAGCTACTCAAAAAAGTCAAAGGCAGGAAGATTGCAAGATGGGAGCCTGCCTGGGCAACTTCTTAATGAGGCTTGTCTCCAGTAGACAGCTGGGAACAAAGCTCACTGGTGGAATGCTTGCCAGTTGAGTGTGCATGAGACTTTGGTGTCCTTAGTACTACACTAACTTGTAGGTCAGAAGTTATTGTACCAGACATGCCTTTAAGTATTTAAACTAGGAGTGGATAGAGTTAAATAGTCCTTGAGATTTGGCTCAGTCAGTTGTGTAATTATAACTGAAAATTCTATAAGTTAATAGAGCTATTTTGGGACTGAAGAGATGGCCTAGGGTTGAAAGTACTTGTTGCTTTTACGGAGGACTTGGATTTGGTTCCCAACATAGACATGGTAGCTCAGAACTGGCTATGTAACTCCAGTTTCAGAGGACCTGATGCCCTCTTCTGGCCTCTGAGGGCCCTGCACATACATGGTACATGTGTACATGCAGGCAAAGCATCCATAAACATAAAACAAACAAATCTGTGTTTTAGAATCCATATGTGTGTGTATGCATATATGCACACACATATACATACATATAAGGGGAGTGGCATCTTATGTAGCCAACAATAGCCATAACTCTCTGTGTAGCCTAGGATAACCTTGAACTTTGGATTCTCCTGCTCAAGGCCAGAGCCACTGTGTGTAGCCTTGTGTAGTTCTGCAGATGAGACCCAGAGCCTTAAGAATGCTAGCAAACACTCTACTGTCTGGGCTGTAATCCAGCTCATGTTGCTGTTTGAGTGCTGGCAGATCTGACCAAAAATTTTGGTTGGACAGACAGCATGGATTTATCTCATTGCTGCATGGTGCTTTTTCTCAGGTGACCTTAGGATAAAGAAAAATGCAGGAATTTTCCTTTCTTTAATATATAGCTTTTAGACATTTCTGTTAAAGAAATACTAGTCATATAATTTATAATTTATAATTTTTTTGTGTTATCAAAGAATTGACTGTGTGGAATTAATTGGATGGGAAATAAATACCCTTTGATTCTCAGCCTTGAATCTATTTTGTACTTTTAAGTCCCAGGGTCCAGTAGTTGACATTCCTTGATTACATTTTGATTAATATCCGTTTTGTTGTTGGTGTTCCTTTTTTTGTCTTTTGTGACAAGGTTTCTGTGTAGCTTTGGCTATTTTGAAACTTACTCTGTGTGTAGACCAGGCTGGCCTGGAACTCACAGAGATCCTCCTGCCTCAGCCTCCTGAGTGCTGGGATTAAAGGCTTGTGCTACCACTGTCTGCCTTGTTTCTATTCTTTAAAGATAAATGTTAATTTTTCTAGGAATGTCCCTTCCTCAAACAAACAAACAAACAAACAAACCCCCTGACCCCGGGCAGTCCTTATGATCTTTAGGTTGAAGGGAGGCTGGAGATAGTGTTTACTGGGACTGAAGTTAACTCTCTCTGAAGGACTGACATTTGGTCTGGGTATTGCTGCCTAGGGGACCAGCCTCCAAGCAGCACAGAGCTCAAAGTCCCCGAGGAGTAGCAGACTTTCCTATCTGAGGGGGTCAGGGAGAAAGACACCCACACTCTCTTGGCTTCCTTCAGGTTTTTCCCTTATTCTTCTTTAGAGTTCTCTGTTCCTTGTTTTCCTGGTGATTTCCTTCTCACCCTGTTGTCCCCTTCTGGTTCCTTCTCACTTTCTCATTTCATGTTTTCCTTTTAGCCCATCTTAACTCCATCCTTTTCTTACAGCTTATATACCTCAGCCAAATATTTCAAGCAACGTAAAAATCTGCGACACCCATAACATCCTGTTTTTTTAAGGGAATGCTTACAATGAATACAAAACAAGTGTAAAAAAATTAGAATGTTTTTCATATGTCTTACATGATTCGACACTTTACATATTACAGGTGGAAAACCAATTATCCCAAGAATCCACATACATTCACACCAAACAACTTGTTACAGATTATCCATGTGGGCAAGCAAGGTCAGGTCTTTTACTGGCAGGCTGCATTTCCCAGTTATAAAGAAAGAGCCAATTATCTTATCACTGATCTTGAAAGGGAAGGGAAAGAGGGGAGAGAGAGGGGAGGGGAAGGTGTGCACTACCCTGGGAAGGGAGAGAGAAGGTGGGGGAAGGTGTGCACTACCCTGGGAAGGGAGAGAGAAAGGAGAGAGAAGGGGGGAAGGTGTGCACTACCCTGGGAAGGGAGAGAGAGGGGAGGGGAAGGTGTGCACTACCCTGGGAAGGGAGAGAGAAGGTGGGGGAAGGTGTGCACTACCCTGGGAAGGGAGAGAGAAGGGGGGGGGAAGGTGTGCACTACCCTGGGAAGGGAGAGGAAGGAAGGGAGGGGAAGGTGTGCACTACCCTGGGAAGGGAGAGAGAAGGGGGGGGGAAGGTGTGTACTACCCTGGGAAGGGAGAGGAAGGAAGGGAGGGGAAGGTGTGCACTACCCTGGGAAGGGAGAGAGAAGGGGGAGAGAAGCAAGGAATCTTGAAGGAATCACAAACATAAACTTTGATATATGAAAAATAATTAATTAGCTCTACTCTAAATCTCTAGGTTGCATAACTACTCACTAATAGTTTCTTATATCAGGAGGCTGAAGGCAGAAATGAGCACAAAGAATTATCACCTTTGGCCATCAACCCATCTTTGCAAGGAAAGTGCATCAGCTAGTAATAACTGGGCTGCTTTGCTCTTGGTCCCTGGCCTTAAAGAGTTCTGCATTCAATTGTGAGCCTTCCTAAAACTTAAGATTATCTTCTTGGGTTTTTCACTCAAAGCTGTTTGACAAAAACATTTTAGTCTAACTTTAAGTTATTATTAAAGCTTTGTTTCAGCTGTGATGCACTCGGAAACCTATGAACACATCTCCCAACATTAGGTTAAAATGTAAGCTGGCTGGGCTAACTGGGACTCAACTGTTTAACTAAGCCACAGATAGTTCACATGGTTCTTCAGTAGAAACTCATGAGTCTTTCTGTGTGACGCTTCCTTATTTTATTTTTACTCATCAAAACTCTGTATAAACTAACATTATTATTATCAATTAGACTACATCTTAGGAAGAAATCATCTTCAGAATAATCTACAGGTAAAAATGCCCTGTAGAACAGGATGTTATGGTGGAAAATTCACTAGCAATATATCCTAGAAAGGATTAATATTTATTGAAGAGTATGTGAACACTCACAATACAAACTGAACCTTAAGACAATTCTTGGAAATAGGAACTGTCGTACTCCGGGCTGCTGATCCGAGCTCAGGGTCCCAGCGTCTTAATGGGGTCTGGCCACACCTGGTTCAGGCTCCCACGCCTCCAAGCTTTGCCTGCTACCACCTAAATCCACTAGAGAATGTTTCCATGAGATAAACACACTACATTACAGGTGGTGGGGATCTCCCCACACTCACTCACACCACGCCAGATACCAAAGGACGGTGGCAGGGCAAACACGTAAAGGCAGAGCAGAAGCAAAAGACATTCTGGAGTCTGTGGTCTCTCAGCCCTGCCCGTCCGAGATTCACTCATTTTAGAGCTGCCTCCTGGTAGGCTGGCACCTTGAGCTTCAGTTGCCCCTTGCTGCTCCTCTGACCCGGCCACTGGCACAGGGCCTCCAGTCCTAGCCCCACACTGGTAAGGAACCCTGTTAGAACTGTCTAGTTAGCCTCATTTGAGAAGGGTCAGGTTGTCCTCTGGGCATGTATATAGGAGACTGATGGTCTTGAGTGCTAATTGATGGAGGCCCAGGTCACTGTGGGGGGCATCATACCCTGGGTCCTGGGTTATTTAGAAAGCTAATGTAGTTGTGTGAGTGGAGCCAGAATAGTTTCTGGTTCAAGTTCTTATTAACTCCCGGCCCCAACTTCCGTTGGAAATTGGACTGTGACCTGGAAGTATAAGTCACAGAAGCCTTTTCCTCTCCAAAGCTGCCTTGGTCAGAGTGTTTTATGGCAGTAGTGGGAAGGCAGCTCCCCTAACCACACAGGTGTGCATGGGGAGGGTGGGTTTGGAGGGGTGGGGAACACTTTGTGGCTGTAGCTCCTGCAGGTGCTCTGCCATGCAGCCTTGTACCTGGCACCCACCTCTCTCCTCTGCCTTCAAGAACACTAAGATACTAAAGCAAAAGCCAGGTGTGGTGGTGCATGCTGTAAACTTTTGCTGCATGTATTGAACTCTTTAGTTTGCTTGTGTTGTTTCTCTGTGTAGATCAGGCTGTCCTGGAACTCAGTGTGTAGCCCTGGTGTCCTGGAACTAACTGTGTAGACCAGGCTGGTCTTGAGCTCACAGAGATCTGCCTGCCTCTGCCTCCTCGAGTGCTGAATTGAAATCTTCAGGTACATGGACCCTATAGAATCCTCCATGGTTTTGTGCTCTGGTGTTTGCCACCAGCTGCTAGGAGCCAGAGTAGCTCAGGTCCAGCTGTTGCTCCACATCTCACGAAGGCCTTGCTTCTTGTTGCTGCTGACTGAACTTGAATGTTTTGAAGTCTGAATGCTGCTTCTTTAAAAGTCAGCAGGTTTGGTATAAGGTGTTTATCTGTTTGTTTAGGTGATGGGGTAGAGGTTGAACCCAGAGTGGGGACCATGTAGCAGGACTAGGTCAACATTACTACAGAGCTGTAACTCAGTCCCTTATGTTTTTGTGTTTGGGAAGTTGCCCAGGCAGACCATATACTGGCAGAGATCCTCCTGTCTCAGCCTTCAAAGAAGCTGGGATTATACCAGTCTGTAGCAATGGGCCCATGTGCCTGCAGAACTCGATGAGTTTCTCCATTGTTTGGTTGATTTTCTTTTGTTTTTGAGACAGGCTTTTGCATAGGCTGCCCTGGAGCTGTGGTGAGCCTCCTGCCTCAGCTTTAACGTGTATTTACTCTCTTTATCCATCTGCCACACATTAGACACATAGCTCTAGTCTGCGTTGCTTAACTTTGAAGTTCTATTCATGATAGAGTATATATTTGTGTCCTGACCCGCAGGACTTCAGCAGGGTCTCGGTCACCTGTAGGGAGAGAATGATAGGGAAACAGGAGGCACAAAGAAGGACCACAGGTCTATCTGATCGAGTGGTCAGTCTTTATTATTTCCAGGCTGCTTATATATGCTTTTGCAGGAAGAAGGGAGGGTTAGCGAGGGGGCAAAACTATGAGCCAAGGCTAGTGTGTTCCCTTGTGGCTTTTCCAAGGACTGTCTTAATCTAAAGAGTACAAAGAAGGGAATTCTTTAGTTGACCCTTGGCTAATGAACCAGCTCCTGACATATATTTATGGCATAGATTTGCTTTTTCAGATTTTCTACATCAAAGAAGATGATCCAGACACTTGTTAAGGGTGTGAAAGACAATTTTAAATAGAGAGGGAACCCAAAGGTGGACTTGGTACAGGCCCATGATCCCAGGACTTGGGGAGGCTGAGGCAGGGAGGGGAGAGTGACCTTCATGCTAACTAGGACTAAATATTAGTAAGACATTGTTTCAAAATACAGGAGAGCTCGGCTCCTGCCCATGTGTGAAATATGAGCACAGGCAAGTCCAAAGAAACAGAAGTGGATTAGTAGGTGGGGGGGGGGTATGGAGTGGGGGGTGACTGGTAAGGGGAATTGGAGGTTGTTTTGGGAAAGATGGAAGTTATTTTGGCCCTCGTGACAGTGGTCATGTAGCTTTATCTTACCCATTAATTCTTTAGCAATCCCCCTTCTGTCTGGGTTGACCTCCATTTGAACCCAGAATTCCCCCCTCTCTTCCCATTCATAATAGCTAATTATCAGCTCCAGAACGAGTAGGTTAAACCCACTAGTATTCATTAGGTGAATGTTTTAAGCATAAAACTAGAAGTTAGCAAGTTACAAAATCCCTCTTTGGGGTGAATTTTATATTTCTGTGAGAAGTTATAAACAACAAATTCAGAGTATTGGACTCTTCTATTGGGCAACTAAATTAGTACCTTACTGCTTGTTCCTCCCTGACCTTTCACCCTCGATGCAGCCTCCGAAGCAGGAAGTAAGCCTGGGTGTTTTAGTCTTCACCATGAGGTTTGAGGGGTTTGCATTTTGTTCTGTGGAGCTACATATGTTTGAGAACTCAGATGAAAATAACTCCCCACTCATTGTGATGACCAACACTGTGCTGTGGCACCAGCAATGTGGTCAGAAATTAGAGAAGATCTGGATGTAAATGGAGTGAGTCTATGAAACAAGATATGGGAACCTGAACCTAGATAACAAGTTAGTTGCAAGCCTTCTGAGGAGTAAGCAGCCCACAGGGTGGTCGGAACATGGGCATTTTAGGTTTTATGTGCCTACTCTGCCTCAGTGACTTACTGAGTTCAGGAAACATTTCTAATTGTACCTCTTCTACCTGTGGTGCAGTTGTTCTTAGGATCTTTTTTTTCACATTAGAACTGCATAATTAAAGTAGGAATTTAATTTAGGAAATAATTTGATATCAGTTGTGGTAGGAAGACTACCATGAAAACAATAGTCCTGGCATTGGCCAGAGCTACTATTGACCATATAATCTCGTTATTAGATTAGGGTTAACCATCGGTTGGTGTTGCAGTGGGGTTTCTTGGTCCTGGGCGGCCAGAGGCCCAGACCCTGCCGCACCAGACCCCTTAGCTGCCCGCCGCTGCTGCTCAGGCCCCTAGAAATGACTCAGACGCTTGTATTAACTTTATGCTGTTTGGCCTATGACTCAGGCACATTGTTAGCTAGTTCTTACATCTTAAATCAACCCATTTCTATTAATCTGTCTGCCACGTGGCCCGTGGCTCACCTGTGTTCCTTACATGTTGCTCCTTGGGCGGCTTGCTCGATCTGCCTGACTCCGCCCTGCTTCTCCTACCTATGCTTTGATTTCTTCTCCTACATCTTCTACAGTGCCTGTCATGGCCCAAAACAGCTCCTTTATTTAAAGATTGATATTCACAGCATACAGAAAGGCATTCCCACATCAGGTTGGCTTGTCCTGTTAGGGATTGAACCCAGGGCCTTGTTCACGTTAGGCAAGCACTGTTCTACTCAGCTGTCCTGTGAGTCCCAGGATGGATGCACTTTAATTCCTCAGAGTAATTCTTGCTCATCATTTATGCTATGTTATGCCTGTGGGTTGGTAGATGTGCTGGGTTACTGTTTAGGTTGGTAGATGTGCTGGAATACTGTCTGTGGGTTAGTAGATGTGCTAGGTTACTGTCTAGGTTAATAGATGTGCTGGGTTACTCTCTGTGGGTCAGTAGATGTGCTGTGTTACTGTCTGTGGGTTAGTAGTAGATGTGCTGTGTTACTGTCTGTGGGTTAGTAGTAGATGTGCTGGGTTACTGGAGGTGGCGAGTAACCCACGTCCAGCTTTCTTGTTCTATGTTCTGATTTATACGTTGGGTCTATGTAAGTTTCTTCACATGTTTGGGATATAGCCAGTTTGTAGAGAACAGTGGGTAGAGGTCCTTAGAGAAATTTTAGGATTTCCAAAGTTTCCTTGCTTCTAACTTTTTATGTGAATGCTCACAGTATACTTCACTTCTTTTATCTGTACCTTTTAAATTTCCTTTTTAATGTTCCTTGATAAAGGTATAAATTTTACCTTTTACAAATTACGAAGTTTGAAACTATGACTCTATCAAGGGTAGTTCCAGAGCATCCCCCCCCCCCAATAGGACATGCTGGGTTTTTTTTTTTTTTTGATTATTTTTAAATTTTATTTTATGTACATTGGTGTTTTGCCATGGATGTTGGGTCTTCTGGAACTGGAATTACAGACATTGTGAGCTGCCATGTGGATGCTGGGAATTGAGCCTGAGTCCTCTGGAAGAGCAGTCAGTGCTCCTAACCACTGAGTCATCTCTTCAACCCCCACACTGTTCTTATTAAGATTTGTAAAGTATATATTAGTATTTTCATTTCTTGAGTAAAGCTTTTGAATTTACTTTCCTGTCTGTATATTTATTTTTGATCTTTGAAATAGTCAAAGAATATACTATAATGGGCTGGTTTTCATAAAGTTATTATTATTATTATCTACAGGGTTTCTCTGTAACAGCCCTGGTTGTCTTTGAACTCTCTTTGTAGGCCAGGCTAGCCTTCAACTCACAGAGATCCACCTGCCTCTTCCTCTCCAGTGCTGGGATTAAAGGCATGTACTACTGCACCCTGCCCAAAGTTATTTTTTTTTTAAATAAATATACAGAAAGTTTCCTTTCTACCACCCTCTTTCTTTCCAATGCAGGGCATTTAGTTCATCATGGCAGGATAATGAAGTGGAGCTGGGTCGCTTAGAAGGGGCCTTTATCCTTTTTTTTTTTTCCTTTGCATTGGGGACCTCAGCATATGTGGGGGCCTTTCCTCTTAGCATTCCAAGATAAACCACCATGACAGAATTAGTCACAGGCTAGACTTTTGGTGCACACACTTCAGAATGTCCTGCAATCCCAAGCCTTTATTTTATATTCTGCTCAGTAAGAACAGCATCTTCATTGTCCTCAGCATTAGGACTTAGCAGCTTGGCTGCACCATACACTAAAGATACAGGTTTCCTGCATAAAGAAGTGTGTGACTAGTACCTCGGCATCATTCCAGATCAGCATTGTGCAGTAAGAATATATGAACATGTCATTTTCTAGTAGCCATGTTATAAAGTAACAAGAAAATGAGATTAATTGTAATTATTGTAATCAGTATACATGCCATAATGGCGTATTTCACACTCTCTGAACTGAGTTGGCAAGTCTGAAGCATGTCTGTATTGATCCTACAAAGCTTCTCACTATAGTACCCCGTGCCTACATGTTACTGCTAGAGGGGCATTCCTAACCTAGATGGTGGTGGTAACAGTGTGGCGTCCGCTTACCTGGAGAGAAATCAGCAGCCACCAGAAACAATTAGAATAAGATGGATATTTCCACATGCGGGATGGGAACATGGAAGGGCTATACCAGCTGGGCTGCTCAGGGAAGCTTTCCAAAGAGGTGATTTTGTCTGGGACCTAAGTCATTGGTCATATAAAAATAATGAAGGAAGCTGGCAGAAGGCCCTAGTGGTTAGTGATATTTGAACATGGTGATGAAGTGAGATGAGATGTGGACTCACTTGAAAATAAATTGGGACATAGGGTTTTAAAGAAATGGAGGTTTGTAATTTTAAACAAATGAGAACAGTATGGGAAAGTTTTATATGCCTGAGCGTATAAACTACAGAGAGATGCCTGTATGAGTATAGGATGTCTGAGTTAATGAGTGTTTCTATAGTTAGTGGACTAGAAGGACAACTTTGTGTGGTATCTGTAACCAGTATCTCTGCCCTTTGCAACAATACTTTCACTTAGGATTTAGAGAGAACACCTGGGCCCTTGTTAGCCCTGATGATTGATGCAGCATAGAACTTGGAAGAGAAACTCAGTGTGTTCAGTAGTGGATCTAATTTTGTCTCCCCCACCCCCATCTCTTTCCAGATATGTGCATTGCTATTGCAATCTCTCTCCTCATGATCCTGATATGTGCAATGGCTACTTATGGAGCGTACAAGGTAAGTGGCTACAGTGAGGCGCCAGGCCTCCTTCAGGCCCTTCCACTACAGCATTGGCTCGCAACCTTCCTAACGCTGCGGCTCTCATGTTGTGGTGACTGACCCCAACCATAAAATTCTTTTTGCTATTAATTTAAAATTATGTAATTTGCTACTGTGATGAATCATAGTATAAATATCTATGTTTTCCGATGGTCTTAGGTGGCCCCTGTGAAAAGTAGGATTGCCTATTCAGAGAATGGAGTTAGAATCTTTAGAAGTCTAATACCTCATGTATTAGGAAAACTGATGAAGCCCGTGTTATCATGGTGTTATCACTCTCCATTTGGCATACCAGTTGCCATCACAGGGCGATGCCTGCAGATCGATGAGCTCAAGAGCTTGTTATATCCATTAACATTCTGTTTCTCTCGTTTAGCAACGTGCTGCCTGGATCATCCCATTCTTCTGTTATCAGATCTTTGATTTTGCCCTGAATACCTTGGTTGCGATCACCGTGCTTGTCTATCCAAACTCCATTCAGGAGTACATACGACAGCTGGTAGGTGGCTCTCCCAGTGTCCTGCTCTGGGGGACCTGGCTGAGTAAAGGCCAGAGCATTATCAGGACATATGTTAAGTAGATTTTGAACTTGCCTGTGAATGGCTAGTCGTGTCACTGTGTTTTCTGGAAGGTGGGCGTTCCAATTACTTAGGGCGATTTTAGGATGCTGTAACCATCATGGACCCCCCCGCCCAGAACCTCCAGGAGATAAGACAGAAAGGGCAGTCGTGGTGTTCGTGTGCCTACCAAGAATCTCTACAGTTTGCTCAGGTATCAGCAGTGAGGGTGGCGTGGGGACACAGGAAACTCTGCTGTGGAGTAGCTTTCAGACTTAGGTCCCCATAGACTGTTTTCCCCAAGTACCTGTCATTTGAGGGCTAGATTCCTATTAAGTCCTTTATGGATATATGAGTCGTATGGCTGGGTGGCTGGGTACTCAGGAGCTTCTTATGGCATCAGATGACTCTGGGCCCTTGTGCATTGGGGGTTTTTTTTTGGGGGGGGCTAGTTTTTGAGACAGAGTTTCTCTGTGAAATTGAAATAATACTGAAATAATAATAGATTCTTTTCTTTATTTCTTTTTTTAATGGGTGCTGGAAATTGAATCCTGGGTCCTCTGGAAGAGCCAGTGCCCTTAACCACTAAGCCATCATTCCAGCCCCTTAAAATTGTTCCTGTTTTTTGTTTTTGAGACAAGGTTTCTCTGTGTAACCCTGGTTGTTCTGGAATTCATCAACTATATAGACCAGGCTGGCTTTAAACTCGGAGGTCCACCTGCCTATGCTTCTTGAGTGCTGTGATTAAAGGCTAAGATATTTATTCTTAAAGGTTCTTTAAGGTTTTTTACTTATTTATTTATTTTTTAAATGTAGTGCGAGGGATTAAGCCCAGACTCCCACATGCTAAATAAGCACTTCACTACTATCCTCTGCTTATTTTAGAGTTTCATTTTGAGACAGGGTCTTGCTAAGTTACCCAGTGTGGCCTCCTAACTGAGGCCTAGAGTTATAGACGGCCACATGCTTGCTTCATGGAGCCTTTGTGGTAGTCTCTGAGTGTGGGCTAAGGTCTAGGGCTCTTCTAGACTTAGAGGTAAAGCTGCAGGATAGCAGAGGTGGCAAGGAAAAGTTGAGAGAAGACTGTAGTCTGACAATCATGCTCTGACCTGTCACTCCCAGCACATAAGGCTCCTTAGAGGTGTCTATATTGTCATCCATTTTTATGATTGTTTTAAGAATCTAGACCAAATAAATAAATAAAGAGGAGGTGGAGGAGGAAGGATCATGCTTTGGACTATGTTGTCTAAATATGTGCCAGTTTTGAAAGTTGTCCCTTGTAACCCAGAACACCCTATCGGGCTGATTTGTGGTGGGGCAGGTGGCGAATTGACTCTGTGCTGAGGGTTGAGGGTTGGTGTTAACTCTAAGAATCATCTACTGGGCTCCTCAGATCACACTGGAAATGAGCTAGAAGTGTCAACAAGCTCTTCATGTATGGACTAGACTGGGCAATGATAAGGACACCTGTGCTAGTTTGTATCACATTCCTGGGCTGCATAGTCACATAGAGCACAACATGCACAAGGCGTATGGGACATCCAGTGAGTTCCTTTTGGGCCCCACCTTGTTCTGCTCCTCTTCATTCATTCTGAGCCATCATGTGGTACAGTGACAGTATTATTAGAGCTGAGAGGGAAAATAATACTGTAAAAAAGAAATAAAATAAAAAGCCATGCAGTGGTGACCACCCACCTTTAATCCCGTTAACGTAGCCTGGTCTTCAGAGCAAGTTCCAGGACAGCCAAGGCTACACCAAAAAACCCTGTCTCACAAAACCAAAAACAAAAAGAGATTTCACTTTTATTAGTAATGACAAATCAAGAAATAAAAATAAAATATTTCAGGAAGACAGGTGAGGTGGCAGAAGTTCAAGGTCATTCTTACCTCCATAGTGAACTTGAGGCTAGCATGGATTACATGTAACCCTGTCCCAGAAAAATTCGATGCTATTTAATTGTCCTTCTGAGCTAGGCATCCCGGCAGCTAGAAAGCAAAGGGAGAAGTCACAGTTGGCCTGGGCTACAGTGAGAACCTGTCTCAGATCACATACATTGTCAGCCAGTGAGTAGAGGCAACAATGAAGGGCACGGTTAGCATTCTGCTTATGGCTACTACTGACAAACTAGAATACAGCGAGTTAGAAAGTTAGTTATCTGACAATGCCACAGGCCAGCCCAAGCCAGAATCCCATAAAAGCACAACTAATGTAAGTGTGTATGCCTTTCTATAGACATGTGCTTTGGATTTTTTTTTTTAACCTAGTAATTTATCATCATTGTTACAAAATAAAACAAACTCTTAAAAGAATCTGCTGTCTAGTTAGATGTGCCATTAGCAAGGATACCCATTTCAACCCTTTAGAATATCCAGAACGTGAGAAAAATCAAGGAAACACTACCTACTCATACTAGAAGTGTACCAAGTACCGCACACACACTGATAGTGGACCCCGGTGGAAGGGCCAAGTGGTGCTTCATGTCGCCCTCAACTCCTTTGACTTTCTAGCTGTGTCCTTTGGGTCAGAGAGTGGCTGCAGAACTGCAGAATCTAAGCAGCAGCAGGAAGCCGGCTTCTGAGAAATGGATTGCCTCCTGGCTTTGCAAAAGCAGCTTCTTTTTTATTTGTTTTTGGTTTGTTTGTGTGCCTGTTTACAAATACGGGTTTCTCTATATAGTTCTGGCTGTTCTGGAATTTGTGTAGACCAGGCTGGCCTTGGACTCACTCCTGCCTCTGCCTCCCAAGTACTGTGCAAAAGACCTCTTTTATCATCACACAAAAAAACACCTTTAGCAAACTAATCTCTTTATACCTGGAGTTGTTTAAAGGAACCATTACCTAAGCAGTGCTCAGCCATAGGAGACCTCCTGGTTTGCCAGGTCCACCTGAGACTAAATTATAACAAGGTTCTAAAATTCCTTCAGGAAGAGCAACTCAGTAACAATCCCTAACTTAAACAAAAAGTTACTTCAGAGTCTTTGTGGTATCACTCTGGAATTCATACCAGGTGCAGGGGCTTTGTCAACAGCTCCAGACTTTCTTTTGCTGTGCCTGAGTTACTTAGGAACACAGTTGCTCCCTTAGCTCACTGTTGCTGTTTCCTGGGTAGAGGTGGGAGAGAATCTTGTATCATCTTAAATAACAACCATCTGCTCTCAAGTGAGCACCCTGGGTTGTTGTAAAATGAATGGGATTTGCTAATGAGGCCTCTTTCTCTTTCAGCCTCCCAGCTTCCCCTACAGAGACTATATAATGTCTGTGAATCCTACATGTTTGGTCCTTATTATTCTTCTGTTTATCAGCATTATTTTGGCATTTAAGGTAAGCATGAGTATTCTCCTTATGAACTAAATATTAAATGGATTCCTGAATTAAAAAGAATTCTATCCATTGCCTCTTGTTTCCTAACACACTGTGTATTCTGTTGTCTGTGAGAGAGAAATGCTAACCAGAATTGCACGGGCCAGTCAAAGAGAGATGGCTCAGTGGTTAAGAGTACTTGCTGTTCTTTCAAAGGGCTCAGACTCTGCAGCAGCACCCACAGGGTGGCTTGCAACCATCCATAACTCTGGTCCCAAGGAATATGACAGCCTCTCCTGATGTCTGTGGCACCGGGCATGCACACGGTGGGCAGATATACGCATAGGCAGAATAGCCATACATGTAAAATAAAAATTAAAAATGTAATTGGGAACAGCATAAAGTTATACATTACATAGTAAGTTATACTCAACATGCATTATAATGTTCTGTATGTTTTCAGTAGTAACATCATAAAAGTTAGCTGCAAGTATTTGAGATCTCATCCTAAGTGGTTGTAAGCCACCATGTGGGCTCTGGGAAGTGAACTCAGCACCTCTGGAAGAGCAGCCAGTGCTCTAAACCTCTGAGCCATCTCTCCAGCTTTCCAAGTATTTGAATAAATATGGCACATGCAGCTTTTATTGCGCTATAATCTATGTCACAGAATTCAACCATTTAACGTATGTGGGCTGATGAGATGGCTGAGTGGGTAAAGGTCCCTGTTGCAAGGCTGGTGAGCTGATCTGAGTTCAGCTCCAGAAACCCACAGAGTAGAATGGAGAGAACCCACTCCCCAGAGTTGTCCTTTGAATACTCACATCATATGCACTTACACATAGGTGTGGGTATTCATGTACTCTCTCTCTCCTCCCTCCCTCTCTAAAAAAGTAAATGTTATTAAAAGAAATATGTCAGTGTTTTTTAGTGCATCCATAGGAATGTGCAACTACAGATCCATGGCTGCACATATTGTATACGTTTAGTTTTGCTTCCCCCTTCCCAAGATAGGATTTCTCTGCAGCTCAGCTCTCCTGGAACTTGATCTATATCTTAGGGCTGCCTCTGCCTCCCAAGTGCTGGGACTAAAGGTGTGCGCCACCACACCAGGCAGCTTGGAACATTTTTACCACTTACCACCAGTCCTTTATAGTTACCCCACTGCCCCTGGAAAACCATGATATTACTTTCTGTCTCTCTAGATTGATGTATTTACATTGACCGTATTTACATCAATACGGTCACACTGCATGGTGGCCTTTGTGGGTGCTTGCTGCCCTGATTTGCTTCTATTACTGTGCCAAAGACCATGACCAAAAGCAACTTTATTTTTCTTCTATTCCCAGTTCATGGTCTACTGAGGGAGGCCAAGGCAGGGACTAAAGCAGAAATGCTTGCTCAGCTTCCTATTTTTATACAACCCAAGATTTGAGTGGAACAGTGGCATAGACCTTCCCACATCAGTCATTATTTAGGGAAAAAATGGCTTATCTGCAGGCCTGATGGAGGCATTTTCTCAGCTGAAGTTCCCCTTCCCACCCAGTTGTGTCAGGAGTGTTGCAGTGTACCCTCCTGTATAACATGCCACGTGTCCATCCAGCACATGGCAGGCATTCAGGTACTTCCACTTTGGCTAGAGTGAACAATGCTACTCTTCACACTATAAAGTTTGGGTGGACGTGGGTTTCCAGTCCTGTCCCTGAGGTAGGATTCTGGGTTGGGGTGAGGTCCAGGGTGCTGTTTGACATCTTTAACAGCGGTGATGTTCTGTTTTCTTCCTCTAACCTTTTTCTTTTTGGTCAAAGAATTTTAAAATTAGGGGAGTGTTTTGAAATAATTGAGTTCTAATCCAATTAAAGATGATTGGAGTAAGAGGTACAGAGAAAACCCTGATCTAACATCTCTCGTGTATTATTTCTAGCTTGCTGTTCACTTCATTTTGAAAATGGTATAATAAAGTCAGATAATCCTGTAGAATAAAAATAGTCAAGTACCCTATGCCTCTAATAACCAGAAATCATGGTACTAAACAGGGGACTTGAGGCTAACCTGGGTTATGCAGCAAGTTTGACTCACCTTTTGCCAAAGAATAAGTAATACAGTGCTAAGTGGGCTAATAAATTTGACCAAATGTCTGCAAGTGCACCCCTTGCCGGAGAGCTGCTATACCCAGCTCTGCAATTTTAAATGTATTAGGTTTAGTAACGTTAACATGTGTATGTAAATAAAAACTTTATGATGTTACTTTGTATTGTCTTAAGTCACTTGCAGTTTCAAAATTAAAAACCCAGTGACCATTACTTGCAGGGTTACTTGATAAGCTGTGTTTGGAGTTGCTACCGATACATCAATGGCAGGGATTCTTCTGATGTCCTGGTCTATGTTACCAGCAATGACACCACGGTAGGTGTGATGTCACCAAAGGTGAGCCCTCTTCTGTGGTGGTGCCTGATGTGTTTAATGTTTGTTGCTTCCTGTTGATCTCTCTCTCCCCCCCCCCCCTCTCTCTCGTAGAAGGATGGGAGTGGGTATGGGTGTTTTGTTTGTTTTTTCAAGACAGGGTTTCTCTGTCTTGGAACTTACTCTGTAGACCAGGCTAGCCTCAAACTCACAGAGTTCTGGCCTCTGCCTCCTGACTGCTGGGGATTAAAGGCATAACAACCAGGACATGTTTATCATCTGCTTGGTCCACCATGTTGTGGTTTTGTCAGTGTGACAGATACCCGGAGTATACTTTAGACATAACGTACTTTTCTGCCATGAGATTGGACTTGTTCTGTTACTATGGGCATGTGGTGAGGTAGGAAGAATATCATGGCAGCAGACCCTGTAGTAGAAAAGGCTGCTCACTCCAGGGAAGCCAAGAAGCAGAGAGCACTAGGCGAGGCCTCTCACCAAGCCAGGGCTCCCAGGGACCCGCTTCCCTCTAAGCAAGCCCTACTTCCAAAGGTTTCCATCAGCTCCCAGTAATGGCATAAGATTATGAAACCATCAATAGGATTACTAATAGGTTAATCCATTGACCAGGTCAGAGCCCTAATTATCAGTTGCTTTTTCAATTGAATCTACTAGCTGGGGATCAACTCAGGAATCTTGGGAAATCCAGGGCATTTCACATTCAAATCACATCATAGATAATAATTGGACCAGGAAGACAGTAATAAAATCCAAACAAACAGGTCTAGTGAGATAGCTCAGCAGATAAGAGCATTGGCTGCTAACCCAGGGGACCCAGCACAACATGGTCCCTCACAACCCTCTGCAACTCAGTTCCAGATTTGGTTCTGTCCTGTCTACAAGCACCAGCCATGTACATGGTACACAGACAGGCAGGAAGCCAAAACACCAGTACACATAAATATAAAATATCCAAACACCAATAAACCACGAAGAACAGAGGTTATTCCACTAAAACCTACATGTAATTGATAAAACTAATAAATCGTGTAAATGATTCTAAATGAAGCTTCCTGTTCTGTACATATTGTGTATCTTAAGAGAGGAAGAGCAGAAGCTTTCTCTAGACACACACACATCACAGCTTGTGCACTGATGCTCAGGTTGGCCGTCCATGGCCAGTCAGAGCTTCATTGGGAGCTCTTCCGTGTTCTTTCTCTCCATTATGACACCAGATCTGTGGTCTTCCATTTCTTCAAGGAGCTGTTTCTTTTTGGTGGAAAGTGATATTGAGACCATAATGTAGACCTTAGGGATTAGAATACTCCATAGTTTTAAAGACTTTTTTTTTTTTTTTTTTTTTTTTTTTTTTTTTTTTTTTTTGGCAAGAACTAGGGGCTTTAATGTTGGCATTCTAATTTAAGAACCAAATGTGCCGATGCATGCCCCAAAGACCTTCTAGAAGGTTGGAGTGATCTAGTTTTTCATGGCACATAACAATTATAAATTTCTCCTTTGCCCATGTCAGTATCAGGCATCTGCATTGACATATAATAATGTGTCATGCCTGGTTTTCACTTCGTATTACATATCGGGCCAGATGGTTCTTCTCCCAGGCTAAATAAATCCATGTTGACCTTTGTGGGAAGATACTGGGTCTCTTGTTAGAAAGCAAACATGCTTGTCTCCTTTGCTAAGACAGTGCACACACTGTGATCTGCTCAGAGCAAGGACAGAAGAGAATTCTAGATAATGGAGACCATTCTCGGGGTTAGCCCTGCCTCCATCTCCAGCCAAACCATGCTGAGAATGAGGGCAGAGGTTCCCAAGCATAATGCCTTGAGGTCTAAGTGATTCATTCAGGCCCTGGGAATAAATACCCAACTCTTCCTTTTGTTAAGTAAGTAGTCATGTATGCACAGTTTAACAACTGCCTGGCTCGGTATGTTTCCCTTGAGAGTTTAAAATATCCCAAGGTGCCCCTTTGCATCACTGCAGATGCCTGGCCCCTGTTGGTGCCTTAGGGAGAGCTACCCTCCCCTTTGGAGAAATCACGTGGTAGATATATTATGTAACATCACGTTCTCTTCCTAATGCCATGAAAATGTGCTCACTGCAAAGGGGAAAAAAAAAACATCAAAATGCTAAATTTGTAGACTGAAGAAAAGATGTTCACATTAAACATTAGCAAATTGAAGTTTTTAAAAACAATACATATGCATTGTTTCAATTATAATCCTAAAACTGAAGTCATAGGTAGCCCTGTTTCAATAATAATCCTAAAACTGAAGTCATAGAAGTATTTTGCTAAGTGTATGGAACCCAACTCCTGTGGGACCAGCGTACTCTAATCAGTGAGATTAGATTAATATTTAGCTAAAATAGTGCCTGAAATTCTGGTTCTAGATAAAAGCATCATAGTCTTGGATATGAAAGCCAGGTTCTTAACAATTTAAAGGAAAAATGTAAACTTGACGGAGCTGGTTGTGCTATGTCAATGTAGGTGCTGATTCAGATTGCCTTATGCAAGTTTATACTTCCAGAAGTACTGTATGAGACTTTCTCTTGAGTCTGCTTTAAATGCAATTAAAAGAAAAAGCTTCAGTGAGGGCAGACCATCTCCCTGGTAGCCATTTCCCAGTAGATTCTCTGACATATGGAAGGTCAGATTAGGTCAACCTTTGGCCACCAAAATGCACCAACAGCTTAGCAGTGGCAGTGACATCTGGTGGTCCCTGTGACTTTCAGTAATTGTGTTCAGGTCCTGCTGGTTTTCTCTTCTTCCCCTCCCTCTCCTTCTGTCCCTCCAGCTACTGGTCTGTTTTTTTTTTTTTTTTTTTTTAAACTTAGTATCAATTAGACATGGTTAGAGGCAAGTTCTTGACCAGGTTATGTGCATTTTTCTTAACCACAGAGAGAGGAAATAGGGAGGGAATGATCAAATTGGCAACAAGAAAGATCTTTAGTTGGATTTGAGGCTCGTTCATCTCCAAGAGCTAAAAGTCATATCTAATTGACTGGACAAGCTTTGGGCAAGCTGCTGATGTGTTAGCTGTATTCAGGAACCTTGTTTAAATGACCCAGAGGGCCTGGGAAGCAGCAAGAGTCCAGTGTGGAGAAAACAAGCTTTAGAAGTTTAGAACCATGTCCTATAATTTGTTGGTTTTGAAACTGCTAGTCTGTGAAATACCGTGATGTAAAAGGGAGGTCTTATGTCCAGGGATGTTTTTAAGTGGTTCTTTTCTCTGCTAAGTAGTTTGTGAACTGTTAGTCCCCAGCCCCCACCCTTTTCATTTTAAAAGGCCAAGATCATTGTGAGAAGTTGGTGTGGACCTGGTAAGTCTGAGCCGAGCTAAGGCACAGTTGGAAGGCACCAGAATAGAGGTTCAGGGCAGGCAGGGAGAAGAAAGAGGGTGGGATTTGTAAGAACTGACGAGAAATGAGGGTGGTCATGGGAGCGAGTGGCAGGATACTTAAGGGTCTCTTCTGTATGTGACTGTAATTTTAAACCACTTTGTTGGAAAGGTTACAACAGCTTCAGAGTTGCCTGCCCGGCATCTTTGGTGCTGTATGTCCTCTGTGTGGTCAACCGTTAGCTCTTCTCTTGTGTTCTCTCTCTCTCTCTTTCTGGATTAACTCAGCCTCACAGCACTTGTGGAAGGACGTTCACATTAGTCTGTTTTCTGTGACTAAAATTTGCTCCTTATTTATTTGTGAACATTCAAAATAATGAGTTTCGTTGTGATGTTTTCATACATCATTATACTGCAGCATTAATTTTAATAACAAGGGCATCCAGGCTTCATTGTCTAATAACCTGAGAATAAGGACAAAATAGCTTTATTATCTTTAAAATTGTCATATGCCATATAATAGCAAAAGAAAGGCTTATATTTTGAAGTACAATACAGGGATGTGTGCTGCAGTTATGAAGCAAGGCTGGTAGATACAGATTAGGCTGTAACTAAACCACTGCTGGGTTTGGGGGGGAGGTTACTATAAGTATCTCTCCCTGCCCATTAGTACAAGGTGGGAAAGCTGGGAACAGATAATGTGGAGCCTTGAGGTACTTGGAAGCTCTCTGTTTCTTACCTGAGACTTTTGGCAGCTGGAGCCAG
Organism: Phyllotis vaccarum; assembly: GCA_033318265.1. Taxonomy (NCBI): domain Eukaryota; kingdom Metazoa; phylum Chordata; class Mammalia; order Rodentia; family Cricetidae; genus Phyllotis; species Phyllotis vaccarum. The sequence continues at coordinate 1,511,079 of JARWLC010000001.1, forward strand.
GTGACAACTGGAGCCAAGGATGATGGAGGAGCTGGAAGAGGAGGTGCCGTGGGTGCCATAGCACATTCTGTGTGTACAGGCAGGAAGTTAGCAATGGGTATCTTCCTCATCCTTATCACCGCAGGCAAGCACTTTACTGAGCCAGCCACCCTCAGGGACAGGGTGTAGGAAGAAAAGGTTGTTTGCATCGGACCTTATATAAAGTGGCTCACCATTGTGTGTGCTTGCTCCTGATTGCTAGCAGCAAGTTTACATTGAAGTAGCCTATGTTCTTGGTCCTTTTTTGATGGTTCATTTTGAATGGTTAATTTTTTAAAAATCTTTAAATGCCAGGTGATAAAAATGTCAAAATAATAACATTTATTTTTATTTTGCTGTGGCATCTTAGTTGGCAAAGTTTGTGTTAATCATATTAGAGTTATTTTTCTCAATGTCCAAGTTCTTCATCTGCCTTGTAGAAAAGAAGTGTGGCCGCATCCTTAGTGTTAACAGACCATAATAGAAACAGAATGGTGGTCCTTAACTTCACCATTCTACTATTGTATGAAGTTTCTGGCCTGGACTTTCGGGCCTAGGCTCATGGCCCAGACCCACAGACCCACAGTCCCATAGTCCCACTGAAACACACAGACACTTATATTAATTGTACACTGATTGCCCTGGGGCCCAGACATATAACTTGCTAGCGCTTGCTCTTAATCTAACCCATGATTCTTATCCTGTTCAGCCATGCGGCTCAGTACATTTTCTCAGAGCAGCATAGGTGTCCTCTGCATCTGCTTCTCTGGTACGTCTGTGGCATCGCTGTGCTCTCTTCTTCCTGTCCCCAGAGTTTTTCAAGTCTGGTAGCCCCACCCACACTTCCTGTCTTTCTTCAGCCAATCAGCGTTTTTATTAAACTAGTAGGTGGGACAATTATTTACAATGTAACATAATCCCCCTACATCTTACCTTTCAGTCAGGACAGGTTCAGCATCATTTAGATAAGATGATGGTGAGCCTTTAGAAATTCCAACTAGTCCATCTAGAGAACTTTGAAAAGTGTTCTGATAATAAGATGTCACATCAAGAATGTTTCACAGCCAATGCAGAACAGTGAAACCGTGTCTGTCACCACCTTCAGTGGGGATGGATGTGACACCTGTGCCACCATAATGGAGTTGAGCAAGGGCCTGGAGATTAAGACAGACACAAAGACGTGGGAAGCCTTATATACCAAGGTTGCTTTTTTCACCTTGAGTAACCTTTGCAGTTCACAAGCAACACCTCACCTGGGTCAACTTCTTTGTTCTCTGCTGACTTCCTGATTCCCTAATCTTAGCACCTGCTTGGGCAATGTTCCAATAATGGAAATGGATCAACTGATTCCAGTAAACGCCATAGGCCATTCCTTTTATACAAAAAGGACATCCAGACTAGGCGTGTCTTAGGTGGCACAGGAGTCAGATTGTTTCTTACCCATCATCAGAGAATTCTGCAGCATAGGGCAGAACCTCCTGTCTTAGGTTGATTACAATCCCCCCCATACCTTACCTGTCATTGGCTCACGAGCCAGTTTTAGCATGTTAATTCACACCTCGCTAGGTGCTGAATCATGGGCAATAGTACAAAGCACTCTTTTTTTTTTTTGGTAGCCAATATTGACCCAGGCTTGTTGCCGGCTGTCTTCTTAGGAACACGATGAGAGCAATGCTCCTCCCAGTATTAAAGCTGCCAATGAAATTGATCCTGCCCACTTCCTAATCATCTCTATGCCTGATATATACCTGTAACTAATTGACTAACATCACTGGGTGGGATTCTGATCTCATTCACTGCAATAATCTCTCTAGATAGGTGCTGCGTATAATTCAAAAAACAAATCTACCTGCTCTTGCAACAAAGAAATCTGCAAGATAAGCTGTAAAATACCTTGTCTAATATGCTCATTCATACTATTCTGTATCTCTAAAGCATTGGCTATTCTTCCTGACAAAAAAAATCTAATGTAGCTGCAGTGGCTACAGAATGACCAAAGGCAATCCCCACTATTGCCACCCCCCACAGAGGCAGCCACACTGGCAGTAACAACAGTTGCAGTAATTTCTCTTAGGATGAACCAGGATGAACTAATCAAATCGCCAATGTGTCTCATTTTTCCCAGCAGTCATTCAGGAAACAGGATTCTCTAGAACAATTCAAACTGCTAGACATGTTAGTAGCATTTGTTACCATGAAAAAAAAAAAGGGAAAGGCCAGAGAGTTTTCAAACCCTGTACTTGCATTCCAAGAAGCAGTCCCATTAAAATAGGTTTCCTGCATAATATCCTTGGCAGGGGCAGTGGCCCCCACCACCATGGAGGGTTTAGCTGCTATGGAGGATTTGTAATCCATTCAGCCCATAATTATGAGCTGACCAGGTGGTAGTCAGGATGCCCAGGCCAGCAGTGATTAGCTGGAGGCAGTCAGTGTGATTCTGAGACTATTTTATTTATTGGCACAAGTACAATCTTTAAGCCTATAGCAGAAGCATTGAAGGAGTTCTGTCAAAAGTCAGCAATTGAGGCATTGCTATTGCAATACACACCCACTATGGGCAAGGGAATTATTAGGGAACTGTCTCTTATCCAGCACTTCTCAAAGCAGAGGCTGCCTGCAGTTTTTCCTTTGAGAGGGGCCAATGTTCAATCCAGACAGGTTTGTCTGTCTTCCATTTAATAGGTATGGTGTGCAGCTGCTCTGCAATGGTCCCCAGGGTAAATTTCCCAAACCTTCATGCTGTCCCTGTTTCTTTAACAATTCTGTCAACTATTCAGTTAAAATCTGCTGGGACTTTGCAACTCCCATGTTTCCATTCACCCTCCTACTATTTCCAAGGGCAGTTTCCTAGAGAATCCTTAGGTCCCCATCTAAGGCAGGCAAGGGTCTGGAGATTTTCAATTCAATTCACCCTCCTCTTATTAATTTCTTACTTGCGGCCAGCCTTCCAAGGGTGATCTCTCAGGTAATTTCTAGTTCATGATCTTGCAGGGGACCTCCACCCATGATGCCTGCACCACCATAATGACTCACAAGTCAAGCCAAGGGCCTGGAGATTAAGAAAGACGCAAAGATCCAGGTGGCTCTTGAATGAAAAATGTCATTTATTGAAGCTCAGGGGAAGCCTTATATACCAAGGTTCCTTTTTTTCACTTTAAATAACCTTTGCAGCTCACAAGCAACACCTGACCTGGGTCAGTTTCTTTGTTCTCTGCTGACTTCCTGATTCCATAATCTTAGCACCTACTTGGACAATGTTCCGATAATGAAAATGGATCAACTGGTTCCAGCAGACACCACAGGCCATTAACGAGTGCTAAGACCTGGGGGTTGCAGGCCGACCTCCACAGGTGTGTGTGTGGGGTGTTCAGGCTCCTTGACTTCAGATTACAAGTGGAAGTCAATAGAGTATCTCAGAGAAATTCTGATTCACAGAGAAGCTTCAATACAGGTTTGATAATTAATATCAAGAACACCAAAGTGTGAAAGTTTTATTTTGATAGAACTGTAGTGGAATTATGTTGTTACATTGTAAATAAGTGTCCTGCCTACTGGTTTAATAAAAACGCTGATTGGCCAAAGGTGAACAGAAAGTGTGGGCGGGGCTACCAGACTAAGAAACCTGAGAACAGGAAAAACAGGGCAGAAATGCCACAGAGAAGCCATGGAGACACCACGATGAGATACCAGCAGATGGCAGAGGAAAGAAGTTGACATGCTGCTCTGAGAAAAGGTACCGAGCCACATGGTTGAACAGGATAAAAATCATGGGTTAGTTTAAGAGTAAGAGCTAGTAAGTTATATGGCTGGGCCCCAGGTCAGACAGCGAATAATTAATATAAGTGTCTGTGTGTTTCAATGGGACAATGAAACTGTGGGTCTGAAAGTCTGGGCTGCCAGGCTAGGTTGGAAAAGTCCAGGCCACAAGACAAGACTGGAAATTTGTGGCAAGAAACTTCATACAACATAGGACATTACTGTGTCTCTCCAAAAAGAAAATGTTGTATTCTGTTTGTGAGCATTTTGGAGAAGTTCGGCAACTGTTTCCTTTTGTGAGAAAGGAAAGAAGCAAAGCTGGTGTGCTTGCTGGTTGTCTCATTTCTAGACCAGATGGGGAGAGTTTCGGGTCAGTTCATTCCTCAGTGTGGCTGTGGGGTTAATGCTGAACCATCATTCTACAGAAATGTTCTAGGACCATTCGCAGCCTCCACTGATCATGCGTTACCCAGCTGATATACGCACGCGTGCACACACACACACACACACACACACACACACACACACACACGTGTGCCAGAGGCTCAGCCAGTCATGTGTACAGAGTCTTGCCTGTCTTCCTAGCTGTATCTCCTCAGCCATCTGTGACCAGCCCTGGGAACACTGCCCTGCCTCCTTTCTCCTACCCCAAGTGTATACTCACCTTTTTGTGAGAAAGAATGTTCACTCTACTGTCTAGTCACTGCCTTCTGACCCTTGGGAGGCTTTTCTTGATGTCCAGTATGTACTGGTACCCCCTGTTCTTCATCATTCTTTTCTGCTCTCCAGCAGACAGACACAGGGCATTACTGGGTTTTCAGTGCACAGGTGCTCAGAGTACAGATTTGTCAGATAGAAGAGTGGCTGATTCCTTTGTGGGGAGCCCTGCAGGTACCTTCTTGCCATAGTGGAATCTAGACCGAAATACGTCTCAGGTGCTTCTGTACTTGGCCCAATTTGTGACATATTTAGGACACGGGGACAGTGTTAACTACCTTCTTGCAAAACCAAAGACCACAAAACCGACAGTTACTGGGGTGTGTGTTAGAAGCCTTGTTGCTTGTAGCTCCACAGTTGCCTGTTAGTCCGCTTGGAGCTAGACCTTGCCAGTTGTTGCTTGGTTGTGGGCCATTCCAGTCAAATGCGGTTCAAGAAGGAAGGTGGCCTGGTTCCTGTGTGCCCTGCAGTGTGTGTCTCCGAGTAGGAAATAGGGACAGCTACAGAGGTAGTACATGGCTGTGTGTTCAGGGCTTTCCCTGACATAGCTGCTTCCTGTGGCTAGCCTGGAGAAGCATCTGAGCAAGGTACCCTACATAGCATAGCTTTGCTTACTGACAGTAGTGGGCTCCGCCCTGTTCCAATGGGAAAGCTTACTATTCCAGCCACACCTTCTTAATCAAGTCTGCATTGTTCCAGTCCCTCTTAACAACATTACCTAAGCTTCTGACTTCTGGTTGAGTCAAAGCAATCTAGACAGCTGTCTTAATGGACCAGCTTAACTTCCTCACTGGGGAAAAAAGAGACAGACCAAATGATGTGTGCCGTTTATCCTGCCTGAGTCCCACTATCAAGGGGATACCAGTCACACTCTTGAGTGAGGTAATGGCTGCAGCCTGTGGCAATTAGAAATGAGAAGAGAAAAATAGTAACCTGTTAAGTTAGAGAGGGGCAGATATGACAGAAACCACAGAGTTTTAGTAATGGTGCCCCTCCAGGAGCCTGTGGAGCAGGAACACTTTATGGCATGTACGAATATTTACTACAGTAAGTCTAAATGGATCTAGAACAGAAAACACACTATATGATTTTTATATGTTATTTCTCTTCCCACACAGCAAATAGCCTGGCGCATTTCTGGCTTTGTGCTTGGAATGTAAGCTCAGAGGAGTTAGCTGCTCTGGAGCTTTTGCAGGTTTATGTCAGTAGTGTTAGGTACTTCATAGGCCTCTGGATTCAGATCACTGTTTTACAGAGAGTATATTATCTGCTCAAGGATATGCTGATAAAATGTGGCTTGAGTGTGGTTGCAGTCCGTCCCCACTGTCACTTGAGGTCAATACTGAGTGATTTCTCTAGTAGACCTAGGGCCTGTGCTCATGTATACGCACACACACCTGGGAGAACCATGGTCACCTCCTTATTCATTTACACAAACACCATCTGGCTATGCAGGCACATGTAGAAAGTGGCAGGAAAGGCAGACACCCCAGAAGTCCCTCCCCAGGGGCTACTTTCATTGTCTCTCATTAAATATATCCATTTAATGAGAAACTGGATTGGGTGCTGGTCATAGGAAGGGCCTAACTGCATGAGTGTTCACTTAAAGCCTAGCTTCAGGCTTGGGGAATGTATGCCTACTTCAAACACTAACTCTGGGCCCTCCTTTACAGGTGCTTTTGCCTCCGTATAATGATGCCACTGCTGTGACCAGCAGTGCCAAGGAGCCACCACCACCTTATGTGTCTGCCTGAACCCAGTGCGGAGGAGCAGCTCGAGTCTGGAGCTGCCTGAAGGATCCTTGTGTGATGTCACGTCCAAGAGAGCTCTTTGGGCCTATGTTGTTAAAGTACTACATTTTACAATTTAGATGTTATGCTGAAGCCTCTGTTGTTTGAAACATGTACTGTAGTTAGAACATCAGAGTAGCCATAGATGTCGGTGGGGGCAGGGTGTCATGAGATCCCTTATCTTTCCCAAAACTGTAGACGGAGGCTGGTTTGTAGTTGCCTGGCCCTACAGCTGGGCACTCAGTTACACTGTTTCTCTCCATTCCTTCTGACTCTCTTGAAAGTATAAAATGAAAATTAGATAATATTTAAACCATTCCAGTATAGAACAAACCCAAAACAAATAGTATCAATTGCTCTAATTAGGTAGCTAGGAGCCCTTATGTATGTGATTGAAGAATTTCCCTACTATCCCTAAATTCATGGTACTCTGAATCTGCTGGTCAAGGTTTTCCTTTGTGCTAAATAAAGATGGAGAAGTGGGAAGAAGCCTGCTGCCCAGGGTGTCTGTTATTCTTGGCCGGCTTGTTTGAAGTACAAACTGAAGCACCCTCTTTCCTTATCTTGACCCAGCAAATCTCTTGCTGAACCAAATAGAACTGCCCACGTGTGTTTGTTGAGAAGTATGGGAAAGGGTTCTCACCCTCTCTCCTTATAAGATATACCCTACTTTGGGTTCTTAAATTGTATAATCATCTATTGAAATGTCAAGTGGTGTTCAGAAAGATGAGAAGGATCGTTCCTTTATGGCTCACTCTAGACTGAAGTGGAAAAGATGTTTATGTCTCTGAAAGTGAGCAGCTCTCCTGCTTGCTTAATTGCTGAATGTGCTGTACACAAAGGCTTCCCAATTAAAGTTTGACTGCATCTAAGCAAACAACTTTGGCTCTGATGATTGTGCTTAGCCTGCCCTCACGGCCACACAGATGCACACAGCTCAGTCTTGCCCTTAATACTTAATTGCTGATGGACTTATATTGGTTGGACCAACAACACCCAGCATTCAATGTCACTAACCTGCCCTCGCACACTTCGGGTATCTAGCTGTGGTGTGTGTGATACCTTTGGGTCCATAGTATCCAAAACTCACCCTTTTTCTTTAGAAATAGGATTTTGCTTTCTAAAAGCCAGGCAGGAAGCTTGCTGTGCTGTGGCCCAAGTATGTTTGTTTACAATTCATGATCTTTTCGCCTTTACCTCCCTAATGTTGGGGCATGGTCCACCACACTAGTCACCAAGCACTTTGAATAAGCAATTAAGATAGTATTGTGTTTCAAGACATGATCTTAATTGTTAACTTGACAGGACGTGGAATCACCTGAGAGATGGGCCTCTTGGCCTCTGTGGGGCTATCCTGATTGTGTTGATTGAAGCAGGAAGACCTGCTAAGTGATCAGGACCATTCCCTGGGCATCGAATCCTGGACTCTGTACAAGTGAAGAGATCAAGTTGAACATCAGCATATGCTGCTTTCTTTTGACTGATGTTGGAAAGGAATATAGACTGGTACATACTGACTGACAGCCCATCTTGATGTCCATATGGGAAGAGGCCATACCTAGATGTTTCCTGTCCTGTGATCACTGCTTGGGAATCCTGGTTTTCCATCTATCTTCACCCTCAAGTCTTTAATTAAGGCCTCAACTTCACACAGCCTCTCAAAGTTCACAAATCAGGCTGGGCTTGTAGCAGCCCGTGTAGGAGGGAGTTTTAGGCTGTGTGCTTGGCTACAGGGAAGGAGTAATTTAACCCATTTGCTGAGTGGTGTTTTGTCCACATTAGAAACATCTCAGACTGCTGGAGGCTAGTCAGGGAGAGGCTCAGGCCAATGAACAGGCCCACCTGTTCTTTCTCCCCTCCTTAAATACTGCCCTTGCCCCTCCCTCGCTTGCAGACCTCAAGAAGACAAACACTAACCCTCACCTCTCTGTCTTTTATTTTTTAAAGAAAATGCTCTCCAACACTTGTTTATCTTTACTTACCAACCTCATCACATTCATTTTTCTCTCCACCCTTAGCAACAGTCCTTAGTAGTGATCTCAGAAGACAGTCTTCAAGGCTGTTGCCATTAACCCTCAATATAACATTCCCCCGTAGATTGAAATATTCATCATTTGAGGGAGAATCCTACTGTGCAGACCAAGCTTTGTGATAGAAGCGACCTAGTGAAATCATTTCTTTTTTTAAAAAAAGATGTGTTAAATTTCTGCAGCCAGTGTGGAAGCCCAAATTCTGCATTGTCATGCTACAGGCCCATAAGCAGGCCTAGGTTCTGGAGGGGAGAAGGCAGATAGACGTCAGTGCCAAGGTCCTGAAAGAGCAGCTCTTGCAGAAGAATTGACAGCATAGGCAAAGCCATTTCAGGGCTCCCTGCCTCCAGCCCTGACCACAGCCAAAAATACTGCCTGTGACTGTGGGAAATGAGTCTTGGCTCTTACATGCGTGTTCTAAAAGGGAAGGAAAAAAGAGACATGGCAGGGATATCTCCACACCCATGGAATTCACTTAAAGTGTTTCTGCACGGTGGCCAAGTTCTCTGCTAAGTGGCTCATGGTGTGTGGAAGCCAGCCAGATCTACACCCTCCTCTCCAGCAGCCTGTGCCTGTCTTCTGCAGACTAGGAGAAACTGCCACTTAGCCGCCTAGAGCATGTAACATGCGTGTGAAGCTTTGAACCCCTAGACCCATTAGGGGACCAAAATTAGCAAGAAAAGCTGCTGGCTCAGGGCGAAGCAGAGTGGACTCACTCAATCCATCCAATAGTCTTTTTATAGGGAAGGCATCAGCCGTATAGTTTTGTCTTAGCACAGGGATCTTTCAGTGTAACGGACTGACATCATCAGCTGCTACAATGTTTGCTTTGGCTCTTTGGGGATTTTCCGTACACTGTCTTTTGGACCTGTGGTAAGGCAACACTGTTGGCATGGCAGAACTTTCTTACCTCATTGTGAAGTTGTGAGGAAAGAGACAGTAGAGTCCCATCATCCCTTTCAAGAGCACCTAGTGACTCAAAGGCCTCCAGTCAGACTTCAGCTAGGCTTAGTTTTCTTCAACATTATTTTTTAAAAATCAAGTATATTGAGCATCAGGGGACATAGTATGTTTGTAGATTTTGTTGCATTTGGAAATTTTTTTGATTTGTTTTTTTGAGACAAGGTCTCTCTGTGTGGCCTGCATTTGAAAATTTTATTGTGTATGTAATTGGAGAGATGGCTCAAAGGTTAAGATCATGTACTGATCTTAAAAAGGATCTGAGTTCAAATCCTAGAACCCATGGCAGGCAACTCATAATTGCCTGTAATTCCAGCTCTAGGGGATCCTGCACCTCTGGCCACATGCATCCAAAATGATGTACACATAACCTCAAATGAGTGCCTGTACACACGCGCACACACACACACACACACAGTTAATTAAATATTTAAAACACATGCATGCTCAGTACAAAGCAAGGGATAAAGGTCAGAGGCCAACTTTTTGGAAACAATTCTTTTGGCTGTACAGGTCTAAGAGTTGGACTTGGGTGATGGTGTGGATCTATATCTTTTGAGCCGTCTTGTTGGTCCTGGAATTTAATAAAATTAAATAGGAAAGCCAATAACTCATTTGTTGGGTCTCACCTTGAAAGTGGCTTCCTTTAGAAGTCTTAGGAAGCACTACTCTGGGAAGCATTTATCCTTCAATACTCAACATGCCCAACATCCCCATCAGAGCACCTGGTACATTTCTGGCTATTGTTGATTCTCTTGCCTGTGATTCCCACTGGGTATGCATGGCTCATTTTTCTCTGAGTGCCTGGCACACATCTGGCAAATAGAAGGCCCTCGAAAAGTATTTACTAGGATGGAAATAAGCACATGAGAAAAATTAAAGCCAGCTGTAATTCTACCCCTAGTAATCACAGATTTTTAACTCAGAGAACTTGAATCCCACAAAGAAAGGTTCTCACAGAGGAGCCCCCTGTGGGAAATGCATTCCTATAGAGCATTCTAAGGGAAGAATCCCTTGGACAGACCCAGCAAAGTCACAGCTGAAGGAATGGGGTGTGTGTGTGTGTGTGTGTGTGTGTGTGTGTGTGTGTGTGTGTGTTGACTTTTAGGAGAAAATCAAAGGTTATAGGGAAAGAATATCAACCCAATAATTAAAGGGTTGACCTTTGATGGAAGAACAAAAGTTAATCTTACTGCTGAGGTTGGAACCTAGCTAATACTCTGCTTAAACTTGTGATAATAACACAAAAACCTAGCTTCTTCTATCCTTGATCGTTTTCCTGTGAACTTAACTCATGCATCTCTGAATGGAAAAATTATGGATGAGCTGCCTTTTTCTCCAGAACTTTCTCCCTCTCCCTGTTAAAGCAGTAAGTAACCAACCAGATCTAAACCCTGAGCCTTAGGTGTTCAGGAGGGAATACTGAACAGACTATGCAGCTCATACATGTTCACACACTTCCTGGCGTTTCAGATTCAAAGTGAAGTCTAGGGGAACTGGGCTAAATGGTGTTTGCCCTCACAGGATTTCAAAAGGCACATGATGGAATTTCTTCATGTCAAATTCCTGTACAGAAATCTCCACCAGTGGATGATCTGGGATAGAGCATCTGCCTAGTTCACAGGCCCTGAGTTCATTACCTGGCACTGTTTTGGATCATTGATCTTGTATTCCAAAGCCTTGCCGAATCTCATGTTCATCCTAATGGTTCCTAGGCTGTGGAACATGGCAGGCTCTCTGCAAATGGATCTGGCTTTGCTTTCTTTGGTTCATCCAAATGCCTTTTGTTTTCTAGTAAAATAGTGATTGGTGAGAAAGTGTCTTGCCCAGTCCCGGAAAGCCTCCAGGCTCCCAGTATCAAATACCAAGCTGGTCATGGTGTTTTGTGGATAACCTTTCTTAGCTTAAGAACGTTCTTTCCATTTTTCTTTTGTGGGGTGTTTTTTCTTGGGGTTTTGATTTTGTGAGGAATGCTTTCTGCTCACTGAAGAAGATTGTGTGAGCTTTGTGCTTTAGCCTGTTGGTATGTTACCTTATATTAAACATGGCCCTGGCAAGCTTCCTGTTCCTGTAAAGAAGTATTTCTTGGTACCTCCTACTAAGCCTGATCAGGGAGGCTGAGTTCTTGTAGGTTTTTTCTAAGAACAAACAAACACAAAAACTCATCTGGGGCTAGAGAGAGTTCAGCAGTTATGAGCCCTCTCTGGATACTCTTGCAGAAGACTAGAATTCTGTTGCATCCACATGCTGGCATTGTGCCCTGGTCGAGAGACCCCTGAAGAGTTCACCAGAGAGGCGAACTCTCCCAAATGCAAAAGCAAGGTTTATTGAAAAATGCAAGTCGTGACAAGGGCTTCAGTCTGGTACATAGGCATGGCAGTGGCTGGAGGAGGCACCCGCCCCTCTGCAAGCTGGGTTTTTAAAGGCAAAAACCACAAGGTCATACATCAGTTAGGGGTCTTAGTATAGATACAGTTCTGATTAGCTCATTTTTTTGGTGGAGGACTTTCCAGATTTCCTCTGTTATTGTAGCCGGCTGTTTGTCTAACACTCCTCTCTAGACCATCTCCTGGGTTGGGACATTCTGTGGCTATTGAATGGTCCCAGACTATCTCCAGTACTGGGGCATTCCATGGTTATTTAGCTGCTATCAGATAGCCCCTAGGCCATCTTCTGTTTGTACTCTGGTCCCAGCAGAATTCAGGAAGGCCTATCTCAAACTGAGGTTAAGGAACTTTTACTCAAAAATGGAGGCACTGCTCTGATTGTTCAGTGGCTCATAATAGCATCTATAACTCTAGTTCCAGGAAACTCAGCACACCCTCTTCTGGGCTCTGAAGGTATTGGACATGCATGTGGGGTGTGCATGTGCATAGGGGTGTTTGTGTGCATGTGTGTATATATGTGGGCGAAACAGATGAAATAAATCTTTCAAAAAAGCCCAAGACCAGTTCAACTGCTTCAGAATTGGTTATTGTGTCCTCTTCCGTTGCTTCTTGGAGACTTCACTGAAAATGAAACTGTTCATTCTATTGCACTGCAGATTTTTCCATCTGGTGATATACGTGTGACCCTCCGGCTGTCACATTATTCTTTCTATTAACTATTTGTACTGTATCTCCCTCTGTTGGACTCTTGTACTAATCATGCCACAACGGTCTCCCATGTGGGGAAGACCCCACATCTACTATTTTGTTATTCTTGAGTCTCTTCTCACTGAGCGTGGGGAGCAGGTGATTTAACACCAGGTAGCCAGTGCAGAGACTCAGCGGTGTCTTTGAGAGAAGATAGGTATGGACCACTTAGGTAGCCAGTGCAGAGACTCAGCGATGTCTTTGAGAGAAGATAGGTATGGACCACTTCATGCCAGTTCTTTGTAGGTTTTGGATGAAAAAATGCCATCTGATTTCAAGTGATGCCTCTGCACATACAAGGTCCCATGCTTACAGACTCCTCTGAACCTTCTAGTCTCACTCTACTGTTTGTTTCCATGAGAACCACAGGTTCTAAACTCTGAGTGGACTCCGAGAAATTCACTTCCAGCATGGCATAGGACAAATTCTGTAAAGAAGTAAAATCCTTATCCTCATCCTCAGGACCCGGAGGTTAGTTCAGGACTATATAAAAATATCCGAATTCATGGGAGCTAGAGAGATGGCTCAGGGCTTATGATTTCATACTGCTCTTGCAGAGAACCAGAGTTTGGTTTCTGGTATCCATGCCGTGGTGCTCACAGCTGTCCCTAGCTTCAGCTTCAGGGATCCATGCCCTCTTCTGGCTTCCTGACACTGCACTCATGCACAAACCACACTCACATACATACAGACATAATTAAAAATTAAAATTCAATTCTTAAAAACCAGCCCCAAAACACACTGAAATCCATAGACTGGGCAGATAGTTCAGTTGGCAAAGTGCCTGCCTTGCAAACATGAGGAACTGAATCATCCTCAAAACCTATGTCAATAACAAAAACCTAGGCATGGTGACATGGGCTTCTATTCCCAGTTCTGTGGAGGCAGGAGACCAAGGGTCCCTGGAGCTAGCAGTCTGACCAGTTAAGTCTAACCAGTGGGTTCCCAGTCAATGAGAGACCCTGTCTTAAAAAATCAAGGCAATCAGCACCTTAGGAATAACACTCAGGGCTGTCCTTTGGCCTCCATGTGCAGAACCACACACTAAACACCTACCAAAGAAAAACACACAAACACACACACATACACCTAAGGTGGTGGATGTGTTTATTTAGAAATTGTTCACACTGGGTGTGGTGGGTGGTACAAGACTCTAATCTCAGCAGAGGAAGAGGCTAGTGAGGTTTACATAGGGCGTTCCAGGCCAGCAATGGGGGAGACACTGTCTAAAAAAGAGGAGGAAGGGGTAGAGATGACTCAGCAATTAAGGGCACTGGCTGCTCTTGCAGAGCACCTGGGTTTGATTGCTAGCACCCACATGGTGGCTCACAAACACCCATAACTACAGTCTCAGGGGATCTGAAGCCCTCTTCTGATCTTAAAGGATACTAGGCATGCACGTGGTACACAGACAGACACTCAGAATATTAAGTTTCAAACCCAAACAACAGAGGTGCCTATTTAACATATCAAAGCATACCTGACTGCCAGATTCTCCCAGCATCCCTCAGTCCATCACATCTCACCCTGTACCCCAAACTCTCCAGCCCAAAAGTTGGGCCACCCTTCCCCCAGAGGCTCTTCCCTATATAATTTAGACATTTTGGATACCTGCTCCTTCCCTTTTGGATCTTGGCCTCCAGCTGCTGAATCTGGTTCCCCTCCCCTTCTCCCTACTTGGCCCTGCTCAGCCAGGTCAGCTCTGGACTATCCCAGATATTCCCGCCCCTGACTGTGCTCTCCCACATGTCTATAATAAACTCTCTTCCCCCACCATGGCTAGAAGTGGTCATTTCTTTTCCTTTTTTCTTTTTTTCCAGTCACAGGCAAAACACACACACACACAATCTACACACACAATCTTGAAAAATAAAGTGTACATTTGAGGCCCTTGGTCAGTTTGAGGCCTATGAGAAATGACATGCCCTCTCCAATCCCAGTAGAGCTTGTACTGGCTCCTATTCCTAGCATAAAACACTAATCAAAAGCAACTTCAGCAGGAAAGGGCTTGTTTGGCTCACATAATCTGGGTCCCAGCCCATCGAGGGAAGTCAAGACAGGAACCTGGAGGCAGGCACTGGAGCAGAGACCATGCAGGAATGCTAATTACTAGATTTCTCCATGACTTGCTTCTTTTGTTTATCTGTTTTTATTTTTCAAGATAGGGCCTCTTTGGGTATCCCTGACAGTCCTGGAACGTTTTGTAGACCAAGCTGGCCTCCAACTCAAAGAACCACCTGCCTCTACCTCCAGAAGGGCTGGAACTAAAGGTGTGCACCACTATGCCACACTTAGCTTGCTTTTTAAAATGCAACCCAGGACTACCTTCCCAGGGATGGCAACACCCACAGTAGGCTGGACCCTCCCAAATCAACCATTAAGCAAGAAAAATGACCCCCCCCCCCCGATTTACCTACAGGCCAGTCTGATGGAGCATTTTCCCAATTCCTTTTTTCCAGATACTCTAGTTTGTATCAAGTAGATAAAATACTAAGTAGCTCAGCCCCTTTGCAGAGATGGAGAGTGGCCAGTGGATCTGCAGCAGGGTCTGATCAGTCATCTCATGAGCCCTCAGGTTCTGCTGCCTTCATTCCTAGGTGCTCATGTGTGTGCCTATGTGAGCTAGAAATCTTAGCCCATGCTTCTGAATATGGTTTTCATCACATCTACAGCGGAGCCTCAGGCAGAAAAGGCAGAGTAGGGCCTTTCCTCTAAACAGCCCTTCTCATCAACTTGCATTTACCCCCTTGCCCTGCACTCAAGGCACCAGAGAGGTAAACCATGCTCTGACTGTATTTCGGGACACTGGACTTGCATTTGCTTCACTATTTTTGTGTGTGTATTTACTACTTGCAGACCTGAAGAGCATCCCACCAGGTAAACCATTCATCTGACCCCTTTGCCTCATTTGTGCTCAGGCTCAGCCCCTGCTCCACCCAAAGGTTTCCTGTTCTGAAGAATTCCCATAGATCTCCCTGGAGGGTGGGGACACCCGTTCTAGCTGGCACAAATCAGATAATGGGGCCGTTATTAAATCAGAGCCTCCTTAAAAATCGGGAGGATTTCCAGATAACCATTGTTTCCCTGGAAAATGAGTGGATCCTACGGGTGTCTTGAAATAGAGATGCACATTTTAAATATAAATTTTCATAATTTGTAGCTCAGTTTTCCCAATCCCTTAGGAGTTCTCTTTGGCTCTAACGCTTGAAGAATGTTCTGTGGGATCCAAGACCAAACATTTCCTGGAGATTTTGCTGTATTTTTCTGACCTCCATCTTCTTCCTCCCAAAGAGCAAAAAAATAGCGTTTCTGACTGGTTCGAGCTACCAACAGCATCCTGTGTGTCCCTGCTTATTTCTTGGCAGTAAGAAAGCACGTGTGTTAAACCTTCGTTTATGTCTTTGTTATTCGTTTTTCCCTGGCAGGTCCAGAATCACCATTAGACCACACTGCCCTCATCCTCACAGAGATCCCATTTGCCTTTATCTCCTGGGTGCTGGGACTAAAGGTGTACACCACCACTACTGCCCATGGCTGAGATTTTAATTATCCACCCCTGGAACTATTGAGAGGAAAAGGGCTTGCATGAGACATTTATTTGAATTCTTTGGACCACCTTTCATTGAATAGTAATTGATGGGTACTTGAAAAACACAGGCAGCCAAAAGCACAGACACACCCAGAGGGTTTGAAAGAAGTTAGTTCTCTCTCCCTGACGGTTTGGTAAAACCCGGATTGGGTGTATTGGCTTAACAGTTGGGCAATAGAATTCTGGGGTTTTTTTTTTTGGGGGGGGGTGTCCTGGCCTACTGTAGAGCCCTGTCATCCCAGATGTGTCGTAGTAGGGAAGTCTGCCGGGTTCCCTGCTAATGATGGGCTCTGCTTTCTCTGTTCCTCCCAGGTAAGGTCTCCCTCACTTAACCAAGTTGCACAGATCTTGCCTCATAATTTAAGTCTTGTATGAACTAGACTCTGCTCCTTCAGGGAAGGAATCTGAGTTCTTCATCTTGGCATCTTAATCTCCCTCCTCACCCCAGGGGCTGGTCCCAGGCCAGTGGATACTGTTAATATGAATTGGCGCTGGTGGGACCGTCCTAGACTGCCAAGACTGCTCCTGGCACTTCTTACCAGTCATCTTCAATCCCCACCACTACTTTCTTCCTCATCGTGGTCGATGGATGATGCCTCCTGCAGAAAATAATCCCCAGTTCGGGTTATAGTACTGCTGCCGTGTCTCCCGTTACTAGCCTCTCTCCCTTCCTCCCCCGCGAACGACAAGCTCCTAAAGCCTCCTCTAGAGACCCAGCACCCTACACGAGCTGGGGACGCACTGGGAGAGGGAGGTTGGCTGCAGGCCCAGGCTGGGGGCTGTGTCTGCAGGGTTGGGGAAAGCTCTGGCCGCGGCCTCTCCCCTTCTTCCCCATCCCCAAAGAGGACCGACACCCCGCCTTCCGCCCGCCCGCTCCCCACCCTCGCGCGGTCCCGCCTCCCCGCGCCGCCCTCGCCCAGAGCCTCGCAGGCAGTCAGAGAGCGCGGGGAGCGCTCTGGGATGGGACTTGCAGGCGGCGGCGGCTCGGGACACGGTGTCGGCGCTGCGGTCCTCGGCGGCGGACGGCGGAGACAGACCCACGCGGCTGCGCCCCTGCCTCGCTTCCCCGGTGCCGGCGGCGGCGGTGGCTGCAGGTGAGCGCGGCGCGCTGTCCCCCGGGCGCGGACAGACCGACCCATTGACCGACAGATGCACGCGACGCAATCGGGGCAGTGGGAGGGGGACGTGGAGCTGCCCGGTCCTCTCGGCCCCGGAGAAGTCCCGCCACGCCGGGCTAGGCGCAGGGCGCACAGCGCGGCAGCGGCCCCCGAGTGCCCCGCGAGGGCGCTGTACCCCGCCGCAAGGACACCTAGATCTGCTTGCTCCACACTACTAGGGAGGAACAAGGACTTGTTGAGTGGTTTTGTAGCGACAGGTCCTATCTACAGGTTGAAAGTAACTCGGCTCTCCCTGTAGACTGGTGTCTTAAGGCCAGGGTCGTCTGGATTTTCTCTGCGTTCTCTATAACTGCTCCTACTTTTCTTGTATTGTGGAAGAGAGATAGGAAAAGGGCATTTTGTGGTACTTGTTGGAAACCTGGAGGACAGTTTGGGAAGAGGACAGGAAAATATGGAGACAACCCTTGGTAAGGTCTCCAGGAGTAGGTGTACTTAGCTGAGACATGGGAGATACTCAGCTCAGGGACATGCTTCCACTATCCTGAACAAAGCCAATGGAGTCAACACTGGTAACTATGGCATCCCCACAATGCTTCTGTGGAGTGCACTTCCGTTAGCCTTTCAGGAATGGACAGAGCCCAGGTGAACACATGCGCAGGCTGCGTACTTGGAGATAACCAACAACTATTTGCCCCAGTTTCCTAGTCCGTCCGGTGGGGATTATAATGCCTACAGGATTAAATGAGCTTCGATGGAAATCCAGAGAGTAGTTCTAGAAGTCGCCTATGGTTAGCGAGCTCTGCCACCCACCTTTCTGGAAAAAGGAGTGAGTCTGAGTGAACAGTCAATTCACCCCCTCCTCCCTTCCCACCCCCATTCTAGGGAAAAGCCTCTAGAGGGGTCTGGTAATTGTGTTTATGGGGGCTTTGTGCATCATCCCCCCTGCATGCTTTCAAAGGGATAATTTCACAAAGCCGGTCAAGATACCAAGGTGGGTTTGGGGCCTGGAAGGTCCTCTAGGCTTTGGAAGGTTGTTCTCTTAGAAATTCCCCTGAAGGCGAATGTCTGCAGGTTTTCATCTTCTGTCTCCCTTCCATTCCCACTTTTATTCCAGTTGATAGAATTCAGCTTCAGGCTCCAAACCAGGGTACTGGAGGTCCTGGCTCTGAAGTCCAGACCCAGGCAATCAGGAATGTCCGGCCTGAGGTCCGTTGCTGGAGCATAATTGAAATCTGTGACACACTGCACAATTGACAGGCCCTAAACTCCTACTCTCTAAGACAATCTGCCTCTGCTAGCAGAAGGCTAGGTGAAAGCTGGGCAGCGGGTGCATGCCTATAATCCCAGCACTTGACATGTAGAGAGGCCAGGGGATCAGAAGTTCAAGGTCATCTTGGTTATATAATAAGCCCAAAGCTAACCAGAAATACATGAGAAAATGAAAAAGAAAAAAAAAATAATGGAAGTGAGACTCAAGATTTTAGGAAAAGCAAAGAAATGTTGCTCCTTGAAAGACAGGGAAGGAATACAAACTACTGGAGAGTCTGGGGGGAAAATTCATTTTTCCTTAAAGCATTTCTCATGGGTAACTAAGAAAAGGCACAGAGAGATATGTGGGTGGGGAAGGAGAGAGGGAGAGTCTCAGGAAAAGCTGGCTGAGATGCTAGGGTTGGTAGAGCTCTATGGGGAGGTGAAAGCAGCCAGGGCAGCAGGAGCCTCTCTAGAAGTCCCCTGGAATTTGCTTGCTGATTCTGTACCATGTACAGCCTCTTTTCCTGGGAGTCTCCGTTCTCTGGGGCAAGCTAAACAGGACTTCCTTGGGTGGGAGGTGATGTTCAAGACTGTGGGGATGGCTGATACCCCAGAGAGTGGTGCATGTATCATTGCTAGGAAACAGTACCGATGATCTTCCAAGAGTCCAGTGGGCCCTTGGATCTCCAGCCATGAGGTCACCTTTGAATTCTGCAGTACAGTCCAGCAGCCAGACAGGCACCACAGCCTGAGGTGGCTCAGGGGAAGGGCCAGGCCCTCAGTAGTGAAAAGATGGTGATCTGGACAGATGAGGGGAATACAACTCTTTACTTTTAAAAGTGACTTGGGCCCTGTGCCTCAGTTTCCTCATCTAAATCAGGAGTAGGATTGTTGGGAAAAGTGACTGGGTAGCACTACTATCACATGTGGAAGTGGCTGACTCAG
Organism: Phyllotis vaccarum; assembly: GCA_033318265.1. Lineage (NCBI taxonomy): Eukaryota > Metazoa > Chordata > Mammalia > Rodentia > Cricetidae > Phyllotis > Phyllotis vaccarum. The sequence goes on from JARWLC010000001.1 coordinate 1,530,387, forward strand.
AGCAAATGATTGGTGCTCACTGTCTATACTCAGATCTCTCATCATACAAGTGAGGTACTGTCGTAGGTCATGCCATACGGTCTGAGGATCAAACATACATAATGTGAATTTGTCCGGTACTCTAAGTTACAAAGTGAGGTGGTTGAAACTGAAAATTTCACAAAATAGCTGTACATAAGCATCAGTGATTGAGCAGGTTAGAAGTTCTAAGAGCAGTGACCAAGGAAACACTGTCTCCCTGTGGATGTTCCCACCGGAATTGCCACTATGGTAAGAGTTTTCCATGGCTGCTACAAAGTCACCACAAATGTGACCGCCTTAAACATTCATTATTTTGCAACCCCAGAGCTCAGAAGCTGAAATGGGTCTCAAGGGGGGCTAAATGGAAGGTCAGCAGGGCACATTCTTTCTGTTGGCTCCGGGAAGAATGTGGCCCCTCAATGATGTCTAACCCTGATTACAGTTTTGGCTCCTAGCCCTTCCTTACATTTTCAAAGGCAGGAGCAACATCTTCCAATTTTTCTGTCCTGCCCCACTCACTCTCTCCTCCCCAGCTAGTCTGTCTCCTACCTACCTCTTTCCATCTTCTCCCATAGTCTCTCAGACTCTGGTAATTACATTGAGCCCATGAGGCAAATGAAGTTGAAGACTTACTTGTCTCAAAACCGTGAACCATCCATTGCAGCTAAGTCCCTTTTTGAGTCCTGGACTTTTTAAATTCAGACTAGAGTTGCTGCTTCTCTTGTATATTCTCTATTCTTTGACTAACACAACTTCTGGGTGTTTTGTTGTTGTTTTGGTTAGTTTGAGACAGACTTTCCCTGTGTAGTCCTGATTGTCCTGGAACTCTGTAGAACAGGCTGGCCTGGAACTCAAATGATTTGCCTCTCTCTGCCTCCTGAGTACTAGCATTAAAGATGTGAATGCCTCCTGACACAGGACAAGGTTTCTGCTAAGAGAATTCCCAACGAGTGGTCTTCAGTTTCCCCAGATTCTCAAATGGTGTCTGTATTGTTTTTAATGTAACACGTCACTGCAAGTTTAATGGTTCAAATGAACACACATTTACTAGCTTATTGTTAAGAAGTCTGGATTCTGAATGATTCTCATTGTGTAAAATCCAGGGATCTCAGAACTAGAGCCTTCTGCGTTTCCTTCTCTTTACCCTTCCAGAGGCTTCCTGCATTGTTTGACCATCTTCAAAGTTTATGAACATCACACACCATGTGTTGCCTTCTCTCTTCTGCTGCAATGGACTCTTGTGATTATGTTGGGGTTACTTGAAGAGTCCAGGGTTATCTCCCAATTGTTTTTTAAACATTTATGTATTGTTATGAGTATTTGCTTTAGTGTGCATCACATATGTGACCGTCAGATCCTCTGGAACTGGAGTTACAGATGGGCACGAGCTACTGTGTGGGTGCTGGGAGCTGAGCCTGGATCTTCAGCAAGAGCTCTTAGCCACTGAGCCCCTGTATTTTTTTTTTTTTTTTTTTTTGTTGAAACAAGGCCTCACTGTGTATCTCAGGCTGGCATTAAGCTCATGATTCTCCTAGCAGAGCCTCCTGAATGAGGAAGACATCCCTGGACTGTGTTCTACCACATTTGGCATGTTTCTGTTTTAAAGGGGATTTTTTTTAAAGGTAATCTGGTTTCCTGTCCTTAATGTCCTTTAGCATAGGGGCACCTTTAGAAAGCTATTACTTTTCCTACACAGGACTTAAGAGGGCACTCCAGAGAGTGGTCAGCACTGCAGCTCACTAATCACTCCCCTTTAGAAGATGCACAATGGCCCGTGTATGGAGGGGACCTTGTGAAACATTCCTCAAACTTCCTGTTTCACTGGGTGATCACGGTGTGTGCCTTTAATGCCAGCACTCAGGACACAGAGGCAAACAGATCTCTATGAGCTCAAGGCCAGCCTGGTCTACAAGTGAGTTTCAGGACAGCCAGGGTTACATAGAGAAACCCAGTCTTGGGGGGGGGGGGAGAGCAAAACCAAACAAAAATAAACAAAAGAACCTAGCGTTTGTCTACTCAGGTAGTAGCCTCAGGGGGTAGGTAATAATTCACTTGGACTCAATAAGGATCTTCTGAGATACAGACCTGGACATTACTCACTGTGCAAAGCTCCAATTGCCTATGCTGTGTCTATGTTTTTAATACATTCATTCATTCATCTTTCACTGCTGAGAACTGAAGCTGTAGATATAGTTTAGTTGGCAGAGAATTGGACCTAGCATGTTGTGAGGGCCTCAGTTCAATCCCTGGCACTACAATACATCAGTAAATGCTGGGAACTGGAACTAGGTCCTTGCACATGCTAAGCAAGCTCCTCCATGGAGCTACAACCCCAGATAAGCAGTCAGTGCTAAAAAAAAAAAAAAAAAAAAAAAAAAAAAAAAAAAAAAAAAAAAAAAAAAAAAAAAAAAAGCTCTGTTCTCAGAGGCTGCCATGGACCAGAACAGCCAGAATTAAAACAGGATTTTATTTTTTCCTTTGTTTATCCTTGGCTGTCCTATAGACCAGGCTGGCCTTGAACTCACAGAGATCCACCTGCCCTGCCCTAGTGCTGGGATTAAAGGCCTGGCTCACCATCTGGCTCAAAAATTAGGCTTGGGTTTTTTGGTATTTATTTATTTATTTATTTATTTATTTATTTATTTATTTATTTATTTATTTATTTATTTATTTATTTATTTATTTATTTATTTATTCATTCATTCATTCATTCATTCATTCTTTCTTTCTTTCTTTATTATTTATTTATGTATTATTTATTATTTATTATTTATTTACTTTGTATACAGTGTTCTGCCTGCATGTCAGAAGAGAGCACCAGATTGCATTACAGATGTTGTAAGCCGTGTGGTTGCTGGGAATTGAACTCAGGACCTCTGGAAGAGCAGTCAGTGCTCTTAACCCCTGAGCCATCTCTGCAGCCCAAAAAGATTAGTTTTTAGAAGTAAATATTTTTATAATGTGTACATATAAAAATGCACAAATCAAGGATGCTGCTGGATGTGAACATATGTATAAGCAACAACCTGATTTATCAACAAAATAATCCCAGCACTCAGATACCCTTCATACCATTTTTGTGTGCCAATCCTCCCATGTAGCCACCATACTGATTAATTCTGTATTTTATCTTGCTCATGTTAAACTAATAATTTATTATGCATGTTTTATATCATGTTATATACAAAGCAGTGGGTCATCCCTACTGCCACAAAAATATCTCACCATTTTATAGTGTATGTGCTCAGATGTAACAGCTGTTTAAGTTGTCTCCATTTATATTTTATTTTGAAAGGGTGCTGACCTACTCAGTACCTCAGCCATTCAAGCAGAAAGGAAAGGAATACTGTGGAGGTATGGGTCTACAACTGAGGGTCTCCTGAAGGGTGCACACAGACGTCTGGGCTGGTAGTGTCCATGGGGAAGTTGCAGTAAGCATTGTTAACAGGGCCAGGCTATAGGGCCCTAAGTGTTGAGCACAGCAGTCTAGATTTGATTCTCTGGGGTGGGAGAAGCACTTTTGTTATAGAGGAGTGTGGTTAGCATGCTACTATATCTGCAAGACAGATGTTAGCACTCCTGCCAGAGGGACAGACTTGTAACAATTGGTTCATTAGGATTAGGTTCAGATGCAAGTTAAAGACCAAAATAGCAGGTGTTGGTGGGTTTTTGTTGTTGTTTGTTTATTTCCTGTTGTTGTTTTGAAATTTTTAAAGACAGGGTTTCTATGTGTCTTGGCTGCTTTGGAACTCAAGCTATAGACTGGGCTGGTCCTGAACTCATAGAGATCCACCTGCCTCAGCCTTCTGGGTGCTGGGATTAAAGTCGTGCACTACTGCCTGGCTATAATAGCAGGCATTTAAAGGGGGAGATTACTTCTGTCTTGGGCTCAAAAAATCTGGGGGCCGGGAGTCCCAAGCAGTTGTGAGGTCAGGGACTTGTTTCTTTTACTGGGCATGGCTTCCAGTTCTATGGAGCCTTATGGTTCAAGATAATCGTCCAATCCCCAACAGGAGTGCTGTTATCCAGGAGCTGAGAAGAAGGAACCGGGCAGCTCTCGGTGCTCTCCCAATGAGAAGCACACCATCCGGAGTTTGCGGGCGTTGGGTGCACCTCTGTCTCTGCAGTGCTTAGGGCCCTGGCAGGGTCATCATTCTGGCGTCCCGTGGGTCTCCTTGGAAAGCGAGGGTTCTGCAGTTAGAGGAGCGGGTGGAAGAAGAACTGGAGTTGACTGGCAGTGTCTGCCGAGGCCTTTGCAATTTTGGTGTGACTGCAGGTCAGATCTAGGGCTGTGGGAGATAGACAGGAAGACAGATACAGTAGACAGACAGCCTCAGTGTGAAGGCTTCATGGAACAGAGAACTTTGTCTCAGAATATTTATCATCTGTTGGCTGTGGCAGTGCGCACACCTTTAACCCCAGCACTCAGGAGGCAGAGGCAGGAGGGTCTCTGAGTCTGAGGCCAGCCTGGTCTACAGAGTGAGTTCCAGGCCAGCCAGGGATATTCTAAAACACAAACAAGAAATTTTTTTCATAAAAGCTCTATTTTATAAGTTAAAATGTTTTCAATATGGATCTGTGACAACTGACATTATTATAAGAATTTTGATAATTCATCTTTATTTTTTAAAAGTGTGTGTTTAGGTTGGTCAAGAAATTGCATGTGAGTGAAGATGAATGGACTAAAGGATAAACTGGGACTCTCTGGCCACACCACCACTTCCATAAGATGATGATCCTCCCCTGTTCCTCCCCCTCCTCCCCCTGCTCCTCCTCCTGCTCCTCCCCCTGCTCCTCCTCCTGCTCCTCCTCCTCTTCCCTCTGCTTCTCCCCCTCTTCCCTCTGCTTGTCCTTGCCTCCTCCCCCTGCTCCTCCCCCTCCTCCCCCTGCTCCTCCTCCCCCTCCTCCCCCTCCCGCTGCTCCTCCCCCTCCTCCCCCTGCTCCTCCTCCTGCTCCTCCTCCTGCTCCTCCTCCTCCCCCTGCTCCTCCTTCTTTAATTTTTTTGGTTCATTTTTGTTTTGTTGGTTTGGTTTTTGATTTTTCTTTTAAATTTAGTTTTGATTTGAGGGAATACAAGGGCAGAGGGCAGATTCGAGGAGGCAGGGAGGTAACATGATGTGAAATCCACAAAGAGTCAATAAAAGTAAAACTATTTATTTTTTAAAAAAAAAGAAAGAAAGAAAAGATAGAAATTGCATGTGAGGGGCTGAGCCAGTGGTTGAGAGAACTTGCTCCTGCAGAGGAGTTTCTCAGAACTGTGTAGTAACACACAACCACATATAACTCTAGTTCCAGGGGACCTGACACCCTCTACTGATTTCTGAGGGTACTATATGCACATGATGCACATACATACATGGGGGCAAAACATTCACACAAATAAAATACAAGTCTATGTTTTACATTTTTATTTTAAAATGAAATTGCATGTGGGAGTCCTGCCACCAGGAAAATGAGAACCTTCTATTGGGGTGCCTACATGTGGGCAAATGTAATAAGTAGAGACATGGGCTCGAGCAACCAGTTTGCTTTGACATTTATTGCTTTTATTGAATAGGTGTTTATCCAACACATTGATTGTCTGCACACTTATTTACAACATTTGGAACCCATCATGTGGGGGAGACAGGTGACAATGTTTCATCCCAAATGGTATCTCATGTCTTAGGCAGAAAGAGATTTGTGTTGATAGACAGCAAGCCCATGTGATGCATGGAAGTCGGTCCTTGTGAAAACATGAGGCCGTTTTACTGCCTTGTGACCTATGAGTCAAACACAGAGGGCTGAGTACCATCTTGATTAATATAGAATGTAGGCATAGGAAGCCATGAACCAGCATGGGCAAAGGCACCATTGTGTGATCTGAGTGCTTCAGACTGCAGTTGGGAGCTCAGGGTAAATGTGACTGAGAGAGATGGCCAGGGTTCAGTCATGGAGGGACCTTCAGTGAGGCCATCCACAAACAAGGGAAGGATCTGCAGAGAGGGCATCTCAGCAGCACCTGGAAGGCTCTAGGAGCCGAAGGCCTGGGCTGCAGCCATGGATAGGAGACTGGAGGGAAGCAGAGACAGGAAAATGAAGTCGGGAGGCAGAGAGCAGGTGGACACTGGTTCGCAATTACTGGTCTCAGTGTTGCGAGGTCTGTCTCTCTTCTGACGCCGGGAGAGGTGGCAGGGGCAGGGGTAGAATATCATCGTTTTACCAATTAATCGGTTCTGAGTCCTTGGAGGTTCTCTGTCTATAAACCTCAGTGTTCCACACACAAAGGCAACATCTTATTGTATGTATTTGTGTGTATGTGTGCATGCATATATGTGTATTTGTGTGCGTGTGATTGTGTATGTGTGTGTATGCATGTGTGTATGTGTTTGTGTGCGTGTGTGTGTGTGTGTGCATGTGTGTATGTGTTTATGTGCGTGTGTGCGTGTGATTGTGTATGTGTGTGTATGCATGTGTGTATGTGTGTGTGTGTGTGTGTGTGTGTGTGTGTGTGTGCATGTGCACACACGCATGTATTTAAGCATAGATGTAAGGGTGAGAAGACAACTGGGGGGGTTGTTCCCGTACCACATAGGTCTTGGGGTAGAATGCAGATTGTCAGGTTTGGTACCTTTACCCACTGGCCATTTCCTCAGCCCCCACTTCCTTTTTGTATGTGAAAGGGCATTGATGTTGCCTGTAGACTTCTTCAGTATAGCCAGGTTCTCCGGTCTCTTTAGGTAGAGACACTACATTCACATCATGTCTCTCACTGATGGCTAATTAAAGCCCAGGGGGTTATGACACACGAGTCAAATCATGAATGTCAAGAGCCAGATCCCTCAGTTCAAGACCCAGAGCCAGTGCTCCTGACCAGAGGGACCCAGTTTCCTGGTGAGTCAGAATGGTGAGGCTTAGACCTCAGCTATCGGAGCAGCCTCCTTTCTCGGCCCCAGCTTCTCTAAAACCACATGAAAGAACTCATTGTTTCATGGAGAGAAGAAACATGACTAAAACCAAGTCAAAGCGCTTGTATTATTTCAAAACATTCTTTCTGTGCTCTCTGACGCAGCACTGAAGCTGCTCAGATCCAGTGAACCCCTCTTTCTAACACAACACTTCTCATTGGCTCAGAGTTGAAAGGACTGTCCTCAAAAGCCATTTCATTTTCCACTTAGAGCTGATACATGTTCTTCAAATGCCAAACCAACAAACCACCATTGACCTGAGGACATGCACCAGCTTATTATGTAAAAAATCTGTATCGTTTAATACTAACAATACCACTATTATGTATTTGCATACTGTCCTTTCTGTTTTATTAGCATATATTAATTATGTACAAGGATGGGCTCATTAAGACTTTTCATACACATGTCCAATGCTTTTGGGTCACATTTGCCCCCATCACTTGTCCCTCTTTCTGGTTAATTCCTCTATGCTCATGCCTTAAAATCCTTAATGGGGCTCACATAGAGATAGAGGGCAACCTTGTAGGATCCGTCCACCAGATCTCCAGGCTGGAGAAGTAAGCACTTGGATCTTCTTACTGGTTTTTGTGTGGCCTGCCCTCCCTCCCTCTCCCACCACACTCTGTGTTGTGTGTTTTAACATTGTCTACAGGAATGTGGTCAGCTTACAATGACTACACTACTGAAGAAAAATGTCTGTCTCTCCCCTAGCAACCGTTAGCTACCTCTGAGAGGGAGGGACGGGTCTGGGAGCTTGCTTCCACTGCATGGGGGAATATTCACAGGCCCACCCGACCTTGTGCACATCTTGTATAGGTAACCCCAGCTGCTGAGAGTTCATGCGTGCTACAGCCATGCCGTGCTCAGAAGATATGTTCCACCACATTCCATCCCTTCTTCGAGCTCTTTGATGCCATTTCTTTATGTTTTAATACCTTTTGAAGTATAACTTAAATACAATTCATTAATCTTTACAATTTGATACATTTCAACAAACACATCCCTTCACCATAACCATAATGTAAACACTTCGCTTTGTCCCCTCCACAGCCGGTTCCTTTTCTTACCACAAACCCCTAGAATCATCGATCCACTTCCTGCCATGTGGTTTTGTCTTTTGTTGAATTTCGAGTAATCAGAAGAATTCAGAATGGGAGTGTTTTGTGTCTGGTTGCTTTTATCCGGTGTGATTATGAGGTTCCTCTAGCGGATCACTCCTCCACTAGCTCAGTCAAGTCCCTTGTGTGCATGGACAGTAATTTGTTTCCCATTCTTCAACTGATAGTCACTGGATTGTTTCCAGTGCTCAGCTTTTAAAAACACAGCCTCTGTGAGCATCTGAGAACGTTAATTGTGTGGATTCTGTTCTTGTCTTCTAAGTATCCAAGGTTTGGGCTGATAGAGGACAATACATTTGATTTTCCTGGGATTGAAAGGTTTCCCAGAGTGTGAGATTTCCCTAAAAGCGTGGGTCAGTGCGTGAACTCTATTTGATCTTATAATAAAGCCCTCAGGCCAAACGATCCCATCTCCACTGGTCCTCAGGCTGACTCAGTGTACAGGCAAAAGGAACAACTTCCGCCTTCTCCCCTCACCCCCCAGCTCTTTTATGTCCTCGTTCAGCTCTCCTAGAGCTAGGATTAAAGGTGGGCGCCATCACTGCACTGCCTCTGTTTGGCCTTGAACTCAGAGAGGTCCAGAGGGTCTCTGCCTCCCAAGTGCTGGGATTAAAGGCCTGGGTAACCCTTCCTGTTCTTCATAGCTTGGTCTGTCCTCCTATATTTCAGGCTATTTTTATTAAATATACCACAACAGTGGGTGAGTAGAGACAGTGGGTCATCTTGTGCTGTGGTATTTTGATGAGGTGTAACTTTATGATGAGAAGCTTCCAAATTGTGAAAGACACGGTTCCATTTTTACCAACCCAGCATGAAGGCTCCAGCATGGAAGGGAAGGCTCTTCCTTGTGGAAGGCATTTCTTGTGCACTCAGCATTTCCCAGTTGCCTGTCCTTCTTGTCTAGGTTTAGGCCCCATGAGATTTCCCCATCCCATGTTAGCGTGTCCATTGGTGGTGGTGTTCAGGTTTTGTCTAGGCAGCCATGAGGTTTCATGGGTATTGCCTCTAACATTTTTAGTAATCACAACCTCATGGTAACCTATGGTCTTCCTGGCTTTTACCACCCTCCTACCCATCTTCCACAGTGGCTCCTGGCCTTCTGTGGAAAAAAAAATGTGGTGTATACATGACATTGGGGCTGGATACCACACACTTCTTGATCTCTTAGGTTTTCTGTGATGATCTCTTGCAAAAAAAAAAAAAAGAGCTTTCTTTGATAAAAGGTGAGAACTTTACTTATCTGTGACTATAAAGATAACAATTATAGTATTGTTAGGGACTGTGCTGGTTCAGTAAAGTTGTGTTTAAACATTTTCAATCTTAGAGCATCACCGGGCATAGGAGAACATTCCTTTAATCCCAGCACTTGTGAGTTGGAGGCCAGCTGGAATTATGAAGTGAGATCCTGTCTAGAAAAACAAATTTTAAAAATCATGGATCCACACATATACATAATTGGCTCAAATTCAGAGCGTTAAGAATAACAACAGACCAGCTGGTGGGGTTGCTCAGTGGGTAAGGGGCTTGCACTGAGCCCGATAACCTGAGTTCAGTTCACATTTTATGTATTTATAGAACAAAACAGAATGCATACATTTAGAGTAGCATATCAAATTGTATGATTACTATCAATAAATTATGAAAGCAAGTATAGAATTGAAGATTAGAAAAAGAGGAAGGGCTGGAGAGATGGCTCTGTACTTAAGGGCACCGAATGCTCTTGCGGAGTCCTGGGGTTCAGTTCCCAGCACCCACATGGAAACTCACAGCTCTCTGTAACTCCAGTTCTACAGGATCCGATGCCCACTTCTGGACTCTAAAGATATTGCGTTCGTGTGCACAGACACACATGCACATAAAATAAAGAAAAAAGAAAAGGAAAGGAGGCAAGATTGTCTACATTTTCTTCCCTTTTCTTTTCAGAAGGAATTTCAGAGTTAAAGCTATAAAGAGTGGCTAGTCCCACTATTGGACTGTAAACTGTCTAAATAGGAGAAGACAAGAGTTACCCGTCATGGATGAACCCCTAATAAGCCGCATGACTTTAGGCAAGTTACTTTTGAGTTACTGTGAGAATTCAATCACTTAGTATTTTGTTTCGTCCAGTGCCTGGCACATAGTAAGCACTGAATAGACAGTCTCTATTTTTATATAATTCTCATGCTGAGTAACAAGTGGGCTGGCTTTGGCTGTTGACAGGCTTTAGTTTATCAGCAGGTCAGTTTCCAAAAGCAGTTTGTGGAACTGTTTTCTCAATTATTCAGAGCTGGAGGAGTTGTTTGTTTCAACTGGTCTTTTTTGGGTCAATTTGGTTTTCTGCTAATTGATGCTATGTGTAACCTTGGGCAAGCTAGTTATTCTCACTGAGCCTTTGGGAAAATAGGAAGAATGTTAGCAATATGAGTGAAAAGCACTTAGATGTGACTGAACAGGGACCCAGTCTAGCACAGAGTCCCAGCCTTCGTCACTGTGCCCCTCTTAATAAATGTATACAGGATGGATGTGGTGGAACATAAGCTTGCCTGGGCTCCATAGCAATACTCCATCAAAATAAAAAGGATGCAGGAAGCTGCAGATGGGGGCACAACTGCCCCTGTCACACTCATGCCGGCTCCATATTGACTTCTAGGGACACTAATGTCTATTAACTTGTGCTATTGATAAGCAGGAAGATCGTTATTACCTGGAATCTCAGTCCCCTTTCAAATCCAAGATGTAGAATGTGCTTATGATTAATTGATAATAAATTGAATTTATAAAATCCTTCAAGATAGATTGGTGACCCAAGGTGATAGTGGACTTTCCCATGGCCCCTGTCAGCTCAAGAAATGCCAGATGGTGGTGGCTCCAGCACTCAGGAGGCAGAGGCAGATGGGGCTCTGGGATTTCAGGCCGGTATGTTCTATAGATCGAGTTATTGAATTCCAGGATAGCCAGGACTACACAAAGAAACCCTGTACCAAAGGAAAAAAAAGAAAGAAAGGAAGAAAGATAAAAGTGTCCTCCAGAGGACCTGACCAACCACGGTGGCATCCTCATCATATTTGGAAGAGGCAAACAGACAAGTGGCATTTAGGACCTGAAAAATTAGGGCAATGAGACGGCAGTACCCTGACATCCGGGGATACCCAGAAACCTCACTTGCCTCTCTTGTGTTTTACAGCCACAACCCTGCTCCCCTTGAAGATGGAGAAGATGCTGGTGGGGTGCTTGCTAATGCTAGGGCAGTTTCTCCTCCTGCCGGCTGCAGCCAGAGAGCGTCCCCAAGCCAGGTTTTCCTCCAGAGGGCGCCATGTCCGGACACATCCCCAGACTGCACTGTTGGGTGAGTGAGGGGCACCCCCAGCATCAGGCAATGGTGTGGGTCAGGGAGCTGCTGGGCTGGGGAGGCTCCTGTCTCTGGGCCCTCTTCTGGCTGTGCTGGAGACTGGGGAATCCCACTGGTGATTGGAATGTCTGGACTATTCAGGTCTTCAATTTACAATTAAGCTTCTTTTATTTTTAAGCCTTGGGTTTAATGTGGGCTCATGACTTTGCTCCAATACACAGGACAAAGAAGAGTTTTCTTCTGAAAACATCCTTGCTGGACTTGCCTGGACAGGGGTGTTATAAGAAAAAAAAATGTATTAAACATGTCTGGATAAATCTGTCCGTATTCCAGCATGTTGTAGGGAAAGTAGGCATGGCCGAGAGATGGAGACATGGGAAATGGAAAGTGGTAGGTCTCAGTTCCATCTAAAGAACATGTTTTCCCCAGAAAATGCCACAAAACATACAGAACCCCCACAAATTGTCTGGTCTGACATGAAGGCTGGCCAGTACAGCAAGAACCTATTTTGGCTTGGGTCTGAATTCAAGTCCTGATGCTATTTCTTACCGCGTGATCTTTCTGAGGCTCAGCTCCCTTGTCTGTAAAACAGACATAGAAATGTTGGCCTTGGAGCATTTCAGGGGAGCAAATGATTTCTGTAAATTCTAAGAATACAGTAAACATTGGCTTTGGTACCAGTTTGAATGACTTTCTAACATACTTTATCGTCACAGCTGTGGGGAGCTGTGAGGACCTGGGCCCTTCAGACAGATATTTGGGGCCACAAATTACAGGAATGAAGAACCCTGTTCTGATAGGGCAGAGCCTGTACCAATACTGACTGAGCAGTGATCCTGTCTTTAGTCTCCTGAGAGTCTCTGGTTCCTAGGGCCATAAACACAAGACTTCTGCATACATTGAAAAGAACTGGGAAATGTTTAGCACGTTGGCTAAAGAGTTAAAAAAAATTCAAGATACTTATATGATTAACGTGTTTAAAAAATAATGGAAGATAATTTGATGCTTTCTTCAATACATCTGTGATTGCATAACTGTTTATTTTACATTTTATGGTGTTCCGGACGGAACCCAGAGCCTTTCACATACTAGGAAAGCACCGCATTGTGGAGCCATGTCTGAAGTCCCGTAAGCTGTTGATAAGGCTGTTTTGGGGATGAACCATCCCTGGCTTAGCTGGGAAAGCATATGCCTTCTCTTTTCTTCTCTAGCCTCCAAGTCTGTCTTCCTGTTTCTCAGACACAAACCCGGGCTCTGAATTGGTAACTCTGAAATTTCTGATATACCTGTTTTGTTAAAGACATTGATCCTCATGCAGTGGTTTGAATGAGAATCTCCCCCCCCACCCCCACCGTAGGCTCATACATTTGCATGTTCAGTCTCCAGTTGGTGAATTGTTTGAGGAGTAGAAGGATTAGGTGTGTCCTTGTTGGAGTGGGTGTGTCTTTGTTGGAGTGGGTGTGTCCTTGTTGGAGTGGGTGTGTCCTTGTTGAAGGGGATGTGTCCTTGTTGAAGGGGATGTGTCCTTGTTGGAGGGGTGTGGCCTTGTAGGAGGAGGTGTGGCCTTGTTGGAGGGGTGTGGTCTTATTGGAGGAGTTGTGTCCCTGTTGGAGGGATGTGTCCTTATTGGAGAAGGTAGGTCCTTGTTGAAGGGGATGTGTCCTTGTTGGAGGGATGTGTCCTTGTTGGAGGGATGTGTCCTTATTGGAGGGATGTGTCCCTGTTGGAGGGATGTGTCCTTATTGGAGGAGGTGTGTCCTTTTTGGAGGGTGTGTCCTTGTTGGAGGAGGTGTGGCCTTGTTGGAGGGGTGTGGTTTTATTGGAGGAGGTGTGTCCTTGTTGGAGGGGTGTGGCCTTGTCAGAGGTTGATCACTGGGGGTGGGCTTTGAGGTTTCAAAGGTTAAGTTTTTCTCTGCTTCTCACTGAGTCTCACATGTAAGCTCTCGGCTACCGCTCCAGTGCTATCTTGTTTATTGTCATGAACGTAATGATCATGGATTAACCTCTGAAACTGTAAGCCCACAGTTATTGCTTTCTTTTATAAGTTTCCTTGAGCATGGTGGTTCTTCACAGCAATAGAAGAGTGAATAAGACATCCCACAACTAACATCACCTTCTCTTCTTCATTTTACTGAGGAATATGTTGGGGACAATGGGGACATGGCACACCCCAACCTGGGCCTGGATGTGGCATGCTGTGTGTAGTTGCTTCTCTGCTCCCTGAGCCTTGCACACTATGTCCCCACACATGCAGAAAAGCGACTTTGCTCACAGGGGAGGTGAAACTGGAAAAAACAAACACTGAAACTCTGGCCAGGGTTCTGGATTGCATCTGCTTCGGATGGCACTTTGAAGGGAACCAGGGTGGAGGAGCCACACTTATTGGCTGTCCTTAGCCCGATCCTGTGACCATCTCTTCATCCTCACAATAGGGTATCCTGTGCTTTATATGTGTTTGTTCTTCTTTCTATGTTTAGAACTCTGTCCAGGCCACATTGCAGTCTTGGAAGAAGTTACTTTGGCCACATTTATGATGTCTCTCAGCATGATGTATTCGCTAATTATTTGCTTACAAGAGTTTCTCTGAACTTTGAGTAGAAACATAATTAAATTTCTAGAAAAATTTCTGACAAAAAAAGAAAGTAGACGGAGCTCTCATATTATTTTATTTATTTATTAGAGATAAGATCTCAGTACATAGCTCTGGCTGGTCTGGAACTCTTTATGTAGACCAGATCAGCCTCAAACTCCAGAGATCTGCCTATGTCTACCTCCTGAGCACTGGGATTGAAGGCATATGCCACCATGACCAGTCTACTTGGGTTAAGTTTTTGTTTGAACTTCTTAGGTTTGTTATTATTATTTGGTTTTTCAAGACAGGGTTTCTCTGTGTACCACTATGCTGGGCCATAAAGAAAAGAAAGTACAAATGTATGTATATGTGTCTTTCATATCTGTATTCAAATTAGAGTCCCAGTAATAAATGAGGCTGGGGAGATGATTCTGTTGGTAAAGTGCTTGCTATAGAAGCATGAAAACATGAGGTCAATCACCAGAACTCATGTTTAAAAAGTATTGGGTGTGAAGAGTGGAGAGGTCCATAGGGCTCAATGGCTATGCAATCTTGGGTTGCCTTGAGCAACCCAGCGAGAGATTGTCTCAAAAGAAAAAGTGAAAACCATCACATCAGAGTTGGACATGGCAACCCAACAAAGGAAGAGTCCCAAGAGCAGGCTCAAGAATCAGAGACACACTTGTCAGAGTTGGACATGGCAACCCAACAAAGAAAGAGTCCCAAGAGCAGGCACAAGAATCAGAGACACACTTGTTCTCACACTCAGGAGTCCTGTAAAAATACTAAGCTAAAAGTTGTAATATCTATACAGAGAACCTGGTGCAGTTCAGTGTAGGCCCTGTGTTTACTGTGCCAGTCTCTGTAAAGGCATATGTGCCTTGCTTAGTTAGTCAGAGTTTGGTAGAAAGAGAAAGAAAGGAAGGGAGGGAGGGAGGGAGGGAGGGAGGGAGGGAGGGAGGGAGGGAGGGAGGGAAGGAAGGAGGGAGGGAGGGAGGAAGACACAAATACTGTGTGTGTACCTTTGACTCATAATTAAATTTCTGCAAAATTTTCTGACAAAAAAGAAGAAAGTGGATGGAGTCATGAGGAACAACAGCTAATGTTGACCTCTGGTCTATACACATATGCACACTTATTCATGTACACAGACATAAACATGTACACACATATATACCCCACCAAAAATGAGTGTATATACTCATTCTACCTGCCAATGTTTGTAGGCCGTTCACTCCTCTATTCCCATTGACTTATATTTTCTCTTATTTATCCAATTGGGATTTCTACCTTGGTCCAGACACAAGATAAAGGGTTGAAGGTTTAAGATCAATAGCCTCCATGAAGAGTGTGCAGTGAGGTGATAGGGAACAGGCTTATAGAAAGACCAGTAATTTGGAAGAATCAGTGTGCAATCATGCAGGTGTCTCTAAATTAACCAGGCTGCCAGCTGAGCATGATCTCTCAAGACTTTTTATCTCAGGAATCTTCCTTACACACTCAGGAATAAGTTGAGCACCTCACAGGGCTTCTTATGGGTTAGAAATATCATGAGTTAATACACCAGGAATGAAAGTAAAGAACTTAAAAAATATTGGTTAACAAAAATAATAAATCGATGTTGATATAAGATATTTTATTAAAATTTATTTTATCAAGCCAGGCAGTGGTGGTGCACACCTTTAATTCCCAGCCCTCAGGAGGTAGAGGCAGGCAGATCTCTGAGTTTGAAGCCAGCCTGGTCTACAGCTTGAGCTCCAAGACAGTCAGGGCTACAAAGAGAAACCATGTCTTTAAAAAAAAAAAACAATATTTATATCTATATATCCAATAATATTAGTGAAAGAAATATTTCTGTCTTTAAAATTTGCAAATATATTTAGTGTCTGCTTTACTATAACATTTCTGGATTCCTGATTTTTGTTTACTCTGTGATGGTTTTGGGGAAGTATGGGTAATGCTGGGATTGAACACAGAGCCTTGGCCATGCATGCTAGGCAATTGCTTTACTACTAAGCTCCATTTCCAGCCATGGGATGTTTTGGTTGGGCTATATGTAGACACAGATACACATATTGTGTGTAGCTGGAGAAATGAGAACCATCTTGTAGGAGTTTTCTCATGTAGTCTTCTTTGTACATGGAACTTGACAGATAGTTATTTCTTGAAATTACTTGTAGTGTGGAATCTAAAACCACACCAGTTGACTTTTTTTTTGTCTGAGAGAATAAAACCTAAAAACAGGCCTGACCTCATGAATCTTCTGTAGGAGTTCTAGGGAACCTCAGGGTTCCCAAATCACTTCCAAGATAGTGGTTTAAGGGATACTACCTGTGAAGGCCATGACCATGAAGCCCCAGTGCTGATCAGGCAGCAGAGAGATAAGGAGCTCAGAGGAAAACTCAGACATTGGCCTATAAATGGTCAAGTTGGGGATCTGAGAAGGAGACAAGCCAAAACAAGCAAGGAACTGTAGGCAGACGTTTCTCTCACTCCAGCAACTCCCAAATACTGGGCAGCTGTTTTCCAGGTCACCACACAGAGGCTTATGTTAATTATAAATGCTTGGCCAGTAGCTCAGGCTTACTAACTAGCTCTTACTAGCCATGTGGATCTGTACCTTTTCTCAGCGGTTCTTACATCCTCTGCATCTGGCTGATGACTCCATATTTCTCTCTCTTCCAGCATTCTTAGTTTGATTGCTCCACCTATACTTTCTGCCCGGCTACTGGCCAATCAGTGTTTTGTTAAACTGATTTGAGTGACAAATCTTTAAGGAGTACAAGAGGATCATTCCACAGCAGGAGCTTATGATTTAGAACTTCAGGGCCTTTTAGGGCAAGTCTGAGCCTTTAAGCAGACAGTAATGGTGATCTGCTGAGGGATTATGCTCTTATACATTGTAAATATTTGTCCCTCCTACTGCTTTCATAAAATGCTAATTGGCCAGGAGGCAGACAGGAAGTGTGGGCAACCAAACTAAGAAAACACTGGGAAGAGGAAGAGATTCCGGGAGATACAGAGGAAGTGGTATGAGAATATTGCTCTGAGAAAAGGTACTAAGCCACATGGCTAATCATCGATTAGTTAAGAGTAAGAATTAGGAAGTCATATGCCTGAGCCATAGGCCAAACAGCATGTAATTAATATAAGACTTTGTGTGATCATTTGGGACTGCTGGTCTGGATCTCAGGGCTAAGCTGGGCCAGAAACTTTTTATGACAGTGATCCTTTTGACTTTGTTCCCGAGGGACCTTCCAGGGTTGGCAAAAGCCAAGGTCTAATAAGCCATGTGACTCACAGAGCAATGCTCTTAGGTCAACAGGAGAACAAAGGAGCACAGATTCCCCAGCTAAGTCCCTTCCAGGCCATGATGGTGGTAGGTAGAGTCAGAGCACCATTTGTGCTGTTCTCAGGGCCCCTGGGCTTCTTCCCATTGCCTAGGCTTCTTCCCATTGGTCCTGGGCTTCTTCCCATTGGTCCTGAGCTTCTTCCCATTGGCCCCTGGGCTTCTTCCCATTGCCTGGGCTTCTTCCCATTGGCCCCGGGGCTTCTTCCCATTGGCCCCTGGGCTTCTTCCCAATGGGCCCTGGGCTTCTACTCATTAGCCCCTGAGCTTCTTCCCATTGGTCCTGGGCTTCTTCCCATTGGCCCCTGGACTTCTTCCCATTGGCCCCCGGGCTTCTTCCCATTGGCCCCCGGGCTTCTTCCCATTGCCTGGGTTTCTTCCCATTGCCTGGGTTTCTTCCCATTGCCTGGGCTTCTTCCCATTGGCCCCCGGGCTTCTTCCCATTGCCTGGGCTTCTTCCCATTGCCTGGGTTTCTTCCCATTGCCTGGGCTTCTTCCCATTGCCTGGGCTTCTTCCCATTGCCTGGGCTTCTTCCCATTGCCTGGGCTTCTTCCCATTGTCTGGGTTTCTTCCCATTGCCTGGGCTTCTTCCCATTGCCTGGGCTTCTTCCCATTGCCTGGGCTTCTTCCCATTGCCTGGGCTTCTTCCCATTGCCTGGGTTTCTTCCCATTGCCTGGGCTTCTTCCCATTGGCCCTGGGCTTCTTCCCATTTTACCAAGAGCACACACACACTCCGTTGCTGGTTCATTGCCAGACCCCTAAAGCCGACGTTAACTAGAAGCATTGTCCTACCCACAGATACTGCCACACCATCTGTGCACATTTGTTTTCTTTTATACATCACTATCCTATCAGGGTGTTGGTGGGGGGGGGGCACTACTCCCAGAGCAACCAGCACAGCATAACAGCCTTTGTAGAACCCTCACTGTTCTCGCTCAGTTGCGTACATATTCGCTAAGTCTTTGCTCCTGAGAGTGAGCGCAAAGCAGTCTCTTGATGGTCGTTCCGTGTGGATACTCTGCTGCCAGTCTGTTTTCCCAGTTTTGTCTGTCCCCGGGTGCTGTTGAAGTTCACACCATTCCACACTTGCCAGCCTTGCTCACTTTATTTCTACCAACTAACCTTAGGATCGTTTCCTTTCCCGCACCCATGTAAAATTCATGTTTGTTTTTCAAGGGCACCTTGTGGCGATGTGGCAATAGACTCAAAAGTGAGTGACAAAGAGTAAAATGGATGCTGCTTCTTAGTCTAGCCTGGGTGTGTGGGAGCAGGAACACTGTTCCTCCCACACAGACAGTGTCAGGGAAATAATAAAGGTGTTCAAGGGTACAGGCAACAGAACCTAGGGATACATCTTTATAAATATTATTTTACTACTTAAAATTCAGCTAATGAAAAAAATTGTATTAGGATTCTCAAGAATAACATAGCTTACAGAATTATTCTCCCCCCTCTCTATACATACATACACACACACACACACACACACATGCACAGCATACACAAATGCACACACACACACACACTCATGCACGCATGCACTCACATGGTATTTATTAGGATGACTTACAGGCTGTGGTCCAGCTAATCCAGCAATGGCTGGCTATGAACAGAAAGTCAAAGATGTTCAGTCCACAGGCTGAATTTCTCAGCGGATCTTCATCATAAAGTGGAATTCCAAAGAAGTGAGCTTTAATGCCAGTGAAGGAAGGAATATGCAGCAAGGTTAGGATGGGTAGGCAAATCAAAAACTTCCTTCTTCCATAACCTTATATGGCGTCTAGCACAAGGTCTGGCATATTAAAGGTGTCTCTTCCCAACTCAAGACCCAGATTAAAAGCAAGGGTTTTTTTTTCCCCATTGGAAAGAATCTGGATTGGGGCTGGAGAGATAGCCCAGAGATTAAAAGCACTTACTGCTCTTGCAGAGGATCCAGGTTTAATTCCCAGCACCTACATGGCAGCTCACAACTGTCTGTCACTCCAGTTCCAGGGGATCTGACAACCCTCACATAGACACACATGCAAGCAAAACACAATGCATATATAAATACATAATTTTTTAAAAGTTATATTATATATTTTTTTAAAAAGCTGGGCAGTAGCAGTGCACACCTTTAGTCCCTGAACTTGAGAGGCAGAGGCAGGCAGATCTCTGTGAGTTCAAGGCCAGCCTGGTCTATAGAGCAAGTTCCAGAACAGCCAGAGCTGTTACACAGAGAAACCCTGTCTCAAACAAAACAAAAGGATCTAGATTAAAGGAGAGTCTTCCTACCTCAAAGATCCCAATTAGAAGTAAATCTTCCTATTTCAAATTAAGCAAAAAGTATCTCACTGCTGTGCCCTCCATTTTCGGATTTTAGTTAATTCCAGATATAATCAAGTTGACAACCAAGAATAGCCATCACAGAGTCTAGGATTTTACCTTATACATCTCTAAACTCTGCTCTTTGGAAACATAATTATTATGAAACATTTACTACACTTTTCAAACCCCTTTAAGTCTGGCATTAAAATAGTGGTAATAGTAGCTGAGGAGACAGCTGAGTGGGTGAGGGTGCTTGCTGCTTAAGCATGAGGACCCGAGTTCGAATCCTGAGCACTCATGCAGAAAGCTGTGTGTGGCCGTACATTTACCTGCAATGCCAGTGTTGTGGGGGGGCTTACTGGCTTCCATCCTAGCTCCAGGTCAGAGGGGACCCTCAAAGGAATAAAGGTGGAGAGTGACAGAGCAGGATAACAGATACTCTAGCCCCTGAGTGTAATGGGAGGAAGTGGCAGGCCCTGCTCTGTTACCAATGAGGGTCTCACATAGCTTGATAATTGGCATTTGTGGTTGCCCCCGGTGAGGGAGAAGAGCGGGTACCAGCAGCCATCGGAGTCCTTGTGGAGACTTCATTAAAGCTACCCATCCCTCATCCTTGAAGGCTATTTTGAGAGGCTGCAATTTTTATTTTCAGGTTTCTCCAAGATTTCTGGTTTTCATTTTCTTCTTTCTACTTGGAGCACCTTTCTTCAGACAAGACCCAGTGTGCTGGACCGTTTTATGCCAAGTTGACACAGCTAAAGTCATCTGGGGGTGGGGGAACCTCAGCTGAGGAAATGACTCCGTGAGATCAGGCTGTAAGCAGCCTGTAGGGCATTTTCTTAATTAGTGATGGATGTGGGAGGACCCAGGCCTTGTAGGTGGTGCCATCCCTGGGCTGGTGGTCCAGGGTTCCATAAGAAAGCAGGCTGAGCAAGCCATGGGGAGCCAACCAGTGAGCAGCTCCCCTCCATGGCCTCTGCATCAGCTCCTGCCTCCAGGTTCCTGTCCTGACTTCCTCTGATGATGATTAGCAATTTGTAAGTGTAAGCTAAATAAAGCCTTCCCTCCCCCAACCTGCTTTTGGTCATGGTATTTTATCACAGCAACAGAAATCCTAACCCGTTATCAGCTAGAGTCAAGTCAAATGCCAGTTCCTACTTCTCCCAACCATACGTATTGTGAGTCCCCTGCCGAGGTGTCCACCCGGATTACATTATATTCTAAGGGCTAGCAGTTTCTACCTCAGAGATTGGCATGCCAGTTATTTTGTACTTGCTTAGTTTTCCACCAGACCGACTCACTTGGAAAGAGGGCTGAGTGCTGTGCATGGATCACAGCACATGGATGGTGGCTGTTTTATAAACCCCTGAGACAGACATTACTTCATTTTGTCTTTGGGAGGAGAAAACACTGCAAAGTGAGTCCTGTTCTGTGCCTCATAGTGATGAGGAAGCCCAGCCCCTGAGAGGTTAAGCAATTTATCAACTTGTCAAAACTTTGAAAACCACACAGAAACTATGCCCAGCCTTATGAAAGGGATGCATAGCTTTGCAATGCATGTACTCGGAGCAAAGAAAGGTGTGTGTCTTATGCTAGGACATGTTGATTTCACTCTGGTCTGATTCTTCCATGGGGACTTTTATGGAAAGACGGCCATGGGACGTTTATGCACTCACCTGTGTAGCCACCACAGCTGAGATCCCACTCACCTCCAGCCTGGCACTAAAGCAGAGTATTAGTTTCTGATGGCTGACTTTGTCATTTGGATCAATATTTATTTATTTACTTATTTAGTAATTTATTCACCCATTTCTTTAGTGGTTATGGTGATCAACCCTTTGAATTTACAAATGCAAGCTTGATGGTCTGTGGAGACACTGAATCACATCCCGACTACCGGATGATTCCAGTTTGTTTTTTTCTTCATTGTCTTACCCCCCCCCTCTCTCGACCCCCCCTGAGTACTGAGTGTCTGTCTTAGAGATCTTGGTGCTGGATCGCAGACAGGCACACTCCACAACCAGCTTTTTCAATGGTGCTGAGCTCTTCATGATTAGCAAGCACTCTTGACTGATGAGCCATCTCTCAGCCCCATTCCTGTTTTGATTTGACTACTTCTTACTTAGGCAAATGGCTTTCTTCTCTGAGATTCATTTGTTCCTTTCTAGAAGGGGGGGGGGTCAGTGATCCCTCAGGTTTTATCCAGGGAAGGTGATGTCACTCATTCCTTTTCTTTTCCACACCCATCTATGGTGTGAGGAGTCTGAACGGCTTGTCAGAATACAGGTCATTTAGCCCCACACCGGAAGGTCTCATATAGCTGGTTTTGCAAGTGTAACAGTAACAGCTGTATTTCTGAAGACTCCCATATAAGAACCATTATGGAAGAGCAGTCTTTGAGATGGGTGGAAATGGGCAAGAGAAAGGCCTTGGGAGATACTGTGGAATGTGAGCCAGGAAGAGGCTTCAAGATGAATAACATCTGCAGGAAAAAATTGCAGCTGGAGAACTAACTAACTTCAGGCTGGGTCCACCCCTCTGAAACTTTGAAAATAAGCTGCTAGCATTTTCCTACCCAGGGAGAAGTTGGCAGAGTAGGGAAACCAGTCTTTTCCGGTGCCAGCGCAGCGGGTAGTACAGGTCTCTACAGGATCCATTTGACTGGAATGGATCTTTGTCATTAGAACTGACCATAAAAATGAAGGTTGATAATTAGAGTTTATGAGATTGTTCAAACATAGAAAAGACTTTTAAAGTAAAATTCTCCCGCATTGTTCAAATACCCAGTTACTGTACACATTCAGCAGAATGAGAATTGTGGACCCAACAGAGGGAATCACCGCTTCTCTCTCTAGGAATGCCATTCTTTATCAAATACACTTGTCATGGCTGATTAATATACAAACAACCTCTGTTATCATTCATGTTTAATAAACTCTACCAAATGAATTTCTCTCTCCTATCTTGTGATTAATGCTTGGGGAACCCCAGAAAGTGCAGTATCTTATTTCCGATAAGCTACAGATGTAAAAGCTTCCCAAGCCAACAGATAAGTTGATTTCCCCCTCCTACGCCTCTTTCCTTCTGTTCTCAGTGAAGGTCTTACCTCATCACTTTCCTTTTTTATACCTTCTCCTGTCTCTGCTCCTCTCCCCTTCTCTTGCCACCTTTCTCAGTTCCCAAACTGTACCCCCAGTTTGCCCTGGGGGTTTTGCATCTGCAGTGTGTAGCTGTGGTGTGGATGTAGAGAGGTGGGGCCCTCGCTGTTCCCTGTGTGAGGGTGGATTGTAACATGGCTGTCGTGGGGCCTCTGGGACCCTTTGCTCTACTGCCTGCTGGGCATTGTGCTAATTCACACCTCATTCATTTAGTGCCCTTATTCCCATCTCACAGGCCAAGGAGCTGAGCCTTTGAGAAGTCAGGTTCTTCATTCAAACTCCTAAACAACTACCCAATGGCCAGAGGTAGAACTTGCTGTTTCCTCTGCCCAAATGATCCTTTCCCTATGACTCTAAGATATTTCCCTCTGTTCCATCCTCCTGAACTGGGCTCGTCTTCCAGGTCTCATGACTGCGTTCCCACAGCGTGCTCTCCACCCTCACTAATACTCTTTGCCTGCAGAATATTAGCAGTTCAGCAGTGATGCTGGTATACAGCAGGCACTCAGTACAGCCCTAGGAAATGGTAAATAACTCCCACACGGGAAAAGAGGAGTCTAGAGAGAGGCCGCTAGGTTGATGAAAGTTTCCAAAGCCAGGGAATACAGAAAATAGCTAAAAGATCTAAAGATCCGGAGCTTGGAAACTTGATGATGATGAGGTGTGTGTGTGTGGTGCCCAGGTAAGTGTATATACATGTATATGTGTATGTGTGCCCATTTGTGAGTGTGTGGTGTGTGTGTGTGTATGTGTGTGTGTGTGCGTGTGGGTGTATGTGTGCCTGTGTATGTGTATATGTGTGTGTGGTGCCCGGGTAAGTGTATACACATATATATGTGTATGTGTGCCCATTGTGTATGTGTATGTGTGTGGTGCCCGGGTAAATATACATGTATATGTGTATGTGTGCCCATTGTGTATGTGTGTGTGTGTGTGGTGCTCAGGTAAGTGTATATACATGTATATGTGCATGTGTGTCTGTTTGTGTGTGTGCAACATGTATATGTGCATGTGTGCCCGTTTGTGTGTGCATGTGTGTATGTGTGTGCATGTGTGCCGGTGTGTACCTGTTTATGTGTGAATGTGTGTGCACGCTTGTGTGTGTGTGTATGCAGATGGAGGCCTGAGAGCAATGTTGGTGGCTTTCTCAACCACTCTTCACCTTACTTTTCTGAGACAGGGTCTTAGTGATAAAATACCATGATTTGGGGAGGAAAGGATTTATTTCGTCTCTCATTTCTACATCACAGTTTATCATCAAAAGCAGTGATGCAGGAACCAGTCCAGGGACCACCTGCCCAGGGCTGGCACCACCCACAATAGCCTGGGCCCTCCCACATTGACCACTAATTAAGACCAGGCTTGCCTACAGCCTGAGCTCATGGAGGCGTAGTCTCATTCAAGTTCTATCAGCACTGTGTGTCCCTGAGACAGAGCTCACCCATTTGGTTGTGTCAGATGCAGGCAGCTGTACCAGCTTTCACTCACTAGCTGTACGCAGCTGCTGGGGTCTGACCACACAACAAAAGCTCTTACCTTGTCTCCTGTTGTGTTTTGAAACAGTGTTTCCCTGTTCAGCCTCTCCAATGCTGACATCACAGAAGTATCCCAGCATGCTCAGATCTAACTGCTTTTTCCTTTGCTCAGGCTCGTCATAGGTTTTTTCCTCCCCCCCCCTTCCTTCTGGTCTATTATTTCACTTTTAAAAACTCTACTTCTATTTTCTTGTGAATGTCACAATTTTATTCTTTTCAAAACATTTTATTAATTTTTGGGGTCTTTCATACGATGTATTTTGATCATGTTCACACCATTCCTCCCTTTAATTCTTTTTAGATCACCCCACTGCCCACCCTTCCCTTGTGTTTTCTCTTTTTAAATAATTTACCGAATTCAATTTATGCTGCCCATATACCATAATTTCTTTTTTAAAATGACATTTCAGATTCTTTCTAAATGTTTATATAAAGATTATTATCTTGACTTTTTAAAATCATATTTAAATATTTAATGAGTATTACTGAAAAATGCAAAAAGAGCTTGTTTTAAACGTCACATAAACATTCAGTCTATAAATATTTACTGTGTTCTTGAAGCAATAGTATAGAGGCTTGAGTGGTACATCAGTTTGTTGGAACTTCCAGAAGAGTAGACCACAGACTGGGAGGTTAAAACAGCACAAATGTATTCTCTCAGAATTCGGTCTCTCCTGAGCTCTCTGACTGAGCTTGTGGAAGTTATCTTTCCTCCTGCGATTATGCCACCTCCTTCCAGGTACTTTTCTGTATGTAAATTTCTTCCTTTAGAAACATTAACAGTCACATTCATGACCCCATTTTAAGTTAATAACTCCATCACCTATCTACCATCATCTGTTTGTCTGTCTGTCTATCACCTATCTATTTTAAAGAAGTCTCACTTTGTAGCCCAGGCTGGTCTGGAACTCACTATCTAGTCTAGATTGGCCTCAGCTTCTAGAGTAACAGGAGTGCAGGTGTGATCCTTACACTCAACTCTTGATAACTCAGATAAGATTTCATACAGCCCAGGCTGGCCTCAAACACTGTGTAGCTGAGGGTGACCTTGAATTTTTAATGCTTCTAGTTCCAGGATTATAGGTATGAGCAACCACGCTTAGCTCTTAGTACCTCTAAAGATCTTATTTTCAAATATGGTTTCCTTCTGAAGTATTGGGGGGTTAGAATTTCAACATACATTCTTTAAGGTTTCAGCTTATCTCTGGGAAAGCCACCGAGCTTCCAATACTCATTGTTTGTGGAAGAAATCCATGGAAGGAAGCTGTCTGGCCTCTCCAATAGCATGCTGTTTCTTTCTGACTCCCCTGATGTCGTAGGTGGCTTCTGACATTCCCAAACAGTTCAGACTTCAGCAGAGTGGACCTAACAGTCCAGTTGTAGCTTTGATTAAAGCAGGCCCAACCTCCCACCAGTTGCCAGCCATCATCCTGGGGCTTCAGGGAAAACCAGTATAATGGAACTAAGATATAGGAGGATTACGTAGTTACATTGTAAATAATTGTCCTGCCTACTAGCTTAATAAAAATGCTGATTGGCCAAAGACAGACAGGAAGTGTGGGTGGGGCTACCAGACTAAGAAAACTGGGAACAGGAAGAACAGAGCAGAAATGCCACAGAGATGCCAGACATGGCAGAAGATGCAGAGGACAACTATGCTGTTCTGAGAAAAGGTACCGAACCGAATGGCTGAACAGGATAAGAATCATGGGTTAGTTTAAGAGCAAGAGCTAGCAAGTTATATGTCTGGGCCCTAGGTCAATCCATGTATAATTAATGTAAGCATCTGTGTGTCTCTGTGGGACTGCAGGACTGCAGGTCTGCAGGTCTGCAGGTCTGCGGGTCTGTGTTTAGGGGGATTAAGTTGTTTCATTGTAAATAATTGTCCCCGCCTATGAGTTTAATAAAAAGCGCTGATTGGCCAAAGACAGACAGGAACTGTGGGCGGGGCTACCAGATTAAGAAGACTCTAGGAACAGGCAGAACAGAGTGCAATGCCAGGCAGAAGGCCAGAGAGAAGCCAGAAGAAACAGAGGACAACTATATTGCTCTGAGAAAAGGTACCGAGCTGCATGGCTGAACAGGATAAGAGTCATAGGTTAGATTAAGGGTAAAGAGTTACCAAGTGATATGCCTGGGCCTTAGGCTGAACGGCCTAAAACTATTGTAAGCATCTGTGTGTCTCTGCGGGACTGTGGGTCTGTGGGTCTGTGGGTCTAAACCTTGAGGTTAGGCCCAAAAGTCCAGGCCAGAAACATCCTACTACATCTGTGAATCCAAAAGTCCAGGCTGCAAGGCAAAGCCCGAAAAATCCGGGCTACCAGGCTAGACTGGAAAGACCGGGCCAGAAACCTAACACAATCCTAAGGGGCGAAAACAATTTGAGTACTTTTTTTTTTTTTTTTTTTTTCAATTCAAAACTGGGAGCCTCAAGCTGATAAAAGTCTTGTTTCCATACACCCAGGGGGTAGGGAAACATGAAAGACAGGCAGTGAGTGTATTTTTGCTGCTCAGAGTTGGGGGGGGGGCAGGGAAGAAAGAGAGGGGAGGTCTCTTAAGTCCTATAGCCAGCAAATAAGTTTGAACTTCAAAGGAGGATTTGGGTGACCAAGAGCCAAAGCTTGGGAAGGGCTGAGGGAAGCATGAGAAATGTTGGCTTTGGATAGTTTGGGCTCAGAGCCAGAAGGGGCCTATGGAAAGACACGATTTGTGTGGGTACTAGGCCGTGAGAGGACATGGGAATTTCTCTAAATCAGACTGAATCAGGGGGCTCCATCCAAAGGGACTGAACCCAGTAAAGGCAGTGGGAAGCTGCTATCTATCTCCAGATCATCATTCCTCAGTACGGACACAACTTGAACCACTCCATAAAGAGCTACATATTCCAGGACCCCTTAGTCCCAGTGCTGAGCTTGGACCAGTGAAAGATGAAGAATCCCTTAGAGATGGGGAGGAGGTGGTCCTGTTCAGGTTTGTGCACCTAGAATCAGGTATATCAAATCTTTTGTCATTGTAACATGATGCTGTCGCCTCCAAAATTTCAAGCTTGAGAACCTCACATAAGTCATACACACACAAAACATGCGCATACATGCATATGTATGTAAACCTCATACATGCATATGTATGTAAACTGCATACATGCATATGTATGTAAACCTCATGTTTTAGGCAACTTTTGCTATTTTTTTGTTGAGCTACATTCTTAGTTTTCCTTGATTGCCATGACATGTGAGCCTTTTGGGGCACGTTTGGTAGATGCTGGTGTTCATGCTGGTGTTCTTGTGGCTGCCCTATGACAGACATGTGAGCCTTCTTGGGCAAGTCTGGTAGATGCTGGTGTTCATGCTGGTGTTCTGGTGGCTGCCCTATGACATGTGAGCCTTCTTGGGCAAGTCTGGTAGATGCTGGTGTTCATGCTGGTGTTCTGGTGGCTGTCCTATGACATGTGATCCTTCCTGGGCATGTCTGGTAGATGCTGGTGTTCTGGTGACTACCCCCTGTGACTGTACCAGCCTCTTGGAGCCATATTTCCACTCTTCTAATCAGACTTTTTGTCTTCAAGATGAGGAAATCCATCTATTTTATATAGCTTGTTAGATATACCAAAAATCACCTAGTATTTTTTATTGTTTTATTAATTTGTCTCATTTTTTGTTCACTCAACAAACATATTGAGAACCTATAGTGTGCAAGCATTATTCTGGATGTCAAGAATGCTGCAGGGTCCTGCCAGGGTCATATACAACTCACTATCTGTCCTGCTTTCCAGTTTGGTAATTTCACAGCCTCAGGTGCTAAGAGTTGCATAGTCTTTGGGGAATTTTTTTTAACAGGATCAGGAAAGGACATTCTTAACAAGTGATAAATTTACTTGTAAATCACCTTGGATTTATGGCTTTCCTTTAAAGGGATTCACTTGACGACTCACTGAATTCCTTTAATAACTGTCCATTGATTTGACTTTTGTACTTATTTTGGGGTCTCTTCTGGAATTGGCGGTTTCCTTAAAAACTGCCTCACTAGTCTGCATTGTCAAGTTTATTGGCATAAATTGCACTTGCCAACACCAAGCCACGTTTTAATAAGTGACACGGTGTCCTTTAATAAAACATGCCAAGGGTTTTGTTTTCAGTGGTCATAAAACTTTTAGAGAATTCTGAAGAAACATTGAGACCTCAAGGATAGGTTTGTGTCTTATATTCAGGACGTGAGCTCTTGGACTTCCCTGTGATACTTGGTCATTTCTTACCTTACCTCAGAAGTGCAAATACTGGGCCACTACTGAGCCCACAATATGAGCCTGCATTCCAGGAAGGGGATCATTTACCTTCCATAGCAAATTTGGGACAGTAGGCTTTCAGTAGTGGAGGGTCAGATTCCATGGTCAAGATTCAGTACTTGGGGTCAGATTCCATGGTCAAGATTTGGGAAAATTTGAGTCTGTCCCAGCTGAAGAAAGGTTTGGCCTATTTTGGAGTCTTGGGCACAGTATTAATGGAATTCCCTATGCTCTTGGGTTGGGGAGAGGTTGAGCAAGAGACTTCAAAGGATGTGCAGTTTCTACACTCGTCTCACCAAGTGCTTTTCTTTAATCTACTGACCTTCTATCTTGGTTTGATACTGTGATGAGTTTGTCGTTAGGTTTCCTGATACTGAACCAATATTTGCATTATTAGGGAAAATCTTTCCTGGTCATGATATGCTTTTTAATAATTTACTAAAATATTTTTTAGAGTTTTAAATAATCCACATAAATAGATTATTTTACCAGTTTATTTTTGTACTTTGACTCATAAATGAGACTGACTAGTTATTTCATATAATTTCTCTCTTTTGTACTGTCTGGTTTTGATAGCAGAGTTAAGTTAACTTCATAAAAATATGTGGTTTTTATAAAATAGAAATTATTTGTCCCTTAAAAAAGTTTGCAAACTTCCTCTGGAATTGATGTGTTTTGTACAAAGGCCATCTTTGAAACTAACCTAATTTTATTAAGAAACTCTTTCTATATTTAGTTTTGTAGTTTACTTTGGAAATCAGTGCTTTCCTTAGGAGCTGTCACATTTGTCTACGTTCTCAAATGAGTTGCTACCCACCCTCACTCAGTCCATGGCTCTCAGCTATGTTTAATAGGCAATACAGCATGCCTTTTAAGGACCCAGACTTGGGGATGGGCATGTGCATTGGAAGAGAATTTCCTCTGCCCTCTCCTACCACTTACGAAAGAGCTTTATGGCTTAGAGCTCTGCTTGGCTTATCTCTCTTGTCCTCACCAAGGCCTTGAGAGTTAGATTTTATAATGATGCCTAAGTTATAGATAAGAAAATTATGATCTGAATGTCATCTTAATTATGTTTCTGCTGCTGTGAACACTCTTGCCAACACTTTAGAGAAGAAAGCTTTTAATTAGCTTATGGTTTCAAAGGGCTAAAGTTCACGATAGAGCAAAGACATGGGGGGCAGGAAGAGCCAAGAGCTTACTCATCCACAGATAGGAGGTGGAGAGAGCTAAATGGGAACGGTGCAAGTCTTCTGAAACTTCAGAGCCCACCCCAGTGACATACCTCCTCCAAGTCCACACCTCCTAATACTTTCACCAACTGGAGACCAAGTATTTAAGTGTATGAACCTATGAGGGCTGTTCTGATTTAAGGCATCTCAGATGCTTAATCACTTGTGATGGACAGATGAGAACAAAAGCCACTCCTAGATCATTTTAGTAAGAAGAGACCATATTCTAGGCTAAGATTCTTAAACCCAAGCTCTTCCTGTGGAGTGGGCCTTAACTTTAATTTGAAAGCAATTGGTTACAATCTGATTGCTGGGTCATTATTTCGCCTATAGGCATATATTGCCTGACATGTTGATACAGTCACATATGGTCTTCACAACCAAGCAGGACTTGTGAATATCTCCCCTCAGCCTTCGGGCACTGCAAGAGCTACCCAACAATAGAGTATTTCAAGCTCAGTCCTGAGTTTATTTCTTTATGACCAACACCAGAGCAACAGTCTCACCATCTAGTTCTCGCTCACAAACTACAGAGCAGCAATAGCATCTATGGTTTGTGGGGACCTTGGGCCTTCCTAGCCAACACCCACAGAGAACCAATTTACCCTGGCAATGTGATAGTCAATACTATTATAGCTTCTGGACATTTTTTTTTTCTCCTATCCTTTGAAAGTCTAAGTCTTTTGGGTGCTGTTTTTCTACCTCTGTAAAACACTCAAGGGCCAACATTATATAATAAAACATTTATACAACAGAGCCCATCACAATCCTCTCCAAGTAAGTGCCAGTTTGTTTTGGAATTTAATGGTGAAAGGATTGTAAAAAAAAAAAAAAAAAAAAAAAAAATTAACAGTGTCTAACACAGCATGAAAAGCCTTTCCTCAAAAGAGCAATATTGGGCATCATGTTGCAGATACAACACACTTAGCTCTCTGTAATACTTAGCCATGAACTGCTTATGTCTTCATCTTGGAGCATTGCTGAGAAGCTGCCACACATCACCCCAACATGGCTGGCTACACAGGGCTGGCATACGCTGTTTGGTTCTCCTTGGGGGCAATAGGGAGCACAAAGGGCTGTGCTCTTGCCTACTATTCCCATTGCTTGAGCTGACTTCTTGGGTCTGATAGGATCTAGGTTAGCACATGTGTGCTGCCTCTCCATCAGCCACATCCAGATGCTGAAAGGTACCAGAGATGGCGAACAATCTCCATCCCAATATACTTTCCTGTAGAAAAGAAATGTATGCAGCTTGCTCCTGGGGATAGCACCTGGATAAGCTTAGTCTTTTCTGCTTGTACTGTTTTATCATGTAGACGTCCACTGAGTTTCTACTTAGGCTTTACACCCCTCCAGAGGCTCGCAAGCACAGAATCTTGGCTTCTAGCCAGTTTTTTCCCACCAAGGACTTCCATGTAGACCTTGCCACATTTGCTTTTGAGCAACCTGCTTTGCCCTGCTTGTCTCCTGGATTGCTTTAGCACTTTGAGAATCTGATTTACATGGACACATTTGAATCTGCCTGAGTCTTTCTAGCTCCTAAACATGGTGTTTGCTATTTCTGTAAAGTCACTAAAGCCCCTTTATAGTTCCAAGATCCCTGCCTGTTTTGTCACAAGAAGGGATGGGTCATCAAAGGAATTAAAGACAATTCACTTGGCATTTGAATAATCTGTGGGATTAAGATTAGGAGGTAAAGGGCCCAGGTGAGCCCTGGAAAGGAGGTAAATAGCAGTTTCGGCTGGGAAACATTAATATATATATTATTATATTATATATATTCACAGTGCATGGATTATGTTCTTGTGCAGTTGTGTGTGTGCATGTTTGTTCTTCCGGTTCTGTCATAGGAACTCTAGAATCACATATATTTGTGTCCTCACTCACACTCACTACCTGTGTGGCCCTGAGCAAAGGGCCGTCTTAGAGCTGCAACTTCCCATCTGCAATGGAGGCTCATGAAAGTGTGGAGCTAGTGTATTCTGTTGTTTTATAGCCATTGCTCCTAAATATTAGCTATCATAGGCTAGAGCCATGTATAAAGGGCCAAAGAACTGTTTTTACTCAATTTCTTTTATTTAAAACCGTAGTACACTAGAGCTGAGAAAGAACCAAGACCATCATTTCATCCGACACTCCGATTTCACAGGGAAGAAGACTAAAAAGCAGATACAGAAAATGGCATACTAAAAAGAAATTGTATGTATAATGTCCCCTTGCTAGGCTTAGCATGGATTCTCAGTGTGCTTGCCTCTTGCATACAGCATTGCCATGGAACCTTAATGTGCTGTTGCTAGGTGAGAATACTAATAACAAATTAGTATTCTAATTGCTACAAATAGCATATTATCATAATTCTCACTCTGTGTCCAGTACCACTCTAAGTCCTTAACACATAATCTCTCATTCAGTCCACATGACAACCCTGTCTTACTGTGTGCATCTTGCAGAAAATAAAACAAGATTAGACAGACCCAACAACTTCCCCGTGTGGAGGAATGTGGTTTGGGAACAGGGGCAGGCTAGGAGTCAGGAGCCTGCTCCATCCCAACACAGTGTGACCTGCCTTCTCCATTGGAAGAATAGAAACATTAAAGGTCCTCCTTTGTCCCAAGCGATTGATGCTGAGTCTTGAAGAAACACCATCTCAGCTCATTAGTCTGCTCTCATATTTATTAGTCAGTCCTCATGTTAATGATCAGCTACAAGAAAGGCTTTTTGTAAAACAACCTAGAAACCAAAGGCACCAAATCTGTGTGGTGCGGATTCCCAGCATGTTATTTTTGGCTTCCATGGCAACCCTGACATTGGGCGGCAG
Organism: Phyllotis vaccarum; assembly: GCA_033318265.1. Taxonomy (NCBI): domain Eukaryota; kingdom Metazoa; phylum Chordata; class Mammalia; order Rodentia; family Cricetidae; genus Phyllotis; species Phyllotis vaccarum. The sequence continues at coordinate 1,563,059 of JARWLC010000001.1, forward strand.
TCTTGATGGAGTCAAGGACAGCAGCTGGAGACCAGCATTTGCTAAGGCACCATGAGCAGCAAGGAAACAAAGCTTGCCCAATAGTTTTCTTTTTGAGTAATTACTGTCCCAGTGTTTAGGCGGCTGAAACTGAAGCCAAGCAAAGTAGAAATGGAGGAAACAGAGCCTTAGACCAGAATGGAAAGAGGACAGTTTTCAAACAAGTTAGAGAATTAGTACGGAGACTTAGGGATTCACTGTAGAAAGGTGTAGGGGATGGGTGTGCAGAAGTGTTAGATGGTTAGATTAGTTTGTTTGCACAAAGCCTAGGGATGTTGAGTTCCAACAGCACTGAGCACATACAGTTGTCTTACCCTGCCCCGTCGATTCTGAGTCCTCATCTGGAGTACTGTGTGAATGGACAAGGCATTGAGCAAAGAGTAACTATTGGGAAAACGTGAGGGCCAGTTCGGGAAAACACTGTGATAAGTACCAAGCAGAAAGAGATCCAGTCCATGACGTTAACTTCTTGCACAGTTCTTAGAGAAAGGGGGCATGGAGTTTGCCACAAACACACATCACTGGGATCTGGCTACTACCGTCACTGGAATCTACCAGGATGCTGGTGAGCTGACCCTGGAACCTTGAAGGCTAGCAGAGACAACCTCTATCTCACATTACCCTTCATTATAGTGTCTAATAAGGGGTTTAGCACTTTCTTATCCAAAACTCTGGCTGCAGTGGAGTCTGGGAATTGTAGTTTTTCCCTTTAAGCTTCTAATGAGGTAATGAGGAAAGGGGCGGCGTTTACGCTGTCAGCTGATGTTCAGTCAATATTGCAATTTGGAACCAGGTAGAGGATAAGTTGAACGGGCCTCCCAATCAACCTGAACTTTCTCCTTCAACTACCCAAGCATAAGGTAGGCTTATTCTTGAGGCAGAAATCTAACTCCTAAAAATAAAATGAGTTTAAAATAATTTCTCTGGGCTTTTTTCTTTTAGGTTATCCATAGGCAAGTGAGGAACATAGGTAGCTGAAGGTTGGGGACAGGCCAGTGAGACTGGATTGGACCAGACATGAAGAAGTCTGGGCTGAGTGTGTGTCTGAGGGAGAAAGAACACAACAAAAACTCTTCTGTGGCTTTACTTTGGCTCCTTAGTAATGACTAGATGAGGCCCTCTCAACACAGCCCTGTCACCCCTGCCTCTGTAGGCTCCAGGTCTGCCACACCTCTTTCTGGTACCTGTATGCTTGGGTACCTCACTCTGGTCTGTCTCATAGTGCCCTAAAATGTCCACTCAATGTCTAACCTAGCCCCCTCTATCAGACCATAAAATTATAATGTAATATCATGTTGTTTGGGGATGCCCCCCACCGAACCCCCAACCCTGCTTGGTGTTGTGTTCTAGGCTCTAGCTGTTCATGTCTTTTGTAAACCTTCCAAATATGCCTTCTCTGTGAGACATTTTGGTGAGACTGTTCTTTGGTGTCTTTCGAACCTGGAACAAAGAGTTCCTGTATTTGTATAATTCAACCAAATGGAAATAAGAACGTATTTCTTTCTCTTGCTGCTTCAGAGATGCATTCTCTGTCAAACTCACCTGTACTCTAGGACCCCACGCCATGAGGTTGACATCTGGGGCCCCTCCCTCCTGCCTCCAAGGGCTTAACCGCCTGCCCTATCTTCCTGTCCACAGATCTCTCTGCCCGTTCCTTGGCTCCATTTGCTGAACACTCAGAAAGCAGATAAGGCAACTGTTCAAGTTCTTAAGTCTGAAAGTCCCTGTGGGTCAGTTACAGTTTGCTTTGGACAATTGCCTAAGCTGTTTCATGCTTTACAGGTAGCAAAAGCCACATAGCTGTTTTCCAGGAAGTGCAGAAGTGCCATGCATACAGTCTTGGATGTGTGTGTGTGTGTGTGTGTGTGTGTGTGTGTGTGTGTGTGTGTAGTGCAAAGATAGTGCTATTTCTCAGTTTGGGAAAGCAGGAAAAATGGCCAGCGTGTTTGATAATAATACTGTTTTTTTTTTTTCTTTTCTGTTAGCTCATTGACTATGTAAGGATTTGTTTATACTCTCTTAATCAATTACTGGAAAGTTTGTCTAAGAGAGTGTGTCAGGCATTAGTGAGATTTGAGCAAACTGCTTTTACCTTGCAGGGAAATTTCAGTTCACTGGAAACTGTTTTCTTCAGGGCTTAAACTGAGACAACCTTTTCTTTGGCTCCCTTGGAAAGAGACTCATCCAGGGTTCTGGAAACTACACTTGTTGAACTTCATGTGATGCCTCCTTTCAGCTCCTGTAATTGCTACCAGAGGAGACTGGTGTGATGTGGCATTTTTTTCTTTTTCCTTTTCTGGCTCCTTGATTCATATTCCCTGGGGCCTTAGAGAGCTGTGTTCTTGGAGGAAATTTATTACAGTCAATAGGAACAGTTAACATTTGAGCTGGTGTCAACTGGGATCTCTCAGGGGACCCCTGGCCTGTGACTTCTAATTTATTGAGCAGTATTGCTACACAAAGATGCCCACTCATTAGAATCTCTGTAAAATAATAGAAAAGAAGCAAGTCTGTTCTGCAAGGACAGTTCCTGTATGTGCCTCTGGGCTGGGTAGAATTCATCCAACGGTGTCTCTCTTAGCACGTTGTCTCTCTGACAATGCCTTTCTGGTTAAAGTGCACACAGCAAACATGGCAACCCTGAAGCCTGAGTTCTGCCTTTGACCTTGGGTCTACTTGTAAGTGTTAGGGAGAATGTAAAGGTTGACATTTAGACAGTGTCTTGGGTGTTCCTGAGGGAAGCCTTGGTCCACAGTAAGTTCAGTGATGTTCACTGCCTTTTACCCAGCAAGATACTCTGAGCAGAGACAAGAAAACTGGAATGTCTAGCAGAATAGGGGATCTAGCTACTGTATTTTTCCCTTCCTCCATTCTTCCTCTTTATCTCTTTACCAGGCAGTCCACTTAAGGCTGTGGAGTGGTGGCCCTGAGTATCACCTCTGTCTTGACATACACTGTGACTTTTATGCTCAGTGACCAGGAAAGATTGTGTGTTCTGTGTGTCTGTTTGTGATTAGGGTGAGGCTCTTGTGGTGCAGCACACCTCACTTCTCTCCGCCTTGCTCTGCCGTTGCTTGTCCACTGTCTTGCATCAGTGAGCCTGTGAGTCTCCTAAGGCCAGGGGCTGTGTCTTAGAACACCACTGTCCCCACAGTGCCGGGCACTCTCTTTTGTACATGATGCCTTCAGTTCAGATATACTCTCTAATATACGCGTCTGAGCTAGGCTCTCATGAAGTGAAGATGGATGCAGTCAGTTCCAATGTCAAGGTGCTGTCTGGTTTGTTGGGCTTCTGGGCCAGCAAACATCATGTTTATGGGATGACACAGAACAGTAAGTACCATGACTTAACTGCCGTCACTGCCCAGTAGTGGAAGCACGTTGTTTGCTGGGAAACACAGCAGGTATGAAGTTGTTGTATCTGAAAGGTAAGTGAGTTGAGTTGCACTTTATCATTGTGTTATCTGGTAACTTCAGGAGGGTGAGGTGCCTTGTCTGTGGGACATTTTTCTGTTGAAAGGAGAATACAGGCTAGGTTACCTACTGTAGAGCAGTGGCTATAAATGTGAGTAACACAGTCAGGCTGATGGGTTTTTAATTCCTTTCCAACATCTCCCATCAGCTCCATGACCATGGACTTCCTATAAAACGTCTGAGTCTGTAGTAACGGATCTACCTTCTTTTTCTTTATTGCCCAACTCTAAGTGAAAACTATGGCACAGCTGTCACATACATGATGCAGCAGTGGAACAGTATCCAGGGTATGGGGTTGCCATGTTTCAAAGACCACTCCTGGTGGGGAGAGGTTGCTGGGACATAGGTATGGAGTGCTCTGCTGCCATCCCTTCTTCTAGGCTCTTAGCAGATAGCCTCTCATGCCCACATATCCCTAGAGACAGAGTTCTCAGGCTTGTGCCCAAAAACCATGCGGAACAAGTGCATATTTTTCATCCGGAAACAATCTGACTCATGCTTAATGACTCATCATTTTAATACATTTGCCAAGTGTTTCTGATGTCACAAGACCACCGTGGGTCTTTGCTGTGGCTGTCCCTCATTGTGTTTCCAGATCAGCTTCTCCATTTGTCTAAGCTCATGAAGGGCTACCCGCTCTTATGCCTCCAAGTGTTCAGAGAAGAACCTCCAGGTACCTGGCACTTTGCTGACTCCTAGGATTCACAGAAGACAATGCATGTGACTACATAGCTTCATGCATGAAACATGGGGGAGAGGATGTTCAGCTGGAGGGAAATGTGTTCAAAATAAGATACCCTTGGGCTGAGGACATCTGTAGCAGATGGAATAGTGTGCAGAGAATCATAAACAAGCATCCAGACATTGCAGGGTAGAAGACTGGGGGTAGGGAGTGGTAGCATTTTTGGGGATACTAAAGTTCCTATGTTCAGCCTCCCACAAACATCAGGGGCCTTGGTTGGTGCAAACATCAGTGACCTTGTTGCCAGTGACCTTGGGACGGTAGCTCCCTAATGCTTAATTGTCCAGGGCACCTCATAGCTGCCAGACCAAAATTGTGACTAAGATCAATGACATGTCCTAGATACTTGTTCATGGATATTTCTGATCTGAACACAAGACTGAGGTCCCTTGTGTCAGGGGGGCCACTGGTGAGATAGTTAAGGTGCTGAGGTTGGGAGGAGTCTGATTAATGTTTATGGGAATCCTGTAGCTAAAATTCGCGGTTAAAGCCCAGGAGCTGGAGCTGTGATTCACTGGCTTAGATTTACCTGCCATCCTGGTCCTGATTTTTACCTGTGACCTGCTGTGATTCAGAAGTCTCTCTCCCTGGGGTTCATAAGTAGTGTGTACTACTAACTTCAAAGTTTAATCATATTAGTCTTGACTCATTATTCTAAAACTACCTCATCATTTTGACTCTGTTACTTCATTTATTCATGATTTCCACCCACATTATGCCTAGAGAGAACCACAAAAACTGTTTCTCCCCTAAATTTGGAGAAGTATTTGGAAAGTATTATTGAGGAGGGAACGGTTTGTCAATGAGTCCAAGAGATGTCCTGGACCCAACAGCTGAGAGTGTTGTCCCAAGGTGCTAGAGTCAGGGCTATTCCTAAGGGACATTTGGAAGATGTGAATAGAAGTGACTGGTTCAGAGAAAGTTATTGCTTATTGGCTTTGTACAGTGTCTAATGTGAGGTAATGCGGCAGCTGGCCCCTGACTAACAAGGGAATTGGAGAAACAAGAGGTGATTATAGGTCTTCCAGGACTGGCCAGGGTCCATGGTGCTCTAATAAAGTGCCTAAATATGTTGAAATTACAGGTCAAGTGACACTGGAGTCAAGAGTCAAAGATGATTCAAATGATTTCTGAAATCTTCTTTTAACCATCCGTAAGGCCTGAAAGTCAATCACAATCTCAAGGCACACCGGAACAGAACCATATGTGACACGGGTGGAGAGCATCGCAGCATTGCATGGCGATGGTCACTCTAGCCACCCCCTTCTCATCTCTTCTGGGTTCCATAGAAAATATTTGCCAGCTCATTTTTCCCTCTGTGTCTCTGTAATGTTCTAGTCACATTTTAAATTGTATCTGGTATTTTTTCACTGCCCTTAGGTAGTTCAAAGTCCGCCTGGTTATCTAGTACTAGAGCAGCTGTTGCTGTTAGCCCACCATCACGGTCTCCAACATCACTATTGCCAGGATACCAATGAGTACAACATCCATAAGCATCGAGCTCTAAGGCTGGCTACCCTGAGCTCAGCTATTAGCTTCTCCTATCTCCTCCTGTGTTTATAGTAACTGGACTCCTACATGTCAACTCAACAATTCTGAGATCTTATCTGGAATTTCCATCCATTGATCTTGCCGTCCTTGCCCGTCCTTCACCTTGGTTTTCCCTATTGACTGCCTTCCCAGATTAGTGCCAGAGGAAACCACTGACTCATTCTGTCAACCTTTGTCTCCTTCCGACCCACACAATAACTCTATTACATCCAGCTTTTGCCCAACTTCCCCATGTCAGAGTAGCTGAAATGGCTGCAGCGAAACAAACATGCTCTCTATCTTCAAGCCAGTCTCAGGCTGTTTAAAATCACTCTCTAGAGTCTAATTTGGTCAGAGCCCCGGAGACTATTACAGTTTTTTCTCTTGTCTCATTAAAACCTTCAGTTCTCTTAGTGACCGTAAACCTTCTGCTTGTGGGACTTTTCTGGGAACTGATGTCAAGGCTCAAGACTCTGAGATTCATTCTCTTGTCCCAGTCACTGCAAGACCAGTGACGGTCTTTCCACCTCTCTTGTCTCATCTTTCAGTCTATTCTGAGATCTCACACCTGCTGAATCTTCAGAAAGCTTTGTCAAGTGAATGCAGATGTAAATGACTAGCAGCATAAAGCTCTGGGCTCCTGATATTGTGGGCAAGTATTTGCTTTCATCATTTTGTTAATTACATTCTCTCTCTCTCTCTCTCTCTCTCTCTCTCTCTCTCTCTCTCTCGCACACACACACACACACACACACACACACACACACACAGGCATTTATGCAGGGGAAAGCTCTGGACAGGTTACAGGCAAGTTTGGGCTTTGGTGCTCAGGCCCTTATTGGAGGAAAGGAAAATACTCACCCCAGAGAGCAGGTACAGTCTTGGTGTACTTTGAGGATCCTGGGAGCAGAAGGTGAAAAGGATGGGTTGAGCACAGCTTGGTGGTTAGAGTGTGAGTTCTTGCTGCTCACACTAGATCCATCTTCTCTGCTTCCTAGGCAGCAAGGAGCCTTTGAGCAGGTTTTGAACTCTCTGGAGCCGTGTCCTCATCTGTAAAAAGAAATTACCCAGTCCCTAAGGTGACTAAGGAATGAATAGGCCAGCACACATAAAACATTCCAAACAAGGCTGGACAGCTCAGTAAGATCTACAATTTACTGTGATATGCCTTTCAATGTCAGGAGACTTTGTTTTGTTTTGAGGTTTTCTTGACCCATTTTAGAGAAAACAGGGACCAGGCTGGGGGCATGGCTCAGCTGCAAAAGTGCTTGTTGTACAAGCATGAAGAATGAGTCCATCTCTAGAACCTCAAAAAAGGTAGGGTGGCAGGAACAGGTAGATTACTGGGGCTCACTGGCCAGCAAATGCCTGGTGAGGGAGACCCTGTCTCAGTACAGAGCGCATCACAAACAGGACGGTGCTGAGGAATGACAACAAGGTTGTCGTCTGGCTCCCATACATACGAACATGTACGTGTTCACACTTGAGTGCACACTACACATGTACAAATGCTCACACATATTCATAAGAGACTGAGGGTCAAAGACCTTACAGAGATACTCAAGACTATTTGGGCAGGGCGTGTCAGAGCTTGGGCTTGTGCTGCTGCAATCAGAGGGCTGCTTCCCTGAGAATTTGGGTTCCCTCCAGAGACTTGCATCCCTCATTTCAGCAGACGGCACCATATGTTCACCATGCTGTGACTGACCTTAGCCAGAGTCGGACAAGTGACAAGGCTGCAGCCCAGGGAGAGGAAGTCGTTGTGAGATTGCGCACTGTCATCCTGCAGGGTAGAAATGTTCTTAAGAGTCTCCTGGCTCGGATTCTCCTCTGGAAGGACAAGAGACTATTTTCTCAAGGCCAGAACTTTGAGTCAAGATGACAAGGTTGGAAGGTGCTGTTGACAGAGTCCAGACCACTGCTTTATGGTGCGAGGGATGACATTTTATTATGTGCTCACAAAACCTCATCCAAGCGTGCCTGAATGTCCTGTCAAGAGGGGCCAAGAGGAGGATCACTGTGTGCTTTCCCTGGGCCAAAGAGAAGGGGTATCCTTTCTCAGCACCAAGAGTTAGCATGAGAAGATCACTCAGAAGAGAGACTATTTTTTTTTTTTCTGGAAACTTCTCTCAGCTCATTGTTGTGAAGAAGCTACAGGTTTTTCACAGAAAGTATTTCTGTATTTTGTTTGCAAAGCTCATACTGTCATGTTAGCTGTATTGAGGATATTCTAAGGGGATCTTGGAATGGTAGGAAAACTACCATTATTATTCCAGTCTGACTATAGTGAGCACGATACCCCTAAGAGGGAGGATCATTTCCATAGGCCTTAGTTTCCCCTTTTCTAAAAAAGGGTCTTGGTTCTATTTGAGGTCCATTCACTTGTATTTTATTAGTCTCAAAGTCTGTGAACTGAGGGCTCACTTGTGATGCTGTGTATAATGGCAAAGATGTAGGAACTAAAATTATGTTATATGGACAGGATCCACACCTGTTCTAAAACCTTCTGATTCCCTTGTCCTGAATCAATCCCTAACCCTGAAGCCACCTTCTCCATCTAAGAGTCCACTATACGTGTTGATATATACTCACTGTATTTCCAACCACAGGACTTCAGAGTCCCACCTTGTGGAACTCACAATGAGGCAGTGAAGTCAGGACTTCCCAGAATTCTTTTTATTTCCAGAAATTTATTTCCTAGATCGATCATTCCCAGACCATGATCTCTGGACCAGTAACATCAATGTCACCATTCAGCTTGTGAGAAAGGCAGGTTTTCATATGCCTCTCCAAACTCACTGAGTCAGTGACTCTAGGGATGCGGGTCACCAACCTCAGGTTTTAAGACATCCTGCAGGGACCTGGGGTGTATATTCAAGCTTGAGAATCACTGAACTAGCCTTATACTATGGGCACACTGAACTGATCTGAGTCCTTAAGGGTAGGCTGCTAAAACGTGATTTCAGATCAGAGCTACAACTCCCTTGGGACCTCTAACCACAGTTTGGACCACTGTGGTATTTTTTTGTTAAATGTCCCACGCATTGTGGAAACTACCCATTTGTTTTGATGGGATCTAATCCAGTTTAGCACACAATTCCACATGGACCTTCCAGGATTTTCTTCAAATAGTGATGCTTGGTGGGATGTTGATATCGTGAGTAAGACTTATAATAAAAACCTCAGTTTGAGCAAAAGCCCTTGCTATCAGATGTCTCTAGAAGAGAACTTCCGAGGATTTAGTCCTTTGTGATATCTCCTTCCTTTGAATCTCTGTGCTGAGCCTGATTCCCTGATCTTCTCAGCAGGTAGGGACCATGGGACCATTATCCCAGAAATAAGTTCAGACTTACTTAGAATAGATAGGCAGGTATGACTTCAACTGGGGGTGGAAGCTGTCCTGAGCCATCCTGACAGTGTCTAGCTCCAGCCTAGAGCCAAATGCTAGATCATAGGCTCCTTCATGAAGATGACACCCTTTGGGTCTCAGGCGTACCTGGTGTCCTCCCTGGGTATGTGTGCAGGCACATGTGTCTAGTGCCAATAAACAGCTCTAGCCCAGCTCTTGCCGAGCCTTGAGCCGAGTATGAGGGCTAAGAAAGGAGGGTGGGCAGAGGAGAGCCAATAATGCTGCACGTACAGCTGTTAGTTCCTTGTTCAGAACTGCCCTAAGAGGTTGGTATTAGTGTTATCTCTCTTTCTAATTATGAAAGACTCACAAACTCTTTGGTGCCTCCATTTTCTCATCTATGCAATGGGCACTCAGAAGCTTGTCCTGAGAGTAAAATTAGATTGTGATGAACTCACTCTGAACATCTTGTGAATGTCAGGGTTTCTGTTGCTCTTACTCTGGGTCCTAAAGGCAGTTTGTGGGGCCTCTGCTTGGAAAAGCTTACCTTATATGCACCTGGTTCCCGGTATAGTGTTTGGGTGTTATATGTGGCTTCCTGCCAGGTACTGGAGTCACCCCCTCTTTGAGGAGGTGACTTGTATGGCTGCAATGACCAGGTGTGTATGCCAGCTCTGCATGACAAGTCACCACCAGGAGAGCTGGCCTGGACAGGACAACTTTACAGGCCCCTCCCACCTCCGTTTTTATGACTGGCTTCCCTGATTCATTTTTGGCTCCCCCTCACTCTTGCAGCTGTGTGGTTGGGATTTAGGGCAAGCACTTGGGATTTTTTTCTAATCCCTTTCGAATCCTGCTTGAGCTGCAAAATCCAGGAAGGGTATAGAGAGCAGGGAAGGGGAGGATTATCCCAGTGCGTTAGTATATTTTCTTCTGAGCTAAGGAAACAGCTGTAGCTTGTAGCTTTATAGGGAAAGTTTGTGGCTGGGGAGATGGCTCTGTTGGTGAAAGTCTTGCTGCAAATTCATGAGAACCTGTTTGGATTCCCAGCACCCACATAAAAAGCTGGGCATGGCTACACATGGCTACAACCCTGGTGGCAAGGGACATGGTGGATCTCTTAGTCTAGTTGGTTCAGTTAGAGACCTGTCTCAAAAAGTAAGCTGGAAAGCAACAGAGTAGAACCTGCCTCTGGCTTCCACACTCACACATACATACACAAAACCCAACATATACACACATGTAAAATAAAACTACAGTGAGTTATTTTGACTCAGATTTCTATGAGTCAAAAAATGGATATTTTTTTTTTCTGTTAGACACCCAAGTAGGTACAAGGCATTCATGATAAGGAAGTGCATGTGTAGACTGTATCTTCTAGCCTCTGGTTCTCTTCTTAAAAAGTCACCAGAGCTCATCCATGCGGGCTCTTCTCCAAGGGCATATTCAGTCCTAATCCCTAGCAAAGGTCTGACCTCTGAGCACCACAGCTACATCAAGTTCCTCTTCTCCTCATGATTCACAACAGGGATTAAACCTGGACATGTGTGTCTTTAAGGAATGTTCTCAAACCACATCCAAACAGTAACAGGTTGTCACTTATATTTCTCAGAAATTCCAACGGTGGAGTGGGCCACGTACCTGGAACCTCTGCCAGACTCAAGCTCAACTGAGGATTTAACTCAGGGTCTCATACGTGCCAGGCACATGCTCTACCACCAAGCTGCCTCCCCAAATTCTGATTCATTTGATTGCGATTGTGCAACTTCCATGTAAGAGATATTACATAATATGCTAAGATACTGTGCCACCTGTGACCTGTGTACAGATTTCTGAGTCTGAACTGAAAGATATTTTAGAATTGGCTTTAGAATACTCTCAACGAATCCTGAGCAATAGTTCCTAGTGTTCTTGTGCTCTAAAGACATTTCTTCTATTACCTGCCACACTCATCCTGGCTAGGGCTTTGTTCATGAGCCCCTCTTCACAAATTCTTTCAAGCCAAATATTCTGTATTCACAAGGCAACTCATGTCTCATCTGTCCTTAGCCTTTGCTACCCCAGTATTCTCACTCGGTCTCTCTATCTCTCTCCTCTCTCCCTCCTTCCCTCTCTCTCTAATTCTCTCTGGAAAAGAAGATGCATTTATTTTTATTTTATATGTGTTTTGACTGCATGTATGCCTGTGTACCATGTGCATCCATGGGCCCTTGGAGGCCAGAAGAAAGTGTCAGATCCCCCTGTAATTAGAATTACAAACAGTGTTAGCCGCTGTGTAGGTGCTTGGGAATTAAACCCAAGTCTTGTGTAAGAACAGCCAGTATTCTTTACTGCTGAGGAATCTCTCCAGACCTACTGCTGTTTTCCTAGTCTGTTGTTAGAAACTTGGTTTAACAGGTCCTGTTCTTTCCTGACCTCTTAGCTCAGTCTTCCAGATACTGAACCCTCTTAAGCACTTTCCAGACTCTGCAGTGCCCTGTCAAACATACGAACCATGCTGCAAATAGTAAAATAATTTTGACTCTGATAAAGGGTTTGACTGAATCTGCCTTGGTGACTTTGCAGATTTATCTTGCAAAAGGAAATTCTGTGTGTAGCTAAGGGTCATGATCATCCAGTATGCGCAGATATGCCTGAATTTTGGAGGTTCTAAAGGTAACCCTGAAACCCAGGATTTTCCATAAGAGCCAGTGTGCATTGGATCCTTACCTCTTATCACTGTTTTTGGTCAGTTGGGCACAAACTTACATGTACCTGGGAGGAGAGAAACTCAGCTGAGGAATTGTCTCCATCAGATTGTCCTGTGGGCATGTCTGTGGGGACATTTTCTTAGATGCTAATGATGCCACTGTAGGCAGTCCCACAAAAAGTAGCTGAGAAAGCCAGGGATGCAAGCCAGTAGGTAGCATTTCTTCCTTGGCTTTCCTTGATGCTAAACTATAACCTGTAAGCCAAATATCACCATAGTACTTTCAGGCCAGTGTTTTATTACAGATACAGAAAAGAAAATATGAACATTTCCCCTCTGTTCTTTCCCCAGAGAGCTCCTGTGAGAATAAGCAGGCAGATCTGGTGTTCATCATTGACAGCTCCCGAAGTGTCAACACTCACGACTATGCAAAGGTCAAGGAGTTCATTCTGGATATCCTACAGTTCTTGGATATTGGTCCTGATGTTACCCGAGTAGGTCTGCTTCAGTATGGCAGCACAGTCAAGAACGAGTTTTCCCTGAAGACCTTTAAGAGGAAGTCTGAGGTGGAGAGGGCTGTCAAGAGGATGAGGCATCTCTCCACAGGCACTATGACAGGGCTGGCCATCCAGTATGCCCTCAACATTGCCTTCTCAGAAGTAGAGGGGGCCCGGCCCTTGCGGGAGAATGTGCCACGGGTCATAATGATTGTGACTGATGGGAGACCTCAGGACTCAGTGGCTGAGGTAGCCGCAAAGGCCCGGGACACAGGCATTCTGATCTTTGCCATTGGCGTAGGTCAGGTGGACCTGAACACGCTCAAGGCCATCGGGAGTGAGCCCCACAAGGACCACGTCTTCCTGGTGGCCAATTTCAGCCAGATTGAGTCTTTGACCTCGGTGTTCCAGAACAAGTTATGCAGTAAGTCCTGTGCTCTGTAGTTCATTGTCTTCATGGCCATGGGCAAAGAGAAATGCATCATTCTTTGGTGGACTACACTTTGGCCAAAGGGACAGATGTTAAGCATATAATTATACAAATACAAAAGTAGCCTCAGTTGTTAACAGTGTGATGGCAAGAATTCAGGGCATGTGTTTATAAGATCTATGTAGAGGGAAGGGTGTGTGTGTGTCATCTGTCTGTGTGTGTGTGTCTGTCTGTGTATAGGTGCATGCACTTGTGTGGAAGTTGGAGGAGTATTTACAGGAGTTGGTTCTCCCTACCTTATGGGTCCAGGGAATTTAAACTCAGATCATCAGGCTTGGTGGCAGCTCCATTTACTTGTCAGCCCCAAAGGACATTTAAATTGAAAAGGCTGAATGAGTAAGGCTAGAGTGAAGGTTTCCTCCCATGAGTTTAGCTGACACATTGGCATTCCTGAAATTGGAACATGTGAGCTGGAGTAGAGGAGCAGAAGGCAGAAATCATGAGCGCTTCCCCATGGATGGTGTGGGAGACCAAGGCATTTTTGCTGCGTGATGGTGTGAGCAGTAGATGTTTTGTTAACTTGCCAAAAAAAAAAAAAATGCATAGGAGGGACTGAGATGTGGGCTTTGAAGATTGATCCTTGGAACAGAACAAACGGCAAACCCTTATGATATAGTGCTTAGAGAAAAATGAAACAAGATCTACTAAATTTTTTTAAATTCTTCTAACACAAAGTCTCAGTAACCCAGACTGATTTCAAACACTCTGTGTAGTGGGGAACGGCCTTGGATATTTTTTCTTTTGCTTCTACCTTCCACATGCCAGGATTACAGGTATGTGCCACCGTGACACCTGGGTTCTGTGGGGGCTGAGGAAGCCCAGAGCTTTCTCTGAACAGTCACTCTCCAGCATGCAGGATGTACTTTTGATGTATCTGAAGAAAAAAAAAAAATCCCCTTGTAAGAACTAACTTCAAAAAGCAAAGACTCCATTTTCTCTTGACTCCAGAGTCAACTGATTTACTTAAGAAATCAATGCCACAAAGGAAAAAATAACCTTTTTCCTGAGCAATGACAGTTGGAAACCATTCAGAAGTGCCATTTCTCTGGCGCCGTGGAGAGACTGCATTATTGTGGTGCACCATGGGTTACATCTACTGGAAAACTTCAGTCAGTAGGAACACACTGCAAACATTTTAAAGGTTTATGACTTTAAATGACTTCAGCAGAATTTATATTCTCCCTTTCCTGGAAATATTAAAAAAGAAATTGGTTCTGTAAGACTCTTGACAGCTTCTTCTGTGTACTGGACAGTTTTAATGGAGGAGAGCTTTTTATAAGCACTCTGCATTCATCAGAAAGTGGATGATAAGATAAGACAGGAACTAGGCAACACAAACCACCCCCATGTGCCTGAATGTGGACTTGGGTTTGGAGAACCTTTCTCTGTGGGCTTTAAGGCAACTCAGCAAAATTAAAAGGCTGTTTGGACCCCACCCCCATCATCTTTGTTTAATCTGGAAATTTTAAGAAAACCCTGGTATTATCTCATTCTTTTGTGTGGCCTCAGAAATGAACCCCCTGGGATTACTCCCATCCACTTTGCTGAAATACAGCTGTGCTCCAGGCTCTGTACTGCCAGATTCTGCTGAGCAGCTTCATCAACTATCTTGAAAGGCCAAGGAGGCCCCAGAGCCTCTTTACCAACCACAGCTAAAGACCACAGTAACAAGCATTCGCTAAGTACTTTCCCTTGAGTATGCTCATTTGATGCTCATGAAAACCAGGGAGGCAGGCTGGACACGACCACCCTCCCTTCTAACAGGTTAGCAAGTTTGCTGATTTCAAAGTTCCTGCTCATTCCACCCCTTCACAGGCTGGGAATTATAAATTCCTCTCTTAGGGTGAACCATTTGCTGAGGACAGCCCCTACAGGGCAAGCAACTCTGCTAGGGGATTCACTTGGTGGGGGTAAAATTGGGAAGGGACATATGTGTAGGACAGGACTGCTGTGTGATGCTGGGTAACCCTTCAACCTCCGTTACATCATCTATAAGGTGGGAATTCTCAGGCAGGTGGATGTGGGACCCCAGTAAATATGCATGCACCATTACATCCTGACATACTCGGGATCCACATGTGAGGTGACCAGCTTCACTGCTGGCCTCAGCCTAGAAGTCAGAAAATAGCCGTGAAAATCTTCAGAACTGCAGAGGACATCTCCAGGTTCTGGTAGTCTCTGTTCCTGAAATATTGAATGACAGCCTGATGATCATAGCTGTTACTGTCCTGTTAGATACATTCTGTACACTGTTCCATTTTAGCTGTACTACCAGATAGATATTCTTGTTATGGCCACTCACAAAAGTGGAAACTGAGGCATAGAAAACTATGCAATTCAAATAGCTCCAGAGATTTACAGCCTAAGTGTTTACTCTCCATGCACGAGCCCCAGGATTGGTGGAAAGATGCTCTTATATCTACACCCTCTTATAGAACAATGTGATGGTAGACACAGTGTCTACTGCATACCTAGGAGAGCCATATGGACCAAGCAGCTCATTCCAAAGAGCGCCTGGGTCTGCCTCGGAGCTTCAGGAAAGCCTTTAAAGTGAATCAATAAGATTAATTGCTAACATTTATTGTTATCAATATGTACACATGACTAGAAATGGTAGCATATTTTTCTAATCCATGTACTTGAAGCTGAGGGGCAAGTAGATGGCTCAGAGCATGAAGACCTTAGCATGGAAGTCTGATACCATGATTTCCATCCCCACAACGTACACTCACAAGAAAGCTGGATGCAGTGGTGCAGTGAGGGGCGGAGCCTGGAGAATGGGCAAGAAGCTCCAGAGGAACTAGTCTAGAGTTTATATCAGCTCAGTAGGGACAAGATGGAAGGTGAGAGCCTGTAGTCAGAAATTTCTGACCCTTCCAGGACTTGGTCTGGACAAAGCTCTCCGACCTACCGTCCTGCGCCACTTATAAAGTAATGACTCAGAGGCTTATATTAATTACAAGCCGTTGGGCCCATGACTCAGGCTCATCACTGACTAGCTCTCACAACTTTCTATTAATCTATGTATTGCCATGTGGGTCTGTGGCGTTACCTGTCCCATCACATCTTGCTTCCTTGGGCATAAGCTTGGATCTTCCCTTGACTCTGCCCTTCTCTGTCATTATTTCTGCTTGTATTTCCCACCTGCCTCCAAGCTGTCTTGCATAGGCCCAAAACAGTCCCTTTATTAACCAATGGTAATAAACACATTCACAGCCTACAGAATGACATTCCACATACAGAACCCACTCCTTAAATGCGCCTCTATATAATGCATTGGTGGGGGGGGGGAGAAGGAAGGGAGAAGAAGAGGGATGGAGGGAAAGGGAAGCGTGAGTGAGCACTCATACACACAGGAAAAATAAAGATATATAATGTTTGTAAAGACACTGAAATGGAAGGGTCTAGAGTTTGGAGTTATCCCAGACTACACTGCAAGTCCCAGGCTAACCTGAGCTACAAATAGGAAACTATTTCAAAGATGTATATGTGCCTAAGTGTGTATAATATATGCTTTTTGAGCTCTTAGCATATATAAAATCATTTTACTCATGCAACAAAATGAAAAGTAAGTGCTCTTACGTAATCAAAAACTTAACTACCTTACTCAGCTCTAGGTGGAGAAGTGAGGGGGGGCCAGGTGTCCTCTGGCTCCAAAGCTACAGGGGGCTATATAGAGAGGGTGAACACCATGCTCCAGGCAAAGAATGATGATATCTTAAGTCATGTTTCTATTTTACTTAAAAAAAAAAAAAAAAAAAGTCCTAGTTCTTTAGCTGATTTCACTACCCTACTGAGGGTATGACTCACAGTTGGAAAGTGGTAATGAAGGGCCAGGCTTGGGGACCGGCAGCTACTGTGTGCGTATGAGGGGACAGAGTGTTGGAGAGAGAGCTAACGGATTCTTCTGGCAGGCAAGAATGAAAACAAAGGTAGCTGTGTCCAGATGTACCCAGGTTCGGGAACCACTGTTATGCAGTGACATTGCTGAGGCTCTGGAGCCAGATGTCCTGAGTAAGGATGCTGGCTTTGGCCCTGGTTAGCTGTAAACCTGGGCCCAGCTGCAGCTTTGTGGCTATGGGCAGTGACGTCCCACGGCAGCCACAGCATGGGGAAATTGTGAGATCATGTTCTTAGGCCACTCTGAAGCCCACCAAAAAGACTTAGAGACTGTGAATCAAGGTCCTTTGTCCAAGCTGACCAAATCCCACACATCCTGGCATCCCAGGAGTAGGAAACACTGACCGACTCTCAAGGGTGAAAACCACAAGTGTCTGCCTTCTACAATTTGGGGGCTCATACTTGGGCAGGGCTTTTGGGTAATCTCTCGATGCCTGTTTTGTCACTAGCTGCATGTTGGAAGCCAGGGCAAGGCTGTTTCTACCCTAACACCCTCATCAACTTAGGCACAACTTAGGGCCCTAACAGTGTTGTGAAGGCGCACCCTTCATCAACAGTTCTGGTCCCGTTGTGAGGGGGAAGACAGCCTGCATAGATGCTGACTTACATACTCAGTAATTGCTCCTGCTGATACTCCCAGTCAGTTACACTGAGCAGAATACTCATTTGATCACACGTCTTTAAAAGATATTTTCCTCAAGCAAGCTGGGTATGGTGGTACACATCTATAATCCCAGCACTGGGGAAACTGAGGCAGGAGGGTGGTAACATCTAGGTCAGTCTGAGCTACATAGAAAAACTCCTTTGATAAGTCAAAATAAACAACCCCACCTCAAAAGTTTAGCTGCTTATATTTCTTTTCTTTCCTTTTTTTTCTTTTCTCTTCTTTCAGACAAGACTTCACTGTATAGATCTGGCTTGTAGAACACAAGTCTGCCTGCCTCTGCCTTCTACATGGTGAGATTAAAGGCATGGCCCACGATGCCTGGCTGGGTTCATATTTTATAGTATAGTATAGTATAGTATAGTATAGTATAGTATAGTATAGTATAGTATAGTATAGTATAGTATAATACAATATAATACAATATAATACAATATAATACAATATAATACAATATAATACAATACAATACAATACAATATAATATAATATAATATAATATAATATAATATAATATAATATAATATACTCCCATGGTCTAAGGATGTGCCTCAGTTGACAGAGTGCTTTCTTTGCCCTGGGTTCCATCTGCAGTACTGCATAAAGCCAGGCCTGGTGGTAAGACCTGAGACCCCAGCACTCAATAGACAGAGGCAGGAAGATGAGGCGGCTCAAGGTCAGCCTTGACTGTCATCCAATTCTGGATACCACAAAATAAATAAACATATAAATTAAAAAACCCAAGACAGGTGGTGATGGCTCACACCTTTAGTCCCAACACTTGGGAGGCAGAAGCAGGAGGATTTTTGAGTTCAAGGCCAGCCTGGTCTATAAAGAGAGTTCCAGGACTGCCAGGGCTACACAGAAAAACCCTGTCTTGAAAAACCAAATAAATAAATAAAAATAAAATAAAAACCTAGTCCTGATACTGATTTAGACTAATAATTTGTTCTTAATTAAATTTAAACCTGGTGTTTTGGGGGAATGGCGCTAGTTGGCTGCCATAGTTCGGCGTCTCAGTGGAGGAGGCAGGCATCACTTCCTCTTTAACAGCACAGCACGGGCCTGTCTTAGAGATGAGAAGGCACAAGGCCCAGATGCACACAGAGGCATCAGCACTCAGCCATAGGATATCCACAGACATACTATTTTTATTTCATTCAGTAAAAATGTTTGAGATTCTTTTGATTGAAAGTGACGGAAATTCAAGTCGAGTTGGGTCTAGTGGGAGCCAATCCTGGAAATAGCTTCATGCCTTCTAGGGAACTCGTTTGAGCATGCTCAGCACAACACTGAAAGATTAGAAACCACCTCCACTCTGGCCAACAGGTAAATGTCTAAGTAAGATGAAAAATAGCCAGTGGGACAATGGGCAAGGAGAGCAGAATCCAGGTAGACCAGCTGACATGATCGCAATCACAAGGCTGAACTGGAGCTCACATGTGAGATCAAATCTCAGGTAGAATTAGTTTTCATCGTTCAAGGTGATTTTGCTCTGTGAAGTTACTGTAAGCACTGAATTAATCATTTCATGGCAAAAGAAAAGTATCAGGCTGGTTTTGCTTGATGTTGTTTATGTGTATGAGTGTTTTGCCTGTATGCATGTCTGTGTACCACACATGTGCCTGATGCCTGAGAAGGCCAGAAGAAGGCATCCAATCCTCTAGAACTGGAGTTTCAGGTGGTTGGGAACAACCATGGTTGCTGGGAATTGAACTAATTGAACGCTGGAAGAGCAGCCAGTGCTCCTAACTGCTGAGCCATCTGTCTATCTCAGAAGCATGGTGTTTTATTTTACAACATTATCTATTCTTATATCTCTGTCTACCTATTGACTTGGGTTTTCATTCAACATTAGTCACAATTTTTATCTGTATCAACTCTAGAACTGTACTTTACAGGTTCCAAAATTTGCTCTAATTTCAAAGATATTAAAATAAGAGGCCATATCCATCTGATCCTCATTATTCACAGATTCCATCTTTGTGAAATCACCTCATGCTGAAGTGTACTTGTAACCCAGGATCAATGCACTCAGCACTTTCAAAGGCATCCATTGAGTTTCTGAGAGACAACAACGTTTCCCGGATTTGGGCAGCCTCAACTGGGCTGAACAAGGCATCAGTGTTTCATAAAAAATTGTTTTCCTAATCCAGGCAGCACTATACTTTTTATATTTTTGTGTGTTTTATTATAGGTAATTTTCCTGTTTAAAATGCATTAAGCATTTCCCAGACATTGAGCACTGTGCTGGCCACTTTATCAAATTAGTTCAGTTGACCCTCACAAGGCCCTTATGAGCTTGGTGCAATGTTTGTCTTTATTTAATATAAAAGATTAAAATTTTCTCAGGGTCACAAAAAGGTGACCTAGTTCTGCCTGTAGTAAAAATGTTGAATTCAGCCCACAACTTCCCTTATGTGCTTTGTATCCTAACGGGAGCTAAAATACAGTTATGAGTTCAAACCAATATGTTCTAAGCTGTGCTGTTATAAAATAAAAGTTTCATTAATCTATCTCATGTATTTCTATCTATCTTAGAGTTTCTATTCCTGTGCTAAAATGCCATGACCAACAGCAAGTTACAGCTCCCAGGTCTCTTCCATCACTGAAGGAAGTCAGGCAGGAACCTGGAGGCAGGAACTGAAGCAGGGGCCATGGAGGGTGCTGCTCACTGGCTTTCTCCTCATGGCTGCCTCAGCTTGCTTCCTCCCTCCCTATCTCCCTCTTTCTTTCTTCCTTTCTGTTGTTTCAAGACAAGGTCTCACTATGTAGCCCTGGCTATCTTGGAACTCTTTATGTAGACCAGGCTGGCCTCAAACTCACAGAGATCTGCGGCCTCTGCCTCCTGAGTGCTGGGATTAAAGGTGTGTCTCACATCTGACACAGCCTTGCTTTCATACCGCATGACCCACAGAGATAGGCCCTCAGACCACTCAGCCATAAGAAAACACTCCACAGGCCAGTCTGGTCGGGGTGTTTTCTCAGCTAAGGTTCCCTCTTCCCAAGTGACTCTAGAGTGTGTTGGTTTGATATAAAACCAGCCAGCATGCTTGGCCACGACATTTCTTACCTAGATGTAAAGAGGTGTGTATTAAAAGTAGTTCTTGGCAGCTGAGGTGGACCACGACTCCCCTACTTACTGGATAAACAAGGTCACTCTTGAATGTCCCTTTTACTGTACAAGCTTCAGAAAGCTATTTTCTCGGTTGGACATCTTTTGTTTATAAGAACACTTATGTAGTGTGCTCTGTTAACACCAATGCCTGTTAATTTTAAATATGCTCAAATTGTACTCATATCAAAGACATAAATTGAGATGTTAAAACAACAAGAATTGTATGAGCTCCAGACAGATTTATTTAAGAATCTATGTATCTGAAGCTTATATACTTTCAGAAACTAAATGCAGAAATATTTAAAATTGGGACACAAAAAATCATGGCATTATGAAACATTTAAATGCATTGTTATCCCAAATGTTTTATACTTATTGTGGACTTAAAAGTACATCGTTCTTAGGATTTATGCTCCTGGGAGATTGTGGGTTCTTTAACACAGCCTTATTTAATCAGTAGCTTCCCCCCAACTCCACTTCTGATTCCAACTGACATTCTGGAATCTGATGTTTCTGCCTGTCAAATGGTGTCATTAAATTGAACCTGAAATTTCTGGATTTCTAGATCCAGAACCAAACAGGTATCAGCAATTTATGTGGCTCAGCTTAACATGGTTCCCCTTTCGCCTTGCGTGGTCCTTTATTTACTCGTTGCTGACACATTTTTTCAGAATCTGTCAACTTGAGCAGTGACCCTCGCTGCTGACAGGGACTACAGCTCGCTTCTCTTTGGGTTCAGCCTTCTTCATAGGCTCCCAAAGCACATTTGCTGGACAGCATGAAGAAGTCAAGGTCACTATTCATTTTCTTTGTCTTCCTTTGCAGCGGTACACATGTGCAGCGCCTTGGAACACAACTGTGCCCACTTCTGCATCAACACACCCGGCTCATACACCTGCAGGTGCAAGCAAGGGTACATTCTCAACACCGATCAGAAGACTTGCAGAAGTAAGGCCGCTTGGCGGATCTGTCAGTACTGCTTGCTCTTTAGCTAGGTTTGTCTTATTCACCCAGACTTCCTCTCCCAACCTACTTGCCACCTCCTCAAGGCTGGAAACAGCCTTTGTATTTTCAGGTAGTTTTCCCCACCCACCATCACAGTGCCCAAGCCTGGTGCATAGTAGGCCATCAGGCAGTGTGTGAAAGGTTGAGATGCGCTATCAATCCTTCACCTCTTTACTGCTTCTTGGAGGAAGCTACCCAAGTGTCTTTCCATCCTGACTTTACTAGCTGAGCCCCGGGAGCTGCCTCTGTTTTATCCTCTTCCCAAAGCATGGTCTTAGGATGGTATTCTGGAAGTGATTATGCACACTCCGTTTTAGAGGTGTGCAGATCTGGCCATCGGTGAGAGACATCTTATCGTTTTCCTAATTTAAAAAAAAAATGACAAATAGATACAAAGAATTTATTTTGTTCTTCTCTGGCCTGGGTCCCCAAACTAGACAATAGACTGATATTTAAGCCAGCAGAGGTACCCTGGCCCTTCATGGACAGAATTAACCATACATGAGTGAGTGTGTGCCAACCACAACAGCTGACTGGATGAGGCCTGCGAGGCCTGAGAGGACCCACTACGAGGAAGAAAACAACTCTAAGTCTGACGTATAGTTCATGCATGCAGTGCACACTTGTTGTTATACCTCCTGGCCCACAGTCAAGGGCTGGTAGGAAGCAGTTGCAAAAATGACCGTAACTAGCATGGCATTTACAGAGCCAAACCAGGTAACATTTTTCTTCTCATTTTTCAGTTGTAACACCAAGTGGTTGATGGAGGGGCCTCCCGTCCCCTGATATTAAAGTCCTATCTGTATGCCTTTCTATTCTGGGCCTCCAAAGACAAAAGAGCTTTGTGCTCACAGGCTCCTCTGTGACTCCCAGGCTCAGCTGAGTCACCTTCATCTTTCACTGAGATCTCTGACACTTCTTTGGTTTCCACAGCAAAATGTAGTCACAGCAAATGCTCGTGGGTTTAATAAAACTTACTGAAGAGCCAGGGGAGCCTGGGAATGGTCATCTAGAATCATCCCACACTGTTCAGCAAACAACTTGAACATCTCTTGGTCGCTCTGTCCTCTTCAGGTCCGTTCAGACATCTTGCCTGCACCCTTCCTATCCCCTCCCCCCTTTAAGGAACAACAAACATTCTGTGTCTCATGACCCATGCTTGGCTGGGATCTGGGAAGCTGCTAATGTCCTTTTTTTCATGGGCTGCCTTAACCATGCCAGACAAACTCTGACACCAATTTTGGTGGAATTCGGGTGTTAGTGGTTTGAAGAAAATAGTCCCAAAGGCCGTGGTACTATTAAGCAGTGTGGCCTTGTTGGAGGAAGCGTGCCACTGTGGGGGCTGGCTTTGAGGTCACGTTTGCTCAAGCGTCCTTCATTGTGACTGTCAGATGATTTCCTATTACCTGTAAGATATAGCACTCAGCTCCAGCACCACATCTGCCTGCAGGCCTCCATTGGGATGATAACAGACTGAACCTCTAAACTGTGAGTGAGCCACCCTGATTAAATGTTTTCTTTATAAGAGATCCTGTGGTTATGGTCTTCATAGCAATAAAAACCTTATCTAAGACATAAATAATTAAATAAATCTAAAGTGCTCCCCTTTTTTTGGCTTCATAAGTGCCTTTGCCAGTCCTGCCTGGGCCCAGTTCCCCCTTGCCTTCAGCCTGGGGGAAGTGTAGAGCTTCCTGGGGGAAGGAGCTGAAGCAAGCTTCGTCTAGGGCTGCAGCATCAGGAGCTTGAAGCAGAAACTACCGGGTGAGGGACTGGAGGATCCTAGTCCTAGATAAAGGAAGGGCAGGACCTTCAGCAGTGACTCCGAGAGACTCTGACTCTGCAAGGTCAAACTTCCTCTTCTCCTCCCCCTCCTCCCCCTCCTCCCCCCCATCTCCCCTTCCCCCTCCTCACCTCCCCCTCCTCACCACCTCCCCCTCCTCACC
Source organism: Phyllotis vaccarum (assembly GCA_033318265.1). Classification (NCBI taxonomy): domain Eukaryota; kingdom Metazoa; phylum Chordata; class Mammalia; order Rodentia; family Cricetidae; genus Phyllotis; species Phyllotis vaccarum. The sequence continues at coordinate 1,586,499 of JARWLC010000001.1, forward strand.
TCCCCCTCCTCACCTCCTCCCCCTCACCTCCTCCCCCTCCTCACCTCCTCCCCCTCCTCACCTCCTCACCTCCTCCTCCCCCTCCTCCCCCCCATCTCCCCTTCCCCCTCCTCACCTCCTCCTCTCCTCCTCACCTCCCCCTCCTCACCACCTCCCCCTCCTCACCTCCCCCTCCTCACCTCCTCACCTCCTCCTCCCCCTCCCCTTCCCCCTCCTCACCTCCTCCTCCCCCTCCCCTTCCCCCTCCTCACCTCCTCCTCACCTCCCCCTCCTCACCTCCTCCCCCTCCTCTCCTCCCCCTCCTCCCCCTCCTCCCCCTCCTCCCCTTCCTCACCTCCTCCTCTTTCTCCTCTTCCTCCCCTTTTGGCTTTTCAAGAAAGGGTTTCTTGTGTAGCTCTGTCCTGAAACTTACTTCATAGACCAGGCTGGCCTTGAACTCAGAGATCCATCTGCCGCTGCCTCTCAAGTGCTGAGATTAAAGACCACTGCCTGGCTCTCTTTGTTCTTTTTTTTTTTTTTTAAGATTTATTTATTTATTTTATGTATGTGAGTGCTCTATCTGCTTATACACCTTTGTGCCAGAAGGGGGCATCAAATCCCACTATAGATGGTCGTGAGCTATCGTGTAGTTGCTGGGAATTGAACTCGGGTCCTTTGGAGGAGCAGCCAGTGCTCTTATCCGCTGAGCCATCTCTCCAGCCCCTCCCCCTTTTTTTCTTTGTTCCTTTTTACAAAATGTTTTTTTTATTTTATGCATTTAGGTCTTTTACCTACATGAATGTTTGTGCACCATATGCATGCAGTATCTGTGGAAGCCACTAGAGGGCGTTAGATCCTCTGGAACTGGAGTTACAGATGGTTGTGAGCTGCCATGTGGGTGCTGGGCGCCAAACCTGGAGTCCTCTGCATAGACAAGTGCTCTTAATGTCGAGCCATCTCTTCCTTGTCCCAAAAGCTGATTGTTGTTTGTACATCTGAGTCATAGAGGCCAGAGTTATTTCCCCTATGAGCTGTGTTACAGGTGGTGTGAGCCATCTGACCTGGGTGCTGGGAACTGAACTCAGGTCTTCTGCAAGATCAGTGTGTGTTATTAGCCTCTAAATGGTCTCTCTCAACCTCTTTTCTTTTTTGAAACATGGTTTCACCGTGTGAGTGAAGCTAGAACTCTCCATCCTCCTCCTGGTACTGGAATTGTAGGTCCCCATCGCTGAGTCTGCCTTCAGGTCTGGAGTTTCTAGGAGCTCTGCTCTATTGCTGTTGCCCCTCAAGGTCCTGTAACCTTAGGCAGTGAGGACCTGGGAAAAATGGGAGAGCTGAGGTATGGCTCAGCCTTGTCCTCTGCCCAGCCTGTAGTTTCTCTAAGGCTGTTAACTATCCCCTTCAGCAACAGAGGCAAATGTACACACTTGATCTAGTCAGGGCAAATCCAGCTGACTCAGTGCATTTCTTAAATGGAGCTTGTGAGACAAACGTGGCCACTGTAGTTTGGATCCAGACATTAGAATCTTCTGGCTGTAACTTTCTCAACCGTACTTGGTTATTTAAACTCTTTGACCCTCAATTTTCTCACTTACTGAATAAGACCGATGGTCACAAGTTAGAACCTAACCTCTTTGATAGATCACTGAGCCCCTGTGCACAGTCTCTGGGATAACAAAGCTAACTAAGCACCAGAGCCCTGTTAACACCCTGCCTGTACTGTGGATACCAGTACAACTTGTCCAGGCCTGGGATGAAATGAGACACAACTATGTCTCACTTTTATTATCCTGTTCTGAATGTAGCTGGATAATCTCCCAGTTAAAACGGAAGGTGGATTTCCTGAAGCACCTCCTGTTCTCTAAGAAATGCTTGCCACTCACTCTTTGCTGTGCTCACCAGTGGGTCCCATGTCTTTTTATTATTGTCAGAAGTCTCTGTACATGGAAACATACTAGGTAACATGCAAAGTACTAGAAACCAGTGATAAGAGAGGAGCTCGCTTGCTTACATGGGAGGGCTAAAAAAAAAAAAAACTACCATAATTGCAGTTAACAACCAGTGCAGCCCTTGCTCTGTGCACAGAACGTGAGCTTAATTCTAACCCCTGCTACTCTCCAAGTATTCAACTCATGCCAGGAGCTCCCTGCGAGCTTTATCTCTTGTTTTGTGTAACCCGTATCTCTGCCTCCAGCACTGGAATTACAGGTGCTCTCCAACATGCTGCATTGTGCCTGGATGCTGGGCATCTAAACTAAGATATTACTCTAATGCAGCAAACAGTTTATCCACTGAGCTAAGATGCAAAATTCTTTACAGAAGTTTAGCAAGTAGGACCCAACCATACTATATATAAAAGTGAAAAAATATCAAGAGCAAACACGGTTTAGCCCATCAGTGCAAGGTTGGTTTAACATTCATAGGTAATCAATATAATTCACTGTATTAACACACTAGAAAGGAAATGATCTTAGAAGATGCAGAGAGAGTGTTGATAATATCAAAGTTCATTCCTAACAAAGCGCTCAGTGACTAAGACCGACGGGGAAATGACTTTTACCTGATAATCAGTAATTTCTAGAAAAGCCTACAGTGGCCATTGCACTTAAGGTGAGGAGATAAATTCCTGTCTGAGATGAAAACAGAGGGATATAATGAGGACTCACCATTTTTAACAGAATGGCTCTGGGAGCCTAACTAGTGTAATAAGGAAGGAAAACAAATTTAGAAGTCACACAGATTAGAAAGGAATAATAAAGCTCTCTTTACTAGATTCTGTGATTGCCTATGTAGAAAACTTTTAGTATGAGGTTTCTGGCCCAGACTTTCCAGCCTAACCTCAAGGTCTAGGCCCACAGACCCGCAGTCCCGCAGTCCCACAGAGACACACAGATGCTTCCAATAGTTTTAGGCTGAATCAGCCAAAGGCTTAGGCATATCACTTGCTAGCTCTCTACCCTTCATCTAACCCATGTCTCTTGTTCAGCCATGTGGCTCGCTCGGTACCTTTCTTTAGAGCTGCATGGTTGTCCTCTGCTTCCTGTGGCTTCTCTCTGGTGCTCTCTCTGGTCCTCTTCTGGCATTCTGCTCTCAGAGATTTTCTTAGTCTGGTAGCCCCGCCTACACTTCCTGCCTGCCTTTGGCCAATCAGCTCTTTTTATTAAACCAGTGGGTGGGACAATTATTTACCACGAAACAACACAATGCCCCCACAGAAAACTAACTGAGTCTTCTCCTCAAAGCTACTAAAACTAATAAATAAGTTTAGTAAGACCACAAGCTCAAAAGGTCTACAATTACTTTATTGTATTTCTGTACACTGGTAACAAAAATCAGTATCTTAAAATACTGTGTAAACTAGAATAAAATATAGGTTGGGGCAAATGTTTAAAATGAGCATCATTTTTCCATTGAAAAGGATAAGAAGTTTCTGAGATAAACTAAGGACCACCTGTTATATTTTAGAAGTTGTTCGAGAGAGACCTTGGTGGGTGGGAGCCAGAGATCCCCATGGTGGGTAAGGGCAGAGATGCTGTGCAGACAGCCCCCCACAGTGAGTAAGGGGCAGAGATGCTGTGCAGACAACCCCCTCACAGTGGGTAAGGGGCAGAGATGCTGTGCAGACAGCCCTCCCACGGTGGGTAAGGGGCAGAGATGCTGTGCAGACAGCCCCCCACGGTGGGTAAGGGGCAGAGATGCTGTACAGACAACCCCCCCACGGTGGGTAAGGGGCAGAGATGCTGTGCAGACAGCCCCCCACGGTGGGTAAGGGGCAGAGATGTTGTGCAGACAGCCCCCCACAGTGAGTAAGGGGCAAAGATGCTATGCAGACAGCCCCCCACGGTGGGCAAGGGGCAGAGATGCTATGCAGACAGCCCCCATGGTGGGTAAGGAGCAGAGATGCTATGTAGAGAGCCCTTCCAAGGCAGTAATGGCAGATGGGTGTTGAGAGAAAGACACACTTGCAGATGGGTGCTCACATGAAAAGCTTTGTTAGGGGAGTGGAGAGGGGAAGAGGAAAGACAGACAGACAGACAGACAGACACCAAGGTGCATGCTAACTCTGGTGAAGGGAGTGAAAGGAAGAAAGCAAAGGGGTAGGGGTCTTTTCCTTTTAAAGGGGGCTTCAGTAGGATGATGTCATCAGGATGATAGGTAGGCCAGGCTGCATGAAGTAGGTCTGAATACTAGCACCTACACAAATGGTAGAATATATTTATCATGGGTTAGCATATTCAGTATGGCTAAGAGGTTAATTCTTTCTAAATTAATGTACAGATTCAAAGTGATTGCCATCAAGACCCTTGTCAACTTATCTTTTTTAAAAATATACTTGGTTTAAACATATATATAAAACTTAGTAAATCCAAGAGTTAAAACAGTCCATTCTCATTTTTCCTGACAGTCACAGTGAAGTCCCCATGACACTGAATCACCAAATAGTAAGTCTTTGCTCCTAGGGTAAAGGTAGGGTCACAGCATTCATCAATAAATGCATAACCTTGTTTTGTCAACCTTCCCTCCTTCCTTCATCAACTGAGAGCAAATGTTTTGAGGGACTTGGTATTTTTGCTACTCTACAATGTGTCTGTAAATGGTAGAAAACAAAAAATATTGATTTGGAGATATAAGTAAATTTTTAGCAAGTAGGAAAATTCACAAATATGTAGTCTGTGAAGAAAGTGCATTTGATCAAAACTTTGAAAAAAATAAACAGAATTGTAGGTTTGAAGCTACCTGATTTCAAGACTATTTACAAAGCAAAATATAATCAAAACAGTATAATACAATCAAGACTAATTTTTTTATTTTACAATGCAGCAAAACTTTTATTTTAAGGTAATATAGTCTTGATGTTAAGATAAACACTTAGACAATTAAAATAGAATACACAGTGCATAAATAATTCTTGATACATATGATGAAATAATTTTTTGAGAAGGGCATAAAAGCAATCCAGTGATAAAAGAATATGTTTTTTTTAAAAGTTACAGCAAAAATTTTGGATATACACGCATAAATATGTATATAATAGCTAACCATTATGCCAAACAATTCAAAGTCGATTTCAAGACAAACATAATAATAAATACTATTAAACATCTAGGTGAAAATACAGGGAAATCTTAGTGACCCTAGATTTGGCAAGAATTTCTTAAGACATTAAAATAAAAATATCAACAAACTATGAAAATTAAAATGTGATCTTTGAATCATATCACTACCTAAAAGAAAAGGCAAACTAGGCTGGAATAAAATACTTTCAAAACATCCAACCAAGGATTTCAGCATACATAAACCAGACAAAACAACCCAATAAAAACAGACAAAAAATTTGAGTAGACACTAAACCGAAGTAGGCATAGAATTGGTGGTGTAGCTCAGTGGTGGAGTTTCTGTACAGTGTGTATAAGACCCTGGGTTCAATCCCACCACTTAAAATAAAACGAAGAAGGCGTATGGATAATGGAAAAGCTCACGAAAGGATGCTCACTACAAGCTCAGAAAGTGTGAACTGAAACCACAGTGAGGTACAACTACACACTCACTAGACTACATTTTAAAAAGATCTTATTTTATTTTTATTTGTTTGTGTGCATACCCTTGGAGACCACAAAACGGTGTCAGAGCCCCTAAAGCTAGAATTACAGTCAGTTGTAAGTCACACAACATGGGTCCTGGGACCTAAGCTCAGGTTCTCTGAAAGAACAGCAAGCACTTTTAACCACTGAACCATCTCTCTAGCCCTAGAATTTAAGGAGAGATTGACACAGTCAAAACCTGGAACATTCACATCCTGTATCTTAGTTACTTTTCCATCTGTGATAAAACACCACATCCATGGCAATTTGTTTAGAAGCGTTTATTGGGGGCTTACAGTTTCAGAGGGTAAATTATAGTTATAGTCTACGGCCATCATGTTGGGAAGCCTGACAGAAAACAGGCAGACATGGCAATGGAGCTTGATCCACAAGCAAGAGGCAGAGAGAAGTAACTGGGGATAGGATGGGCTTTTCAAACCTCAAAGCCAGCTCCCAGTGACACACTTCCTCCAACAAAGCCATACCTCCTAATCCTTCCTAAATACCAGCTGAGGACCAAACATTCAAACATATGGATCTATGGGGTCCATTCTCATTGAGACTACCACATACTGCTGGTAAGAATGTGAAATGTACCATTTTAGCATTTTTTTTCCTAGCTTGAATGTGTACCTAATATGACCCTACCATTCCACTTTAATATTTATCCAAAAAAGTGAATTATGTCTAAAGATTTGGACGCAAACATTGATACCCTCTTTCCTTGTAATAATCCTACACTGGCAACAATTCACATGTTCCACATTGGGTGAATGTAGAACACATTATGCTCAAGCACGCACTGTAATACTACATAGTAATGAGGAATGAATTCCACAGGCAGCAGCCAGTGTGTCTCAGTATAACTCTGCTACATGAAAGTAGCTAGATGTTAAATGGAATACTTGCTGTGTAATTCCATTTCTATAGAATTTTAGAAAATGTCAGAACTGGGCACCAGATCTCATTACAGATGGCTGTGAGCCATCATGCGGTTGCTGGGAATTGAACTCAGGGCCTCTGGAAGAGCAGTCAGTGCTCTTAAATGGCATCTAATCTACACTGGCAGAGGTCAGATCAGTATTTGCCCTGGGACCAAGAGGGTGAATAAAGAACTTATTTGGGGGTATATTATGTTTGCTATCTTGATTATACTGATAATGTGTAGATGTGACCAGTTTCTCAGTTTATACTCTCTATTATTTTTTTTATTGAGATGAGTACTTCCCGTGTCTCATATGCACAGTTCTACATCAGCCTCCAGGGTGCAGGGGTAAACTTCCACAGTTGTTGGAGATTGTAGTTTATGTAATTTGTTTATACTGACTGCAAGTCAATAAAGCTAGCATCTGTAGTCAGAGAAGGTGAGCGGTGCTCAGACAAAATGCTACAATAAAGTGGGATTATAGGAAGAGCCTTGGAACGAGACTGGATTACTTACATGGAAAAACTTACTTGAGGTTCTGAGGGGATCAGAAAAGGAATGTGTGAGCTGGGACAGGATGGAACAGTTGGAAACTCAAACTGAGTTCCAACTGTGTCTTTGACTGAAGGGCTGGACATGTGTGTCAAGGGCAAAGTTGCAATTAGTCCTGCATATTAAAATCACAGTTGGATCTGACAATTAATGTATGTTCTGTGCTGGAAGGCAGAAGATGCAAATATGTCATCCATTTAATCTTTCCCTATGGCCTCCTTTCTGTGGGCAGGCACTCTTGCTGGACATTTCTCTTGTATATGTGGGACTTAAGAAACTACCATTTTAGCTTCTTTCATGCCCCCACATGTAGCACAGGATATGATTCTGATCAGTGTGCATTCCCTATGCCTGCAGAATTAGCTAGAGCCCAGCTAATTTGTCCCAAGGAGGTCTTTATGACATAAAGTAGAGTTGGAGGGTGAGCAATGACATTGAGACTGACTGATTTCTTCACAGAAGAAACATTATTTTTGAGAGCAAACCATGAAGTTCGGGAGCTAAACCACCCAAGTGCCTAGAGAATAAAGATTATTGCTAAAGGGAAAGCCTGGGCTGCACATACTTGGTGGGTACCGACCTTTGAGAGGGTTCAGTGCTGCATCCGGCTGAAGTGAACCAAGCCAGGTGAGGGACGTCGAGGTTAAATCAGCACTCAGGAGTCATCAGGTTCCATCATCCAGGATCACCAAGAGAGAGAGCGAGTGACCCGAGCTTTATTCAACACACCCTTTTATATCTCTCTAAATACTTCCACCTGGCCATCCCACACCCAAGGTCGTGGAAAGTCCGGTGACTATACCACCTGAGGTTGAATTTTCCACAGGCACAATTCTATGCATACAATCCAGCCTGATGCCAGGAACCAACAGTTCAGGGAAGGTGAGGTCAGAGTGAGTGCTGGAGCAGTTCACAGGCATGGGGAGAGTCAAGCATAGGAGAGTGAACATGACAGGCGGACACACACACACACACACAACCTGCAGTAGGTAGGGAGGGTGGCTGCAGAAGCCACACACTGACTCAGCTGCTGCTTAGGACACCTGTATATGCTCAGAACACGTGCTGAGAAGCGTGAATCCTGCTGCCCAGCTTCCTAATCCTGACTGCTGAGCCAGGAGTTTAGAGCCTGCCATGCCTTTTGCTTCTGGCTGTCTCAGGGCAGAGCTGAAAACTGAAGACATCTGGGGCAAATAAATAAATAAAGTCCCATGAGAGAGTTGAACTGACTAAACTCGAAGCAATAGCTTTGGAAGAATCCAAAATGGGAGATGATGTGGAACTTCGTGCTACTTCTCAGTGTCGCAGTCTCCAGAGGCACCAGACTGGCCTCCCACAGGGTCCACAAACCACCCGTGGATTCTAATGTCCGTTCCATCTTAAAGCCTTTTGGCCTTCGTTAGGAAGCCCCGAATATGTCTGTGTATCAAGACCCATAATGATGTGATAACTTTGGAAATTGAAAAGCACAACTATCACATGATGGGAATATTATTTCATTGATTACTTCAGTCGGGGCCTTTTTTTATTTCTTTAATGTATATGTATGTTGCCTATGGCTATGTCTATACATCACTTTGTGTACTTGGTGCCTGTACAGAGATCACCAAGTCTCCTGGAACTGGAGTTATAGCTGTTTGTGAGTTACCATGGAGGTTCTGGGATGTAGTAAGACGTTTCTAGCCCATCTAGCCCTGAGATCCAGACCAGCCCTCAGCCAGCCCAGCTGCCATTTGGCCCCAAGAAATCACAAAAGGCTTATATTAATTACAAACTGTTTGGCTTATGACTTAGGCTCATTATGAACCTGCCCTTACAACTTAGTTCAGCCTATTTATATTCATCTGTGTCTTGCCACATGGCTTGTGGCTCACCTGTACTCCATTAACATCTTGCTTCTTGAGAGGCTGAGTCGAATCGCTCATGACTCTGCCCTCCTTCCCCTGTATCTATGCTTGGATTTCCTGCCTGCCTCTAAGCTGCTTTGCCATAGGCCAAAACAGTTCCTTTATTATCCAATGGTAATTCACAGCTACAGAAAGACATCCCATATCACTGGGTCCTCTGAAACAGCACTGTCCTTTAATCTCTGAGCCATCACTCCTGGCCTTTACTTGGGTTTTCCTGTTTTGTTTTGGAGACCTCCCATAATCCTCGCTCTCCTTACCCCCATAGAAACCCAGAATCATGCAAGTTAATAGGACAATTGATTCAATGATGAGAAGAAAGGAGCAGGCCCAGCTGGGGCTTGCAGGAGAGGGAAGCTTTGTTTTCTCTGGGACTTTGGGTTCATTTTGTTTCTTTCAGTGGAGAATCGCAAGACTGATGACTCACATTTACTGTTGAGTCTTAAAATCCAAACTGCAGCTGTCAAAATAAGATTAGAGCCTTCAGGCTGAAATAAAGGGAATGGGGGAATGGTCCCCAGAATGTGGGCTCGGGTTTGACCGTTGTAGCTCTCTAATCCAGGGGTGAGTTTTTGGGTTAGGCGGGCAGAGCCTCCAGTGTGGCCCGTAGAGTGAAATCACAGCTGTGGTAACTCTTCTCTCTTTCTGTGGTAAACAGTTTCTCATGTCAGCATCTTGGGTTAAATGATAGGAGGAAGTATTTAAAAACAAAACAAAACACTAGAGTGGGTACCTCACTGAAGCTGTTCACTTGCTTTAACTGCAGAGGAGAAATCAAGTGCTGCGGTTTGTCTAATGTTCTAAAACATCTATTAAAGCCCTTTGTGGTGTTAGCCAAGCAGCCACAGTCTCTGCCTCAGGCTCCCCTCCTTCAGCTAAGCAGTCTGGGCTGAGAGCCAGCACGAAGATCTGGATATGAATGAAGGGAAACTTAAATCCGGGGTGCATGTGACCCTCTGGGGAGACTCCAGGGATGGAGTTCAGCACAGCCTCGAGGCTCCTAGCTAGCACGCCCTTACTAATTGATTTCACCTGCACTTGCAATCAGCCATTCTAGTAAATTCTCTAGGACCAATGAGAGACAGGCTAGTTTTGCTGACTGTGTGGTAATAGTTGCCTCCTGGCACAGTGGAGCTTGCATTCGGCCAGATCATTTATTACAGGCTTTGAAACACCAATGTTTCTGTATCTGATCAACTTAGCAGACCAAACTTAGCCAAAGATACTTTTAAAATATTTTGTAAATGTAATATCCATGTCTGAATCGTCCCTAAGTATCTAATAAAATGAAGCTGTCTTTATGGAATTGTGACTTGGGCAAATCTTGTTTCTAAGGTCATACCTGTGTCAGGCAGACCTTTCTCTACCCTGCCTCAGGACAGGAAATGTTCTCTACTGTCACTCTGGGCTGTGTGCTTCTTCATCTATTATTACCTCCTTTAACTCTGCACAGACGGTGCTGTTTACACTTGCTTATTTCACATCCTCATGAAAGCTGCTTCTTGAATATCATTTGCTGAAGTCTTCCAGCTAGGCCACCTGCTTGCCTCACACCTTGCTTTCCTGAAGAAACATAACTGCCATGCTCCAGTGGTGACTCCCGCATGACTCTGTTTCCATGTCATCTCTTCAGAGCTTTACACAAAGTCACCTCAACAAAACTCCTTTCTTCATCACATTGTTTAAAGGGCTATCCTTAAACATCCTGCCTCCCTTACAAGGTCATGTTGGTCCCTCATCCGTGATGTGCTTTCTAGGCAGAAAGGCTCTGGCTTGTAGAGTCTGCCAGTTTCCCTGGTGCAAACACTCCCACCAGGCCATTTCAAGCTACCCGTGTAGTTCCTTGGGATGCAGAATTGGGAAGAAATGCCTGTCAGCTCTTCTGGATATGCTGACTTCAACACATCAATGAATTCCTTACTAGACTCTCAGCTTGTGATGGTAGGGAATTTCTTTCTTATGTTTTTCTTGATCTGTTTGATTCATTATTATTTTCCTTATGCAATGAAAAATTTCCTGGATGAACAAGTAGACTAGTTCTGTCATTCAGAAATGTGCCAGGCACTATGCTAGATAGTTGACCTGAGTCAAGCAAACACTCATGAGGACATGTCTGCCCTGCGTGACAGGTTATGCCATTTACAACGGAGGGAAACGTAAGAACTAGGTAGGCCAGGAGGAGTGTGAACATTTGAGGGAAGAAGAACAGCACATTCAGAAGTCCTGGGGCAAGAGGACAATACAGATGCAGACTCAGCAGCACAAGCTAAGACTGTAGAGGAGCTGGGTGGTTTGGCTGTTGTGCTAGAGCACCAGGAAGCATTGTTCTGGAAGTCTGGACAGACACCTGAAGACCAGGTAACAGATTACTATCATTGCTGAGCTGACCCTGGATCCTCTTGGCAGGAGAAGTAAGGAACAGTAGCAAAGAGTCTTAGAGTTTCTATTGCCGTGAAGAGACACCATGACCATAACAGCTCTTATAAAGGAAAACATTTAACTGGGGCTGGCTTACGGTTAGAGGTTTAGTCCATTACCATCATGGTGGGAAACATGGCAGCCAACATGGTGCTGGAGAAGGAGCTGAGAGGTCTGCATTTTGATCCACAAGCAGCAGGAGTCTCAGCAGCTTGAGCATATGAGACCTCAAAGCCCGCCCCCCAGTGACACACTTCCTCCAACAAGGCCACACCTCCTAATAGTGCCATTCCCTGTGGAGGCCATTTTCTTTCCAACACCAGATGTACCAAAGAGGTGATTGGATCTGAAGGATATAGAAGAGGGGGGATACTCATGACTTCCAAATTTCTGTGACATCCTCTGCTAATCTTAAAGGAAAATTAAAGATCAAACATAGTTTGATCCAAACACCAAGGGATTGTTCACACTCCCGAGTATTGGTTCAGTGCCTCACTGAGCTTACAGCCCATGTAAGAAGAAATTAAAGCACCCCAAAAGTCTGTGTTTGGGTGACATAGATGTGGATTTATTTATCTATCTACAGATACTTGTTAAGCATCTCCAATGTGTCAGGCCCTGTAATGGGTACAAGGCATGTATCAGATCGACACAGATTCCCTACCTATCATGATAGCTTTTCTAGTATTTGAAACTAGAGACTGGTGCTTATGTGTGCTTGCCCTCAGGGACAGAAGTATGTTTTGCTGAGGATGAGGAGGTGTGGAGAATTTCATTTTTATGTCTCTCAGCTTCTCATCTCTGTTAGAGGAAAGGGCTTAGGGGAGTTAGGAACACGTTGTTGGCAGGCAGGGCATATGGATATTTGTCACTGTCTCTTCAGCCAAGAGCGTTTATGAAACACATGCACAGGGACAAGCAACCGCACAGGAGGTTCTGAGGAAGCAGATGACACCGACCAGTTTGTGCTCTGCTAGGTAGGCAGATGTGTGGCCGGCCTTTCCAGAATCGGAGTAAATGGTGATGTCTGCAGGACCCAGAGGAAGAGGTCTTTGAGCAGGTCCCTAGAAGAGATGATGCACCAGACGGAGGAGGCAGAAGGCTGTGCCAGGATAGCACAGCCTCTCCCATGCCCCTGAGCGGATCTGTCACCATTCAGTGAAGTCCATCCAGGCCATGAGGAAGGAAAAAAAAAAAGAGTTGTTTTTCAAAATCATAAAGAATTGTCCAAAAACATCTGTACTTTTTTCAAGTGGAAGTGATCACTGCCAGGAAAAAAAGAAGTCATTTTGTTAGAACCCAGTTTCCGTTTATTCTTTTGTCTTTGTTTAATTAGATTAATCCTTCAATGGTCTCCTTTGGGTCAGTACAAATCACTTATGGCTGTAAATCCTGACGTTCTAAAAACAGTATGAAGGAAAAGACCATATAGAGCCAACTGGCAAGCTTGCTTTTGTGGGACAGTTCTTTGGGAATGAGAGCTACAGTCCTTCCTGATCCTACCAGAGGGGAGACAGGGTGGAAGCCATCACTGAGACTTGCTACAGAGAGAAAGCTGAGCCATGGGGTCACAGGTCCTAAGGGGAGTCTTCCCCCCAGAGGATCATGGGGAGTTTTGTCCATAGGGTTCAGTGATTCTCGCCTGCTGTACTCTGGGGGCTTTGGGGACATTTAGCAAACATTACTGCTAAAATACTACCCCTGGCCAGTCTGAGTTAACAGAAGGGGTGTAACTTGGTGTAGGGAAGAGTATGGGGCGTGCCTGTGCATTTATGCCAGAGGCCAACCTCAGGTGTCATTCACAGGAACCATCCACTTTCCTCCCCTCCCCTCCCTCCCCTCTACCTCTCCCTTCCTTTCCTCTCTACCCCCAGCAGAGTCTGGGGGGTGGGGGAGATGGACCTGGAGTTTACCAGTCAGGCTAGGCTGGCTCACTGGTGAGCCCAGTGCTGGGATCACAGGCACCATATGCATGACTTTTTACTTTCTTGACATTGAACTCAGGTCCTCAGCTTGCACAACAGGCATGCTCCTGTCTGAGCATCTTAGAGCCCCTAATGAGGACCATGAGACGCTATAGGGTAATAAAAGAAATGTCTCTTGACAGGGTAAGAAACTCTTTTATCTGGGCTAATTATGAATCAGTCAGTATCTAACTGACTGGTAAAACAAGGAAACATACATACCTTCCCTTTTACTCCTTGAAAGTGGTCTCTGACTTTTTCTGTCTCCATTCAGCCACACATCTCCACATGGCTGGATTCTGTATATACAACTACATATCTTTCCTTACATACATACGACCATACATCTCTATGTACACTTTCATTTATTTTCACACCTTTACATCTTTCTTTTACGTCTCCAGTTACAAATCTCCATAGCCATGGCTGCTTATCTCGGATACACAGCTCTCTCACCATATAAACATTTTTACGTTGTTCTCACATACATACAGCTCTCTGCATTTTCTATACGTAGCAACAGCTCTTTCACACAGCTTTATCTTGTACCTACACACATATACTTATTCCACATCCTTCACACACTCTCTTAATCATTAATTCTCTCACCCTCTCCTTAGGCTTCTCTTTTCACCTCCCACTCAGCACATACACTCACATACTGCATAGCTTCACCCCTACATTGCTGCTGCTCTTACACACTCATTCATACACACTCATTCTCCCCTCTCCCTCCCCCCTCCACTCAGCACATACACTCACATACTGCATAGCTTCACCCCTACATTGCTGCTGCTCTTACACACTCTCATTCATACACACTCATTCTCCCCTCTCCCTCCCCCCTCCACTCAGCACATACACTCACATACTGCATAGCTTCACCCCTACATTGCTGCTGCTCTTACACACTCTCATTCATACACACTCATCCTCCCCTCTCCCTCCCCCCTCCACTCAGCACATACACTCACATACTGCATAGCTTCACCCCTACATTGCTGCTGCTCTTACACACTCTCATTCATACACACTCATTCTCCCCTCTCCCTCCCCCCCTGCTGCTGCTCCCTGTGTCTTTAGGTAAACTCTGGACAATTGCATGCTATATTTTCAGAGTCCAATCCATTCTCATAACACATGAAGTCATATGGTTTTTCTCAGGCTAGTGAGGTCACAGAGACCAGCCAGTGTAAATGCTTGGCCCTCCATGTAACTTTTTCCCAGACAGTAACATTGAAATTCAGGACATAACAATAACAATGTCAGGTTGAACCTTGTGTGGTCAGGGTGCGTGCAGAGAGTCGGCTATTGCAAGGGGGTGATTCTCAGAACAGTCTGGCCGTGATTTAGCAATAAGCAACACCTGGGGATTAGTCTTTGTATATTTTCTGCAGAAAAATTCTGCAAATTGAATTTGTTCTGAAGCCTAAAATTATCTGTCTTTGAAACGGAAAATACTATTACTTTCCTGTGTCAGTTAAGAAGAATTTTCTGGTATTATTTCTATATGTCAGAAATCAATTTTTTTTGACTATCCACAACTATAAATGTGCCCAATGATGTAAAACACACGACCACAGCCGTTTTTATTAGGGAGGCACAGCAGTGGCACCCAAGAAAGTTACAGACAGAAATGACAGGTCAGGGACCTCATGGCTCTGCCAGGTGGGGATCCCCATCAGGGAATTATACATCCAGTAGGTTGATTTGTTAAACACTAGTCACCTGCTGTATATTCCCAATGGCCCTTGGCAAGCCTCAACATCAGTGTCTTTCAAAGGCTCCAAAAAGTTCTAATAACCAACTGGGTTAAAACTCTTTTGCTTTGATAGGCAGGGCCACTGCAGTAATTCCTTGGACGTTGCAGAGTCCCAGTCTATGCAGAAAGAAATTAGCATTTCCTCACCATCTGCTCTGTCTGTTCTATTGGGGGCAGTCTAATTAACCACACAGCACCTCTGGGGACCTGCTTTATTGCTTCAAAAGCTGAACTCAATCTGTGAACCAGGCTGGCCTTGAACTCACAGAGATCTGCCTGCCTCTGCCTCCCAAGTGCTGGGATTAATAGGAATAAAGGCTCGTGCTGCCACCACTGGACAATAAAAGATATTTTAACAAGGAAGAATTATGAGGCTGAAGAGGTGGCTGAGCCACTAAGCGTGTCCTGCAGAGGACGAGTTCAGTTCCTATCACATTGTCAGGGAGCTCACACTGGCCTGTAACGCCAGGTGCAGAGGATTGAAACCCTCTGTGGAGAGCTATGCTTGTGAGCCCATACAGACACACATGGTTAAAAGTAAAGTCAACCTTGTGGTTTTTTTTATTAAATAAAGCAAAGATTTTACTTGGAAAGAAATATATCACCTTTTTTTCTTTCAAATAAGTAGTATAGCCAAATTTTGAACCCTAACGCAAGCATTTCCCACACTAAGTGGCTGCACCATGGAAATGGACTGTGTGGCAGGGCCTCGATGCTTGTGCAACTAATCATCTAGCTTTGTGAAGGACTTATTCTCAGCTAAGCTTTATAACAGGTTCTTCCCGGCTCTAGGATTCACCTCTCTTTTTAAAAAAATATTTTTAAGTTGTTAGTATAATTTCTTTTACAATATCCACTGTTCTCCCCCCCTTCCCCTGCTCCCGCCCCACCTTCCCCACCTCTCCGTCCTACCCTCCAAAATCAATGTTTGTTTAAGCAATATGGACTTTTTTTTCCTTTTAAGTATAAATGAGAGTCAGGGAGTGCCAGAGCTTTCTGGATAACTAAGTTTGATCACATTTGATGTAGTAACACTTTCTAACCAAAGGAACTTCTCTCTGGTATATTCAGCCCCTTTCATGCTCTCTAGCTTTCTGTGGTTTTGATGTGAGCGTGTGGGTACAACCACATGGCATCTGTGTCTGGGTTGGAGGTGCTTTTAACCTTTCCATCCTCACATGTTTCTACACCATGGCAAGAGATGAGGGCCATACACACAGTTCCACATGCATGTTAGGAACTGGCTAGCTCAGCACTCTGTGGGAACCAGCTGACGCACAGCAGACCATCAACAGTCTTTCCGTGACATTTGGCTTCTCCATTTCCTCACCCATTATGGGAATGAATAAGTAGAGTACATAGAGAACTTTCAGAGACCTCTCCTATGGTCAGAGGACCTGGGAATCAAGGTTGTGCTTAGAACTTGCTGTGTGTCTTGGTTAGGGTTTCTGTTGCTGTGAAGAGACACCATGACCATGGCAGCTCTTATAAAGGAAAACATTAAATGGGGCTGGCTTATAGTTTAGAGGTTTAGTCCATTTTTGTCATAGTGGGAAGCACAGTGACAAGGTGCTGGAGAAAGAGCTGAGAGTTCTATATCTGGATTGGCAGGCATCAGGAAGAGAGAGCATTGGACCTCGTTTGAGCATTTGAAACTCCAAAGCCCCCCTCCCAGTGATAACATTTCCTTTAACAAGACCACACCTCCCAATAGTGCCCCTCCCTATGACCAAGCATTCAAATCTATTGGGCCTATGGGGGCTATTCTTATCCAAACCACCACAACCTGTTTCCAGCAGAGTGTGAGTCTGTAGCTTCCTTGGCTCTCTTATCTCCACTGTGTCCAAGGCTGTGCAAAACAAAGTCATCTCCTATACACTGGTGAAGCTGTGTTTGCCCCAAGGTTGAGAGTGGGATGCTTTATGGGAACAAGAAGGAGCTCTCCTCACAACTCAGCTCCCATGAGCCCTCATGATATAAATAATTTATATTAATTAAAACTAGTGAATTTCCATATAATTCCAACTTTGAAAATGGTTTTATCTGCAGGGCAGTGGTAGCACACACTTTTAATCCCAGCATTTAGGAGGCAGAGGCAGGTGGATATCTGCGTTCAGGGCTAGCCTGGTCTACAGAGGGAGTTCCAAGACAGCCAGAGCTGTTACACAGAGAAAACCAGTCTGGAAAAAACAAAACAACAGGGGGGGGGGAGGGAAGGAGGGAAAGAGAGAGGAGAGAGAGAGTGTGTGTGTAAAAACACTACAATACATACAATGTCAGCAGTGGTTGCTCTGGGTAGTAGGACCACAGATGAATTTTCCTTATATGTGTTTTTGCCCCTCAGTTTTCTACAATGACAATATATTGAAATATGTAATGCGATTTAAGGTTACTGTAATAAATGCTATAGAGTTGAATTGCCATGGGCCAGGAGCACTTCTCCAGAGCTATTGCTAACGGTACAATTTTGCCTCAGTTCAGGATCTATGTGCCACAGAGGACCATGGCTGTGAGCAGCTGTGCGTGAATGTACCGGGTTCCTTCGTCTGCCAGTGCTACAGTGGCTACACCCTGGCGGAGGATGGGAAGCGATGTGGAGGTAGGTGTCTCTTTAGTCCTGTGTGCTGAGAAACAGTAGGAAATAGAGCAGGAAAACGCATCGGGTATGAGGCCCAAATAATCCTTTGGGTTTTAATGAAATAGTCAGTTTTGTGCTCTAGTTTTAGGCAGAATTTGAACCTGAAAGTCTTCATTTTTGCTTAAGGTCAGTATTTGTTCATTCTGGATCCTCCACACAAAGCATGCTCATGATGGTCTGTGTAAATGTAATTGTCTTTTACATCACTGCTTGAAAAGGGCGGGGTGGATTTGGAGCATAGTTTGGAGACCTAACTATATAACTCATATGTTATATATGAAATATGCTTGATGGTGGACAAGGGTGTTCAGTACCTCAAAGACACTGGTGGCCTTATCCCTCATTTTGGTCCTGAAGTTCAGTGAAAGGCCCAACTATCTGTACCGACATCATGTTCTTCCCACCTCAGCCAATGTCATCCCTCACAAAAGCCCCATTCTCTGCCTCTGGTCACCGAAAATAAAAAACCTCAAGCATAAGAGCCAGGGGAAGGGTCTCTAGGAGGTGCTTGGAGCTGCAAGCACACATTCACAGTTGTTGAACACCCTCCCAACTTGGCCGCTCCACACTGAGCAATCAGGTGAGATTGGTGTAGTTTTCCTTAGCCCCTGCAGAGCAGGTCAGCAAACCCCTAACATGTATGCAGCACCTTTCGGATTAGCTGTAATACCTTTGCCTGGTCTCATTCATCATTAGAGCAAGAAATAGTAGGTAAATAACAGGTGTGACTAAGCTGAACTGGAGTGAACCTAGATTCCTGACCAAAGTTCGCTTTTCTGTTGTGTCCCATTGCTCTTAGAGACCATGTTGTCTCCTTTCTATCCTTGTTTCCTGCCACAGAATATGTTTATTCTTTTACATTTCAAGTGCATATTTTCCAGCATGCCCTGATTATTCATTAGGGGTGTGAGAGAAAGGAGACAAAGAAGTGGTCATCTGCTATTTGTGTAGGGAGTTGTGTGTTGTTTTCACACACTGGTGGGTTTGGGAACTACCTTCACCAGATATCCGAGGTTGGAACTGGTTTACTGAGCCTCAGAGCTATTTATTGGGGTGGGGTTGTTAATTTACTGGTGGTGACTGTGATAGAGTGGCAGAGTATTCTGTTGATTCATCACCAAAAAAAAAAAAAAAAAGAATAAGCTAACACATAAACGTTGATTCTTATTATTTTGTGTTATTAATTTTTTATTGTACAACTAATATTTAAAGGATGTAGAAATTACTGTTAATAATTCATTGTATTTCTACCAGAGCCCCCTAGAAATGTCTACTGCAAAACACTGGTCCATGTTGAATAAGAAGGGATATCTTCAGTTTTGCCATCTGTTTTCGACTCCTTTCTGTTGTTAAATAAGTAGAAACTTTGTGAACTTAGAAATTAAAGATAAAAGAGGCAGAGAATGGGGCTTTTGTGAGGGATGATAAGGGATAAGTGTGAAGGAGTCAGGAACACAGTTCTGATTGGCTGAGGGGGGAAGAACTGGAATAAACTTGTAGGAGTCACAGGGGATAGATGAACAGGAGGCCAGCTCATGGGACATTGGGAAACTAGAGGGTGGTGGGGAACCCAGTCCCCTCTGTATTACCAAATAATTGCCTAATTGTCCCAGCATAGTAGAGAATCCTTGTGTCTCTTGAGATTCTGCTGTAAGTTTGGAATTTGGCATTTGCTGAAGAACAGAAAGAATAAGTGAGCACATGCTGTGGTTGCCAGAAGTGCTGCTGGGCTTCATTCATCTGAGGTGGGTGTTTTCCCCAATGATGCTTATAAGCATATGAGAATGTCTTGGGTTGGGAATGTGGTGGTTCAGCCGTTAGAGGCTAGGCTTACAACCAAAATGCCAAGAATGTCTTGCCTGTATTAGGCAGTCAAGCGGGAGAATGGTGAGCCAAGAGGAAGTGTGTCCTCAAGTGACCTGGGTCTCATACCTCCAATGGCCCTGCCATTACCCTCTTCACAATGCTCCTTTACAGCTGTTATTCAAGCCACTCTGTGGAAAGCAGACATGAGATGAGCATGCCCATCTCTGTGGCCAGTAGCCTCAGGGAAGGAGTTAAAATTTTCATAAGTCAGTTGCTGTTTATGGGGCTGTGCTGAGAACCCGGTGAATCATAAAGCCCAGGAAGGACAGAGGTAGAGAAGAGACATCTGAGGAGCTAGGCTAGAAGATTTGCTGCTAGAAGGAAGACTAGCTATTGGACAGAGAGCAAGCAAGAGCCTACATGATGGGCAGTGAGAGTATGGAGGTGGATGTTACAATGAGGTTTCCAGGCCCGTCCAGCCAGAGGTCCAGACCACAGACCTGCAGTCCCAGACCCCTTAGCCACCCGCCACTGCTTAAGCCCCCAAAATGCCTCAGACACTTATATTAACTTCATGCTGTTTGTCCTATGGCTCAGGCACATTGCTAGCTAACTCCTTAATCTTAACTCAGATCATTTTCATTAATCTGTGCTGCCACGTGGCCCATGGCTCACCTGTGTTCCTTACATGTTTCTTCTTTGGGCATGTGGCTGGATCTGTCTCTGACTCGGCCCTTCCTTTCCTACCTATGCTGATTTCCCTGCCTACTTCTTCTATGGTGCCTGTCACAGGCCAAAACAGCTCCATTATTTAAAGATTGATATTCACAGCATACAGAAAGACATTCCCACGTCACGTAGAAGTGTTTTCTAAAGAGAGATGTCATAGTGACATTTCACTAGAAGCCACACAACAATAACAAAGGCACTGTTCTCAAAGGTGGAGACTCCAAGGGCTACAAAATATCACAAAACAAAAACAAACCAAATTACCTCATAATGTTTTAAGTGAGATTACAATTTTGTGCTGGGCACTTCATGGCTACCCTGGGGTTAGGCACACCTTCTAAAACTCTAAGAAGGGTGCAGCAGTGACAGAAGAGAGAGGTAAGAATGGATTCAAGGACAGAGGACACATCAGAGAGAGCAGGGAATAGCTCAGTGGGAGCAGCGTGGTTCCCCATGTTCCTCCATGTTCTGTTTACGTTTCTTCAGTTTAAATGTCTATGTGTCTTTACTTGTTTTGAAAGCATCTGGATCTTCCCAGTGAATCGCATTTGTATTTCATGTAATCCACAATGAGGAGAGTGGTGATTCACACCTGTAATCCCAGCACAGGGAATATCTGGGAGTGGTGACCCACACCCTTAATCCAGCAGATCTGAGTCTGAGGCCAGCTTGGTTTACAGAGGGAGTTCCAGGCTCCCAGGCAGGCAGTGGTGGTGCCAGCCCATTAATCCCGTAACTCCAGAGACAGAGATCTTTCTGTGTTTCTGTGAGTTCAAGGCCAACTACCAAACAGTGATAGCCCAGCCTTTGATATTAACCTGGATGTGAAACAACTGAGTGAAGAGGGTATTTAAGGCAGGTGTAGAAAGACAGAACAGGCAGGAGAAGCCAGAGGAGTGAGGCTGAGGAAGCTGGAAGACAGCTGGGTGAGCTCTGACTATGGTGTTTCCTCTCTTTGATATTTCAGACTGGTTTTTATTAAATATGAAACGTATCACCACAGAGGAGTCATAGCACTTACTACATAGAAGATAAGCTATTGAGTAAAGTTCCTGGTGTGCACTAGGCCTTGATCATGACTATGAAAACAGCCATGATGATCATCATTTTCTGTCTATTGAAATGTGGAGTGAGAATTGGATGGAGGACTGAGTCTTTAATCTCAGCCACATATGGGATTTAGGAAGAAGCAAGGATGAGAAAAATGTCTATGAATGATAGTCTAAGGCTGCAGAGGGGAGAGAGAGAATAAAGTACATGTGAGGAACTGAGAGGATCACCAGTTGGTGTTCTGGTGTTGTGAGAAAGTGTCATAGCAAATGTCCATCTTGGTCTTTATTACTTTGCACTAAAGCACTGTTTATCTCTGAGGACAGCTGAGTGGTTTTCCACACTTTGAGCAGAGCCTGGATGTGACACTGTAGCCCCTCTGTGATCTGTCTGGGCAAGGCATGACATCTAGGAGTTACTGTGTTCTCTCCATACATGAAGGAGCACATAGAGACTCCAGGCAGAGATAACAGATGGGATTTTGTTGGAGTAGGTGAGGATCTGGACCAGTGGAGGTGCTGCTGACTTGGAGAGGAGCTCCATATGTCTGCCCCTAACCTTGGCTTTCCTTTTCACAAATACAGTTTTGCAACTAAGGACGTTATGTAACAAATCCAAAATATTGTGAAGAGTGCCAGAGCTGAGTGAGTTAGAACTCTGCGGACCTTAAAACTCTTGGAGGGTCACATGACTGGAAAAGGGTCTCTTCACATTCAGCCGCCGAGTGGTGGCCTCTGCTGCCATCCCTAGGTAGCCTGACACTGATGGCATTTCCTTAGTTCAGACAGCTGTGTTCACAGAGAGCAAGGCAGCATGAGAATCAAGGCCTGGGAGAAGCTCACCTGTGAGAGTGGCCTGTGACTGGCCAAGGAATGGAAAATACCATCCAAAAGGGATATCTTACACTATTCGTTGAGCTGTGTGGGTGTGGTAGCATACACTTGTAATCCAAGCACTCAAGAAGCATAGCTACAAGTTCCAGGCCAGCCTAATCTACATTCTGAGACTCTGTCTCTGCCATAAAACTCTAAACAAACCACTTCACCCCCAAATATCTACATATATACAAATGTTTTTGTTTAAAAATTAATTGTTCTGTTTAAAAACAAGTATACATTTAATAACAGTTATATTTAATAATACTTTAAAAATGTTAAATAGGCTTATCTGGACAATACAATATTTAAAATCTTTGTTGTATAAAAATTCCCATGACATGTCTGATTTTTCAGTTTGGAGTTCTTTGAGTTGGCACAGAGTTTGAAAAATTCTGAAAAACAATCTAGGGTCAGAATTTTTGTTGGTATTTATGAAAAAAGTTCCAATCTGTTAATTTATAATAGCATAAAATTGATGTTCTCCTAATAATTTTGATCAGCACATAGCTTCAGGTTTCTTCAAAACTCTTAACTTAATTTTTATGGTAAGTATAGTATATTTTTGCTTTTTAAAAGAGGCTATTAAAATTTAGCATGCATTAGAATCCCCTAGGGGCTCGTTAACACAGATTCCAGAATTTCTGATTCCACTTGTCTAGGGAAAGACCTGAGAATTGATACTATGGGCAAGTTTGCAAACAATTGTGGATATAAACACTTCACAAACCACATGATCAGAGAAAGGACAGAGGTTCATGAGCACAATTCCACCACAGTGGCTTTCTAAGCATACATGGGGTGAAGCAAAGACAGCCTAATACGCAGGATCTCCATCTGCCACAGTCATATAAAATCCCAGAGTTCCTTGGAGGAACTCTTGATTTGTCAAGAATTGGTTATGAGCAGGGCCTGGTGATGCGTGCTTTTAATCCCAGCACTCGGGATGCAGAGGCAAGAAAACCTCTGTGAGTTTGAAAACAACCTGGTCTACAAACTGAATTCCATGGCAGCCAGGACTTATTACACAGAGAAAACCTATCTCAAAAAAACAAAACAAAAAAAAGAAGAAGAAGAAGAGAGAGAGAATGGAGAATCAGTTTTGTGTCATTCACCTTTAAAAGCTGTTTTTTCCAAAGTGTCTGAAAAAGAGATTGTATCTTATGATGTAAAAGAGAAATTCAAGAGTGAAGAATTGGAGTTCTTTGGGACACAGTGATCTGACCACTTGTCCACTTGTCATTGTGGTGCCAGAAGTGTCATAGGACTTGAAAGTCAGACACCATGTGTTAAACTTACAGATATTAGGTGTTATTAGAACTACCAGTATAGGCGAAACTACAAACACTGTACTTCCAGCTGGATGTTGTTGAGCCCTGGATACACGCAACACAGTCTGTTGTTCTTTAAAGGCCTTAGCTTCCCTCTGCATCCTTTAGTTACCATGTCCGATGTGCTATTGCCTCCTCCAAGTGTGATTTTGCTTATGAGAAATTCTAACTGCAGATCGCTGTGTGGTTTTGTGGTACAGCACTTGCCTAACATGCACGAGGCTCTGGGTTCAGTCTCTAGTACAGAAACCACAACAAAACGTTATGTGTGTATACTTTCTTCACATTCCATTTCCTTGCTCTTCTCTGGAATTTTTTAACAATTGTGTGTCTTAAAATACTATAGACAGAAATTTCTTTTAATATTCTGAGAGAGGTCTCACTATGTAACCCTGGCTAGCCCGAAATTTCACAGAGATCTGCCTGCCTCTCCTTCTGAGTCCTGGGATTAAAAGTGTGCACTCCCACACTTATAGACACTTCTGCTTAAGAAAGTTGCCATCTATCTAGTTCTATTGCTTGAATGTAACAAGAATTCTTACTTCTCATTTTGGAACTCTGCTTTAGAAAAAAGGTACAATCACTATACATACACAGTTTTGAGATCTGCTTTCTAAAATTTTACCATCTGTGATTTCTGGGGTGGAAGCATGCATGTGCTCCAGCACACATGTAGGGTCAGAGGACAACTTTATGGTTTAGGTTCCCTCCTTTCGCCTTCACATGGACCTGGGACTCAGATTCGGGTCCTCGGGTGCACAGCCACCTTAGTCCCTGAGAAATCTTGCCTGTCTGAGATCTAAGGTTTTCACCAGATTTTGTATCTCTGTGTACAAAGAGATGTCATAATTATGTTAATGCCTGTCTGACGGGTTTACTTCCCCAATCCCCCCATCTACTTCCCCAGTGACCCCCACCCCCATACCACCTCCATCTTACTTCTTGGTAGTGCTACACTTTCTGATGCTCTTCCCAGCTCCCTGAAGTCAGTCTTGATTCCCTCCTCTGCTCTGGATTCATCTCTAATTCAGCAGGAATCCCATGTGATTTGGGGGGTAAACGCTCATCTCCCATTTTGTGAGACAAGGTCTCTGTATTCTCCAGGCTAGCTGGCCTTGGAACTGCCTGCCATAGGAGTGCTGGGGTTGCCCATGCAATGCACCATATCTACCTTTCTATAGGTTCCAGGGAATGAACTCAGATTCAAATACATGGCATAGCTAGTTATCTCTTTTCCTGGATACTCCTCTTCATCGGTCACACTGTGTAGTATGAGGTTTCTGGCCCAGACTTTCCAGCCTAGCCTCAAGGTTTAGGCCTACAGACCTACAGATCCTCAGAGACACACAGATGCTTACAATAGTTTTAGGCTGATCGGCCTAAGACCAAGGCATATAACTTGCTAACTCTTTACTCTTAAACTAACCCATGATTCTTATCCTGTTAAGCCATGTGGTTCGGTACCTTTTCTCAGAGCAGCATAGTTGTCCTCTTCATCTTCTGGCTTGTCTGGCAACTCTGGAGTCTCTGTGGCATTTCTGCTCTGTTCTTCCTGTTCCCAGAGTTTTCTTAGTCTGGTAGCCCTGCCCACGCTTCCTGTCCGCCTTTGACCAATCAGCGCTTTTTATTAAACTAGTGGGTGGGACAATTATTTACAATGGAACAACATAATCCCCCTACAACATTGAATTAGGGCTGACCACATATATGTCTTCATCATAACCTTCTTACATCTGTAAAGGCCATTTCTAAGTGGACACCAGTCTTGAGGTTGATAGAACATTATGTGCTTGAAGCCCACGTGTCCCACATGCCTCTTTACCAAATCACTGCCATCTCTACCTCTCTCCCTGCTCTACACTGGCCCCTTTTCTGGTCCTGTAGCATAGTAGGCTTGTCCCCACCTCCTGACCTTTACACTTATCCTCTTGGCCTGGGAGGCTCACTCCTGGTGGGCTTGTGGCTGGTACCTCAATTACAGCCCAAACTTTTTGGATAAATCTTTTGTGACCACCTCCATCAACTCCAGCATCCTTCCCTGACAGGTCCCACTCGCCTTGGTTTCCTCCAGGACATTCCCCATCTTCTAATAGACTCTTTTTGATGACTTACCTGTTAGCACCACCACCAATGTTAACACCTAGAGGCTGAGTGGGTCCCTTGTTATTTACTCTGCCTCTAACATCTAAAACAGGGCCTGGTTCTTAGTAAATACTCAGTAAATATTTATAGAACTAATGAGATATAAACCAGTATGTTTTCTCATGAATTGTTAAATAATTTACCCTTAATGTGAGTTCATCTTATTTTCCAGATATATTTGGTCACTGTAACTGATGCTACAATAAATATCTTATTGCAGATAAATAAGTTGGCTTTACGAGATAAAATTATCAAATTGCTTCTATAAGGATTCTTGTCCATCAGTGATGCTGTTCAGGATTTACATGACACGTTGTGCTGTCTCTTTGGGTTCTCTATTGCTTATTGTTTGGTTTTATGTATGCTCTACCACTGAGCAACACTCGAGGCTGGAATTAGGTTTCATCTCACCGGTTTTTTCTGGTTCAGTAGGTATATATGTGCCTTGTGATGATTTTTACGTGCATTTCTCTGATGTTTAAATGTAATTGTCCATGTATTCCTCATCTTTCAGAATCAAAGCCTTACCTATAAAAATTCTTGTTTTTTTTTAGGGGTATCTTGGAGTGATGTTTATCATACATACTCTTCAGAGGGTGATGATATTAACTCTAATTATATTTGTTATAAGTGTTCTAGCATTCTGATTAAAATTAAATGTATGTTGTTTTCTGCAGCTGTGGACTACTGTGCCTCAGAAAATCATGGATGTGAACATGAGTGTGTAAATGCTGAAAGTTCCTACCTATGCCGGTGCCATGAGGGATTTGCTCTTAACCCAGATAAGAAAACATGCACAAGTAAGTTACAGAGCGAGCGAGAGAGAGAGAGAGAGAGAGAGAGAGAGAGAGAGAGAGAGAGAGAGCACAATTGCATTGCTGTGGCCACTGTGGACATAGTACTCTCTCATGTATAGATCATCACATATCAAGTCATGGGGCTCTGCCTTTTTTCCTCTATTAGGCCTTTTTAAATTGTCCTAAGACTGTGGCTCATATTGTCCCCGTGTCCCCAGTCAAAATGTCTGAAGGCATCATTTATTGTAGACTCCACACGGATGTGCATTCCCAGCATCTGCTTATCATGCTAACCATCACACCAGTGTCCCACATGCTGCCTCAGCGTGGCTGTGGCTGTCATTATAACAGGGCCTGAAGAATATTTTCACTGAAGCATTGTGGCTTTTGGGATCCAGCTCTGACTCCACATGAGGACCAGAGAATTTCTGAGCCAAAAGGAACAGAATGTGGTTTCTTGAGAGTGGGGATAGGTGAATGGCTCAAGTTTTCTTTGGCCTGTTCGGTTTGATTTTTGCTATATGCAAAAATATTGAATTTAATTTAAACTCCTAAAACTGGAACAGAAAATCTATAAACTAAAGGTGATTACCAGTTTTATAAAAGATGCCAGAAGTATTCTTTTAAATATAAAAGTGCAAAGAAACACTTTAGGGCTTTGTGGGTAGATGATTACCCTTTGATACAGTGGAAAATCCACGTGAGAGATGCCTGCTTCTGAAGTATTAGGGCCCAGTGATATTTTAATGATGTCCAATAGCAATTAGAGTAAAATAAGGCATCTCTGCAATACATATCAATGAGAAAATAGGATTTCAGTTTATAAAAAAGCGTGTTTATCTTCCACCTTTCAAAAGTACAGCCAGTATGTCTCCTGCATGTTTTCAAAAGCATCTACCCTATTACCTTTTCCTCAACACCTAAATATCAACAGCTTAAAACCCCAGAAGCAGAGCATGTTCCATCAAAAACGCATGTACCAACCATGGGCCAGTGGAAGTGAAGGAGGGCAAGGTTTTTGATGTGGACAGACCTTGGCTAGGTTTTCAAATGAACCATCATTCCCCACACAAAGCAGTGGAGATGGAAATGGGGATGCTAAGGGAAGGAAAACCGTGTTACGAAAGGACCAGAAGGGCTTTAGACCTCCACGTCCAGCACCTATCTAATGGACAGTTGTTTGCCTATGGAGGGAATTCGTGGTTGACTAGGCTGCTCTGTTCCCAGCCTCCCCTCCTTTCTGTACAAGGCTTGGGTTCCCAGCAAGGTGCTGTCCGTTTTTTCCTACCCCACACCCAAGAAACCACACTCTGAACTATGAAACAACACTCAGGCTGTCACTGTGGCTGGGAACTGTGGCTGCAGGGCCAGTGAATCAGCATCCCCATCAAGGGGGACCCTGTGCTCCTGGCTCAGTCACAGCATCTCTGCTTTTCTCTGGGTGATCTTGAACAAACCTCATGAAATTGTCTCATCAACAGGAGATGATAATTCACACTATCATCTTGAAGACTAAATCAGATTGTTTATAGAATTGATTTATCAAATGTCCAGGTGCTAATTAAGTTTTTATAAAAGATGATACTGGGCTCTGGGGAGGTGACCAAATTGGTGAGGTGACTGCTATGCCAGCAATTAAGTCTCTCTGGCACCCTGTAAGAAAGGGTGCACACTGAGGCACTGGAAACAGAAAGCTCCCTCCCTGGCCAAGCAGTCAAATGAATGTGTGAACTCCAGGTTTAGAGAAAGACCGGGACTCAGTCAGATGGAAGGGGACCAAAGAAGATGCAGTGTTGACCTCTGACCTCCACACACGTGTGTATACACATTCATACACACTTGTACACGTGTGCACACATGAACACATACACACTAACACAAACACTGGCCTCGAAGAATTTCATTGTTAATGAGCATGTACCATATGTCTTGACTAAGCATAAAAGTACATACAAAGCCAAGATTTCTGTTGACAGTTTGTGGGAACACAAGCCCTACCACACAGAGCAACTGAGTGTAATTAGGGCCCATGGTGTGATGTAGTCAAGCTGGACTAGGGCAGGTTAAGGTGCTGCCCCATGGTCGGAGGAATGGGGGACACATCTCCC
The DNA here is from genome assembly GCA_033318265.1 of Phyllotis vaccarum. Lineage (NCBI taxonomy): Eukaryota > Metazoa > Chordata > Mammalia > Rodentia > Cricetidae > Phyllotis > Phyllotis vaccarum. Next base: position 1,615,064 of record JARWLC010000001.1, read on the forward strand.
TGGATGAGTCCTGACTTGCTTCTCACACTGCCTCAGCAAACCCAAGAGTGGTACAGTGGTAGAAACTGCTGTGTGGTGGCCTGGGAGAGGCTGGCTGGGAGTCAGGGCAGGGCTCTTCCAGCTGGGAGGTCTCACCAGCTAGGCTGGGAGCCAGCACTCAGCTATCTTCAGGCCATGTTAGAGGCAAGACTGTGAAGCCGGCCAGTCCAGTGTGTGGGCAGAGAGGGATGCTGGGAAGCTGTGGCCAGCAGGCCAGCAGCACTAGGGTAAACTGCCCCCTACAAGGGCTGCCTTCCCACCATCCTGGGGAATGGACAGGAGCCAGCTGGAAAAGCCTGACTATAGAAAAGAGATTCTCTGAGTACTTAGAAAATGGTGAGGGAAGGAAGGCAAAATCCCACTTGTATGTATGCAACACTGGAGTGTCCTGTCTGCAGGAGGACAGGAAAGAGCCAAGAAACAGTCAGTACAAGGACAGAGACATGGGGACAAGCTGGGTGGGTGCCAGACGGACACTTGTTAGTGACTTTTGAGGTATTACAATCCTGGTCACCTGGCCACTGCTCTCAAGCTGAAAGAAAAAAATTTCCAGTTCTTACACACAACCAAAATATTAGGTTTTTAAAAATCAGTTCTTTATGTTTCCTTCCATATTTTTAAAAGATTTATTTTTCTTTTAAGAATATCTATGTGTGTATGGGAACAGGGGTTACTCTATGCACATGTGAGCACAAGTGCCCACAAAGTCCAAAAGATGGTGTTGGACTCTATGGAACTAGAATTAAAGGGGACTGTGAACCACTAGCTATAGGTGCTGGGAACCAAGTCCTCTGCAACAGCTGCGTGTACACAGCAACTGCATGCACACAGCAACTGCATGCACACAACCACTGCATGCACACAAATGTTTGCACACAACAATGTATGCACACAGCAACTGCATGCACACAGCAACTGTATGCACACAACCACTGCATGCACACAACCACTGCATGCACACAAATGTTTGCACACAACAATGCATGCACACAGCAACTGCATGCACACAACCACTGCATGCACACAGCCACTGCATGCACACAGCAACTGCATGCACACCGCAACTGCATGCACACCGCAACTGCATGCACACAGCAACTGTATGCACACAACTGTATGCACACAACTATATGCACACAACTGTATGCACACAACTATATGCACACAACTGTATGCACACAACAACTGCATGCATACAACAACTGCATGTACACAACAACTGCATGCACACAACCACTGTATGCACACAGCAACTGCATGCACACAGCAACTGCATGCACACAACAACTGCATGCACACAACTGCATGCACACAACCACTGCATTCATACAATCACTGCATGCACACAGCAACTGTTTGCATACAACAACTGTATGCACACAGCAACTGCATGCATACAACAACTGCATGTACACAACAATTGCATGCAGACAACCACTGCATGCACACAGCAACTGTATGCACACAACTGTATGCACACAACTGTATGCACACAGCAACTGGATGCACACAACAACTGTATGCATAAAACAACTGCATGCACACAACCACTGCATGCACACAACTGCATGTACACAACTGCATGCACACAGCAACTGTATGCATACAGCAACTGCATGCATACAACCACTGCATGCACACAACCACTGCATGCACACAACCACTGCATGCGCACAGCAACTGCATGCTCACAAGTGTATGCACACAACTGTATGCACACAACAACTGTATGCACACAACTACATGCACACAGCAACTGCACATAGCAACTGCATGCAAACAACTGTATGCACACAACCACTGCATGCACACAACCACTGCATGCACACAACCACTGCATGCACACAGCCACTGCATGCACACAACAACTGCTGAGTCAGCTCTCTAAAGTATACTTAAAAGTAAATCCAATTAGTAACTGTACATGTATTGTCTATAGAAGGTATTCTAGCCAAGTAAAGACTAATGTGTGATTGGGCCAAAGTGTGCCATGTCCTGAGCATGTAATACAACTCAGCAGAGATTAGTGGTATCCAAAAGCATCCCCACAGCAGGGTGTGGCAGTACACATCTGTAACCCCAGGACTGGGGATGAAGAGGAAGAGGTATCACTGCAGGTTTGAGACCAAACTGGTGTGTAGTGAATGTCAAGCCATCCAGGCTCTATAGAAAGACCTGGTCTTTGGTGGTGCACACTTTTAATCCCCATACACAGGAAGCAGAGGAATGAAGAACTCGGAGCTTAGAGCTAGCCTGACCTACAAAGCAAATTCCAGGACCACCAGGGCTGCACAGAGACACCCTGTCTCAAAAATTGAAAATCAAAACCAGATAAACAATCACTTCTGGCTAAGATCAACTATAAAAAATAGAACCAAAAAAGCACCCCCTTTAGAACAATTGTTTTCCAAATCAGCTGAACACCTCCCAGTGGGGAAAAGGGAAAAACACCAAGGCTTGTTTGCAAACACATTGGCTGAGATTTTTATTAGTAGTATTGTGGTAACAAATATATAACATCAAATTGACACTATAGGATGGAGCGTTACTCAGCCATTAGGACCACTGGCTGTTTTTCCAGAGGATCCCAGTTTGATTTCCAGTATCCACATGGTGACTCACAACCATCTGTAACTCCAGTTCCAGGGCATTCAACACCTTCTTCTGGACTTGTACATGGTGCACATATATGTGTGCACACAAAATGCCCACGAGGTATTACTCTATTAGGATTAATAACAATAATCATTTATTCATTCAACCATATTTATTCAGTATCTGCTATATGCTAGATACAGTTGTACACAGGCCTGATATCTCAGCCCTCACAGAACTTTCTTTGTGTTGGGGCAGGGTAAAAAAATGAAGAAGAAAAATAGCTGGGTGGTGGTGATACACACTTTGAATTCCAATACTCGGGAGCAGATTTCTATGAGTACAAGGCCAGGCTAGTCTACAGTGCTAGTTCCAGATCAGCCAGGGCTTCACAGAGAAACTATCTCCAAAAACCAGAAGAAATAAAGAAAGGAAGGAAGGGAGGGAGGGAAGGAGGAAGGAAAGAGGGAGGGAAGGAAGAAAAGAGGGAGAGAGGGAGGGAAGGAAGGAAAGAGGGAGGGAAGGAAGGAAAGAGGGAGGGAGGCAGGAAGGGAAAAGTGACAGTTAATCAAAGGCTCAAAAGAGACAGGATGGAGACGGTCTCGACACAGGGAGTGTGGCACCACCACAAAGTCCCTGGGAGCAGGGAACTGTGAAGCCCAGCAATGCTGACTGCAGCTGGGAAGCCTATAGGACTAGACTAGAGAGGCTGTTGTGAACTACTAGCATTTGATTCCAAGCCCCGCCCCCCATTATTCCTCCCTAAAGTCTTGTCTTAGTTACTGTCTGTCGCTGGGATGAAACACCAGGACCAAGGCAACTTTTATGGGGTCCTTGTTTACAGTTTCCATGATCATCATGATGGAAGATGTGGGATGCGGGCAGACATGGTGCTGGGGCAGTACCTGAGCACTCACATCTGATCTGCAAATTGGCAGCAGAGAAAGAGCAGGACTGGGTGTGACAAAAGCCTTTGAAACCTGAAAGACCACCCCTAGGACACACCTCCTCCAATATGGCCACCCCTCCTAGTCTTCCTAAATCCTTCCACTAACTGGAGATCAAGCATTCAAATATACAAGCCTATGGAGGCCATGCTCATTCAAACTGCCACAGGACTCAAACTCACATTGTGTGCATGCGTAGGAGGAGGGGTGGGATGACATGTCTGTGTGACGGTATGTGCAACTGAGTCGATCTCCTGGAGCTAGAGCGACAGGTTTTTGTGCCCCATCCAACCTAAGTTCTGGGAACTGATCTCCGTAAGAGGAGCTTGTTGTTTTAACCACTGAGCATCTCTCTGGCCCTACTTTAGGTTTTTAGTAGTGACATCTTTGGTTATATATAGTGTCCTTAGCCATGTTCGCTGATTATTTCTTTTCAAATCTCTGGATACCTCCTACACTGTTCTCTTTTCTGTATTATTTGTTATTTTCCATGGCAACCAGTTTTGTAATTGTGAATGCATATATTTTTATTGCAAAAGTAAAATAGGTTTATTGTAGATACTGATTCTTGTGGAAATGTAGTTATATAAAATAAACCATCTATGCTCCATTTGGCCAGAGATAAGTATCATTGATCCCAATTTGTTTTATTTCCTTCCAGACTTTAAATTTTAAAAATAGTTTTACATTTGTTTGGGTTTGTTCAGCCTGTATGTATACCTGCACGTCAGAAGAGAACACCAGATCTCATGTAGATTGTTGTGAGCCACCAGGTGGTTGCTGGGAATTGAACTCAGGACCTCTAGGAAGAGCAGCCAGTGCTCATAACCTCTGAGCCATCTCTCTCTAGCCCATGTTTGGTTTGTTTTAATTGCTTGTGTGTGTGTGCATGCATGCGTGTGTGTGTGTGTGTGTGTGTGTGTGTGTGTGTGTGTGTAGATATGTGTGTGAGCCATGGTAAATATGTGGAGATCAAAGACAACTTTCAAATGTCAGTATTTTCCTACTATGTGGGTCATCAGACTTAACAGCAAGTGTCGTTATGTGTCCAATCATCTTGCTGGCCCTAATTTTTTTTAATTTTTATTATGATGTGAACATGCAGAGCTAAGTATGCCATGGCACTTGTGTGGAGGTCAGAGGGCAACTTATTAAGTTGTATCTCTCCTTCCATCTTTACTGAGTGTCATAGTTACCATTCTATAGCTCTGAAGAGACACTGACCAAGGCAATTCTTAAAGAAGAAAGCATTTAACTGGGATTGCTTACAGCTTCCAAGGATTAGTCCATTGGCATCGTGACAGGGAACATAGTAGCATATGGAAAACCATGCTGCTGAAGAAGGAGCTGAGAACTTTACATCATGATCCTCAGGCAGCAGGCAAAGAGAGAGAAAATGAGCCTGATGTGGACTTTTGAAACCTCAAAGTCCATGTCACAGTGACACACCCCCTCCAACAAGGACACACCTCCTCCAACAAGCTGAGACTCCATCCATAGGCAATAAGGATTGCTAAGAGAAGAACGGAAAGCCTTCCCCAGGAAGAGTCCAGTTGGCTGTCATTAACAATCAGCCCTGAAATCACTCACATGCAGGCAACACTGCATGGACTCAGCTGGGGTGTGTGAGTGTGTGTGTCTGTGTGTGTGTCTGTGTGTGTGTGTGTGTGTGTGTGTGTGTGTGTGTGACATAATACGGAACAGGAAAAGAGGCCTTGAATTTGAGAAGGAAGGAAATGGGGGGTGGGAGTATGAGGGGTTGGAAGGAGCAAAGGAAAGGGGGGATGATATAATTATTTTAATTTTAAAAATTAAAAACAAGAAAATGCCAGCACTCATGGGACAGAGGCAGGTGGATCTTTGTGATTTTGAAGGCATCTTGGTCTGCACAGTGAGTTCTAGGACACGCCAGAGCTACATAGACTCTGTCTCAAAAAGTAAAGAAAAAAGAAAATTGATAAATTTCTAATGAGACTAGCTGGAGAAAAAGGAGAGAGCAGACACAAATCCCCCCAAAAAATAGGAATGTGGGAATCACTATTGATCCATTGAAAGGAAAAAAGATACCACACAAATATATCCAAATAGCCGATATGGTTTGGACAAATCCCTTGAATGACATGAACTACTAGAGTTTACTCAATAAGACATAGGTTATCTGAATGCAGTGTCTATAGATCAGTCTAATTCATGCCTTAAATCTTTACACAAAGAACTCTTTAGATCTAGTTGACTACTGAAACCTACCAAACATTTGAGCAATAACTAACGTTAAATCTATACAAGTGATTCATCAAAATTAATGATAAATATATTTAAGCTCATTCCTGAGCCAACATCAAACCAGAATAAGCTATCGGAAAAATTTACATACAAATATCTCTAGATATTTGCAGCAGTCAAGTCTACAATATACAAAAAGATCAATGTATCATAACCATGTAGGATTTAGTCCAGGAATTCAAAGTTGGCTTAATACTCAGAACTCCAGCAATGTAATGGACAATATTAATACACTATATAAGCCATTTCATTAGATGCAAAAAAAAAAACATGATACTCAGTTGTGATTAATTTAAAAAAAACTTTCTGTAAACTAGAATGAAGGTAAGTGCATCAATGATTAAGTAAATCTGATCCCTGACACCCACATAAAAAATGAGAATGCAGGACAGGAACCAAAATCTTGCTGGCCAACCAGTCGGTGGGATTCAAGTTCAGTGAGAAATCCTGCTCAAAAAATAAGGTTCAGAATAATGACCTCAACACGTGTGCACACACACAAACACGCAGGATATACTCACATAATAAGGCATCTGAGGTTGACCTCTGACCTCTACACATGCATGCATACACATGTGCATACACACAAACACACAGGATATACACACACAATACACAAAAGTTGCATTAATGAAAACTATCAGCTATCATACTTAGTGATGGAAGATTGAATTATTTCTTTGTAAGAAACAACAAGAAAGATGGCTTGTTACAATAAGATTTCTGACCCATCTGGCCAGAGGTCCAGAGCCACAGACCTGCAGTCTCAGACCACTTAGCCGCCTGCCATTAGGACCCCCAAATGACTCAGAAGCTTATATTAACTTCATGCTGTTTGCCCTATGCCAAACATTGCTAGCTAGCTCCTTCATCTTGACTCAACCCATCTTCATTAATCTGTCTGCCTCATGGCCTGAGGCTCACCTGTGTTCCTTATGTGTTTCTTCTTTGGGCATCTGGCTCGATCTCTCTGTGTCTCTGCCCTTCTTTTCCTGCCTATTCTGATTCCCCACCTACTAATACGGTGCTCACCAAGGGCCAAAAACAGCTCCTTTATTTAAAGATTGATATTCACAGCATACAGAAAGACATTCCCACATCAGTGGCTCATCAGGTTAAAGTGCTTGCTGCCAAACCTGTGCCCTCAGTTTAATCCACTGAATCTACATGGTGGAAAGGGAAAGATGTCTCCCAGAAACTGTCCTCTGACCTCCACACACACACAGAGAGAGAGAGAGTGAGAGAAATGGAGATCATAAGTGAAAGAGAATGTCCACTCTGAAATCTTCTATTTAACATTATCCACGTTCTAACTAGTGAACTAGAAAAGAAACATAATAAAATAGGAAGAATTTAAACTGTCTACCAACAGACAATATTGTCTTCCAATGCAATTTTTTTCTTTTCTTTTTATTAATTAAATTTATCATTTATTTTATATCCCAACCACAGTTTCTCCTTCCCCTTCTCCTCCTATTCTCTCCCCCTCCTCTTCTGTGCCCACCCCTAGTCCACTCCTCGGTTCAGAGAGGGGCAGCCCTCCCATGGATGTAGCATCAGGTTGAGGTAGGACTAAGCTCCTCCCCTTATATTAAGGTTGGGCAAGGCAACCTAGTATGAGGAATAGGATTCCAAGAGCCAGCCACAGACAGGCCCCACTTCCCTGCTGGGAGTCCCACAAGTTGGCCAAGCTACCCACCTGTCACAGATATGTAGAAGGCCTCGGTCTGTCCCATGCAGGCTCCTTAGCTGTCAGTCCAGAGTCTGTGAGCATCTATGAGCCCAGGATAGTTGTTTCTGTGGGTTCCCTGGTGATGACCTTGACCCACCAGGCTCATACAATTCTTCCTACCTTGTAACAAGGGGTTTCTGGCCCGGACTAGCCCCACAGTTAGGACCCACCCACTGTCACTTATCTGGACCACCAATCCCAAAGTTCCCCACACAGACACTTATATTAACTTCATGCCGTTTGGCCCATTGCTCAGGCACATTGCTAGCGAGCTCCTTCATCTTAATTCAACCCATTTCCATTAATCTGTCTGCCATGTGGCCCTTGGCTCCCCTGTGTTCCTTACAAGTTGTTTCTTTGGGCCACTGGGTCAGTCTGTGTCTGACTCCACCCTTCTCCTACCTAGGCTCCTGCCTATGGCTACATGTTTACCAAGGGTCAAACAGCTCCTTTATTTAAAGACTGATATTCACAGCGTACAGAAAAACATTCCCACATCACCCCCTCTCTTGAACAGCCGCTTGACTGGGACTCTACACGTTTCCATCAGTTGCTGGACAAAAGCTCTCTGATAACATTTGAGGTAGTGACCAATCTCATCACAGGGGTGGCCTGTCCACTGTTGCTAGGACTCTTGGCTGGAGTCATCCTGTGGATAGAGGGGGAGAGGAACCAAAGAGATGTTTTGATAAGGGGGGGGGGGCATCGGTGATTAAATAGAAACCTGGTGCAAGGGAAATTCCCAGTGCAATTTAATTAAAAAAACCCATAAAAACTATTAAGTGAATGTAACAAGGTTGCTAAGAAAAGATCAATATAAAAACTATAAATATACTATAAAATTTTAGCTAAAAATGTTCAATAGCACAGTTTGCTACACTAGTGAACAAATTTGGGAGAAGATATAAAATGTTTGTACACTGAAAAAGTACAAAATATTGCTAAAGGAAATTGAAGACGGCCTAATTGGATGAATATATCATGTTTATGCATCAGAAGACCATACTGTTAGGAAGCGGGGCTTCTCAAATTGACCCATAGACTTACACTAACCAATTGTTTCTGCATTTCAATGACAAGCTGATTCTAAATTATAGCAAATAAGTTAGAAAAGTTGAACAAAGTTGGAGAGTTTAAACTGCCTGATTTTAATATGGTTTAAGATTAGTTACCAAGCAGCAGTAATCGAAACAGTATGGAACTCCTCACATATGGACAGAAGTTCAGAAAGTGAGTTGCACATCTGTTAGGAAATGAACCATTTAAGATGACAAGGTAACGCACTGGGGGAACTTCAGCAAATAATGACTTAGCTTTTAAAAAGATTTATTATTATTCTTTTATTAATTTTTGTGTATGTATGTGTGTATGTATGTGTGTATATGTGTGTATGTGTGTATATGTGTGAATGTATGTATGTGGTATGTGTATGTGTGTGTGTGTGTGTGTGTGTGTGTGTGTGTGTGTGTGTATTTTGGGGGGATACTATTTATGTCCATTCAGTCTACCAAGATAATGAAGGGGAAGTTTTAAATTCATAATATTTGTGTCTTTCTTTCCTGGGATTTGTTTATTTAGAGTGTAAAGAGTTTGAGTAGTTTAAGGTTTGATTTGGGGATATTTTAATCTCTTTAATTGCATAATTCCCATTAAATGCTCAGCTATGCTCTCTCCCTAGCTTGTAACATAGTAAACAAAAATCCAGTTTTAATTTTTTTGTATGTGTATGTATGTTCACATGTATATGAGCATTTTGTGGGGTGATGGTGTGCATGCCCATATGTGTCCATACATGTGAAGGCCGGAGGTTGACATGGGGTCATTCCTTGGTCATTTTCCACCTTATACACTCAGTCAAGATCCTGAACCCAGAACTTTCCAGTTCAGCTAATCTCACTAGCCAGCCTGCTCTGGGATCACCTGCCCCGTCCCTGGAGTACTGGGATTATGGATGGCATTGGTATTGGTACTGGAACTCTGGACTCTGGTCCTAATACTCAGCAGCAACCACTTTGTGAACTGGGTCATATCACAAACCTATACATTTAGCTGTGTTTTTGGTGCTGTGCAGTCATGATCCCTCATAGAGAAAATTCTTTACCACTGACATACTTCCCCAGACCTATGCAATTTTTTTGTTTTATTTTTCAGACCAAATTTCACTGTGTAGTCTTGGCTGACTTTGAACTCACAGAGATCTACCTGCCTGTGCCTCCAAAGGAGAACACTACCATACCCAGCCCCCAATGCAGATTTAATTATAGCGGCTTTTACAAAAAAACAACTGTTGTATACATATTTTGTAAAAATAAAAAAATGTCAAAAAGATCTCTGGTGCAGTCCTTTAATCCCAGCACTTGGGAGGCAGAGGCAGGCAAATCTCTGAGTTCAAGGCCAGCCTAGTCTACAAAGCAAGCTCCAGGACATCTAGAGAGCTACACAGAGAAACTGTGTCTCAAAAAAGCAAAAATCAGAAACAAACAAAAAGAAATCTTTGAGATAAGGACATAATCTCTAAACATGGAAATGGCTCTTTGAGGAGGGCTCTTCTGGGCCTAATCTCGAGGCATGTATTTTATACACTTGGGGGAAACGGGACTGAGAATCCTTGTTTTTATATTGACTTATTCATGATTCCTAGGACCTTGCTTTCTTTCCAGAGATAGACCACTGTGCCTCATCTAATCATGGATGTCAGCACGAGTGTGTTAATACCCCAAAGTCCGCTCTCTGCCGCTGCCTGAAAGGCTTCCTGCTGAATCCAGATGGGAAAACTTGTCGACGTAAGTGGCACCACCCATTCCATTGATGTTTCTTTCCATGAAATGCTTCCCCTTCTTGTGTTTTTCATGCCTGTGTGTGTTTACTAACATATTTCTGCTCTTATTTTCCTGGGGTCACCAAAACCTATTGTGGGATGCTTTCCTAGAGACTGAATAGACTGGCTTTGCTCACAAGATTTGTTTAGCAACCAAATCTGCACTGAGGCATCTCCTTGAAATGAGGGTGCACACTCCTGTTCCATGTCCCCATGAAGTGTTTATAGAACCTTGAGGGAGATAAAAGGCCAGGCACAGAGATTGGACATTAAAGGATCTGGTTCCTTCAAGTCCTACAAGAGAAGACACTTGGTGGCTGCCAAGTGTGGGGACACGAAATTTCTCTTCTCTTAGGAAGTAAAGAGAGTAATGGCCTAGGGAACAGAGCATCAGCAAGATGGGGTGAGGAAGTACATACAGCTGACTCAGATGCCTGTCACCTGATATGGAGGGTAGAGCCAGCAACTAGAGTACCTACTTTAAAGGAGACCACTAGGCTAGATCCCCAGTGTCTACACCACACACACATACACACACACCACACACACACACACACACCACACACACATACATACACACACACCACACACACACACATACACACACACCACACACACACACCCCACACACACATACACACACACCACACACACATACACACACACCACACACACACACCACACACACACCACACACACACACCACACACACATACATACACACACACCACACACACCACACACACATACACACACACCACACACACACCACACACACATACATACACACACCACACACACCACATACACACACACCACACACACCACACACACACACACCACACACCACACACACACACACCACACACACACCACACACACATACAACACACACACCACACACACACACACACACACACACACACACATACACACACACACACACCCCACACTGCTCTCAAAGGACACTAGAGTGGAAGACCTAGCAAGTGCTTGCCTTTTAACATCACTGAATCCTCAACAGCCCAGAGTGCTTGGGTCAAGTGGGTTGAGTGCAGACTTGTGGAATGGATTGTGTGTAAATCAGTGAGTGAAAGAATTGCTCTGAGAGGCCTGGAGAGATGACCCAGAGGTTAAGAGCACTAGCAGCTCTTCCAGAGGTCCTGAGTTCAAGTCCCAGCAACGATATGGTGGCTCTCAACCATCTATAATGAATCTGGTGCCCTCATCTGCCGTGCAGAAATATATGCATACAGTGCTGTCTACATATAAATAAATAAATAAATCTTTTTTTAAAAAGAATTGCTCTGAGATACATCATCCTGAAGAAATTACAATTTAACTGGAATTCTTTGATTTTTGTTTGTTTGTTTGTGATTTACTGGCCATGACATCTGTAGAATTATATGGATCTTCCAGTTAGTGATAGTTTTTTTCCTTCCTTCCTTCCTTCCTTCCTTCCTTCCTTCCTTCCTTCCTTCCTTCCTTCCTTCCTTCTGTCCTTCCTCCCTCCCTCCCTCCCTCCTTCTCTGCCTCCCTCCCTCCCTCCCTTCCTCCCTCCCTCCCTCCCTCCCTCTCCCCCTTTTCTTCCTTCCTTCTTATTTTTTTGTTTGGTTTGTTTTGAGACAGACTCTGACTATATGGTCCAAGCTAGTCCCAGGTCGTACCTCTCTTCCTTCAGCATCTGAGGGCTGGACCACAGGTGTACACTCCATGCCTGCTGGGGTGTTTCCCTAAATGCTACTCTGCTTCTTCTTCCTAGCCACTGTGTACTCATGGCAAGACTGTATCATGTACCTCTTCTAAAAAGCACTATGTGCCATAAGTGGAACTGAATCTGGACAAATCACACTGCTTATGACACTGATTAAGTCCCACATTCATCCTAATAACTATTAAACTTTGTGTGGTTACAGAGCCCATATTTTGAAACTGAGCTTCTCTTATAAAAGATAATTCCTACTGCCAAGCCTGGATACAAATCCTTAAAACAGCCAAGCATTGAATGAGAACCTGAATGGAGAGCATTCAAAATGTGAAGACAATTACACCACACACATCCAACAATATGTTCGCAGGCCAGCTTCATGGCCTACCCCCTCCCCTCTGTGCTGCAGGCATCTTTGTCTAGGGATGCATGTTTGAGGGCCTAGTGCACCATGGGAAATTAGTTACAGGTGAATGAGGGCTCTTGGGGATAATTAGATCTGGTTCAGCACAGAGGCATATTATGGTAGCATGCTTCCTGTGTCACTAATAGAGTAGAACAAGGAAGCAATTCAGGCCCGGAGCCATTGATGAAGACAGCCCAAAAGGGACCTCCAGAGCTTTCTCCAAGAGCCAGTGTCCTCATCAGCCCATCCCTCAATCTGCCTCCTCATCATTACATTTTCCATTGTCTTTGCTGTGAACCCAGGCCTGGACCTGTGAGGTCAGCCTGTCAGAGCTGCCCTGGCTTAGTGCTTGCCCTAATGCACTATGGCAGGCAGCTGGGAGTGGAAGGGAGTGGTTGTGTTCTCTAGAGTATTATTACATGGCAGAAGGAAGCCAAGTCTTAAAATCTGAGATCTGTGATTAGGAATCTAAACTCTCTGGAGTGCTCTGCATTTTATAGACGCTGACCATTTACATGTGACCGGAGGTTATTTTCAAATCTAATTAAAAACAAGCTGTTTCAGAAGAATTCAATATCATCCAATTAAAATTGGAAACGTCTTGGAGGGCAGTGTCATACTGAAGGGAAGCCAAGACTCCATCCTCCTCCTCACCTCCTCCTGGACAGTAGGTGCCATCACCAATTTGAGACACTAATCCTGAAGGTGGTGATGTAAAGCCTTGGCAGACTCTGAGGCTGAGTAGATTACAGATGTGACCCAGGGGAAGGACTCTGGTAATCAGGTTGGGGCTCATCAGAGCTGAAGCAGCATCCTTAAAAGCCGATGTGAATTCCCCAATTGGTCTGAGTTACAAGTCATGAGGTCCAGCTCGAGAATTTCCATTCACATCAGCTCTGACACTTTGGACCAGCTACTTTTACTTCTCTGGACCTGGAGTTCCCAAATGAAGAGTTTGGACTCTCTGCTTCAACATTTTTAACCTTTTCAGTTTTTCTGGAATTTCTTTCTCTTGCCATTTATCTGATATCACAACTTGATGTGCAGGGTTGCTTATCATTCATGTTTTCAGTCTGGACTTCTCAGACAGCCTCCAAGTCTTTATGAATTGACATGCATAAAGGGCATTTATTATCTAACAGTTCTGACATCTGACTTTGACATACCAGACCCCCAGTCTAAGAGAGAAACAGAGCCAGGCCATGGTGGCACACACCTTTGATCTTAGCATTAGAGAGGCAGAGATCCATCTGGATCTCTGTGAGTTCAAGGCTAGCCGGGACTACCTGAGATTAAGCCAGTCTAAGAGAGAAACAGCCAGGCAGTGGTGGCGCACACCTTTGATCCCAGCACTTGGGAGGTTGAGACAGGAAGTGATATGGCTGAGGAGGGAGGGGACAGATGTCCAGCCCTTGCCCTGCGCCTCTCCTTTCCCCTGAGGACTCGACCATTCAGGATCTTCCCCTTAAGACCCGAGGATTCAGTAGTGCTGAGAAGTTTCTCTGTGGCTTGTTTCTCTGTCTCTCTGATCTTCCAGCTTTAACCCAACATCTGGCTCCGTGTTTTTACTATAAGACCAAGGATGGTTTGTGTAACAGTTACATCTGTACCTGACCCATTTACACTGCTCCTCAGTCTATGGTGTAACCAGCAGTGGAGTTCATAGACGGTGTCAATAACCTCTTGGCACGCAATTACATCTTTGGTGTCTAATGTTCCTAATACCTTTCTATTGTGTCTCCAGAGCACAAACCCTGAAGGCCGGGTTATCTAACTTAGGGCCTGGCCCCTGGCTGGCAAATGATTGAATGAATAATTATTTTTGGTTTGCTTCAGCAGGTAGCACCCACCAGCTCTCTCCATGAGGACTGTGGGGAACTCTGAAGTCCACCCTAAAAGCCTCTCAGTCTGAAGGACAGTCTTCACTTTCTCCCCTCAGGGATCAACTACTGTGCACTGAACAAGCCAGGCTGTGAGCATGAGTGTGTCAACACAGAGGAGGGTCACTACTGCCGCTGCCGTCGGGGCTATACTCTGGACCCCAATGGCCGAACCTGCAGCCGTGAGTGTGCCCAGGGAAATGGGTGCTGATGGGGTGGGATCCATGCACAGTCCATTGGGCTCCTTAGAAGCCGCGCCCTTCTATACGCTTCAGGGTCTTCTGCATTTTATAAACCATCAAATGCTACTGTTAGTACTACCTACTTCAAAGGCGGAGCTATAATAATTAAGAGATTCCATATAGGAGCTAGAGAGATTGTTCAGTGATTAGCAACACTTGCTGCTCTTATAAAAGACCCAGATTCCATTGCCAGCTCCCACATGGTGGCTCACAACTGTCTGTAACTCCAGTTTCAGGGGATGTGACACCCGCTTCTGACCTCCATGAGCACCAGGTGTACATATAATACACATGCATACAAATGGAAAGAAATCTGGTAAATATAAAATACATAAAATCTAAGTTTTTAAAGAAGGTTGTATGTGCCAAGTACAGCAGTGCACAGTTGACAATCTGAGATGTCAGGAGATGAGGCAAAGAGATGGCGAGTTCAAGACCAGCATGGGTTCTTCAGCATGGGTTCTTCAGCATGGGTTCTTCAGCATGGGTTCTTT
The DNA here is from genome assembly GCA_033318265.1 of Phyllotis vaccarum. Lineage (NCBI taxonomy): Eukaryota > Metazoa > Chordata > Mammalia > Rodentia > Cricetidae > Phyllotis > Phyllotis vaccarum. The sequence continues at coordinate 1,630,208 of JARWLC010000001.1, forward strand.
AGCATGGGTTCTTCAGCATGGGTTCTTCAGCATGGGTTCTTCAGCAAGACATCATGTCCAACAGGAGAAGAAAACTGAGATGGGGGTATGAATGAATGAATGAATGAATGAATGAATGAATAAATAAATCAATAAATCAATCAATTCATGTGGAGGGGTTGAGGGTGTGGCTCAGTCAGTAGAATGCTAGCCCTGTGTGCACAGAGCCATGGGTTAGATCCCAGCACCACATAAAACTTTTCCCAAGGAGGGAAAAATTATGTGCAGATTGTTTAGAACAGGACTTCTGGTTGCCATTATTCTGTGCTAGTAAAAGCATATACTGGAATTCCAGCATAGGCTGGAATTCAAATCTAAGCTCTGTCGAGTCCTATGTGTATGACCCCAAGTTATTCTCTAAGCTTTGATTGCCTATTTCAAAAAATGGGGATGTTAATAGCATTGATCCCTTGGGTGGTCATGGGGGAATAATTGAGGATATTTCTTTCGGTCTCTTGGCCTAGTCCTGGTTCGTGGAAAACATACAACTAAAAATAAAAGATAATAGTGCATATCACCCAGCCTGTGAAGTGACTAATATCCGGTACCAGATTGGGACAAGAGGCCAGAAGGGGTGGACTACCCAGGCTGATGCGAGGACAGAACTGGGCAATGTGGGGCTTTTGTGAAGCCTTTACTTAATTTTCTGTATCAGAAGCTTGGTGACATAAACACATGGGAACTTTCTGGTCTTGCCAGCTGGACGGACCCAGTACAGTAACCACAGGCCCAAGCCAGCAGGATGAGATTATATGTGGGTTGTGATAGCTCCTAGGGCCTTGGCATACTGAAAGTTGGGGAGAGTCCTTTTGTGTGGCCTTGCACCTACTACACGGTGCATCTGCTTCAGTTCTGCAGACAGAAGCAGACTGTGAGTGGGAACAGTGCAGCTGCTGAACAACATTGGTGCCCTTGGACAAGTTTCACAGCTGACGTATGAGATACAGAGCCAGCTTGGGGCAGCCTCATTCTTCCTCCTCTTCAGAGAAAACAAAGAGCCTTGATTTGGCTTTCTAAGCATGAGCCTGACTCTCCCAGCATGCCCTGGTGTTGGTTTTCCCTAGGCTTAGCAGCTGCACCTGAATCTACTGATATTTTAACTGCTGTCTGCACCCTGCCCGGACTCAGACCGTGGCCCGGTGGGATTTCTGGTCCCACCAACCTCTCTATGGATAATTCTTTTCAACTTCCCCATCCCCAACCCCACACACCATCCAAGGTTAATTTCCTGGGGTTTCACAGTGCAGTCAAATATCTTGCAACACCTTAGGGAGTCTAGAAGAGTTCAGATGTGAGCCCAGAAGAGATGGAGCCTTCCTCAAAACTTTTAGAAAGTTTAACCAAAGCTTTTCTATCCAGAAAGCCCCGGGAAATCCATGGGGTTCCTAGGCATGATGATACAGCCCTTCTCATGTACTCTGTCTGTGCAGGCACAGGTGTGGGCACCTTCAACATCCTAGCTCTCACATGCCTCCTGACCATTCTGCCTGGTAACTGGCAGAATCCAGACAAGAGCATGGGCAAGTGTTTTTGTAGATGTGTCTACTAGTGGATTGTTCCAGAAGCCACTGTTCTTCAGCCACATAGCAATAAAAAGGCTTACCTCAGGGAGCCCTCATGAAGTCTGTCCAGTTGGTAGAGGGTACACTTTCTCTATTCAGTAAATCTGGGAGACAGCCCAGGGGGCTCTCTGTGGGAGCTGTCCACCACAGCTGTGTGTTTCCTGGCCTTCAGCGTTCCCTACCCAAGGACCAGCTGTGTGGTGTTTGGGTGCCAGAAGGGACCACACAGCGAGGCTTTTGTTTATTTTCTGAATCTGGATGGCCTGATTAGAGAATATTTTAAAAATCACTTTTTTATTTTTCAAATAAAAATAAATCATACGATAAATCTCTCTGAGCACTACTTGGTAATAATCACAACCATTCATTAAGCAGTTGCTATGTGCCAGCCACCAGGTGTCTGGGGCAGAAACCCAGTGTTTCTTTGCAAGGCTGGGTTTGAGATCTACATCCAGAACCCAGGCATGGCGGCATGTGCTTGTCATGTCAGCACAGGGCAGGTGGAAACAGTGTCTCTCGTTAGCTAGCCAGTGTAGCCTAATTGTTGGGCTCCAAGCCAGTGAGAGAGACCCTGCCTGAAGGACATAACGAAGTTGTCCTCTGGCCTCCACAAGCCCATGAACACATTGGGGGGGGGAGCATTAAAAAAAGAAGAAAAAAGGGGACTGCCGTCATCCCCAGGTCAGGCTGAGTGCATCCGGCATCCAGAGCTAGGGCGTGGGAATCAGTGCTGAAACTCTGTTGCTCTGACAGATGCCACGACCAGCAGCAACTTATTTCAGCTTATACATCTATGTCACAGTTTATGACAGAGGGAAGATGAGGCAGGGACTAGGGCAGAGACCACAGAGGAATGGACGTTTACTGCCTTGCATCCAAGCTCATATTCAGCTTGTTTTTGTAAAGCACTCAGGACCACCTTCCCCAGGTGAACCCTATTCACAGTGGGCTGTGATCTATCAACAACCAAGAACATGTCACATATGCCACATCCAATCTTATGGAGGCAACTCCTCAACAGAGGTTTTCTTTTCCCAAGTGTCTCTAGGTTTGTGTCAAGTCCACTGAAGCTTGCTATGACACAGAGCAAGGCTGATTTCTCAGCAAGCCTGGTAGCATGAGGTAGTGTGGGTGCTTCCCTGTAGCAGTCCTGTGGTCAGTGGAGCATTGGCACCTGAGTCCCTTCATTTTTTATGTCTACGACCAATGTAGGAGTGGACCACTGTGCACAGCAGGACCATGGCTGCGAGCAGCTGTGCCTGAACACAGAGGAGTCGTATGTCTGCCAGTGCTCAGAAGGCTTCCTCATCAATAATGACCTGAAGACATGCTCCCGTGAGTCCGCCTTTCACCTCTCTACTAGGGAAGGGTTTGCAACAGGAGTGGGGTGTACAGGCAATGCAGAGATCCGTGTGTGGGGAGACTAGGGAAGTCTGCTGGGAATTGATGCTTTCAACGGCACTAAATGTGAACCATCACTTAATTCCTGTTACAGCCCAGAGTCTTGCTAATAGAGGCTCCAGGGATCTCACTTGGCTTTGGTTTTACAGGGGTGGATTACTGCTTGCTGAGTGACCATGGTTGTGAATACTCCTGTGTCAACACAGACAGATCCTTTGCCTGTCAGTGTCCTGAGGGTCACGTGCTCCGCAGCGATGGGAAGACCTGTGCAAGTGAGTCTTCTCATTTGAGACCCTGGGACAGACAGGATCACAGGACACTCAGCACAGGCCCTTGTAGGTGCCAGTGGGCTGCTGGCATGTGCACACCGGAGTGTCCTCTTACCTTGTCTGTGCCCGCTGGTTATATGTGTCCCTGTATCTCAAAGCCGTTGAGCCTCAAGCCTCTTCTCCGTGCTCCTGGAAATAAATGGCTTTGCAGTCTGCACACCGTGCCTCACCACCATTATGAAGCAGGACCTCATTCTTGGCAGGGCAGCTTGGTTTCAATTGTGGTTTGTCTATACTAGCGTTTATGTTCGAATTTGGTTGCCACTGTGATACATTTGAGACATGAAACTTTTCCAAGGCAATTATGTTGGTGGAAAGAATTAATGCCTTTCCCAGGGAAGTAGACTAAGTTATAGAGAGTGGATTCTTGTAAAGTGGAATTATACATAATTCCTCACCTTTGGGCTCACCCACCATAAGATGAAGCAGAGTAAAGCCCTAACTTCTTTAGCTTCCATTATTAACCATTCTCTCCATATATTGTGACGACAGAGTACAGACTAGACACACTCTCAGCTCTACCTCCTAGCCAGACACACCCATGACCAACAATACAGGAACTTTGTGATTGCCAGCTGGCTGCATGCCAGGCGCTGAGAACTGTGCTGAGCACATGCTATCATACTCCAGGGGCAGACGGGATAGGCACAGACTCCGGGGAGAGTCCAAGGTGGCCCTCTACTAAGTAGGGACTCACTCTGTGAGACTCCAGTCACTTCTGAAAGGGTGATGTCTGAGAAATCCTTTGTCATCTTGTCACCTCTCAGCACAAGGCCAGGCCAGCACTGATACTGTCTAGATATGTTTCTTTGTAACTGGCCCTAACTCCCATCTTCATTTAAACAAGATTCCAGGCTCCCTCATCTCTCCAACTCAAGAAAACCATTGTGCTTTCTGCCCTGTGTCCCTATTTTCAAATGGACCCAGATCAAGAACTAAGAACAGTTTGAGAGGAAGTGTCAAAATGGAAGCAAAGACCATACTTTGCTTTCCCTGGCTACTGTCTTCCTGTTTATAGGACCAAGTTTTTGGCCACGGTGGGTACAACTGCGGGTGCAGCGCCAGCGCCTCACTGGCTTTGTGTCGTCGGTTCACACTGGCAGCTGAGCTGTCTGCACAGCTGTGCAGCAAGTACTGTGCTTCTTGTGAGAAAATATTTCCCCTGTCTGGGATGGACTCTTGGATCTTGGCAAGTAGGTTGTCCATGTTGCAGCTTGTGGATCCCTGCCCAGCTGCTCGCAGGGTGCTGCTGCAGCCAGCTCTGGTAGGGCCTGGGCACTGGGGGTGTGGAAAGGGGTGGGTAAGTTAAATACCATCTATACTTGACTGCCTGCCAAAGCCAGAAGGTAGGGGATTATGGGTGCAATTCTCCATGGTCTTCGATCACTCACTCCCACTCTTTGTTCTCTTCACTCTGATAATCAAGAACTAAGTGCGGGATAATTGCAGGACTTGTAAAATCTTCTCACAGGATCTGAAACACTTGTGGACCCTTCTGTGACGCTCCTGCCTCTTTCCTAATCAGTTTTGCCTTCACCACCTGTTCCTTGTTTAAAGTGTGTTTGTAACTAAAGGCTTCATCATCATCCATCTGAGTGAAAGTCCAGCAATGGCAAGTGAACTTTGTCTGGTTGGGTGGCTATAAGGACATGTGAGGTGATCAGTGGGCTAGAACTTAACTCGGAACAATACAGGACAGACCCGTGTTGCCCACGAGAGCTGTTCCCTAATTGAAGACTTTCTGTCTGCTCTCAAATGATTCAGCCCAGCTGCTCCATCCTGTAATTGTGACCTAGGTTTTCACTGTGGTCACAGCTAATGGCAGTTTGGATGACTGTTCCCCCTGCCTCCTGCCAGATGACACACAGCCAGATGACATGACTGTGTACCTTCTTAGTAAAGCCTGGTGGACAGGGGATGGGGGTAAGTTGGGGTCTGCCAGGCCTTGCTCAAAAGATGAGGGTTTCCTTGGCTTTTATTTAGAGCCTTGACCACAGTTGAGCTAAGAGCCCTTCACTCATTCTCAAAGTGTAGAGAGCCTAAGTCCAAGTTCCTGGGCTCCGGGGACAAAGTAGGTCTTGGAATGAAGCCATTTCTCCCTCAGTCCTGGATAGATTGGGAATAGGCTGGAAGGGGGGTGATTCCTCTTTACAGCTGTAGTTTCCTTTAAAAGACTCTGTAGGCCCACTCTGCATGGAGTGCACAGTCTACTGCCTCTAAGTCCTTGGGAGTCAGAGGTCAGAGGTCAGGTCTTATCTGGAGTCAGATTTCCCAGGGCTCAGCCTAGCAAAGTAACATGAATGGGGTGGGTAGCGAGTGAATAGAGATCAGCTAGCTATACTTTGGCTCTGTGACCCCATGAAGGCTCCACTTAAAGCTCAGTCACCTTTAATGGCTTCTAATTACCTTCAGTGACAATCCTTGATTTGGCAGTGTGGGAGAGCCCCGCCCCCAACACACACACCTGTGAAGGCTGTCCTTCGAGGCCTTCCTTAAACAAACACTATTCTCTCTCCATTGAGGACAGCTTCCCTTCCCCAGCCCCTGGCCTACTTCCCTGACCACAGCATGCCAAGCTCCTCCTCCCACCCCTGAACACCTATTCATGGGTGTGAGAAAAAACATGGTAAAATATAAAGTACAAATCTGGGATCCAAAGCCCAAATTCAGACACTGTTGTTTCTAACCTGGGCAAGGAAGCTGGCTAGCCCTTCCTGTGTGTCTGATTGCTCACCTTCAAACTGGGAATGATTATTTCTGTCTTTCAGGGTCCTTGTGTGACACAGGAATGTATATTCACAGACATGTTTTGAGAATGTATAGCGGGCCTTAAAATCTCTAACACCCCTGTTAGGTCTCACTCCTCAGCTTCTGACTGTTCCTTACTGAAAGGCCCAAAGGGAGTCCTCTGTGTTGCTGTCTAGAGACCAGCCTCCCAGGGACAGGCCCAGGCACGTGCTCCTTGCAGGGCTCAGAGATACCCTACTCTGGAGGTTGGCCAGCTCAGCAGTGGCCCTTCTCTCCAGCTGTGGAGGACACTGTTTGAATAGGAACCACAGCCTTAACGCCTCAGGGGTCCAATTGGCCAAACTTCTAGTCCAACTACCACAGGCAGATCTGAAAAGGTCCCTTCTGCCCCAAAGTCCTAACCCCCCCCACCCCACCCCCAGTGTCTAAGTCTGCTCCAGCAGCCATGGCAAAATACCATACTGTGGATTGTTTCCTAGCCACAGAAATGTCTTTCTCATAGTGCAGGAGGTTAGAAGGACAGCAGCATGGAGATGCTCTGGGAAGGGCTCTCCCCACCAATGGCTGTGTCCTCCCATGGATGAAGAGAGATGGAGACCAAGCAATGAGTGAATGAGCTTTGGTGTCTTTTTAAATAAAAACACTAGTCCTGGGCTGGCAAGATAACTCAGTAAAGGCCTGCCATGCAAGCCTGGTGGGCTGCTTGGTCCCTGGAATGTACACACACACACATACACACTCACACACAGACACACACATACATACACACACATACACTCACACAGACACACACATACATACATACACACACTCACATACACACACATACATACACACACTCACATACACACACATACATACACACACTCACATACACACATACATACATATACACACAGACACACACTCACACACACATACATACACACACACACACACACACACACACACACACACACACACACACACACACACACACACACAAAGGTAAACAAGAGAGAACTGACTCCAGAAAGTTTTTCTCTGACTTCTACTTTGGATCATGGCACATGAGCTCCCTATCACACCCATATACATTTATTGAGGGTAATAATGATGATGACAATAATAATAAATATAATGAAAAGAAGAGCATTGCCTGGGCCCAATCCTTGTAACCACAACCAAATCTAGTCACTTCCCAAAGCCCTACCTGCAAAGGATTAGGGGACCAGTTTATGAACTAGGGATTGAGGCGCACAGTCCAGTGATTAGCATGGATGAGGGGGAGGGACTACCTTCATTTCAAGATGCCCTGGGGGTCCTCAGATTTACAACACATGAGCGTAACGGGATGGTCTGGAGGATTTCTTGGTGTGGAAGCTTCTCCGTATGAGAAAGGCCTCTTCAGAGGCACCAAAGGGTTAGCTTTCTCCACTGATGTTGGCCGTTAGCCTTGGGTCACCTTGGTGGACTGTCTTGGTGGCCATCTCTCTCAGGTGTGTTTAATTACCACACGTGGCGTTCAGACCCAAGGTTGCTATCTTTGATAGTCTGAATATGCTGGACACATTACCCCACAATTCCTGCAACCCCCACATCACATGTGTGACTCACCTGGTAAATAACTTAGATGTGGGAAACAGTTTGTTCAATGTACCAGGATCCCAACAGCGGAGCCATGCTATGAAAGCTCTAGCCATCCTGATATCAGATGGTAGACCTCACTCCCAATGAGGCTTTAATTAAATGTGTGACCTGCCTTCTTCCGTGGGAACAGAAAAGGGAAGGGCATTTCTTTTCTTTTTTTTAACTTAAAAAAAAAATTACCTATTTGATGTATTTGGTGCTCTGTCTGCATGTACAACTTTATACCAGAAGAGGGCATCAGATCCCATTAGATAGTTGTGAGCCTTGGGTCCTATGGAAGAGTGGCCAGTGCTCTTGACCTCGGACCCATCTCTCCAGCCCCAAAAGGCATTTCTTTGAGTAGAAGATGGTTTTCTTTTGTTTCATTTTTCCTGCTTCCCGAGACTTCTAAGCCTCCTACCCCATTCTAGGTCAGCACCGATTAGTAATTGAGCCTCACTCATTCCCTTCCCCCAGCTGGAGAATCAATACTTGGTTTTTGTTCTTATTCTCTCGAGTCTTTGCCTGTGGTTTGCCAGGTGCCTGTGACTCCTGGGATTGAACTAATTCAATTTCTGCCCAGCTGAGAAGTTAAAGCTTCTCTGGAAGAGATATTTAAGATGTGTCATCCAATCTGGTTGATGAGTTACTAGAATTTAGGCAGAACTACCACAATAGCACAGAGTTGGGGACTCTCCCAAGTCCAGGGAAAGGCATTTAATCTGATCCTAGAGATGCAATCAAGAGAAATGGCCACAGGTGCAAATAAGCGCTTTCTAGACATGGCCAGCAGCATGTGCAGGTCCACGATCTGGGCAGGCCACAGGGTCAGAATACTGAATGCCAGAGGGAATCACAGGAGCAGGTGGGAACTGTCCCTTGTAGCATGAAGAGTAACGGGAAACTTCTAGAGCCTACCTTGATCAAACTTAGTTTGTCTTCCAAGAGCCTAATTAGATTGATTAGTCCCATGGACCTGGGATGACCAGGAAACACAGAGGGGATAGATCTGTGACTTCCTGGGTCAGTAGCGCCAAGACAAGTCACATCTTCAGGTTAAGAAGCCCTGAGAAAGTCATTCTGCTTGCTGGACATCAGTTTCCTCATCTCCAAAATGGAGTGGGACGAGCATATTTCCAAGGTCCTTTCTAGCCTCCAAATATAGATAGTAGTGGATATAGGTCACCAATCCACAAATGCTTGTTAAACAGCGGTGTATCGTCAGCTCTGGGAGAAGCTCAGACCAAGTTGGTTTCCTTAGTGGGTAGGTAGAAAGCACTAGAGCCTGTGAGCACGAAGTGAGCTCTGTACACATTTATCATTTCATAAATGCTTGCTAAACCAGCTGGGCAAACTCCAAGTTCTGCACCTGTCTGATGTCAAAGCAGTCTTCAGATCTCTAAGATCAGCTTTGTGGATTATAACATGCTTTTCTTTTTTGGGCTGGGTCCACTCCCTCTTAGCAGATTTCTTCCACAGATACCCCACATCTCTGGCATCTCCAACATTTGGGGGTCCCAACACAATCTAGGCTTCACCTTCACAGCTTTATGCAATGGCCTCTCTGGGTCCCCGTGCAGGAACATTCCTGACATGCCTAGCCTTTGTGACTTTTCTTAGTTAAGAAGGCGATTTCACAACCCCTTTCTTGTATCCTTGACTCTAAACCCAGAGCCATGTGGCCAAAGCTGCCAAATTCTGCTGCTTGTTAGGACTGGAACTTGACCCTTCCTTCAGTTGCATTTACAACAGATTCCTGTTGTTGTTGGCTTTCATCACTGTGAAATTTTCCTTTCATTCCTTTTTGAAAATGGGAGATTTAGCTGGTGGAGTCTTGCCCTGAGGTCACCATCCTCATTTCCCATTTAGCATTGGGCTTTATCTCCTTGAGCACAGGACTTAGCTCCGTTATACTACTTGTGCTCCTTCTATACCCAAACTTTACATTTTGTATTTCTCTTTGTCTAGCTTACTCTTTTTCATTATATATCTGCATAAGAGTGATTACTAATAACCACGTGACACTGAAACCTCCTCTGCCAACACCATTAACAAAACTCTTCAATTTGCCTCAGGCAGATTTTTAGGATAAGCACAAAAAGCAGCCACACTATCACAAGAATAGTCTCTAGGCCACTTATTAATATTTCATAATCTACACTGCTCTCAGCACCATGGTCTTCTGTATGCCTACTAATATGTTCCATTAGACTCTGCTTAAAGCATTCAACTGCTTTTCTAATCCAGAGTCCCAAAGTCCATATTCAGCCAACAAGCAGCACCGTCAGGCCTGTCACAGCAGCACCCCACTCCTGGTACCAATTCCTGCCTTAGTCACTGTTCTGTTGCTATAAAGAGATACCCAGAACTAAGATAGATCCTATTTTTAAAAAGGCATTTAATTGGGGCTTGCTTACAATTTCAAAGTTTTAGTCCATTGTTATCATCATAGCAGAGAACATGGTAGCAGTAGCTGAGAACTACATACTGACTCTGGGTTTGCCATGGGCTTTTGTAACCTCAGAACCAACACCCCCCCCCCCCAGTGACACATTTTCTCCAACAAGGCCACACTTCCTAATCCTTTCAAATAGAGCCACTCTTTGGTGACTAAGCATTCAAATATATGAGTCTATGGGGGCTGTTCTTATTCAAACCACCACAATTACATAGAGAAGGTCCTCATTCTTCTTACAGCTATATAATGTTCCATTTCATCTGAGTAAATCTGACTCTCTCTTCTCACTCTTACAACAGTGACGCCGTCAATAACTTGAAAGTACATTTCTTTACACAGTACAAGGGCACCTGCAGTAGGGCGTCCCTTAAGGAGGCTGCTGAGTGAAAGTGCATTCTGTAGCATTGTAGACACTGCCAGACACTCCTTCATGGGCAAGTGTGCTATAGTTAGTACAGTTGGCTTTGGAAGCTGTGTCTGTTTTGCCCGGAACAATCATCTGTAAAAGCTTCCTGTGACTGACTAAATAGTCACCCACTCATCTCTGGATCAGATGCCCTGAGGGGATGAGCAGAAAAAAGATTCCAGAACTGAGGAGCTGCTGACAAGACATACAAAGGATAAAGACATGACCCTGTGGACACAGGCTTCTCCTTGGCTGCCACCTGACAGGCAGAGGCTTGGGTTGCTCTGGCTTGGGAGGCTGGAGCTCAATAGCCTGTATTTCCATTGAGGAAGCTTCAGCAAGAGAACAGCTTGAGCTGTGGGGGAGTAGAGCTGGGTGGAGAGTCCCAGACAAAAGAGTATACTTGGATCGGGGCTTGGCAAGACTGGCCTAAGAGAGCTTTTGCTATTTTATTACCTTGAAAAATGAAATATTCTTATAAATTCAGAGGGAAAATGTTGCCCGCTGTGTCCACCGGCTGTTGGTACTATGTCTCACTTAGTGATACTTTGTATGAGGAACTACTCCAGGGAAAATGTTGCCCGCTGTGTCCACCGGCTGTTGGTACTATGTCTCACTTAGTGATACTTTGTATGAGGAACTACTCCAGGTTCCATATTAATAATGAATCCCAAATGTGTCCAGAGAATAAGTCACACTCAGAGCAAACCTGAGTACCCAACTCTTCTTAGAGTCTCCTCTACAGATAAAAACTCCAGGTAATATCATTTTCCCATTGTTCAAAGCTTCTGACAGTGTTCCTTCCCCCCCCCCCCAAATGCATAATTCCCCTCGTGTCTGAAAGCTTGCTGTGTGGTCTTGGGGAAAAGTCATAAATAACATCTTTTATCTGGTTCTTCCACTTGTTAGCAAGTGGTCTTGGCAGGCTGTAGTTACTCTTCCTCAACCTTAGTTTCTCCTGCTGGTAAATGTAAGACTGGCTCCCTTAACTAGCCTACAGGGTAGTTCTGAGGACTTGCCTTCTCTGAGAAATGTAACAACAGTGCCTAACCACCCAGCCCTATAAACAGCAATACTGTCCTTCAGGAGTTCAGTCCAATGACCTCTGTCATCCTCACCAAGTAAGGTGGACCCTTCATTTCATTGTTGGAAAGAACAGGAGTTCACACAAAATTATCCTTTCGATGAGCTTTGTTAGGAGAGATCTTCATAGCCATGGGCAGCTGTGGTCAGGCCAGGACATGGGAGAGCATTAGCAGACAGCCACACCAGGGTGGAGAGGCTGATGAGACTAAGAAGTGAGAACAAAAAGCATTCAGATTCTTACCTGTCCTCACTGGGGGTGGCCTGCCTCCGTACCATGTGATCTAGCTGAGTTTGGCACTGACAAAAGTAGTTACAGTTCAAGGCTTTCAAAGGATGTGGTCTAGGAATCAGGTTGGTCGGGCTTGTTCACAACTGAAAGAGGGACGGAGGGAGGGAGGGAGGGAGGGAGGGAGGGAGGGAGGGAGGGAGTACCAGAGAGACAGGCTTCAGAGAAGTGTGGCCTGTTTCTGGAAGAGAGAGAAAGGCAGCTAGATCTTTAATCTAACATCAGCAAGTCTTATAGCTCTACCTTCAAATCATAGCCAGTCGAACCATGTCATCACCAGTGTTCCGGGCCAGCAGGATCACAGCAGTAGGCTGTATCCATCCCTTGTCTTCTACCTCATACCAGTCCGTGCTTTCAAAATGCAGACTGGGGTATTCTGTTGCTCAAGACCCCCCCCCCCCCCCCCCGACTGCCCTTCTCCCTCAGGCCTGTCCTGTCAGGCTGGGCTCCATGCCTTTCCTGAAACACGCATGGGTGTCTGCAGTGTGCAGATGCTCTTTCTTGCCCAGACAGAAGCACTCACCTCCTTTCCATCTGCAGGCTCTGCTCCTTTTCTGACACGATGTAAGATGTCAGGCCCCAACCCAGTAGCCACTCTCTGTCCTTCTGATCCTCTATTTCTCCAAGGCACTTTCTTCCCCACTGAGAAAACATACCTGTCTTCCACACCCTCATATACTCCTGACAACCATTGCCGCATGCAAAGTCCCATGGAAGCAAAACAATTTTTTAAACTGGTTGTTCTGTTTTTAGTGGCTCAAACAATGCCTGGCCCACAGTAGGAGCTCACAATAAATTTTCTGGCTATCTAGGTGTGCTGAAGTTTACCTTAGCACTCAGGAGGCTAAATCAAAAGATCGTGAGCTTGAGTTCAAGGCCAGCCTGGGCTATATAGGAATATCCTGTCTCAAAACAACAGCAAAGAGCTTTTCTGCCTTTGAATAAATGAGTGAATCAGCTAAGTGTTCTTATGCATATGTAGATGCATAGGAAAGATGCTATTAGACTTACTCTCTTGTATTCATAGATATTTACACACCTCCTTTTGGAAACTTCTGTTCTCTCTTCCTGTGGAGTTGGATATTCTGCTTTATGTATCTGCATTGTATCTATCAAGAATTTTTGCTTGTAGATATTTTATCCTGCAGTGAACTGCATGGGAAAAGGCAGTATTAACTTACGATGTCTGAAATGTCTTTTATGAACAAATAGGTTACTAATATGTGAGTAATTTTCTTCTATTTCTGTAATTCACATCAGAACTGAACTCCTGTGCTTTGGGGGATCACGGTTGTGAGCATTCATGTGTAAGCAGTGGAGATTCATTCATGTGTCGATGTTTTGAGGGATACATCCTCCGCAGCGATGGGAAGACATGCAAAAGTAAGTTTGCTAGAGCTAGCTCATATGGCCAGGCCTCAGATCCCCCCTATCAACTTCAGTGTGAGACACAATCAAATGTCATGTGGTCAGAAAAGGGGGTGCTGTATGAAAACGAAGTAGCTATGTACAGTGATATGATTCAGTGAATAATAACCTTTCCAGTCAGGTGTGGTGTTATATGCTTTGACTCCCATTACTCAGAAGGCAGAAAAAGATAGGCGATCTCTGTAGATTCAAGACCAATCTGGTCTACATAGGGAGTTCTAGGCCAGCTCTACATAGTGAGACCCTCTCTCAATAACAACAACGTACTATGCTTGGCCTGATGGTATACCCCTATAATTCTGGCTACTTAGAAGGCTGAGGCAGGAGCATGGCAAATTCACAGACTTCCTGGGCTGTAAACCATTCTTGTCTCACTATGTTTAGTGAGATCCTGTCTCAAAATAAAAAATAAAATTAAAATTGAGGGCTAGAGGTATAGATTAGTGATTAAGAACCCTTGCTGCCCTTTCAGAGGATATGAATTCAGTCCCTAGTACCCATATCGAGCGGCTTACACTTCTGTAACTTCAGCTCCGAGGGATCTGACCCTCTCATGGCCTCTGCAGGAAACTGTGCACACACCCACACACAGAAACATAGATAAACATTAAAAATAAATAAAAATGGGCTTGGGATGTAGCTCAGTGGTAGAGTACCTGCCAGGCACAGACAAGGCTCTGGGCTCAGTCCCCAACAACACCGTAATAATAATGGTAACAGTCAAAGAGGACTGTGCAAATCTGGACAAACGGTTCTCATCCCTGCTCTTTTGCTCAGACTTCCAAAGCTCCTCCCAAGAAGCTGTGAAGAAGAAAAAATTGAGCACCTAGAATCACTACCCTTATTTTCAGACAGAAAAGCTGATTCCAAGAGGTCACGTGATTTTCCTAAATCATAGATTCTACCAGGGACAGAGGCGAGATTAGACCCCAGTACTGCTGATCTAAACTTAAGCTTTCTCTTGTGAAATCACACACTTGATACCAGAGACCGCGTCTGCAGACATCTGAGGCTGAGGTCATGCTGGTGAGTGGTGACAGCAATGACAGTGAAGAAATTTGAAGATTTAGCCCAACCTAGAGCCAGCAAGCTTCATCCGCAGTTTTGCCTTCCTAGTCAAGGGCATTTGAGTCCAGAGGCCCAGATAGATGGATCGTCTAGTGGGGGGAGTCTATGTAGACTTTATGTTGATATGGTTGTTTCCATCACTGTGCTCTCCTCAGGGAAAGATGTCTGCCAGGCTGTAGACCATGGCTGTGAGCACCTTTGTGTAAACAGTGGTGAATCATATGTCTGCAAGTGTCTGGAAGGATTCGGGCTGGCAGAGGATGGGAAGCACTGCATAAGTAAGTAGCCTGAGTGAAGGGCATTTCTGTCTGTGGGACTCTGGGTACAGTGCCTCACTTAATCCTCACAGATTTTTAATCATCCCAAACTCAGATTCCAACTTTGGATGCTCTGAAAGTATTTCCAAGGGGGTCAAGTCAGCTGACTATGAGTTATTCGGCACAGGGAATATTCCTGGAGCAGTGACCTATGCCCTTAATCCAATCTGAGTTTGAGGTCATCTTAGTTTACAGAAGAAGTTCCAGGCTCCCAGGCAGGCAGTGGTGGTGTCACACCTTAACTGAGCAAAGAAAGTATTTAAGGCAGGTGTAGAAAGACAGAGCAGGCAGAAGAAGCCAGGAAGAGCAAGGCTGAGGAAACTGGAAGACAGCTGGGTGAGATCTGACTGTGGTGTTTACTCTCTGATATCTCCGCCTTTCCCAGAGATCTGGCCCTGAGTTTCCTTTATTCATGCTACAGTGAACAGGGCCCAGTGTAGTGCCTAGCAAGTCAACAGGCAGACTTAGAAAAGTTGGTAGCAATTGACTACCAGGACCAAAAGATTTTGGTGCTTTTTACAATATAGGGTAGGTAAAGGGTAGGAAAGGGGCTGAAGGGAGGCTCTGTAGGTTTTTAATATAAGGTGGAGCTTCAGAGATGACTTGGTTGGTAACGTTCTTGATGTACAAACATGAGGACCTGAGTTCTATCCCCAGCACCCATGTCATTTCAGTGCCAGGAGGGGAATAGAGGAGGATCCCAGAGGTGTGCTGCCCAGCCAGTCTAGTTGAATTGTCAGCCTCAGGTTCAGTAAGAGATCTTGTCTCAGAAAATAAACTGGATAGTAGCTGAGGAAGGCACTGACCATTGACCTCCACAGCACACACAAGGATTCTCCAGAAAAACAGATAATAGTGTTTATGTGCAGAAGGCACATTTACATACATGTTGTGGCTGAAGGAAGAAAGAGGGAGAAGAAGAAACTGACTTTAAGGAATTGGCTCATGGGATTGTGGGACCTGGTGAGGAGGATGTCTGTAAGGAAGGCTGGAAACCCAGTAGCACTGATGTTGCATGATTTTGCAGTTGGAGAAAGTCTTCCCTTCCTCTGGGAACCTTAGCCTTTGACTTGCAAGGTCTTCAACTGACTGGACAAGTCTCACATATACACAGGGTGTTGAGAGATATCAAGAGCTGTCACAGGCTATGACATAAACACAGCAGATGGCAGTTGATAATGCAGATGTCTACCCACCAGATGAATAACTCTTATGGGAAACCCCATCAAACAAGGCTCGTGGAGCCACAGACTCTTAATACCACTGCTTCTGTCTGTAATTTCACATGTGTAAAACAGTTGTGGAATCTACCCATTACCATACATTTCCATGTAATATTTACATATACTCTCATGATTGCATCTCAGTCTTATGGGCTCCTATGTCTGTGGACTGTCTAAAGACCTCATTAAGTAGTATAATTTTGATGAATAGAAATACACTAGAATAGGCTTTATAATTAGGTCTATTGTTCCACATAGGCTGTAAGACACTTAGAAAACTGACATAAGAAAACAACATTTTCCCCAGTCTAAGACAAGCTACACACAATTAGCTCGTTTATAACCTCAGAGCAAGTTTACATTAGACTGTATGTCAGTGTATGGAGTAGTGAGTTATTCACAATAACACACAAGGACAGAAATGCAGATGTCTGGTTTGTTCAATCAAAGTCTCTTAGGCACAAAGGCAACCTAAATTATGTCAGTCTCTCTAGCCAGGCCTGGCTGATAACACAGACCAGCAGCCATTCCCTACTAAATTCCTTAGTAATTAACACCCTACACAAACTTCTGGCCTCAGTTTATGACATAAAACTCAAGGTTCAGCTAACTAACTGTTTATTATTTAAGTCCCAAATAACAATTAATCAACTAACCAAGTTCAGAAAAAATAGTTTTATGTCCAGCTAACTGTGGAAAAAGTTTTACAATTAACCCAGGCTACAGAGGATGGTCTGGCCTCACAGTCTTGAATAAGAGAGTTACAAGCTTCTCTTCTTGTGCTCTGGGGACCCATGCAGATTAAGAAAATGTATTTTGAGCCAGGCAGTGGTGGCACACACCTTTAATCCCAGCACTCTAGCTCAGGGAGGCAGAGGTAGACAGATCTCTGTGAGTTCAAATCCTGGTATACAGAATGAGTTCCAGGACAGCCAGGCTGTTTATGATACTTTCAATGCCATTACCCAGGAAAATTGCCAAACACCGTGTTCCCACCTATGTGCCGTGTAAATGGCTCTGCCTCTTATCACTTACTCAATGAATGCATTGTGACCTTGAGAAATAGCTTAGTAACCTTTTTTATTGCAGAAGCTTGTTGAAGAAGCTAGAGAGTTAGAGCAGGAGAAAAATAAAGAGAACAATTGTCAGTACGTGTATGAGTCCCTACTTCCTCAGATAAGTTGGAAACTTATTTCTAAATACCCCTTAGATAGATGGAAACTTCATTTCTAATATCCCTCAGATAGAAAAGCCCTAGTTTTGCTATGCTGTGGCCTTTTTCTTTGAACTCTGTCTATAGCCTTTGGAGCCAGTCTTTACTCAGGATCTACTGATTTAAATGTTAACCTCATGTACAAGGTACTTTCACAGCAATGTCTAGACCTACATTTGACAAAACAGCGGGCACCATAGTCCAACCAAAATTTACATAAAATAGCCATTACACCCCTCAGTGAGGTGGAGATTAAAATACAGGCGCAGACTTCGTCCCCATTCTAGGTGGTAGTCCTCTCTGAGGGCTAGGGATGATAATAATATCTACTTGGTGTCCTTTCTTGGTTAAACAAAGTAAGTTCATTTGCTTTTGAGGTTGCATTGTGGGCAGTTTTCTCAGGACATTCCACACGTCAACAAAGTTGAGTAAGATAACTCATTGGGCATTCTTCTCCAAGGGAATAGCTTGTACCTAGTAAGAAGCTCTGTGACTGAGTGCATGCTGTGGGCAGGGCCTGACTACCAGCCTCACTGCACTTCCGTATCTGCCTGACCCATATTTTCCTATTTAGTCAGCATATATTTTGGTTAATACTTTGAACAGTTGTGTAAAAGGCATGGTTTCTAGCTTTGCAATTTGATCCCTAAATTAAATCTTACAATTTCCCACTTCCTAAAGGGATCCATAGTTATAGATTCCAGTTTCATACAAGGCTTTTCCTTTTAAGGGGTAGATTAAGCCCAGGGGTGTCATACAATCAGAAAAGGAAGACTCAGGAGGAAATGTGCCTCATCTGGGCATCCTCTGGCTGGACAACCTTGTACAACTCAGTCAGACTCATGACATCCACCTGCTTCATTCATTTCCTGTGTACATAGTCCCGTCCCCACGGTGTTGTGAGAATTAAAGGCTCATAAATGACTTCAAGGAATTGAGATCACTCCTATGAGGTGTGCTTATTATACATCCAACATGCGGTGTTTGGGGTGTCTTCTAAAAATTCACAAGCTAAAGCCTATCCAATCATTAAAAATCAAATCTACTCAAGCCAGAAGGAGCAAGAGTTCTGAGAAGCTGCTCCTTGAACTTGGCCTGTCCTGTCATGGACTGCAAAGGTGATTGGTTTAGCAAAGTTGGATTCTTTAAAACAGATTAGTCCCTTAATCTCCCCTGGCATGACTGTTCACATTAGCTCATTTCTACAATAATGGTTCTCTGAATTTTCCCCCAGGGAAGGATATCTGCAAGTCGACTCACCATGGCTGTGAACACATATGTGTGAACAACGGAGATTTTTATACATGCCGGTGCTCAGAGGGGTTTGTCCTGGCTGAGGACAGAAGGCACTGCAGGAGTGAGTGGCCTGAGCTGGCTCTCTGCTTCCATTTGGTTTTGGAGCAATTGTCTTTTGAAGCATTTCTAGGCAATAGACCCCTTAACCTTGGCTCTCCCATAAACATAGATGTGAACGCTGACAGAAGACGGGAGGGCTAAGGCCAGCAACAAGAGCCAGACTTTGATTGTGTTGACAGTAAACTTAAACAATAGCTGGCTCTGTTCTCTGAGCAAAAAAATAGACGGTCCAGTAGCCCTGACATCTGCTGGAGAGAAACATGCATGACACCTGAGTCTTCTGATTTCTTTCCCATGATTAAAGACTCAATAGCTTGAGTAATAAGGATAAACACTTCATGAAAAGAGAGAAGCCAGTCCCTAATGCCCCTACATACACATGCACACTCACATTAGCATTTTCTACTAACAAAGCATTGAAGTATTTTTGCATATGTATGTCTTTGCTTTCTTCATTATTGTGCTTCACTTTGAAAGATTAGACAGCTGCTTGATACATAAAAGAGAATATTATAATAACATACTGTAGACTGTCTGAGATGAGATAATTCATTTGGGATTGTTATAATTCTCTTATGCAGCCCCACATAACTAAGTTTCTTGGCAACCAAATTGTCTATACAGCTGCATAAATTTTTTCTCTTTTTATATCTAAGTTGCCCCAAAAGCTTTGGTATGGGTAAGAATTCAGTGATCGTACATTTTTAAGTCTTAATAGGTCAGTAGGGTACTTAGAAGTGCATTACTTAATGATTACCACCTTGTTTTTTTTTTATTCTGTCAGTAATAATGCACTGAACACCTACTGTGTGCCAAACACTAAGGGCACAAAAATAAATGGGACAATGAGGCACAGTATCTGCTGAAGGGCAATTCAGACTAGGGAAGAAAGACCCATTGTTAGACTGTTATCTCCCCACTTGGATACAGCATAGGGCGCTTTGGACTTAAGCAACATGGCGTTAAACATCTTATGTTAGTCATTATCATAATCCTGCTGTGTCCACTGCCTTGCACAAAGCAAATACTCAGTAAATTGACTGACTGAATAAATTAATATGTTGGGGTACTCAGAGAGTAGCTGGCACAAGATGGATTACCCTGGAAGCTTTTTGGAAGGAATAATGACAGAAGAAAAATTAATCACCTCCTCGACTGCCAGTCAAAATGTTGTATATCAATATTGTGTTTATCTGCCTTCCACAACAAAGAAAAAAAAAAAAAAAAAAACCTGCCTTGGTATAGTCTGATCCAGTGATTCTCAACCTGTGAGTAGTGACCCCTGTCAACCAATCTTTTCACATGGGAAAACACAGATATTTACATTACAATTCAGAAACAGTAACTAATTTACACTTAGGAAATAGCAACAAAAATAATGTTATGGTTGGGGTCAGCAGCCTTTGTAAGGTTGAGGACACTGCTCTAATCCTTTACCAATACCATACGCAGTTCCGCGTGTGATTTCCTTTACCCTGTGTCGCTTACTTAGGGAAACTACTAGTGTCATCAATTGGTGACTCAAACATAAAAGTGTACCTGAAACAGTTGTTACTTGTGAAATCTCCACCCATCTGTCCAGTGAGGCATAGCTGAAGAGCAAACGCTCCAGACTCAGCTATGCCTCCCTGGGAAGCATGCTCTTATTAACTCTTGTATGTACGTGATTTAACATGTTACCTTTCTTTTTGTTCCTATAGGATGCACTGAAGGCCCAATTGACCTAGTCTTTGTGATTGATGGATCCAAGAGCCTCGGAGAAGACAATTTTGAGATTGTGAAGCATTTTGTCACTGGGATCATAGACTCCTTGGCAATTTCCCCCAAAGCCGCTCGAGTGGGTCTGCTGCAGTATTCCACACAGGTCCGCACAGAGTTTACCTTAAGGGACTTCAGCTCTGCCAAGGACATGAAGAAATCTGTGGCTCACATGAAATACATGGGCAAAGGCTCTATGACTGGGCTGGCCCTGAAACACATGTTTGAGAGAAGCTTTACCCAAGTAGAAGGGGCCAGGCCCCTCTCCTCACGAGTGCCCAGAGTAGCCATCGTGTTCACCGACGGACGGGCTCAGGATGATGTCTCCGAGTGGGCCAGTAAAGCCAAGGCCAACGGTAATACAGGGTGGAGTTGCAATTTGTATTATTCAAAGTTCAGGTCTTTTAAACTCATAGCTGGACTTAGGTATTCTGATAACCGCCATTAAAAATACAGCTTGACTATGCTGCCACCTAGAGGCCATTATGGACCCCGGAGATGCCAAATAAAATGCTCCACCCAAGCCCATGCTATTTAACTATAACATACTACCTGAAGAACTTTTTTAAAGAAATAACTTCTGAGGGCTGGAGAGATGACTCCGCGGTTAAGAGCACTGACTGCTCTTTCAGAGGACCCAGGTTCATTCCCAGCGCCCACATGGCAGCTCGTAAACTAACTCCAGTTCAGGGCATCTGGCACCCTCACAGGCAAAACACTGGTGCACATTTTTTTTTTTTTTTTTTAATGATTTCTGGTAGCAACTTTACTGACACAAATACACTTAAAAAACAAAACAAACAACACCAAAAACCTAGGCTGACCTGAAACACTCATAGTGAGTGTCCTCTTGCCTCAGCCTCTTAGTGCTGGGACGTGAAGCTTCAGGTGAACACCCTGAAGTCATGAAGTCGGCAGAGGAGTCATGGGAGGTCAAAGGCAAAGATAAATGTTAGAGCCAGTTCATGATGGTGCACATTTCCTTTGCTGAGATGAAAAAACTCAAGGTTTTGAAGCAGTCTCCTTGTAAGCCCAAACTCTTCCACATAATGAAGGCACGCTGCTTTCTCGGGTCCCACACGATCTCGCTACAGATGCTCTAGATGTCTAGATGCACAGATATCTGACACACACTTGCTCAGTCTGTAAGAACAGGAGTAGAAGCATGCTTGGTCCCACATCCCCCTCACACTAAGGCTAACGGTTCCCAACCACTCCTTATGAAAGAGTCCATTTCACTATTCACTGAATTCTTCCTTGCCTAAGAGAAAGGGAGCCATAACAAGTGTTCATTCCTGGGTCATCTGAGTGGTTTATAAAACTGGTTGCTCACTCAAGACTATCTTGCTAGAGCTCATGCCTAACCCATAATCCCTGCTAGGTTGCATTCTTAAGAAGCACTAGGGAAGAATCTTTGCCTCCCCAATCAGATTAACCCTTTATTAGACTCATTGAAACTAGTCCACCTTACACCTCCTGCATCTTATTCCTGCAAATTTGCCCAAAGGCTGATAGGAGCAGATTTCAGTTGAGTTAGCCAGGTTTATGCAAAGTAACATCCTCTTAATGAATTCAGTCTGGGTATGGCTGATACAACCCTAAACTAGTCCTTTCTCTTTTGTAGGAAACCATGTGCAGTCGCTGCTCCCAAACAATGCCAAACTCAGCTATTCCTAGACTCAGAATAAGGTGTCCCCTTGCCCACTGGCTTTAAGGGCCCTTCTAAAATACACCCCTAAACCTCTAGCCTCGTGTATCAGCCAGAACAAGACAGTGGTGATGCTGATCATTGTTGGAAGCCAAGCAGAGCTCAATTACTTGTTTTAATTTCAAATGAGGGAGCAGAGCCTAAAAACTAGCTTGATTTAGATGTTTCACACTTTTTAAAATTTTTTCCTGACTGGGATTTCCAGTGGTCTGCAGACTTACTCGGATACTCATGTCTGCTCTAAGAGAGGAGGGCAGAAGGCAGCTCCACTGAACCAAGGCAGTTAAGATTCTTCTTTCAAGAAGAAACCATCCACGCACTTAGAAGTTTGGGGCAGAGGAATTACAAATCCTAGCCCAGCCCTATTTATGTTAAGAGCCTGTCTTTTATAAGCTTAGAATTTTCCCAGTAACCCTCTTTTTGGTAAGCTGTGAGACTTTTCCCTTCCATCCAGAAGGCCAATTCAGGAGAAAGTTGTACATTTGCTACCTGAACCCCTCCAGAGCTAATCCACAGCTGTCCACCCTTTTCTAGATGCGGCACCTCTAGGAGCTTTGGTTCGTAGGTCCAAAATACAAATGCTGAAAAATATAAAGGGGTGTTGGCATTGATGCTTCAAATCACATCACTCAATTCCCAACTGACTTTGGGCATAGCACGACGCCAAGACCCTGGGAATGTAACTATATCTTATTCAAATGTCTCTGTTGCTCAGGTATCACTATGTACGCTGCTGGAGTGGGAAAAGCCATTGAAGAAGAGCTACAGGAGATTGCCTCTGAGCCCACTGACAAGCATCTCTTCTACGCAGAAGACTTCAGCACAATGGGCGAGATAAGTGAGAAGCTGAAGCAAGGCATCTGTGAAGGTACTGTAGACCTTAGCCAGAGGGCAGCATGAACCTGGAAAATCCTCACTCTTCCTTTGGTGTTGAGAAAGCGCCTCCCTGCTGACCATGATACCCTAAGACAGTACAGCCAAAGAGTGGGAGACAAAGTTGATAGCAACTGTGGTTTGAGTCCTTATGCTGTGCTAAGAGCACACTAAGTGCATTAACATGCTATTATACTTAACCGTCGCCAAACCTTGATCATTTAAGCAAGACTTTAAAGAAACCAGATATCATACTATTTCAGAAAATTTGTGGAAACGGATGTCTATTCTTGCCAACTCACCTAAATGCCTTTCTTTGAGCCGAGCAGAGGTGGTGTGTGCCTTTAGTCCCAGCACTTGGGAGGCAGAGGCAGGCAGATCTCAGTGAAGCCAGCCTGGTCTACAGAGTGAGTTTCAAGCCAGCAGGACTGGTACCCAGAGAACCAACCAAACCAGGCTGTGGGGACTTCTATTTATAAAATGAGTATCCCTCACATTTCACACATTGTAGGTAGTTCTTCCATTCGCTGATCTAGTTGTGCTCACACATAGGAATTCTACTTGTTTCCCCTTTATCCACATGCTGGGCTCAGATACCCTTGAAGTCCAACTTCAATGCTGCCTTATTCTTCTAAAGCAAATAACTGTAAGGTGAAGGTGATCCTGGGAAAAAGCCTTCCAGTGAAATTCTCGGGCAGGGCCACAGGGATTGCACTGGATCTTTCAGCAACTTTTACTCTGCTTTACCTTGAGATGACACAGGGAGGGGAGCATTCTTTAGATGTAACTTAAGTTCTCTTCAGGGAGAGAAAGAATTGCTTTACCAAAGTCAGAAATCACAGAATCCTTGGTGTTACCAAATAACACCAAAAGACCTTGGGCTCTAACAGCATCCCAAAGAGCACATGTGAAACTGTCTCTCCTTTTGGGCGTTTTTCACTCAGCTCTAGAAGACGCTGATAGAAGACAGGACTCCCCAGCAGGGGAACCACCAAAGCAGATCCACCAGCCAACAGGTGAGCTTTCCCAAGCACTGTGACCAGCCCTTACTGGAGCTTTTCTGCCTCAACCTCCTTTGTAGATACAAGTTGTAGTGACCACGGACTTAAATGTCAGCAAATTCCATTTTCCTCTGAAAGAAAGGGCTTACTCTGTCCTTCGAGCCATATTTGGCAGCTCTCACCTCTGCTGACAGTCTGTGTGACAATGTTTCAGAGCAAAGTGTGGGTGCTTTAGGCCACAATAGTGAGAAGCAGATTTGAATTTGATTTCCTCTCCTTACAGAATCTGAGCCAGTCACCATAAATATCCGAGACCTACTTTCCTGTTCTAATTTTGCAGTGCAACATAGATATCTGTTTGAAGAAGACAATCGTTCACAATCTACACAAAAACTTTTCCACTCAACAAAATCTTCAGGTAATCCCAAGTGAAATATTACTGAGTCGAGCTTCAGCTGCCTTTTGGTTTGTCAGCAGACTCAGCTTAAAGAAGTAGGAAATAAAGGAGAAATTAACTTAGCTAAAAAACTACAAACTAAACCAAAAAAAAAAAAAAAAAAAAAAAGCAGTAGTCATCTTGACCTCCAGTGTTTGCCCACACAGCCCTTTACTTCCCTGGATCTGGATGCATAGAAAAGGCTGAACGTTTCTCTCATTATGGTTCCTGTGTACTGACTCAGTCCCATTACTGTGTGTCTGGGAAATGCAGTGAAAACAGAAGTGAACTCTTCCTATCTGCTTTCTCAGGAAGTCCTTTGGAAGAAAACCAAGACCAGTGCAGATGTGAAGACCTCATAATGTTCCAGAACCTTGCAAGGGAAGAAGTAAGAAAATTAACCCAGCGCTATATCCTTTTCCAGTAGGATGCTCTGTATGTAATGCAAAGAATATTAGCAAAACCTTACAAATAACTGTGTGCATCTCATCAGCAACGAATCAGGAAAAGACCATTCTGTACAAAGCAGCCAGATAGGGGTTGGAGGTCAAGCTAAGCTTAGTGGGCATGGTCAAGTATTTAGTTGCCATCTGCTAACTAGTATAAGTAGAATAGCATTAGAGCCAACCAGACAATATATAAAATCTAAGTGGGGCACATAACTCTATATGAGGATGGATAAACACTAGAAATGGATGGAGTGCCTCAGAAATGCATGTCTAGGCAGAGCATGTTGTGGAAGTAAGAGGTCTGATCCCTAAACCTCAACCTTAACTACAGAAGCTGCGTGTGTGTGTGTGTGTGTGTGTGTGTGTGTGTGTGTGCAGATTCTGAAGAACTGGGTGTTTCCCTTTTCTTTTTGGCACCCAAGATCCTTTCTATCAGCACCCTACCAAGGGAACAGGACCCACTGACTTATTTAGAAAGAAAAGCATTGGGAGTGATTGATCACGCTGCCAGCTGCTCTGAACTTTAAAATTACAGTAAGCTTACTAAAGCTGGCTGATCCATCAGCTAGTCCACAGAGAAATGACTCAATCTTGAACTACTCCTGTGCCAACAGGCTTGAGAAGAACAGCTCATAGCACTGTAAGGGGAAAAGAAGACCTGGCCCCCTTTGTGGAATGTCGTCCTGATGGTAGACAATACAGATAAAGCTATGCTGTCATTTCGCCATGGGGCAGATAGCAGGGACTTAAGGGACTTGAAAGTTCCTCCTCTCCCTTAATGCCCCAGCTAATACAATTTCCTGGCCACGCATCCTTAGCTCTTGGCCTTACCCCACCTCTTCTGACTTCCCTTTACGCTGTAAGGTATAACCCTCCAGCTTTCTGACTCCCAGGCACACACTATGGTGTAGCTGGAAAATCATAAGGAAAAGTCCAATTCAGACTGAAATATCTGCCTCTCATGTTTTGAAAATGAGCTTAACATGAACTTCCTTACGTTGTCTTGATGGCACGCTAAATGAATTGCTATAAATGTACAAGGGTCTTTAAGTACTGGTTCTTAACCCCAAATCCTTTTAAAATAACTTCTAGTAATCAAGTTGTAAGCTAAAACAGGCATCCAGATTCCTCTTCCTTAATTTGAGATTTACTAGAAGAAATGACACAAAGACTGGAAGCCTTGGAAAACCGCCTACGATACAGATGAAGACTAGAAATATTCTATGTATTTGTACACCGTCACAAAAAGCAGGAGACACTGGACCACTTAAGAAGAAATGGAGACACTAAGGTGTCTGAATTTGACATGGGGGTGCGGGGCCCTTCTGAACCCTAAAGTGAGCTTACTGTCAGAATAAACTGCAGTGCTGGGCCTCCTCCTGCCTTAGCACTGAAATCCCATTTGACAATTCTGCAGTGAACTGACTCCACAAATAGCTACTTCTGTGTATTGGAATTTACTGACTTATTTGGATGTATGCATAAGTCACGGAATCTATGTTCTGTAGTAAGTTCAATTTTTATACATTAAAGTCTACCACTAGAGAAAATGGTGTTAAAACTTGAGGTGTAGTCTGTTTGCTGAGGTTGTAACTCAAGATGCTCCAACTCTCAACTCTGCTTCAGTGTACTGGGCACCAAGCCCAGACTCACTAACTTTAAAGTAATATAACCAGAAACGCAGGTTTAAGCCTTTTTTTTAGAAGCTCATCAACTTAATAACTAGCAGTTATCAATGCAGAAATGTATGCTGCTACAAGAGTGCCAACTGAACTGCAGCAGCTGCACACCAATGGTCTTTCTCACATACACACTGGACAGATTTGCAGGAGTGTCCCTAGTGTATAAAAACAAATAAGCCTAAATATCAGAACCACTTCACTGGATAGCCTACACTACAGAAATACTCATTTGTGGAAATGCCACCCAAATCCCTACCACGCTTGGCGAACCTCCAAACTAAGAATTTATTGTTTTTAAATTTTAAAACAGAAATCCACGTGTCCTGGGCTGGTGGCTTTACATCCTGATGCTCTTGCCTCGCCTCTTAAAAGCTGGATTGTGGGAATGTGTCACCACACGCAGGGTCTGTGCATGAGTTAATCACTCTATAACTGAGCATCAGCCCAGTCCATACATCAATTTTAAAAGCCAATTACAATTTGGGAGACAGAGGATGGCATACCATTGTGAGTTCAAAATCAGTCTGATCTAGAGACTTCAAAAAAAAAAACCCACTGACAAAGCCTAATATTCCAATAATTTCTGTGAATTAGCATACGCAATTAAACTACTAGAGGAATATGTATATTAAAGGGGAACTCAGGGTATCACCCCAAAAAAGCACTTAGCAAGACAGATAAAAATAACATCCTCCCCGCCAAAAACACTACAATTTTAGGATATCTTTTAAACTCAAAGTACCTTAAGTTTCTACTGCTAACTTCAAGGGTTTCTATTTAATGTCATCCCACAGGGGAGCTGAGCTTCCTATGCCTCAATCTTCCTGAAAAATCCTTCCAGGTGCAAATGTTGTAACTCAAAATAAGCATTTTTATTACAAAGTACTGAGGTATAGACTACTTCCAGACTGTTTCCCATTGGCTGTTCAAAACTCCCTCCTGGCACCACACACAACATACAAAAGCTTCTTTTAAAAAGGCCTGCATGAGGGCAGGAGGAGCTGAGGGTGAGTGTTAAGAGGGAAGGGGGTTGGTTGCAGCCGAGACATCACACAGATCAGGGACCGGGTTCCCAGCTCTCATCAGGTAGCTGTTTCTGAGTTGCCAATTCTACTTACATGGGATCCAATGCCCTTGTCCATCATGCATACTCCCAGGCAGACACATTAAGATCAACTTGTTCATTTTGATGTGAGGTACTTATTTTTAAGTTCATGGTAGTTTTAATGTTTAAATTATGTATGTAGCTTTGTTATTGTCTAGCCCACTGTTATCAGCACTGTATTCCATTTTACTGATTCTCTAAGCTCCTATTCTGTAAAATCAGGTTTGAACTGTTGTCTTGTTGGGCTGACAGGACCCCAAAACTTTTGAGATGGGATTCCTGTATAGCCCTCCCTAGCTGTCCTGGAACTCAAGAGATCTGCCTGCTTCCAACCCTCCCTCCCTCAAGTATCAGGATTGAAGGCATATGAAACCACCTGGCAACACATTTCTCACATACATACTTCCTAGGGATGGCTTGGTGGTCAAGTGTTCAGTTTTGAGCATCCACATAAAACACAACCATCTCCAACTGACGTTCCAAGAGACCCATTACTAGCACCTGGCCCCTTTGGGCACTAGGCAGGCACAAGCAGCACTCACATAAGCAAAACACACAAATAAACCTTTGTGCTAGAGGTATGGCTCTGCAGTCTCAGCAGATGATCCAGGTTTCAGCACCCACTGCAGCAGCTCCTATTTAACATTGTCTCTACTGGCCACCACAGACACCAGGCATGCTCATGGTAGACAGACATACCTGCAAGCCTAACATCACATACCTACATTTCCACCCCACAGCCAAAAAAAAAAATTTAGGCACATATCTAAGTGAGTGCCATGTAGCCAAGTGTCCACAGATTCTAGAAGAGGGTGTGCACCTCCCATACAAACACATTTTATATGCTCAACCTATTAGCTGTGCCATTTTTACACAGCAGTCACTCACAGGATAGAATTTAGGGGGATTATACTGAGTAGATGAAGACAAAATCAATTTTGTCTTGACTATCTGAACCATATGGGAGATGGCAAATTAAATGGAAAATGGGTAAGGGATTGAGAAGTTACTATTAACAAAATGTTTGAAAGTTCTGGATAAGCACTAGTAAGGACCTGTTTTGGCAGCAGCAAAGTTACTCAAATTTTCTATGTGGCATAAAGTTGAAAATGCCAAGTCCTTGGTTCCCTGGAACCATAGTTTAATGAGAGGCAGATGTGACTGATGCTATTTTTTTTTAAAGGCTCAATTTTAACTAGGTTGACACCTAGCGACTAAACTTGGCATCAAATTAAATAAAGGTGAGCACAGAATGGGGACAGGAAACCTTCCACTGCCACCATGGCCAAAGCACAGCAAAATCCCCAAGTAACACTTTCCATTAAACATGGCTACCTCACATTATACAACCAACTACATTCATAACTAGCCCAATATGTGGTTTCTTTTCCACAGAGCTTTGGCTGTTGCCACCATTACATAATTACAATCCTTTGCTTTTTAAACATTGTTTGAGTCTATATAACGGTTTGTCTCATGAGGAAGAGAACACCGGAATAGGTTAGACTTTCTTGCTATAGCAAGCTCAAATTGTGTCAGATAATTTTCCTCTGCCACAGAGTGTTGCTTGCAATTTTTACATACTCAGCATCCAACTTCTTGGCACCTGTCTCCACTGCAGGCAACTAACTTTAACCCAAGACACTGAAACTTTGGACCATGGAAATAGCTCTAAAAGGTACACCAGTTTAAGTGTGGATACACCAATAATTTAGAACACTCAGCCAGTACCCTTTAACCTGGAAACATTCTAGTTTAAAATTGGGAGGATGGGGAGCATCTAGGGGTGTGGTTCCAACAAGATGAAATACCAAAAACTTCTGATCACAAAACCTTAGTGCTGCTCTCAAACAAAGGATAATGAAGTTCAGGTCAGTCTGTGTAGATGGCCTTAGGTTAACTTCTGAAAGCATTTAACATGTTACCTTGAAAGAAACCAAACTCCTGTCAAATAGGAGACAGACCCAGAGCTATGTAGCTATTAAGGAAGATCAACTTTGACTCTGGATAGTATAAAGGCATCCTTACCTCTTAAGTCTCATCCTTCAATCACACACATAAGAGCATAAGAGGTAGGCCTTTCTGATTCTAAGTTATTATTTCCCCCCAAAGGACATTAATCTGTGTAAGGTAAAGATCATATGGACAGTTTGGTGGAGCTATGATGTACAGTTTTCTCCAAAATCTCAACATTCACTTTTTTAGAACAGAATGACATAAAACACACCCGGACAATGTGACCCTATCTAGCTAAAGACCTAGGCATATTCTGAAGTTGTGCAAGACTTTCTTCCACAAGAAAGTTCTATACTTTCAGCAGCCTATAACAGCATTTCATTTAATCCCTTCCTACAGAGCTTCAATCAAATCTTGCTACACCAATGCCTCTCAAACATACACAAACATACAATACAAATATCCCATGACAGGGGCTGGGAATATCCGTGGAAGGCTGACAACAGAAGCTCAAACTTCCAGCATCCATGTAAAAGAAGTGGTAGACGTGCAGTATAACCAGCCTGCAAGTCTATCACTCAGGAGATCCCAGGAAGAAGCTGGCTACCTTAACTAGCTGGAATTTGCAAACTCTAGGTTTGAGACTGTGCCTCAGAATTTAAGGTTAGGTGAAGGAAAACACCTGTCAACCTCTAGCCTAAGCATACTCACCCACAGAAAATAAGAAACTCTTCTGTTATATTATATAATAAACACAAATAAATGTGCATTTCAACACTGTAAGTCCAAACTCGGAGATACCCCTGGCCCCACACATTTGCAGTGATACAGCATACTCTCTTTAACAAAACAAACCCCAGAAAATGGAAACCAGGCAATGTAACGTCACCTAAGTCTTGCCTACCAGACCCTGTGCTTTCAGTGGCTCTAATCCTACTTTCAAGTGTAAGAGAACCAAAGTTAGGAAGAAACAACCCACGTGGATGCAATGTTTTTAAAGGAGCTCCGGTTAAGTTTTATTAAAGGAAAACTTCTTGGTTTACTTTTCACCAGTCTGTTCTGGCATGCTTCTAATAATATCAGAATCACCTAAAAAATAAAATAAAAATAAGTTTACAATTCATGTAATGACAACTGGCAGTCACAGAGCATCCCACTTGTCTGCAAAATACCACAGCGGCTGCTGTCACTCTAGAATCTCAGTCACCCTCAATCACAGACAACAATAATAAACTAGACCTGGCTTGTCACCTGCATTTAGAAAACCAGACTTAGCCAAGAACTAGGTCTGGGGACACATGCGTGGTCTTACTATAGCGAATGTCTAGCCTGTCCTGATTATCATAGAATCAGAACAGTGAGAATATTCGCAGCGTTCTACGTCTAAGCTCAAAACACATGACTGTATTTGTAGGCATTCACTCCAAACTATTCCCAAGCAAAAAGATTACTTTTTATCTGATCTGCTATTTTTTCACCTTCTAACAAACTATTAAGTGCCTCATAAATAAAATTCATAATCTTAAGGTTAAAAAAAAATTATAGCAAAGCCATTACAATGTATTGGCATGCATCATCAATTCCCTACAAAATAAAATTATGTATGACACCTCAGTTTCCAATATCAAAATCCTCATGGTCTGGACTCAGGCCCCAAAGCCACTGTATAGTAAGAAGCACTGACATTAGAAAAGATGAAAATATTTTTAAGATTTAAAAAGCATACCTGGGTCAATGATAGCCAGTGTGCATACTCTGTAGTATTTTCCGCATGCTGTGCCCAATTCAATGTTATTGCCACTGTAGTGATGGACACCAGTTTTAGCCAACATGGCATAATACTCTATTTCAGATTTTCTTTGGAAACAACAAAAAAAGTCAAATAAAACACAGTATCAAGGTTCTGATAGACAGTTACCACAGTAACCAAATCACTTCCCAAGTGTGGCCTGCAAATTACCTATTGAATATCCACTTTGTTTAGGTAGTATTCAGTTCTAAGTATGTTTTATTCATGTTTCAAATCACTAAGTTTAAAATGTGTAAAGTATTTAAAAACTAAGAGACACACAGAGGTTAGTAGAAAAGGGTATGACAGACATTAAAAAATGTTGACCTCAATATATACAGCAAAAGCTAATGTTTCTTACTTCTCCCAGCACGAATACCAGCCACCTCCCAAACAAACCACAACTCCAGGAGATCTGATGCTCACTTCTGGATTCCCAGGGGCACATGCATTCATTCACTCTCACAATTACCTTAACTCCACCCTGGAACAACCTGAGATTATTTAGCAAATTGATGTCTGTCTACACTGTTACTATAAAGGGTAGGTTAAAAATATAAATAAATCCTCCACAAACTTGAAAGGTTTAAAAATAAGACCAAACACTCGGAATTCTGGCACTAAGTATAGACACTCTACACAAAAAGACTGAAGAAGTGTTCAATTGCCATAGGAAAACCAAGTGGCTTATATCCTGCAAGTTTCTTTAGCTTAAACTACTCACTGGGTTCAAGCTCTCAACTAGTTATGCAAGAATAAACATATGTTCAGAAAACTGGACTGCTAAGTGAGTTATTTTAGGATACCTTCACCTCCATAAACCAGCCAGAACTTTTCTAAACTAAAACAGACACATGGAATGGAGTGTAACACTTCAGGCCTAGATTATATATATTTGTATATTATATATATATATATGTGTGTGTGTGTATATATATATATATATATGGAAGCCGAAAATACACAGAAAAAACCACACTATGCCCTTGCGTTTCCTGAACGTGTCTCGTTTGTATCCATCCTGTCACAGGCTGTGCTTCAGAAATACCTTTACAAAAGACCACACACACACAGGCAAAACCCAAGGTCCAAACATCAGAAAGCAATCATATCCACTCTTCCCAATGCTGGATGTTCGTCCACATTAATTTACAGTCGTGCCCCATTACCTCAGAGCTGGGCAGTTGTTGGCGAGGATAACCAACTTGGCTTTGCCCTGTCTGATCATCTTCAGAGTCTGTTTGTATCCCAGCACGTACTTCCCACTTTTCATAACAAGTTGGAGCCTGGAGTTGATGGACTCCAGGGACTTTTTCTACAATACAAACATTTCCAGAGTTGAAAACTCCCCGGAAGTCAACCCGTTCATACTTCTCGGATTCACCCAGCGTGCTCCAACGCAAACATTTGAGGAGTTGAAGACTCCCTGGAATTCACCCAGCGTGCTCCAACGCAAACACTTGAGGAGTTGAAGACTCCCTGGAACTCAACCCTTTCCTGCTTCTCGGATTCACCCAGCGTGCTCACATCCACCCGCCCCGGCCCAGCCCGGCTCTCCACGTGAACCGTCTTCCGGGCCCCGTCGGCTCCACTCACCGTCTTCTTTGCGGCCACCATTTTCCTGCCCTAGGTGCGGGACAGCCCCCAACCTAGCACACAGAGAGGGCAGAAAAGAGGATTAGCATCCAGAGCGCCGAACGACGACCCCCGGGGCTCCCCGGGCCGCCCCGTCCTCCACCCAGCAGAGCTCACTCACCGACAGCAGCCGCCAAGATGGCCGGGGAGCGAGAAAGGAAGGAGTTCCCACAATGCAAAGCTTTCCTAGACGAGCAGGAGACCCTGGGACCGGAAGCGGAAGTGGGAGTCGCTCACAAGCGGAAGGGACCGCCTGTAGGAGCGCGCCGCCGCCGGTTGCCGTGGCGACCGGGAGCGGGAGTCAGACGGGACCCGGCGAGGACGGCCGAGGCCGCGGTGTGTGAGGCGGCCGCCGGGGTCTGGCTGATGCTGCCTCGGGTGGGAGATTTCCGGGACGCCGCCGATCGTCCACGTTGCACCGGGGCCGCCCTAGCCGAACCCGGGCTTAGCGGGTAAATGCACTTCCCGCCAAGCGGACTAACTGAGTTCGAGTCCCACGTGGTGGAGCAGTTTGCTTTCTGTTCTGCGCCTGTACTCACACATTCGTGTACAAAAGTGAAGAAATAACCATAATAAAAATTGTTTTAATCTTTCGCTGGGAAACTTGGGCCGTCGTACAAATGTAACATGAGATAGTCGAGGGGAAAAAGCATTGAAAGCCTTTCACTACTGACTAGCACCAGCAAACGCGGAACTGTTGAGAATGTTGAGCTGATAAATGTGAGGACCTGAATTTTATATCTAAACCTCCCCCACTCCAACCCCCGAAAAAAAAATCTGTCGTTTGTGCACGCTTGTAATTTAGTTTCTGGAACATGGTCAGCCAGCCTAGCCTAATCTGTAAGCCCCGGGTCCCAGTAAGAGACCCTGAGAAAAAATAAAGTAGACGACAAACGAAGCATAGCAGAAATTGGCCCATGGCCTCTGCCCAAGTGCACAAGCTTCCGCACTAGCATACATAAGCGCAAAAAGGAAGATAGGGTTAGTAAACTGTATGGTGTGTTACGTTGCCCACCCCCCAACCCCGTAATAATTTGAGACAAGATTTCTCTGTGTAGCAATGGCTCTGGCTGTCTTGAAACAGCGTCATAGGTCTGCCTGCCTGGGGTTAAAGGCTTGCACCACACTGACATAAAAATAATTTCAAAAATATCCATGAGCCATACGGTCATGTTGGCCTGTGCCTTTAGTCCCAGGAGAGGCAGGCAATCTCTTAAACTGGTCTTGAATAAAAAAGAAGGTAGAA
Organism: Phyllotis vaccarum; assembly: GCA_033318265.1. Classification (NCBI taxonomy): domain Eukaryota; kingdom Metazoa; phylum Chordata; class Mammalia; order Rodentia; family Cricetidae; genus Phyllotis; species Phyllotis vaccarum. Next base: position 1,664,374 of record JARWLC010000001.1, read on the forward strand.
ACTACACAACATTTACTTGACCATCACACACAGACAATGAGATAGTAACCATTCTCAACTTTTTACAGTTAATGTATTGCAGAAACAGTAACAAAACCAGGTCTGTAAATTAGGTATTTTTACAATTAAAGCTTACTCAACTCTTGGGGCTCATTTTGATTTGAATTTGACCAAACAATAGTGTTACTATTTGCATTAACATTTATGCATAAATTAATTTAAGATTATGCAAATCCAGATGTGTACCTTCTATTATTCTAGTTCTGTAAACATATTAGTCTTTAAATGAGCTTTAAAACTAACAAATAGGTCATCTGAAAACTGAGTGAAATAAGCCTAGGTTAGAGTTGTGGCATTGTTGGTTAAAATACCAGCACCCTCCCCCCCTTAATCCTGTTTGGTTTGTGGTTGTCATGCTGTTATGAAATAAAATGTCTGCTTAAGAGCATGTTGCATTACAGTTCTTTACAGATACAGTTTGGGAATGTTGATATTCTCCTGTTCACGTTCTACATTCAGTTATGCATCTCCCTCCCACCTTCCCCCATTCTCAAATATTCTTATCAGATACTTGATTACAATGAATCACACTCATAATGGACATCATGCTAAGACACAGTGTAAGTCTGTTGTGTGAAGAAACTGTTATTATACTGTGTACCAGCTCCTTTAAGGGGCTTTTGGAATGACTGAGGTTGTATCTCAGTTGGTAGAGGCACTTGACCACTGTGTACAGAGTCCTAGATTCAGACCCCAGTACCTCCTAAAACTGGATGTGATGATGCGTGCTGTTTAACCCCAGCACTTGGGAGGAGGAGGAAGCCAGATCAGAAGCTCCTGTTTCAGATCACCTTCAGTTACATAGCAAATTAAAGGCCCTCCTATGATTCTTTGGGTCTAAGAGATTGTACATCTGGACCTTGCTTGGGCCTAGGCTGGGTCAGAAGCTTCAGACTACAGCCTAGAGCTCTGGGTTGAGCCTATGTTGCCTATGGAAGAGATTTCAAGATGTCAGGGCTGAGAATTTAACAAGCAACTGAGATGACTCATAAATTCTGAATTTAAGAAGACCTAAAAAATGAGATAGTCGATGTGGCTCTGAGGCATACGTGTCTAGATACTAACCAAACTGATACCTTAGTTTGTACTGACTCCAGTGTTCTTCCTTTTCCTAGTTAAATGCTAGTCTCTGATCACGTCCCAGGCTAAGGTCAACTTGTTTTTGATTATTTGTTTGTTTTTAAATTTTTCTTTCTCTAAAACCTTATGGTTTACATGTCGCAAATTGTTTACATTGTTTTATATGTTACAAGAATTGACTGATGATAAGATAACTATCTGACCATAAACCCAGAATACATACCTTCTCCGATCTTTAGTTTTTGCCTCTTTTCAATGTTAGCTCCTAGTTTTCAACCCTATCATTCTATACTTTCAAAGCTTTAAAAAGTTATGGCTTGGGACAGAGCACGGTGCTGCAAACCTTTAATCCCAGCATTCAAGAGGTAAAGGCAGGTAGATCTCAATGGTTCAAGGCTAGCTTCATATGTATACTGAGTACTACCAGGTTACATAGTGAGACCTGTCTCAAAAGCTACAGTATAATTTTTGTATGGGCTGAAAGTTAAGAGCACTGCCTGCTCTTCCAGAGGGCCTATGCTCAATCCGCAGCATGCTCATGGTATCTTATAATCATCTGCAACTTCAGTCTCAGGGGATCTGACTTCCTCTTCCGTTGCTGAGAGCACCAGGTGATCCTGGGGTGTATAAAAATCAGGCTGAGCAAGCAGGGCGATGGTGGCCCATACTTTTAATACCAGAACTTGGGAGGCAGAGGCAGGTGGATCTCAGTGAGGTCAAGGCCAGCCTGGTCTACAAAGCAAATTCCAGAACAGCCACGACAGAGAAACTGTCTCAAAAAGCTATAGATAGATAGATGGATGGACAGATGGATGGATGGACAGATAATCAGGCTAAGCAAGTCTTGAAAAGCAAACCAGTAAGGAGTGTTCCTCCATGGCCTCTGTACCATCTCCTGTCCCCAGGTTCCTACCCTGCTTCTATCAGTGACGGACTATGATATGAAACAGTAAATTTAAAGAAACGTTTTCCCCCAAATTTGCTTTTAGTCATGATGTTTTATAACAGCAACAACAACCTAACTAAAATATACATATATATCACTTTTGTCCAGACATCCATTTTGTGGTAGATATACTTCATATTTCAGAAAAATCAGAATTTCTATAACCTCCATTTTAGAGTACTAAAGGTCTTGTAATAACTTTTGTGAGTTGATTTTCCTGTCCTTACTATAAAGAAAGAATTGTAGCTGGATGATGGTATTGGATGCCTTTAATCTCAGCACTCAGGAGGCAGAGGCAGGCAGATCTCTGTAAGTTAAAGATCAGCCTGGTCTACAGATATAATTCCAGGACAGCCAGGGCTACACAAAAAAACTCTGTCTCAGAATAAAAATTAAAACAAAAACCTACATTACGAAGCTATGAAATGTATATGCTTTGAGAGGACTTTGCTGTCCAGATGTTATTACTCCAGACTGCTTCTTTGTATCAAGCATTTCAGTGTGACTTTGGGAGAATAGCAACAGTAACTATGAGAGAAGAAAATTAACACAACACTCTTCATTGTTTCTCCTAAACCAAAGTTGCTACTCCAAGCTTCTGAAAACAAGGTGAAAACCACAGGCACCTACTTTCATTGGCTTCCTCTCCCTCTCCCTCTCTCTCTCTGAAAATTAGAAGTGACAGGCTCCATTCCTTGTTAGAGCACAAAACAAACATCTGATAGTTGTAGGTTCAGTGCATCAACCCTTTCTGCCCTCAGGGTAAAGCATATTAACAATTACTTGATGTTCATAATAAGGCATGCCTCAATCAGTGCTTTGTGTGACTCGGCATTTATATTCGGTTTTTTTTGTTTTGTTTTGTTTTGTTTTGTTTTTTTTAATGTGCATTGGTGTTTTGCCTGCATGTATGTCAGTGTGAGAGTATTGGGTTCCCTAGAACTGGAGTTAGAGACAGTTGTGAGCTGCCATGTGGACGCTGGGAATTGAACCTGGGTCCTCTAGAAAAGCAGTCAGTGTTCGTAACCACTGAGCCATCTCTCCAGCCCCCAGCCTTTAGGTTCTTACCAGCCACCTGCACATTAACCATGCTGACAAATATGTTGGCAAGAAGGAGGGCCAACAAAAACTTGGTGAATGGTCAATGTGCATTCACCCAGGCATTTGAGCATGGACAGGCAAGAAAGAACGGCCACTACCCATCCTTTCTGTCCAATAACAGAGGCAGAAGTACTTCTCCCATAGGCCTTCCTGCTCAGGTGAGGGGTGGTGTTTCTGCTTTGTTTATCAGACTACATCTCTTGGATTGAAAGCCAGCCAGAGCAATGCTTCACCTTATCTAATTTCATTTGATTTTGCCATTTTCTGTCTAAGATAACCTAAGTTTTTTCATATCCTTTGATAGAAAGAACCAAGTGAGAATATTTCCTTCCTGTTTGTTATAGTGGAGGGACACTTTTGGAAAACAGCACTGTCTATGAACTTGGTCTTTGGTCTGTATTTCTTAGGGTCTTTTTTTTTTTTTAAAAGTATAACTGGACTTCTGTGTTTCAGGTGTTCACAAAGCATAGTGTTTTACATATTATCTCTAATATTTTGAAAGATGGCTGTCTATTTTTACCCTTAGTGAGGATGGAAGACAAAGGAAGACAACAGTGTTGTCAGAATACTGTCAGCTCAGTCACAACACTGTGTATCTTGTCACTCAATGGAGAAATAAATAATAACGCATTCTGTCATCAAATCAAACCACGAATATATGGAAGAAAAATGATAAGAAGGATCAATGGGGGTGAAATGATTAACTGTGGCCTTTGAGATATAAAACATCAGGGTTGACCTCGAAAAATTACAGTAGCAGTTACAATCAGTATCAACAGACATCTATCAAGACTAAAGAAACAAGGCAGGGTGGATGACTGTTGAGGCCAGGAAGAAGCATACATTGTGTAGGGCAGACTTGTGTTAGAACAACAGGAAAAAGTTCAGTGAAGTAGGAAAGCGGCTCAACAAATGGACAAAATGTCACCAGTCACGGGAGAAACAGCACTGTGTACTAATTAGCCTCTGGCTCAAAGCACAAACAGGAGCTCAGTCTTATCTTTCCGTACCACAGTGAGTGCTTCATTTATAATTTCAACACTCTACAGGTTTGTGTGCTTCTGGGTAGATAAATGAAGTCATGTATCATCATGTACCATCACCTTCCTTGTCTCATAATAAAGTGAGTTTTTTGATAAGACACAATATGGAATGAAATGTATTAAGAAGATATGATGTCTTCTTTTCATTTTCTCTCTGACATGGGGCAGTCTTGTTATTTTGCTGGAGCGTAGGTCTCAGCATCCCAGGCCCAAGTGATCCCCCTTGCTTAGCCTCTCCGATAGGATGAAAGGACCACTGATGAGTGGCACTGGCAAAGACTGAGTAGTAATAACAAGTTTGATCTAGTATCCGCTACAGTAAAAATTATCTGCTCACTTTGGAATACAGACATGGTTCAGAGGGTAAAGTGCTTGCCTCAAAAGCATGAGGACTGAATTCAGATCCCTAGAATCCTGATAAGTTGGATGCAGTAGTGCATATGATCCCAGCACCCCTACAGCAAGATGGGAGGTAGAGACAGGAGAATTCCTGGGGGCTTGTGGGTCAGCTAACATGATGGACCCAGTAGCAAAGAAGTGTCTTTGCATCAAACAAGGAGGAAAGTGAGGATCAACATAACACACTATGCACACATATCTGCACTCATCCAAATGCGCACACACACATCACACACACACACACACATACATCACACACACACACACATACATCACACTCACACACACACATACATCACACACACACATACATACACACACACACATACACACATACATACACACACACACACACACACACACACACACACAAAGATTAGCTTCACTGCTATTCTAAAAGCAATCCATCTTATCTTCCTTGAGAGGGTTGCATGGTGGCACATGCCTTTAACCCAGCACTTCAGAGGCAGAGATAAAGGATCTTTATGAGTTTGAGGAGGCCAGCCTGGTCTACAGAGCAAGTTCCCGGACAGGCTCCAAAGTTACACAGATAAACCTTGACTTAAAAAACCAAAAACCAAAAAGCCTCCTCCGTGCGCGCGCGCACACACACACAAATGGTTGCTAGATCAAAGTATTTATTTCAGAGATACCAGTTGTCCCCACTTTTGCTGGGAAGTTGAGCACTCAGCCAGGTAAACTTTGGTAAAGGGAGGAAAATATTGCTGAGTTGCTGAGCCCAGGTATGACTTCTATGCCTGTTCCTATATCTATTTTATTCCTGAGCCCATTTATTGAGCAATGGGATGGTTCCTGAAAAAGACTGATACTCTTTAAGTACCTGATTGCCTGAGGTGGTGGTTTGAAAGAAAATGGTCCTTATAGAGAGTGGCCTTGTTGGAGGAAGTGTGTCACCATGGGGGTAGGCTTTGAGGTCTACTGTGCTCAAACTCTGCTGCCTCGTATCAAGATGTAGGAGTCTCAGTTCTCAAGTAAAGACTTATCTCAGGGAAAGAACTTTTTTTTTTTTTTTTTTTTTTTTTTTTTTTTTTTTTTTTTAAGATCATCTAGTGCCTGGGAGCAGGGCCCAGGTCTAAGGAGAATCTAGGAAAAAAATCTCAGGAATGTGCCTGGCAGCCAATAGATTCAAAACTTGGTTTTGCACTGGAAGTTTAACTAATAATTTCCTAGAGTTACTCTACCTCATATCTCTTTACCCAATCCTGAAATGCCAAGATGTGTAACACCTGATTTATGTATTTCTTTCTTTAAAAGCCTTCTCACCCCTGAGCTTAGTGCCAAATTCTCTCTAATGCATTGGAACAAAGTTTCGGCTCAGGTTCAAACCGGTCCAAAAGAATAAACTGACCCTGGTGTGTTTGCACTGGAATCCGCTCCCTTGTGGTCTTTGGGGGTCTCTCGACAAGGGTACAACAGCTTTGTGCCATCTGCCATGGAAGATAATTGCCTTCACCTCTGAAATGTAAGCTAGCCCATTATTAAATGTTTTCTTTTATAAGAGTTGTTGTGACCGTGGTGTTTCTTAAAAGCATTTTAAACCCTATCTAAGAAATCTGGTCACAAAATGCCTCCACTGAAGATAATAAAAGATACCAAGGTTCAGTTAACAAATTATCCCTGAGGGTACTTCAGGCAATTCCTAAAACTGGTTGGTAAGGAAAGGAGAAGTTAACTGAATCCTAGTTTAGCATAAAATGTAGAGTCTGGGAACTTAAAGTCACATATTTAGTTTTAGTTAACATGTAAAGTATATCTTACTGAAAAAGTTTTTTTTTTAAGCCTTCACTAGATAAATTAAAAATTACTTTTATTTACTTATTTATTTGGATTTGAAGCAGGATTTCTCTGGCTGTTTCTATAGACAGAATTTTAGAAGGTATTTAATGTGATGTGAGGTCAAAATTCTGTGCCCCCAAACTAACAGTTCTGTAGTCTTACATACAGAAGATGTGTGTAAAAAGGAGAGCCATCTATTAGTCAAGGAGAGGGCCTCAGCCTGTGGCTGGCACCTTGATCTAAATTCTAGAACTCTGAGCAAATACATTTCTGTTTTTCAAGGTCTACTGTGTTTTGTTGTAGCAGCCCCAGCAAATGAATCCAGATTATAATAAAGCACAGTGAGTAACGTCTGCTGGTGCAAATCACTGAGCAGAATATAAAAGAAAGGGCTTCCTGATGTGGGATCTCTTTCTGTATGTTGTGAATGTGCTTTATTGCCATTTGTTAATAAAGAGGCTGTTTTGCATATGGCAAGGCAGCTTGGAGGCAGTAAGGAAATCCAAGCAGAGATAAAGGAGAAGGGTGGAGTCACACAGACTGCAGGCTGCCAGACAGAAGGCAAGAAATAATGGAACACAGGTAAACCAGGGAGCCACATGGCAATGCATAGATTAATAGAAACTGGTTGGGCTAAGTTTTAAGAGTTAGTTGGTAATGAGCGTGAGCCAAAGGCCAAACAGTTTGTAAATTAATATAAGCTTTGTGTGATTATTTGGGACTAAATGGCTGAGGGCAGGTCCAGACCTTGGGGCCAGGCCAGGCCAGAAGCTTCTGCCTATAGCTTCCTTAAAGTAGAATGGCAATTAACAAATGTAGTAGGAATAATATAAGTAGAAATTCACCATTCAGAACAGTAATAATTGGTCCAAGTAAGCGATGGTAGGTTAAAGGTAGTTATAATAGTTCAATGAGAAACAGGATATTACTTAACCTAGCAGTCTTACTTCATAAACTACAAAGAGAAAAATGACAGAAGGGGAGAAGCCCAGGAAATGCTACCCTAACTTCCCAGTATCAAGACACTGCGATATAGGTGGTTCCCTAAGGGGGAATAGACATCTTAGCTGCCTAAACTGTGTCACGTGGAAACAATTTTGAACAAATCAAACAAAGCCAAATCAAGAAATGTTGAATAAACCTAATAGCCTGTTTTTTATTTTGTTTATTTTTGAGACAGGGTTTCTTGTGTAGTCTTGACAGTCCTAGAACTCGCTGTGTAGACCAGGCTGGCCTCGAACTCAGAGATCCGCCTGCCTCAGCCTCCCTATTGCTGGGATTAAAGGCGTCCTCCTGTGCCTGAATAGCCTGTTCCTAATGTTAAGGTCATCAAAGACAAAGCCAATGGCTGGAAAGGTGACTCAACACTTAAGCGTGCTTGCTTAAATTGCTCTTCCAAACAATCTACATTAGGTCCCCAGCATCCAAACATCTGTAACTCAGTGGGCACCAGGTACGCAGGTGGTACGCAGACCACTCAACCCTAGAGTGCTGGTGCATACCTTTAACCTTAGTACTCACAAGCCAAATAAGAAAGTAAAACTAGTAATTTCCTAATTAATTAAAAAGACAAGATTAGGGGAACCACTCCAGATTGAAGAAACCCAAACGAAGCAGGGCATCAAAGCAGTGGGTGTAGTTCTGAATGACTGTGGAAGGCAGGTCTGAGTTTGGTATCCACGGTTGAATTTCCTTGTGGTAACTGTGTTGGGGTTATGTAAGAGGATAAGACTGTCATTGCACATTTACTCTACCAATCAATAGCCTCTGGCTGCAGCCGCCGCCTCCCCTCCTTGGCTATTTAGGGCGATTACTCACACCATTCCTCCCAATGCTTAGCCCTTTCCCCTCTTCTCATCTCCGTTCTCTATATCCCTCCCTGGCACCCTCCGCCTCCTGTTGTTCCCGCTCTCTTGCCTGCTGGTGGTCCAGCTGTCTGGCACTCTGCCCTCTCTGGTTCCATCCACCTGTTCTTTTCTCGCTCGCCCCTCCAGGTGCGCACCGGGTACCCGGGACCCTGCTGCGCGTGCGCCTTAAACTGGTGGGAAGCAAGAGCACACAGTTGGGAGAAACTTCAGAGGCTGGGTTTGCGGTGAACATCGCATCCAAGCCCGGGGACCCACACTCACGCGAGGCTGGGCCAGGTGACTGCACTTTTGCGCCATGGGCTGTTCCAGCAGCGCCCTCGACAAGGCGGGCGACAGCAGCAGGTTCCGCAGCGGAGGTGAGCAAGGGCCCCACACCGCACCCACTTCGGCTGGGGGATTTTGTGTGCTGGCTGTCCCGAAACCCAGAGGGTGCAGCCCTAGCACAGCCTTGCCGGCAGGGGGCAAGCTCTTTCCCGAAGGAGGGTGTTGGGACTGGTGCTTATCCATCCTGGTGCGCCTGCTGCTAGACGCCAGGGCCAAGAGCTGGGGGCTGCTTTACCCAATGGGAAAGTGGGTTCTTGGCGCTCAATTATTATCTGAGCTCGCTGCGACATTGCCTTCGCCATGTAGATGAGAAATGTCCCATTAAGGGTTCTATTTTGCTCTTCTGTGGACGGTTCAGCATTGCCGGATGACAAAATGAAGAGAATGCACTTGTACGTCCCCTACATTTACTAGGTTCTTCCAGAGGTTTTAAAGAAACCACATGAAACTTTTCCCTGTCCCCGATTTATATATTCTCGAAACATATGTGTGTGATGAAAGGTAGTTATCACTCTTTGTAAAGAAATTCTTGGAGCACATTTGAATCATCTATTGTATCCAGACGCTGGAGATGTTCACATAACTCATGGGAGCTGAGAATGGAACATTAGCACGTGAGACAAGTTATTAAGATCATTCTGACAGTGATAAATACCATAGAAAGAGTATATATAGATGAATGGATTCGAGTGTGGCTGGGTTTCACAGACAGTTCACTTCTTAGATTATAAATTGCCATCTTGAACATTGACAGTGAGGTCACCAACGCTCTCTTTGGGGGGGAATCTTATCTTTTAATTCCTTTTCACCGGTATTAGCATTCTGTGGTACTGCAGTAGCAGCGATTTTTGATTGTTTTTGTTTTGCGGCAGAAAACGCAAGATTATCGTGCAAGCTGCTTCAGAACTCAGCCAGCACGGCCTACTCAGAAACATGTCATTGTTGCCTCTGTGCTGTGTGACCATTGAGATTTCTGCCTTCTGTAGATAAGCAGAGTGAGGAAGGAAAAACTTAAAACTGTATGTGCAAATGATTCAAAAACCGTGTCAACCAACAATATAAAGAAATGGAAAGTCTTTTCCTAATGCATAGTGCATGATGACTCTTTCCCCCGAAAGAGCTCAGAACCCCTCATACCTCACCAGGCTCCGCTGAGGACAGTGCACTTAGAAATTGTTCTCATGTTTTATGCCTCATTTTATAAAACCAGATGGATTTTTGCACTTTTCCATGGTAATTCCTTACTACATCCACACGAGTAACATAAGAAAAACTGATGATCTCAGGAGATAATATTATCCCAACTTCTCTCATCCACTCTCCATGGTATCTTGGGTTAAAAAGCAGAGCACTTTGTTAAGAGTGGGTACAGCTCCATGGTAGAACATGCCCAAGTCCCTGGGCTCAGTGCCCAGCATGCATGCACCATGTGTGTATGACCACACACAGGAATGTAACTCAAGGAGTGGTAAATGTATCTAATCAATGGAATGGGGCGTGACTTCTCCCATTTAGAAGGCATTTGATCATTGTATTAACAATTCATAGGAGTCAAACTCCTGTTTCTCATCTGCTTTCTTTTGCTGTAACTTTTCATGAATGCTATTATGGAACAAATCTTAAACACTCGCCAAGTTGGAGTGTATAGAAAGTTAATTAATATGTGGCATAAATTTCTTGAAACATATACTGAATTCCAGCAGGTTTATTGCTTCTGAGGCTCCCTGGGACAATACACTTGTAATCGAATACTATTGTATGTTCGGTTTTTCAACTTTGTGGTCTTGAAGGCCTTGTAAATAATTCATTCCTCTCCCTACAGCTTAAATTTTTTTTTAAAATTCTAGATACAACTCAAGCTGGTATATTATGCTTTTAGATAAAAATAGTCGAAGTTTATTAAATGTCTATCATATGTATCCATTAACCACATGCTCCATGCCTAACAATGTTTAGTACATAATAGGCTTTTGATGAAAAATGAAGTTTCAGACTGGTGTCAGAAACTTTGCATGATCCCAATCAGGTTTCTTTTTTGAAATACTCTTAAGTCAGATCCCCAAAACCTATTATTTGGGAGTGGCTTTTTTGTTATAAGGTTTTACTATGTAGCCCTGGCTGGCCTGGAAGCCCAGAGATCTGCCTACTCCATCACCACACCCAGCGGCAGATCTCCCAAATCTTATAAATATTGTACCTTTTACTTCGACTGTGGAATATTACTGTCTCACTTAAGGTTCCTACTGCTGTTATCAGCATCATGACCGAAAGGAATTTGGGCAAGAAAGGGTTTATGTCAGATCACACTTCATCAGAGAGGGAAGTCAGAGCAGGAGCTTGGAGGCAGCAGCTGAGACAAAAGCCTTGGAGGCATAATGCTTATTGGCTGCTCTAGGAGGCTTGCTCAGCGTCCTTTCTTATATAATCCAGGAGCACCTGCCTGGGGTGGAACTGACCTTCTCACATTGGCAATCCAGAAAAGGTCCCACAGGCTAATCTCTTGGGGGTATTTTCTCAATGAAGTTTTTTCCCAGATGACTCTACCTTGTGTAGAAGACTAAAACAGCCAAAAATAACCACAAAAAACAAAAAAAGCAAAATTAGAAAAACCTAACCAGGCAACTTCTAAGAACAAACCATCGAAGGGATATTTTTCCCTTACTGTTTTTAAACAATAACAACAAAAAATTCAGCAGATTGGTTTATCGGCAGCTTATTTGGGAAGTGTCTAACTTTTTAAAATTTATCTATTTTGTTTTATATGTTTGAGTGTTTCCTTTGCACATCTGTTTGTGCACCGCGTGCACGCACTGCCCAAGGAGATGAGAAGAGAGTGCTGGCATCCCTAGAACTGGATATCTATCAGTAACAGCACCATGTTGGTGCTGGGAATGAAGCCTGGGTCCTCTGTAAGGGAAGCCAGTACTCTAAATCACTGAACTACTTGCTAGCCTTCCTGGGACGTGTCTGAAAGGAGCCACATTTGACAATATAGGATGTGTCATCAAATTCTGACCAAAACCTCCCAAGTGCTCAATTTGCAAGCAGTATCCTCTACTGTAGGGACCTTTGAGCCTTCTGCACACTCTTATAACAGATGAGATGAACTCATATTGGGTTGTTTCTGATTTCTTATTTTTATTTAACACCACAAATGATACAGTTCATTCATGAGTCCTGCCTAGGAGTATGAAACCCCTATATTGCAGATAGAGTTTTGAGGGGCAGGAGCAGATGGAGGGATGGGAGAATGTAGGTCAAAGGGGATGGGACTTCAGTTATGTAGGAAGAACAAATCCAGAGATACAAGCATCATAAAGACAGTAGTTAACAATATTGTATATACATTTGCCAAGAGATTAGATTTAGGTGGTTTTATACATAAAAAAGAACACAAAGAATCAAGACAAGTCTATTAAAACACCCTGGTGCTGATAAGATGGCTCAGTGGGTAAAGCAGCGGCCTCACAAGCTAAGGACCTGGCCTGTGTGCCATGCCCAGAACCCATGGAAAGGCACAGGAGAAAGCTAAACCTCAGAACTCTGTACATGTATGATGGTACAGTGAACACCCTCATCATACACACACACACACACACACACACACACACACACACACACACACACAATAATAATTTAAAGCCAAGAAAACCCCATAATGAGCTAGGCATAGTAACACAGGGCTTTAATACTGGCAACGGCAGGCAGATCTCTAAATTCAAGCCATCCTGATCTATAGAGTTCCAGGACAGCCAGGGCTGCACAGAGAAACCTTGTCTCAAAAAGGTGGGTGGTGAGAGAAAGAAAACCCTATTATGTTATGTACTTAATGTAGACAATAAAAAACTTTTTAAAATGTGCTGTTGGTAATTATCTGTTGAATGGGTTATTTCATTTAATCCTTATAACAATGCTATAACTAAGAATTATGCTTATTTCTACTTTACAGAGATGTGTAAATAGTTTACAAGTCAGGGCTGCCAAGAGTTGAAATGGGGCTTTGGACACAGGTGCTTAAGCCAGTTTGTGCTAACAATAATTAAGTGTTTTTGCTGCATCACTCTGGACCCCCACTAGGTATATGGTCACTTACTCTGAAAACAACCAAACAAATACACTAAAAAGTACTTATTCTCGTGCCTAAGTTTTATGTAAATATTATATGGCATATCATATATTACTTATAAATATGTAATATATTACATAGAAATTAGATATTATCGCTTATACAAATGCCATATCATTTACATTGTATACTAGAATATTACACAATTTATTAATATTATGATCAATATTAATAATACATTAGTATTATATTTCCATGGCAAATGACCACATACCTAGTGGAAATTTAGAGTAATTTGAAGCATACATTATAAATATATTATAGCAAATAAAACATCTATTATAATTCCCAAGTAAGAGCCAGGAAAATAGGAATATTTGGAGGACATTTTAAAATATTTTTAAGTTTAAAGACTTTATAAAACAACTACATACACATATGAATGTGGTGACGTAGCAATGGATCCGGAGGCTGTGAACCACTCATGTAGGTGCTGGGAATAGACCTCTGAACATGGGCTCTTCATGTTAGCTGTCTCGACCTCTCACCTTTTTATTTTGAGACAATTCTCTAGGTCAACCTAAAGATCACTGGGCTAGGTTGGCTGGTCAGTGAGTTTCAAAGATCTGCCTGTCTCTGGTTCCTCAGTGCTGGATTATAGGTGCCACCTTCTGGGTGGTTCTGGGGATCTGAACTCAGGTCCTCATGTTTGCCTGGCACTTTACTAACTGAACTATTTTCCGGGACCCAGAAGACTCTATTTTCTAGGCTCAAATGTCAGTCCACCAGCTAGCTACTGGTTGGATAGATAGCTAATGGGCTGCATAGGAACATAATGTGGTCTACAAATGATGGGTGGATTATTTGCTCAGACTCAGCAGATATCAGTTCCCTGCCTACTCCCCGGTATTTCCACCACCTCTAAAGCCAGTGCAGCAGGTGCGTGCTGGAAGACAGGGGAGAGACTGGCCTCTGGCTGCTCCAAACTGATTACATTTTTGCTCAGAGCCCTGAAAAGTGTGAGGAAAGAGGTTTTTGTTTTGGGAAGAAAGAATAAATAGGTTGAAGCTAGAATTTCTTAATTTTGTGGGAGCAAATTCTAAGCATTACAGCCATGTTTGGTCTGATGGCATGTGAACATAGAGCCTGTGTCCACTTCCTAGTCTTCAGTGTCTCCACAAGACTCTCCACCCTCTTCCCTATCAGTATCTCCATGACTTCCCCCCGTTCCTTCCTGATATAAATACAACCCCTTTCTGCCAGGATTCTACTTCTTCAGGGTTTACAGTTTAAGCACCAATGGGGACAAAATAAATAAATGATTATCATTGACAAATTCATTGCTGGGTTAATGTGTACATTCCAGTGACAGCTACAATCTTCTGTTTGTTCTAACTTGAATTTCACTAGCTGCCTAGAGCCTGCTCCCTAGACAATCACATGGTAAGAGTCTTTGTAAAGGGCAAAGTCCAGACGGGTTATTGTTGTGTTATAATTGAAGAGCATCACTAAAATTAACAATAATTTGTATAGTGTTTTTATTCCATACAGATACTATATGGATAGGATCCCCCCCCCCACCCCCGTATGCTAGAAGTCTCTGGATTCAAAATTCAAGTTTTGAATACTCAGATTGTCCTTAGTATGAACCTGGAAATTACACGCAGCTACTTTATATAAAATATAGGGAATGTAGATGTGTTGCTTAGAATGTGAAGACTTTGGAAAAAGTCGTGTATGAAGAGTATGGCGTCCCCCTCAGCACTGTCTCTGTCTCTTTAGTTGCCAACATTTATTAGTTTGGATGTTTTGTTGCTGGTATGTTCTGTTTTGTATCAAGCTCTCCTGCTGTACTCAGGCTGGCCTTGAATCCACCATTCCAATGTTGCCCGCCCTCATGCCTGTGGCAGATCTCAGCCTCAGCCACCCAGGTGCCGACCCCACACAGGCAGGTTTTTGATTTTTATTTGTTTGTTTTTGATTGTTTGCTTATTTTTATATATTTTTCTCTTGAGTTTTGTTTTTATTTTTAATTTTTCCTTTTATTGAAAATAGGCTTTTTTCTCACGTACTATATCCTGGTTGTGGCTTCCCTTCCCTTGATTACCCCCGTTCCTCCCCGCCTCCCCCAATCTGAACCCACCTGCTTCTGTTTCTCATTACAAAACAAGCAGGATTCTAAGGGATAATAATGAAATATAACAGAGTAAAGCTAAAATAAAAACTAACAGCAGAATGGGACAAAACAAACAGAAGACAAAGAGGCACAAGAAGTAGATACAGCCGGGCAGTGGTGGCGCAGGCCTTTGATCCTAGGACTCAGGAAGAAGAGGCAGGGATCTCTGTGAGTTCAAGACCAGCCTGGTCTACAGAGTGAGTTCCAGGACAGACTCCAAAGCTACACAGAAAACTCTATCTTGGAAAACAAATAAACAAAAAGGACACACAGAAATCCCATAAAAAGCCCTAACCTGGACGTCATAATCTATGCAAAGGATCTTTAGGGGTAAAAGAGAGAAAAAAAGGAAAATACTTGACAGGACATTGTGAGACAAGAAACTGCCAAGGATGCCATTGATTTGTTTTCTGTTTGACCGTCTAACAGTCAAGCTGGCCAAGTGGTCTACCCTTAAGAGTGGTTTGTTTCTTCAAAAGGTCTTCCTAGGAGAAAACTAGATTTTCCTTGCGGGTGGTTATCAATTGGAGATTTCTTCCGGGTTGGGGATGACGGTTTCCACTCACTTCTCTCAACTCTAGGGTCCCATCTGGTCCAAACCCATTCAGCTCTCAACTTTGATGTTTTGAGACAGGTCAGTCGGTGATTCCCCCTGCCTCAACATCCTGGATTCTTGGATTCTAAATGTGTGCCATCACCTTCAACTGAAAGTGGTTTTTTTTCCCTAATGCATTGCAAATATTTTTTTCTCTGTCTTTATTAATAAAACATAGCACACTCCACCCACTGCTCTGTATCTTTTTCTAGCCTAACATTATGGAGGTATTGTTCTACCTTCTATACCCGCAAAATAATCTGCAGTGTGACTTATTTGACCAGTCCCCTACTGAGGGACATTTGATCTGTCTCCAGCCTTTTCTATTGTAAACAAGACTGTGGTGAATTCCTTTGTGCATACATCATTTTGAATGTGTGCAAGCATATTTGCAGGCAATTCTCAGAAGGTCAAAGGTCAAAGAGGGGGTACAAAGTTATAACTTTGATAGAAAACTGCCTAAATTCCTGCATGACGGTAACATAAATTTGCAGCCTCAACATTACATTTTTCACAACAGAAGGCTTTCGGACGTTTAGACAGTCCCATCAGAACATGAGGAGAGACAGCAAGACGCAGGTAGGTTCCAGCTTCATTTTGTGCCCTGAAATGCCTTAAAGCAACTGTTAGTACCAAATACAGCAGGGAAACTGAAGCTACGTGGGGATAAGCAACTTGCCAGAGTACTGGCAATATTAAATGATGGAGCTGAAGCCCATGTGTGACCCCAAAGCTCCTACTTAGCCCTCAGCCTCCAGTTGACCTGCAATCTAGCCTTGCAGAAACTCGTGTCTGACTGTGTCATGACGTTATATGTAGGAAAGTGGAGTCAGGTAGCGATTGAGAGGGAGCAGTGAGTGGATGGACTGACCAGGGTTTGGGAAGATCAGGGCACTCAGAAAAGCAGAACGAGGATCCAAGAAACAACAAAAATAAAAAGTAGCTTAGGCCACACTAGGCTGGGGGAATGCTCGGCTGTGCTGGCAATCTCTCATTGGGCTGTGTGACAGTCTCTCATTGAGCTGTGGTGACAGTCTCTCATTGAGCTGTGGTGACAGTCTCTCATTGGCTGTGTGACAGTCTCTCATTGGGCTGTGTGACAGTCTCTCATTGAGCTGTGTGACAGTCTCTCATTGGGCTGTGTCGACAGTCTCTCATTGGGCTGTGGTGACAGTCTCTCATTGGGCTGTGGTGACAGTCTCTCATTGGGCTGTGTGACAATCTCTCATTGGGCTGTGGTGACTCTCATTGGGCTGTGTGACAGTCTCTCATTGGGCTGTGTTGACAGTCTCTCATTGGGCTGTGGTGACAATCTCTCATTGGGCTGTGTGACAGTCTCTCATTGGGCTGTGTGACAATCTCTCATTGGGCTGTGGTGACTCTCATTGGGCTGTGTGACAGTCTCTCATTGGGCTGTGGTGACTCTCATTGGGCTGTGTGACAGTCTCTCATTGGGCTGTGGTGACTCTCATTGGGCTGTGTTGACAGTCTCTCATTGGGCTGTGGTGACTCTCATTGGGCTATGTGACAGTCTCTCATTGGGCTGTGGTGACAATCTCTCATTGGGCTGTGGTGACTGACAGTCTCTCATTGGCTGTGTGACAGTCTCTCAGACTTGTAGGAAAGGCAAACAGTAAAGCAATGCTTGATTGTGTAGCATGAAGCCAAGCTTCTGCAAGGCTGGCTTCCCCAAACTTACAGGCAATTTCACATCAAATTTGAAAGGGTATCAAAACCCCAGGAGGTGTCCTCAAAGCCTTACCAACATTTAGTTAACAGCATCAGATCCACATGTGTGAGATCTGGTGTGTCTAAGTGTTAGTAGGTCTGGGTCATAATTTTTAAATCAAAACACTAGAATGTGGTGTTGACGTATGTATGTGTGTAATGAGGGTAAATGTCTCCCGTATGCCTCAGTGACCTCAGAAGGTTTGGGAATTACCTTCTTTGACCCTTTCCTTGGGAGTTTCCTTAAAGTTATGGAGTGTATTTTTGGAAGAGTAATGCATTCTTAGGTATAAATCCAAGGGTGTACAGCTTTTGCCCTCTGGGAATGAAGATGTGAAGAAAAAAAATAAAAGCTTCTCCATAGGATTTGTCAGGTAATACTGGTGTATGTTACCAAGTGCTGTCCATGTTGTCTGTTTCTCGGCCTGGAGTCCTGGTAGTGGGACAGGACATCACACATCCAGCATAGATCCCTGGTGTTGGTGGACATGAATAGGACTGGGAAGGAATGAGCGTGCCCGGCCACTCTGTTGGGCAGACCCACGCCATTGTACCATCCTTCTCCAAAGTCCTAATAGTAGATTTTAGAGGCCGTGCTTCTGAGATGGAGGAGACGGCTGTGATCTAAAGACGGAGAAGGATTAAAGAAAGCGTTCTGAGAACCCAGAACACGCCAGAAGCACACCCCTGGGTTGCTGTTACTATGAAGATTGGCTGAGGCCCTCGGGATCCTGCATGGCACAGCGTAGGAAATACTGACCCGAGTGTTCCCCCTTGCTTGGTAGAAACTTTTCATTTCTAATCAGGGCAATGAACTTGATTGAAAAGCTTTACCATAATGTGGATTTCAGGTATGTTAACTCTGGTTCCAATCCTTCCTGTAATGCATCACGGTATTTAGTTTCTTTGTGTGCCTATCACAACCGTGCTTGCAACAAAAGTTCTGATGATTCAGCTGTCGAAACAAATTTGTCAGTTTGTAACAGAGTCAGAGATAATGAGCATCAAAGGATTAGGCCCAGAGCAGGGTAAGATTTGGTGGAACAGAGGGCTGGGAAAACAGACACAGTCTTCAACAGCTTTGGGTGGGATCAGCGCATCTGCCCTCAGCACTTCTTATGTAATGACATAGACTAGGCAACAGGTTGGCTCCTGTTTGTGGACTAAATAAAAAGAATGTGACTACCTGCAAGTTAGGGTGCTATGGGGCAGGTTCCACCTTGTCTACTTGAGTGTGTGGGTCACTCGGTTGTAGATGATGGGGAAGTAGGTTTGTCTGAATAAAGACAATAAGCCCTTTCTGGGCTGCCATCTCTGTGCCCAGTCCAGAGCCTGCCTACGATAGATGATGTTGAGATGTTGATGAATTTTTGATGGAAACTAAAATTGAAGCCAGAAGTGAAACGAAACATTTTTTATTTTTAAAATCATTTTTATTATTTTCAACGATATGTGTGGGTATGTGTCTGTGTGTGGGAGTGAGCACATGGGTGTAGGTGTCCGTAGAGCTGGAGTGAGACACCTGATGTGGGTGCTGGGAAGCAGTAGCTAATGCTCTAACCTTGGAGCCATCTCTGCAGCAGGGAAACTTTTTCTTTTCTATAAAAGTTACCAGTGGCACTTTTTGAAGTTAGTCAAGGTTGATCAAATTGTTTTTGTCATTGTGACACAGTTCCATGATATCTCACTGATCATCCTTGGAAGTCCACCGTGGGAGTGGTTCATTTTCGTAGGTCAGTATTGACAACTCACAGTGTTTAGGGGCCTGTGTGCCAAAGGCCTCTCATGCTGCCCTTTATTCTTTCTGTTGCTAATTGTCAAATAGCAAGCTTAGCTAATAAAAAATAACACTTAAATTTTAATCTCATTAGGTTCTTAGGAGACGTATGCTGATTTAATTCAGGTATTTTCTAGATTACTTAACCCTCACCTTCTACTGTGGATTATCAGGTGCTTATATTAGGTTATTTTTGTTTGTTTGTTTGTTTTTGTTTTTTGGTTTTTGGGGTTTTTTTGTTTTGTTTTGTTTTGTTTTGTTTTGTTTTAGCAAACTGACTCTCTAGTCTTACACAGTTAACTTCTTTTGAAATGTATTTGCTGTTAAAAATTCATTATAAGCTGGGTGGTGGTGGTGCGTGCCTTCAAATCCCGAGGTGGATCTCTGTGAGTTTGAGGTCAGCATGGTCTACAAAGATAGTTCCAGGACAGCCAGGGCTATAAAGAGAGACTTTATTTTGAAAAACAAAACAAAATTCTACATAAAAACCTGTGCCTGTGTTTTCGATTTGGGAGGGTGACACCTTGGGAATGCACCCAGCAGGCACAGGTGGGTGAACATGGCTTGCTTTGTTTCACATTTCACTCACGGTAACTATAGTAACTCTTTCATCAGGAAATGTCACTGGGCAAACATCTGTGATTAATACAGTATCGCATTTCTGTGTTAACTGTGAAGGCTCACAGGACAGCTTGTATGGGAGCATAGGGAGCCACTTTATTGTGATGAATTTCCCTGTGGTCCCAGAAAAGCACTTTAATTTTGTTGCCTTTCTTCCTGGTATTTTGAAGGTTTCATTCATAATGAATGAGGTAGGAAAGGGAGATGAAGAAAGACCTCTCTCAGATTGGTCATATGAGCCTTTAACACTGACAGCCTGTACTTGGTCACTCAGAAAATTGTTGCTGAGTTTTGCTTTATTATCTCTGAACCTTCCTGTAAGAGTACACTCAGTCTGTAGAGCAAAGTGGAAAGACATATGGTCTCTCTGTCTCTGTCCTCAACACACACACACACACACCCACACACCCTATATCTATCCTCTTTTTGACTTTAAGCCAAAAGCTCCCCTTTTCCAGACACAAGCAATATGCATTTCTGGTCAAGATCTGGCTGCATCTCAGACTTTGCCTCTTTATGTACAATCTGCACCTGCCTCTACCACATGCCTCAGACAAAGCCATGCAAGTCTCTCTGTCAACCCTAACCTTTACCCGTATTTTCTGTCATCAGGATCCACACCTGTGGATTCACCAGTGATGCCCAGACCTTCCCTCTTACTGCCAATCCATGCAGCTTTTATGTCTCCTATCTGGGCTCTAATGCTCTTAGCCCTAAGAAGAAGGCTTTTCAAAATCCCCATTGATCTGCCCATTCCCACGTTCACAGTTTTCTTCACATTATTTTATGAGTTCTAGAACAGCCAGGGCCACACAGAAAAACTTAGTCTAAAACAAACAGACCAACCAACCAAAGAAAAATTATCATATAGTATATAGTCTTTTGCCTTCTTTTATGAAGCACTATTGTTTTGAAAATTAGAAAATTGTCAGGTTGCTACACTTACAAGTTGCTATTTTGGTTTGGTTTCTTTGCTTGAGTCAGGTTCTACTGTGTAGCCCTGGCCTGGAACTCACTCTGCAGACAGGATGGCCTGGAATTTATGATCCTCCTGCTTCTGTCTGCTGAGTGCTGGGATTCCAGGTGTACACCACTATGCTTGGCACAGATTCCATTGTGTGAATATACCTCAATATGTCCATTCACCTTCTGATGCAACTGTAGCTTACACTTTCTAGTTACCACAGATAAAACTGCTGTGAACTTTTATGTATACATTTCTCTATACAACCTTTTTCTCCTGAAGAATAAGAAATGGCTGTGCTATATATAGTACTTGTGTTTGTTTTAACTTTGATGCTGAGAACTGGACCCAGGGTCTTGTGTATTCTGAACACAGGCAGTACTACTGAGCTACACACCACTCCCCATCACATGTGTGTGTAAGTCCTGTTCATGGTTCCTGTTCTCCTGGCTTCACTCTGCGCTCATCAGTGCCACCTACAGGCTCCTCCATGATCTCACTCCTGCCTGGCCTCCATCTCGCCTTCCCGGAAGCCTCCAGACCCCTGTGGACACTCTTTGGGAACTCCAAAGAAGCTGTTCCATATGGTTCAGTGCTTCCAGATCTCTCCCCATAGTGTTTATTTGACTGTTGCGGTTCTTTCTGTGATACCGGAAGTCAGGGTCTGTGGTTTCCATGTTTGTTCAGAAATTGCCCTTCTATATCACTTATGTGTTTAATTGGAAAAATTTCTTTTCTTTCTGTTATAAACCATACTTATTAGAATGTCTACTGAAGTCAGATTGAAAACACGACTCTCCTGACTGTTTGGAACCTATCTCCATGCAGGGATGGATGCCTTTTCCAGCCTTGATGCAGGGAGAGGAGCCTGGTCTTGTCTCAACGTGACATGACATGCTTTGTTGATCTTATGGGAGGCCTGTCTCTTTCTGGACAGAGGAGGAATGAATGGGGAGGGGGTAGATGGGAGGTAGGGAAGAGGGGAGAGGGGGGAGGGACAGTGTAGTTGGTATGTAAAATAAATAAATAATGTTTTTAAAATCCAAAAAGAAAAACATGGCTTTCATTTGTATTCTCTAAATTCTGAGTGAGTGAGTACTTTAAGTGATTATTAGTACGCAGTTACCAAATTGAAAGGACATACAAAAGTGCAGAGGGAAATGTGGAGAGACCTGGAAGTAGGTATAAAAAAATGAGCTACAAGGTCCTTTTCTTCCACAGGAGCAGTTACTTGAAATGCCCCAAGCCCAAATACCACAAAGTGAAAAGCGTTCTTCCAGCAGGGTGTGATGGGGCACACTCATAATCCCAGCATTAGGAGGGTGAAGCCAGAGAAGCCTGTGTAGGAGGTCAGCCTCCGTCAACAGACAGACAGAGAAACATCCTCCTCCCAAACCTGAAAGATTAAGACTATTTGTCCAAGCAGAAGAGGACACCAAGTGTTACGTTGCTCTGGTGACAGCCAGGACACAGTTCTTAGATGGTGTGCACAGGTAACCAGGCAGGGGCAAGAAGAAGTGACAGGAACGCCTGATAGCAGGGACAGGGAGGGGAAGAAAATGCCTCCTGAAGACGGCTTTGGCACTGAGGGTTATTTCCTTCCACCTCCCTCCCTTTGTGATTTGTTTATCCTTCTCTTCATCCTTCTTGTTAACTTAGCTCATTTCGCAGTAACAGCAAAGCCTGGCGGCATGGGCTGTCCACTGCACAGCAAGTCTTGCTCTTGTTGGATCATGAATGCCCACCTTCTGTTTGCCCTTCCAGGTTCTGTCACTCATCAGTACATGGTCTTCACGGGGGCAGGTTCTCACCCAGTGGAACGTATTTTTAGGTGTTTAAATTGTTTTCCAGCTTCTGCTGTTATAAAGAGCATTTGGATAATCCTCTGTATCATTTTCTAAAGGTTTTTGGGTAAATGTCCAATAGTATGAGTACTGGGTCACAAACCCAGGCTGCCTAGTTGTCTGCTATAAACTGTCCCAGTGTCTCACAGTCATTGTTTAATGGGCTGGGATGTCTCACAGGACTCTGAAATAGAGGACTCACCGCCATGTTACATGTCAGGCTCAGGAGCCCTGCTTCCAAGGTTGTGCCCATGCTACATGTCAGACCCTGGAGCCCTGCTCCCAAGGCTGTGCCCATGATACATGTCAGGCTCTGGAGCTCTGCTCCCAAGGCTGTGCCCATGCAGAAGGAGCTAGAGTAGCCCTAAGCGAAACACAGGTTTTCCGATGCTCTGAATTTCTCCCTTTCCCCTAACATGGCATGAAATTCACTGTCCCTGTACTACCCTTCCCAGGGTGCCTAGAAGGGCTCTATCATGGAGCTGTTCTTTTCACTGAGGGCCACTCTAACAGCCCAAGGACCACACAGGGACAGCTGAAAGGTAGAAAGGGTGAGAACGGGGAAAACAGAGTAGCTGGTGATACATTAGAATATGGGACAGAAGTCTTGATGGGCTGCCCAGGAGAATGCTGGGTAGAGGACCCTCATGTTTAAAGTGAGGTATCGGGGCTGATGTTATTAAAGGGCTTTAATCTGGTGTGAGGGTCATAGTTTGAATGAGCCATTAAATCTATTTGATGTCAACAAATTTTCTCAAGACAGCTACATAATAACTCTGTTCTCTCTTTTCTACTTATTTTTCAACTAAATGCTCAAAAAGTACCTTCAAATGAGAATTCTTCACCTGGAGAACAAAGCAAGTTCTGCGTGGCCCAACCCACCCCCTGTACTCCAGGAAGAGAAGCTGCCTTTTACGGCAATTCACAAAGGGCCAGCCATGCCCCATTAGAGAAGCCCAAGGCTTCAGTGGTGCCTACAGCTAATGGTGTTAAATCCTGCCACCAACCGTCTCTGGCAAATGATGAGGCCCTTCAAAAGGATGCCACAGACCAATCAGAACTTGCAAAGACTGAGCCTCTAGTTCAAGACGAAGCATCTGAGCTACCTCAGCCAGGAGACAAAGATGATGCCCCCGAAATGGAGGAAATGAAGGAAGGTATGGAAACAAGGACAGAGGCAGAGACTGAAGCTCTAGGAACAGAAGTCAGGAGTCAGCCTCCGAGGACATCAGGAGAGAGGGATTCCCCTGGAGCAGGGGAGGACACTGAGAATCCACACACTGCTGGAGTGACGGAGCTTCTAGAAACAGGCGAGAACGCCGTGTCTCTGGAAACAGCTAAGGATCTTCCACCTGAAGAAGCAATGGGAAAAGATGCACAGCCCCAGCTAATAGAAGCAATTCCCAAAGAGAACAGCTCTCCTGAAGTAGCAGAAGGGGGTCAGTCTGCAGAGGGTGGTGAAGAGCAGCTACCTCAGGAAACACCATGGAAAGCCGAGCAGCCCCAACTTCCAGAAACTGTTCTTAGAGAAAACGAAACGCCACAAATGCCAGACAGAAGCCAACTTGTGCAAACTCCTGTGACAAGTGAGTCACTCTGTGGAAGTCCTGATGGGACCAGACACACTCATGAATCTCAACCCGAAGTGACAGTTGGAAGCAGGAAGCAGCTGGCAGGAACCGTAGAGACAGCAACAGTGGCAGACATGGAAATGACCCGAGAGATTCACACTGATAAAGCAGAGCAACACATTGAAGGTAAAAGGAGGCTAGTGCTTGGACAGGCTCTGAGGGGGTGGAGGCCAGCTCTGGAGCCAGAGGTAATGAAGTCTCTCAGGTGGTTGAAATTCAGTCGACCCAAACAAAACATTTCCACACTTGGGAAACATGTCAAGGCTCAGTTTAGCTCCCAGCAAATTGTTTCTAAAGCACAGGCTGTGTCAAATTTATTTTATTATTATTTTTTATTTTTATTTTATTATTAGTATCTTCCTGGATGTCTATGTAGGTGTGTGCAGGTGTGCACATGTGTGCAAGCCAAAGATTGGCATCAAGGGCCTTACCAACTGTTCTCCCTCCACCTTCTGTGAGGCAGAATCCCTTCAATCTGTAGCTTATTGACTTATTTCCAACTAACTGAGTGATGACTGTCTGGCTCATGAGCTGTAGGGATCTGCCTGACTTCACTGCATTACAGATGTGCTCTGTCGTACCCTGCTCTTTATGTAGGCTCTGGGGATTTGGACTCATGTCTTCATACTTGTGTAGCGGGCAATCTTATCCACAGAGGAATCTTTCATCCCCTTCCAAAAACTGTTTCTTAGAGAATTTTAATCTTGCATCCCGACTTTACCAGCAGGCTGAGAGCCAGGGATGTTAGGTGGCACCAGCCACTCAGAGGCTCTGGCAATGAGCGGCATTCTGGCAGGACAGTGTGAAGAAAGGCGAAAGTTGTTCCCAGAGTGGGGTATGTTTTCAGTGTGTCCTAGTTAGGGTCACTATTGCTGTGATGAAACACCATGACCAAAAGCAGCTTGGGGAGGAGAGTATTTATTTGGCTTATACTTCCACATTACTGTTGAAGAAACTCAACAGGAACTCAAGCAGGGTGGGAACCAACCCAGAGTCCGGGGGATGCAGAGGCCATGGAGGAGAGCTGCTTACTGGCTGGCTCCCCATGGCTTACTTAGCCTGCTTTCTTAAAGAACCAAGGATACAAGCCCAGGGATGGCACCACCTACAGGGGCTGGGCCCTCCCACATCCACCACTAATTAAGAAAAATGCCCCACAGACGGATCTTCTGGGAGCATTTTCTCAGGTGGGGCTCCCCACTCTCAGATGACTCTAGCTGTGTCACGGTGACAGGACATTGCTAAGCAAGCCTCTCTTACTGTCTCCTTTGGCTGCTTTTTTTTAAGGTGAGACAGGAGAAAAGGTGGAAGCAAGGATGAAAAATGAGAAAGAAAGTGAAGAAGCCGAAGCCAAAGACAAAGAAACAGAAGCTGTGGATCTTGGAGCGGCAGGGGACAGCGGCAGAGGGGCTAGTGCTCAGAGCATGTCATAGAGCATGTTAAAGTGAATCTGAGGCTGTGGGGGTGGATGCCGGCTTTCTGTGGCTTTAGACGAGTGTGGCTGTAGACTCGCTGTAGGAACCAGGAGAACAAATGCCGTTTTTGATTGCCCTAAAACCGCTAATCTCGACAGGTTTTTTAGGTACTTAAGATAATTATGCATTCAAAGTGACAATAGCCAGAACCAATAAAAACATGAGATTGTTTAAGAATGTGAAGGCGATTTTCTTCCTCGTGGCCATTTTATCCAATCAGGATAAAGTAAGACCCTAAAAGGGAAAGTTTAACTTGTAGATGTAGTGGGGCTAGAGACTCATAATAACAGAGTTACATAGTTATGGAGCGAGAAAGAACATCCCCAGGACACAGGACAAACTACCCCTAAAATTTCTGTCTTGTGATGGAAATGAAAGTTGCTGGGGTACTATTGCAGGGTCTGGCATTTCTCACATTTTTTTCACGTGCCATTTTGAATTGGCTGGTGGTTTTTTATTTACCCGAGGTGTTTCAGTCGGTGAAAATAATTTTAAATTACTTGACTTTTAATCCATTTCTGAGGCAATAACAAAGAAAACAAACCCAGCAAGGATTAGGTCCTAGCTTCAGGGCTATGGAGACAGTTCAGCAGTCCTGTATATTTATTGAGTCAGTGGATGACTACCAAGAAACAATATATTGAAAGTATGATCTATCTGGAAAAGCCATTTTCGTGTCAAGATTGCTCAGGTGCAATGACTGGGCCTTATCTTCAATGTAGTTTCCCAAACAAGATTTTTAGGTCAGAAAGTCTTATTGGTGGAGAAAGCTATTCAACATATATTTGTTTAATCTGGGAGTTTCTCCTGATTAGAAGATATTCATGCAAGTATTCAGTAAGCAGAAAATGTCCGAGGTTTAGTATGTGCAGTGATGGATATACTTGACATAGTCCTTCCAAAATAATACAGGTACATCAATATATCATATTGTACTTAATAGTTGACAATTAAAAAATTAAATGTAAGGCCTTAGTATAAAATATTTGTGATTTTGCTTTTTTCGTGTTTTGCTTTTTGTAGCTCTGGCTGCCCTGGAACTCACTGTGTAGACCAGGCTGGCAGCACTCAGAGATCCTCCTGCCTCTGCCTCCAAAATGCTGGGACTAACAGTGCTTTCCACTACATCCAGCTATCAGAGATCCTCTTAACAGCTGGATCTTTCTTTATAGCAAGTACCCAAGCGGACAGATTAACAGGCACAGATACAAAAGTCATTATTAAGTGCCTTTCTGTGTATGTGTGTGTGTGTGTGTGTGTGTGTGTGTGTGTGTGTGTGTGAAAGAGAGAGAGAGAGAGAGAGAGAGAGAGAGAGAGAGAGAGAGAGAGAGAGAGAGAGAAAGAAAGAAAGAGAGAAAGAAAGAGAAAGGGGGGGGTCCTCCTTCTGTAGTCTTTGCTAACCTGGAATTCACTACGTAGACCAGGCTGGTCATGAATTGTCTTTGCCTCTTGAATGCTAGAATTATAGGTCTCTTCCCCTCCTCCTAGCTCAAAACTTATTCCTTTCTTAAAATTTTGTTTTGAGACAGGGTCTTATGCAGCCCAGGATGATCCTGAGCTCCACATCTCCTGCCTTGGTTTACTGAGTTCATACTATCATAGCAGATTTATATAAAAGTAATTCTTGAAAGAACTCTCTCTTGAAAAGTAAGATATAGCTTTAATATAAAAGTTTTACAAATTACAAAGTGCTGTTAGTCACTCAAGTACTTTGACACTTTTAGAAATCTGTATACATTTTGGTACTTTCTGTACTTTTATCTTTAATGTGGCTGCTAAGACATTAGAAGTGTTTTAAAAATTAAGGACTTGTTTGTTTATTTATTGAGACATGGTTCCTCTGTGTAGCCCTGGCTGTCCAGGACTCACTTTGTGTTGGCCAGGCTGGCTTTGAATTCACAGAGATTCTGCCTCCTGGATGCTGGGATTAAAGGTATTTCACTATTACAGCCCAGAAAGGATTTACTTTTAAATTGTGTGTGTGTGTGTGTGTGTGTGTGTGTGTGTGTGTGTGTGTGTGTGTCTGTCTGTCTGTCTGTCTGTCTGTCTGTCTATGGGTACAGTTGCCTACAAAGAGCATCAGAGTCCCTGAAGCTAGAATTAGGAGAGGCTGGGAGTCTCCTGACATGAGCACTTGGATTGAACTCTGGTCCTCTGCAAGAGTAGTAAGTGTCCTCAACCACTAATCCATCTCTCTAGCCTGAAACTTTTTCTTTTTTTAGATTAAAAAATATGTTTGGCCACATTATAGCCCAGTTTTGGCCTATGAATACAGTTCCTGGGACTGAAGAGATTAAGAGTATTTGCTGCTATTGCAGAAGACACAAGTTTGGTTCCCAGCAACCACACAGCTGCTCACAACTGTCTATAATCCTACTTCTGGGGGTGCTCATAGGCACCAGGCACACGTGTGTTGCCCATACACACATGCAGGCAGAACCCTCATAAAAATAAGATAAAATAAATCTTTTTGGGGGTGTTAGAGACAAGGTTTCTCTGTGTAACTTTGAAACCTGTCCTGGAACTTGCTTTGTAGACCAGGCTGGCCTGGAAATCACAGAGTTCCACCTGCCTCTGCCTCCCCAGTGCTGGGATTAAAGGCATACACTACCACCGCCAGGCAATAAAAACAAATCTTAAGAAAAGATAACTTTATTATATTCTATACTTAACTGGGAAGGAAATAGTGAATACATGCTTTCTATACTATGCAATCAATTATTTTGCTAGTCTCAGATCTAGGAAATACCCTGGCCAGAACTTGAAACTCTTGGGTGGAAGTGTTAACCCCTTTGGAGGGCCACAGGACCCAAGTGTGTGGTTGACTCCTGTGATCAAACACAGCCCACACCCATGGTATTCTTTTCCATTTTGCCTTTATATGGTAAGAGCTCAAGTGTACCTCATAGGTTTAGAACCAGTCAAAACACCCATCCACAGTTAACAGATGTCTTATTACAAACCTGGCCATGAATTAAGAGGTGCTTTAGAGGGAAATGTTTTCTCCACACTTAAAGGATCAAAGATTGCTGGCTGGCATAGTCAAGTAACTGTATCTAGGTTTACATTTTTGCTTTTAGAGACGCTAAACGTATGGTTTCTATGAAGACAGTTGGCTTCCAGCTCTCACTAGAGAGTCTCAGGCCCAGGTGTGACCTTTCCAACCACTATCCACCCCAGTGGCTCAGCCAGAGGATGGCCAAGGAGTCATTTAAACTAGTAATTATTTTATGGATTAGTTTAAGTTTCCTGAATATCAGAGGTAAGTGGGCCTAAAAATGGGTTTATATAGATACTCTCTAGACATACACGGAATACTTAGGCAATAATCGTAGGGAAAGTTTTATGAAATTTTTTTTCTCAGTAACAAATGAATACATGTTCATTGAAGAAACTTTAGAAAATATAAACTTGAGAAGATAAATGTTAATCATGGTATGATCAACTAAACATCATTGTCTTTAACATGTATGTACATGAGAGAATATTTTCCTTTTGTTTTCAAAACTCGTTACAAGAAGTTAGTCAAAACATGACTCTTACTGGAATACTGAGTTTACTGACTGAGCGTGGTTCTCCTGGGGTCAGCTCACTAGACTTTCCCCCTCCCAAGAGAGCAGTGAGATGCTCCAGAGACACTTGCTTTAACAATACTGATCAGTTAGTGCACTTGGCTGGCAGTGAGTTATGACTTAACTCTCACCTAGTTGAAGAGTGAACCGAATGGGGTATCTGAAATAATTATCTCTTCCCCTTGTGCTATGTGAACGTATCTTTATCCTTGCAGGCACTCTACCACTGAGCTACATCTTCTGCTTGGAATTCTTTTTAAAAATGATTATAAAGCCTGAAGGGTTGCTATTGCCAAGAAAATGGCAGAAATTAGTAGACTGTAGGTCTTTTTGAGGTCTGGCTCATCATTATTTTCTCCATAAGAGCTAACACAAGTTTGGTTTGGCATTATATGAATAATTGTTTAAGACAAATCTTCTTTACCATTGTGTAACCATGGCAGTTTCCTTACGACTAAGTATAATTGGCTGTAGGAGAAATTATGGCCAAAATTTTTATAGAATTATTTTGTATCATTGGATCAACATTTAGAACTTTGATTAAGCAAATATGTTACTAGAATTAATAAAGTATTTGAAAGCCTACTCTGGTGTATTAGTTTAAATTGTTAATACACAGACACAAACTTCTTTTGATCTATTGTTCCCTTCAGAAAAAAGCAGACTCTATATACTCTGAGGTAATGAATATGACAATAGGCTGGCTGTGGTGGCACCTTTAATTCCAGCACTTGGGAAGCAGAGACAGGTGGATCTCTGTGAGCTGGAGACCAGCCTGGTCTACAAAGTGAGTTCCAGGCCAGCCAAAGCTACCTATCAAGAACCTGTTTCAAAAAAAATAAAAATAAGGTTGCTGTGGAATAATTCTTTGTACTTTGTAGATATGCATTACTCTCCTTGGTTAATAAAAGAGATGATTTTCCTATAAGAAGGCAGAATGAGGATAGACAGGAAAGCCAAAGTGAACTGGCTGGAGGAAGAAGGGTGGAGTCAGAGAGACATGAGCTGTTAGAGGACAGGTAAAGCCATGAGCCACAAGGTAATATATAGATTAATAGAAGTGGGTTAATTTCAATGTAAGAGCTAGTTAGTAAAGCCTGAGCTATTGGCCGAGCATTTGTAATTAATATAATTACAAATTAATGTAATTTGTAATTAGTAAGTGTGTTTATTTGGGACCAGGTGGTGGGGACAGGAAAACTCTGTCTACAGAATATTATGATAGTAAAGAAATATGGGTGACTTGCTTTTAGGCATCTTATAGTATGATTATTTATTTGTTTATTTTGAGACAGGGTCTCATGTACCCCAGGGTGGTGGCCTAGAACTCACTATGCAGCCAATGATGACCCTGAACTTCTAATCCCCTCATCTCCACCTCTGTGTAGTCAGACTTTCTATCCTGGCCAGAAACTCTCAAATACCTAGCAGTCACTTTCCAAATAATTGACTTGGTCTCTTAATATTATAGTAACTGCTAGGCCAGTAGTTGAGGCTTATTATTAGCTAGCCCTTACACTTAAATTAACCCATGATTCTATTTATGTTTAGCTATACGGCTTGGTATGTTTTCTTCGGTGCAGCATTCACATCTTGCTTCCTCTGCATCTGGCTGTCATCTTCTCTCTCCTTTCTCCTTCCCAGAATTCTCCTTGTCTGGTAGCCCTACTTCCTGACTCTACTGGCCAGTCAGCATTTTATTAATCCAACACAAGGGAAAAATCTTTTCTGTGTACAAGAGCATTATCCTACACATCTGAGTGCTCATTCTAGGCACGTGCCTGTTTTACAATAACCATTCTTCTTCACATTTAACAAAATGTAGTGAGTGCTTCTCCCTTGGTCTGGAAAGTCCAGACCCAGATACAAACAATTCATTTAACATGGGTGCCACATATCATTTTATTTCCAGATCTGTTGCATTAAGGTTTCTTGGTCCTGGGGGACCAGAGGTTAAGATCCACAGACCTGCAGCCCCAGACCCCTTAGCTGCCCACAGCTGATCAGGTCCCCAGAAATGACCCAAATACTTACATTAGCTTCATGCTGTTTGGTCTGTGGCTTAGGCACATTGCTAGCTTGCTCCTTCATCTTAAATCAACTCATTTCCATTAATCTGTCTGCCACGTGTGTTCCTTATTTGTTTCTTTGGAGGCTGGCTCGGTCTGTCTCTGACTCCGCCCTTCCTTTCCTACCTATTCTGATTCCCCCACCTACTTTTTCTATGGTGCCTGTCATGGGCCAAAACAGCTCCTTTATTTAAAGATTGATATTCACAGCATACAGAAGACATTCCCACATCACAGATCTTTCATCTAGAGTTTAGTTTGGAAGTCATGACCTAAATGTGAGCAGGAGGTTGGGAGAGTGTCTCTATGACCTTTGAAGGGAGCAGAAAGATGGTCCATGGGAGGTAAGAAGGCAGATTGGCTACTCAGTCAGTAGCCACTGTTAGTTAAAACTTAGAAAGTCTGGCCCCAAGTTGTTTATTTCACAGCATACTTTTGTGGAAATTATTCTGGTGATGATTAACTCAATCCAACATGCACAAACAAGCTTACATAAATCTCCCTGAGGAACAAAGTCAGCTAAATTAGGCTTGACTAAATTGAGGCTCTTTGTAAAGTTCATAAAGATATATTTTAGTCAATATTCTACTGCTGTAAAGAGACACCATGATGATGGCAACTCTTATAAAGGAAAGCATTTAACTGGGGCTGGTTTACAGTTTCAGAAAGTTTAGTCTGTTATCAGCATGGCAGGAAGCATGGCGGCACACAGGCAGAGTGCTGGAGGAGCCTAGAGTTCTACACCCAGACAGGCAGGTAGCAGCAAGAGAGACTTGGAGCTAGTCTGAGCTTTTGAACCCTCAAAGCCCAACCCTAGTGACAGACCTCCTCCAACAAGGCCACACCTCCCAAGTCGTGCCACTCCCAGATGACTAAGTATTCAGACCTATAAGCCTTTGGGAGCCATTCTAATCCAAGGCTCCCATATCCATAGCCTCAGGCTCAGAGGGCTGTGAAAGCCTTCCTTGGAAGACCACATTTGATCATGACTGTTGTTAGGTCTCAAATCCAGGACAAATGGCTGAGATGCCTCTTTAACACACCAGGGTCTCCCTACCTGTTATAGGGTATAGCTCACAGCATTCCCCATCCCTTACTCCAAACTTCTCCAGTCCAGGGCCTAAGCTGCTCTCTCTCCAGTTGCCTTTCCCTATGTAATCCAGTAATTTTAGTTACCAAGCCCCCCTTTTATCTACCATTTACTTTCCTGGTCTCCTGGCTCTTCTTTCCTCTGTTTTCACATGGCCCTGCTCAGAGTCATGTTCACCTGGACTCTCCTAGAACTCTGCCTCTGGCTATGCTCTTCCCCTTTATCCATTATACACTTTCTTCTCCACTATACCTAGGACTAGTCACGTCCATTCTTTCTATTTCTTTTGTTCACTCATCTGATGATTTCTCAAATCCAGGACAAATGGCTGAAGTGCCTACTTAACATACTGAAGTGATCTGGATGCCAACTATTGCAATAAATCTCACTTGCAATATACCAAATACAGGATTAATATTTATTGGAGGACATTTTAACATTCACGATTGTAAGTTAAACTTTAGAATGATTCCTTGGCGATAGAATGATCCAGGTGATGGATGCTGATCCAATCTCCAAGAAAGCAGGAACAAAACGGGTGCTCAAGATCCCAGCAGCCCCTTTTGAATGGGGCTGGCCACACCCCCTTTAGGAGCCCAGGACTCTAGAGACATGCCTCCCAACCTTATCAGCTAACACCTGAATCCCAGCACACCTGGGTTCAACATAGGGGCTGAAGAGATGGCTCAGAAGAGCACTGGCCGCCCTTCCAGAGGACCCAGGTTCAATTCCCAGTACATATATGGCCGCTCACATCTTTCTCTAACTGCAGTTCCAGGGTACTTAGCGCCCTAACAGACATTCGTTCAGAGAAAATATCAATGCACATAAATAAATATTTTCTTTTAAATGTCCAATATAGCTCTCAACCTCCATGATGACCTGAAGACAGCTTCACACTAGAGACTGTGCCTATGGCAGCTTCCAAAATCAGAATTCTAGATCCTGATGCATGCCACAACCCTACCACCTGTTTATCTGCACACAATAACCTCACCTCCTCATTCAGCATACAGCTGTGTGCAGTAACACCGCCTCAGTTCAAATAGACATGCTGAGCTTCCAGAGTGCTGGGGTTTCGACCCCAGCTTTGTGTACCTACGTCCTTTATTTCATCTATGACTTAGATTCCTTCCTGTAGCCTTGCTGGACACAACATAAAGGAAACTGAGAAGGCTTAGGAGGCTCTTGAGTCTTCACAAGCTCTGTAGTGGTTTGAAAGAAAATGGCCCCCAAAGGGATTGGCACTGTTAGGAGGTATGGCCTTGTTAAAGGAAGTGTGTCACTCTGGGGTTGGGCTTTGAGGTCTCTTGCTGAAGCTTTGCTCAGTGTGACAGTCTACTTCCTGTTGCCTGAAAGTCAAGATGTAGCCAGCATGATGTCTTCTGTCTTCTTCCTTGCCAGGCTCCCCATCATGATAATGGACTGAACCTCTGAAACTGTAGGTGGGTCACCCCAATTAAATGTTCTCCTTTATAAGGTTACAGTGTCTCTTCACATCAGTAGAAACTCTAAGACAAGTGTAGTATTGTTTCTGGTCTGGACTTTCCTGTGGGGATATGTTTCAA
Organism: Phyllotis vaccarum; assembly: GCA_033318265.1. Taxonomy (NCBI): domain Eukaryota; kingdom Metazoa; phylum Chordata; class Mammalia; order Rodentia; family Cricetidae; genus Phyllotis; species Phyllotis vaccarum. The sequence goes on from JARWLC010000001.1 coordinate 1,698,168, forward strand.
ATTTGATAAAAACCAGTCTGAGATATCAGAGGGATCTACCCACAGTCAGTCTAGGAGGATCAGACAGCGGTAACTCACACCTTTAATCCCAGCACAGGGAATGTCTGGGAGTGGTGACCTACACTCTTAATCCTAGCAAATCTGAGTTTCAGGTCAGCTTAATTTACAGGAGTTCTAGGCTCCTAACCAGGCAGTGGTGGTGCCATATGTTTAATCTTAACCTGGATGTGAAACAACTGAGCAGAGAAAGTATTTAAAGCAGATATAGAATGACAGAGGAGGCAGAAGCCAGGAGGATTGAGGCTGAGGAAGGTGGAAGACAGGTGGGTGAGATATGACATAGTGTTTACTCTCTGATACCTCAGCCTTTCCCTGAGATATGGTTCTGAGTTTCCTTAATTTGTGCTACACTTTCTCGCCTGGCTTTGTAGCCCAGACCCGCAGTCCAACAGAAATACACATTAATTTTATGCATTAATTTTATGCTGATCACCCTATGGCTCTAGCATATTGCTAGCTCTTGCTCTTAAACTAACCCATGATTCTTATCCTGTTCAGCCATGTGGCTCAGTAGCTTTTCTCAGAGCAGCATAGTTGTCCTCTGCATCTGTGGTCTGTTCCCAGGGTTTTCTTAGTCTGGTAGCCCCGCCCATACTTCTGTCTGCCTCTGGCCAATCAGTAGGTGGGACAATTATTTACAATGTAACAATATAATACCACTAGAGACAAGTCCCTTTCCCAAGGTTATATAAGCAGTAACAAAAACTGAGATAGGAGTATCTGGCCAGCCTTGCTGCCTGCACAATGTGTAGGGAGCCCAGGGGATGCAGCTTTTCAGGGATCATTGCTCATGCTGGGGTGGGCATTATGGTGGACATTCATACTCCTAGAGAAAATACACTTGCGGGCTCACAAAGGTAGACTTAGATAGAATCATATCTGTGGCATCCTGATCGTGTCCTATCTGGGGTGAAGAGACATTTGTTCACAACTCCTCAGTAGCATTTTAAAATGTTTATTTTAAAGATACTGGTTTGTACAGTTAAATCACTTAACATTACCCACACAAAAGAATATTCTACTGTAGTTTTAAAAGTTGAAAAGGTTTTAAGAATATAGGGTGTAAAGGTCTACTGTAGCTGGGCAGGGTGGCACATACCTTTAATTCCCAGCACTAGTGGGCACAAACAGGTGGTTCTCTGTGAGTTCGAGGCTAACCTGGTCTACTGAGTGAGTTCCTGTACAGCCAGGGTGCTTCTACAGAGAAACCCTGTCTTGAAAAAAACAGCCAACTACTGTAGTTTTAAAACCTATACCTGTATATGGAAGCAGGTTGTAGAACAGCATATATAGTGACAGCTCCCTCATGTAAACAGGCAAAACAAAGGCAGATAATCAGGTATATAATGGGTAAAAGGCCACCTGCCAGCTTCACAGAAAACACCTGGCAGAGGTCCCTCCAGTGGGAGACGTAAATGCAAGGGGATGTGACCCAGAATGGTCCTGACTTAGCAAGTTATATGCCTGGGCCTTAGGTCGATCAGCCTAAAACTATTGTAAGCATCTGTGTGTCTCTGCAGGCCTAAACCTGGAGGTTAGGCCCAAAAGTCCGGGCCAGAAACCTCGTACTACAAATGGCAGCCCAACGTGGGTAAACGATACCCACATAAAGCCATAGAAAGCTTAAAAAATGGTCTAGAGCCCAAAGCAGCTTCTGAGTTGTGTCTCTCACGTGAGCCATGGTACAGAGATGCCCTGATGAGGCATGTGGGCTTGAGCTACAATGGCGGGCTTTGGGAGTGCAGCTTAAGGTGTAAAATGGCTTGTTCCTAAAGTCTCACAGGACTCAATATAAACAAAAAGTTGTGAATGATGTATTTAAGGTTTCTGCTCATAAGGAAAGAAAAGGAACAGAATCAAAGATGGCTTCCTAGTGTCATGTGTTCTTGGATCAGCTCTGTTTGCCAGAGGCAAAATGAGGCTTGGCTTTAAGAGAAGCTTCCTGATTCAGCCTTAGAGGCAAACCACTTGTGAGTTTTTTACTTGTGAGTTTTAGGCCCTGCTGCCTAACACTTAAATGGAGTTAATGAGCAGCAGATGGCAAAGCTTGACTTGGTAATTATATTGACCCTAAAATTCCCAGAGTATCTGGGTTAAAAAGTTAAATTCTATGAAATTAGACTAGGAGTTGGGTGGAGCCATCCACCCATCCTACCAACCTTGAATCCTGGCAGATTAAAGGTGTGTTCAGAAATTGAAAGAAATAGAAGAATCTGGGTGGAGTCAATCACCCTAGTCAAGCAAAGGTGTGGTCAGAGACAGAAAATGTTAAGAAATATATAGTAAAGACAGTTATTTAAAAAAGTCTAAGTGGTTTAGAGTGTGTTGAAAATATACATACATAGACTTAGAGAAAGAAAAAAAAGGTAGAGAAAGCCTTTAAAAAGAAATAGAATAAAATAAATAATGAGCCACATAAAGATGAAAAATACAAAGAATATCTGGATACTGTATGTTATTGTCTTATCTTTAAGCTTCTTGACTGAAAATGAAGTAGTAAAAGCTGCTAAAAGACAGTTGATTATAAATGCTGATGGATTAATCCAACTTATATATTTTGTAAATGAGTTTATTTTAAAATTAAAACGCAAAGATATGATACTTTGGAGAAGAGGTTTTCTTTTTATTTCCACAGAAAATGAGAGGCTGTGGATTTATTCCTGGATAAAGAACATAAAATTTGATAGAGAAAGACCCCTGAAAAATCTCCAATGGAAATGGATGGCCCAAATGATTCAACATTTCAGAGCACCTCTGTTGAAGTTTCCTGAGCTCTGTATCCAGAACAATTTCTAGGAGACTGGCTGAGATGACCCAGCCTTAGAGACTACTCCACTAAAGACTTGTACATAATCCTACATTTTTCTTTGGATTCCTATGGGATTGCCAGTGTCCCCATTCAGCAGGAAGTAGCCTAGAGAACAATGTCCACATTCCCAAAACATGGAGTATGGATGTTCGTGTTTATTTACAGTGTTGTTTATAAGTTATTATACATAAGGGGGGAAAAGAATATTAGATTTGGAGTTCTTTTTGTTTTAAGAAGAGAAAAGGGGATATGTGGGAGATTGTGTTGTTTCATTGTAAACAATTGTCCCACCCACTGGTTTAATAAAAAGCACTGATTGGCCAAAGGCAGACAGTAAGTGTGGGTGGGGCTACCAGATTAAGAAAAATCTGAGAACAGGAAGCACAGAGCAGAATGACAGAGAGAAACCAGAAGAAGCAGAGGACAACCATGCTGCTCTGAGAAAAGGTACTGAGCCTCATGGCTGAACACGATAAGTCATGGGTTAGATGAAGGGTAGAGAGCTAGCAAGTTATATGCCTGGGCCTGAGGCCGATCAGCCCTAAACTATTGTAAACATCTGTGTGTCTCTGTGGGTCTGCGGGTCTGCAGGTCTGCTGGTCTGGGTCCTAAACCTTGAGGTTAGGCCCGAAAGTCTGGGCCAGAAACCACTTACTACCTTGTAGTAATTATACACGATCTAATTCTAAGTGTAAAAATGTGGAATGTCACAAATAAACTTTGAGCAATGAAATAACTGGAGACTTAACGTCACGATTTCTACTCTCCTATTGTTAGGCAGTATCATCATCATCATCATTTTGGTTTCCTGAGACAGGGTGTCTCTTCGTAGCTCTGGTTGTCCTGAAACTTGCTTTGTAACCCAGGTTGGCCTCAAACTCACAGAGATCTGCCTGCCTCTGCCTCCTGAGTGCTGGGATTAAAGGTGTGCACCACCATGTTTGGCACTAATTTTGATGTCTAATTAAAGTGTTAAAAAAAAAAAAAAAGAGAGAGACCAGCACCACATAAAGGGAAAGTTGCACATCAAGTTTTATTTCCATTAGAAAAATATTATCTCTATATGATTTTGGTTCACTTTAATCCCTGTACTACTCAAGTTTAATATTTTGACTTCATTTCCTATATCTAACATGAAAACTAAATATTTCACACGAGCAAATTAACATTAATTTAATGAATCATGTGTGCTCTTTACTGTCACGGACAAGAGGCCAACTTTCCTTTTCTTGCTGCTCATCTGAGCAGCTGTGCTAAGCTTCCCTCATTCTGACATCAGTAACCTCCGCTTCACGTCAAGTCTCTACACATCGGTCATTTCCACGATTACCTCAGCTACTCTAGTCACGTTGTACTTCCCGGCATCATTCTAAAAATTAAGGTGTGAAAGGCATTCCAAACAAATGCAGAGTCTCAATCAGCATGGCTACCTATTATCACGCTGTAGAGAAAGGCCCCAGGACAGCAATTGCTTCAATTTCAATTCGACTTCCCTGTAAGGAAAATGAAAAGTAACGGTCTTGATCATTTAATACAAATTTAGGTTCAATAATGCTTTCTAGAAACATACACAACTAACGGCTACATAGTATTTTTACCATTAATCTCTCCATAGAAAGCAAAGAGTAGAGAAAACCTACTAAGACCCTGCAACAGGTCGGGCTACCATGCTAGGCATATTCATAGGCATTAGTTCATCTGGTACCCACAGCAGCCCTAGTCGTAAAACAAGGCACTGACCTCAGAAAGGCTGATAAAGCTGTCCCCAGTCGCAAAGATGAACAGTAGATTCCTAGTTTAAAGCTCTTTCAACTACACCCAATGGCCCTTCCCAGTAACAACTAGTTAAAGCAACAATGACACCTGCTAGGTGTCACAGTGTCTTTCCTGGCAAGTTACAGGAAAAAAGGAGGACCTGCTGCTTTGCTGCTGGTGGATGGTATGGGCAGGGGGCATAGGGAAAGAGATGCAAGCGAGGGACCCCAAAACCACATGGCGGCATTGTGTGCCACTGGTTTAGAGAGCATCACTCCAGTGCACTCTATTATGACAGCCAGGTGAATCTTTTTCCTATTAGGATAATGCAAGAGCATTAGTTTCACACACAGAACTCTATCTACAGTGTGCTCCATTTTTAGAAGTCCTTACCGAAGGAGAACACTGCGGCATGAAGTCAGACTGCAGGGGACACAGGAGGGGCCAGCAAGCCATTACTCTTAGGTGAAGGTTTTTACTACAGAACTAAAGCCTCAGCACAAATTCCACTTCCAATAACCTCATAACACAACTGCCCTTAAGGTTTTTCTTGTAACTTAAATCTTTGGGCTGTGTCATGCCCATGCGTTTGTCAGATTTCTTAGTTTTCCTTAGGTTCATAGCAGTTATCAGGGTTTTAGCTTTAGACCTTCTGAGACTGTACTATTTTTGGTGCCCTTTCAGAGGGACGGGCTTTGCATGCCCCATGTATTGGCCATCACACTGTATACTTACCCTGGGCAAAGCAGCGACCTGGTATGCAGCCCTCGCAGGAAGGCTGCTCTTGAAATCTGAATATGGAACAATATCAGGTTAGTCTCAGCAAGAGGAGAAGAGTCTGGGGACTGCCTCATGACCTTATGACATTTAATACTTTCCTAAATGTTGTAGAAATCAATGAAAGACATAACCTGGCATTTTTGACTTATAATGATGAGAATGGGTTTGGGCTTTTAAAGGATGACTTAGGAGCAGTTATCAAAATAAGGGATGGCTCCTTATCTTCAGAAAAGCCTTCATTAGCTTTGGTCTTCTCTGATTTTTTTTTTTTTTTCTATATCACACCTTTATTTCATCTCACCAGGAGACAGGGACCCACTTTCCCACTGTGACAATCACAGCCACGAGTGCCAGCATCTCTTCACAAATGCCAGTATCTCTTCACGAGTGCCAGCATCTCTTCACGAGTGCCAGCATCTCTTCACAAGTGCCAGCATCTCTTCACGAGTGCCAGCATCTCTTCATGAGTGCCAGCATCTCTTCACAAGTGCTTTATAGGGTAATCACTTAATCATTTCAACAGCCCAAAGGAGCAGAATCCTGTCCTCTCTTTACAGACTAAGAAACCAAAGTACTTAAATGTTAAGTAACTACCTCCTGATTTTGACAGAGTCAGAACAAAGATAGTAGCTAGACCATTTCATAGCAAGAGCAACAGTCTCTCTGTCTAGAAAAAAGTTTAGGGGAGGGGATTAAAAAGCCAAAGAAACAGATAATAAAATTAGGCTTTAGGAAAATGAACTTAGGGTTTATATATCTTATATTTTTAGGAACTGTGATAGAAATATTATTAGATCTTTTCCACGGTATGTTTCCAACCAGAAGATGGGCTGTGTCAGGACAAAAGTAACATTTTAACATCTCTGTCACTTTTACTTGACAATGACATTCATTCACATCAGCAGAGTTATTTTCCTTCAAAAGTAAGTAGAAATAAAGAAAAATTACTCACACGTTTTGTAGATTTCATTGACAGTGCTGAAGTCATTTATGTCAGCCAACAAAACCTCTGTCTTTACCACTAGAAGATAGATGTTTTCATTCATCAGACTCAAAACAAGACTTAGAAAAACAGCATCATTTGATGACTGTCTTGATGAAAACCGGACTCATCCGGGACTCAGGAAGGAGAAGAACACTCAGTTTCCCAGACCATGAAAGCCACAGCTTGTAGCAGTGAAGATACCCAACGTGTTTGTTGTTGGGTATCAAATGTCCTTCACAGAGAGCAAGGGATTACCAGACACACATTAACAGTGTTGGGGTATGGCTCAATGCTGGACCCTCAGCACTTCAGGAAACACAAACAGTAACAAAACCCCTCAACCAACACTCAAGAAAGATGCTCACCATTAGTGAAGTCACAGCCTGCAGCTTTCAGAATTTCACTCAAGTTTGTAAGAGCCTGCGAATCAAGCCAAGAGAGGTCAGGGATGCCCATGTTACAGAATCGCTTTGATATTTACACACAGTCAGTTATGTTCCCTTTAGTGAACTGAATCTTTCTGAAATGTAGTGAAGCATTGTATTATTTTGTAGAAATACTGGAATAGAGATGGGTATGGTATTAAACTTGGGAGGTTAAGGCAAGAGGATGGAGTTCAAAGTCACCTATGGCTGCATAGTGAGTGAGTTCAAATACAGCCTAGGCCACACAGGCCCCGACTCAAAAGCCAAACCCCTTCTCCCCCAAATCCAAGACATATCTCAAATGAAAAAAACATTATTAATGAATAATATATATGTTTGACACGGAGGTCTCTGGAAAAACCTTAGTTTTTAAATTCTAGCCTCAATTTACTCTTCTCAATACATTCTTCCTCCCCATTTGGGTGGTAACAAAAAAAATTTGCTTTTTTTTAGGTTTATTTTTAATTATATGTGTGTATATGTGTTTCTGTGTGGGTACATACATGTGAGTACAGGTACTCACAAAGACCAGGGGCGGCAGGTTGCTCTTCAACCCTAAGGCATCTCTCTGCCCCCCTAATATGTAGATGAATCAACAATTTATATATATGTGTGTGTGTGTGTGTGTGTGTGTGTGTGTGTAAAACCCTACATATATGCCTTCTCTCCCCGTCTCCAGAAATAACCACAATTTCAAGTTTTATACATGAGAGATGGCTCAGTGGTTAAGAGCACTGGTTTCTCTTTCAGAGGAACCCAGGTTCAATTCCCAGAACCCACATGACATTTTTCAACTATCTATAACTCCTGTCCCAGAGGATCTGATGTCCTCCTTTGGCCTATGAAAACAGCAGGGACACAGGCAGACACACAGACCAAATATCCATATACATACAATAAAAACCAAATTTCTTCTATATCCTTCTAGAAACAGTGATGCTTTTACTAGAATAACCATGTCTGTTCGACAGGATGTCGGCCTCAAACATACTATGCAGCTGAGGACGGTCTTGAGTTTCTGATTCTCCTGCTTTCACCTTCCTAAATGCAGGATTAAAGGTGTTGCCACCATGCTTGGTTTTATGTGGTGCTGGGGATGAGTCCAGAGCTTTGTGCATGCTGGGCAAACATTTGACCAACTGAGCCACAGCCTCACCCATAAATAAACCTACAGCCCTTCTCCTTTTCTTTTGAGACAGGGTCTTACTGTGTAGTCCTGAATGGCCTAGAACTCAGAGCCCTGTCTACCTCTGATGGGATTAAGGTGTGCACCACCACACCCAGATCTTAATTTTCTTCAAGACATTAACATGTACAAATGGTAGGATATGGTACATTTCATCCTGTATCTTGGTTTGATTTTACCAGGTAGCAATTTATATGAGAGAGCTTTTCATTTAAATTAGCTGCATAGATCCAGGGTATAGACCATAGATCTATATCCTTAAAGATAAGTTCCTCAAAGATAGACATTCAGGTTGGGTTCTATCTCGGGTCGTACAAATGACTCAGTAAATGCATTAAATTCAAATCTATTAATGAACAGAATAGAAATCCTCATGTGTGTATGTGGAGAGAGAGAGAGAGAGAGAGAGAGAGAGAGAGAGAGAGAGAGAGAGAGAGAGAGAGAGAGAGAGAGACTAGAGATTGAATTCAGGACTTTGTGTATGCTAGGCCTGTGGTGATATATATTTAATGAAATTAGTCTGGAATATCAGAGGAGAATCAATCACAGAGCCAAGCTAGAAAGCTCAGGGAGTGGTGACCCACATGGTTAATCCTACCTTCAGGAATGTGGAAAGAGGAAGTTAGGACAGCTGGGAGGAGGGAGAGAAGTGGAGTGGTCCTTGGTGGTCTGAGGAGAGAGGCGCTGGAGTGAGAGAAGTGGCTGTGGTTTGCTCCCCTCCCTCTGATATTTCAGTTTCCCCCCAATAACTGGCTCTGGGTTTTATTATATACCAAATAGAATTCGTGCTATATAAGCCTATATCCCAAGTCTCTGATTTTTTTTTTTAAGCATGTTGTATCTAATTGTTGATGTTTTTCTTTTACTAACTAATGTTGCCTTTTTTGCTTATGTGGTGGTGACATATTGTGGGGAGAGAAGGGAGGTCAACGGCCCTGAAAATAAGATTTTAACCCATCAGCACACAGGTATCCAACAGGCACACATCTGGAGTACATACATGTATGCAGGCAAAATATTCATACACATGGTGGTAGTTTGAATGAAAAATGGCCCCACAGGCACTACGGCAGATGTGGCCTTGTTAGAGTAGGTATGGTTTTGCCAGAGGAAGTGTGTCACTGGGGACAGGCTCTGAGGTCTCAGCTCAAATCACTAAAAACTAATACAGAAGTTGGTACCAAGTACGAGGTGTCTTAGGTTTCTATTACTGTGAGACACTATGACCATGGCACTGGGGCTGGCTTACAGTTTCAGGGCTTCAGGCCATTATTGTCACAGTGAAAAGCATGATGGTGTGTAGGCAGACATGGTGCTAGAGAAGGAGTTGAAAGGTCTAAATTTTGAACTGCAGGCAACAGGAAGTGAACTGTGTCTCTCTCTGGGTGTAGCTTGAGATGAGACCTCAAAGCTATTCCCCAACAGTGTCTCGCTTTCTACAAGGTCACACCTAATAGTGCCACTCCCTGAAGGCCAAGCATTCAAACACATGGGTCTATGGGGGCCATTCCTATTCAAACCATCACACCTGGGCATTGATTTGATAGGCTGGACCACGCTCTTCTCTGGAGGAATGTGGATTTTGGATTAGAAAAGAGGTTGAACATTTTAAGTGCTACTTAATGGGCCATGCTAGCAGGACCATGAAAGACAGTGGTGTGAAGAAGTGTGAACTGAACTGTGGGGGCCTGGCTCAAGAGGTTTCAGAGAAGAACATTAGTATGTGGTCTAAAGACAATATGGCTGTTTTTCTGCCCTTATCCAAAAAAATAAACCCGAGACTAAATTGAACAGTTACAGATTTATAGCTTTGCAGAGATTTCCAGACAGCCTAGAGTTGACTGTGTTGTTTTGTTTTGAGTATTTATGTAGATATAAAGCTGAGCAAGACTAGTTACAAAGTTTGAGGAGAAAAGGGGTACTAGGAAGTGGAATAGAGCTAAGTGTTGAAGGAGGCAAACATATTAAAGAAAATCCTCATGTTAAATGGAATAAAGAGAACAGTGATTTCAGGGAAAAACCCACCCAGTTTAGCTTCCGACCTGTTAGGAGACATTAAAGTTTAGAGCAGGGCGTGGTGGAGCACACCTTTAATCCCAGCTCTCTGGAGGCAGAGGCAGGTGGATAGCTGAGTTTGAGGCCAGCCAAGCTTAGGCAGTGAAGGAAACCATTAAAAACAGAAAGCTGGAGAAGGTGTCAATTGAACTAGGGGTCCAATTCCATCAAGCAACGCAACTTGGCAGTTTTAGCCACAGGGTCCTGGCTTTAGGGTCAAGGGTAGAAGACAGGGGGATATGGACTCTCTCTGTGACTAAGGAAACCTGTTGAAGCCAGGGTATATCAGGGTGTCCCTGCATGAAGGCCTAGAGAGGCCATTGTGTGAAGCCGTGAAGGTGAAGCCTGGGTTGTCTTGGAGACTCAAAGATGCTGAAGATGGCAGAGCCATGAGATGGCCGCCAAGGGCAGCTGCTAATAGAGAGTGGAACCAGCCAAGAGGAAGACGTGCGTTACAGTCAGCAAGGCTGAAAGGACACCAGACACGGACATGCAGAGTTCAGAGTTTTCACAGCTGGACTTTTGGTCTTACTTTGGTCCAGTATTTCCTCACCCGTATATTTCCCCTTTCTTCTTGTTTGAAATGGTGGTCTATCCTGTGCTATTGTGTGTTGGAAGTATGTAATCTGGTTTTTCACTTCAATTTTATCGGGGATTACAGTTAAGAGGTTGAAGGAGTCTCAGAAGAGACTATGATAGACTTTGGGGGTTTTGAAGTTGGACTAAATGTGGTTTGCATTATGATACAGCTGTAAGTCTATGGGGGCCAGGGAGTGGAGTATGATAGTTTGAACAAAAATATCCCCAAAGACTCATAAGAACTGGCAATACTGGGAGATAATGATCTTGCTGGGGGAAGTGTCACTGGAGGACACTTCGAGGTCTGAGAAGCTCAAGCCTAGTGGATCAGATGTAGACTTCTCAGTTCCTTCCCCAGCACGGCTGACTGCATTGCCACTATGCTTCCCACTTCTCACTACGATGTTAATGAACTAATCCTCTGAAAATGTAAGCCAGGTCCAATTAAGCATTTTCCTTTATAAGAATTGCTATGGTCATGGTGTTTCTTTATGACAATAAAACCCAAAGACACACACAAAATAAATAAATCTAAAATTGGTTTTTAAAAATATCTTAAATCAAGCAGTGAGTAGCTGAAAACACATTTATCTGTTGATATCTACCAAACTAACCAAGGTCATGGACTATCGCTACTGCTCAGTGTACACAGTGGTAAAGGGCCTCTAATGTGGAGGTGACTCAGGTCATGACTATCGCTACTGCTCAGTGTACACAGTGGTAAAGGGCCTCTAATGTGGAGGTGACTCACCTGCTTAGTCTCTTCTACTACCCCTCCCGGCACAAGCTGTCCACTGGAAGGATCCATGCCTATCTGTCCAGAAACGTAAACGGTCTTGTCCACTAGCACAGCTTGGCTGAAAAGAACAAAAGCCAATATAAGAAAGATAACGTAAAAATCAATACTAAAATAGTAACTTAGTAAGACACAAAAAGTATAAGTTGTAAAATAAGAAACTGATAAATTTGCTTTAAGAATGTGAGAAACGGATGGAGAGAGGGCTCCGAGGTTAAGAGCACCATCTGCTCTTCCAGAGGTTCTGGGTTCAATTCCTGGCGGCAACTAACAACTGTTTGTAACTCCAAGATCTGACTCCCTTACACAGACATACATACAGGCAAAAACAACAATGCACGTAAGACAAAAATAAATAAAAATTTAAAAAATAAAGAATGTAAAAAAGGGTGAGATAGAATATTCACAACATGCATCTAATAAAGGGCTTGCACCCAGAATATATGAAGAACTTGTAACTAAATAACATTAAAGGGCTTGCACCCAGAATATATGAAGAACTTGTAACTAAATAACATTAAGATGTAAAATCTGATAAAATACAGAGAATTGATTTTGGTAGTTACTCCGTAAGATATACAAACAACCAAGGAGACAGGAGAGAGGTTATGTTACAGATAAACACATCACATCTGTGAGAAGGAACACTGGAGAAAGTATCATGCCCAAAGCCTTCACCACAGTTAACAGGAGACACTTTGGAAAACAACTAGACCATTTCTTAAAATGTAACATATATCTGATATACTACCCAGGATTACCCTGTCCATCAGGCAACTACATAAACGAGAATGAAGACACCCAAAACTTTAATGAATGTTTTGAAACAACACTCCAATACACAAAACAAAACACTAGATCCAATGCTGACAACACACGGATGAATTCCAGCAAAGACAAACTGTTAGGAACCCTTTAAAAGAAGTGCCCACTGGAAGAAAGGTCAGGCCCTGCTTGTTGTATAGCTGTGGTGCTTTCTGAGGGCATTGTTATTCTGCACAGAGCTCATTGTGAACTTCTGTATGCACATCTTTTTCACTGATTTTTTTTTTAACAGCGGTAGGTACTACATTATGTATTTATACACGCGCGCGCGTGCACACACACACACACACACACACACATACATACACTTTAATCACCTTTTCTACCATTGTTGTTTCATATACAATTACACTGAAACCACCTCCACCCCTCTGTTTGTCTCCACCAGGTCACAGAGTTCTCTCCTTAAATAGTTTTTTTAAGATAGGGTTTCTCTGTAGCCTTAGCTGTCCTCAAACTCAGAGATCTGCCTACTTCTTCCTCCCAAGTGCTGGGATCAAAGGTGTGTGCCACCACCTAGCTCAAAATGGCCCCTCTGTGGGGCTTGCTTTTGTTTTTGAGACAGGCTGGTCTGAAACCTGCTGTGTATTCTAGGCTGGCTTGCATTTATAGTGATCCTCTTCCTGCCTTTGCTTCTTCCAAGTGCTGCACTCACACTATGTGCCACCACAACACACAGATAAAGAGAACAGTTTTAAAGAAGTTCTTTTTCTTTTTTTCTTTTCTGAGACAGAGAGAGTCTCATGTCGTCCAGGTTGTTCAATACCTTACTACTAGCTATTTTGAACTTCAGATCCACCTGCTTCCATCTCCCAAGTACTGGTCTTACAGTCACACACCACCACCCGGGGCTTTAAGGAACTTTCTGTTTGTTTTCTTAAGACAGGGTCCCACTATGTTGCCCCAGGTGTCCTGGAACTCAGTAAATACATGAGACACACACACACACACACACACACACACACACACACACACACACACAGAGAGAGAGAGAGAGAGAGAGAGAGAGAGAGAGAGAGAGAGAGAGAGAGAGAGGAAGAGAGAGAACAAAACACATAAAACAAAATACTTTTTACAAATTTTTTATTTATGTGTATATGTGTTTGTGTGTGTGTGTACCACTGTTTGTGGGTTCCCCAGCAGCCAGAAGAGGGCATCAGATCCCCTGTAACTGGAATTACTGCAGCCTGTGAACTACCTGAGGTGAGTACAGGGAACTAAGAGCAGACAGTGCTCTTAACTGCGGACTCATCTCTGCTGCTCCTAAGTTTTGTTTTTGAAATACATTTTATAGAGTGTGTGTGTGCATTTGAGTACCAAGGTAGACACTGGATGAGTCAGCTCTCTCCTTGTACCACATCGATCCCAGGATCATGGTCAGTCACTGGTTGCTTTTACCTGCAGGTTGTAGACATTTAAAAGCATTTTATTCTACTCCCTGGTCAGAAACACACTAGGTACGATGGTCCAAACCTCTAAAATTCCTGTTCTCAGGAGGCTCACTACATGTGAGGCTAGCCTGAGTGCTAGGCTGGTTGGGACTCTAAAGTGAGACTGTCTAAAAAAGTTACACACAAAAAAAAATCTATGCCAAATCAACCCAACCCCAAAACTAAGGATAGTAAAACTTTCAAAAACATTACAATTAAGCTTCCAGTCATAATCTACGCACATTATGGCAGTACTAATAAATACTAGCCATGCAATAGCACCGATGTTGCAATCTCTCCAGACTCTGTCCTCAGTGTCCTGAAATGTGCTGGGCTGACTAGCTAATCAGTGACAACATCCCATCCATCCCAATGCCGAGGACTGAAAAGCTCAGCACATTAGAATTCTCTCTAGAGAAGACCTAGAATTTCAAAAAGTGTATTCACCACACATTTCATGCACAAAAGCCTTTATTTCCAAATGGTGCCCACAGCATGTCTTACTCCCCTTTATTAGAGTACAGAGAGAAAAGTTCAGACACCATGAAACCAACCAGACTGGCACACTCCTGATTCTCTTTCCTGAACGCAGCTTGACAAGGCAGTTACCACATCAATCCCAAGTCAATCAGAAATATTATACTATGCTTTCTTCTCTCTCTCTCTCTCTCTCTCTCTCTCTCTCTCTCTCTCTCTCTCTCTCTCATGTATATGTGGTGTGTTCTTGAGTTTCGGTGCATATATGCCTATGGAGGTCAGATGTTAACACCAGGAGTCTTCAGTATTTCTTTACCTTGCACATTATATTGAGTACGGTCTCTCATTTGAACCCAGAGCTTGTTGATTTGACTAGTCTACCTACTCAGCTGGCTACAGGGATTCTCTGGCCCTGCCTCCCACCCATGTGGTCACAGGAGGGCCACCACACACCATCTGTGTGGGTGCTGGGTGGGGATGGGACTCTTTGGCTTTCATGCAGGATGAGGGAGGCCTACCACCCTGGCTACCAGGTCAGGACCAAGTGTTTCTTTTTGTTAAGGATGCCTTTTGTTCTGAAGTAAGGCAGTTATTAGTAGTTGCAACTAATCACCTGTGGTTGAGTGGGATCCGGGCTGAGAAAGAAAAAAATTACTAAATTTTAGATATGTAATAATACCTCCTATTTTTACTCAGCTCCAAATTTCTATCTGACTTACCATCGGAATTATCTTTTAAAAAGGCATTTGTTTTGGCTGGTCACTTCCTTATTTAAACTTAAGAACTAGTGTTACTATTATGAGCATTTAGGAGATAAAGAAGCAAAGTAGTAGAGACAGTCTCTCTGCAAGGCCACACAACTAAAAAGAAACTACAGAAACATTTAAATCAAAAGCCCAGCTGTCCTGGATCTCACTATGTAGATCAAGTTGGCTTTGAGATCTGTTTGACTCTGGTTCTGGAGTTCAAGTTGGCTTTGAGATCTGTTTGACTCTGGTTCTGGAGTGCTGGGCTTAAGGGTGTATGCCCAAAGTCTACATCTTAATGCCAACTTTTCAATGTTTTTCCCAGAAGGTCAGCCACAGACAGGGAATCATATTAAGAGATTTTTTTTTTTTTTAGTTGTTCTTCAGTTCTTCTAAGCTGGGGACAACAAATAAAATTCAGAATTAGTCCTGAAGTCCACCAATCATAACACAAATCATTCAACTTGGCGTATGTCAGCTCTTACATCTGAAAATGGAGCCTCAAATTGTCATTGTGCACGTTAGCGATGAGAAATCTGACTGTTCTTACTGCAGTAAGGATTTAAAAAACTCCTATTTTCAGAAAACAAATTTAAGAAACAATCCCTAAAAAAAAAAAAAAAAAATACTGTGGGGAATAAATTGAGAGCTTCACACATGTTCAGCTCCTTCACTGAGATATATCCTTAGCTGAAAACACATGGAAAACTGTTATGATTTATGTGCATGTGTGTATGTATACCATCTGTGTGCATACCCAGGAAAGCTAAAACAGGAAGTTGGGTCTCCTGGAACCGTAGTTACAGATGGTCATGAATAGAGCCATGTGGGTGCTGGGAAGCAAATGTGGGTCCTTGGAAGAATTTGTAACTGCTGAGTCATATTTCCACTCCCAGCCAGGAACACTTTTAGCAAAAAGAGCAGAACCAAACCTTTGAGCCAACTGCAGTATGCAAATAGAAATTTGGAACTCATTAACACTTTTTATTTGAAGTTTTATTAAAAATAATTACTTTCTGTTGCACTGTTTCGTATTTGGAATATTCTGATAAAGTTTCAATTTAAAAGCGAGTCATCTCAAAGCAAATGTACATGAAGCAATAAAACACCCAGTACGCAGTTTGGGGGGGGGGGAGAAGAAAAGCAGTTCAATTATAAAACTATTTCCCCAAAACTGTACTTGCTGTATTCTTCAAGCTCAGTGACCTCACTTAAACTGGTTCCTCTAGGAGCAATTCAAGTCCTTAACAAACCAACTATAAAGAGTCAACCTTTGTACCAGTACCAGAAACCGCAAGTCCAACCTTTAAAACTGAACCCGATTACTTTTCACAGGCGCTTTCCAATTTCCCTTCCTTTCACTTGGTCGCTCACATCATTAAATTTCATTTCGAACCTTGTTCTGCCAGAATGTTATTTCTCTTGACAGTGTGGTGTTAAGGGAGCTAGGGTCGGAGTCCAAATCAAGATGTCACTTGCAGACCTTGGAGTGGTTGACCTTGTGGAGAGACAATTTAGAGGAGAAAAGGTGGTCATATGCCAGCCACTAAGCTAATGTGTTGTTATACAGGCCTCTTACACTCCATTACTTCTTACACATTTTTTGCATCAGTTAAGTACTTGGCGCCCACTACACATCTTCCTGTTTTCAAACACTGCAGCTGTAGAAAACCTTCAGCTAAGATTGACAGCAAAGAGACACCACACCAGAAACTACTTTTTCAAAAGCAAAATTGGCTTTTAGTGAAGACTTAGAAAGAAATTAGTGAGGAGAAAGTTTGCAAGAACACATAAGATATGATCTAGGGATTTTTGAAGCTGAGGCATTTTGAGAAAATGAAGTTTTAAGCTGGGCGGGCTGGTCCTTATCTCAGAGCTAAGAAGGCAGAGAGGCAACCTTTGGTGTTACTTGCATTTGATACTAGTGATAAACAAATACAGGCAAACCATTCATAAATATCACAGTGCATGCCCACATGTAAAAAAACAGGGACTTGGACATTCAAGAGATTTGCAGAATATTGTTGTGAATCAGCTATCCACACTGGACAAGCGTATCTGTTATAGGTTTACTTTTGTCAAACCACGTTAGTAAAAGAAGATTGTCACAGAGGATCACACAGTATATGACCACCCAGTGTATGTCATTTTTAGAGAACATGTCTTAAATAGGTAAACGCTACAGTGATGGTTAAGTCAGTGGCTGTAAGGGGCTGGGGGATGAGGTCGTGTGTAATTTTCAGGATGGATGTAAATGTTTTTAGAGTAGAAAGTAGTGAAGGCTAGACAGTTTTCGAGCATAGTAAAAACCACTGGACTGTACCCATTAAAGAAATGAGAATTCCACGGCTTGTTTATTATATCTCAGTAAAGTTGTATGAAAACCAAAACCAGAGGCCACAAAGACTAAAGCCGAGGTGGTGGGTGGGTGATTCCACCTCTAATCAGAGAAAGCGAGCGGCGAGCTCGGCTCCGGAGCCAGGCCAGGCAGCTTCCAGATGGGGGCAAAGTCCCGGGAGTGCAAACTCCTGGGATCTGGGCACGATGTCCCGTTCTGGACTCCGTTTCTCAATAAGGGATTAGTTCTGAGACCCTCTTTCCGCTCAGACCTCCAGAGGCTGCAGTTCCAAATTTGCAACCCGCGCACACCCGGTCCTTCAGTGCGACCAAAAGAAACATTACCTGTAGGCACCGATGGCCGCCGGAGCTTTTGTGGTGCTGATCACCTTCTTGATTACGGAAGGCATGGTCAGGAACTCTTCGCGAAGGAGTTCCAGAAGCACAGCACAACTCTTCTCAACTCTCTGACCAGGCAATGCAACGTGCTAGGGTTTTTCTGTCTTAGGCACCGCCCCGGGCGGGCTCGCAGAGCATGATGGGAGTTGTAGTCCCGCACCCCACTCCGGGACACGTGGAGGAAGCAGCCGGGTTGGCGCGTGCGTCCTCAGCTCTCTCGCTCGGCAGCGCTGTTGGGAGCGTCCGGGTCCTCGGAACCATCGGGGCGTCTGGCAGGTTCGTGGGGAGGTGCTGGGGCTTATCGGGGCCCGTGAGCCCGCGGGGGCAGCGTGTGGGGACGCGTGCCCGCGGGTGGGGTGGGGGGGGCTCGGCTCGGGGTCCATGGTCCCCCGGCGGGCCTCTGGCTGCTGCTCTGGAGCTTTGCAGAGCCTTCCCCGGGAACGCGCTAGCATCCCTTTCCTTGTTTCCTAAAGCACCGGGTGGGTCGTGGTGGGACCAAGTGGAGATGTGGTGTGTTGCCTGCTTTGCTTCCTTTATCTGCAAGATCGAGTCAGGATCCGAGTGGCCGGTGACTAGGTCTGATTTCAGGAGCGTCATCTTCTTTGAGCTCACGACTTCAGTGCATCCCCACTCACGATCCCGGGTATATAAAATAGATATACGAATCAGTTACCAATAGTATGTAATAAAGAAGTTTGTTTTAAAGCAATTCTTTAGTGTATGTGGTGTAATTTTACCACTTATTAAAGATAAAAATGAATTTGAACTCTCTGAAGTAGATGTGTCGTTTTTTTTTGTTTTTTTTTTCTTTTTTTCTTTTTTTTTTAAAAATAAACATGAATCTTGGCTGTTTGATACTGCAGAGCATAAAGCATCTGAAATGTTTTTCAGAGCTGATCTATTATCTGATTTTATAATAGTGCTGAGATGACATTTTGCCTAAATATGTAGTACAAGCAGAACTACATATTAGGGCCAGTTGTTGGGAAAGTCTTATCATCCCAAACCAAAATTAATGATTTAATAAAAAAAAAAAAAACCTTAAGCAACTCAAACAGCAGCTGTTTTTGAAATTAAACAATGTAACATAAATGTCCAAAGATGTACTAATTTGGCAAATGATGAAAATAATTTTAGGAAAAGCTTAAGCCTATTTTTATAATATTGTTTCTTAAGAAGGGTAAACTTGTATGTGCAATAAAAACACTGGATTCATAATTTGCCTGGAATCTTGGCTGAGATGTCTTAGGCAGCGTTTGTTGAGTGTAAGCACGCACTGTCAGCACACAAGGTCTATGTGCTGAGCTGAGGCTACCGTGAAATCACATGGTATAGCACAGCTGAACACTGCCAGAAGCACCTCAGATTTATTGCACATTTGATTTTGACTTATTTTTGCTAGATTTTCTTTTCATCACCCCACATTCATCTACATGACCCTACATGGGGCTTTTGACCCACATTGAAGACGTTCTGAAGCTACATATAGGGGTGGGTGTCCCCCTTCCCCCTCAGCTGGTTTTTGGGGAGGTCATGCTGTGTTAGAAGGAATAGTACTCGGTTATATGTTTCTTACCTTGTTAATGTATGCTTTATAGTCAGACTTCATTTATATGTGCATGTGAGCATCCAGTACTTAGATTTTGATCTCCTTCCTTGTTTATGATAGTTTGCTAAGTTCTGGACAGCGAGAAAGGTCAGATTTGTGACCTTCTGTCAGTATGTACTGTAAATAAATAAATAAAATTCTCTTTAATCCCTGCCATTTTGTTCTACATAACCCCAAGGGACTGCTTTCCTGCTCATTGTTCAGTAACATTGGGATCTTTTTCATTGGCGTGCGGCTTCATCCTGGAATAAAAGAGCTCCCTGCCTGGTCTCCCTTCTTGTTTGGTTCTGTATTCTCCCCATCTTCCCCCCATAGCCCTCTCCAGTTCTCAGGTATTCACACAGTAGATTCCCAAACAAAAATTACAGGTGAAATTTCCTCACTGACTTTTCCCGAGACTGCACATTCTTTCCCATGTAGTATATTTTATGTGTGCTCTCAGCCCCCAGTTGTTTTGCGTTTTGGAATGGTGAATGGACCTAGTAAGCCTGGATTGAATCTCAGAATGTTACGTCACCAGTGGCTTGTTACCTTCTTTAGGAGAGAATAACACACTTGCCTTTGCTGTTGCCTACACAAATTCTGATACTGAAGAATTGAAATGCAGGCTCTGTAACTTCTACCCTTTCCTCCCATTCAGTATCTCACCTTTTAGACTTTAACAACCAAGATAAAATGTTGTAAGTAATTTTAGTGATCTTATATCACTTTATGCATTGATAGCATCTGTATGTAGTTTAATCATTTGGCAGTGCAAAATATGCCAGTTGGGACAGTTGCATCAAGAAACTTCTCTCTTTGCTTGTTTTTTGAGATGTCATGCTTTGTGAAGTCCTAGTTGGCCCAGTACTTGCTCAGGTTGGCCTCGTCTGCCCAGCCCCCACCTCTAGTTCTGAGTGCTGGGTTTATAAGCATGTAGAAGCACCACACCTTGCTAAGAAATATACTTTTTTATTTTCTTTTTTGGGGTATGGTGGTGGTACATGTCTTTAATCCTGGCATTTAGTAAGCAAGTATCGGATCTCTAAGTTTGAGGCTAGAGTTACATAGAGGGATCCTGTTTCAAATCTACCTCCAGATTGGAGAAGCCCAGCTCCAGTGCAGCTAATACACACACAGAAACCAAATCCCACACCACCCTGCCTTTTGCATTTTTATCCAGTACTTAACAGCAACCGTGAGGTGGGTACTCGCTCTGTTTTACAGAGAAAAGCTAAGGCCTAGGGAGACAGTCCAAGCTCATATTTTGGCAGTAAGTGGCCAAGCAGGGATTGGAACACACTGAAGTTAGACAACTACTACCACTAAATACCATCCCTTCAGTTGAAGAATTCCAGGTGTCCTCTCCTCCACAGTAGAGCATGCTGTCATTGGCATGCCATCACTGCCGTACTGCTTATTATTCCTGTTTTGTCTGTGGTAGAGCAGAGGAGGATTCAGGGCCTCTGCTTCATATATTCGAGGATGGAGGATGGAGAGGGGTCTGGACCTCTGCTTTATGTATGTAAAGGATGTACTTTTATCTATTGAGATCAATTTTGAGTATGGCTACCATTCATGACTTCATTGAAATTTCTCTTTTTTTTTTTTTGAAAAGATATAAAGATATAGGTCAACATGGTAACATTTGGTATCATCAAATTTTGAGTTATATAAACATTTATTAAATTTTAAAAATTTATTTATTTGTATTTTATGTTCGTTGGTGTTTTGCCTGCATGTATGTCTTTGTGAGAGTGTTGAATCCCCTGCGACAGGAGTTACAGACAGTTGCGAGCTGCCATGTGGGTTCTGGGAATTGAACTCAGGTCCTCTGGAAGAATAGTCAGTGCTCTTAACCACTGAGCCATCTCTCCAGCCTAAATTTATTATTTTTAACTTTGTTATTTATTTGTGTAGGGACTTGGAGGGGGAGGTCCCAAGTGGTCATGTAGTTGTCTGTCAGATGATACCTTTCAGAAGTAGGCTTTCTCTTTGCACTGAGTAGGGATTGAATGCAGGCCACCAGGTTTGTCAGCCATATGCCTTTACCCGCTGAGCCATCTTGCTGGCCCATTTTAAAATTAAGTCCTTTTTTTTGTTGTGCTTTGAAATAGGGTCTCAGGTAGCTCATGCTGTGTGACCAGCGCCTCCAGCCTCTGCCTTCCAAATGTTGATCTGAGCAACCAGGCCTGGCCATTCATCATCGCTTTCTTTTCCAGAAATGTCTAACGCAAAAGAAAGAAAACATGCTAAGAAAATGAGAAACCAGCCCACTAGTGTGACTTTATCCTCGGGCTTTGTGGCTGACAGAGGTGAAAAGCGTCACTTGGGAGCAGGGAGACCTTCCCAGTCTCAGAAACAAGGTAAGATGCACTGTAGTTTAGGCCAAATTGCTTTTGCCAGTTTTGTTTGCTAACTATTATCTTGGAAGTAAACAGTTTAAATTGATTTAAAGAGAGACACAGAAAACTCTTATTGTCAAAGTTTGCACTTGTAAATTTGCCTTCTCATTAGAGTTCACCTGGAGCCCCATGTTAATGTTTACAGAGCGTGTCAGTCATTCTTGGGTGTGCGGAGAGCTAGAGGGAACGTCAGTTGTCCTAAGTGTCAGTTCCCAGCTGCTCTGCTCTCAGCCATTGCCAGAGGGAGGCTCCGAAATAGAGTTGTGCAGGGTTTTGATGCCCAGCTCTGGGGTCACTCCACATGGACTTAACACTTTTGAATTTCATTCTGTATTTGTTTCTAGGCTTTAAAATTACAACCTCGTAAGATGCTCATTGTGGGTCAGTGCTCAGTGGGTCAGTACACACGCCCTAAATTCAGCCCTCAGAACCTGTGCTCGTGCACAAGAATGGGCAAGAAATAAAAATTAGAGGATGGTTATAGGGTTAAGTTAATTCTCTACTGAAATCCTGTCTCTGGCATGGATGACATTTGTTTCTGTTTTGTTTTTGAACATGTCCTAGAGTTTCATTCTGGAACCTCACAGCAAAGGCAAATCAAGATGAGCCCCCACTTGTTTCCTGAGTCTGATGTGAGTGAGCAGTCTTCCTCCAAAACTATGTTTAAGAAAAAAGGAGGCTGGAAAGCAGGTCCTGAGGGCACGTCTCAGGAGATCCCCAAATACATAACTGGTAGGTGTTTGTAAGGAAGTGTGGGCTCTGGTTGCCAGCACACTGTGGTCCTGCTGCCCTGCCTGTCTGTTCTAACCACTGCTCACCTCTAGCCTGAACTCGGAGCACACATTCTTAGGCTGGCAGTCCCCCCTTCAGATTCTCTCAGAGTCATATCCTAAGTCTGTAAGCCGCTCCCCTAACTTTCATCTCCCTCCGCCTCTGAAAGTACTGCATACAGTCTGTGGTATGGCTTTCTGCAAATGCAGAGCACTGAGATGATTTAAAACCTGGCCTCCAAACTCCTGGCAGTGGCAGCTTCACTGACGCATCACCTCCATCCCCACTATCTCCCAGACTCTGTTCCTTGAACATAACGTAGATGAATTTGTTTCTCTAGCACCCAGTTTACAGAGAGATTTATAGAAAGAAGCTTAAGACTTATTCTGTCTTTCACTGAAGAACACCAATAATAATTGTAAGTTTTGAAAGAGCAGAAAATGATAAAGGAAAAGTCCTTTGAAGTTAAACTCTGTAGTATATAAGTTTTTCCCCTTTGTTTTTTATTTGTGGATGTTGTGATTAAGAACAGTGATGAGGGCTAGAGAGATGGATGAGTACTTAAGAGCACGCTGCTCCTCTAGAGGTTCTGAGTTCAAATCCCAGCAACCACTTGGCGGCTCACAACTATCTACAGTGGGATCTGAAACCCTCTTCTGGCATAAAGTCAGCAAAGCACTCATACATAAAATAAATAAATAAATACATTTTAAAAAGAAAAAAACGGTTATGAGTGGGGGACAGGGAGGTGGCTCAGTGGTAACAGCATTTTCTTTTCTTTCCTCCTTTTATAATACTTTAAAAATAATTTTATTTCTTTTTATATGCATTGGTGTTGCAGACAGTTCTGAGCTGCCGTGTAGATTCTGGGAATTGAACCCGGGTCCTCTGGAAGAGCAGTCTGTGCTTTTAACCACTGAGCCATCTCTCCAGTGGTAACAGCATTTTTTGTATAAATACAGTACCCAAGTTTGAATCTCTTGTGCCCATGTGGAAAACTGGGCCAGTCCAGCCAAAGCGGTGAGCTTTGTTCATCTGGAGGCTGCATCTCAAGGGCATGAATCAGAGAATAACACAAACACACAGATGTTTTCCTCTGGTCCCTGCATGTGTGAGTCCGTGCACATGTGGACTCATACACTGTGTATCATGTGCACACAGCATAATACACAATTCAAGAGAACAGGAAACGCTTGACTATATTACATGCCTGTGTAGTGCTTACAGTCTCTGTTCTTCAAAATCCCTAAAGTTGGTTAATCTTTTTTTATTGACTTGTATATCTAGCTTCTAGAAACTTCCTAACTAGAAAATGGAAATCAGCAGAGACTTGATTAGTGACCATTTCCTTCCACAGCGTCGACGTTTGCTCAAGCGCGAGCTGCTGAAATCAGTGCTATGTTAAAAGCGGTGGCCCAGAAGTCGTCTAATTCACTGGTTTTCCAGACTCTCCCACGGCACATGCGCCGAAGAGCCATGAGCCACAATGTCAAACGCCTTCCTAGACGGTTACAGGAGATGGCCAAGAAAGAGGTGAGCCTTTCACTGAGTGTTAGAGCTTAGGTTAGGAGTCCTGCAAGTATTAGCAAGTATTGGCCTGGAAGAGTTTTAAGGAGATCAGCACACATACTGTGATGTTAAGCCAGTGTGAATATCACTGTGACATTCTTTTTTTTTTCCCTTTGCTTGGATATTTTTAGTTTGATCATTATCTGAAGCAGGTAGTCCTTTAATCTCAATGCTCAGGAAGCAGGGGCAGGTGGAGTTTGAGACCAGCTGGGTCTGCATAGTAGTTTTCCAGGCCAGCCAGGACAGCATAGCTACCCCAAAACAAGAATTTAAAATACAGCATTTGAAACCCCTCTGTCTATCTTTTTCCCCCCCCTTTCTTTTTGAGACAGGCTGGTACTGACCTAGCTACTGATCTGTTCTGTTCCGTTCCTTGTACTGGTCACAGGACCATCATACTGAGTGAAACATCCTCTTTCTTAATGGTGTGGAATTAGTTAATGAATTTGAATTTGTGGGCAGGTGAGATGGCTCTCCTGAGCTGCCAAGACTTGACAGTCTGAGTTTGATCCCTGGGGTCCACGTTGTGGAAGAAAAACTGACTCCTTAGGATGTCTGTGATGGCTACATGTGAGCCATAGCCATACCATGCTTAGGTGAACACACACATGCACGCACACACATACACACATTTACACCACACACTTACACCACACACATGCACATGCGCACACATACACACAAATTTAAAAATAATTTAGATTCTCTTACCAGATATATATTTTGAGTCCTATATTTTTAAAGTATGACCAGCCCAGAGTTGGAAAGTTAGAAAGGTAACATCAATGCTTAGTATTGCAACAGGCTTTCTTTAAAGTTGAAAGCTTGAATTTGGTTTTAATTTTTATACAAATCTAATTATGTTTGGCCTTTCATCTAAAATTGGTTAATCTGCTCATGTCTTTACCGTATAGATCATGATGTACTTATCAAATGCCTGCTGTGTTGATACTATTCTGGGAGTGGGTTAGAATCCAGCAAGCTGAAGTCCTTGTCTTTCAAGGGGTTTGCAAACGGTAAAGAATTTGTTTTCAGAGAAGTTAGCTAAATAATGGAAGAGACTCAAGTTGAAAACTAACTAAGCATTTTCTACTTTCTAGAGTGAGTGTGAGGTCTATTTCTTAGCAAAGTGTAGCATGTCTAAATGAAATGAGCAAATTGGTGTTCCCAGTTTTGCATTTCTGATTTTAAGTGAAGGTTTAAACAAAAGCTAGTGTTTGATTATCTTGCTCTTTAATAGCCATGTGAAGCTTTAGGTTATTGTGTTGAACATTTTTTTTTTTTACATTTGTTTACTTTGTTTTATGTGTATGAATGTTTTCCTTCATGTATGTATGTACATTATGTACATGCCTCGTGCCCAGGCAATCATAAATGTTTGTGAGCCACTATGAGGGTGCTGGGAATTGAACTTGGGTCTTTTGCAAGAATAACACGTGCTGTAAACCACGGAGCCATCTCTCCAGCCCTGTGTGTTGAAGTTTTATAAGTATTATATCTTTATAAAAGATGGGGCTTGCTCATAGTGGCTGTAAGAACTTTGCTTCCTTTCTCTAGGCTCTTCTGCCTCTGAAACCTTCACTTGCAACTGTGTCTCCCTCTCTGATCCACGTGGGAGAAGACGCCCATTTAGAAGAAGCAAACCATTTATACAAAGTGGCCTGTCAAGATGGGGTGGAGACCCCATCTATTCATAGTTAGTTGTTTGAATTCCTAATGTTCATCCTTGCTCTGAAGTGCTTACTAACTAGGGTCATCCTTTTTTCTTTAAACTGTAGGCAGAGAAAGCTGCTCATCAGAAAAAAGAACATTCGAAAAATAAGTGCCACAAAGCCCGAAGATGTCACAAAGACCGGACGGTGGAATTTAATCACCGACAAAAGAAGAACATATGGTTAGAGACGCACATCTGGCATGCCAAACGCTTTCATATGGTGAAGAAGTGGGGTTACTGCCTTGGGGAGAGGCCCACGTCTAAGAGCCACCGAGCCTGCTATCGGGCCATGACGAATCTCTGCCTCCTGCAGGTAAACTTTGTCATTGGACTTAGAGCCTTCCTGTCCTTACCTTTAGAATTGTTCATGGTGTGATAAAGTCTTTTCTGTGAAGCTGCACATCTTAATGAGTAAAGCCTAGCACACCCCTGGATGCTGGATGACAAATCTGCCAAATTATTGGTCAGATGTTTGGCTGGAAGGGATGTACCAACTGTAGTCAACCGTAGACAAGGACAGCCTGTATCCAGCCTATTTCAGTGCTTTCAGTGTGTTCATTTGTCATTCACCCTACAACAGCAGCATGATGTCACAGAGATTTGGGTAACTCACTTGTGACTATACAATTACTGAGCTTGGAGTTACCGACTTTAGACCACTTTTCCGTATTCTGACCCAGCTGTACAAATTGGGGTGGGGCCCATGTGACCACTGAACTGAGAGGGGCCGTTGGCAGGAAGGTGCGTAGTGGTGGCAGTGGTCATCAGGATCTCTTCAAAGCCCAGCTGTAATTCTATCTTTTGGTTCTAATTGCTGAGTAGACTGAACTTCCTTGAAGCTGTTGTGGTTAGGGTTGGCTTGGTTATTAGTGGTCCTGGTGTCAGTGTGCTCCTGCTGAGCTATGTAGTTTTGCATAAATACATGTCTTGGTGCCCTGGTACCTGTAACGGTAGGGAAACTAGCTGTTTCCACAGTTCTTCAGGATTCGGCAGTACCCAGACCTGCCTCTGATCATCTTACCTACATTAGTAATAAGATCTTATTCTCCGGTTTTCTTGTCCGTTGCTTAGACTGGCATAGTCAGGATTGAGCATGGGAGGGAGATGGTACAAATTAGTTGTTTATGTCAGAATTCAGTACTGTGCCGTATAACTCCGGTACTGCGCTGACTAGCCAAAGTGAGCAGCTTCAGCATGATTTTGTGGAACTCTGTGGCTTCTTACCTTATGTAGATCTGAGGAATGAATAATTCTTTATTTAGAAGTAGCAATTTTTTTTTAACTTGCCTAGGAGAGTGAGATAAAATACATTCTTGCTAAAATGTAGGACTCTGTATGTTATAAATTAAATGGAGGCTTATTTTGATTTTTGACTCAGATTGGCTTAAGAATATTGGTGAATAGTAATAGGCAGACAGTAGATTTTGAGTGGTTGAAAAGCTGACTTTGGGTAATTTGTTTTGTGTCTTAGAGCAGATTTTCTTTTTGCCAGCAGTGTTAGATCAGATCCCCTCAGGAGCTGCAATGTCACAGCTGTGAATCACCCAAAGTGGGTGCTGGGCCTTAAACTTGGGTCCCCTGCAGGGCCAGTTTATGCTCTTAGCCTGAGCCTTCTCTCCTGTGTCCCTCAGTAGGTTCTTCGGTAGAGCGTTGGCTCCCTAGTATTCTTAGGCGTGTAACATCACAGCATATTAATTATGGTTGTAACAGATCATAACATATTAGTTATGGTTGTAACAGATCACAGCATATTAGTTATGATTGTAACAGATCACAGCATATTAATTATGGTTGTAGCAGATCACAGCATATTATGGTTGTAGCAGATCGCAGCATATTAATTATGGTTGTAACAGATCACAGCATATTAGTTATGGTTGTAACAGATCACAGCGTATTAATTATGGTTGTAACAGATCACAGCGTATTAATTATGGTTGTAACAGATTACAGCATATTATGGTTGTAACAGATCATAGCATATTAATTATGGTTGTAACAGATCACAGCATATTAATTATGGTTGTAGCAGATCACAGCGTATTAATTATGGTTGTAACAGATCACAGCATATTAGTTATGGTTGTAACAGATCACAGCATATTAATTATGGTTGTAACAGATCTCAGCGTATTATGGTTGTAGCAGATCACAGCATATTAATTATGGTCATTTGCCTAGGACTTGTCCTATTACTGTTGTTTGGAGTTGAAGGGCAAAGAGGAAGAAATACTGAAGGCGATTTCCCAGATGTGCAGCACAGACACAGGTAATCTCCATATATTTATAAATTAGTTGAATCATTGTCTACTACAAGCATTTTACAGTTTTAATATGAAAATGTGTGGGATGTTCTTACTCTCAGTGAATATGTTAATCTGAGAAAGGTTGACTTGTTATTTAAATCTTTAATAGCATTCTTATGTGTGGCGATATGTTTCATATTTAATTAGAACCAGTCTGAAATATCAGAGAAGAGATCTCTTCAATTCAGGAGGATCAGAGAGGTGATTTACACCTTTAATCCCAGCACAGGGAATATCTGGGAGTGGTGGTGACCTACGCCCTTAATCTCAGATCTGAGTTTGAGGCCAGTTTAGTTTACAGAGGGAGTTCCAGGCAGTGGTAGTGTCACACCTTTAATCCCATAACTCCAGAGACAGAGGAGATCTTTCTGTGTTTCTGTGAGTTCAAGGCCAACTACTAAATAGTAGTAGCCCATGCCTTTAATCTTAACCTGGATGTGAAACAACTGGGTGAAGAGGGTATTTAAGGCAGGTGTAGAAAGACAGAGCAGGCAGAAGAAGCCAGGGGGAGCCAGGCTGAGGAAGCTGGAAGACGACTGGGTGAGATCTGACTGTGGTGTTTATTCTCTCTCAGCCTTTCCCTGAGATCTGGTCCTGAGTTTCCTTTAACACAACCAGAATTCGTGCAACTTATGTGTAAAGTGAAGCATTTCATTTACTCCATAATTCTATGGAGTAATCTTAGATAGAAACTACTTGAAACTCACTAAATCATTCATTTAACAAATCTTTTTTTGGAGAACTTTCTCTGTGTTGGGTTTTCTTTTAAACTATGGCTTAAAAGAAAAGAACTAAAAAGTTTCTTCTCATGGAGACAGATGATGGTTAACAGTTTGGCTGTCGGGAAGTATGCTGTGTGGGGGACTTGAACTCACAGTATTCTGTTTATGTTTGTTCCAGGGCTGACTTTTGCTGCAGTTCACTGTTTGTCTGGGAAGCGTCAGGGGAGTCTCATGCTTTACCGGGCCAATAAGTATCCCGTAGAAATGCTTGGGCCTGTTACATTTATTTGGAAGTCTAAGAAGACCCCAGGGGATGCGTCGGAGGACAGGCAGCTGTGGATCTGGCTTCATCCAGCTCTTAAACTGGTACATTATCCTGTGCATTCTGCTATTCAGTCAGACAGTGTGTGGGAGCACGCAGAGGTCAGAGGTCAGCCTGTGGGATCTGCTCTTTCCTTCAGCCACATGAGGGCCAGGAGCAAACTCATGTCATTAGACTTGGTGGCAATCTCATTTCCCGCCAAAAGCCATCTCACCTGCTTACTGTGACATTCCTAATTAGCATTGGAAGACGATATTTTAGAAATTTCAGTGGTGTAAAAGTTTGGCTGACAGTTTGGTAGGACACTATGTGTGGTGGAGCAATTAAAATTCTTTCCCTTCATTCTTTTTGTTTTGTTTATACAGGGTCTGTTTAGCCCTAGCTGGCCTGGATTTGCTATGTACACCACACTGGCCTGGAACTCACAGAGATCTGCCTGCTCTGTCTTCCAAGTGTTGGGAGTAAAGCCGTGTGCCACCATGCCTGACTCATGCTTCTTTATTTAAAAAAAAATTTTTCATCCAAAACTGTTGAACAAAAAATGGATACATTTACCTTGAACATAGCGATTTCATAAATATATACACATTATGTAATGATTACTACAATGAACACACCCATTTTCATTAATTTAATTTGTTACAAGGCATTTAACTTAAATATTTATTAAGGAGGTATTTATTTCGGTCTTATGTGTGTGACTTTCTTGCTTGCATGTACGTCTGTACCCGTGCAGGCTGGAAGAGGTTGTCTAGTTCTCTGGAACTGGAGTGACAGACAGTTGTTGGCCCCTGTGTAGGAGCTGAGAATTAAAGCTGGGTCCTCTGCATGAGCAGCTGGTGCTATTAGCCCTGAGAGATACCTCTCCAGCCCTCTGTGTTTAAAGTTTGAGGATTTAAAGTCAATGTTTACTTCCTTAGGCTGTCCTGGAGGAAATGAAATCAGTGTGCCAGTGTTCAGAAGCCATTAGCTCGAGTGTCAGCGTTCCTGACCCACTCCTGACTCCAGCCCCAGAGGAAAGTCAGCCTGAAGTTGATGATGACAAAATTGGCAAGAAAAGAAAACGGAGAGATGATGAAGGAAGAGCTAAACGGGCTAAGAAAACTGTTGGTGACGGGACTAGAGACCCGTGTCAGCCGCGGTCGTGGGTCTCTCCTGCTACAGGGATTGTCGTCAGGTAGGAGCTGAGTTCATGGTGAGACCTGGTAATCTCAGGGAAGACCTCACTCTCCCCTTTTTTTCCTTTTGGTTTTTCAAGACAGGTTCTCCGTGTAGCCCAGGCTGTTTCCTCTGCTTCCCTAGTGCTGGCATAAAGGTCTTTCATGTCCTGTGTGCTACAGTGTGTTACAGTGTCTGCAGTGATTTGTCCCGTTTTTGTCTTTTCTCAGTGATTTGACAATGGAGATGAACAGGTTCCGGCTTATTGGCCCTCTTTCCCACCACATCCTGACCTCGGCACTCAGGGCTGCTCCTCTGCACACAGTGAGTAAATGTGGCATGATAATCCAGGCCGATAGTAAAACCTGATGTACAATCTGATAACCCATTGGGTTGTCCCTTAAATGTCAGTTTCCCAACTTGTTTTTTTAATCTTTTACCTTTAGAAGATTAAATCTCAGTGGGTGAGATAAGTCAACTGAAATTTTGTGTTTTGTTTTATTGTTGGGACAGGGTTTCTCTGTGTTACAGCCCTAGTTGTCCTGGAACTCACTTTGTAGATCAGGCTGGCCTCAAACTCACAGAGATCCACCTATGGCTGCCTCCCAAGTGCTGGATTAAAGGTGTACACCACCATGCCTGGCTAGCCAGTTGAATTTTAATTTATAGACTATTATTTTGTGGGTCTCAGAGAACGTAGTTTTTCCTCCATGGATGGGCAATAAAATGCCTCTAAAAATATTTGAAATTGTTTGTCACATCTCCTCCTCCCCTCCTCATCCTCTTCCTCCTCCCCTCATCCTCTTCCTCCTCCCCTCCTCATCCTCTTCCTCCTCCCCTCCTCATCCTCTTCCTCCTCCCCTCCTCATCCTCTTCCTCCTCCCCTCATCCTCTTCCTCCTCCCTCCTCTTCCTCTCCCTCTTCCCCCTCCCCCTCCTCATCCTCTTCCTCCTCCCCCTCCTCCCTCTCCCCCTCCTCATCCTCTTCCTCCTCCCTCCTCTTCCTCTCCCTCTTCCCCCTCCCCCTCCTCATCCTCTTCCCCCTCCTCATCCTCTTCCTCCTCCCCTCCTCATCCTCTTCCTCCTCTCCCCCTCCCCCTCCTCCCCCTCTTCCCCTCCCCCTTTCTTTCCTTCAGTTTTTGGGTTTTTTTTTAGTTTGGCTTATGACAAATTTTCTGGAAAGTTAGGCATGTGCACTCAGCCCTTTGGGTCAGAAGCAGGGATGATGTTCCTTTGTGTTCTCAAGATTGGTAGCTACCAATCACACGACACTACTGAGCACTTAAAACGTGACTAAATGGCTGAGATACTGAATCTGTACCTTTATTTAATTTTATCTCACTAAAGATTCAGTCGGGTGGCTCTTTGTGACCTTGGCTGACATATGGACAGGGTCTAGGGCGAGAGACGGGACCAGGAGTCTCTTTTAGGTCCAGATCTTATTTTCCGTCCGGATGAGTTGAGTTAGCACTTGAGCCTCTCAGATTTGATGGGGGCAAGAATGGTGATTAAGCTGAACAGAAGCTTCCGTCCGCTTTGCCTTCAACAGCCTCTGCTGCTGTCTGAGCCTGGAGTCCTGGAGGGGACTTTGCAGGATTGACAGTGATCGTTTACCATTTTACTCACTTTTGTTATTCTGTTCTGTTGCTTTTTGTTGATGGAATTTAGGCCTTAAGCAGTTGCTGTACCTAGCCTAAGAAGCTTCTCATTTTATTTAAGGTAAAACTCAGATCCTGTAGTGTGGGCTGTGTCATCCTGGATTTTTAATCTCCCCCCACTGGCCTTTCTTGTTCTAGAATGTGTCACTTCCAATTTCGTTGACTTGCACCTATTTCTACCCACTGAACGTTCTGTTGTACAACTCTTGTTGGGCTAAAATTTCCTCATTCCTCACGTTCCGGCCTGTCTCATCCAATCTGCACTCCCTCAAGTTAGCTTAGCCATTGTTCTGTAGCGTCTTGGACATTTCTTCAGCTTACTAGTATAGTCTTGTTCTTGTGTTTAAATAACATCTGTGTCTCTCATTGGCCTCAGCGATTCATGATGGTAGGCAGGCCTGGCCCTACCCTCTTCTTCTTTGTCCCCAATGTTCTGCGTAGTGTCTAGCATACAGAGAACGTCTTGCATGTGCTAATAAGTTGTGGAGTAAAGATTTGAATTCAGGTTTGGTTGTAGAGCCTCTACTCCAAACCACTTAGTTCTGCTTCCCGTATTCTATGAGGTGAGTGGCATCTGCCTTACAAGTTACCGCTTTAGGGTCCAGGGGAGTCTTTCAGCACAAATCATGGCTCTTGGTTACACATCTGTCATATATCTAGTACTTGAAATACTTTGGAAACCTTGCTAAATCCCAGTCTTGCCAAGATGTTAGCAAAGTGTTTGTGTTTGCTTGAGGTTCCTCACTGGTTTGGTGAGAAAGGAGCATTTTGTAGTTTAAATTAGAGGGGAAGGTGAGTGGAAGAGGACCAGGCCCTCTGTCGGACTGTGTACATGAAAGAATGTGCCAATGCCTAATTAAATAGTGTCTCTGAAAAGCATAGCCTGTATGTGAAATCTCTAATTAGTGTTTAGTCTGGTAGTAATTGCTGTCTTAAGTACAGTTGTGTCTTCCCTGATGCTCCTTGTGAGACAATTTGTCTCACACCCAGAAATAAAGGGAGTGGAGTCAGCTGTGTTATAACCGTGTTACAATGTAGAGATTATTAGGCTTAGCTCATTGTTTTCCTGCTGAGGAGGAGTTCTTGTTTTTAGGGGGAAGAGGATGCAGAAGAGATACCCCATTGCTGGTGGAGTGATGCTTGCAAGTGCCCCGATGGTGTGTCCCTTCATCAGAGACAAGAAGCAGTGTTTCAGTTGTTGGGAGGTAAAGGAGTATTTAGTTGTGCAGGGGTGGGGGAGGGTGGGGGGTGGGGGTAGGTAGAGGGGTGGGAGTGTGGGTGTGTGTGTGGGTGTGTGTGGGGGGGGTGGGAAGGGGGGTGGGAAGTGTGAGGAAAGCAGTCTGTAGTTGGCCCTAACAAGCAGATCTTGCTTCTTACTGCTCCTTTATTTGTTGTGATATAAGTAGAGAGGAAAGTGAGAAGCTTGGAGTCCAAGATTAAAGCACTGTGCTCATGTTTATGAAATAAGAAGGATGCTTGTATTCTAAATAACTAGCATTCTGAAGTTACAAATAAGTGACTGAGCACGTGCTAACCTAATGCCTGTATGTACTGCCCCTTGTATGCTTTTAGCTGATAGAGAAACATATGTGTTCATGTTGTAAGATAATTTTCATGTCCTTTAAATTTTATTGTGCAAAAAACTTTATTTTTAAAGTTTATTTTTATTTTTAAAGTGTTAATTTATTTTCAGAGCCTATTAGTCGGAGAAAGGTGATATGTATTTTAAAATAATTATCCCAAGAAAATAGTTTCATTGGAAAAATACGAAAGATTTTAGAATTCAAATAACATTGTATTAATATACATTGTGATTTTTTTACTTTAAAACATTTTACTACATTTATTTATGTATTTTTGTTTCTCTGTGTGTATGCATGTGTGTAGAGGTCAGAGGACAGTTCTCTCCTTGTACTTACAGGGATTAGACCCACACTGTCAGACTTGGAAGCATATGCCTTCCTCACCGAGCCCTGTTGCCTGCCCTTTGTGAGCCTTTCTCTAAGCTTGTGTTTATGAATCCCTTCTGTTCTGTTCTGTTGAAGGGATATCATCGCCAGCAGAAATTCCTCCAGGTACTATTCTGGGATTGACAGTTAGGGATCCGAGGATAAACTTGCCCCCACAGCGGTCCAGAGCTTTACCGAATCTGGAAAGATACCAAGGTAAAGTGCTTGCCATGTTCCTGGGTAGCTGTCAAGGCCATGCTCAGGACTGTCTTTTAGAGAAGTGTACCACACAGATAGCTGCTTACGTTTTAATGGGCTCTTCCATTTCTCTTTATTCTCCCAAATGCCTGGAGCTGTGAGGCAGGGATGTGCACCGGCACTGGTCTTGTGCTCTTTGGAAGCCTCTGTCTGACCATACAGATGATCCAGGTTCGAATCCTGGCAAGGCCATCCCAGGTGCTGAAGTATCAGACACATGGTTTTGAGATTAGAGGGCCTAAGAGAGCTACTTGTCTGGGAAGGTGGGTTGGGGCTGGTCAAAGTTTTAAACTGATCTGGGATTTGCTGAAGTTGTGACGATGTCACATTGGATTCACTGTCATTTAAACACCATTAATTAGGAGAGTAATTTAAACTAGCTTGTGAACTTTGAGAGAAAACCATTTGAGTGTGTGTCATGACAGCTTCACAGTTTTGTTTTTAACCTCTCCACGTGGTTAGCTAGTGTACTAGGGTCCAGCACAGGCCCTGTCTGAGCTCCACATAAAGGGTGCCGAGAGGATCAGAAGACACATTGGTAAGTTAGTCCCTGTGGAGCCTAAGACTTCATTGCTGCTGCTGTCTCATGCAAGTTGCAGTGTCTCCTGAGAATTATGTGCAAAGCTGTAATCCCTTCAAAGCCATGGGTGAACTCTCTATCCCTCCGAATACCTCATATTTGCTTTTGGATGGGCAGTTCTGACATCCTTTCTAACAGATTTAACATGCATCTGTTAAAGGAAGATTAAAGTCTGTCATGAAAAACAGGATTCGGTTGTGTTAGACATTGTTGTGGGTTTCATTACAGCCTGTTTCCGGTGCTGTTATTTTGTTTTTTGAGACAGGGTCTCACTGGGTACCCCTGGCTGGTCTGGAACTCCCTATAGGTAGATCTCTGTCTATCTCGGCCTCTTGATTGCTGAGATCATTAGAACCTGTTTTGAGTACTGTAATTCCTTTGAAGATATGTTTATTTGGTGTTGATCTACATAAAGGAGTAGACTTTCGGGCTGGGGGTACAGCTCAGTAGAACGCTTGCCTAGTATGTGAGTGGCCCCTAGTTTAATCCCTAATTGTTTTGAGATAAGAGCTTGCTCTGTAGCTATGACTGGCCTGTTATCCAACCCAGGCTGGCCTTGAACCAGGCTAGTATTCCTGCTTCCGCATCTTGAGTGTTTGGACTGTAGGCAAGAGTCAAAACACCTGGCAAGGAGCACACTTCTCACATGAATTAGTGTTACACCAGGATTTTTAATATCTCATCTAGGAAGATAAGTCAAGACAAAAGGTAGAGGTTTACTTTGGTGGCTGGGTCAATTAAAAGATCAGTCTTTAAAAGACTCTCAATATCAGGACAGCTCCCTTGACCTAGTCTGTATCTGAAGTTCTCTGCCTGTTTAGACCTGAACAACAGTAAAGTCAGTTCAGATGCTGCTAACTTGAAGAGTTTGCCTGCTTTGGGTAACATGCTCCGTATTTTCTTGTATAAACTGGATCTTAGGCAGCTCTAAAAGAAAAGGTTCTTAGGAGCCAGACTGTATTCTCATGCTTTGAAGAGGTTTGGTTGAGCATTTGACTCCTAAGAGTTAATTATTAATGTTTCTTATAACACTTTCCAACTCATTAACAGAGCAGTTTACTGTGTAAGTAACTGATCTTTGAGGTGAGATTTCAAAATACCCACCTGAGGCTGGAGGTGTAGCTTGGTGATAGAGCTCTTGCCTGATACCTCATGGTCTTGGGTCCAATCCCAGCACTGGGAAAGTGGAAAGAAACCCCAAACCACGTTTGTACTGTGTGTTGTTCTGCTCTATTTGCTGTCCTTAGCAGTTGCTGATGTGCTTTGATAAGTTATTTGAGATTGCTTTAACTTTGGCATTGGAAGCAGGAAGTGTCTCTGATACGTTATTTGAGATTGCTTTAACTTTGGCATTGGAAGCAGGAAGTGTGTCTCTCTGGTGGCAGTGAATATGATAAGGGATGGGTTTTAAGGGTACCCTGGCATCCCTGCCCTCACTGGTTAGCAGCAAACAAACCAAAACAGAAGAGAAGAATGAAAATCCTGTGTTGCATTGTATGTGAAGGCTCATTTATAAATTTATCTTGAAATGCTCTTGGCTGTATGTCCTGGCGGTGCCACCAAAGCCATGAGGGAGTCTGGTTGAAATGCTCTTGGCTGTATGTCCTGGCGGTGCCACCAAAGCCACGAGCGAGTCTGGTTGCCCTAAGAATGGCAGATGGATGGTCATCTTTTCTTTTTCCAGTGCTCGTGAGCACTTTCACAACACAGGAGAAGTAGTGTACTTTAGGGGTCTGCACAACTCTGTTTCTGCTTCTGGGAAGAAAAAGCTGGACATTGCAGCGAGATGCTGCCTGTCTCCAGCAGTGAGTTGAAGGCTTCAGCGTCCTTCCCTGCCAACCCTCATGTTTTCACTGTGTTTTGCTTTTCCCAGATGTCATGTGTTTGGACCTTCTCAAATTGGCTCTTTCCCTTAGTGAAATGATTCCTCCTGCTTCGTGTGACTTTGTGGCCCATTCCTTGAGGATATTTGAAGACGAGTTTTCTGTGCCTTTGTTTTTTGAGAATTCTCTTGTCTACAGCTTAGTCTGAATACCTCAGTTTCGCCCATTGCTCTGTGATGAGCTTCACAGGGCAGCATTCTGGGTCAGCCAGGACTGCTGCTCTCCACCAGCAGCATGGCCTTCCTCAGAGCTGGCTTCTCGGTCCCCGTGAGGAAGAGCAGTTTATAGATGCTAATGCAGCTCTCTGTAGCCCTCTTCTCGGGTCTCCTCATTCATTTAATTCTCTCCAACTTTGTTCTCCCCTGAAATCTGTCGTTACCACGCCACTTCCAACGTATAGTCAGCAGATCCAACAGGTATATGCTTTTGAGTGAGTTTCTGTGTTGGTATTTTAGAACAATAGCCCCCCCCCACACACACACATATTGTTTTTTAGTACTTCAGTTTAGCAAAATTAGATTTGAAGGGCTTTTTTGTGTCATGTTTAAATGACTGTGTGCAGAAGTGCCTTTTATCAGTGTCGGTGTGCTACACTGGAAACCCTCCTTTCTGTTGTGGCTTGCTCAGGAAACAGTACAGTTCAGAAACACTGCCCACGTTGAAGCAGCGAGGAAGTGTGTTTTACGGACAGGAGTAGCTCAGTAAGTTACTTAGAAGGAAAGGGCAGCGGAAGGTGTCCTCTAGAATTCAGGGGCCACTCACAATTAGTAGGGTGTCTGCACCAAAGTAAGTGTCAAAGGAGAGTGTTTATCAGCTCTGTTATTTCACGGACTACCAAACCAGTTATTAGAATAACTTGGATTTTTGTCTTCTAGTTGAGTAAATGCCTATGAAATACTTTCCTGGCACCACATTAGAGTTTGCTGAGATGAAAGTGTGGTGTGAAGGCTGTTTCTTTTCCCTCTTAGATGAGCAAGTTAGACAGCTGCTTCTGGAGGGTGTGCCCGTGGAGTGTGCGCATAGCTTTATCTGGAACCAAGATATCTGTAGGAGTGTCACAGAGAATAAAATCTCGGATCAGGTAACTAATGTGCTAGGATTACTGGTAAGCTCATAGATGGCTATGCACAGTGACTTCATGTTTCGAGGCCCATGTACTTATTTATATATATTCTTTTCTGCCCTGTCCCATCCTGCTCCAGGGTTTCTTTGTCTGCCCTGGCTGACCTGGAAGACCAGGCTGGCCTAGAACTGACAGAACTCCATCTGCCTCTGCCTCCCAAGTGCTAGGATTAAAGGTGTGCACCACCACTGCCCAGTTTTGATTCTTTGAATTTTTTTTTTCTCTAAAGAATGTTTTCTAGAAAAACATCTTTTTCTGAAGTGAAAAAAACCACACGGCTTAAATCTATTCTCTTTGATCTTATTCCCCTTAAATATTCTGTCTTTAAGTTCACAATGATTGGATTCTCACCAGAGCCAGGCATAATGTTAGATGCTGATAGATGACTAGAGTGTTAGGAAGCCTGAGAACTGCCTGGGACAGTGAAGCTGGCTTCCTGTATGAAGGAGCTGATTTTGAACTTACTCTCAGATGGAAGCTAGACTTCTTGGGGTCAGGATCAAGGCTGCAGTGGGGAAGGAATGTCAGGAAATAATAACATGAACCTGTTCATAATCCCCATGTGGGGCAGGAGTTGGGGGTTAGTGGTGGGGAACACTGTAGGTACTGCAGGCTAGAGTGTAGAGGATCTCAGGGCATTTTAAAGATTTGGACCAACCATATGCTATGGCATGACTGGATTTCACTCCAAAAGTATTGGTGGGAAGTTTAGACTGAGGTTGTGTATGGGGGAAAGCCAGGGAGAGGATTATGGGTCAGATAGCTTTAAAAGCAACACATATATTTAAAAATAGCAGCATGGAAAGAAAGAAAGAAAAAAATATACCACATATGACATGGTTGAGGTCTGAATTGTGCAGTAGCTGGAGTAAAGGGGTTAGGATTCAGAACATATTTCCAGAGAATAAGATTGATGAGACCCAGGGATTGCTGGAAGATGAAAAGGATGTCTGTGCATTAGCTCCTCACAGTCTAGTTTGGCTCTAGGGTGTCAGCTAGAGAGAGCCAGGGTCGTGTTGGCTTGCTCACTGGTGTTCCCAGGTTCTGGGAAAGCACTTAGCACGTAAGAGGTGCTCAGTAAATATTTAAATGGATCGATAGATCAATAATGAGCTCTGGGATTTGGAAGAGAACCATGGGAAAGGCGAGACATTTGAGAGGCAGTGGGCTTCTCAAGAATGAATGTCTTAAGAGACAAGTCTGAAATTCCTGGTGTGAAGCTTGGGGATAAAGGGAACATATTGTGGAAGGAACAGTACATTTACAGGGGGTCATAGAAGAGGCTTAACAAGGTTGGTGAGGTTGCAGTTACACCAAAATGTGAAGGAGTGTCTTAAGTACAGTCAGCTGGGGAACAAAACTTCTGCACATCTCTGAACTCAGCACACGTGCCTTTCCCCTCCCTGCGCATCTTTTTTACAGCTTCTAATGCAGTCTGAAAGGGTGTTGATCACTCCTTACATTGCATTTGTGCACACAATTTATAGTTTAATAATTCAGACCTGCTAAGAAATCTCGAGAAGACGATTTCTCCCAATTGCTCATCTTTGAGAAGTCATCAATTTTCATACTATTTTACTTAATGATAATACATCATAATCAAAATAAAAAGGATGGAGTACCAAAGTGTAGAATTAATTTTGATAAGAGATTAGCAGAATGAACATATATAAATTAACTTTAAGTCTTATAGTTTACCCCAACCCAGAGAGCAAGTAATTTGACATTTTCCTAACAAAGCCTACATGTAGAAGGAAATCTTTATAGAAAGGATATTTTTACTTATACTGGCTCGTATTTGCTTATTCAGAACCTTTTCCTTTTAAAAGAATTTTAAATTTGCTCCTATGGTGATCTAGAAGGTCTAGGTAAGATGATCTAGAAGACAGTGCTGTTTGTATTGACTCGTTTTCTCTCTCTTTAGGATTTAAACCAGATGAGAAGTGAATTGCTGGTTCC
This sequence comes from Phyllotis vaccarum, assembly GCA_033318265.1. Lineage (NCBI taxonomy): Eukaryota > Metazoa > Chordata > Mammalia > Rodentia > Cricetidae > Phyllotis > Phyllotis vaccarum. The sequence goes on from JARWLC010000001.1 coordinate 1,737,776, forward strand.
AGGGTCACAGCTTGTTTTAGGGCCTCTTGAATCCAAGATACCTATACTTTTGATCCAACAGCCAGGAAAAGTAGCTGGCGAAGACCGACTAGGCTGGGGAAGTGGCTGGGATATCCTCCTTCCCAAGGGTTGGGGCATGGCCTTTTGGATTCCATTTGTAAGTTGCCTTTGATTTCAGCTAATAGTTGCAATATTTAAAACACAGTGATTAAATCTTAACTGCAGAGCTAATCTGTATTTTCATACATGTTTGCTTTGTGTGTTAATTATCTACATGTCTTCCCTTGTCCCACGTACTCTCCCCAGGCACATTTCCCACACTCCAGTAATAAACAATATTAAGTTTTGGAAGTAGAATGATTTTTTTAAAAAATAGTAGTAACAATAGCAGGGTGGTGGTTGACCAAACCTTTAGTCCTATCGGAGGCAGGCAGATCTCTTAGTTCAAGACCAGTCTGGTGTTCAGAGTGAGGTTCCAGGATAGTCAGGGTAGTTACAGAGAGAAACTGTCCTAAAAGCAGACCAAAGAAGTAGTAAATGTAATATTTCTAATATTGCATTTTCTTGAATAAATTTGGGAGCTCAGCTTTTACAGAAATATAGAGCATACTGTTGTGATTTTTAAATGCTAACTATAAGCATATTTGTTCCTGTTTCCTAACTGTAGCCAAAATTTTTATTAAAATCTGTGTTGTGCGTATTTTCTGGTAGTTAAAGCATTACTTTGCTAGAGATGGTAAGAGCAGTGCCACTGTCAGACTGCTAGGTTCATGCAGGTAGTTAATTTTTGACAATTGTGCCTAGTGCAAGGAGCAGTTGGTTAATTTTTTTTTTTTTTAGATTACTCCACTTATTTTTTAATTAGGGATTTTTGTTTTTTCTGTTTCCTTCAGCACTGAAGGTCCTAGGCAGGTTAGGAAGCACTCTGTCACTTAACTATATCCCCAGACAATTAGGCGTTATTTCATTCACAGAGAACAGATAAGGTCCTCATGTCCTGAGGGCCTCTGCACCCTTTGCCTGCCATTCCACTTAGGAAACTAAGCATACAGATTCCCTGACAATGCTTCTTGCCCCTCACAACAGCTTCACCTCTCCTCAAGTCACACCATTATGATTTAGTTACCTTCATGCATATTCTAATACCTTTATCAAATGCTTGTACTTCTGTAAAAGTACATGTTTTTAATCTATATGCCTTATTGTACATATGCTTTTGCAACCTGTTGTATTTACTGGATATTGAGGGTTTTGCTTTTTTTTTTTTTTCCATGTTGGACTGAAGTTCCATTCATTCATTTATACTACTGTATGGTGTTTGGTTATAGGATTATCCTAATATGTATTTACCAGTTATCCTTCTGGCGGGCTTTTAGGTTATTTCTCGTTTCGCCTACACAGACAGTTAATTTCATTTCAGATTAGTAAACTGACAGGGCCTCTTGGCATTTCTTTTAGATCTACCGAGGTGCGAGAGTTGGAGGACTAAAAGAGGCTACAATGCACTCTCAGTATAGAAGGTCACCTAACGTCCCAGGCGATTTCCCAGACTGCCTTGCTGGAGTTCTCTTTGCTGAAGATCAAGCTAAGGATCTTCTAGAAAACTACAGAAGGTAAGGAAGGAACTCCAGGCACCTAAGCGCCTGCTTGAATTGCCGAATGGCTTGGGATCACAGCAATAACCCTGTGTATAGTATAGCTTTTTCTCGGGTTTTCTCTTATCAAGAGGTGGCTAAGAAGATAATGCTTTAGCCACTAGCTCTTCTTTTGATTTCTTGAGGCCTGTCTGGTACAGCCCTTCTCTTGGCTAATTTCTGATTGGAATGCTGGACATCTGAACTGCATACATGCATATCAGATCTTCCTAATAGATCTCACCACCACCCCCATCTCTACTCTTGTAGAGATTGTGCTTTTAAAAACTGATTTTAGGGGGCTGGAGAGATGGCTCAGAGGTTAAGAGGTGCTGAGTTCAATTCCCAGCAACCACTGGTATCTCATAACCTCTGTAATGAGATCTGGTGCCCTCTTCTGGCTTGTAGGAATAATGCAGGCAGATCACTGTATATATTGTAAATAAAAATACATCTTTAAAAAAACCCTGATTTTTATACTGATTTATAAAAGTTTAATGAAACCACGGAGGTTTATTTAAAATGGTACAGCTCTGTCATCCAAACAGACATGCACCATTTTTAATATCCTTGTAGCCTTTTTCTTACCTTACATTGGACATGGATGAATGAGGGCTTTCATTTCTGTTACATAGAGAAGTCCAGATGAACCATAGGAACCTGTCTTGTGTGTGGTGCCTGTGTAGCCGTAGGTGGTGTGCACTAGGCCTCGTCAACATTTGTTGTTTAAATTGGGAATCCCTGCTCATTACCACAGTCACAGGGTGGTAGGACAGATGAATGACTTAGTGGCTAAGTTGTGACTTGACCCTGCATCAGCTTCTCAGCAGTCAGGTGCTGTATCTGTGTTACCTCCCAGACTGTGTCGTTGAGAGGCCTGTAACTAAGAATATTTTTCGCTATTAAGATTCTCCATGTATATTTTCCATAGGTGTATATTCTTTAAAAAATGGTATTATACACACTATTTTGAGAACTGACCTTTTCATTTAACCACATATTGTATTGTTTTCCCATAACAATGAACAGTGATCACAGTTTGGCTTGTAAACTCTTGTAGTAAGAATTCTAACAGGTCTTAATAATAAGACCTGACTCCCTGGAGTCAGCTATGGGAGTATAGAGGGAAGTTTTTCTCTGTCCTGCCCTGCCCTGAAGTCCGGATGGTCCTGCAGCTGTTTATAAAATAACCACTCAGAGGCTTAATATTAATTACAAACTGTTCGGTCTATGGCTCAGGCTTCTTGCTCACTAGTTTTTACATCTTAAATTAACCCATTCCTGTTAATCTATGTGTTGCCACATATGTCCTGGCTTTACCCGTGTTCCATTACATCTTGCTCCCCTGGCAGCTTACAGCATCTGCTGACCCTGCCTTTCTTCTCTCTGTATTTTGGATTCTCCACCTGGCTGTCTCCTGTCTTACTATAGGACAGAGTAGTTTTCTTATTAACCAATGGTATCAACACATATTCACAGTGTACAGAAAACCCATCCCACAGGATAGAGGTAAATGCTAAAAGATCAGAGAGACTAAGGAGTAACTAGCCACAGCCACATTTTACCTTGCCAACCTCTCGGCCAAAAAGGGATGAGCTTCTGACTCTGACCGCCTTATCACTTCCTGTTTCCTCCTCCCACGTTTTGGGATTAAAGATGTGTGCCCCCACTTCCTGACCTCTCTGGCTAACTCTGGCTGGCTCTGTCCTCTGATCTTTAGGCAAACTTTATCTGATTCACAATGTATCACCACAAAAAACTATAATTATCTGGTCTTTAATTCTCTCAGAGACTCGAGAATAGTATTACCTGAGTAAACAGGAAGTGCAAGCAAGCAACCTCCAAAATATGTGAAAAGTGATAAAAACAGCTGGCTGCCTGGACAGTCACCCAAGGTTACTCTGTAACATTGGGGCATCCATCTTTGACCTACAGGCCTGGTTTATCCGACAGACTTTTCTGAGAAGCAGGATATTCTGAAGGGCTGCCCTACCTTGTCTTGGCATAGTTTGGCAGTTCTTGTGCGTCTTGCTTGTCCATTTTGGACAGCATACTGACAAATAGTCAAGGCAAGGACACTTTTTTGTCCAGTGACTAACTTTTGCCACAAAGAAAGTAAACTCTATATGACGATGCCCATTATCTTCTCTGAAGTAGATTGGTGCTACCAGGAGCAGATGTCTCATTGTCATAAAAATAATAAGAACCTATGTTATTAAAATATCTAAAATGTCATAGTCTGTAGATCTCTGAAGTGTTTGAAGAAGACCTGTCCATCTAACATATCTCTGTTTGACCTTGAAGACGTATCTAATATGACAAGTTTGATTGTAATAGGTAACTGACTATTAACCTGCATTTCTTTATTATTCTAAATAGTTTGTAATAATAGCTTGCAAGGACTAGAAATTTGTATCACGTTGTTAAATGAGCTTTATAGATATAATATCTTGAACAAGAGTAGAAATGTATATATAGTATATTCTAGCAAAAATAACCCCAAATTTGTATCAATATACAAAAATCATACCATGTAAAAATATTAAAACTAGTAGTTGCCCTTTGTTAGGTTTAAAAGTAGATTTAAAAATCCACCTTTTTATCCTGTCATATCTATTTCAGAGTAGATTAAATAGTCTACCCTTTTATTCTGTTCATGTATATGAGCCCCATGTTAGGCTCATTTGTTGTATTAGGTTTCTGGCCTGGACTTACTGGTCTTGTGGCCCAGACTTTCAGGCCCATAGTCGCATGGTCCCACTGAAACACACAGAAGTTTGTGTTAATTGTACGCTGATTGACCTGGGGCCCAGGCATATAACTTGCTGACTCTTTACCCACAATCTAACCCATGACTCTTATCTTGTTCAGCCATGTGGCTCAGTACCTTTTCTCAGAGCAGCATAGTTGTCCTCTGCATCTGTGGCATTCTGCTCTGTTCTTCCTGTTCCCAGAGTTTTCCTAGTCTGGTAGTCCCGCCCACACTTCCTGTCTGCCTTTGGCCAATCAACATTTTTATTATACTAGTAGGTGGGACAATTATTTACAATGAAACATCATAATCCCACTATTTATCTATATTTTACTTTTCTGTTTAGAACAAGATCCCTGAATCTGATCTCTTTTGTTTAGCTTTTTTCCCCTTAACTATTATCCATAACAACTTGTAACCAATACTCTAAACAAAGACATCCATAATTTATTTTTAGGAACATGGGTATAGCCCTTTAGACTACTTCCTGCTGATTGGAGGCACTGTTAATCTTATGGGGACCCTGAGAAATTCAGGATAATGGTTAAAGTCTTGGCTGGAATAGTCTGTGAGGCTAGATTATCTCAGCCAGCAGCCTTGAAACTGTTCTAGATGCAGAACTCAGGAAACTGCAACAGAGGTGCTCTGAAATGTTGGATCATCTGGGCCATCTGTTTTCATTGTAGATTTTTCAGGGGGAAGGGAGTCTTCCTTGATCAGACCTGATTTTTTTTTTCAACCTGGAAGGAATGAATCCATAGCCTTTTATTTCCCATGGAAATAAAAGCATAACCTTTTCTCTAAAGTAACATACATTTTGACTTAAATTTTGAAGTCAAGGCATTTTCAAAATACATAGGTTGAATTAATCCAGCAGCATTTATAATCAAATGTCTCTTAGCAGCTGTTGCTCCTCCCTCAGCTGTCAAATAGTTCAAAGACAACACAATAACATATAGCATCCAGACTCTGTATATTTTTCATAGTTAGCTTTTTTTTTTTAAATATTACTTTATTCCCTTTTTAAGGACTTTTTAAATTTAAAACTATTTCTTTTTTATGACTGCCTATACCTTCTTTTTACTCTCCAAGCCTATGTATATTACACTGCAAAACATTTAGGGCTTATTTATTTATTTATAATCCGAATCAGTCTTTACTATATATCGTTATCTTTTTCTGACCATGTGAGTCTTTAATCTGCTAAGTGGCATGCCTAGGACTAAAGCGGTGGCTTTGGCGGCTTTGGCAGCTGGCTCTGCCCCATTCCTTGATTCCTTGAGAAGTTAGTCTCATGGTTGAGGCACGTTTACCGCTCCATCTCTGGGAAGTCTTTGGGTTCATGCTGCTATTGAGTAGTGTGCTGCCCACTACTCATTAAACCTCATTAAGTGTTTGGTAACACTGAGTCAGGAAGCCTCTCTTAGAGGAGCTGTGTCTCTATTTGCCTCCAGAAAACAGAGCCCCCCTGAGCCATGCTTGATTGACTCTGTTCTTTTGTGTCTAGAATTCCTTTTGAAACTTTTGTCAGGTTTTACCTGGAAATTAGTGCTAAATGTTTGAGCATCACATGTAGGCAGAAGTTTCTGTCAAGTAACTCCCAAATATCCAGCAGCTGTTTCCCAAATAATTGACTTAATATTACTTGTAAATGCTTGGCCAGTAGCTCTGATCTCCAGGCAAGCTCACCACTACAGCAAATGAGTTTGGTGGAGTCCCAGCTAGGGCTTATTTATGATACTCACATTTGGAATTCATAAAATTTCAGTGTTATAAAATAGGTTCATTTTACTTTTTCAGTTATTGGACATAAAAGAATCATTCTTAGCTCATGGTCATATGAAAACAGGTAACAGGCCAGATTTGGCCCATTTGGCACAGACTGCCGGTTCTGATGCAGCAAAGAGCTTGCGTGATTCTGTAAGGCTGGAGCATGGGTTACTGTGTCTCATGAGTGGCCTTTTAGGTCACCTCTGTTTCCTGTCCTGTGGTTTAGGAAACTTCTCCATATATTTGTCTGAAGCAATTATTCATCCAACACATTTATTTCAAGCCTACTGATGGTGGATCCAACACTACCCTAGACACTGTGGCTCTCACAGGCACAGAGTAGACTTAAGTCTATCTCTGACTACTCTGTGAGACCCTTCTCCTCCTCTTCCTCCTTCTCTTCTTTAGGATAACCAATGTTAATTTCTTTAGTTTCTAATTTTTTGATAATTTCATAAATTGTATTCACTGCCCTGTTATCTTCTCTTTCCCCTCCTATTCCTACTGACCCCCTTCTTCCCCCCTTCCCCCCGAGTTCGCCTCCTGTTTTCTTGTCCTCTCTTGTTTGTTAGGCTTGGTTTTTGTTTTTTTTTTGATTCACCGAATTTAATTAAGATTGTCAGTATGAGTATGCACTGTTTATTAGAGGACGGGCGACTTAACAATGGCCGTACCACTGAAGAAAATGACTTCCTCTTCTGGGGCGACTACTAACTGCCGGTAGCTCCTCAGAGCGCCTGTTGGAGTTTTGATAAGCTTGTTTTTTGCAGGTCTTGTGGAGCAGCCTGTGTCTCCATGACTGGCGTGGCTGTGCCGTGTCTAGAAGACAGTATCACATAGTACTATCTCCTTTCTTAAGTTCTGTGTCTTTCTGAACCATGTGTTCCATGGACCTTGAAGGGACGAGTAGATACCCTGTTTATGGCCAAGCATGCAAAGGTCACTTATTCTGAGCACTTTGGGAAGTTGTAAGACTGTGCATTAATTGCCACTGACCACACACACACACAAAAAAAAGCTCCTCTGATCTAGGCTGAGGGCACCACTAGTCTGTAAGTATAAACATAAATATTTAGAAGGCAGTTTAACTATTGGTCCATTTAGCGCAGTGGTTCTCCACCTGTGGATCAAGACCTCACAGGGGCCGAATATCAAATATCCTGCATATCAGATATTATGATTCATAACAGCAGCAAAGTTACAATTATGAAGTAGCAATGAAAATAATTTTATAATGCCTGTCAGCACAGCATGAGAAACTGTATTAAAAGGTCAAAGTGTTAGGAAGGTTGAGAACCACTGACTCAGCAGACCACCACAGCTTGATTCTTCCCAAGGCCTGTGGTTTACAGTGAAGCTTCTCTCCTCCTGACCTGGTGTGTCCCTGCCACTCTCCAAAAGCACAGCATCCCATTGCTTTCCCGTGCATCTTCCAGATACCCTGTCTGCGCACGTACGTTTACAGGAACACAATTACTTTTAGTTAAAAAGTGAGGGAGAAGCCTTGTAAATCTCCAGGGATAGCATTGTCCAGTCCCAGGGCACTATGATTGTGGAACACACAGGAGAGGCACTGTAGTACTGAATTTGGTTTTTAGAGGCCGCACACATTTATAGAGGTGTTACCTATTTAAAAACCAAAGATCTGGGTATGATTGTACACAACTTTAAACCCAGCACAGGGGAGGCAGAGGCAGGTGGTCTCTGAGAGCTTGAAGCCAGCCTGGTCTACAATAGTGAGTTCTAGGCACGTTAGAACCACACACACACAGCAATAAAAAAGACCAAAGTAACAGAGCTTTATGAGCAGGGGTGGTTGATTCCTTATACATTCTTTGGGGAGGCTTTTGTGTGTGTGTTGTTTAGAAAAGTGTTATAATGGTCATGTCTGTTTTAATTCTCTGCTCTTCGATTGTTTAAAATTTCTTTCTTTTTTTCTTTCTTTCTAGACGCCCTCCTGCCAAAAGGCCCAACTTTGTTAAGCTTGGCACACTGGCACCTTTCTGCTGTCCCTGGGAGCAGCTGACTCAGGACTGGGAGTCTAGGGTTCAGGCCCAAGAAGCAGCTGCTATAGCCTCAATGCCTGGTTCTCAAGATGACCCAAGACGACTCAGAGTGCCTTGTGTTCCTGAAAAGAGCTGCCAGCCATATAATGAGGCAGGCAAATGTGAGAGCCAACCCAGGAGGCCAGAAGTCACAGGCGGTCAAGCACAAGCAGAGATGGAGGGGGTCCTAGAGCAGGGTGCCAGTGAGAACAATGCTGCTGCTACCCGCAGCCAACTCTGTGTTCTCCGGTGAGTGTTGGCAGCTGCCACATTGTTCCTGTACGCCACCTGGTGACTTTCTAAGAAAGGAAGCTATTTCTTTGATGTTTGACTGAGGGCCCAGGGAAGCAGTTCAGTATTTGATTTAAGACAATTGAAAATATTGTCCTAAACCAAAGTGACCCTGATTGGCGACAAGCCTCCGATCTGAGTTAGTCTCTCCAGTTCTTGGGAATTACGTGCATGTGGGGTGGCCCATTGGCTGTTCATTATGGTGTGGTGACGCCGCAGCGTCCATACGCAGTGAACACTGCTGTTGTTGCTCTGTGTGCTCTGCTCCACCTCTCAGCATCTGTCATGTGCTCCCATGTTGAATAGTGCTCCTCTTTCAATTTATCGTAAGATATTTATATTCTTCTTTCTCAAGTTTTCATCCACTTGCTTTGATTTGCTTTTATATTACTTTGATTACAACCCTAAGGTCTGTCTTATTTTCTATCAGCCTTTTTTTTTCTGCTCCAATTCTAAATTTTTTTTTTCCAGTTTGGCATCATTATTTTTCAGTGTTTTTAGAATGCAGGCACAGGAAAAGAACATTAGTTATAAATATATTGTATGCCTTAAATGGTTTTTAATTATAATTTTTTTATGTCTCTTCATATAGGAGTAAGAAATTACTGAGGCAGCTCTCTGCTTGGTGTGGGCCCAGTTCTGAGGCCAGGCGGGCTCCCCACAGAGGCCAGCAAGAACTGACCCAAAAGGCCTGCTTGTCTATTCTGGATGATTTCCCCAGAGCCCTGGTGTGGGTCAGCCTGTCCCTGCTCAGGAAGGGCAGCCCTGAGCCTTGCACCATGGTCTGTGTTCCATCCAAGGAGGATCTGCTTCAGCTCAGTCAGAATCAGGATTTCCATGGACCCCGGGAACCCAGACACAGTGACCCATTTAAGAGTCTGATTCTGAAGGAAAAAGAAAAGAAGAAAATGGAGAGGAGACAGATCTGGGAACGCACTGCCTCCAAGGATCTGGCAGCAGAGGCATCTACAGCTGGGCAAGAAGCTCTGATACAGGGGCTGTGGTCAGGCCCCCTCCCAGGACTAACTTCACACTGCTCCAGAGTCCTCTTGGGCTTTGTCACACAGGGAGATTTTTCTATGGCTGTTGGTTGTGGAGAAGCTTTAGGTTTTGTTAGTGTGACCGGCTTGCTGGAAATGCTGTCCAGCCAGTCGGCAGCCACAAGGGGTCTGGTGCTGCTGAGACCTCCTACCTCTCTGCAGTATAGGTTTGCAAGAATTGCCATTGAGGTGTGAATTTGGATTCCCAGCCTGGGTGGACATAGATTGTAACTATTTTTGTCAAATCCCAGAGAGTCCTGTCAGTCTTTAGTTATCTGTTTTAGAATACACTGCACCTGCTTGGAAACAATAAAATGATATGTGGATGATTATCTGTTTACCTTGTCCAGATAATCTGTGTGTTTCCATCTTTTCCTGTACTGGGAATATGTTTAATTGTTTAACATGTTGGTTGAGCACTTTGTATTAAAGTATTGTTGACCCCTCCCCCACTATTTTTGTTAGGAACAAAATTTCAGTCATATGGTAAAAGATTTCTGTACCCCAATATTAAGAATAAAAGACCAAGTTTATTGGGCAAAATGTTCCTGGTTGATTTTCCCAGCCCCCAGGGATGAGACTGGGAGAGGAGATTGGGAAAAAGCACATGGCTGCTCTCTAGGAGGCTTTCTGAGAGGGGGCGGGGCAGAACTTCCCACTTAACAGCTGGTATGCAACTGTGACTTTACAAAGTTTTACTAAAGAGAAGACTATAACTCAGTGGTTAAGCTTTTGCATGGATTAAGCCCTGGGTTTGAGCCTAGCATCAGAGAGCCAAGGAGACAGGCAGACACTGTAAGAGGCTCAGGCTGTGTGGACTGTGCTCAGTTATATCCTGGTGAACTGAATATCTTATTCCATAAAGAAATCATAGTTTAGTGTCCATTCCTGGAGCACTGGTCCTGGGAAAATGTTCCCTTTACCACGTAAATGTGTGGGAAGAGCTGTATTCCATTGCAGATTCCCAGTGCACATTTGCATAGTGGAGAATCTGCTGGGAAGAATTTCAGGACCTTCCTTCCTCCCCCATACCTATTGTCTAGGGAACACAAGTTTTCTGGAATGTTCTTTGAAAAAGTGATGGACTGTCAGGGAGATCCAGCTCCCTCAAGAAAAAAGCTTTTAGGATGGCTATTCTCTATAGCAATGGGATTACTAGAGTCATATAGCTACAGGATAAGTGACATGGCTTCTGTTCTCTTATTGAGAGGGCAATAATGTCAAGGTCCACAATTCAAGTGGTGTCCCAAAGGTTAAGTTGACACTCAGATCAGTTACACATGTAAGACCCAGAATTAATTCTGGGCAATTTTGCTTTCCATTTTGAGGGGCGGGTTAGTGTCATATGGTCCCCGTTATTCTAGAACTCCGTGTGGATCAACCAGACTGGCCTTGAACTCAGAGGTCCAACTGCCTCTCCCTCCTGAGTCTTGGGCTTAAAGACCTGTAATGCTATTCTCAGCTCCTGGGGGGTATTTTTTAAAATATTACATGATGTGATGGTTAGTGTTAATTTCAAGATCTGTCAGTTTGGAGATAAGCCTGCTGGCAAACCTGTAAAGAATTGTTTAGCCTTCAGGCTGCCTGTAGAGGAGGGGGGGGGGGCGGTGTCTTTGTCTGGTTAACTGAGGTAAGAAGACTTTCTTATGGGGTGGCTCAGTAGCCCATGGTGGGATCCTGGACTATATAAAGAGAAAGTATCAGCCACAGCATGCAGACATCACCCACCTCTCTGTGAATAGGATGCAATCAGATGCCGGGATGGACTGTGCCCCAGAACTGTGAGCCAGCCAGATAAGCTCTTTCTTCTTTGGGCTGCTTTTGCCAGGGTAATGGCAGCAACTGGAGAAGAAACTGTGAATGTGAATGTTGTATGAGGTTTCTAGCCCAGAATTTCTGGCCTAGCCTCGCAGCCCAGACTCTCAGACCCACAGTCCCATAGTCCCACTGAAACACACAAACCCTTATATTAATTGTACACTGATTATCCTGGGGCCCAGGCATATAACTTGCTAACTCTTTACCCTTAAACTAACCCATGACTCTTATCCTGTTCAGCCATGCAGCTCGGTACCTTTTCTCAGAGCAGCATAGTTGTCCTCTGCATCTGCTTCCTTGTCTGGAGTCTCTGTGGCATCTCTGCCCTGTTCTTCCAGTTGCCAGTTTTCTTAGTCTGGTAGCCCTGCACACACTTCCTGTCTGCCTTTGGCCAATCAGCATTTTTATTAAACCCGTAGGTGGGACAATTATTTACAATGTAACATAATTCCATTACATATGAATGTCTTAGAGAGGGATGATATCTTTGGGGTTTGAAACAGGATCTTCCTATGAAACCCTGGCTGACCTGATGTTAGGGTCCTGAAGAAGTCCCACAAGTGACCACTATCCACATATGCAATCAGCAAGAGCATTTATTATCTTGAGAGTAAAGGCAGCAGTAAACTGGGCCCCCATATCCAACTAAAAGCAAAATGGTGACCCCCAAGGAAAGCTTGCAGGCTCTTTTATACACAACTAAAGGAATTCTAAAGGCAGTGAGATCATTCTACCTAGGATGGGCTCATGCAAGTGACAATCGTATTAGTATACTTCTAATCGGTTAAGGCTGGCAGGGTGGGTTAAGGCTATAGCTTTTTTATTCTCTCGAAAGTCTAGACAAATCCTAGGCTTTGTTCTTATTTGGTCATTCATTACCTTGCCGTACCTGGGAGTGGAGGAGGGGAGCTGCCCAGGCCTCTGTGAAATTCTCATCTTTATGGTGTATATGTGTGTACGGGAGGGGGGATATTGGTGATTGATTGCCCTTTGCATCTTCAGAAACTGTCTTCAGTTCCAAAAGGCTGAAACTGAGGCCTAGTTTTTAACTAAAGGTCGTGCCTGGCCTTTTCACTGGTACTTACTGTGTAGCCCCAGCAACTTTCTTGCCTCAGCCATAAACCCCTTTGTCTGATACAAGTTTTCTTTTCCCAGGCTGGCCTCAAACTCTGGCCTCCTAAGTATTTTGATTTCTTGTACTGTTGTTAGTAACAACATTTCATTTAAACTATGCTGACTTTCACCACCCAGATGAGAACTACTGTTGGCTTCCTTTAGCTATTCATTTGGACCTTAAGATATAGATGAGTGGACATCTTTTAAGAAAAAAAATATAGGGTTGATAATTGGTTAAACAAAAATCTATGCTCACATGGTAGGAGAGACCTGACTCACACTGTTTCCATTCCGCATGCACATGCACACACACACACACACACACACACACACACCCTGAACATTGTCAATTACAGGTCTTAGTTACAGTTCTGGGCAGATCTCCCTAGAACTGTAGGGGATCTCTTCATTTCTGGCTTGAGGCTGCATGAAAACTGAGAACCTCAGCCACAGCTCAGAAGCCATCTCCCGCTGGGCTGAAGCCTGAGTGTTTGTTAACAGCTCTCTGGGTTCTCATGATATGAGGCTCCAGCTGGGGCCTAAGAGGCCAGCTCTTTGGACTCTCTGACGTTAGAAACTAGTGATGTGGGAATGTCTTTCTGTACGCTGTGAATATCATTCTTTAGTAAAAGTACAGTTTTGGTTATGGCAGGCACTGTAGAAGGAGAAATAGCATAGATAGGGGAAGGAGGGCAGGGTCAGAAGAGACGAGATCCCGCCTCCCAAGAATCAACTTGTAAGGAACACAGGTGAGTCACAGGCCATGTGGCAGACAGATTAATGAAAATGGGTTGAATTAAGATGAAGGAGCTAGCTAGCAATGTGCCTGAGGCATAGTTCAAACAACAAGTAACTAATATAAGCAACTGAATCATTGGGGTGGGGCTAAGCAGAGCAGGCAGGTCCAGACCGTGGGGCTAGGCGGTCTGGGACTGCAGGTCTGTGGGTCTGGACCCCTGCTGGATGGGCCAGAAACCCCATGTTACAAACTTGTTTATAAGTAATACCTCATAACGCCTGCACCCATAGCTGGCTTCCTCTACACTAGGAAACTATATATTTCTGGGACATCAATTCTCATGAGCTGTTGCATCTAGGTAGGAACCTAATGAGGGCACTGTGGTGAGCTTCACCTAGTGAACTTCATCGAACAAAGGCCCGCAGATTGAAAGACAGAGACACACGGGACATTCTTGAAAGAAGAATGCTTATTGGAGTTCAGGGGAAGCCTTCTATACCGGGGTTGCCCTTTGACCTTGAGTAACCTCTGTCGCTCACAAGCAACACCTGACCTTAGCCAGCTTCTTTGTCCTCTGCTAACTTTCTGATTCCTAAATTGCAGCATGTGTTTGGGTGTTGTTCCAATAATGGAAACCGATCAGTTGGTTCTGGTAAACATCACAGGCCATGAAATAGTGATAAGCCCCGAGAGCTGCAGGCCAACCTCCACACTGTGGTCCTGAGTGGGGCTTCTACCTGGGCTTAATCTTAAAAACAAAACCAACCAATCAATCAACCAAAGACCAGCCTGGCTTGTTACTTCTATGACTCCACCATTTCATCACCAAGGGCTTTGTTTCGATGCTTCCAGCTTGGGCTGAGTACTCACTCTGTCAACTGACCAACTTTGAAAGCATGGTGTCCATTTCTAGGGACGCAAACTTAGCTGGTCAGGGCTATGGCCTGGAGTAGTGGTTCTCAACCTGTGGCTGAGATCACATATCAGACATTCTGCAATCAGATATTTACACTATGGTTCATAACAGCAGCAAAATTTTAGTTATGAAGTAGCAAAGAAATAATTTTATGGTTGGAGGTCACCACATGAGGAACTGAATTAAAGGGTCACAACATTAGGAAGATTGAGAACCACTGGTCTGGTTAAGGATGCCTAAGAAACCCCAGGTTAAGAACCATTGTTCTGCTCAATTCACAATTTGCCAGAGATGTGCCTGTCAGTTAAGGGGGATGCAGCAGGGCAGCCAGCCACAGATCTCTCATCCAAATCCCTGGCTGAGATCCCGTGGGACCCGAGCAAGTGGCCATACTCAATTTAAAGTATTTCCAATCTCTCCCTGCACCTTTTCAAAAAGTTGAAATTTAACCAGATTTATCCTAGAGGACTCCCCTTTTCCCCACCAGTGTGCTTTCATTTAAGAATATTCTCTTCACTTTGGTCCAAGCTCGTCAGGTTCCCTGGCCTTGTTCATCGTGTTCTGGACAAACTGGACTTTCTGCTCCCTCCACAGCTGCTTGAGACCTTGACCCCGGAAAGCTGCAGAGCCTAGCTCTGTTTTCAAAGAATATTTTTGCCCAACTCCATCCCACCCTCCCAAGTTTCACTTTCAAGGCCTTTTCTGCCACTCCATTTAAATTACCTGGCTTTTCTAGACCATGGTAGTGCATGCTTGCCATGCCAGCTCTTTGGAGGTTGAGGCCAGAGGATGAAGGGGTCACGGTTTTCTAGAGCAGGTGAGATCCTGTTTCAAACCCCAAGCCACTCCTCTGCTTACATCATGATACTTTTATTTCCAGATGACATTGCACTGTGTAATAATTAATGCATTTGCGTACTTGTCTACCTCTTACGTGCCATTCTCAGGAAGGTCACAGTGCTTGGCTCATGACAGTTTTGTTGAATTGAAACATTAATCGATCATTTTGAAGTATTTAAACCCGAAGGCCAAGTAAACGTTGTAATGAACAAATAAGCCACTAGGTGGTGACAAGACCTCATGATTAAGCATAGGCAACAGTTTCAAAGAAATCTAATTAAAATACAATTCTGTTGTGTACTATCCTTTACTAGGAGCATTTATGAGGCTTAGATTAATCAGTATTCCACTTCTTAGGGTGCAGATCCATTTGAGAAAAATCCTAATTGACAAGGCTTTGCTGTTTATTTAGTACATATTTGTGATGTGGTGTGTGACACATCTCTGCACGTCAAAGGGCAATTTTCTGGAGTTAGTTTTCTGTGGGAGACACAGGGATTGAGCTTGGCTTCCAAGGCTGACTCCACAAGTGTTTTTCCTGAGCCATCCTGCTGGCCCATGGGCTCTGCGAAGGGTTTTATGTACAGTATGGTGGTTGCTCACCATAGCCAGCCTGTCCACCAGGAACAGAAAGCTTGGGAGAAGGTACTGCCACTTTACCCACAACTGCTTTATTTTTTACCGAAGTCACTGTTAACTTGTGTGTTTTCTTTTCTCTGGGGTAAACCAGCCTACCTTTTCTAGCTTTCCTTCACTCCCTGCTCCCAGTGACTCACAGAGAACATGTGATTGTTTTTCTCAGAGCAGCCTCTGGCACGGGCTGACAGCCGGGAAGCCTGGGGGCTTTGGGTCTGTGCATCTCTTGTGTCCTTTCCCATGCTCCATGATTCAGTTTTCTCTGCTCAGGGAAAGTGCTCACTTCCTTTCCATTAGGAGCAGGCCTCGGACTGTATCTAGGAAGGTAGGAACAATGAGTGAAACTTGGAGAAAGGGTTGAAAGCCGTGTTCCCGACTGTGTATAATGACTTTACTACCTTTGGGGGCAGTGAGGCTTCTTCCCTCCAGGGACACTCTGAGGGACCCAGTGCACCTCCGTATTGTTCACATGAAGCTCACAAGAGAAATCTTTATTGACTGGCTCCCCTTCCTTATAAGCCCAGGGTTGCCCCAGGGAGTATTCATTTTCTGTCTCGTATCTGGTTTCCATGGATGGTGAAAAGGAAGCCCTAAAGGTTGGTTTCACATTACTACAGAAGAAAGAGGAAGACCAAAAGACTGGGCCCTCCAGGTCACAATGACTGACTATGTCCTTTCTTTCCTAACTTTCACAGAGCTAGTCCTGAGTGCTTGTGTGTGTGTGTGTGTGTGTGTGTGTGTGTGTGTGTGTGTGTGTGTGTGTTGGTGTGTGTCAGTGTTTGTGAGGGAACTCCTGATGTGCAAGCCTGGAGCAAGCCTCAACAGTTGGCATGTACACATGTACATCGCCAGATGCAGAGCTGTAGCCCTCGGTTTTCCAGCAGATTCTTAGACCCACGCTTCCCTTTGTATACCGACATTAGGCGTTAGGGCACAAGCCCTGGGACTGCCATCTGGTCAGGAGATGATGAATGGAGTTACCTGCTGGCCTTCACCTTGGCCCAGCTTCTTGCCACTTCCACTCACCTCATTTTCTTCTCTCCCTACTTGGGTTTTTTCCTGTTCTCAGTAAGAAAGCAGATGTTAGAGTAGCCTTTGATGGCCTGTGTTCCGGGGATCAGCAGCCTCATTGATGGGAACTAGGGTCTCAGGTGCTGTTGGAGCCTGGGAGGAGATTCAGCATCTGAGCAAAATCACTGAACATTCCCATGAGCAGGAACCCCAGGTGTCCAAACACTGCTATCATACCACCCAGCTATTGCCAGAGCCTTGGGCGCTTGCCAAAGACACACATATCTGAGCCCCCAGAGAGCCCAGCTGCTCTAGGCCTGTGTGTGGCCTGCAGTCTGTGGTTTCATTAGCTCCCAGGGCGATTTTGTGGGATGGTGTCAGAATCACCAGGCTAGGCTGTCTTTTGCGTGGTTTCTACTTTGCTTCTGATATTTTTGCCATTGGCTACTTTAAATATCATTCTTTTCACACTCTTGGGGTGTTAGAAATAAAGGCGAGGCTGTTTTTTCCTTTTTAACACAGGGGCTGAGGTTCTGGACCACTGGGTGCCTTTTCTCACACCCTCCACAGGAAGTCCTAGTTTCTAGCTACAGATTCTGATATTTCCCCTGCGACTTACAGGCTTTACTAGGCCATGCAGCTCCCATGGCTACCCACACTGGGATGGCCAAACTGTTAGGTGCTCAGCAGCACCATCTAGACTCTGGTATTGCTACCGAGCTCCTCAGAGCTAGTCATGTTAGCACCTGCACCATGGCTCACAGACGCCTGCGTAGCTATTAGAAGCTTCAGTCACTGGCCCTGGGAGTCATGACTGAGAATCTGTGGAGGTTTGGGTTCTCATGACAGGGAAAACCCAGTGAGTGAGGCAGCAACTGGCCAGGGGTGTGGATCACCTATGAGAGAGAGGGAGACAGACTTCCAGGGCACCCAGATAGACAGGAAGTGAAAGCAGTAAGAAAGCAGTCCGGGGTTGGATCCCTCAGACCTCATCTCCCAAGGTTCCTCAAGCCTACTCTCCAACCAGGTCTGTCTGCGGATGGGGTCTTTAAAAGGGGGAAGGTCGCAGTCACCCAGGGAAGAGCTTGGTTTCTGACACATTTACCTATTCTTTCTTCTACACTGGGGCTGTTCAGAAGCTGGTTCTGGGCATGAGACCAACCAGTCTTGGGCTGGAGTTTTATTTTTCCAGGGTCAGCTCCATTCACAGACAGCTGCTTGGCTCTGCTCCCCCACCCCCAACCCCAGAGGCTGGGAAGGAGGTGGCTGTGATCTGAGCCTTCTCTGTGGTCCCAGATAGAACTGGGGCATATTTTTGTGAGTCAAATGGGAGTACCCAGCAAACTGTAGTGACCACAGAGACAAACTGGAACATGGCAAGAGACCACCCCCACCCCACCCTCTCATCCAGCATGAGACCTTTTTCATGAGACTCTTGGGGCACCTCATCTTCTCTCACTCAGTAGGGAAACAAAAACACCAGTTCTGCCTGCTTGGTATGTGGAATAGATCTGCAGGGCTCCCAGTGACCTCATTCAGTCTCTATACTGTCAAAAGTGGAACACTGGGCATGTGATCCCCTTTAGGGCTTCCTCTGTCATGTTCCATTTAATACAATCACACTCTGACCACTACCCCTATTTTCCTTTTATAGATGAGGAGACCGTCAATGGGAAAAGATCACCTACTGGCAACTCAGGCTGACTCAAGGCCTCACATTGTAAGCCTGTCCCACCCACCAGTCTTTCTACATCAGAGACATGTCAGCGGTTGTGTGCCTGTGTGTGCACATGTGTGCCCTGTGAAGGCAGTTAAGGAGTTTGGCGTACAGGCTGTTAGGGAAATCTGGTCTTGTTCATCCTGGTGTTTTTCTGGAAAGATGGCCCCGGAGTCCTGATAGATTTATTTCCTTTGCTTTCATTTTGCCCAGATATGCTGGTAATATTTATGACGCCAGCACCACCCACACCATTCATTAAGCATGTGTATGAAAGGCCTGTGATTACATCTCCCAATTGGCCTGCTCAAGTCTAAAACATCAGCCAAAAGCAAGACAATAACATACAGCCACCCCTACCCTGAGGGAAAGTAGGTAGCTACATGGCATTCTCTTTCTGAATCCAGGGCATCCTGAGATGTAAGCTCTGCCCGTGCCTCACCCAGTGTGGGTCTTCCAGACCAAAGCTCATTGGAGTCTTTTAATCTTGCCCATAAATCACTGGCCTGGCTCCCAGGCCTTCCTGGACACTGTCACTCAGTCCCAGCGGGGATTAGAGGTAATCTGCTCATTCGATAGAACCCAGTTATTCTTTCCATCTGTCACCCCCCCACACACACCCCAAGGCAGAGTTCTGGTTTCTCTGTGGGTCAATGGTGGCCCTCTCCCCCAGACAGCTCAGAGGCATCTGAAGGGTACAGACTGTGGAATGGCAAGATGGGGGGCTGGGCAGGTGTTTTCTTGACTCTCTGGTCTCACTTGGCCATGGAAGAAGCTGTGTCCTGGAGAGTGGACAGCATGTATCTAAGTCACTCGGCCATATGACATAGCTCTGTGTATAACAGTTGGATCCAGAACCTGGTCTCCTGCAGCACTAGGGACTCCTCAGTACCAGGATTTGGGAAGAACACTTCTCCACCTACCCCAAGTAAGGATTTCCCACCCACAGTGGAGGGAGCTGTCTGCTATCTTTAGGTCTGTGCCTTTATGCATTCCTCTTTGGATCTTCCCAACTTTCTCCCAGTGGGTCTGCCCTCCAGGAAAAGAACCTTCAAAGGCCTGCTTGGGATGCTGGCAAGATCCAGAAAGATGAGCTTCAAGTCCTGCCATTTTCTGACTGAAGGACTTTGGAGGAGGTCACAGACTCTTTCTGATCCTCAGTATTTTTGTTAGCACACTGGAAGGTCCTTTAATGTACCCTCATCCTCTCACCGCAAGACTGAAATGGAATAGCAGAAGCCCAAGTACCTTGTGTTCTTATTTGCTGAGTGCTTGCACGTGCCTGCCAGCAAGTTTAGCTTATTTTATATGAACTATTTATTTTAATCCCCATAGAAATTCTGTAAGATGTATAATCTCCTATTTTGGAGAAATTGTGAAAAAAGATGTTTCACTGAGAAAGCTCACTGAAATAAGGTAATTGTTCAGGGCAACACAGAAAGAGAGTGGCATCCAACATCTGTCTGTCATCATCCTGGCCAACTTGCTCTTTGGTAAAGGTTTGCCATAACCTGCTATTTTCCCTTTAAATGTGTCCTATTATTAATAGTCTGTTGGCAAATAGAGGCTTAAGACACAAAGACTAAAATAGATAGTTATTCTGAGATGTTATCAATGAAAGAGGTGGGGATCAACATGACTATTTGGTGAAGACATGGGAATGTCCAGCGTTGTCTCCTGAGTAAATGCAGTTCCCAGATATGACCTCATGGTGGCAGTGTAGACCAACAAAAACATTCCCAGAGGTTAAGGTGGGTGCAATAGCCCTAAAAAATGAAGAGCATGCTAGCAGCCCTGGAAGGGTGGTCCTTGGTGCCTTTAGGGAAGTGAGCAGGGCATATGTCACTTTAGATTCTATTGTTGTTTTGTGGCACTCCAACTGAAGACCAGGGCCTACGCTAAGGAACCTGGTTGCTGCCCCCAGAAGCTCTCTGTTCTTCTAAACGATGAGGAAGAAAGTAGGGCTTTATGCTAGAGCTTTCAAAATTAGTCAAGACTTGAATTTGCTTTACTAAGATTGAAGGAGACGCTCATGTTTTGCTAACACCTCACACCTTCCCTAGCTGTTCTCTCAAAGTTCCCAAAGCCAAGCAGACTCAGAGAATTTGACCTTTAGGGATGTTTTAATGACCAGGGCCATCCACAGTTAAGCATACCCATCATTCCCAGCCAGTACCTCTCATGCTGTGGTCCCCTCAGCATCCCAGTTCCTCTAACCTGATTGCCATCCTGTTATTCTGCATTTATCGGGTTGCATAGGATGTGTTGCTTTACATTAGTGTCCCGCTGGACTAAAATGTTCCTGAGGGCAGAGTTCCTGTGCTCAGCCAGTCAGGCAAGCAGGGCAACATGGACACATGTTGTCTTTAGCAGTTAGTACCTATTCCAGGCCTAGTGAAGACCCTGTGCCCTGGCGTTATAGATGTTATTTTATAGATGAAGCAATGACAGACGTATAGATGCAGGACAAACAGACCTGAAGGTCTTGGCAGTTTAACATATTCGTAGAAGTTAGACCTCTTTCTCCCATCTTGGTATTGTATCATCTAGAACATACCTTCCTGAGCCTGCTGTCTGGTCAGCTCTGGCTGATGTGACAAAATTCCACAAGTTGTAGGCAGCTTAACAGGCATTTACTTTTTATTGTTCTAGAGGCTGGGAGGTTGAAGACCCAGGTGTTAGCAGGGTTCCTGGTGAGAGCCCTCTCCCAACCTTTCATATGCCCCTAAACGTAGATGTTCTATGTTCTGTTTTGAAGATTTAGAGCATTCTGTCTCTCTCCTTTTCTTTCCCTCATGGGCTTCTCATGACCTCACCTGAACTGGATTGCTACCCAAAGACCTCACTCTCAGTGCTACCACAGGGAGTGTATCAGTGTGTGTGTGTGATTCCACAAATGTTGTGTCCCGGTCACAAGACCCCCTCCCCCCCACGAGACCGCCAGAGATGTGAACTTACTGAAATGCAAAAGCAAGGCTTATTGAAAAGAGACACAAGCTGCTACAAGGTCCCTGCCCAGAGCACTAACATGGCAGTGGCCAGAGGAGGTACCCGCCCTCTACAAGCTGGGTTTTGAAGGCAAAATCCACAAGGTTACACATCAGTTAGGGGTCTTAGTACGGATGCAATTCTGATTAGCTTGTTTTTAGGGACTTTCCAGAATTCCTCTGTTATCTCAGCTTTCAGGTTGTCAGGTTCTTGTCAAACCCTTTTGTGCAGGCTCTCTCCCATGCAGGGACATTCTGTGGTTAATTAGTGGCTATCAGATGGCCCTAGGCTATCTTCGCTATCTCCTGTACTAGAACATCTTGACTTTGTCCTTTCAAAATCCCCAGAATCTATGTCAGTGAAACTCAGGCCTGTTTCGAGGAGTTGGGTTCAAGGACTTTGCTTAAAATGGAGGTGCTTCTCGGTTCTTCAACAAACATGTAGTCACTAATGACTTTCAGTTCCATGGTGTGTTTTCAGCTAAGCTGCACAGATCCAGAGGTAATAATTTCTTTTACAATTAAGTCACCAAAACGGCCATGTTGGGCCAATGTCTTTGCAAGGGAGATTGAGAAAAGAAGCATGTACACTGAGGTCCCTAGTAAGCTCCACCGTAACCTCACAGTCTGCATGCATGTGTATGGGTGTGCACGCCTAGCAATGATGCTCCAACCCAAGCACATTAAATGTCCTACGCCGAAGCACAGGCCCTGCACAACATCCTGTGTTTAAAACAAGACACAAGTAAAATAACCACACTAAAATGAAAAAGCCTGTGTGCTTGAGGACTTTCCGCTGTTCAGTGAAAAGTGAGGCTTGGGACTGGGGCAAAGGGTGTCTGAGCAGCAGGCGAGGTACTGTTGACAAAGCGGAGATGAAACATTCTCACTGTTTCTAAGGAGAAGAGAGAGAGAGAGAGCAGTGAGGCATCATCTCTGCAAGGTTTGGGTCCCCCCTTTTCCCAGGGAGCTTGTATATTCACTGAGGTGAAGCACTGAGCTCCATGTAGGTCTCTGTTGTGAAGGTTAAACATGGCTTGAGGGAGCTTACGCCACAATGGTCTGACTTGGAGACTGGAGACGGGTCTCTTCAGGAGTTAAACTATTTGAATCAATTGTAACAATAAATGAGATGTAAAGAATAAAATAGGAAAAGGAGCCTAAAGCTTTCAGATGCTGCTCTGACCCTTTCCTGGGACTCTTCAGCAGGTATTTGAGACACCAAGGTCCTCTTCTTCCAGGGCCTTTGGACTTGGAAAGTCCTGAGCTTCCCTGGAGCTTCTTCATTGTTTGCCAGCTACCCCACCCACTTTGAAGAACAGCCACATGACGGTGTGGCACAGTACTGACCTCTCTGTTTCTCTGGCTACACAGACTTGGGAAAAGCTTCCTACCTTCCTTATGTGGAGTTACCCCGTGAAGCCCTCCTGATCTACCCCAGCTCAAGCTTCATATAGTTCTCCTCTGAGCTCCCAGAAGGACTTGAAACACCCCCCACCCCAGCACATAAAGTGTGTGTCTGAAGTTTAGAAGTTTAGGTGGAGGTCTGAGTCACCATGGGCTTCCTAGGACATTGCTGATGTAAGCAAGTCAGCAGATGAATGGATGGGTCAGGGAAGTTGAGGATCCTGGGGCGCGTGGCCCCACCTAGCCAGTCCATTGCCCATCCTCTTAGTAGGCTTGCCCTTGTGCCTGGATGGTTATAAGGACAATGTAGTAGAAGGGCTTTTGTGATGTCAGGTCCAATCAGATGAGGCTGGTGAGCAAAAGTTAGTTGATGTCCTACTTCGTGTACCGTTCAGGCAATGGTGTGATGTCACAAAAACCAGCCAAGTCACTGGGCTCCAAGCACGTTCCAGTGATTCTCATGGAATTCACATGCACGCACAGCCCCTTTCCATAGAATGTAGCAGAAGTGATGGCACAAGGCCAAGTCAGAGAGCATTACAGCTGGACCTCTAATTCCGGAGTTGGAACTAGAAGGCATGGAGGGTTAGGGGTTTCAGGCCAGTCTGGGCTACATAGTAAGACAAAAATAAATGAATAAGCCATACCAAAGAAAACCAAACAATGAAAAGTACCCTGACCCGTGGCCTCTGTGGTGCAGGAAGCCAGTTGTCATGCATAGGCACACTTCTCCTGTGGAGATGTCCAAATGGAGAGGAACAGAGACCAACAGCCTGCAACAGTACCAGCTTACCAGTCATTTAAGGGACTGTGAAGCCTCAGTTCAGCCTAGGTTTTGTGGTGCTTATGGAAACCAGAGGACAATCTTGGGTGTCCTTTGTTAGGTATCATCCAGCTTGTTTTCTGAGACAGGGTGTCTCTTGTCTCTCACATGCAGATAGTGTGTAGTCACATATATGGAGGGGGCTTGCATTCAAGTTGTAAAACTAGAAAGTGAACCACAAAAGGGAAAAGGTAGGTTTTAAGAAAATAGGAGAGAAAAACAAGGTGATAAAGGTCATGTGACATGGAAGAGACAAAGAACAGGAGACTGGGGGACCCTGGGAGCCCCCAGTTGGTTATCCAGCACTAAATGGTCAGTTTGAAATCATATACATACAAGAAAATGTATAAAGTGAGGACATGACCACTCCCAGGTATGGTTGATGGGAAGGTTTTTATTGTAAATCAGAGGGAGAGTATGGCCAGAGGCATCTGGAAGAATCCAGAGCAGGGAGAGAGAGTAGTAGACTAAACATGGCTGGCAAATGCTAGGGTCCCTGAGAAGCCCCACAGAAGACCATCATTCACATATACAGTCAATAAGAGTGCTTATTATCTGGAGAAAGATTCTAGCATGCTGGGGCTGAAGCCTACACAAAGGCAAAATGGTGCCTGAGGGGAACCTCCACAGCTAAGGGGAGTTCCTAGGGCAGCTACATCATCTCAGATGTGATTATACGATTGGCTTAAGCAAGTGGCTTAATCATATTACTACAGTCTAGTTGGTTAGAGTTAGCCAGGGGCTGGTTAAGACTCCAGCTTTTCCATTTTGGGACAGGTCTGGACAAGATCCAGGCTTTGTCCTTATTTAGTTATGACCTTGATTTTATTGGCTGTGAGGCTGGCTGGGCTAGCATGCCCTGACTGTGGGGCTCCTTGTCCTTGCTGTTGGGAGGTTGGAGACTGATTGTCCTTTGTTTGTGGTTCTTCCTCAGAAACTGCCCCCTTGGTTCCAAGAAGAAGGCCTAGTTCTTAACTGAGTTATTAAGTGCATGCTGTCATGGTATTTGCCTGGCCCTCTAAGCAGATTGGATTGAACCATAGAGGAAGTGGGGGAGGATGTCCAAGAGAGGAGGAGGTTTGAGAAAGCTCATGGCCAAAATGGTAGGGGCCGTAACAGGTGTTTGCAACAGGTGTTGGCTGAGAGAGGCAGAGGCTCAGGAGCTCTGGCATGCTAATAGGCACCGCAGAGGTCCCTTCTGACAGATGAGGAAATGGCTCCTTTGCTAGCTGGAAATAGGGCTTCAGAATTTGGGAAGTGGACTTTCCTTTGCACCGACATCCCAGCCCTTTTGTTGATGATAAGGATCAACACTCACGTAACTGCTTCTTAGCTGAAATTGGGCCTGGTGGGGCAGAGTCCAACGGTGGTCTGGGTTCTGGGAGTTGAACTCAGATTCCATGCTTGGGCAGCAGACAGTTTATTGAGAGAGTTATTTATTTCCCCAGCCAGCAGGTCTAGATTCCGCAGCATCGTTGACTTCACAAGGTGCTCTGAGGTGGAACTGGCCAGCTAAACCGACCCACAGAAATGACAGGGCTGGTTAAGGCCATTGTTCAAGTCTGCCATTTGGGTGATTTGTTATGCCGCTTCAGTTAGCTGGCGCAGTGGGAATTCAAGGGGTACAGTTAAGGTTGCCCACCCTGAGAGTGCCACATGGTCAGAGTATGTTAAAGTCGCTGTGGTTCTGCCCCTCCCCTTTGGCACTGTTGGCATTTGCTCTCTATTCCCCATGCCTGGGTGTCACCAGCACTTGCTGGCATTCACCTCAGCAATGGACACCATTAACATACAGCAGATTCTGTCAACATCGTTCCCTGATTTTCAGGCCCAGCTGGTTTTTTGGGTCAGGACCACATGATCATAGATGATTTTCCTCCAGGGTCCTTGCAGAGACTCCAGCATAACTATGGTTATTTTTTGGGGAAAAGACTAAGAGACATAGACTTTTCCACTTGGGATCTGGAAGGAAGAGATGAACATGTTGAAGAAAAATGTTAATGCTTTTATTTAAATTTTAATTTAATTTTGTATATACATGTGGGAGATTGTGTTGTTACATTGTAAATAATTGTCCCACCCACTTGTTTAATAAAAAGCGCTGATTGGCCAAAGGCAGGCAGGAAGTGTGGGCGGGGCTACCAGACTAAGAAAACTCTGAGAACAGGAAGCACAGAGCAGAATGCCAGAGAGAAGCCAGAAGAGGCAGAGGACAACTATGCTGCTCTAAGAAAATTACCCAGCCGCATGGCTGAACAAGATAAGAGTAATGGGTTAGATTGAGGGTAAAGAGTTAGCAAGTTATATGCTTGGGCCTTAGGTCCATCAGCCTAAAACTACTGAAAGAATCTGTGTGTCTCTGCGAGTCTGTGTGTCTCTGCGGGTCTGTGGGTCTGTGGGCCTAAACCTTGAGGTTAGGCCCGAAAGTCAGGGCCAGAAACCTCCTACTACATATATGGGTAGTTGGCCTGCATGAATGTATATGCAACTAGTATATATATGCCTGGTGTAGAGGTCAGTCTGTAACTCTTAGGGTTTAGTATTGTTTGGTGGCCTATGGTGTTTATAAGAAGTAGTTGACTTATTTTTATTATTAAGAACTATGTTTAAGTAAGTGTTGTAATTTAAAAATGAAAAAGTTAACAAAAGACAAAGAAGCTGACTAAGGTCGGGCCTTGCTTGTGAGCTACAAAGGTTACTCTAGGTCAAAAGGCAACCCCCACTATATAAGGCTTTCCCTGAGCTTCAATAAGTGTCATTCTTAGATCAAGAGTGACCCGCGTGTGTCTATGTTCCAATCTGTAGGTCTCAGCTCGGCAAAGCCTGCTCTGTGATGCTGATGTTTACAGATAGATCTCCCAGCAAGATTCAGATGTTACACCTGGTATCCTTGGAGGCCAGAGAGGGGATCAGATCCCCTAGGACTGGAGTTATGGATGGTTGAGAGCTGTGAGATGCCATGTGGTTGATGGGATTGAACCCAGGTCCTCTAGAAGAGCAGCTAGTGCTTGTAACTGCTGAGCCACCTTCCCCTCCCATTAGACTCCAAATCTTCTAAGAGAAATGTGTTGTTCTCACACTAATATATGCAAAGACCTACTCCACTAGGTAATAAGGATAAGGGCAGAGACTTACCTTTATATTAATTAGTTAACTAATTAAATTAATTAACTATCCATCTATCCACTTGACCATTCATTTGTCAATTCCTTTATTCACTTATCTGTCATCCATCCATCCATCCATCCATTAGTGCACATATAAGCACCAGCTGCTAGGCGTAGGACTAAGCTCTGGGAGATCACATCAGTGATGACCCCTCTTTCAGATACCTGACACTCTGGTTGGGAAAACAGGCAATAAACAGAAGAAGTATAATACACTGATTTTTTTTCAGTCAGAAGTATACTGTGAGGAACAGAGAAAGTGAGTGTCAGGAGGCAACTATCATCTTTGTATTATATCAATCAAGGGCTTGCTGGCCAGTTGACACCTAATTGAGGAAAGGGTTGAGTCCTGTGATTGCCAGGGAAAGAATGTTCCATCAGAGTGGCCATCCACGCAGAGGCCAGAGTGGACATGTAAAGAGACAGCAGGGCGGGCACAGCATGAATGAGTGGCAGGGAAGTGGGTCACTGGTCATGGGGAGGAGAAGGAAGAAGCTTTCGTGCCTTTATGTGGGTACCTGTGGAGCTGTGACAGTGTTTGGGAATCGGGGGATCTTGTAAAGCACACTGCCTAGGTCTCTTCCTCCGTGCTCCCCTGGCACACACAGCCAGGAATCTAAGTTCTAGCCACATCTACTCACATGGACCTTAGCTCTTCCTTCCCAGGGGACTGTAGGTGTGTTGGTATGTTCAGTCCTGTTCAGCTCAGTTACCTGGTTGTAGGTAACATAAACCAGTTGTGGTTCTGTCTGGCATCTTCTTTCCAAAGAGCCACTTGAGCTACCCACCATGCTACAGTTGGCTCTCCTGGTAGGAGCACTGATGTGGAGCTCTGTGAAACCTTCAGAAACTCTGTGTCCAAGTGCACTGCTTTGGGATCCAGGTCACCCACGTTCCTTAGTGAGCACACCCCGAGCTGGCTCCTTCCCATCCCTGTGCCAATCTGCCTTTGGAAGCCAGGGCCTTCCAAGCTCACTCACACGGTTCTTTGCCTCAACACAAACTCTACCCATCTTACCAGATACCGAAAGGCTTGGATTTTGGCTGTCATCACCAGTAGGACTGAGGCATCAGCCAGCTGGCCAAATTTCCTAGACATTACCATTTAGACACTGATTTAGCTGCTTTCTTTGGCCCCACCCTCTCCTGTTTCCTGTGGTCAATACTTCCTGCCCCATCATAGGTTTTCTGCCCCTCAAGTGTCTCTCAGATTCTGTTCTCCTAGGTTCTTCCTGCTTCCACAGTCTCTGCTAGAACGTGCCCGTTTTAGACTTTCAATTTAATGTCACTGTCCATAGGTGCTATTTCTGAAAACAGCCTAAGGCACCCAACTTCTGATTTCTTAGACACTGTGGAACGCTGACTCTGTGTTTGTGATTTGCATATTGCATGTAGTGTCTCCAGTGACAAGGAGTGCCCAAAACTCTTTGCTGAGCTGTTTTCAGACTGGACTGTCATCCTGCCGCAGTGGTATGGTATCCATTATTTTCTTTTTATCCTGCAGAACTCAACAGAGATAAATCCTCCAACACCCCACCCCTCCCTCCCCAGGCACTCTGTGACTCAGAAGTCCCACACTGCAGAACAAGAGGCCTTCCCCATTTCCCACCTCACCTCTGACGGTCACTCTCTCCAGCGATGATGAACCTTTATTGCAATGATGGTCAGGGCTTGGTCCTGGGATGGTGCTGTTATTAAAAACAGATTTAGTAATGCTCGAAGCATTTAGCCTGCATGGCCAGTGATGGCTCACCACAGTCATAAAGCTAAGCGGGATCATTGGGGTCAGCTAATCTCTGCTTTTAGGCATAACCACACCTACGTCATTCCAGAGAAATGGGATTATTTTTTATTTGTTATTTCTTAAAGACTTTCAGAGGGTTGGACTCAGAGCTCAGCCTCCTTCAGAAATTATCTGTAGGGTTATAATGTTTCTGTAGCTATGCCTGAGTATGTGTGTGTGTGTGTGTGCGTGCGTATGTGTGTGTACATGTGAAGTGCACACTTTAGGGTTCCCATGGTGCTTCTGTCTGCCCCAACATGTCCCCTACTGACCTTTTCAGGCACAGGGCTGAGACAACAGACTAGAAGGATGTTCCAGGAGCATTGGGCTCCATGGTACAGCGCTGTCTGCCTACTTCATGCTCTGTGATCTAAGGTGAAGCTGTTGCCTCATTGGGCCTTAGTTTTCTTGGCTATGAAGGGGAAATAAGAAAGATGACTTTGTAATTTTGTAGATCTTGAGGGGCTGTATACCCACGGCTTGTCCATTGTAGGAGCTCTATCTGTGCCAGCAGTTGCTGGGAACAGAGAAAGACGGGAGAGTGGGAGGCACCAGGAATATTATGGCTCAAGGGCTCTTGAGAACAGACTGTGTGGTTGCTGTGGGCATTCATAGACAGAGCGAATCACCAGAGTAGCCCCCTTAGCACACAGTGTGAGGCTTCTGGAGATCTCGAGGCCACCTGAACTGGTGGGTACCACAGACTACATCCTTTGCCACCAGGATATTCAGCTGCCTGGCTGGTGCTTCCTAGACTGTGGCTGTGGAGGATGTGGGCACATGTCCCTGTGTTCTGTGGGATGTAATATGTGTTGCCTGACTTGATAAAAAGCAACTTGTCCCTGGGCTGTTTGTTTCCATGGTAGCAGAGGGAAGAGGATCCAAGCATCCAGGAATTATACTTAAGGAAAAAAAAATAAGACAGGATTTGATGACGGAGGAACCTAGTGACTGTTGTAGCTGTGCGTATACAGATTTCAGAGGGTACTCAGATAACAAATATTTATAAGCACATCATGTTTTCATGTGCTTCACAGATATTACATTTTTAGAAGTCAAATGCATATGGTGACCCTATATGAGCTCACACTTCAGCAGCGTGGTCAGTACTGTATTGATTATGATGACCCAAGATCAGTTACCTTCGGGATTGCTGTTGTACCTGCTTTAGGGTGTCACTAATAGTGCCATATTGATAGAATTTAACCTGTACACGCTGTGGGCTTTTGTCTGCCCCACTGACTGGCTATTCCACATCTTTCTCCCTCCCCTCCTCCGAGACACAACAGTGTTGAAACCAGGTCAATTAATCATGCTACAGTAAGTTTGCAAGGGTTTCACAGGGAAATGAGGAAGAAGGCACAGGGAATGCTTAGACAGACTCAAAGCTGGGCTTCTTGCACTAGTCATATTGTTAATACAAAGTGAAAGTTCTTGAAGGAAACTAAAAGTGAATGCACACATGACCACATTCCCTTGAGCCAGGAGCAAGATCCTGGTTTCTTCTGCCCTGTGGAGGCTGACGGAAGTACAGAAGCTGCTGAGGCTGAGGCTGAGACCAGTAGAAGTTGGCTCATTAGACATAAGGAAGGCAGCTGTCTCCACAGCATGACCATGCAAGGGGAGTCAGCACGAGTCCACGGAGAAATCGGAGCCAAGTGCAGAAGACAGCTATGCTAAGCAATAGTGCACACAGCTTTTTCCTGGAAGAAGAAGCCATTGAGGCATTCAGAGCTGGAGGAAAGAAGTCAATGCTTGGTTTCAAAACTTCAAAAGCCAGGGTGACCTCTGTGGGACTGATGCTGCTGGTGACTTGAAGGGGAAGTCAGCACTCATTTGCCATTCCAAAAATGCTGGGGTCCTGCCGCGTCACACTCAACCCCTCCGCCTGGGCTCTGCAGAGTGAACAACAAAACTCGGATAGAAGCACATCTGTTTACAACATGGCTCTCTGAATATTTTAAGACCATTGTTGAGAACTACTTCTCAGAGAAAAAGGGCTCTTTTAAAAATGTTACCACTCATTAGCAGAGTCCATGGTCACCCGAGAGCTATGATGAAGATATATGAGTTTAACATTGCTTTCATACCTCTAACACAGCATCCATTTTGCAACCTATGAATTGAGGAGTAAATTAGAACCTGAGCAAAGGAAATAGAAATGTTCAGGAAAGGGTTCACCACTCTAGATGCCATTATGAATGCTTGGGGCCACACAAACAGGAGGACCTGAGTTTGAACCCCACTGTCCACACAAAAGCTGGGCACGGTGGCACGCATTCATAATATCAGCACTGAGGGTCAGAGACAGGCAGATCCTGGAGCTCACTGGCCAGACAACCAAGCTGTGATGATAAACCTCTGCTTTAGTGAGAGATCTTGTCTCAAAATAACAGGGAGAGCAATAGAAGAATGCACTTGATATCTGTCTATGACCTCCATACATACATCCACAGGCAAACATGCATGCACAAACAGGTGCACACAACACACACACACACACACACACACACACACACACACACACCACACAAATCAAAGAAAATCAGAAGGAAAGAGGAATATTTTTTAACCCATGGAAAGAGGTCAAAACATCAGTATTAATAGGTGTTTGGAAACAGTTGATACCGGCCCTCACAAATGACTTAGAGAACCCAAAACCTCACAAGAGGAAAGAGTTGTCCATGCAGTGGGAGTATCTGGTGAGCTTAGATTGGAACTGGAAGCTCATTGGCAGAGCATTGGCCTAGCACACAAAACCCTGGGCTTAACACCTTAAAGTCCCTCCCCCCTCCCAATTTAAAAAGGTTTGTTGAATGAAAAAAGTTGAGATTAGAAGTGGAACCTGAAGCTGCCGCTGAGCTGCTGACACCTTCTGACGAAGCCCTGATGGAGAAGAAGTTGTTTCATGTGGGACAAGCAAAAGAAGTATTTCCTGGAGATGAGCCCTCCTCCTGGTGAGGGTGATGTGATTACCGCTGAATGGCAACAGCCTGACACGAGAACCGTAACTTTGTTGGAGAAGCAGCCTCAAGGATTGCGAGATTGACTTCAAGTTTTAAAGAAGCCCCGCTGTACACAAATTGCTACCAAATGGCATTTCACGTTGCAGAAACATCCCTTGTGAAGGGAAGTGTGGATGGAGCACACTTCGCTGGCATACCTATCTTCAGCCACCCAGTCTTCAGCACCTGCCACCCTGATGAGCCAGCAGCATTCACATGGAGGGAAGACCCCCAATATCAACAAGATCACAGCTCCAATCATCAGGATGTTGTAAGCTTTAAAAAAAAAAAAAAGCAACAACGTATTATCAGTATATTTTTATTTTGTATTTATTTATGTGTATGTGAGTGTGTGTGTGAGAGTGTATTCCATATGTGAATGGATGTCCTAAGAGGCCAGAGGAGGGTGTCAGATTCCTTGGAACTGGAGTTACTGAAGCAGTTATAAGTTGCCTGACATGCCATTCTGGGAACGGATCTCTGGAAGAACAGCAAGTACTCTTAACTGCTAACCCACCTCCCCAATTCCTCAACAAAGTACTTTTAAAGTATACTGTCTTTTAGAGGTATTACATTGCAGATGTAATAAATTAAGATATAGTACAAATACAATTTTTATGTGCATTGAGGAATAAAAATTGTGAACTATTAACTTTACTACATATTTACATTGTTGCCCCGGTCTGGAACTGTGACCATATTAGAGGTATACATATCTGAACACCTATCAGCCATGGGCACAAGGACATATTAGTGATTGTAACAGTTAAGCTCATTGATCTTAAGAGACTGATCACATGGCAGGCAGGGATAGGTAGAGAGGTACACAATGAACAATATACAGAACAAATATACAGATTACACAATTGGGGGTACCTCAGATAAATACGACTCTCTGTTGATTGGCATGGATTTGAGTGTTGGGAAACTCACAGAATCGATGGGAAGCCTGTAGGATGAGACTTAGCAAGTGGGGAGTCTAAGTGAAGACGGATGGTTGCCTGAGGCCCAGCTACACTATGATGGCACAGGTATCACTATAACTACATGCTCAATGCCACCACTGCTGGTGGCTAGTGGACATTTAAAACTACCCCACACTCCTCCTTGAATATTGGAAATGTCATGTCCACTGTCTTGGGTTAGGAAGAAGGGAAGCTGTGTTTCAGCTCTATCAATGGGAGGGAAAATGGGACTCTTGTCTCTCAGCAAGGGTGTCCTATAGTGGACCCCCAGATACTGCACCCAGGCATAACCAACCACTGAATGCCCAAGGAGACAAAGCCCTTTTACTATTTTTCTAAACCTACTGTGACAAATTAGGGCCTTTAAAAACATTTGTCATCTCGTGATTTGGAGCCTAGAAGCTTGAAATCAGGGTAGCATTGGGGTTCCCTTGCTGAGGGTAAGAGGGGCAGCCTGCTGCCTGCTTCTCTGCTGGTCTCAGACATTTCTTTGCTTGTTGACGATACTGTTGTGTGTCTTCACATGGCCTTCAGTGTGTCTGTGTCCAAACTTCTCTTTTCTAATAGTAAAGGCATCAGACACACAGGATACTCCGATGGCTCCACCTGAGGCGTAATTACCCCTCTGAAGACCCTCCATAAGATCGCACACTGAGGCAGTGGGGGGGGGCGATGGGACGTCTGTGGGTCTTTCTGAGGAACACAGTTGAACTCACAGCAGCTCGAGTAGAAGCTTTCAGTAGAAGCTAGTTGGATTTTTTGTGACTTCGGTTCATGTCTTTCCCTTGAAAAAACAGGGTGGCTTTTACGGTTTTTGAGAGATATTTATGCAATTGTCAATTTTTAAATTACGAAAATTGAATAAGTCTGCCTTGCTGCTTCAATCATTCGTTAAAAAAAAAAAAATCAGTTAACGGCTTGGATTTGTTCTCAGCCATTTCTGTTGACGGTTGTAGCTCTCGCTAGTGATCAGGGTGTCTCTGGCCATGGGGTAAATGTTTTTTCCATTACCAACTTGTGATGCAAAACACCACTGAAGAAAGTGAGTCGTTCTTACTGCTTTTGGACAGAGACAATGCGTGCAGCATGTGGGCTGTGGGAAGGGCCAAGTATCAAAGATCTGCACTCTGGACCCATCCAGGAATGGCCGATTCGTCACTCAGGCCTTCTGTCCAAGCATCCCAGTGTATAAGAAAGGTCTCACAGTCATGCATGTGTGTGTTACATCTGATGTCGGGGCCACCGACTCTGTCCTTTTGGGTGGCTTTTCCTGCCTGGCTTGGGTGTGCCACGGGTTAACTCGGACGTCACGCACAGACATTTTTGGGAAGGGGATGTTGGTGCCATGTTTCCCCCAATCCTTTCAGATGTCTTTCCTACATCTTACGCAGAAGCCCTGACATAATTAGCTATTCTTTATAGATGGGACAGTGACGTCCACAGGAGCACACAAGCAGCCCCATGTCTTTCTCTGAATAGTGCTACAATAAGAGAATCTTGGGATGGAAACTAACAACCCCCAAGTAGACTTGTAACAAAAGGTGGGGAGACAGAGATGTGGGGGAAAACCCCAGAGAATCCTGCATGGTTTCCCTTGTTCTTGGAAGAGGGGCTTTCTAGCCCGTGGTGGAGACTTGTTGGAAAGAGTAAACAGGAAGTGCTGGGAAGCTTGTTTTGTTTGGTGCCATCTTCACTTTTCTCTTGTTTCAGTGGAAAATGAATCTAGATCCCACAGGTCCTTAGTGAACAGCAAACACAGCACAGGAGGTAGCCAAGCTGTCATTCCTAGTGGTTTGGATGCGGTTCCACTCTGTGGAGACCTTGGACCGGAGGGGCTCAGCCCGGCAGGAAACAGGTGGTTCACTTTAGACAAGGCTGCAGACCGGCCAGCCAGCCAGGCCATCGTGCCCACGCCCAGAGACAGTGCTGCCCTTCACAGTCCTGCATGCCATGCCCTGGGAAGTGTCCTAGACTGCCACTGTGAGGCCCCCAAGCCCAAGGGGAAGACGGCTGAGGAATGCCAAGCTCCCTAGAGGTGGGTGGGAGTGAGGCTGTGCCAGGGTGATGTGAAGGCAGAGTTTTAGAGTTCCCAACTTGGTGCAGGAATCCCTAGCTTTCAGTAAGGGTGAGAGGTGCTGCTTGTCCTACCAGAAGGGGCTTCTCACATTAATTCATTTCTCTAGTTTGCTTGCCCACTCCCATGGGGGTGGATGGAATTGAGGGAGGTCCTTTGCTGTTGCTCCCTGGGTTCCACCTGCCTTTATGACTGATATTTCTCTCACTCTGAAGAGGGTTCCCCTTCTGCACTATTTCCTCAGCGCCCTTTCTGTACCTACTTTCCCACTTAGGTATGCCTAAGCCATCATTGGATGAAGACATGACTGTGAGCCTTTGAAAACAAACAAAGTAGCGTTCATTAAGATAAAGCCAGGCAATCTACCGGGGCTTTCTGGTCAATGACACAGGCTTACCTTTTCTTTCTTGTCTGAATACTACCTCCCCTGGGTGTCGACTTCCACTGACCAATTTTGTACAACGCCTGTTTTTTTGTTTTTTGGTTTTTTTTTTTTTTTAGACACACTTAACTGCTGTGTGACAAACATTTTACCGTCTGGGTCATCTCTCAGCCAGGAAAGTTCTAATACAACATTCATATTCATGCTGCATTCTTAGATAATAAGTGATGTCACCATTTTCTTAAGTCTAGTGTATACTGGATCCAGCCACCTGAGGCCTTCGGAGCTGCACTCCCCATATATGTGACCTGTATATTCATTTTCTAGATTGCTGCAATATTGTCACATGCGTGGTGGCCTGATGGTCAGCAGGATAGTGCTCCCTAGGATGCTCCTAGAAGGGAGAGTCAGCCTTTATTTCTTCTAGGTTCTGGTGGCTCCAGGCATTTTTTGTTGTGATTTCAAGACTCTCATTTCTGCCTCCATTTTCAAGTCTGCGTTTTCCCCTCTTCAATCTTTTTAATGAATACCAACTGGCTTTTGGTACCACCTAAGTGGTCCAGGTTGGCCTACCCTGTAAAGGACCTTAAATATGAGGGGCAGGTAGATTGCTCAGTGGTTAAGGCTCCAGCTGTACAGATCTGAAAACCAGAGTTCAGATTCCTAGATTTCAAGTGAATGTTGGGTTATTATGGTGGCTCATCTGTAATTCTAGTAGTTGGAAGGCAGAGGTGGGGACTCCTCATAGCAAGCTGCACAGCCAAACTATCCCTATCGATGATTCCCGGGTTCAGTAAATAAGGTGATCAAGAGGGAGTCCTGACGCTAACCATGGGCTTCCATACGTATGCAAACACCAAACACACAGAGGAATGGAGAGCGAGCTTCATTCATGACTTCTAGGGTTGCAGAGAGACCATCCACTCCTCTGAAGACCGCCTAACCTACAGGTGACCTTTATCTCCTTCTAGCTCTCAGGCTGCTCAAGTGCCCCAA
Source organism: Phyllotis vaccarum (assembly GCA_033318265.1). NCBI lineage: Eukaryota > Metazoa > Chordata > Mammalia > Rodentia > Cricetidae > Phyllotis > Phyllotis vaccarum. Next base: position 1,773,690 of record JARWLC010000001.1, read on the forward strand.
GAGAGACATTTATGACATGCCACGAGCAGTGTGGCAGGAGTACTAAGGATAGGATGAGAATTATAAGGGACTGGAGGATGGCTCAGCGGTTAGGAACACTGACTGTTCTTCCTAGAGGACCCGGGTTCAATTCCCAGCACTCACATGGCAGCACATAAGTGTCTGTAATTCCAGTTCAAAGGGACCCTACAACCATGGCAAAACACCAATGCACATAAAATAAAAATATATTACTTAATCTTTAAAAAGACATGTTCTGGGTTCAATAATACTGGTCAAGCCATTCAATCCTGTGCAGGGTTGGGACACAGTAGGATATGTACAAGACTAGACTTAAGTCTTGGTGTTGTGCATGTATGAGTGACCTTCTTATGTAGAGATGATTTCCATAACTTCCTTAGATTTTTTTGGGGGGGGTTGCTGGTGTTTATTTTAGGTTACAAGGTGGGGAGGGACATTGGCCATCAACACTTAAAGCTCCATGATGTCCCCAGCTAGGGATGCAGGGTAGAAGGGACTGGTGGTACCCCCCACCCCCCCTCAGCCTCAGCAGCCTGAGGGCCTCAGGGATCAAGCTCCCAGGATAGCTCCAGAGAAGCAGCTCTGGCAAGGCCTCCGAAGTGGTGGCAGGGCTTGGGGAAAAGTCACAAGGGGACTGTAGCAGGGGTGGTCACTATGTAGGCTGAGTCTGGAGAAGTGAGTGGCTATGTTCTCCTCAGACAAGAACTGCTTGTGCAAGGGCTCCCTGGCGTCCAGGCTGTGAGTCACCCCAGTGGTGGCCTGTGGGTCCTGAGTTGGGGGGCCTTGCACCCGGAGTTGCTGTAGGATCATTATGGTTCAGGGTCCTGCAGATCGAGGGGTGAGACCCAGACGGCAGAGGAAGAGCCTTTGAAGGCGTGGCACAGTGCGAGAGGCAGGCCCGACTTCCTTTGATTTTACACTGTAGGTGTCACTCTTGACTTATTTAACTGTGGTCTCTGTGTTGTGTGCTCTGGTTTTCTAACAGGAAAATGGAGAGAAGACCTCCCTAGTGGATAATGAGCAACTCAAAGAGAAGATGAGGCACGGTGCCTGCCTGGCACACTATGGGCTCAGTAAGTAATAGCTGTTATTTCTACAACTAGATGGTAAGCTCCAAGATTCTGGCCTTCATGTCTCGTTCATTTTATGTTCCTAAGGACCACAAGCTGTCAAGATATGGAAGCAACCAAAATGTCCTTTGGTGGATGACTGGATAAGCTGAGGTACATCCAGACAGTGATACTAAACACTCATTATTACTAAACAGAAATAGATTACTAAGCCATTGGAGGACAAGGAGGAAAGGTATATGCATACTAAGAAATAAAAGTAGCCAGGTGTGACACCTTCATCACCTGAGCGAGCTTCATTGAGCAAGGGCCTGGAGATTGAGATGTGGGTCACTCTTGAACCAAGAATGCCATTTATTGAAGTTCAGGGGAAGCCTTATATACTGAGGTTGCCTTTTTGACCTTGAGTAACCTCTACAGCTCACAAGAAACACCTAGCCTGGGTCAACTTCTTTATTTCCTGATAACTTCCTGATTCCCTAATTGCAGCACCTACTTGGGCAGTGTTCCGATGATGGATATGGATTAATTGGTTCCAGTAAACACTGCAGGCCACTAAATAGTGCTAAGCCCTGGGAGATGCAGGCTGACCTCCACAGCCAGGCTCAAAGGGCTGTGTATGGTATGAAAAAAGCTGTATGAGTTTCAAGAAACAGCAAAACTTCCACAACAGCAAAAGACTAGAGGTTGAGTGGGAGGGAAGGGTTGGGAAAGCACAGAGATTTTGGAGCATCTTTGGTATATATAACACTGTCATCGTGGACGAGTGTCCTGAAACTTTTAATCAAGTCACAGAATACACACCTCCAAGAATATTGTCTTAGTTATAGGTTTTATTGCTTGTGAAACACCATGACTGCAAGCAACTTGGGCTGCTGTTTTGTTTATGCTTCCTATTACAATCCATTATTGAATGAAGTCAGGGCAGAAACTAATGCAGAGGCCATGGAGGGGTGCTGCTTCCTGGCTTGCTCGGCCTGATTTCATTCTTTCTTTAAAAAAATAGTTATTATATATATACACATATATGTGTGTGTGTGTATAATTACAATTTTTTAAAATTTATTTTACTTATCAACCACATTTCCCCTCCGTCCTCTCCTGTTCCCACACTCCACTTCCCATCTACCTCTCCACCCACTCTTCATTCTGAAAGGGGCACCAGCCTGCTTTTTTACAGCATTCAGGATCATCAGCCCAGGGTGGCACCACCCACAAGGGGCTGTGCCCTTCCACATCAATCACTAATCAAGAAGATGCCCCATAGGCTCATCTATAGGCCAGTCTTATGAAGGCGCTTTTCAGCTGTGAATCCCACCTCACAGATAACGCAGCAAGTTGAGGAGAAGAAGAAAAATGATCAGAATGGGTATCCTAATGAAGACAAGGGATGATGTATAATAAATATTCATTGGCATAGGTCCACGGATGGTACCAAATATGCCACTGTGAGGAAGAATGTGCATAAAGGGGGGCTGTGAAAACATGGAGACAGGAATTATGTGGAAAATCTCTATACCTTCTGCTCAATGTTCAAGGAGCAAAATCAAAAGTGCTCTAAAAAAAAAAAAATTAAAGATACTCCAAACACACATTAAAAGTAGTAGGCGACCAATTTTAATCTAGTGACTTCATGAGTATTTGGCTGTTGAGTCGTTTGGTAATTGGGTGGATAGTCTATAATCAGGCAACTATCGTAAGTTTTGAGTCTCTAGATCAAACACTCTCAAGCTCGTTCATATTCTTGAAGGTGCATCGTGTTCGGAAAGCTTAGGCGAAGTGCTCCGGACAGAGGGAGGGAGGCTCAAATCTCAGAAAATGTCTGAGGTTTGTTTTAAAATTAGAACCATGAAAGGAAAGGTTCTGGAAGTGAAGCGTCTGAGTTCTGGGAAGACTGGTCATGTCTGTATAACAGCAGCTCAAATGTGCAAAGTGGCTTTGGACCACTTGAGCTGCTCTGGCAGAATGGGCCAGCCCTATCTCCATAGGGCACTTGAAAGGAGGTTCTTTCCTGGAACATGGAGACTATCTCTCATCTTGCCCAGGACTCTGTGAACTTCATAGTAATTGCTTGCTTATCTGGGTGTACCTTGAAAATCATTTATTTGCTTGAGGTTGCTTTTCCTTTTTTATGCTGTGTTTGGGACTCAGTAAGTCTCAATAAGGACTCACATCAAAAGAGAGTTTCCCCAGTTGGGCCATAGTTCTGTAATTAATTTCTCCTGGCACAGGACAGCATGCTGCGCAGTACCCTCAGGCTGGTAAGAAAGGGGACAGACACAAGAATTTTTGGGTGGGAAGGACTATTTTAAAGCATTGTGTTCAATAGCTCCAAACTGCTCTATATTTGAAACTGTATGTGTGGATTATCTTTTATTTTTAAAAATGTTTGCTTTTAGATGACCATAATAAGAGCCGGTCTGTTGATGAGTCTAATGATTAGAAGCAGCCTCAAAATTCCTCATATTAGGTTCAGTTCTGAACTCTTGGCAGTGCAGGATGTATGGTGTTTATCTCACAATCTCACCAAGACACTGCTGAGCCATAAACACATGGACACAAGGTAAATGTGTACTAAGACATGAAGGAAATCAGGGCTCAAAAGGCTGCGTATTGTATGATCCCAGCTATGTGGCAAAACTTCAACAGCAAAAAGATTGGGTTGAGGGAAGGAGGGATGGACAAGTGCCAGGCATGTGCATACGGCTTACAGTTGCTTGTCGAAGGACTTGCGTTAACGACAAGCCATGCAGTTTGCACAAAGCACACTGGGTGGAAGCTGGGAAGGTTATTTTACTAACATTGGGTTTATATCTTTCATATCTCTATTAAAATAATTGGCATCCCAGAGGCAGGCTTCAAAGTGGCTGAGCATGTGCAGTCACTATTCTTAGATGTGCTGTGTGCCTGGAAAACAGAGAGTATGCAGATGGTTCTTGGCTTCAGATTTCCACTCATCTGAGTCATGTCCACCATCACACCTGCTTTCTTTGGAGCCAAACTTAGACACCGTCACATTATTCTTTAGTTGCACCAAAACTGCACACATCTACAGAATCTCCTTTTCCACTATAGAGCAAAAACTCCAGGGCTGCACATGGGACATTGTGTATATGGTGTGGGTGGTAGCGGTGGTGACATGTGTGGAGAATACACTTTGAGCCTCTGCTAGAAAATCCTACGTTGTATTAGTTTTTAAGGGATTTTGGTAATGAGAGTGTTATAGCACAGGGTAAACAAACATTTAATCTAAGTGGTCAGACAGTAGAGAGACCTCTGCACTAGTCGACTGTATGAGACATAATTCCTAAGTGGTATGTGGGACTGGAGGAATTCTTACAGCGTGAAAATCACTGCTTTCCAAAGAGACAAAGTTGGACTCTGACAATAAACTCATAACAAATCCATTTATTTCTTTTTATTTATTTATTTATTTAGTTCTCCAGTGCTCAACAAACCAGAAAAAAAGTTGGATAGCAAGAGCAAGAGAGTCTGGACCAGGGCTTGCATTGGCTACTAAATTTTTGTTTACGTATTGTCTATGGCTACATTTGTACTATAATGGAATAGCTGAGCAGTGAGGGAAAGACACCATATGGACAACAAAAAAACCCAAATATTTACTTTTAAAATCTTGACTGAGAAAAGCCAGTCCTTAGTCTAGACAAATAGTCAGATGAGCCAAATATTAGCCAAGGGTTCCCAGTTTACAATTCCAGAAGGGATGGGTTGGTTTTGGTTGTTGTCAGGCACTGAGCATGTAAAAGAGAAATATAAACACCTTTCAAGCCAGGAAACTAAACCTTCTATCTACCTTGGCTTGGTGTACCACAGTTGGTAAAATTAAAATTAAGTCTGAATATATCTAATGATTTCAAAAGCATTTCTATATCACATAAATAAATTTCATTTCTCAAAACCTTTAATGAAAATGTTGGGAGGGACCAACACACTGCTGTTAAACCTGTATCTGCGAAATTCTACAGTGCTCAAAGCTAGGTGCTGGTCGGAGTTCAAGGAAAACTCTTCAGTATAATTGCCTCCCAGTCTTGGAAACCAATGTCAAGATTTGCTAGAAATCCATGTTTAAGGCACTGAACACATAGCTTGGCTGAACCTCTCAGAGCCAACATGCTGTACCCCATTCAGTAAAACATGTCGTTAATTATATGACTATTACATCCAGATTAATGGGACACTTGTCACAGTAGCAGGAACTGTAATAAGAATTTGAAGCCAGGGATGGACTTTGGGTTATTCCAGCTTGGTCAGGAGTTCATGTTATAATAAAGAAAACATTACAGGATTAGAAACAGTAAAGATTAGCATCTCATTAGCTCTGAGTTTAACACCATGCAAATACAAGTCTTCAGGAACACTGGGTGGTAAGATTAAAGTGTCATACAGGATGGGCCTTATTAGTTGGTTACAATAAGTGTGTGTTCTTTTCTAATTGTGTAAATATTAGGTATAGAATAAACAATAGAAGTTATTATGGATTCTGCCTGCAGATGTATGTTAGTAGAACGTGCTAAGTGGTAGCAGAGAAGCCATATGAGGCATAGGCATAGGCCATCCTATATATTACATAACTCAGTTCTCTGATCATAACTTTCCTTTTCTAGAAAAACTGGTAAAGCTTCGGAGGTCTTGGAGGGAAGAAACAGTGTGTAGTATGAACATTCTAAGAATCTAAATGCCATTTTGAGACTTGTACTAGAAATTAAAACACAGCAACCCACATGATAAAGTACAGGATCTATAACAATTTAAGGCATAAGACATAAAGTTTTCTGGTTTCCGTGTAAATATAATAGGATCATAAGGCTGGTGAAAATGCTGCCATTCTAGAGTTTTATTGAAAAAATAAACATTGCTGCAAAAACTTTAACGCTTTACAAAGAACATGGTAAGATGTGTGTTGTTTGAATTTTAGTACATATGCACAGAGAGGTGAACACAGCCCTTCCCGCCCTGGAACTCTCTCTGTAGACCTGGCTGGCTTTGAACTCAAGAGACCCACCTGCCTCTGCCTCCCGAGTGCTGGGATTAAAGGCACATGCCACCACTGTCCAGCTTATGCTTCTTTTTTATTAGCTTAAAAAAAGTGCTAGCAGCCAGGTCTTTGAATTTTTAAGTATATGCCATCACAGAATACCACTTGTAAATTCTTCTTTTTAAAGATGCCCTTTATTTTCAAAGGAGGATTTTAGCAGAGTTGGTTTTTCCAAAGAGAAACGCCATCTTGACAGAGAAAAAGAAATGAGTCCTTGCAAAGGTTTCATAGAAGATGCCAGAGAGAAGCACATCAAGCCCTTTCTTTAAAGACAGGTTGTGGCAGCAGAGGATATTTTGAAGCCAACAAGCTGATTCTGCAAGCCACATGGAGGAGCAACCTATGCCTTCTATGGCCAAATCTCCAGCACACATTTTTGTGTGACATCCTGCTCAAGCAGCCAGGCTCTCATTAAGAGACAGCCAGTTAGATGACAGCTAGGGACAGATTCGGGGTGTGGGGAGCACTTTGAGTTACATTCCATGAAAGCATTAGACTCTCAGAGATTAGGAGGGCCCTGATTGTCCACAGTGGGGGAGAGAGCTGAATCGAATGTGCCCACATGTCAGCGTGAAATAGCTGCTGACACAAATTGAACATGTGCAATTTTTAAAAAAGGTGGTATTGAATAACGGGCCAAGAGCCATCGCTCTCGGCATTTTAGGCTTCTTTCTTTTCTCCACTTGGGCTCCGTGTTGAGTAGCTTCCATCAGGCAAGGATCCAGAGGATAAGCCATTGGAATCTGGTTGTATTTTGTCCAACGTTTGTTTTCCTGTGGAGATAATAATCACAAAAGACCTTTTGAGCTCTTAAAAGATAAAAATGTCCTAATAATTTCTCTCCAGTTCTGGCCACATTTTATGACTTTAAAAATACTATGTGGTTACCCTCTCCATGAAAAAGCTAAAATATCAAGGAAGGAAAGGCCCACCAAAATCTGATAGCACTTGTCATGTGGGTCACACGATTGTCCACATGACATCTGTCCACTCTGTACTGTGCACAGAAACAGGCAGGAAGGAGCAGGGAGCCACAGCTCAGTCACTCATCTCCATCTTTCTTTGCAGTGTTTTGTCTTTCCATGGTCTGTACAACGGCACAGGAAAACATCACGGGCTGGAGCTTCAAGAGCCATTGCTGTACATGAAGCTTTGGGAAGCTGAAAATAGTTAACACACACACACACACACACACACACACACACACACACACACACACACACACACACAAAACAACAACAACAAAACCACTTTTATTTTCCAGTATTTTTATTTCTTACAAAATAAATCAGCTTTAAATGAGCCCTAGTGAGCATTGCTGCTCCAAGTGTCAATCTATCACTGAGTACTCTTGATTAGTCACTCACATGGCAAAGGGCCAAACACACTTCCCTGGTCTCCATTTCTCAATCTTATAGAAACTTAAGTGATTTTTTTTTTCTTTAAAGATACGATAGACAGAATTATGGATGAATTATCTCTATTACTGCATGGAAACCTGTAGATCACCCCAAAATCCTAGCAAAGCTGGTAGTAGGAGGGTATGTTAGAGCAGGGGTGTGGTAAGGATGGCTGACTTTCCTCTGGACTTTGCTTCTGCTATGTACTGTGTACATACAAAGTGCATTGTTTCTCAGGGGAAACGAACATTGGAAAGATGGTACGTTTTAGTGGGATTGTGTTCTACTCCATTGTAAATAGTTGTCCTGCGTACTGGTTTAATAAAGTGCTGATTGGCTGAAGCAGACAGGAAGTGTGGGCGGGGCTTTCAGATTAAGAAAACTCCGAGAACAGAGAGACATGATCAGATACACCAGCGGAGAAGCCGAAGAGGACACCTATGCTGCTCTGAGAAAAGGCACCGAGCTGCATGGCTGGACAGGATAAGAGTCATGGGTTAGTTTAAGAATTAAGAGTTATCAAGTTATATGCCTGTGCCCCAGGTCAATCAAATTAATATAAGCCTTTGTGTGATCATTTGGTGCTAAAGTGGTAGTGGGGCTGTGAGTGGGTCTGAATCTCAGGGCTAGGCCCGAAAGTCCCAGCCAGAAGCTTATTATTACAAATGGCGGCCCAAAAGAAACCTCATACAACAGTACCCATTGGTCCAGTCTGTATAAATGAGGTGAGGAAGGAGAGTGTTTATGTCCTGGTGATTGTGGTCGTCACTCTTGGCATCACAGTAAACAAGCTGCCCCAGTCTTCCTCAGGAATGATGGTCTTTAGTATCTGGACTATCAGTCCTTGGATGTCCCATCAAAGGGTGTGTAGGTGCCATAGGTACCAAGGATCTGCCATTCCTCATGTAACCATGTTCTTTGACACTTTAAGGAAACCCCAATGAGATCCTCTAAGTGACTCACATCAAGGAAGCCTGGTCAGTTCTTCAACAATCTCATTGTTCTGTGCAGAACTGATATCTATAAATTATCAACATCATACCTCCCTGGGCCTATTCACTAAAAGCACTTCTTGAGGTAAAAATTATGTTTTTATGTTAATATCAAAAATAGTGCCAACAATGATTAATTTATAAGAATAAATTTTCTTTTTGCATTTTAAAAAGATGACTTTTATTTGTGTGTGTGTGTGCTTGCATGGAGGTTAGAGCACTTGTAAGATAGGTTATCTCCTTCAACCATGTGAGTCTGTGTCATCAGGCTTTGGTGACAAGGGTTTTTATCCACTGAACCATCTCAGGCCCAAAGATAATCTATTATAAATTAGAGAAAATATACACATTTTTTCTTACCAGGAATATTCCCAAAATCAATAAAAGACTGTTGTAGATGTTCATTTTCTCTATTTCTTGTCACCAAAAATACTCCAAGAAATGATAGAAAGCACCTGTAAGAAACATGTTAATAAAGAACACAGGAATACTAAAACAGCCCGGGGTATTAAATAACTGTGATCTAACTTGTACACGATGACATAAATTCCATTAGTCTTGTGTATCTTGTTTCCTATGGTAAACTGTCTCGAACTTGTCTTAATTCTAACAGCCAATAATAGTTATACCCAGAACCAAGACTTGGGAACTTTCCAATAAATTTCTGCCCCAGGTTTTCACCATCTGGAGGCTAATTCAGGCTCTAAACCCTTTGGGTAGACACTAAGTCTTACTTTCTATCCATGCATGCCCAGACCCATTACTGGCATGCAAAATTACTGAAAAACAAGCTATTCTTTAATTTTCTAAGAAATCTCATTGTCCTTGGCCATAAGAGTAGTCAGAGTTTCCAGACCCCAGAAGTTTGGCCGTGCCCAAATGTCTTATGAAATTGAATTTTCAAGATAGATGGTTTCCTATGTTGAAAATAGACTAGGCTCAAGTTTGCATAACAATGGTCATGCTGAATAGCAGATCAAGAGGCAGCTGAGCATGGGGTGTGCAGGAAGCAGCTATTCATTGGCAACACATACATCATCAAGGATTGCCGGCAATGTTAGCAGTGACATCCACCAAGGCTCTAGAAGGGGTCAGACTGGGCAACCTGAAGGAACTGAGTCGAAGACTAGAATGTACCAGCCTAGGCCTTTTACTTGGGTGATCCAACCTAAGAACTCCAAGGGAGAGGTGGGCCTGATAGGCTATGGAGTAACTACAGATACCAGTGAATTTATCATAATTTTGGCTGGAACTGAACATCTCCAATGTTTCAGAACTTTCAAAGGGGGACACAAGCCACAAAGCCAAGGGAACAAAGCCCTGCAGAGAGTGTTAAGTTGAAAAATATGTTTCTTATAGTTATGTTCCAGTTTTCTATACTTCAGGTACAATGCCAAAAGTCCTATACAAAATTAATAGAACTTCACATACTTTACCTCTGAGACTCGTACTCACCCCAAAAGATATATAAACACAGTGAGAAAAGCAGCACCAAGGAATTCCTGGTAAAAGATAATGCCTGTATAAGAGGAAGAGAGAGCTAATTTTAGGGTAGGCACATTTATAATAGCAACACATTATTTTTTAAAATTGTATAAATATATTTTTTTCTATGTGTGATTTCCCTTAAAATTTACATTCAGTATTTTAATTTAAAAGACTCTGAAAAAAGATTAGGAAGGGATAAAATGGGACTAGATTTGATCAAAACAAATGATATACATTCATGGAAAAAAAGACTCTGTGTGCTATTCTTACATCTTATCTACTCAAAAGATTTACATAGGCGTGCAGGCTTAATATTATAATCAGTGTTATAAAACCAACATAAGTTTCATAAGCAGAAATTTTATCTATATTTGCATGTATTTGCATATACATACATAGTCAAATGTGTGCATATGCCAGAGACCAGAGCACAACCTGTGTCTTTTCATGAGCTGCACAACCACCTTGTTTTTAGAAGCATAATCTCTCACTGACCTGGAGCTTAATCAGTGTGGCTTGACTAGGCTAGCTAGGTAGCCTCTGGGATTACAGACACAGCTTATTTATTTATTTTTATTTTTATGTGGGTTTGCTCTGGGGGACTGAACTCAGGTGCCCATGCTTGTGTGTAAAGCCCTTTACTGAGATGTTTTCTATCACTGTAAACAGCAGTGTCTTCCTCAGTTCCTCTGTGGAATATTCAAGAGAACAAAACTCCAGCAACTATTTTCCACCTACGGTTTTCATCAGGAGTCAGGGAACCTACCCTGAGAAACTGGGTGGATCTTAAGCCACTGGTAGGCAGGCAGGTCTATGCCTGGCTGCCTGTCAGCAACCGTGGCATCCCTTTGGCTATGCCCTATGTTCCGTAAGTCTGTTCAGATGCCCATTTGGGTACTACAGAAATCTCTGGCAACTGGGTGCTGCCCTAGCTCCATTTTTCTCTGTGGAGCTTCTTCCCATTTCTGTCCTCTGGTTTTCTCTTGTAGGCCACGGAGAGAAAAGCTGTATCACTGGCTGTGATGTTTCTCCTCTCCCCAGTTAGTCTCGATTTCTTCATTTAAAGTCCCCAAGATTGTGTAGAGCTTTTATACGTGGGGGATCTTTAAATCATGAACATCTGAAACTAGCTGTGTGCATGGGGTGGGTGTTAGTTCTGCTGGGTGGGCAGAGAATATTTAACTGTCTTTTAGAAGGTACTGCTGTAGGAGCTTGGAGACACCATGGTGAGCAGGGTGAACCCAGCCCTTAGGAGAAGCTGGCTCTGTCTCAAGCTCACCTCTTCTCTGTCAGAATGAGCCGCATGCACTTCTGCTGAATCTTTCCATATGGATGAGCATTTGCAAAGCACTCCCTGTACTGTGATGTCCCTCTCTGTGATCACTTTAAGGGTTTTGTTAATCGAGTTAATGTGTCCTAATGCTAATTTCTCTAAGGGCATATAAGCTGTATCTGCATGCCCACTCTTCAGTCAAGTAGTAATGAATTTGCTCCTGCACACCTCCCCCAGTGTTTTGAGATTCTTGTGTCACAAGAATAGGTTTCTGGAAATGGAATTTCTGTTTTATAGAGTAAACACTCTTAATTTTTTTTAAACTACATTAAAATTGTAACATTTACATTCTTAACTGTTTTGGTGTATGAAGTTCAGTAGTGTTAAGTGTATTGACAATGCTGCATACCCAAGTCTTAACAGTTTCATTTTGGAAACGTGAAACTGTTCTGATCAGGCGTTTCCTCTTCCCTTCTCTGGTAACCACCGTATGTTTCTTTCTGTTTCTGTGAATTTGAATCAAGTACACAAGCTCGCTGTTTTCCTTCTTTCTGAGACTGACTTGACTGTCTTAATAATGTCCTTGTGTGTCATCAACACTGGAGCAATTCCCTTCCTTTTTAAGGGTGAATAGTATTCTATTGTAAGCACTCATCACATGTTCCTGTTCACTCATTTGTCAGTGGATAATCAAATTGCTTTCCTCTTTTGGCTATTACGGTTAATGCTACACAACTGTGTTTATTTTGGGTACGTAAACAGGAGTAGAATTGCTGGATTGTAGAATAATTTAAAAATTTTTGAGTAACTGCATACTGTTTTCCATAACGGGCATGTACTTTTATATTTCCGTTTACCAATGGTACAGAAGTTAACATTCTAATGTGTCCTATTCTTACTGCTATTTTTTTTGGTTTTTTTTGCGTTTTTGTTTTTTAAATAGTGGCCACCCTAGGGTTGGCGAGGTTATTCAGCTCTTCTAGAGTTCCTCAGCTCAATGTCCAGCCCCACATGGCAGCTCTCAATCATCTGTAGTCTATGGGATCTTCCGGTATTCAGATGCACATGCAGACAAAAATACATAAAATACATAAATAAATAAATCTTTGGCTGGGCATGGAGGCATATTTCTTTATTATCAGTACTTGAGAGGTAGAGGCAGGCCAGCCTGGTCTACATAGTAATTTCTAGGACAGCCATGGAGAGATATTCTGTATATTGATTATTAGGGTATTTGTCATGCCTGTAATTCTTTTTGCTTTATTTTCATTTTCTGATAATTCTATGTCATACCAACGTACAGTCTTTTCTCACTTTCACTAGAAAGCACGAGATACTAAAAAAAGATAGATGTCTTAGGATATAATCTTTTTTTTAAGTATTTCTTCAAGGTTCAATTTTTTTGGGGGGGGAGGGGGAACAGAAGGCTGTATAACTGTCTTCAAGAACCTGTCCACTCTGCTGGGCCTGGCGGCACACATCTGTGATCCCAGCACTCAGGATGCAGAGGCAGAAAGAGCATGAGTTAGAGGCTAGTCTGGACTACATTGCAAGTTCCAGGCCAGTGTGGACCTTAGAGCAGTAGCTTCACGAGAACATAGCAAATACATCAATTACCTTGAGCTTATCGATAATACTGAGCCAGAGCTTATCATTAACAAATTTATAAAAGATTTACTTGAATCTACTATATTTTGGTTTGGATCAAGTTTGAAGTCTGTCCTTTTAAAACATTATTATCTCTGCAAATGTAAAAGTATTCATTAAGACACAGGAGCTCTCAGGAAGGAGCAAGTGTGGAGGTTTGTCAGGCCTTCTGTGCAATGGCAAATTAGGTCAGGGGCCCCCTTCTCTCATTAAGGTGATGTGGGCACTGAGGGATGAGGAATGGGGGGTGTGTTTGGCCTGCAGGGAAGGCTCAAGAGAATTTTCTGTCTCGCTGATTAGCAGGTGCTGAAGCAGAAGACTGAGAATGTAGGGCAAAGGTAAGTGTGTTGAGTTTATAAGGAAACTAATTTGAGCCCCAGCGTGAGGAAATACTTTCTAGTCATTAGAACTCTTGAGTTAATGAGAGTCGTCAAAACAGGACTGAGCTGCCCCAGGAAGCAGAGAGCACCCGGGTGCATTCATACCACGAGAGGACCGTGGAGGACATTAGATGCTGGCCGGAGGCTGGGACGTAGTCTCCCAGTCTTGAACCGGTGGGTGGCAGGCTGGTGTCACCTGCCGGTGGAAGGCCAGGACTCACCTGCAATGATGGCACTGGTTGTAAAGAAAACATGGTTGACTGGAACCACTGTGGTCATTGTGTAGAGCTTTGTGGCTTGATTCAGGAACCTAGAGAAGAGGGTAGTTATTGAAGCTCCAGTTTTAGCCGTGCTCAGCAATACGCTAACAATAACTTCAAGAAATGTATGCTCTGTAGCTACAAAGGGAAAGGGGGGCAGCGAAAAACACTCCCAATCGGGGCCATAGCTTAGATGCATCTGATGGATGAGATCACATGTCAGGTTTTATGGTCTGTTTAAACCAACAACAGTAACAATGAAAAGCAATTAATCATATTCCGAGGCCACAGAAGTTTGAGTTGGAAGTGATTCAAGCTGCTGGACCACTATCACACTGGGGCTGATTCATTAGCATAGCCCTTAGAATCTGTTAAATATCATATCTGGGGACATATAGCGATCCACTGACATGCCACGTGCCAAGAAAGCAGACGGAGAGGCAAAGGAATGTTTAATGTTTCAAAAGCAATGCTTGGTGCTCCAGCTGCAAAGCACATGTGGGAGCTGAGCTTCTGCTCCTGCTGACACCAAGAACTCAAGTTCCCACACTGGCTATGCTGCTCAGGAGGAGACAGAGCCATGCCTTGCATGGGCATCACCTGGGAGGTTACCCTGCCGTTAGGTAGGATAAGGGATTTGCTCACTCTCCAGAAAACAAACCTCCTTGGGTAATTTTACTGGGAATCGAGGTAGAGGATTAAATTTTTACTTTGTGAGAGAGTTAAATAAGGTGGACAGGATGCAATTTTCCTTCAGTTGTGTGTGTCTTTAAATTCCTGGAGATGATATAAAGCAATGAGTACTGATCACTAAGTCCCCAGAGGCAGCACTGTAGCAGCACTAATTGATTCCGAAGACCCAATTTGCAAAATAGCAATATTAGAGTTTGCTAGAAACAGTTTTAAGACATGGATCTCTCCTGCCACTCTCCTACCAAGGGCCCAGATCTCCTTACCACCCACAGGACAGACTGCTGCCATCTGTAGAAAAAGCCCCTCCCCTCACTGGTTTCCTTCTGCATAGAGTTCTGGGGTGAACTCCTTGGCTAGAGTCGGGCAGGCAGAGGTTTGGTCACAACATGAAAAGTGGGAAGAGTGATTGAAGCAGATGGAGGTGAGGGACAGGAATTAAAAATGTTCCATGTCACTAGTATTAGGACCCAAGAGATCATGAAACAATAATTCCTAAATCCCATGGGTATAAAGGAAATTCTGGCCAAAGATGCAAAGTTCTGGGGAAAGGGTTTTTCCTCCGGGCCAAATGTCTGGGTTTGTCCATTTCTGGGCAATTAATGAGCATGAGCTAAGAGGAGGTGAAGGGTTCATGCATTTCCTATATTTAGAATGAAGCCCTGGATGTGGACCTGCCCCTTTGATTTATTGCTAATGACAACCTGTGTACGATCAGTATTAATTACAAGCAGAAGAGCATCAGGGAAGCATCAAGCACACTTAGAGTGTGCAGGACATGAAGGCAGTGCTCGGTACACTAATCACTGGATAAAGGAAGAAAGCATGGCATGTTAGCTACCACTGCATTTCATAGAGAAGCACAAGAATCCTGAAAGTCATTGAGTTTGTACACGCTGACTTACTTGACTTGGAAAATACAAGTGGCTATCATGATGACAAGCATGATATAGAAGATGGCATAAGTTAGCTGCATTTTACCCGTCACAGAAAGAGTGATCATGCCTGAGACAGCTTTCACTGAAATCACAGTCAATGAGGCTGGAAGACAAAAACAGAAACACATATTTGAGACAGATGCACATATGTGTATGTGTGTGTGTGTGTGTGAGTGTGTGTGTGTGTGAGTGTGTGTGAGTGTGTATGTGTGTGCCAAGCATGCTGTTTGGGAGGGTGTGTGGTGAGGTGGACACATGTAGGGCTCACATGTTGTTCACACTGCCGTGCCCACCATGGGATGGGAGTATCTACTTCTGCAGCAAGGTGCTCACTTTCTAGCCCTGACTGTTGGAAGAATGCCATGGAGACAACAGGAAGTACTAACGGATGGGAAGGCAAAGTGAAGGGAAGCAACGGGCCGCAGTGCCCGCCCATGCAGCCTTCAAGAGAAAATGACAAACTCCAGGGAAAAGTTCAAAGCTGAACAGGCAAGCAGACGGGAAGGAAAAAACTACTCACTGAGTAGCCCACGTTTACTGAGGGTTGTGCTAAGATTTTGTTGGTTGATGCCCTGCATTTTCTGACAAGGACAATAAAAAGAACCAGGACCAGAACTGAATTTATTTCTCAGAATTATGTAAATATAGCATTTACATAAGCAGCATCTTCTGATTTTCTGTGCTGAGGAGGGACTCCTGTGGGAACAGACTTTTCATAGGTTCCAGAAATCAATTAAGAAAAACAGGTTACAAAATGGACTTCCAAAGCAGCGTGTATTTTTCCCCCTCACGTTCCTATAGAATCCAGATCTTTTTATCTGTCTCAGATTCTTTCAAATTGTGCTGCAAACAATTTCATACTTTAGCTGCTCCATAAAAGATCTCACAGGAGCTGAGAAGGGTAGAGCTTGCTGTGTAAATGTTGGGCCTGAGCTTGAATCCCCAGAACAAATACATTATTGTGGCTAAGTGCATCATAACCACACTGCTGGACTTGGGGTAGAGGTGGAGACAATGGATCCTGGGAGTTTTCTGGTCAACCAGCTTAGCTGAAACAGTGGGTTTCAAGTTTAGGGAAACTTTATTTTAAAAAGATGGAAAAGAAACTGAGAAAGATTTCTCAAAGTCAGCTCAGGTGGTCCAGAGGAGCAAGGCACCCTCGCCCCTCTCCCCCACAGATACACCACATGTAGAAAAGAAAATTCACAAATAATTTTTACATGAAGCCAAAGGCAATGTGAAAGAGAAGAATTCCCGTATTACTGTTGGTCTATACAGTAATAATACATCAGAATATTTTACTTTTTAGATTTAAAAATATACAAAATATATAAAGAATATGTTTAAAGTAGGTAAAGATTCTCCATAATTTCATTTTTCAAAATCTGAAGATCCACTATGATTTGAAGTGTACTAGGGCACACGTCCAAGCTAAGCATTTTATTTCAGTTAAAAGTCATAATTATCGGATATTGGGAGATGAATTCTAAAATGAATCTCTAATCTGGGCCAGGAGATCTTAAAACCTGCATCCACTCCATCTTGACGTGTCTTCTGACCTGGTCTGCCATTTCTGGCTGACAAAGACACCATCAGACCTTAGGTAATCTACAGTTCTTAAGCTCTGTATATTTGTATGTCACTCAGTGGTTAAGTGTGCGGGTCACTCCGTAGGGGACCCCGACTTCCTCCTAAAACTGAGGCACAATATGGCTACAGTGTGTGGTCTGGCCAGCCAGGTCTCACAGAGCAGTGATTAATGGATAAGGAACTGAACACATTGTTCCAATAGCCCCAGAACCGCAGGGTTACAGAGGACTTAAAGGGCCAGCTAACTTAGCTGCCTTATAATTCAAGTTAAACTGAAGGGGGAAAAAATGAGAATTCTCTAGAAAACTGCTAAACAAACCACTAACTTCTATACCTGATTATATTTTAGAAGTATGAATAACTGCTAATTTTGTGACTTTTCAAGCTATTTCTAGGCTGATATCAAGCACTACAAAGTACTTGCTTTTGCTCTTGGCGGGGGGGGGGGGGGGGGAGAGGCTGGTGAGAATAGGGTTGAAATTTAAAATTGTGACGCAGTATCAATTAGAGACCGAATGCAAGAGGAGATGGCTGGAGCATCCTTACCATGTATCAAGTGTGGTCTGTAATACTGAGGGTATGAGGAAAAATGTAAAAGCATATATAAAAAATGTAAAAATATATATAAAAGCATATACGTTCATTTAAAAATTAGAAAATGCAGAAGGACTCAAAAAGAAAAAGAAAAATCAATTTTCAATGTCTTTAATTCCAGCTTGGGAGGCAGAGGCAGGTAGATATCTGAGTTCGAGGCCAGCCTGGTCCAGGGCAGCCAGGTGGTTGCACAGAGAAACTGTCTTAAAAAAACAAAACAAAACAAAAAATTGGCTGCCTTTTTTTTTATAGTTTATTTTTATTTTATGTTCATTGGTATTTTGCCTGCATGTGTGTCTGTGTGAGGGTATCAGAAGCTCTGGAACACGAGTTACAGACAGGTGTGAGCTGCCATGTGGGTGCTGAGAACTGAACCTGTGTCCTCTGGAAAAGCAGCCATGCTCTTAATCGCGGAACCAGCTCTCCAGACCTCAAATATCATTTTCATATTCATCCTCAAGTCGTATCTTAACATTTGGGCGCATCATTATTTTACTTTTATCAAGGAAGAATGTATTACAACGTGTGACTCACAGAGCTCGTCCACTTAGCAGCCTACTTTCCATTACCATTAAGCATTTTCTATGCCACGAAGTATTATTCTAAAGACTTTTATTGGCTGTCAAGAATGCCTTTGTATGAGGTGTATAATTTATTTTGACAATTTCCTATTTTTGGATATTTAGACCGAATTATTTTTTTTTCTTACATTAAAATAAGGCTGCAGTGAATTTTCCTGAACATAAATCTGTCCATCATTCTGCCTATTTCTGTGGAAAATCACCTGAAGGGGAATCAGTGTGTTGACAGCCGTTGTGTGAAGGCTTCTGAAACAGCCTCGCAGACAACCTTCTGGAGAATGGAGTTGTGTTGTCACAATGTGTCAGTCTTCATGACACATTTTTATTGTTTTCTTTCTATTTTTCTCTATTTTCTTAATTGTCAACCATAGACACGTATTTCCTCCATTGCTACAGCACAGTCTCCCAGCATCCTGCTCATTTTCTGATATGAGTGCTGTCTTAGTTTATACATTCTAAGGATTCCTGGGTGACTGTTTACTAAATTAACATCTCCTAATCAAAGCCGTCAATATTTCAGTTATTTTTGTTTTGACAACCGGAATGTGCTAAAAAAAAAAAAA
Source organism: Phyllotis vaccarum (assembly GCA_033318265.1). Taxonomy (NCBI): domain Eukaryota; kingdom Metazoa; phylum Chordata; class Mammalia; order Rodentia; family Cricetidae; genus Phyllotis; species Phyllotis vaccarum. The sequence goes on from JARWLC010000001.1 coordinate 1,792,233, forward strand.
ATAGGGTGAGGTTTTGGGAAGACTGTGCATAGAGGCTTTAGATTTCTTTTCTTTCTTTTATTAAAGAAAGGAGGTCACAGATTGTCATTAGCAATACTCACCATACTGTGCAATAGAACTCAAAACCTAAACTATGCCAAAATAACACAAAAAAACCTCACTAGATTTATCCTGAGATTTCACTGACATTCAAAAATTGCTAAGAAAATACAATTTTTTTTTTTGAGACAGGGTTTCTTTGTGTAGCTTCAGAGCCTGTCCTGCTTGCTCTGTAGACAAGGCTAGCCTCGGACTCATAGAGATCCACCTGGCTCTGTCTCCTGAGTGCTGAGTAATGGGACTAAAGGCATGTGCCATTACCACCCAGCTAAGAAAATACAATTGAAATGCTTTCAACACACACAAAAAGGGCAAATGTTTGAGGTTATGGATATGTTAACTATCAGTGTGATCATTACAACAGTGTTAAAAAATCATAGTGTTCTTTACCCCATACATTTATATAGTTATACATTCTCAATTTATAATTAGATTCTAAAATTAGGGCCATCTGAGGGGTAATATGGAAACCTAGTATAGTAGAACTTCCTAAAATATATACATATGTGAAGATGACCTAAATAAACTCTCCAAACAATGGAGAGACAGAGTCTCAACTGTCATCTCCTGTCACCAAATGAAGCTTCAAGTCATGGGACTGGGTTACACATAATTGAGTTGCTGGCCAAAGGGTCCTGTCCCATAGGAATTCTCAAACAACCCAGGCTGTTACCAAGACGATAGGTTGCTCTCCACAAGTGACAGCTCTCCATTGCTGAAGACAGCCTACACAACTCATTGAACATGGAGAAGTTGAGATGGAGCCTGCATAGAGTCTCCACCCTCCGTTCTGGCATCTTTGGCACAGGAAGGTACTCTGCACATTACCAAAAGAATTGTAAACACCAAACCAGCCACAAGCCCTCTGATCTACAATGGTGTTCTGCTTGTAAACTGGGCTATGGTGATGGCGGCACAAAGTTTGTGGGCGTAACCAACCAATATTTGAATTGGCTTAAGGTCCACTCTATCAGATGGAATCTATACCCCACACTGCTTGGGTGACTAAGAACCTGAGAAAGGTAGCCTGGGGACACAGGGCTATTGGTTTATAAGCATCAATAAAAATGATATTCTCCTCTGCTCATAGGCCAGTGTCTTGGTCAGGCATCATCAGAGAAGCTTCCTTCTGCAGCCGATGGAGCAAATACAGAGACCCACAGCCAGACATTATATAAAGGAACACTCGGCCCTAAATAGATGGCTCCATCAAATCCCTCCCCTCAGAGAATCCTGTAGAAGGGGAGGCAGAAAGAGTGGGAGAGTCAGAGGGGACGAGGACACCGAAAAACAGGTGCTCTAAATCAACATGAGCAACACAATTTGAACTCATAGAGACTGAGGAAGCACGCACAGGGCCCACACGGGTCCGCACCAGGTCCTCTGCATATATGCCATCCACTTTAGTGTTTATGGGATTCCTGAATGAGTGGATCTCTCTTTCTGGTGCTTTCTCTTGGGCTCCTTCTGTTTGTTCTGTCCAATCTAAGGTGTTATTTTACTTTATTATATCTTATTATTATCCCTTAGAATTTCATTTGTTTTCCAGTGAGACCAAAAGGGGGTGGGTCCAGACGGGAAGGGAGGTGGGGAGGGACGGGGGAGCAGAGGGAGGGGAACTGTAATCAGGACATATTGTATGAGAGAAAATATCTATTTCCAATACAAGGAAAAAAATTAAAAAGCATGTGTCTGTGTGTGCATGTGTACCCATGTGTGTGTGCATGTGTGCATGTATGTGTGCTTGTGTGTGCAATAATTTCTTATGAAAATAGCAGTAATCAACAATTGTAGGTTTTAATATTAAGCATTTACACAATGATTTTGAATCTACATGCTGTAATTAAATCTGGGTTTACCCTTCATGCAGTTGCCGATGGAGCATGGTTGATGTTTCTGGGTGTCAGGCTTTTATAAGTATCTAATTTTGTAATTATTTTATGTTTTTATTTCACCGTGAATATGATTTGTACTATTTCCTTTCTGGAACTTGTCAAGGCTCATTATAAAATTTACATTTGTAAATAATGCACACCACAGGAAAGGAAGGACATTCTGTTCTCAGGAGGCAGAGTTCAATAAGTATTCAATTCTTTTATCTCAATGCATTTGTATATCCCTTCTCATCTTCCATGAGCAGAGGGAAGTCTCCTATGCCTCTTACCTTCCTATTTGTGTAAATTTCTGAGATTTTTTCCGTAGTATATTCAGCACGATGCACCTCTGGACTAGCCTCCTCCTCATCCTCTTCCTCCCCCCCCCCTTCCTCTTCCTTCTAGACAGGCTCTCCTTATGCCGTCCTGGCTATTTCAGAACTCATTATGCACACAAAGCTGGCTCCAATGGCTCCAAACCCACTTGCCTCCCAAGTGCTAGGATTAAAAGTGTGTCACTGTGACCATCTAGACTAGACTCTTCTAGATCAGAATGCTTCTGCTCATCACATTTAATGTTCTCTGCCTGCTTTTTAACTTAGTAAAACACAATGCCTGCTTTCTTCTGCTTTAGGGATAAGTTACACAGTTCTAGGTAAAGCACATAAGAATATACATTCAAACATTTCACATTTGGCAAGGATGATCAGAGAAGAAGCTGGTCCTAGTACTGAGTGCTAATCCCAGCAGGTGTATAGACCTGAGAAGGAGGAGGCTTTGAAAGGACCATTCTAGAAGACAGTGGGTGTGCGTGTGGCTGTCTCAGTAACTCACACAGAGTTGTACCCACACACATGTACTGAATCCAATTCAGAACCATTTTGAAAATTAATCTGAGAGTTTCTCTGAAGTCTAATTTGAAAATTGTTCTTTTAAGAAACTGGCTTAATTTACATTTACATTCACAATTGATCCTAATCCTGTTATGTTCCTTTTCCAACTTCCCTTTTATTTTCAATATTTTCCTATGTGGTGTGCATTTTCTCTTATTTGCTTTTGAAACAAATACCAAGTTCCTCCTCTGTTTTCTTGTATATTTGTTTCTAGAAGTATCATAAACACAAATCCTCCAGTGCAGAGGAGAGGGCTAACTGACGGGCGACACCCAGCATCTTATTAGTGCGCTGAGGTGCACCAACCACAGTGACGTCACTACAGTCTATAGTCGATTGAGTTTGGTCCCTCTTATGGCAAAGAAGGATTACAGAAGAGTTCTAAGTAAAGTATTAAGAGAAAATTCTCAAAATGGGCTGTGAGCCATCTTAGCATTGGCATACAAGTGTATGAGAACTACCAGCAGACGGGAGATGAAAGCGGCTGAGGAAAAAAGTACATAAAATACAGTTGGTTATCTAAGCATCAGGTTTCAGACTTTTCCAGGAGCCAGTGAAACGGAAAGTAAACAAATAATGAAAGAAATATAGTACTTAAGAAAATCACGCTTTTCACATGTATGTTTCATATTAACCATATTTAAGTTAAAAGTATAAACAGGATAGAGTTTGTGAAGCAAGTTCTGACCTAAATTGAGTTTATTAGTTGTTTTTTTAAAATACTTTCAATTACTTTCTTAAAAAATCCTTAACTTGTCTGGGAGAAAAAAAAATTACCAACATGAAAAGTTTAAAATGAAAAATTTAAATATATTTTTAAATAGACTCAAATATGTATAATTGAGAAGTGATATGTAAAGTATAATCTGGACTTTGTTTTTGAGGGTCAGAGATAGAGAAGAGAAACGGCAAGGAAGGGACAGCACGTCGGGTATTTTCCTGCAACCTCCGGATTTAGCACAGTTGAGAGCCAAACCCCCAAGCAGGTCCTTACCAAGGAGTGCCACAAGGGTGAGCAGGATCCCAATGTGCTTCATTCCTTTTCTTTTATGGAAATACAGAAGGACGCAGAAAACTAGGATTTCTAAAATCTAAAAATAAAACAGATTAAAAAAAAAAAAGTAAGTTGCTTTTTATAGGCTCCAAGATGCCCCAAACATCTGCTTGGATTTGCCATGGTTCTCACGAGGGCTGGTTGACTGAGGTCCCCCAGGGCTGACTGTAAATGCAGAGCAGCACCCTCAGTCACCCAAAGAACTTGAACACACCGACCTCCCAGGGACGCCACGTCCAGCTCTCCAAACCCAGCTCCCCTGCCATTCTAGTCTCATTTACCCAACTATTTCTTGTCCCTATGTGCGCGGAGCAGACATACTACTCTAAATTGGGCAATCCCTGGCTCTCGATTCCTTACTTCCTGCCGCTGCAAGGTGTCCCAGCCCCGTTTACCCTCTGCTAGTCTCCTTAAGGCTTCAGTGATCTTCCACTTTGCCTGACTCTACCCTTGCCTTTCAAAATTTCTACCATCTGGCAGTCCAGAATTATTTAAAGCTATGGGTAAAGAGGATATAGTACATTAACACAGCATCTTATTTAGCTATAAAGACCATGTAGGAAAATGGGTGGAAATCATATTACATTAAGTGAAATTAGTAAATCAGACACAGGAAAAAACAAACAAAAACCTACAACTGTGCATGGCATTCACCCGGATTGATACTGGGAACGAAAATATAAATTAGATCCAGCCATTCTTACGGCTTTCCATCCCTTGTATATGAAAAAACAATTTTTCTCCCGTGTAACAAAGTGTAGCTTGTGGCACAGAGCTCATAGATGATCCAGTCTGTGCTGACCTTGGTCCCCATTCCCTCCCCGCCTCCCACTCACGCTAGCACAGTGAAGTTTATTATCACAGGGGTCACAGATAGGAGGGCTGAGAACCCCTGCCTACTTGTTTCTTATTTTCAGATGTCCCTTCAATCCTCACATTAAGGTCTCAGCTGAGATGTCACTTTTTTCTTTTTTTTTTCTTTTCTTTTTTTTTGGCCACCCTTAAAAACCCAAAACCCAGCTATGGTTAATTTTGGTAAAGAGGTGGTACCCTGCAGTGTAACCATAAATATGAAGATTTACGTTTTAGACAGAAGACAAATAATTGTTTTTTCTTTAACAATCATTGAACTTACTGTTTCTAGATCTTACCACTTCCAGAATTGAGTTTTACTTATAGAGCCTTCTCTAAATAATGTAAATTTCTGTTTGGACTCTAGATCCTGCCATTGGCTAGATAGATCTCTTCCAATTAGAAAACTTTCCTAATAATATGGAAGATTATCTTTTCAATTTTTCCCTGGTAAATGAAGCCAGTTATTATCACTTTTCTGTATAGGACATATTTGCAAGGCCATTAACTAAGAGGCCTTACAAAAACTGTCTAAGAGCTATTCCCATGCTCTCCTTCAAACTGCTCCCCATGCATTTTCTCCAAGTGCTCCCCATGCCTTCCAGATGCTCCCCATGCCTTCCAAGTGCTCCCCATGCCTTCCAACTGCTCCCCATGCCTTCCAAGTGTTCCCCATGCCTTCCAAGTGCTCCCCATGTCCTCCAAGTGCTCCCCATGCCTTCCAGATGCTCCCCATGCCTTCCAAGTGCTCCCCATGCCTTCCAACTGCTCCCCAGGCCTTCCAACTGCTCCATAGGCCTTCCAAGTGCTCCTTATGCCTTCCAAGTACTCTCTATGCCTTCCAACTCCAAGAACTCCTCCCTATGCATTCCCTCCAAGTGCTCCCTGTACCTTCCCTAGAGCTGCCTTTGTTACCTTGGGGTTTCAGTCTCTTTCCACCTTTAACAGAAAGGCCTTCTTGGCCCAGTGTCCCTCAGTGCAGCATCCAGTTCTCACCTGACGGACCTTGAGACCTGGGCTCATTATGAGGGGATGGAGGGCCTTCCCTTATGGGCAGAGCATGGAACACCTGCTTCATGCCCACTCTAAAGTTTGGTGAGGCAGAAAATAGACAGTTGTAGACAGTTTTAGAAATAATGAAGATCTTTTTCCCTTCTCAAATTCCATCTCTGTGGTGTCAGATAAATGAAATATGAGTTCTCACTATCTACAGAATGACAATAGTGACCTGGGCTCCATCTTGTGTTGAGAGGCCACAGAGTTCCCAGGTGTAAAATATTCACGAGTATAAACAACATCCATTCTTTTCTACACTTCTTTCTGAAATGCTCAGACTGCTGTGGCTTTATGGGTTCCCACACCCCCTGGAGAAGCTGCATTGTTGACTGGCCTCTGTGAGCCCAGTGTGCACACGGCTCTCATGATTCTCCTTATATCAACTCACCGACCCTCCCAACAACCTGCATGTTGCACTGGGGCTTTACAGCTGTTGTTAAGGTTATGAACCTGAAATGGGAGAGATGATCCTGGACGATTCAAGCACGGGAGTCCCTGAAGGCAGAAGGCACTGTGGTCAGAGACTGGCAATTTAGGTAAAGACAGAAACAAGTATTGCTGAGAACCTGTAGGAGCTGGGAAATGACAGATTCCTCCCTGGAGGCCATCGAAGGAACATAGTCTGCCACCTTGATTCTGCCTCAGCGTCCAGTACAGTAACTCAGTCCCATTGATTAAAGCAGCTGAGTTTGTGACAGCTTGTTAGGAATTCACAGAAAAATGATTTAGGTTTTGGTTCCTGAAGCCTTTTCCAAGGAATTGTCTTAAAGATAAATTTTCTGAGTTGGTGTGGTGGTCTGAACAGGAACGGCCCTCATACACACACGTATTTGAATGCTGGCCCATAGGAGTGTCACTATTAGGAGGCGTGGCCTTGTGGCAGTAGGCGTGGCCTTGTTGGAAGAAGCACACCACTGTGGGAGTGGGCTTTGAGGTCTCCTATGCTCAAGCCATGCCCAGTGTGGCACACAGTCTTTGCTGCCTGCAGATCAAGATGTAGGACTCAGTTCCTTCTCCAGAACTGTGTCTACCTGTGTGCCAACATGTTTTCTCTATGATAATAATGGATGAAGCTTCTGAACTGTAAGCCATCCCCACTTAAATGTTTTCCTTTATAAGATTTGCTGTGGTCATGGTGTCTCTTCACAGCAACAGAAACCCTAACTAAGACAGTTGATTTGAAGTTTAATTTCCTTCCTTCCTTCCTCCCTCCCCCCTCCCCTCTCTCTCCATAACCCTGGCTGGCCTAGAACTCATTAAGTAGACCAGGCTGGCCCTGAATTTACAGAGATCCACCAGATCCCCAGAGTGCTGAGATTAAAGGCATGAACCACCATGCCTGGCATTTGGGGGCTTTCTTAATTAGTACTTGAACCTAATTAGAATTAATGGTACTAACTATCCTATTTTGGTAATGTGGGGGTCAATGGCCGACTAGGAGATGACGTCAAAACACATGAATTTCATCAATCTGAGTTTTTCTACTATCTCTTTTTAAAGAAGACAACTTTTATTTTAACATCTCTCTCTCACCCTCTCCCTCTCTTTTTCTCTGTATATACACACTTGAGTGTGGGTGCCCATGGAGGTCAGAAGAGGGCGCTGGATCCCTTGGAGCTGGAATTACAGGTGGTTGTTTAATCAGCCGATGTGGATGTTACAAACTAAAGTCCTTCACTAGAGCAGTACATGCTCAAAACCACCGGGTCATCTTTCCAGTCCCACCTTTTTTTTTTCCCCCTTTGAAAGCTGAGTCATTCAAAACTTTTGGTCGGTTCTCTGTGGACACTTTGATCCTTGGTAGTCAGTTGCACTGAGCCTGCATAGGCAGCTCAGTGAAGTGTTGGGGTGTGTCCTCCAGAGAAAGACATCCTTGGTTTTGAGTTTTGACTCTCTCAGTTTGTATTTATTTACTTTGGCAAAGTTATTGGACCTCTCTCTATGCCTCAGTTTCCTCTTCTGGGATGTGAGGGACACAATGGTGCCCACTCTGTAAGACTGCTGTATACGTGAAGTACAGAAGTAGGTTACAGGTGTGCACAGGCTTTGCCTGCTTTGTAAGAACCCTCCACTGTGCACCCCCTGCTGCAGGCACATAGAGTTGTTTGCATCTAGACAACAGAGCAGAGGGATCTCACATAAAACATGTTTAGTAAAAACACAGTTTTCTTCCTCCAGGTTCACAGCACCAGATGGTGGGTGTTGGATCAGCTTTGTCAGAACTGCAGACTTAATAATCAGCATTGGGGCATAGAATTACTTCAAATGATAGGTTTGGCCTCTGCCACTGCTGATTTGAGAAAAGAAAATGAGCACTGTATAGATTATCATGTGAAGGATTTTATGTTCAGAACAGAGGTTTCAATTTGAGTAGTTTATTGGAAAGTCTGGGTGGGCAAAACAGCCACCACCAAGTCTGCCAAAGAGCGTGATGTAATTGAGGCTTAGGGCTGTACTTCCTGTGTGGGCTGCACAGAATACATTAACAGGTGTGCTGCTCGAGGAACCGTTCAATAGCTCCTTGGTCAGCCGGACATATGGGACTAAACTTAAGCTCACCCTTCCTTAAGGGCACTACCTTTGAGCTCACTGACACAGATGACGGATTCCTCAGAGGGCTGCATTGTATGAACTGTCTTTCCAGATTACTCCGACCTTGAGACTCCATTCAGTCTCAACTTTTGGCAGGTTTTAATGAAGAAAACTATTCTCCTTCTGATGGACCTAAAAAAGTTAGGCCAGTGAGTGATCAGACTGACGGATTTCCCAACAGCAGACACCAGGCTTCTCAAATCCCTTTTCTAAACAAGGACACCAAGAAGGGACAGTCTCTTGGCCTTGCTGTTGAGGCTCCCACTAAGCAGAGAATTGGGGATAACAAAGGCACCTATGGTCCACGTGAATACATACTTTACAATTCTTTTGTGGAAAATGCAAAACTGATTAAGACTTTTGAATATTTTTATTCACTTGATATGTTGGTCTAATCAGTCCTGAAAAGCATTTCAGATACTGTAATTATACTTGGTGTGATACAGAAATGGTGTCTTTTGGGGGTGGTGTTGAGACAGGGTCTTTCTGTGTATCTCAGCGTGGCCCTGCACATGTGCTCCTGGATACCCTGTGATTATGGCATGTGCCACCACACCCAGCTCAAAGAACAGTCTTAATGTAATTATGACTTTTGTAAAAAACTAAACAAAGAAACAATACAACACATAAAAGAGACCAACAAGTCTGCCACCTCTGAAAACTGAACTTTGATGATTTGGATGTTCAACAGATTTAACCCAAAATTCATCTCAAAGGCCGTAGGATGGAGCCCATCCCTCCTAGAGTTCTTAGTGATGCAGTTACAAAATGGACTAGATTCTAACTAATATAAAACTGACCCATTCCTCTAATGGCAATAGTGCTGCTCAATTATAACTTATTAAAGACTTATTTTATGCTATCTTATAAATGTCTGAAAGTAGTTATGCTTTTCTGTGCGGAATTTATTTTGAAATAGCTTTCATTATTATAAAATGGTTTTCAGAAGTGGAAGTCTCTCCTAGGATAATAAAGTACTTTCCTCTTTAGTGCCTAGGTTACAATATAAACTACATCACACTACATCACACTATACCACCCTATACCCACAGCACACCACACGATACTATATCACATCACACTACATTACACTACACTACACCACATCACAGCACAGCACACTATACCACATTACTTCACAGCACACCACATCATACCACACCACACCACATACAGCACAGCATAGCACACCACACCATATCACATCACACTACACCACACTACACTATACTACCACCACACCACAGCACACAATAGCACGCCATACCACAGCACACCACACCACGGTTACAATGAGGTTTTTTTTTTGCCCTGTCCGGCCAGAGGTCCAGACCCACAGACCTGCAGTTCCAGACCCCTTAGCCACCAGCCACTGCTTAGGCCTCCAAAATGACTCAGACACTTATATTAACTTCATGCTGTTTGGCCTATGGCTCAGGCACATTGCTAGCTAGCTCCTTCATCTTAACTCAACACATTTCCATTAATCTGTCTGCCACATCACCCATGGCTCACCTGTGTTCCTTACATGCTTCTTCTTGGGTGGCTGGCTCAACCTGTCTGTGCCTCTACTCTCCTACCTATTCTGATTTCTCTTCCTACCTTTTATATGGTGCCTGTCATGGGCCAAAACAGTCCTTTATTTAAAGATTGATATTCACAGCATACAGAAAGACATTCCCACATCAATACCACAGCACACTACACCACACCACAGCACAGCACACCATACTATACCACACCACACCACATCACACCACACCACACCATACCACACTATACCATACTACATCATACTACACCACAGCACAGCACAGCACACTATACCAGACTACACTACATTGAATGTGTGAGTAAATAAATGAGTTTCAGCATTATCTTTGAGGACATTTAACTAAATGTGTGAGGGTACAGGAATGAGGGGTTGAACTGGGAGGAGCCTGGGATCTACGGCCAAAATACACTGTATTGTACACATGTATGCAATTCCCAACGATTCAAAATTATATTAAAGAGTTAGCGTTAAAAACATCAAGATGTAATTTTACTTGGAGTATTTTTGTCCATCTGTAAGGTTTAATAAAAAGTTTGTGGACTGGGGATACATCTCAGTAGTAGAATTCTTGCCTAGGATGTGTGCTAAGCCTGGTTTCAATCTTCAGTCCCATGAAAGAAAAAAAGAAAAGCGAAGATTTAAACAGGCAGTTTTGTCCCTCAGATGGATTCTCGGGTACTTAAACAATACAAGATACATCATCATTAAACCATGCAGTTTATTCCAGGAAAGAAGGCTTGATGCATCCTTCATCTCCAGAGGATCCAGCTCAGGCTATTAATTTTCTGGTCATACGGCTATGTCACTTTTTTTGTTACTGGATGAAGCATTTGTTTTGCCTGTAGGCAAAAAGCTGTAATGTGTTGGTCCGATTTCAAGCCTGCACTACCATGAAATATTTAATAAAGTATAAAGAACAGAAGTAAATCATAGATTAAGGTTCCTTCTAGTGCTTAGAGGTGATTGATGAAAGCCATGGTAGTTAAGAGCCTACTATGACGGACAAGTAAAAAAAAAAAATGAATGGGTGGAGTGAAGGCAGAGTATGAAGGACCCCAGGAAGGCTAACATGAGGTGGGAAGCCCAGGGCTAAGGAAGAGCTGGAAAGTGACAGCCAGGGGAAAAATGAAATCCATGAGAACAAGAGCCTGTGGGCATCACAAACAGGAGAGTGTTCATCAACTGAGTGACCAGTAATTCTCCTGTGGCAGTGCATTGCTGGAACAGAGGACATAGGTAATTATGTCATAATGTGGCCTGTGAAACACACAGCAAATAGAGTGTATTTCCACAGAAGACGCTGCATCAGAGTTGTATCCGAGAGGGTGAATTTGCAGAGAGTTGGAAGGTGACAGAGTTATGGGTTAGAGGAAGTAGGTACTTTCCTGGCAGAGGAACCACAGGAAAAATGGCACCGAGTTACCTGGCTGGCAGGGTGATGGCTGTAGCTATGTTACTGATGATGATCAGCAAGGAGGGGGTAACAGGTTAATGAAATGATGATGGGAAGACAGGGCTCAAGTTCAAGAGAATTCAAAACATCTAAGGATGGAGAATGGGGAATCAGGATGTGGGAGAAGTGTAGCTCAGGTTTCCAATATGGCGGGTTGATATACAAAAAAGAAAATAGATGAGTGGGTTTGGAGGCAGAATACTGGGTTCAGATTCTGATATTTGCATTTGAGGAACCAATGGAGCATTCATGAAGGGGCGAGCAATGAGTGAGCAGTGAGTGAACGCGGACTGCAGAGTCAGAAGCCTGGGAAGAAGTACATATTGAACGCAAGAAGCATGATTGTTTGTGAACAATCTATGTGGGTTAGTTTTTGTTTTTTCCTCCAGCTTGACACAAACTAGAGGTGGTGCCTTGGAGGGAAACTCAGCTGAAAGATCACTTCCATCAGATTGGCCCATGGGCATGTCTGTGGAGGCATTTTCCTGACAAATGACTGGTATAGCAGAACCCAGCCAAGTGTGGTCTGTTCCACCCTTGGGCAAGTGGTCCTGTGCTGTGTAAGAACCTAAGCTGAGAGAGCAACGGCCAGCAAGCCTGTAAGCAGCATCCCTGTTTCTGTGTGCTTTCCTCTTCATTTCCTACCTCTAGGTTCTCGCTTTGAGCTCTTGCCTCGCTTCCCTGGTCATGTACTGTAGACCGTCATCTGACACACCCTTCCTCCCCACTTGCTTTTGGTCATTATGTTTATCATGGTAATAGAAAAGAAATCAGAACAGGCTCATTTTAGAAGGCCTTGGTAGCATACATTGTATACACGGTTGGCAGATGAAGAGGTGCCCACAAAGTCACAGAAGGAAGGAAGCATAAAACAGCATGAAAGTCAAGAAAGAGAGATATTCAAGGAGATGATTGGCATGGAGTAACACTGTACAAAGCTCAAGAAAATTTTCTGTTCCTCCCTCTTTCCCTCTTTCACTCTCAGCAATATATGTATTTAGTATTGATGACATACACTTTAGTATATGACACTTTAGTTAGCATCGATGACACATACTCTAGTATATGATGCTTTAGTTAGCATTGATGACACATACTTTAGTATATGACACTTTAGTTAGCATCGATGACATATACTTTAGTATATGACGCTTTAGTTAGCATCGATGACATATACTTTAGTATATGACGCTTTAGTTAGCATCGATGACATATACTTTAGTTAGCATCGATGACATACACTTTAGTATATGACGCTTTAGTTAGCATCGATGACATACACTTTAGTATATGACGCTTTAGTTAGCATCGATGACATATACTTTAGTATATGACGCTTTAGTTAGCATCGATGACATATACTTTAGTTAGCATCGATGACATACACTTTAGTATATGACGCTTTAGTTAGCATCGATGACATACACTTTAGTATATGACGCTTTAGTTAACATCGATGACACATACTTCTAAAGTCACTGTGCTGGGAAGGGTTGTGTGTTTTCTAACACTGTAGCTTCCGGTTACTAGAGAATCCACATCAGAAACAGTAAAATATTTAGAACTCTTACCACATAGACCAGGAACTGCCAGCCAACAAAGTAATACTGTATTGTTCTTGCTGAGATAGCCTGGGTCATATTTGGGGCAAAAGTCACCAATAAATATGTTCCTGCGAATGCCAGTGTCATACCTGTGAGTGAAAAACAAAAGACAGACCAAATTGAAAAAAAAATAAAGATGAAAGTTTTTCTTTTTCCTTCTTTCCAGTTGGGACAGGGTCTTGCTGCGTAGTCTGAGTTTGTTTGGAAGTCCTTCTGTAATACTGGCTGGCCTTGAACTCACAACTCCTCCCGTCTCAAATAATGGGATTACAGGTATGTATCACCAACATGGCAACATTAAAGCTTTTCTTGACATAAGCATTACCTAGAGGGGAGTGTTATTTGTTAAAATTCAGGCAGTCCCTGACTCCCCAACTCAACTGGTCCCATTAAAATAAAAGTCCCTAAAGAGTACCACATCTTTATTTTTAAAATTAATTTTTTAATTTATAATTTCCCCCCACACCCACCACTGTTCCCCCCCTCCCCTTCTCCTCGGCCTCCCTCAACCCCATCCCACCATCCATTCCTCGGGGAGAGCAAGGAATCCCAAGGTGGACCAGTTCCGTCATATCCAGCTGAAGTAGGTCTGAGTCCCTCACCCAGTATCAAGGCTGAGTCAGGTGCTCCTCTGTGGGGAATGGGCTCCCAGATGTCAGTTCATGTACCAGGAATAAACTGATCTGACCGAAAGAGGCTCCACAAACTCCCAGGCCATCCGACTGTCACCTACATTCAGAGCGTTTAGTTCCTTTCCCTGAAGGATCCTCAGCGATTATTTCAGAGTCTGAGCTCCCAATAGCTCGGGTCAGCCACCTCTGTGCGTCTCCTCCTCATGATCCTGATCCCTTTGCTCATACACTCTCTCCTCCCTCCTTCAGCTGGACTGGGAGCTTGACCCAGAGTTTAGCTACAGATCTCTGCTTCTGCCTCCATCAGTTGCTGGATGAAGGCTCTATAATGGCAATTAGGGTGGTCATTCATTTGCTAACAGGAAAGGCCAGTTTAGGCATCCTCTCCACTAATGCTTGGAGTCCTAGCCAGGGTCATCTTGTGAGTTCTAGGGGTGTTTCCCTAGAATCAGGTTTCTCTCTAACCCCACAACGGCTCCCTCTATCAAGGTATCTATTTCTTTGTTCTCCCTCTCTGTTGCCCCCCCAAACCATCCCCTTCTCTCATGATCTCTTCCCACCTCCCCTTGCTCCCTCTCCTGTATGATCTCAGTTTGCTCAGATCTTCTCTCTTTCCCCTTCCCACATCTTCAAAGGAGAATAAAAATACAGGGACATAAAGCTAGACTTTGCCATTGCAGGTGAATTCTATCTTCCTCAGTGAGTTTCCCCAAACACAGAGAAGATCAAAACATGCACAACTGGAGAGGTAAGGACACACTCATCTGTTCCCAAGCCATGAAGTACAGTGTAGACAGGGCACTCTGCCTCATCAACCAGCTCTCACTCTCTCATTCCTGAAGCCTGAGAGCTTGGGTCATCTAGACTTTGAAACTTGGCCATGGGCACTTGAATAACTGTCCCTGATGGCGGTGAGAAGGACCCCACTGTGGAATTCTAATTATCCACTAGGATCTAGAATCTCAGGGTTAGCATAGCAAAGACAGATCACATCATGACCCAGCTGCTCTCTGCTCATCATTTTAGCACTACTTAAAACCACGGAGAGAAGAGATGTACACGGGAGGGGCAATCACAAGAAGGGTGTAAGTGGTGTCACGCCCTTCTGACAAGTACTCAACACTGACTGTTCATATAAAGTTAGCAGCCTGAGAAAACTCACCTAATTAGCCCCTTTAAGACACTATTCTTGAAAACATACCTCTTTCCCCACTGAGCCCATCTCTGTTGTGGATATAACTTACAAACAGCCTTGAATTCAACTGGAAGAGTCTGCTGTATCTATATAATCCGTCAGTTTGAGGAACTGATTTCTTATCTCTTTTAACCAATGGTCTAGGTTTTGAGAACAAACAGTGTTTAATGTTACATAAGTTTGACAACAGCCTACTCAGGGCCTTGTGAGGCTACAAGTTTCCTCTCATTTATCCCATAATATAACTGTGAAGACAAGACGACACGCATAGTTTTTAGAGCTATTTCTAATAAGGCCTTTTAAAATGAAAAACAATATACATTATTAAACACCACAGTAAAAGCAAGATAATAAAAACACATACATGAACTTGGGGAGATTATTGGTCAGTTATGTTCTTTCTTAGAAAACAAAGGTTTATTTCAAACCAGGTTCCTAGAAGGAAGGGGCTTTTAAAACACAAATTTTCTGAACCTGATATGATAAAGTTGCATACATCCACTGAGCACATTTTAAAATGTCTCAGGGCTTCCAACAGTTCCTTTTTGGTGTCAAATTCGTACTGACTTTAAGTTCCTTTGCCAAAGTTCTCTCTTCACCTCACATGACCCAGTACCCATTAAACTTTCTGTGTTGTGAGGTGATCTGAAGTTGGTGCACATGCCTGTGGAACAGAATTCCAGAGGGTTATGTAGGATCAATCAGCCAAAAGGCAAGCGTCCCATTCACTGATGGCCCACCAGGTGACCTGCCCATCAGCCACCCCTTACTAGGCTTCCTCTTTAGAGAAGTGTGTGTGTGCGTGTGAGTGTGTGTGTGTGTGTGGGTGTGTGTGTGGGTGTGTGCTCGTGCATGTGCTTGTGTGAGTATATGTGTATGTGAGCGTGTATGTGCATGTGTGTCTGTGTGTGTACGTGTGTGTCTATGTGTGCATGTTTGTGTGTTGTTGTCTTCATATAAGCACATTATAGACATTTGCACTGACTTTTCTCTCACAGAACACTGGAGAAGATGTAAGGCTAAGTCTTCTGTCATCTGAAGGTAGTTTTCCTTGTATGACTTCATTTTCAACACTGTTTCACATCTGCTTCTACCTTTCTCTATCAAGGCATTTCCCCCTCTTTGTTACATTTCAAAACAAAATACAATTAGGAGGCTGAGGATTTTACAAATCCTTCCAAATCTCTTTTCATATATATTACTTCACTTGAGATCATCAGTTGATTCATTCCTTCTTCTTAGTAACTTTAAATTGGATTCCTCGGGATGGATCTGTCCTCCAGTGGGTGTTTATCCTATGCTTCCTGCATTTCTATTGTTGCTGCTTTTGAGACAGGGTCTTGTGGTGACCTGTTACATATTTAATGAAACCAGTCTGGAATAGCAGAGAACAGATCCACCCACAGTCAATCCAGGAGGATCAGAGAGTGGTAACTCATGCCTTTAATCCCAGCATGGAGGTGGGTGGGGTGGATGGGGTGGGGAGGGGAACAGACTGGGAGTGGTGACCTAGGCCCTTAATCCCAGCAAATCTGCGTTAGAGGTCATCTTAGGTTACAGAGGGAGTTCCAGGCTCCCAGGCAGGCAGTGGTGGTGCCAGGCCTTTAATCTTAACCTGGATGTGAAACAACTGGTTGAAGAAAGTATTTAAGGCAGGCATAGGAAGACAGAGCAGGCAGTAGAAGCCAGGAGGAGAGAGGCTGAGGAAGCTGGAAGACAGCTGGGTGAGATGTGACTGTGGGGTTTCCTCTCTTTGGTATTTCGGTCTTTCCCCAGTATTTGGCTCTGAGTTTCCTTTAATATAACCAGAATTCGTGCTACAGAGTCTTGCTAGGGACCCTGAATTCATGATGCCTTCGCCACTTCAGTGCTGAGATGATCTCTATGTCCTTTAGGTGTTGTTCATATTTTCATAAGAATTTAAAGTGTTGATGTTGCTTGTACTTTCTTAAAATGTGTTTGTAACACCCCTTTCCACCATGGTCTGAGCTGCCAGTTCCTGCTACATTTTATGTCATGTTGCACCATCTCTTTCTTTTGAAAGATGAGGATCTCTGATTTAGGAAACTTGCTGTTCACTCTGTGCCTTATTAGGAGTCATGAAATGGAGCCCAAGGCATCAGGCTACATGAAACTCTCTTAGCTGCATCCCCAGTCAAGGTGGGGATCTTGCAAATCTAACTCTGAAATGCCCTTTGGAAACTCAAACTTAACTTTTACTTCCTTGACATAAGAGCTCAGGCAAATTCTTCATCCAGTTGGAACTGTCTCATCTCCACACATGAATCCATCAAAATTTTAGACCTGGAAAGTGTGGCTTGAAGAGGCCAGTCAAGGCAGCCAAATATGCTAAAAACTCAGATAACCGGGGACAGATGCATTTCAGGATATTGACTGCCTACCAAGAGTCATCTGAGTTCACCCTAAAAGTTCATTTAAATTTGTATTTATGTTAGGATATCCCAGAGACAATGGGGCTATCGATAAGGAGCCTCTAATCCAACTTGACAGTAGACGGGAAAGGGTTGGCTGGACTCTTGGCTGCTTAGGAAAGACCTTTCCCACTGATTTCGAAACAAAACAGGAAAAAAAAACCCCAAAAACAACCTGGTAAACAGAGCAGAGCAGCTACAGCCCCGGGTGGTGGACAAGCACCACGATCTGGGTACCAGAGGTGACAAAAACCACTGGACAGCAGTACCTCAATTCGGGGATGTGGTCCATCCTCCTTCCTCACACACTAGCCGATAGTAATTCTATTTTCTCATTAAATGAAAGTCTTTTGACAGGCAGATCACTTTCCTGATCCTGGTCATTTAAAACAAAGTTTTATGGCCGTCCCCCGACCTGTAGAGAACCTGCTGACTGACTGGCTTACATGGAGCATTTATAACAATGTGGTCTGGGAAGGAAGACTCTCTCCAAAGACTTAAAAAGCAACCCCGCCCCCAACACCAAACCCAGCCTTTGAGGAGAGACGGTAAGTTTGGGCTCTCAAGTCCCTGTCTGCTTTGTAAGAGGGTCTCTCTCTCTCTGCATTTTCTCATCTCTAATAAAAGTCTTTCTACATTGGCCAAAAATTTCCAGTTCTCTTATAAACTCATAAGGGTTGTTTCCCAGATAGCTTGATATACAAATAATCTCTTCCTATAAACATGCACAATGGATAAAGCTTGTACACAAGCTAATCTATGATCTTTATAGTAAGGAGACCAACTGTCCTGGAAGGGAGGAAGGAACTCTTTATAAACCCCAAACCAATTATTTTATAGACAAGAATGGCTGACATAAAAGTAATACCGTGATCAATATTAAAATGTGGTAATACTAAAAACATTATAGTTTGATATAAAGGGCCAGGAAGTTGGTTCACTGGGTATTGTGCTTGCTGCCCAAGTATGAGAGTTAAGTTTACATTCCCAACACCACAGAAAAGCCTGAATTTGGCTGTGTACGTACCAATAACCCCTGTTCTAGTGTGTGTGTTGGTGGGGGGGCACGAGGATTATTGGGGCTCTCTGGCAGCCAGACGAGCTCTAGCTTCCATGAAAAATACTTTCTCAAGGGAATTGGAGTGACAGGGCAGGCATGGTACCCGATGTCCTCTTCTGGCCTCTGCTCTTGCATTTACACACATGTGAAGAGATCACACATGTACACCACACCACATCACACACACATGCAGAATATACACAATTCTAAATACTTTCTACGTGATTAACTTAATATTTATAACAAATCTGTGAGAAATGATGAGTTCTCCTCTCTGGGGAATACATTCAAAGCCTCCCTGTGCCTAAAACCCGATAGAGTACAAATTTATGTTTGTATTATCTATGTACCTGTGATAAAGCTTAGTTTACAAATATGTACAATACATGATGAAAATAACCACAAAACAGAGCAATGAAAGCAATATACTTCAACAAGTTATTTAAAACTTACAGATTTCTTATTTCTACAATTTTCCATCTAACATTTTTGGACTGTAGTTAACCATGGATCATGAAATCCACACCGCAAGCAAATATATGTATAAGAGCAAACTGTTTGCTATTATATAATCACATTAATACAACATATATTATAAATAAATCCTATAGTATATAATGTGCACACTATAAAATGTATAATTTTATTAACACCTACATTTGACAGATGAAAATGGATCACGAAGGAAATAACTATTTTGCCTGGTATTTTCTAGCTGCTCAGTGGAACCCAGGCAATCTATTTTCTTGACTATTACAGTCAAATGCCGAGTGACTACATTAGGTCGGGCTGCTGAGTGGAACGCACTCACATGCCAGTCCACCTGAGTGGAGCTCTCACACCCACCTGGGGACTAGACAGAAGGCTCCTACAGAGGGCCCTGAGGGGCCTGGACTAGTTTCAGGTTATTTTGACTCTAAATTTCCCTTAGGAGAGCATTCCAAGTGGGTGTTCTCCAGAATGAGTTTAAGGAGACTTAGGCCCCACCAACAAATCCTTCTAAGACATCAAGTCTACCTGGGAAGAGGTGGGTGAAAGAAACTTGAGCAGTATTTTTTCTGGAAGACCTCTCAGGTGCACCAATACGCTGATGTTTTCTGACTTACCTCATAGACAATAAAGTTATCTTAGTCTTTAAACATATTTGACCATTTAGACTGCTCTGAAGTGGTGCTTTGACATTTACTGGGCTTGCTGTGAACTCCGACTTTGTCTCAGGATGCTACTGGTCTGCTACTAGTCTCCTGGAATCACATGGAAAGGAACAGAGGGACTGGAGCCTGGAATCCAGGTATTCCGGTCCTCTGGCTCCTCATTGTGCCAAGACAGATGTATTCAGTTTTTCAGCAGATGGCCCTCTACTGGAGACTCTCCATTAAAATTCTAAACATTTGTTTTCTAAATTTTTTGACTTCTGGGAGCCTTCAGTTTTGACTTCTGGGAGCCTTCAGTTTTAAAATCTTCAGATAACTTGACTCCAAACAATTCTTTTAGAGACTGCATTATCTCTTGTTGATGAGAATCCATTTATTACTTTCTTGGAATTCTAGAAGTCACACAATGAATTGGATTCATTAATACTCAGGAAGCAGTCTAGTCCAGATTCCTTAGGTTCATGGTAGATACCCTCAAAGAAATCTTAGACTGGGAAGCCTTAAGTGGTTCTGGACCCACTATGAGAAAGGCTCTATATGTTGAGGCTGCTCAGAAATCAAAATGGACACACTGTTCTCTCAACTAGAATGCGCTTCACTTGGCTGGGTCCTACTCTAGACAATGAACCCAAGCATACTGATCTTGGATGGGGGGGGGGAGATGAGAAAAAAGAAAGTAAATAGCCTTTGTCTCACTATTAATTTGGGGAAACTGTAGGTGACTTGAAATATCAAATTACTGGTCTCTGGGGAATGTGAGGAGTTTACTGTGATTTGTGTTTTGATGACATTATTATCTGGCCTAAATCATCGTGGTCCTAGGCTATTAGCCTCGGTGCTTACATGACTGATGGAGAAAAGGAAACACCATAGCTTTTGGCTGGAAGGGGAAGAGAGAAGTCTGGGCTTTTTAAAAGGAAAAATAATCATTAAAATAATTTTAAATTATTAATCCACTAAGAATCAGAGCAGAGGCCAGAGCCTGTCAGAATCTTTTCAGACAAGGCTTTTGTGAGGTCATTTTTTTGAGGCTAGTGGTGAAAAGCTTCATGGCCAGAGAGCAACATTTGGCAATAAATTAGTTCAGCTTGTTTCCACATGGCCTCAAATCTCCATTTGTTCCATCAGGAAAAACAAACTTGGGTTTGTTTGAAGCAGGGGAGAATAAATGATATTCCTCTTCACATTCTGACAATTTAATTTTTAGCATGCACATATGTTAATCTTTAAGAAAACACCACTAGCTACTCTTTCCCCTCTTTGGCTTTAATTCCTCTAAAGAAAAAAACAAAACAAAACAAAATCCCCCAAATAAAAAACCTGCATTCTTAGCTTTTAACAGAAAGAACCACGTTTTCAAAAGAAAAGCACCATGCAGTTAACCCCACACTGACTGTGCGTTATATCACAGATCATATAAGCTCTGGCATTGTTTGCCGAAGGAAAGGGGTGTGGAAGGGATGTAACAATACATTAAAGGCAAGAACTGATCTCTGTCTTCAGTGATGTCCCCCTCCAAAGAGTATTCAGTTACAAAGGCAACAAAACCAAACCTAGACTACAAGCTAGAGTCTGGGTAACTTTGTTTCTTCTTGAGTATGTGGTAGTGGTTGTAGTACTTATAAAGGCAATGGCTAACGTTTTGAGTACTTGTTATGTGACAGGTGCTGTCCTAAGAATTTTAATAATGCATTCATTTACATCTGTGGAGCAGGTAACAGAATCAGAGGTCCCCAGTTCAATTCCCAGCAACCACATGGTGGCTCACAACCACCTGTAATGAGATCTGGCGCCCTCTCCTGGCCTGCAAGTATACATGCAGACAGAACACTGTATACATGATAAATAAATAAATCTAAAAAAATAGTTTATACAAAATACTTTAATAAAAACTTTTAAAAAAAGAGTTTATTTAAATAGCCTCATGTCACATGGCTTTAGAGACATTTCCTAGACCAAAGCTGCTACTTAGTCAGGTTGCCAAGTTTAGAATGCTGCTGTCAATTGCCAATTATATGACACTGGGAAAGTTAGTTAACTTCTCTGAGAACCAGATTTTTCTTCCAGAAATTGGTGTTTCTGTATATAAGCAATATATTCCATGAAAAACACAGCATAGTACCTGGAAAGGGAGGGTTTAAGAGACGCTGTTGTTCACACACATCAAAGGATCCTAAGTGTTACTGTGAAGCTGTAAGGATCCCAGCATTAATGTGAGGCTTTGCTTTATTTCCTTATTTTTTCCTGATAAGTGGTGATGGAGGTGTGTTACATTTTTAGTGTTACCCTATGGAAAGCTCTTGGGAATGATGGTGTTCATACTAATTATATCAATTATAGTGAGAGATTATTTGCATTTCTCAGAATAATACACTGTCCACACAAACACTGTCCATAGCAAAGTTGAGTCCATGGGACGAAGATTAATTTTTTACTGTTAGTAAATCTTACATGTTAATATACAATTAAATAATCTGAATAGATTGGTATTTCTATTTTACCATTTCCTATAGTCAGGAATTTCTTTTACTTTTTCCATAATTCTTTAGGTAAAAGCTGTAGTACAGGCATAAAGAGAAATTTTACTTTTCTATTCTTTAAATTTTTTTTATTTATTTTATGTTTGTAAATGTATTGGTTGCATGTGTATCTGTTTACTACATGCCTGCCCACTGTTCTTATCAAAAGGACACCAGATTCCCTGCAACTGGAGCTCTGGGTGGTTGTGAAGCTGTCATGTGGTGCCGGGACTAGACCCAGGATTGTCCACAAAGCAACAAGTGCTCTTAACGGCGGAGCCATCTCTCCAACTTCTCAAAGCATCTCTCCTATGCTTTTCTCATACTTCTTGTGTTGGTTAGTTAGTTCCCGAATGCCTCCCCCCCCATATCCCCATTCATTTATTGTTACATTTGTTTAGCTCTGTGAAGCTGAGTTACTTTGCCTGCCTAAAACACCTGATTGGTCTAATAAAGAGCTGAACAGCCAATAGCAAGGCAGGAGAAAGAATAGGTGGAGCTGCCAGGCAGAGAGGACAGGAGGAGAAATCTGGAGAAGAAGATCAAAGGAGACAAGGAGGAGTGCGGAATAAAGGAACCAGCTGCCATAGAGTAAGAAGGAAAGAAAAGACACACAGAAGTAGAAGGAGGTAAAAGCCCAAAAGCAAAAGGCAGACAGGATCATTTAAATTAAGAAAAGCTGGCAAGAAACAAGCCAAGCTAGGGCCTGGCATTTATAAGTAAGAATAAGTTTTCATGTATATTTACTGGGAGCTGGCTGGTGGGCCCCCAAAGAGGAAAGATAAAAACAGCCAATAACAATTTATCTATTTTTATCATGGAAGGTAAATTATTTATAGTTAGAGAAGCTGATGCTTAGTTTTACTGTCAACGAGGCACAATGTTAGAATCACCCCCAAATAGAGTCTCTACGAGGGACTGTCTAGATGAGGGTGGCCTGGCACAAGTCTGTGGAGGGCTGTATGTCTTACCTATACGTACTGGGAAGACTCACTGCTCTTTGGGTTTAGGCCTTGAATTGTATGAGGGTGGAAATTGAGAGCAGGCGGTACCCAGGCACGTGTTCATTACTGTGGGCTCTCTGCATGGTGGACTGTGGCCTGGGATCCTGAGGCAAGGACGGTGCCTCTCCCTTAAAGTTACCTTGTTGGGACATCTATCCTAGACCCAGCAACAGAAAGAAAACTGGGACAAGAAGATAAGAATTAAGTCATAATTATCCCTTTATTTCTGTTAGTCAAGATAATTTTACCAGTAATAGTCCAGACGGGAAATCCATGTAGCCTTATTAAACTGGGTTGACTTTAGTCAGTAGCCACCATTTAACTACAAAAGATGGCGGGTATGAGATGAAAGGATTTGAAGTTCCTTTGTGATATTTTATAAATACAAAAAAATAATATGAAACCTAGTGTTAGCTTTTAAAACCCAGGCATTGGTTGTTCTTACTTCTGATTTCATGTGACTTTCCCAAATGATCCCATAAACCACAACATATAAAAAAGGATGCATAAAAATAATATGTTGGAAAAGATACAACATATAAAAATCTGATGTTGACTAAAAACTCGTCCAGCAGAATTGAACAAAGAGGAAGGGACAGAGAAGTCACTTTCAAGACATTCTGCTCAAAGGAATCAGGATCGGGAGCCGGAGTGAAACACTGAACAGTGCTGGCTCACATCCGGAGCTCATGTGAAAAATAAAACACCCCCCCTGGAAGAGGGTAGGCACTGTTTTGTTTAAAGTGCCCAAAGTATCTGTATTCATTCCATAAGTAAGCAGAAATAAGGCAAGCTTTTGTCAAGGAAAAAGATGTGGAACATCTCTAATTCTCATGAATGAGCTTCCCACAAAGTTAAAAAGATACAATGCACACACGAAAGCCATGTTATATAATAGACATCTTTATTATAACCAGTAAGGTCACTGTTAATTTCCATTAATAACAATATTCCAAAAGAAAGAAACTTACTCTATTCTTACTTTTAAGATGTTCATTTGGCATGGTGTATGCCTGTGGTGTCTCCCTTTCTCATTCCTTGTTATTGAAAGCATATATGTATAAGTCTACACACACACATCCCTAACTCTGGCCGGCTCAGTCTGCCTGTCACTCATATGCTTTCAGGGCTGATTATGTAGCATCGGGATGACTAGTGGGGGAAGTTCAGGTAGGTGGAGATCTTGTTCCCTGTCTACTTTGGCGTGTCTGTTGTTCTCGGTCAGCTTGAGCTGGGGTGGTCGTGTTGGTGAGACCTTATGTGTGTAGCTT
The DNA here is from genome assembly GCA_033318265.1 of Phyllotis vaccarum. Taxonomy (NCBI): domain Eukaryota; kingdom Metazoa; phylum Chordata; class Mammalia; order Rodentia; family Cricetidae; genus Phyllotis; species Phyllotis vaccarum. The sequence continues at coordinate 1,816,532 of JARWLC010000001.1, forward strand.
CTGACGTCCCAAGGAGACACAGCCAACTCCCTGATCCTCCGGCTCTTACAGTCTCCTTGTCTGCAGTGTTCCCTGACCTTGGCTATGGACTCCTTTCCTTTTCAAGGCTGGGTCTCACTGAACCTGGAGGTTTCCATCCAGCTAGACAGGCTGTCCAGGAAGCCCCCAAACACTGAAGTTTCAGACACATGTCACCATGCCAGACTTTTCTGTGAGCGCTGGAGCCTGTTCAGATTCTAATGCTTGAAAAGAAAACTCTTTATCCACTAAACCATCTTCCCAGCCCCTTGAAACAACATTTTGGAGAGAAAATTTCTATGTTACTTTTGGAAGGTGCTAAATAAAAAAGGTACTCATTTGGTGGAACCAATACTCGGTGACTTTTACTTTTAGGCAGTATAAATATAATAATATAGCAAATATTAACTTTCAGGTAGAATAGTCTAATATGTAAAATAGATGTTTTCCCTGAATCTTATTATGGGCATAAAAGTATCACAACAAAGTAACAACAATATTGCAAAGTAACAATTTGCTACAGCCAATAACTAGCAGCTTAATGAAAGGAAAACTTTCCCCGAGGAAAGGCAGTGCCTCCCCATACAGAATGCTCACCCCTAAATGAGATGAGATGGGCAGCCATTTCATTAAATTTTCTGTTTTATAAGTATGTAATTTTATAGGTACTATTAATTTGTTGATCAAGAGGTAAGATAATTAGGTGAATTAATGGTTACTCACCTAGTAAATCCGAGGCTCTCAAATTTTCTTTTAGAAATATAACCGACATTATGGCACTACCTACAAAGAAAATGGCCATTAGTCGTAGTTCCAATATATAAAACACATGTATTATTCAACGCAATAGGAAAAGTGAAGCACTTCATATCTGAGTAGAGACACTCGCCAGTCGCGGCTGTAAAAATGATCGTCTTCCACAAAGGAAGAAGACACACAGGAACTGAGCGTGGTCAATGATAGCGCCTGGTTATAGTGAGGGCTTCCTTCCTAAGTTTACTGAGTGACATCATGAGAAAGAAGGGGAAAGGAAGGCAGGAGAGGAGAATGAGACAGGAACAGCTGGAGTAAGAAGTAGAGAAAGCAGGAAATGATTAAAATTCGTGTATTTAAAAGCATACATACTAAAGCCACCGACTCCAGTGTCCCTCCAAGGCCTCCTTGTCCAGGGTCCCTCCCAGCAGGCTGCATTGCACTCTGCCCTCGCTTGTGCCTCTGCTTAATTGCACAACCTGTCAGGACATCTCACTTTTCCATAACACCAGAGAATCCTTCTAAAGTGCAAAGCCCACAGAAATCCTCAGCTTTAAATCTCTAATGGCTTTTTGTTATTTATAGAACAAAGGTCTGAGCTGCCGGCCTTGGCCTCCACGACAGCTTCGATTCCTCCCGCACTTCCCTCACATTTGCCCTCAATTTCTCCTCCACTTTGTGCTTGTCCTTTCTAAGATATATAGTAGTCATGCCCAGATCCGCCATGTGCTTTATGCTCATGATTTCTACAACTTTCCATTCCATGATCAACTCTAGATCCAGACTGAGTGGACACTACTCTTATTTTGAGTCTGTATGTAGTTGGGTTTTTTTTTCCTTGTCTTCATCCTTCTATCCTGTGTTGTGACCTACTCTTCTGAGGATGACTCATACTTCTGGACTCTCACAGCTGAGCCAAGGCGAGCTGCTATGACCTCCCGGGAAGGAGGAAGTTGGACATCTGAGTCACTTTTATAGACTCACTCCTTGATGAATACAGGCACTGGAGAATTCTAATTGCAATCATAAAAAAGATACACAGTGTAATCTGGATTTAACATTTTTATTTAAAATTTAGCTGAGTTTTTAAAAGTAAAAACAGAGGATAGAACGTTTTCATAAAACAAACAAACAAACAAACAAAAAAACCCCACTATAATCCTGTGGCTCTACCATAGCCAGAATTTGTGTTAATATCCATGAATCCTGTGCCATAAAAGTCCCGGTGGATACCCATGATCTGGGGCCATACTGGTGCCCTAGAGCCACCCTGCAGCCAGGGCGCAGCTGATCTGAGTGGCCTGCACTGCCATCTGGGGCCATGGTGACATCTAGGCCCCAGACTGCTGCTAAGGGCCATGTCTAGGTCTGTGGGCCTACTGTAGCCAGAGTCTGTGTTGATGTCCATGGCAAGTGTGCCATCAAAGGCCACAAGGATGCCTGGGTTCTAGGCTACCACCTGTGGCCATGGGGTCTTAGGAATGAACTGCTGCCATGGCCATGTTGATCTGAGAGGAATGTGCCATGATGTTATTCAGGCCTGAGCTGCAACTAAGGGCCATGTCTGGGTCCATGAGCCTCCCTCAGCTAGGGTCTCTGCTGATATCTGTGGCTCCTGTTACTACCAAAGGCTAATCAGATACCCAGGGTCTGGGCTAATATCTGAGGCCATGTTGGAGTCCAGGGTCCAGACATCATTGCTGGGTCCCATGGTGATCTGAGAGGTCTTTGCTGTCATCCAGGTCCATAGTGACATCCAGGCCCAAACTGCTGCTGCTGGCCATGTTTGGGTCTGTGGTTCCGCTGCAGCTGGGGTCTCTAATGATGTCCGTGGCCCATGTTACCCATGGGCCAATGTGAACCGTGTGTTAAAACATGTTAAAATACAAGGGCCATGCTGAGCTGGCTCTGGACCTCTCCTGACTATCTCTGCTATCACTAGGCCCACATCCAGGCCTTTGAGTTGGACCACCCCAACATCTATCCCATCTGTGACCTTGCTGGAGCATGTGAAGTGACTGGTCCTGTGGAACCAGAGCCACTGGATCTCCACAACAGTGGGATATCCAGGAGAAGTTTCTGTGAGGGTCCAGGATTGGCAGTGTACTGGCCAGAGGCCTTGAACCAGACCAACAACGCATTACACAACCAACATTTGCAAGTGAAGTTGTTTGGACAAAGTGGTCTGTCTCCTGCGTGACACACGGCAGCTCCCAGTGCCACCAAGATGAATGAAAAGGTGATGGAGAGGCAGGAAAGATGGAGGAGGAGAATGTTTTTGTTTCTTTTTGGGGTAAGGAGCGACTACGGAGGGGCTGGGGGATAGGTGGGGTTGGGGTGGATGATGTGAAATACCCCAAAAAATCAATAAAAAAATGTCTGGAGAAAACTGCAGTTGGTATGTTGATGTTTCTACCCTCTCAGTTGAGAACAAACTGTAAAACACGGTTTTCTCAGTCACTGGAGAGAGAAGCAGCCATTTACCATGTCATTAAAAATCGTTCATAGAGATAATTTCAGTGTCTGTATAATCATCTATTATGTGGATGTCACAGTCACATTTTGAATATGAGTATGCCTGGTATTCTGGTGACATGTTTAAAACAAAATAACAAGGTTTTCACTTTAAATAAGTTGAGATGTGAAAATGCTGCCTGATGTTTACTTCAGTTGATCTTGGCTTTTGCATAATCTTTCCATCTTTCAAATGGAGTTTACCAAGTACATATTTAATTTAAAAACTGTACCTTTTCATTGGCTTCTTATAAAATGGGCCAACAATGTTTCTATCTGGAAAGAGCTCCATTAACAATAAAAAGCAAGTACCATGTGGCTACACTACAATAGACCAGTGCATCCTATTCAGGAATCCTAGAGATGGCGATTTCACCACCAAGGGCTGCAGTAGGCTGGGAACCTCTGCTTCCACAAAATAAGAACAATACAGAATAGTAGGGTAGCTACTTGGCCTAACCGTGCTTGCTGTGAAACCCAGGTTAGAGGAGGTTGTGCCTCTGATCTGGAAACACTGGTGCTCCAGCTGAGCTGCTGTAGACACTGGCCTTTGCCCCCTGCCCATGGCTCTTTCGTGCACACTGCCTCCCCTGAGGTCAGAATGGACATTTTTCCTTCTTTTGTTGCTAAGTCACAGCTTCATAAATAATCTAACTTTCATACGGAAGTGCAGAGAAATGTCATGTGGGAAATAATGTTGTTGCTTCCAGCCAAAAGGAGATGACTGTAATAAAAACCTAAATATATGACATGCATTGAGCTGTATCAACTGCCACAAAACAGCCATGTTTTATGAAACAAATTGCTTTTTTTCCTCTCCAAAAGAATTTAGAATTCTAATGTATGTCTATACTTATCTGTTTACCCATTGATATATTTTTCTGTTTTAAGGGAACATAAAATTTTTCTACCAAGGTTTTTCTTCTTCTTCTTAATTTGGTGTGTGTGTGTGGGTGTGTGTGTGGTATGTTACTCTTGCCTGTGCACATAGAGGGGCTGATGTTGGGTGCTTTCCTGTCATTCTCCACCATATTCCTAAAAAAAAATATTCATTTTATTTTAAACTGCATGTATGTGTTTGTGATCTTACGTAGGTATGTGCACACAATGCCTTAGGATACTGGTGTCAGGTCACCTGAAGCTGGAGTCACAGGTGGTTGTGACTCCTTCAGGTGGTGGGAAACCAGCTCAGAGTCTCTGCAACATTAATATATGCTCAGAACTGCTGAGCTGTGTCTCAAGCCTTCTGCCATAGTTTTTGGGACAGAATCTCTAACTGAACCTAGAATTCATTGTTTCAACTAGACTATCTGTCAGTGAGCCCCTGAGATCTGTCGCCCTGCCTCACCCCTAGTGCAAGGGTTACAAATATGCATTGCTATACCTATTACATTGCTTTCAGTGGGTATTATGGACCTGAACCATCTCCCCAGCTCCGCTACCAAGTTTTTTTTTGTTTTTGTTTTTGGTTTTTTTTTTTTTTTTTTTTTTTTTTTTTTTTTTTTTTTTTTTTTTTTTTGATAGGATATGATACTTATTTAGTAAAGTAATAAAAATAACACATTACTATGCTAAATGTAACTCATTTATATACAGACTATGGGCGAAATAGCATCTGATCACGAGCTAGTGGCATGACTTCCTAGAGGAGCAGTGAATTTTTTAAATGAGCAGAAATAGACCAAAGTACTCCGATACATCTCTGGAAGCACAGACCTACCCAGCTCAAACCATTGCCTAATACACCAGAGCAGGGCTGATCATTGTATTTTTATTCCCATAGTAAAATTTAACATTCAAAATTTGAAAGGGCATTTAAATATCAGTAATTTAAAAAAGCATCAACACAGCACATTTGCAGGTCTCCTCCAGGTATAATTGAACCACAGCCTGAGGCTTTACTTCAGCATGCATATTCTGGGGTGGAGGCATGCCAGGGTAGATGCTCATGACTACTGTGCTCCCTGACTGTCCAAGACACAGAGAATGCTCACACAGGTACCTTTATAGAAAAAACTGGGGGGGGGGGGTCTCAAGGAATCCCAGGAGGAGAACATGTGCTTTCTAGGCATCAGTAGTGCAGAGTTAATGCCTCACCATTCAGACAGGTGCTTTTCTAGGCAGTACTCAATATTTAAAGCCAATGAACTGCTATTTTTGTCAAGTGAGAAATGTTTACAGAGTCTGACACCTCTTTTTTCCAAGCTTATCAATTCTTGACAGTGGGTGACACTACTGTCACTGCTCAGAGAATCATCTGGTTGTGGAGCCTGTATATACAGTTTGCAAAAGAAACTGAGCGGCACTGAGCTGTCTTCGGCTCCTTACTTCATTAACCTTAAGGAAATCCTCGAGAAGTGTGAGGCTGGTTCCTTTGGAGAACTCTGGGCTGTGGGCTGCAGAGAATAGCAGGGCTATGGAGCAGCACCCAAGTTAACATGTTATCTTCATTTCTCAGGCTGGTCAGATGAAGCACATAGGCTTTGTGGGTGCCAGGGACACACTTTGCCTATGCAATTACCCATTGCTCTAAGAACATTCAGAGAAAGCCAGCCTTTAGTGATGTTTATAAGTGGCTTCACAAATCTGAGAGAAAACTAAGAGACAGGCTATCTGTTTTCTGTGATAACTGGGGTCTGTGGGTACTGAAATGAGCAGGAGCCGATAATCTACACCATCCTTCCCCTATTAACAGACATTTCAGGAGTACTCACCTGTAGGAAGGAAACACAAGCCTCCTATGTAGTAGTAAGTGGCCACAAGCACAGACATCCACAAAACAGAGCAGACAGGCATAAGGAGTCATAACGGAAAGGCAAGACCATGAGGCTCACTGCTGACCCGGACGCAGTGGGTTCATTATCCTGTATATAGTGACTGCTGCTGGGAATTGATGGAGTCTGTGTAGTAATAATTTACACAGGAAAGAGTCTAAAACTATCATTACAAAATTACTTTCCATAGTAGAAAACTAGAATGGTTCAAGGACTCAGTAGTAATGGACAGAATATCACAATCAATAAAAATTATGATGGAAAATTACAAGGATAAGAAAAATATTCATATTGTAATATTTTTTAAATAGAAAATTGTTCTTTATATGATTAGACATAAAATATATAGATTATAATAGTTATTATGATTTTTGGTAAAGATTTATTTTTATATTTTAAAATGAATGCATGTGTCTATGCATGGATATGTATACATGAGTGCAGGTGCCCTTGGACACCAGGGGTATTGGGTCTCTCTGGAGTTGGAGTTACAGCGAACAGTTGTGACTTGCCCAGTGTGGTCCTATCCTGAGCCATTTCTCCAGCCCAGTGTTAACTATGCTATGGAGAATTCTCCTTGGCATAGTTACTCCCAGGAGATAAGTACTGCTGTACTTTATAAATGAAGCAGAGAGCAGACGAGGGTGAACTCATTACACAGTGTCACACAGAGTCTGCAAAGACAAGCACAAAATCACAATAGTCATGTTGTCTGCTTAAAATCATCAAAGGTCATACATCACAGGCACAACATTCCCATTACTAAGAGAAATATATTTTAGTGTTCTTTTGCATAGTGTAGTGATCATAATTAATAATATGTACTACATATTTTTAAATGGTTAAATAGACTTTAAATGTTACTAACAAAATATATTGGTGAGCTGATAGATATGTTAACTATTTGACTTGATCTTTCTACAAAGCATCTCTTTGTACTTTATAGAGATGTATAACTATTGTTTAACTAAAAATGTAATTTAATTATGAAAAATTAACTTTATACAAAAAAGTAAACCAAAATATAAACTGTTTTTATGGGAGCTATGATGAGACAAAAGCCTCGATCAAGGGTATTTTCCATAAGGAGAAAGGATATAAAATCTAATAATCAAAATAGCACATCCAAGGGCAGTTCATGTATTTGTGAAAATTCCAAAGCTTTTTGGTCAGGCGACAATTACAATTTAAGATTTGCCCATGAGTCATATGTTTTCTTTTGATCTTTGTGAATCACTCAGGTTAGCAATCAGAATGGAGATTCATTCTGCCCGAGGATGACATGAGTCAACTCTCTCTCTCTCTCTCTCTCTCACACACACACACACATACTCACAAACACACATATACAACACATACACATACATACACACTCACACATACACACATACCAACGCACACCACACACACACACACTCACACACACTCACACACACATACTCACAAACACACATATACAACACACACATACATACACACATACACACACCGACACACATCACACACACATACATACACACGCAGACCCCCCCAACACATACCACACACACATACAACACACACAGGCAACATACACACATACATACACACGCAACCCCCCCCAGACATACGACACACATACATGCAACACATACACATACATACACACGCAGATACCCCCCCCCACACACTACACTCACACACACACAGGCATTCTGATTTACATTTCTAATAAAAAAAGGATAAAGGCCAAGCACATTTTTGGTGACTTCAGCCAGTTTTCAGAAGTGGTATGCACACTGACGCTGGATTCCCTGCTCCTCCTGATTTATGGAGAAATCAACCCCTATGTTAGCCTGTATTCTCTTCTCTGAAATCACTCAGCACACTAGGCTTGGCACAAGACTGGCTGTTATTACTGAAGAGTTATTTAGTGTAATGTGGTCAAGAGTCATGTTCTAAAGGTTCATACAAAGTCAGGAGGGGGAGTTGAGGAGGAAAGAGAGACAGAGAGAGAGTAGCAGGTCGTACCATTTTGATTTAGGTCTATTTCTGTAATTAAGCAAAAACCTTCATTAACAGTGGACATCAAAAGAAGAATCAGAATTTTGTGTTTTTATACTAATAGATAAATGAGAGGCTGGAGTGCTCAGTGATTAGAGCACTTTATGCTTTTGCACAGGACCTTGGTTCAGTTCCCAGCACTACCTGGTGGCTCACAATGGTCTGAAACTCCTGCTATGAACTCTGACTTCTCTCGGCCTGCAGATTCCTTTGTGGTATACAGACATGTATGCAGGCAACACTCACATACAGGAAATAAAAATAAGGACATCTTTAAAAAAATGAATGGATAATTACTCCATTTTAAATTTGTAACACTAAGGTATTTTTGTGTTCTTGCTGCTTAAACTATTCCCCCAAATAATACTTTTAAAGCAAGAGGTTGGCAGTAAGAAACTTCAAAAAACTTTAACAGTGCATGGCAGGGCTTTTGTTTTCTTTCTTTTTTTATTTTTTTGATTTTGGCCACTTCACTTATTTCGCTGCATTTTAGACCCTTTATTTCCACCTTTACTTTGTTGGTGCCAGGAAAACCAGTACTAGCCACAACCTATATCCACTATTTTTAAAAGATAAACTTTAACCTAAATTCTACACACTATGAACAAGCACACTCGTACACAGTTTGTTGAAAGGTTATAAATCCTAATTACCATTTGGGCTGTAGTGACTAGGGCTGCGATGATTCGGAGTCTCGGCTATGAGAAGCTACACAAGGTCCATGAAAGATTCCAGTCAGAATTCAACTTGGGTAACTGCAAGTCTAGTGTTATCAAATCTGTTTTTGTTTTTGTTTGTTTTTCCAAGACAGGGTTCCTTTAAGTAACAGCTCTGGCTGTCCTGGAACTAACTCTGTAGACCAGGCTGGCCTCAAACTCACAGAGATCCAACAGCCTCTGCCTCCCAAGAGCTGGGATTAAGGGCTTGCACCACCACCATCCTGCCCAAATTTAAGGAATAGTTTGTGTGACACAGTCTAATTTCTAAACATAGGAACATCAACCCATGTCCCTTAAAAACACTTTGAGTCAGACAATACAAAACACTGTCCAGTTCTAGTAACAGGCACCAACATAGGAAATACTGGTGTGCAACCTCTGACCTAGTCTACAAGTGAGAATTTCATCAATTTTCATTTCCAGGATATTCAACCTATTGTTTTAACTTCTGTGATATTAAAGAACACTGTATGTTGATATGGAAACCAGAAGGCAAAAACAATAAAAAAAATTCCTTTCTTAAAATATCTCAAAATCTGCATGAAAAGAATGTATTTACATAATAATGCAACAAACAGAACCTGAGGAATAAATGACCAGCCACCAAACACTTCCCTGCCAGCCACAGTCAGGCCTCACTCCTGCAGACATTGTGAGCGTGCTCACAGGCTCAGGCAGCGCTAATCATACCAAGGTACCACTTTATCATTCACCACTAGTTGTAGAATGGGGGTGGGGGTGGTGAGCATGTCAATTACAATGTGTCCCAGTGAGTTAGGACATGAAGCCTTGAGGATGTGACAGCTTGAAAAATATTTTCTTATGCAGAGTAAAGCTGAGTGTCCTGAAACTCATCCTGATAAAAAAAGTTATATTTTATTTATTGGGGGTAACAAAGATATAACAATTGCTCAGATGGTGATTTGCATAATTCTAGATGAGGAAATTTACGTGGATTAAAAACAGTAATCCTTTCCTACATTTTTTTTCTTAGCATGGAAAAGATTCCAAAAATAAAAAATAAAAAGGTAAAAATACCACCACTGATGACGTTAATTCTGTGTTATAACATTAAAAGCCTATTATTTCATCACCAGCAATTTGTCTAGAAATAGTTTGTGGCATCCTCAAAAAAAAAAAAAAAAAAAAAGGCAAGCAAAAAAGATGTTATAAATAAAGCCTAGATTCAGTAATGCTTTCTGCGCAAGACTGTATGAACAGACATAAAGTTAAAACATCAGAGCTTTAGTCCACATGGTTGATATAAGCTGTGTTTTGGACAAATGTACAGAAGAAAAAAATATAAGCCAGGTGGAAAGGAGGTATTTTCTGTATATCCCAAGCACAAAAATCAATATCCATATGAAATGCTGTCACGACATCCATGAGGGCTTAGGGCTGTGATGAGTGAATCACATTGGTACTGAGACTCGAGGCATCAAGCTTTATATAACACTGCATGCCACTTGCTGACTGGCCTGCTTGTGTTCCCTCTCATTCGCTTCTAATAAAAAATCTTGGAGACTAACGTTTTTGCTTGACATGACTTCTCTGGAACTTCAAGACCCCAGTAGAGCTTATGTGCCTCACTCTGACCATCCTCTAATAGACTGCAGACACAGTTCCATTAAGGTTTCTCAGCAGCACCAGGGAAACACAGATCAAGGGATTGATGAGTTACAGCAGCCAGCTGATTAGGGAGAATATGGTGGAGCATGGTATAAGCCTGACTGGTCTTCTTTGAAGTCCATTAGCTCCCAGAGTGATTGGTTTTAATTTCTGAGGGAACTATTCTGGGGCCAATGAAAGCTTGTTGCTACTGAATACTTTGTTTAATAGAAAATTCCAAGTATTTGATTTCATATAGTTACTTCTGCATTCAATCCGTCTTCCTTTTATTACCAAGCCATGATTAGCAATGGGGCTAAGTTTATCTGACAGGGCACCCGACATGGTGGACATCCATCCATTATGCATTTCTTACCTTAAACTGTGCATCGTGTGAAACATCATCGATATTAAAAGTGTTAAAAGATCTCCCTCCTAGGCTTGTAGTCAGTGCTTGTAAGCATGGAACTGAAAAGTAGCATAGGTGCTTCCCACCCACTCACTGGGGCCTGGAATTAGTCTCCTTCCACACTCTCTTGCTTACCACCACAGGTTGACTTTATACTGAGTGAGGTTCCCTATGGATCTCCCCAATTCCATACAACCTCATTTTCTGGATTGTAGGTAACTTCCTTATTTTTTTGAACTATTTCTAAATATTTACATATACCATAGAACTTAGTTATGGAGATATAAAGTGAACGGCAATTAAGTGTGACCATTATACGAATGGTCTTATTCATACTCTTTGGGACAGGCTTGGGAACTTCCTAGCATTCACAGGAGTGAATATTCTCAAGTGTCTTGCAGCGAACTGATTGATCACATCAGAAATCAAAATCTTCGGTTGGAGACATGCAGGAAAGAGTACATAATATTCTTACAGAGGACCCAAGCTCTGTTCCTAGAATCTACATGGTGTATCTATCTGTATGCGTGTGCATGTTCATGTCTGTGTGTATGTGTGTCTTCATAGTTACCTGTAACTCCAGCTTCAAGGGGTCTGATGCCTCTGGTCTCTGTAGGTACTTGTACTGATATGCACAATACCCAAACTCCTCCCCCTTATGAATGAAAATAAATCTTAAAAAAACAAAAGGAATTGAAGGTACTTTTGCCATTTTCATCAGTATTCAAGGCTGTGCAGTCTGAGCTCCTTGTGCCAGGCTCTCTCAGATGATGAGCAATGGGACACACAGTCCCCAGTCCCCAGGAAGCAGTCCCCGGGTCACTGTGAGCATGTGGAGCACTGTTGAAGGGCAAGTGTAGCTCAGACAACTGTTTACAACATACAGTTGTATAAATTGCTCAATGTACAAACACTCCGCATTTATTTCTCAAGATGGTCCCAAAAATTCACAGATGGACAGAAATAAAGTATCATATGAAGGAGCCATCTTTTTCTAATTCACAAAATTCCACCATGCAAATGAGAAGTGGGTCTGTGTGGAAGGTGAAGGGAGCAGAGGATGAGACCGCTTAACTAAGTCCAGAAGACAGGGAACGTCTCCTGAGGAGGAAGGGTTACCATGGCGAGAGGATGGGCAGGTCAATCACTAAAACTCACAGTACAGAATTCCTCTCCTCTTTTCCCTCCTTCCTTTGTTCTTTCCTTCCCTTGGTGTCATTTTTCAGACTCTACCCATCTATTCTTTGAGACAGGGTTCCTTACTAGCCTGGAACTCACCAAGTAGGCTAGGCTGGCCCTAGGGATCCACCTGTCTGCTCCCCATTGATGGCACTACAAACACACCACCCTGCCAAGCCTGCCTGTCTCCCGCCCCCTCCCTCCCTCCCTCCCTCCCTCCCTCCCTCCCTCCCTCCCTCCCTCCCTCCCTCCCTCCCTCCCTCCCTCCCTCCCTCCCTCCCTCCCTCCCTCCCTCCCTCCTTTTCTGTGCTTCCCAAATATCCATTCAAAGAAGATCATGGATCTACCAGAGTCCACATCCTTAAAGAAAACTGATCAATAGTGCCTCCTTCCCTGCCACCCTGGAATGTTGTCTGGCTGTGCTGTGAACTCATGAGTAGAATGCGCTATCAAGGCTGGAAGATGACATTTCACACTGGTTTACTCTGACTCTCCCTAACAGCTGGCTCTTAAAATCTTTCTGCTCCCTCTTTCAAGATGGTCCCTGAGCCTCGGGAAGGGGGCCTTTTATTTATTAAGAAAGGGTCTTCATGTGTAGCCATGGCTGGCTTGGTTCTTTCTAGATAGTTCAGGCTGGCCTTGAGATAGTAGCCCCCTGAGTGCTGGATTTCAGGCGTGCACCACCACACAGGGTCCTGTACCTGGTTTATAAACTGTGCTTTGTCTTCGTTTCTCATTTGGAAAGTTCTGGAATTTTACAACATGTTCATAAGGAAAATGTGAAGGCGTTGGGGAGTAACTGCTGCTTCATGGACGAACATTTCTACTTTCCTCTCCCTGCAAATTAACCACTGCGTGGATAAGAACAATGCAAAGCATTCCCAAATTGGCTCATCCATTTTAAGCAAGGAACAGACTCCATTATAAAAAATACTGTACTTTGTTTCTGTGTAATAATAAGAATAATTATACACACAGTGACAATAGCTGGGCTGCATCATAGTTGAAGTTAATTGGATCTTCACAGTCACCTCTAAAATAGCAACTATTTTTTTCTGCCATTTTACAGATCAGTGAGCTGAGGCATAAAAATGCTTTACATGCATGAGGATGTAGTACTGGACAGAGCTGGTCAGGGGCAGGAGTGAGATCCACTGTGTCCCAAGTGCTGTGCTCATGACAGTCTACTGGCTAGATTACTGGAGCACCAGTCAACCTAATCTCGGATGAAATTAGAAGCTCATGAACTTCCTAAGAGAAATAAAAACCGAATCAGCATCTAGAATTAATCACACTAAAGTACACCCAGAATTTTTAGTCAGAATAAGCTTTAACAACTATTGTCTGTGGAGAATGGAAGTGACAGAAAGATTCAAAGAATCCAGCAGTCATTGCTGGAGCTGGGCCTGGGCACAGAGCCCCACCAGAGCTCCAGGCTCCTCCAACTGTTAATCTCTACTGCTGAGCACAAGGGGAGGGTGTGTGTGTGTGTGTGTGTGTGTGTGTGTGTGTGTGTGTGTGTGTGTGTGTGTGTGTGTGTGTGTGTGTTTGCGGCATTCAGGGCATCTTTAGAAGGCTTGGCATGTTTGTGAGCATCACCTAAAGGGCTTTCTGCAGAAACTACTGTATCTAAAGTGCTCTATAGAAAGAAGTGTCTGTGACCACTGGGTTCTGGAGACATGTTTACTGATCTTCCTCTGAAGACACACAGTGGCTCAAACCCCATGGAACTCCCTATCCCCAAACTCAGATACCTCTGTAATTATGGAATTCTTTATAAAACTTTCTATTACATGTATTTATTTGTATAAGTACGGCAGTCAGAGCCTGCAGAAGTTAGTTTTTGCCTTCCAGGGATGTGATTTCAAATGCACCACCATGCCAAACACACACACTTACACACTCACTCTCTCTCACACACACACACATACACTCACACTCTCACACACATACACACTCACACACACTTAAAAGAAAAAGGCAGAGAAAAATAATAAAGCGTAATATTCATGCAAAATTATAGCATATGTTATCTTTTTTCAAATTCAAGGGAAGTCTAAGTTCTTTCTTAAAGTTCCCAGAGAGAAAAGGTGAGAAAATGTCAACAGAGAAAAGTGTAATATCTTCTCGCTTGTCTGCAGACCCAGCCATTCGTCCACGGTTGTTATTCAGGGGAAATCTTGCTTGGCTTGAAGCCCCTCCATCTATACATATCACCTGCCGCTCTAGAGAGCTCTGTAACAGTGCTTAGGAGCATATATTGCTGTGTGTACACGTTGAAGAGAAGGAAGTGATTTGTATCTAAGGCTATAAACTCATTTATTTGGATAGCTTTTAAACATAATTTTTATTGATTCTTTGGAAATTCCACATCATGCACCCCAATCCCTCTCACTTCCCAGTCTTTACAGCCTCCCTCCCAAATAAAAACAAAACAAAACAAAACAAAACAAAACAAAACAAAAAACCCACTTTGCTCCTCCGTTTTTCCTGCCTATCACATATCCATTTGTGGCAGTGGCCTTAGGGGCTGCAGCATGTCAGACATGCCCTTCTGTCCAAACAGCTTTACTTGCAAATGCTCCTTTGCAATGAATGAGCTGGTCTGGTTCAAGGCTGGCACATCATCAATCCAGGACCCTCACTGAAGCTCCTCTCAGATACCCTGCTGTTGACCAGAGACATGGTGATGTGGGAGTGTCTTTCTGTATGCTGTGAATATCAGTCTTTAAATAAAGGAGCTGTTTTGGCCCTTGGCAAACACTGTAGCCAGAGAGAGCATAGGTAGAAGAAACAGGGCAGAGTCAGAGACAGATCGAGCCAGATACCCAAAGAAGAAACATGTAAGGAACACAGGTGAGCCACGGGCCATGTGGCAGACAGATTAATGGAAATGGGTTGAGTTAAGATGAAGGAGCTAGCTAGCAATGTGCCTGAGCTACAGGCCAAACAGCATGAGGTTAATATAAGTGTCTGAGTCATTTTGGGGGCTTAAGCACCGGCAGGCGGCTAGGCGGTCTGGGACAGCAGGTCTGTGGGCCTGGACCTCTGGCCACTCGGGACCAAGAACCTTATTGTAACAACATCAAGATCCTATGGCTGTGGTTCTGCAAGACCAGTTCCTTCATGCGCTCAAGCAGCCCACAGGTAAGGTAGATGTTGGGGTGGTCCAACTCAAGGCCCTGGATATGGGCCTGGGTGGTAGCTGAGCTATGACCACCCCTCTCTGGTGAGAGGTTGTGGTAATATATATTGTGTATTTTATAAAATCAGCCTGGAATATCAGAGAACAGTCAAGCCATGAAGGTCGGAGAGTGATGTGACCCACGCCTTTAATCCCATCACTCAGGAGACAGAGATCTTTCTGTGTTTCTGTGAGCTCAAGGCCTAACAGCCAAACAGTAGTAGCCCATATCTTTAATCCTAACTCTAGGATTATGATGCAGAGTTGAACCCAGAAGTGAAACAACGGAGCAGGGAAAATACATAAGGCAGGAGGAGGCAGAGATTCGGGCATTCGGTAGGAGTGGCCAGGCAGGCTGAGTACTTGACCTAAGAAGTTGGCTGGGTGAGAATTGACTGTGGTCTGTTTCCTCTCTCTGATATTTCAGCCTTTTCCAGTATCTGGCTCCAGGTTTTCATTATACACTAGCTAGAATTCATGCAATAAGAGGCAAAGCCAGCCAGCCCCCCCCCCCCCCAAGCCAACAGGGCCCATTGTGAGGGGTGGGACTAGCTGTCCTGAATGCAGGGCCAGCTCTCCCATAAGGCCACTGGGCTGGTTCTCCTGTGTGGAGCAGTGGTCAGCTCAGCATGGCCCCCAGTATAGGGAAAAGGGGCCAGCCAAAGAAAGCCACCCAGGCTCTGAAACCAGCACCAAAGAAACACACTTTGGCCCTAGAATCAGAGTCAGTGAAAGAAATGTACTCCAACCCTGAAATTAGAGCCCCAAAACCCCAACGAGGCAGCGAAAGAAACATTTTGATCCTGAAACCAAAACCAAATCAGGGATTGAAAATCTGACCAATCCCCACTCTGGAAGTTTCTTCCCTAAAAAGTTCTGCACCCCCAGAAGCCCTATATAAACCCTGCTCCTGCAGAAGCCCTATATAAACCCTGCTCCTGCAGAAGCCCTATATAAACCCTGCTCCTGCAGAAGCCCTATATAAACCCTGCTCCTGCAGAAGCCCTATATAAACCCTGCTCCTGCAGAAGCCCTATATAAACCCTGCTCCTGCAGAAGCCCTATATAAACCCTGCTCCTGCTGCCTTTCCCTGCTGCCTTCTCCCACCCTGGGCTGAGGCAGCCACACGCCTGGACTCTTCCCTCCCAGTCAATCTCTTAAATAAGGTTTGGGTGAGGACCTTCTTTCTCCTGAGCAGCAAGGAAGCCTGGACAGAGAGCAGCGGAAGGGAGGAAGCCCTCCCCTAGCCGAGCAGGGCTGTAACAGCTTCACTGGGGAGGCTCTCCCCTTCGGGAGCAGAGCTGTTAGCACTGGGGAAGCCTTTCCCTGAAGCAGGGTTGTAAGCTGCTGCCTAGGCTTACTGTGGCCTGTGGTGTCCATTGGCTCCCAAGGCCTGAACACTTTCCATCGAGCTGTAACACTCAGTATTCCTGGGCTCCTGACTGGCAGGATCTCTTTCCGTCTGAGCTAACACCTACACCCAGTGTTAACACAGGCCACAGACGTCAACACTGGCCCTGGCTGTGGGAGGATCCCAGACCCAGACCTGGCCCTCGGCTGAAGTCTAAGCCAGAACATCACCACCTGTTCCTCGCCCTCCCTGCTTCAGTTCTGACTTCTCTTTAACACATGAACCGCCCACTTCCCTTTCTTCCACCGTCATAATTATGTCTGCAAGGCACCCTGTGGGCATGTGGGTGTTCTTCAGCGACCCAGGCTGAGCAGCACTGGGATGGTCTCTGGATAGTTTTAGAAGGTCAGAAAGTAGCTGAAATTTTCTCCAGTAGGAACATTAATAGAGGCTAAGAACACACAGAGAGCAATGGCTTACACCATTGTGAAAAGCTCACACGTCCAAGCAGAGGGATCAGGTGGAGCAGGGGACTTGGGAAGGGGACACACTAAGTGACTGAGACGAAAACCTTAAGTTCCTAGTTATTAATGAGAGCTTTGAGCAAGCACAATGACATAGCAGATTCACAGCTTCATTGATGGTCTTTGAGGCATATCACTGCCCACTTCTGGAAACTTGGGACTACAGCCCAAGTCTGGGTAGTCACTGGTGCTGCCCACACAGTCTTTCCTTAGACAGTTCATGGAAAGAGCATAAAACAGGAAGAAACAAGAGCAAAAATGATGAGATGCACAATCTGAGGAGAACAGAAAACCAGAAAGCCTCTTTGTCTTGGGCCGACAACCCAATAAAAACTCTTACCTGCTATTTATCAGATATTAAGAATAAAACTATCTAGAATATCTGTGGATGTATTATATGCAATAAAATCAAACACATATCCAACTTGCTAATTTTATTGGGATGTTAAAATGGTAAATGACTGTCTAAACTTTGTCTCCTCGGGGTAGTAGCAATACGTGGGGGTTTTTTTGTATGTAGATATGCATGCGTATAAACATACGTGTGGGTGCTACCCTGTGTGGAGAGGCCTGAGGACAGTGTCTGATGCCTTCCTCATCACTCTCCACCTCGTTTCCTTGAGACAAAGTCCCTCACTGGACCTGGAGCTCATGGTTCAGCTAGACTGCCTGGCCAGGGTGTCCCTGGGACCTCCCTCCATCCCACCTGCTGTTTCACATGCTTGGGGATCCAAACTCAGTCCTCATGTTTGTGAAGTAGCACTTTTACTCACTGGAGGTTCAACAATTTCTAGAACATGAAATAAGTATTCCTTATAAAGCATCTATTATAATCTTAAAAGTACGAAAAATTAAGAAAAGGAGAGACTTCCAAAAATAAAATGGAATTCTGTCTGTGTATACTTTATTTCAGCTTAAGCTACACTTCCTCGAGAGCGCCCATCACCTTTTGGAGGAACATGAAACTTGGGTTATGTGGTCACCTGATGCTCTTGATCCAGTGATTCATGACTATTCAGTTGTTTCTACTTCAATGAAGATTCTAAATTCACAGAAATTTAGAAATATTCTATTTCCAGAGCAGCAGATTAAAGGAAAAACTCAAAAGATTTTCAAAATTAGTTTTTAACAAGGCTTACAGAATTTATCCTCCTTGTTAGCAGTGATTTTTGCTCTTTAAAAAAAAATCTCATTTTACTCACTGCTAATTGTACTCAGCCATATGAATTTTGAAAGTGGATAATTGAGATATTACTATAAAACCATACATTCTTAGGGTTATGCAGAATAATTCATATTTAACTTTGAATGCCAAGGAAAGCCCAAACTATGATCCAGGATCAGGCAACAGTGATCTAACTACATGTATTATTAGTTTAAAATAAAGATAAAATGTAAATGTTTTTAGATCATCTATTAGTGGTCAAAAACACAGCATAACTTTTAAAGTGACTTTTAACTTACCAAGGCTCGGATGCTGAGAATATGGCCTTTAAACATAAATGAAAGAGCTATAAAATGCATGTAGAATGTTTCTGTGTGGATAGTGTGGTGGCACAGGAGGCATAACAGACATTAGAACTATGATCCTATTAACGCTCTCGGAGGACCAGGAATAAGACATTCCTTCTGTATGACATCTTTTACCAACTATTCTAATTTATGAACATCTTAGTTTCCGAGAAAGGGGTACATAGCCTACCTGTAACCGACATGCAGCCCAATGGTGCAATCAAGGTGATGGGGGCGACTCCATAGGCTGCGAAATTGCCCGTCTCTCCTATGGCCATCAGCAAGACTCCACTCCACCAAAGCGCACTCTTAAAATACGGCTTTGGGTGCTCCTTCTGGGTCAAATGAAGATGAGAGTATTTCTGGAAGCAAATCAGAGTGTAAGTAGAAAGCATCTCTACCCAATTAAAACTTGCTGTCAAATTTTATTCTATTTTTTGAGGCAAGTTCTCACTGTGTATCCCTGGATGGCCTGGTACTCACTATGTAGCTCAGGCTGGCCTCAAACTCTAAGCAACCCCTCTGCCTCTGCCTTCTAGTGGTGAGATTAAAGGCGTGTGCTACCAATTCCACTTGCTTGGAAAGTTTAAGTCTCACTTTCTAATGGATTTGCTGACTATTGTGGTTTTTCTGATTGTCCCAAGCAGCATATTTCTATAGCATTCTATAGTCCAGGGTCTTCTGTGTAAGCACACTGCTTTTCCCCCTTCACAACGCTGTAAAATATGTACCCTCATTTCTATCTGAAGGGAAGCATCTTATGAAGACTAGGAGCTTTTTAGAGCATGATGCCAAGACAGTTTTTAAGAAGTTAAAATAGTTCCAGATCCCAACATTAACAAGACAAAGACAGTGAAGTATAAAAGTGAGTATTTTTAGAAGGGATTCAGATGTATGGGTTGAAGCATCTACCATAATTAATATAGCAGGGCAGAATGCAAGTTGCTGGGAATTGTGGCAGACAGACTCATTTATATCTGGTCTGAATATTTCTTTGTATTTAAAATATAAATGTAACATGCTAGAGGGACACAGTTCAATGGTAGTGTACTTCATGAGTCTGCACAAGGCCCTGAGTTTCATCCTCAGAACTGCAAAATGAAACAAACCTACAATCCCAGGAATTCATTAACTATGGTTTCCCTAGATTCTATAATAACAGATTTCGTTATGACTAGTGGGCTCATTCAGATCACCTTAAAAAATAATTAGAGGTCTAGAAGAAAACATGGAACATTAAAAAAAAAAAAAAAAAAAACAAAAAAGAAACTCAGTTGTGAGTTAGCATGCCACAGAGTCCATATGAAGGTCAGAGAATAGTTTGGAAGGCTGGTTCCCCCTTCTCCATGAGGGTCTTAGGGTTGAAGCCATTGGGCTTAGAAGCAAATGCCTTTACCCACTGAGCAATCTTACTGGCTCTAAAGCTCTTTTTAAAATAAATGCTATAGTTTGGGTCTAAAATGTCCCACGAAGGTTCCAGCTGTCATGTCCACTAGGGGATGGGGATCCTTAAAGAGATAGGGCCTACTTGAAGTAAGTTAAGCACTGGGGCGTGTCTTTGATGGGGCTTTTAACCTTCCCAATGTCCTGTCTAACCCCTGCAGCTTCCTGACCACAGAGGGAGAATGGGCCTCTTCTACCATGGTTCCAGGATTATGTGCTGACTGTCACAGGTCAAGCAGACATGTGGACATGAGCCAAAGTAAACCTTTTCCATTACTGGCAGATTTTCTCAGGTGCTTTGTCACAGTGATGAAGCAGGGTAAAATAAAACATGCTTTATTTCCATATTTTTCAGGAATAAATATATTTCTTAGAAATTACTAACAATTATATTAGGTCATGATCTAGTAAAGTTTTACATAAAATTATATAACGTTCAAGAAGATATTTTGATATTCAGACCTATTTTAATTCAGTAGCTTTAGAAACTATATTGGTTTGATTCTGTTTCAACATGACTTACTAAGTGATTTAAAATTTAGATTGAACTCATGGTTTGGTTTAAAATTCAGATTTCATTCGGGTTTTAGTTCAGCAACAGCGGCTCTTCCAGGTTTCTAATTCAGTTGGAGTTCTTACTGTATAACCTACATTCTTCAAGACCTTTTAGTCTACACAGTTAGATCATAAAATATAATTTTTTGTCATTTTTCTTCTATTTTTAATAGATGAAAGAGCTGCAGAAGCAAAAGTTTCCTACCTGTGACAGGTATACTACATTCCCAGATAAAAGTACAGTCAGAAAAGTAGAGGTTTTCTTACCTGGATATTCAGGGAAATGCTGATAACCAGGTTTCCTAAGATAGCCAGCAAAACCCCAAAAAGGTGAACCTGTAAAAGGAAATATTGTTTAAAAAATGGCTTTGGAAATAATACTTGTAAGATATTTGGCAGTGGTGGTGGGGTATGTTGGTGTATTAATTGATTTACTCATCTGCTTAATTTTGCTTCACTTATATTTGCTAAACCTACCTTGGGAATAATATTTGATTAAAATGATAAAGTAAGCAAATATTGGTTTTTTGAAATACATCAGTCAGGGTCAATGAGAGCCATTCAACTACACAAAACACACTGCTCTGCTTCCAGTAAGTGGCACACCCGCCTTCAGGGGGAACACACCGGATTCATCAGGTGCCGCTGTTCTCTACCAGCTCTCTCCAGTTAGACTTTACCCTCCCAGCCTGTGGAGGTCAAGAGCATCTCAGAACCTTCACGTAAAGACTATTTCATCTTTAATATCACCATGTGTGCCATTGGACTCTTCAAGGAGAAGACGAGTTCTCTGAGGTAAGAGAAGCAAGTCTTAGGTTTCCATTGAGTATTCTAAATAATTTACTCCTCAAAGTTGGGGAAGTAGTTAAAAACTTGAAAAGTATGTAACAGTTTAAATAAGAACCATAAAGGTTAAAAAAGAAGTTCTTCATATTGCTAAAATATTTATCATAGAGAGTTTATAAATTATTTGATAACTTTAAAATGATTTTCTTCGGAGGCTGCTGTGATGGTTCCATGGGTAAAGTAACTGCTGCATGACAGGAGGGCTTGAGTTCCAGCCTCCAGCACCCACATAAACGTTAGGGTAGTGGTGCTGGAGTGTAGAGATAGGTGGATCCTGAAACTCACTGGTCAGCCAGCCCAGCCAAATCAGGTAAACTTCAGGATCAGTAAGAGACTCTCTCAATAAAAAATAAGGTGGAGAGCCAGGGAGAAGGCTCAGCAATATGGATGCTGATGATTCACACCCAATGACTTCAGTTTCTGGAACAACATAAAAACCAGATGCAGTGGTTTGTGTTTGCTCTTCCAACACTCCTATCCTGAGATGAGGTGTGGAGGCAGGAGAACTGACCCGAAGCTTGTGAGCCTGCTAGTCCAGATTGAGCTACAGGGCAGAATCAACAAGAGGGGCTCTGCAGAAGGCAAGAGCAAACTCCCCAAGTGTTCTTTGTCTTCCATACATGCACAGTGGCACCGGTACTCCTGTGTGCGAACACACACACACACACACACACACACACACACACACACACACACACACACCATATACTACATGCACACTCACACATAGATGTACTTGTTACACTCATCCAGGCACAAATGTGTAAAATCCATAAGTATAAACTAGCAATGGTACAGAGAGCTTCTCTTATTCTACAGAATGTAACTTCCAGCCAGTTTCAAATTCAAAAGAGCTACTTGAATTTCAAGTGAACATCACAACCACAAGACCTCTTCTTCAGATGCAAAGTGTCTTTGAAATTTTAGTTCTATTAGCCAAGCCAAAGTAAAATTTTGTATTTAAAAAATGAAGCAGAAAAGTTAAAAACTCACTTTACAGTTGACACATAAGACATTCTCTAATCAGTTAAGATTTTTGTCTTAATAAAGCACTTGGCAGTAATTTTGCTCGCTATTGCTCATGGGGATTGCTTGTATCACAATAATATGTACCACTTTCATGCTTTGTGCTTACAATTTAGTGCGTTTGGCAATAATTAGAAAAACAAAGATTCAAAAGAAAGTGGGCATTGAATGTATAATTATAAAAATCTTCCATAGCTATAAAAGTAAATTGCTGAGGAGAAATAACTGACTCCAAAATCCTTTAAGTAATTTAATGAATCATTCAAAAGACATCAGTCTGGGTATTTTAGAATTGGTGGCCTGATTTGGCAATGGTTTCTTGGGTGGGACACCAAAATCTCATACAATAAAATGCAAAATATACACAGGTTGGATTTCATCAAGATAGAAAATTTGTTGTTGTTTTTGTGGAGTTGGGGACCATCCCTGTGTTCCTTCATCTGCGAGACAAATACTTCCTCAGAGCTATATGCCCAGCCCTCAGATCAAAACCTCCTGTTCCTCAAATAACTCAAACAACACATTGAAGAGTCACACAAGAGACTAGGAAGAAATATTTATAAATCCTTATCTTGATATCCAGGATACTGCATTGAAAACTCTTACAATTCAACAGTAAGGCAATGCACAAGACTGCAGCAGGTTTTAGCAGAGAAGATTAGAGCAAAGACACAATGCTGTACTGAGTGAGAGGCTGCTAAGATGGGGCAGTGACAAGGGTCAGTGAGGATGAGAACCTGAGGACCTTGACAAATGATACAATCACCTTGGAACACACTTTGACAACTTTTCAAAAACATGGAATTTCCATTTGATACAGTAAGACAAATGTGGGAATCTGCTTACTCAAAAACTTGTAGAAATCCTCATTGTGGCATGATTCATAATAGTAAAAAGTGGATAAGTACTGATAAGTGAATGAAGAAAATGTGGTGTGGGCATACAGTGAGATATTACACAGTCATAAAAAGACTCAACCATAGAGCGAATAAACTTTGAAAGGTATGTGCTACATGGAAGAATCCAGTTTGAAAGATCATGTGTTATATCAGGTCATTTATATATTAGAAGGTCAAGAGGAAGGTTAGGGGTGACAGCAATGGGGCTCAGGTGACAGAATTTTTATGGTGACGAGGTGATGGCTTTACAATTTAGCGAATTCGTTAAAACATCAATGACTTGCCCATTTGATATTGCTGAATTATATGGTGTGTGGATTATATTTTAGTTAAATTGTAATATAATTTATGTGTACAAATTACATATTTTTGCTCAAAGAAATAAAATATTACAGATGTTTCTATCTCCCTCCAAGACATTGAAGACTTTTATTAAAAATTTAAGTATTTTTTATCCAGTTAGTTACTGGTGTATGCACATGAATACAAGTCATGGCATGCATGCGGAGCAGAGGACAACTCATGAGGCCCATCCTCTCCCTTCATCACCCAGGCATGACAGACAGCAGGTGTTCTTCCTGCAGAACCATTGGCCTGACCTGAAGACATTCTTTTCTGATTGTGGAATTGATGTATTTCTTTTAAAAATTATTTAACGTTACTTTATCTGCACTGGTGTGAAGGTGTCAGATTTCCTGGAACAGGAGTTACAGACAATTGTCAGCTGCCACATGGGGGTTGGGAATTGAACCCAGATCTTCTGGAAGAACAGCCAGTGCTCCTAACCTCTGAGCCATCTCTCCAGCCCTCAAATTAATGTATTTCTTTCATTCCTAGATTTCAGTTATATTTTCTTATTCAGTTGTATTCTTTGTCTGGCTGGTGCAGCAGCCACCTAGTCCTAAATAATCACACAGAGGCTTATATTAATTATAAACTGTTTGGCCTAGGGCTCAGGCTTATTACTTGCTAACTCTTACTTTTAAACTAACTCATGAATCTTATCCATGTTTAGCCACATGGCTTGGTACCTTTGATTCAGTGCAGCATCTCGTCTTCCTTTCTCTGCATCTTCCTTTTCTCCCCAGAATTCTCTAGTCTAGTTGCCCTGCCTCTACTTCCTGTCTGCCTTCTGGCCAATCAGCATTTTAAGCAATATTTACAGTAACAAATATTTACAATGTACAAAAGAATCTACCTTTCCCCCTTTTTTTCTTTTTAAACCAAGAACCCCAAATCTAATTTCTTTTTTTCCTCACCATTGTCTATAACAACTTGTAATGAACACAATAAACAAAGACAAATATCCATACTTCGTTTGGGGGGAGGGGAATTTGGGCATAGTTCTCTAGACTACATCCTGCTGACTGGGGGTGCTGTAGTCTTATGGGAATCCTGAGAAAATTCAAGATTATGGTCAAGTCCTGACTCAAGTATTCTATAAAGCTGGGTCATATGAGCCAGTTTCTTTGAAGAAATTCTGGATGCAGAGCTCAGAGGACACTACAACAGAGGCTGAATCATCTGAACCATACGTTCCCATCTGAGATTTATCAGGGGGTCTTCCTCAATCAAACCTTATCTTCTTTAACCTGAAATAAATCCACAGCCTTTCATTTTCTATGAAAATAAAAACAAATCCTCTTCTCCAAAATAATGTATCTTTTGACTTCAAATTTGAAGTCAAAGCATTTACAAAATGTATACATTGAGTCAATCCAGCAACATTTAGAACCAAATATCTTTAAGCAGCTCTTGCTACTTCCTTTGCAGTCAAAAAAACTCAAAACAACACAATGATATACAGTATCCAGACTCTTTGTGTATATTCCATCTTTAAGTGGCTTATTTTTTAATGTTATTCCTTTTAAAAAAGGCTTTATCTACCTTTTTCCTTTCTCTCCCAAGCCTAAATATATTTTTAAACATACTATAAACTATTTAGAGTGGGTTTTTTTTTTCCTGGTCTGTCTTTATTATATATTTCTATCTTTTTCTGACTACACCTTTAATCTGCTAAGTCATGGCTAGGATTGATAACATGGATATCTCGCCTGGGAGTTTAGCTTCATGGCAGAGATACTGGCAGGAACCACATTCACCACCCCAACTCTGGGGAACTTTAGTGTCCAGACTGCTACCAAATAGATCACCACCACAAACCTCATTTAAATGTTTGGCAGTGGGGGGTTCCTAAAAGAGCCTGGAGGTTTTTGTTGCTAAAACTGAGTCAGGAAACCTCTCTTAAAGGAGCTGTGCCTCTGTTTGCCACCAGCAAATAAAGCTCATCCCAGAAAACACTGCTACTAAGAAGCCATCTTAACTCTGTTTCCTTTTCATCTGTATGAACAGAAACCTTAAATCTGTCATATGCAGCTTGTGCTTGTACCTGTGAGGCTCCTGTGAGGCTTCAGGAACTTTCTGTGTTACAGCTCAACCCGGCATGGACTTTGTACCACGGACCACGGAAAGCTTCTTTTGGCTCCATTTCTGTGTTCTAGAACTCTTTTTAAGTTTTCTCAGGTGTTATGTACATGTCTAGGCCCCACGCTGGAACACCATATGCAGTCAAAAATTTCTCTATCCTGCCCGGCTAGTTCTGCAGCCATTTAGTCCCAATTCAGTTTTTACCTTTTCATCTTTGTTTGGATTTTTAATAACCTCCTGTCTTCCTTCTTATCCACTCATACATGCAGGCATAGCTCCACATTTCCTTCCAGTTTTAGCTCTCTGCATAATTCTATTTACTCACTGCCATCATCCCATTCCATTTTTTTCTGACTATGAGGTTTATCTGAGTCTTACATTCTTAAGAGATGTGCTTAAATTTTTTTTTTTTTTTAACTGAATGAGCTGTTACTTATTGTGTTGTTACTGTTAGGGTCCAACAGTCATTCCACAAAAGATCACCACCTTTCATACATGCAATCAGCTAGAGAGTTTGTTTACTATGCCAGCATATATGGGGCCATTCATCTGTACCAAATAGTTATGACCCTGAGAGGGTCATAATAATAATAATAATAATAATAATAATAATAATAATAATAATAATAATGATCACAGCTAAGCAGAGTTTCGGGGACAGTGAGGTCATCTTAAATGTAATTGGTTAAGCAAGCATCAAATATATTAGTATACTTCTAATTGGCAGAGGTTTTCTCTTTGGGCAAGTCTGGACATGACCCAGAAGGGGACTGTGGGATTTTCCTGCAGACATTGTGGGGCTGACTCAGGTCTTGTGTTCTCTCCCTTGGCCTGAATGGGATTTGTTAATAAATGGCCTTTTGTTGGGTTTACCCCTCTCAGAGGAGTGGGAAAGTTTAACCCCTTCAGTTACTAATTTCCGATTTATAGAACTGTGGTCAGAAAATCTGGTGTGCTGTGAACTGACATTTGCTTTATGAGACTTTCATAGTCTACACCTATCTACGTATCTCCTATTTCCTTATCTTGTGTTCAAGCCCTCACTATCAGTTGCCAAGGGATTGATATTAGAAATCTACCAGTAACATGAATTTATCTACCAAGTTTTGCTTTCCATATGCCAGGTGCAGCTCAGGGTTGTTTATCTCCACACTTGTTCTTTCTATCACTGTGTATTGAAAACTCTCCCTTACAATTTATTTTATCTGATATTATAAATTACACCTACTTTCTTCTGATATTTCCATTTCCACCATTACTTCACTTTCAATACTTCTGTATCATTCTTTCAAGTTCACAGAATTGTTTGTACCTGTTGTGTAAAATGTTTTGAATATGCATACAGATTGTAAAATCACCAAATCTACTTAATTAACATATGAAAACATGTACATCTTGGTAGTGAGGACAGTCTGCATCTATTCTTTCAATACTTTTTAATAACATGTTATATGACTTGCAATAGTCTCCATGCTGTATCGTAGACTCTTGAACTTATTCCTTTCATGTAACTGGAATTATATACTGGCTGAAGCTTTTCTCCTGTTCTTCTAATCAGGAAGTTGCTAATTCTGCTTCCTACCTTCCTTTTGGAGACAAGGTCTCAAGTAAACCAAACTGTCCTTGAACTCACTATGCAACTGATGATGACCTTGGAATTCTGATTCTCCTTCCCCCACCTTCTGGGTGCTGGCAGTACATTAGCACACCACCACACTCACTTTATGTGATGGTGAGGACTGAATTCAAGGCTTCGTGCATGCCATGCAAGCACTCTACTCACTATGTCTACATCCCAGGCTTATCTTACTCCTTTACCAATTATAATTAATTAAAAATCATCTTAAAATAATTGTAGATTAATATAGTTGGTTGCAAAGAATTCTATAGATAAGAGCAATGCATCCCCATGTAACATCTTACACAATAGAATAAAACATCCAATACCAATGTATTGGCTTTTTATCAGTTAAGCACTTACTTACGGGTTCTGTAACCACCACAATGAAAATACTCATCATAGGGCCGGACAATAGCTCAGCAGTTAAGAGCACTGGTTGCTCTTCCAGGGGTCCTGAGTTCAATTTCCAAAAACCACATGGTGGCTCATAACCACCTCTAATGAAATCTGATGCCCTCTTCTGGCATGCAGGGATACATGCAGATGGAGCACTCATACACATAAAATAAATAAATCTTTGCAAAAAGAATTTTTTTATCAGTTTCAGCAACATCAGACCCCTCTATTACTCTTTACAGAGACACAACCTTTCCCCTGCCTGTGCTTCCTCCATAAATCCATTTCTCATTTTAATATTAATTCATAAACTTTATGCAAGTGGAATCATGAAATATATATACTTTTGAAATTGGCTTTTGTTCATTGAGCGTAACGTCAAGTTTTGCCCATGGACATTGTATCAATAGTTCATTCCTTCTAATTGTTAAGTAGTGTTCTATGTATGTGCACATCCCAGTTTGTTTACCCATTCACTTGTTCAACGACGTTTGTATAGTTTCCAGTTTAGAGATGTTATAAATAAAGCTGCTATAAATGTTCATGCATAAATTCTTCATCAAAATAAGTCTTAATTTTTCTGGGATAAATGCCCAAAAATGTAATTGCTGGGTTGTGTGGTGTGTCCATTTTTAGCTTGGCCAGGAACTGCCAGACTGCTTTCCAGAATGGCAATGTCTGAGTAATCCGGTCCCTCCACATAGTCATCATGTGCTTTTGACACACATTCTAAACTTCATCAATATTCCCATCCTTTGTAGCATCATTCAAGCCTCACTTATTTTAACTACAATCTGTTCTCTGCTGTCTTATATGTTGCTAGTTACTATGATAAGGATTATTGTCTAGCTCTGCTTGGCTTCAGTTAGTCATTGCAATTAGTTTTTAAATAAAATTTATTTTTAGAAGTTTTAGGTTCACAAAGAAAATTGAGCAGAAGTCACAAGGCTCTCATATGTGCCCCTTACTCCAATAACATGCAAATTTTCCCTCATCATCAACACCCTCCACAAATCCAAATGGTACATTTGTTACATTTCATGAATCTAACACACCCAAAGTTTGTTTTAGTTGTGGTTATTTTTTGTTACTGCAAAACCTTCCACGGGTTTCAGCAAATGTACAGTGTGTGCTTAGATCATGGTGCTGTCTTTTTAAAGTCACTCCACAGCCTAAAGAGATTAGGCCTCTGCCCCACAGCTCTCTTCCTGTGACATTAAGAGCTATTCTGTGCTGTGGATTTTATGCCTAGTAATTTATGACCTTAACCAGCACTGGGCTCTTCTATCTTCCTTGCCAGATAGGTTATCTCAAACCTAACCTCACGGTATAAAGCATCCTGCCAGCTCCTTACATAAGTCAGACATGCCCTAAATGAGAGGGAGAGGGAGAGGGAGAGAGATAGGCAGACCTAGGGCATTAGTGAGACAAATATCTGAGTGTCTGTGATGATGTGTGCAGAGAGAATTAACTGAGAGGAAAGAAAGACCTGCTGGACGTGTGTGGCACCATCCCATAGATGGGACCTGAACTGAATAAAAAAGAAAAAGCAGAGAAGCCAACTGAGCACGTCCATTCTCTTACTTCTCCATCTGCTGAGCTAAGTATGAGCAAGTAGCCCCTGCACCGTGGACAGGAGCTGACCTCTCCGTAAGTGTTTCCAGTGAGGATGGACCCCGCCCCCATCTGAAAGCCAAAATAAACTTTCTCTTTTTCTATGGTACACGTCGGAGATTTTGTCACAGGGACAAGAAAAGTGACTAATACAGTATCTGTGGGCAACTCGTTCCAAGGCCTCTGAATTGTGTGCGTAAGTATCTTATATGCAGTATTTGAGTATAATACAGGCACCCTCCTGCTAACTGTATGGCTTTTTCCTTCAGGATGCCATAACTCTCCCATTGCTATCTTGGAGTAAAGATTACTTTCACTCAGTAGCCATGGCAACAAAACAAGCAGAACAGTGATAGCAAG
Organism: Phyllotis vaccarum; assembly: GCA_033318265.1. Lineage (NCBI taxonomy): Eukaryota > Metazoa > Chordata > Mammalia > Rodentia > Cricetidae > Phyllotis > Phyllotis vaccarum. Next base: position 1,846,308 of record JARWLC010000001.1, read on the forward strand.
CTCTGATAGGTTAGTTGGGGGAGAGCTGTTGCACTCCTAGCATCACAGACCTTCACCTTGGATTCCAGCCATTGCCCTCCCTCATTCTGTCCGTCGTCTATTGAGACGCTAGAGTCTACAGGAAGCAAATGTTTAATTGAAAGTGGGATTCCATGACTCGGCTTCCATGGGACTTTGCACTGGCTGTTTTTTGGATGTGTAACTAACCTCTTATTATGTACATACATGTAGAAAGTAGACTGGTTGCCGTGAACATGAAGCAAGAGGGATGAGAAGCAGCTGCCCATAGATGGAGGCTTCCTTTGAGGAGATGAAAATATCCAAAGTGAGATCACGTTCAATTGAAGATCATTGAAAGGTACATTTCAAAAGATGGCTGACACAGAAGATGAGTTTCATTTCAGGGCTACACTTTTTTGAAAAGGTAGAGTGACTAGAAAGTCAGAAAGGAAAGGACAGCATGCATGGATAAGAGAAGCATGGTCATCCTTACGACGCTTTAAACCCTAATGTTCTCTCACTGCACATCTAGCATCACACTGTTCCGTTTCTACAAAGGAGCTGACAACATCCATACAAAACCCTGTGCAATGGTATTTATAGTAGCTTTTGTTCGCTTAAAACTTGTAAGCAACAAAGATACCCTTCAGAGGGCAAGTGGATAAACTGTGGTACATCCAAACAGTGGGAATGTATTCAGTGCTGTAAAACATGACCCAGTACAGCATGGAAGGGTGTGGAGGAACCTTCACTGCTATTACAAAGAGAAAGAGCCAATCTGGGAAGGTACCCACTGTGTGTCTCCATAGGGAGGTGGGAAGGAGACTGTAAACAGATTGATGGTTTTCAAGTTGTAATGGAAGGAGCCAGTTCAGCTCCAGGGAGTTTGGTTTTGTTTGCTTTGTTTTGGTTTTACATTCACAAAACCTTTATTAGGGTTATCTATTTTATTTTTAAGTCTTGTTGATTCCTGACAGTGCTTAACTCACCAATTAAACTTTATTATAAATAAGAACAGTCAGCCTTTTGAATGAATAGTTTCTGAATCCAGACTCATGAGTCAAAAATATTTTTTAAAAACAAAATCTACACTAAATGTGTATAGATACGTTTTCTTGTCACTCAAATGTTATTGTAGAACAGCTCTGTGTTTGGCATTTCTATACTGATATGTTCATTTTCCCTGGGGAGAAATAATCAAAGAGTTCTTGACCCCAATAGGTACCTACAGCAGATCAGAGTAACAATTCCACCAATTTCAGTTTGGTGAACTAGTGAGTTTATTAGGCTTTCTTCCAGGGACATGGATAAGAAGTTAGTTACACACAGTGGGTGATCCAAAAAACAGCTGCTTCTCATCCTTCCCTGCTTCAAGTTCATGGCAACCAGTCTACTTTCTACATGTACATATCTAATGAGCAAGCAAACAAACACCATACACACAGATGCATGCATGAACTATAGCCTTTTAATGTTTGGTTTCTTCATTTAATAGAATCATCTCAAAGTTCATTAAGTTATAGTATGTACCAGCATTAAACATGTAGAATCATTTCGTTTTAAGGCTATGTAATAGTCAGTATGCATATCACATTTTGTTTATCCATTCATAAGCTGGTCAGTATATGGATTGTTTCCATGTTTTGAATGATATTTCTCCAATCTGTTTTGAAATGTAGTTCCCTTTGTGGAGAAAGTATCAGTAGCTTTTAAAATAAGTTTTTAAAAAAAGATAAATTCTGTGCAATTGTGTTAATAATTCCCATTACCTGCCTTGCTGAATTTAGATGTATAAGTTGACAGTGAGTTCATGAGACATTTGAAGCATCATTTTTATCGAGAGGCTGAGGTGTCCTCTGTTATTTGTTGCACATTTTCTACAGCTTTCTACATACGGTTTCTCTCACGCTGCCTCAGGATCAGGGTCTGTTAGGCTCTCAGCTATCTTCTCTGAATGCTATTGTTCTGCCCTCTGTAATCTCCATCTGGAGCTCCTTTTGCTAATATACTGAACTTTTATTACAACCTTCTAGTTTCTCGGCAGCTCTCATTTTCCAACTGTTCACCACTGTGCACTGAATTCTGGAAAATTTTCTCAAATCTGTCTTCCAGTTCACCTACAGAAGGATCTCAGAATAACTATCTTAAAATTAAGTGGGTTAAATGTATGTTTGTATGAAGGCAAAAGTTTGTTCCAGAATTCTGATTTTAAAAATTAAGAGAGTGCATAAGTGTGCAATAAAACCTGTTTGCTGACCTTCAGTATTATACTACACTATAAGAACAAGACATACAGGGTAAAAGCAAGTGTCAGAAGCAGCTCTCTGATAAAACATAAGCTTATATATCACCATTCTCACAAAATCTTTATTGCATTTCAATTAAATCTGTTCCATGCACACCTGAGACTCATAATAACAATGTATTAATCACTTTTCCTACCACTGTGATAAAACACCGAACAGGGGCAACTTACGTGGATTTCTATTGCCTCCTTGTTTCTGGTTAAATGAGAGGGTGTGACAGCCCCCCCCCCCCCAAGGATCACATCAGAGCAGGAAGCAAAGACCCAGACAGGCTGGAGGCAGACAGGGCAGCCTAAGGATTATCCCTCATGGCCTTATTACCCCAGCCAGACTCCACATCTCAGAGATCCTACAACCTCTCCAAGCAATGCTACTGGCTGGGGACACTTGAGCCTGTGGGAGCATTTTACATTGGAACCATAATATAAAGTAACTCCTACTAACGTTACCATGGCTTGATGCTGAATCTCTCCCAAAGGACACACGCTACAGATTTTGGTTCTCAGAGTGGCAATAATTTGGGCGTGCGTGTTGTGAACCTTTGGAAGGAGGGGCCTTTTGGGAAGGCCTTAGGTTATTGAAGGGATGTCCTCAAAAAGGGCTGTAAGGCCCTGGTTCCTCCACCCCTTTCTCACTTTCTAGTCATGCAGTGATCAGTTTGTTGTACCATGTGCCCCCCACCATTGCCATCCGGCACCCTACCAATACTTAAAAAACAATGGGTCTGCCTAATCCCCACTGTCTCTTCTAAGAGCAAGAATTGACTGTGGTGATATATTGAATAATTAATAAAAAATAGTCTGGAATATCAGAGAACAGAGTCACCCACAGAGCCAAGCCATGAAGGTCAGGGAGTGGTGACCCACACTTTTAATCCCATCTCTGAGGAGGTCTAACAAAGCCAGGCAATGGTGGAACACACCTATAATCCTAGCTCTAGGAAGGTTGAATCAGGAAGAGAGTTGGGCAGAGGGAGAGAGGGGAGGGGCCCAGCTTTCCCTGCCACTTCTGTCTGCTGAGGATGGAGAAGCATTTGTGAAGAGAGGCCTGAGGAAGTTGGCTGGGTGAGAACTGGCTGTGTTTTGTTTCTCTATCTTTCTGATATTTCAGTTTCGCCAAATATTTGGCTCCAGGTTCTTACTGTATTACCAAAGAGAATCTGTGCAATAATAAACTTTTTGTTTCATAAGTTAATTGCTTCGGGGATTTTGTTAAGAATTAAAGGAGGGGAATTCACACTTGTGAAGATTTAAAAGAACCTGGTTTATTGACCTTCATGGTCAAGAGGTAACTTATAACAGCCACCTGTAAATGCCGTTTAATTCCGATCAGATTGGTCCTGAGAAATGTGATCTAATGATTATGAAATCCTCAGCTGCAACCAGAAATTGGCCCTGATAAAATTTTATCCAGTTACTAAGATGTCTACATCATTATTATTTGATATGTCATCTACTTCCTAATATTAGAAATAGTGGTGACCAAGACTTCCCCCTTCCCCGCTTCCTTGCACCCCACTGTACCCTTGCTGATACTAGTTACAAAGACATCAGAAAATCAGAGGAGAAAAGTGGTTTATGCAAAGTCAACAGCCTAATTCTCTTTGGTCTAAGGAACCCAGTTAAGTCGGAGTCACTTTTAATGGTCTGTCATAGGTAACCTTTTGGCTAGTGAAATCAACACTCAGGTTTTTTTTTTTTTCTTTTTTAATTAGAATTTTTGTTTCTTTATCCCAGAGAAAATAATATAAAGCAAAGACAATCTTAGGAGAGAAGATTATTTCATGGAGTGATAAGCACAGGCCAGAGACCCAGGAGGAAGCTGCACTTGTAACAGTGCTGTGTTGTTCCCCTGTGGCTTCATTTCTGGCATTTCCAGGATGTCTTGGCAAATAGATGGTGGCAGCCGTACCAAACAACTCATCAAGAGTGAAGTTCAAAATATCAGCACTGATAACTATTACTATGTTTTAATTTTATTTGAAATAATCCTATAACCTACTCTCTTTTTTTGGTGGGGGGGTTTTGCCAGAATGCTCTTTAAATATTTCACAGTGACCTGTATTCTTATGTTACTGACCTGTACTCCCTAAGTGGGCCAGCCTGTCCAGATGGAGATGGGATGTGATAACACAGGAATGTGTAGGATTAAAGTCTGTTCCAGCCCTGACTTTGAACTCAGCCATATTCTTGGCTCTACCTTCAAAACATACTCAGAATCAGACCAATATGGAGCCAGTGTGTGACCGAAAAGGACCGCAGATCCGGAGTTGATTTTGAACACAGTAAGAATTATAGTCAACTCCTGATTGTAATAATGCTGTCTCCTATGCTAAGCAGTAAAATGTGCCTGACCTGGACATAAGATGTACATTTGATATCAATGATAAGCCACACTAAATGATTTAGGTCAACAGATCACTGCAGGACTGACGTAAGGGCCTGTACAGGAAGAGGTATGTCTGAGAAAATTACTTTCTGCTTTCCTTAGCTCACCGTAAACTCTTAGAAATGAGTTGGGGTGAATTTGAATTTTGTCTGGTAAATAGACACCTATCCCAGCTCCAAAACAACTGGAAGGGACAGGAAACCACCCAGGTTCTTAGCAACCTATTTACACTGAGCAGCCAGGAGATAAGGACTCACTAATGGATGTGTCTACCTTTGGAACTGTCCTCTGTATCTACGCACATAGAAAAGAACTAATTCACTTAACATCACTAACAATCTCCTCAAGGTGAGGAACAAGTGTTTATTGTATTGTTCACTGTTTTATACGTTTGAAGAATTTCAAACTAAAATTTAAAAAAACCCTGCTTTGTAGGCTCAATGAAATTAAGAATGTGGGTTCACTTAAAATATGAGTCTACGGAGAGATAACAAGAAATTAAAAGGAAACTGGTGTGAGGAGAAAAGCAGAACCATCACCCAACTTCAAACCACATGCAGACACAGCTTGAGGAAAACACACGATGTGAAAGTGATCTCAGGACACTCGAGATACGGGAGACAGAGCCCAAGGAAGCCGGCGTCAGATGTAACTAATTCAGTCATACATGTATTTGGGATTTACTCAGCAACTGCTAACTATTAGGCCCTATGTCAGGACTTTAGGATGTTAAAGCCCCTTAAGATGTTCAGAGGAAGCAACATTCACTGACACAGCACACCTCACAGGTACCGAGTGTGCTCTTTATAGCCCACAAGAATAGCGAGAACACAGCGCAGGCATGCCTAGGTTGCATGTGTATTCAGTGTCAAAGCTGCTTCATTTGGTGACTAAAAATGATAAAATTTACCCTTTCACAATTCTAGAGTCCAGAAGCGAAAATCACTTTTGCTGGGATGGAGGAGAGCTCTGCTCCCCCTGGAGGCCCTAGGGGAGAATCCAGTCATTGTCTCTCTGGGCTCTGGCTCCATGGTCACACTGCTTTCTCCTTCTCAGTGTCAATCTCCTTGTGCCTTCCTGTTCCAAGGGCATGGACAATGACATTTGGGGAGAGTCTCCCCATTTCAAGAGCTGACTTAGGGATTAGGCTGTGGGCTCCTTTTCGGGGGTTATTGCTCAGTCTTGCTCATGTATGGTGAGCAGAGCAGGCACAGTGTCACTAAGTGCACCAAGGCCTTTGAAACAGAATCCCAGCAGGGCTGATGGAGAGGCAAGTGGGAATCTTAGTATCGTAGGGATCTACAGCTAAGGCAAGGACACGAAGGGCTAGACAGGAACAGGCCCAGCTTAGAGGACCCTCTCCATTCCTGCAGAAACTTCCAGATAACTGACTTAAAAGCAGGAAAGATTTATTTTCCTTGCTGTTTCAGAAATCTCAGCCATGGTCACATGACAGCAGTTTGGGGGTTTGTTGCAACACGGCAGGAGTATGTGGTGGAAGAAACCTGTTTACTTCCTGACAACCATGAAGCAAGAGCAACTGGGGTCCCAATACCCCAATCAAGGGCACGCCCCAAACAACCTATTTTTTTTTTTTTTTTTTTTGCACTGGGCCCCTCCTTCCAGCAGTTTCCCATCAGGCCGCAGGTGAGGGACCAAACCTCAACACACAAGCCTTTGGAGATGGAAATTCAAACTACCCAGGCATAGAGGATAGATGTGTGTGTGTGTGTGGGGGGGGGGAGACCAGGGGACAGGAGCTCATTAGGAGATGGCATTAGATTACTCTTACTATTAACCTCCTTCACTCTTATGGACAAGGGACTTGTCAGTATTACTGACCCAAAATAGGGAAAAAAAAAAAAACCCTATAATCTCATATGTGAAATAGGAAACCCCAGTGAATAGATTTTTAATTTGTTGTCTTAATTGTGGCGGGCTATAACCATTTGCTACATGCTATAGCGGGTTATCACATTCCTATTTTGAATAAGCCTCACGATGTTAGATCCATCTGGTGATTATAAAAACCATCAGAAAAGGTCAAGGTTACATAACACTGTATCATCACTATGCTTCAGGCCACTCTGTGCCAATTTCTAATCAACCTTAAAACCTCGGCAGACAACCCCAACATACTGCCTTCCAATACAATTAAGAACTATTATATTTTGCCTTTTACTGGAAACTACATTTATTTCCACATCCGTACATTCCTCATTAAACAACAGTCAACCTGGTAAAGGATTGGCTTTAGTTTTAACTTCTGAGAAACTGAAGCTCATGGGGAAAGGAGTTCATTTAGTAACTCATCTTCGGGAGGATCTCAACGTGTTATCAAAGGGAAAGAGAGGTACGTAAAGGTGAGACTGTAGAGCAGGAAATCTTAAACTGGGTTCTATTACAAAACAACTTATTCCTGTCTGATACTCAGGAGGGAATCTCTGAAATCCCTGGCAGCCACTGAATACAAAGGATGTGACTGTTCACCCAGATTCATAGAATCATGATTTCAAAATCTGCAATTCTTTGTAAAGAATCAGAACTACATGCTGCCTTTTGTAGGCCCAGCCTAGGGGGTAAAATGCAACAACCACTCTAATGCTGGATGCTGTGCGCCTTCTTGGCTGCAAAGCCTCTCCACCTGCCTGGGTTTCCAGACTACACACTTCTTTGAGGGAATAAAGCCTTGGACTCCAGCAATAGTTTGCCACAACCTTCCCTGAACATGGAACTCCACTGATCAGATCAGATGCTGGCCAGTGGATAAGTTTCTGCCTGGGTTTGGGGGTGGGGCACGATGTTGTCTCACACGGGCTGATCTCTGCCAAAGCCTCCCAAGGCTCTTGCATCCATCAGACCAAATCTTTCTGAAGCTAAGGCAGGAATTGAGTTTAAGTTTTTTTTATAAGCCTTGTACATTGTGATATAGACTCTGCTACCTCTAGAAGACCAGTCCTCAAAGCTAGACTAATTTCTCCTACTTCATCTCCCACTTTAGCAAAATTCTTCTATCCCACATGGTCCAGTAGTAATGCTCCATCAAACCTCATAGTCAATATGCATATGACATCCAAACTTTTACATGGTAACTGCTACTTGGCTCAAAAGATTTGTAAATGGCTGTACATGAACATCACAGATATTCCTTTCATGTACACGGAATTTGCTTGAATCTTAACCACAAAGAACTGTTCATTTCTTCACCACTGTGGCTCAGACAGCCACAGCCAAAGGTGTCTAATAATATTTCTCTTTATTTCCACTCACATTTTCATAGTTACATGCAATACCATATTAGTTCTGGAAGATTCATACAGGTAGTCGGTTAGAGAATATAAACAAAGATCACTCCTTCAAATGTTGTTCAAGTACTTTAACATTTTTATTGTAAATTTACAATTGTACAAAGTGATGTTACCATTTATGGATGGAAAGTGGGATAATTGGAAAAGATTAACACCTATCTCTTCACATGCTTATCATTCTTATGGCGAGCAAGTCTGGAGTTTAGTCCTTGCTATTTTAAGTGTGAAATCTATTATTAATATTCACCCCTGTGCAACAGAGCTCAACAATCCCACCCCCCTCCTCCCGAGACTGCATTCTTTGGCACTATCACACCAGCTTTCCACTTCCTAGCTAGCACAGTCACATTCTGCGTAAGGGATTCAATTGTTTTAGATTCACACAGAAGTGAAACACGTGGTATTTGTCTTGCCATGCCTGGCTTATTCCACTGAGCATAGTGTTCTCTAACTCCACGTTACTGAAGGTTTAATAGTATTCCACTGTGTGTATCCCACATTTTCTTTGCCTAGTCATCTGCCAGTGGACACTTACATGGCTCCCCGACTCAGACCTGAAAGGCAGTGCAGGTATCCATCTTTTCAACATACTGATTTCAGTCTTTTGGGTAAATACCAAGAAGTGGGATTTCTGGATCATATGGTAATGTTATTTTCAGAGGTTTTTTTTTTGTAATTTTTAAAGTATTTCTAAAGTACCTTCATCCCCCTTCCCTCTCCCACATACAAGTTCACACATGTCACAGAAGTATGGCTACATCTTAAGACCACACTGCATGTCTTCTGACTTACTGTTCCTAACTTACGCCTTCCTACTGAGGATGACTCTCCGCACTCTAGATAGACTGACCATCTAATTTAGGTCCTCATCATTGATTGGCTTACTTTTCAGGCCCTGGCCACACCAAGAACACTCGTGGTATAGGAGAGGAAATATGGATGAGCTGAGATGTGTGTAGGCCAAGGGCTGCCCATGCGGATATTTACAGAAGCCTGTGCTTACTTGGTAGGAACTGAGTAGAAACGCAGGCCAATCAATATATTCTCTTGGTCACAGGGTCCCTGTTTCATGGAGAATCTAGCTTTCCCAAGGAGACCCATTTCTCCAGGGACAGCAGGCTCAGCACCTCTGGCTTTGATGCCTGGTACAGGACCTTGTATAGGCAGAGAATGCCTGTTGTCTCACCAAGTCTGCCCTCCCAGGGGTGCAAAAGTCTGTGGCCTAGACAGGAGAGTCAGCTACAGGGGGATCAGCTACTGAGGAACACAAATTGAAGATCTGAGTGAGAAACTGAATGCTCACCATATTGTTAGAGATCCTGCATCAAGGCATGTGTGAATTCAAACTATTATCTAGCTTTTATACTTCATCCAAACGGATTCATTTCTTTTCCTATTTAATCCAATTACTTTTGCATGACTTGCGGCCTGAGCCTCTTACCTTTCAAAGCATACTTGGTAGAGAGGGCTAATTCTAAAGCCAGAAAAAAGACTGACTCTTATTAAAAGTTAAAGAAGTTAGGCCAGTGGTTCAGGTTCTTGTAGTATGAAGTTTCTGGCCTGACTGGCCTGTGGTGCAGACCTGCAGACCTGCAGACCCACAGTCCCCCAGCAACACACAGATGCTTACATTAATTTTATGCTGATCCGGCCTGGGCCCAGGCATACAACTTGCTAACTCTTCACTCTTAAATTAACCCATGATTCTTATCCTGTTCAGCCATGCGGCTTGGTACCTTTTCTCAGAGCATCCATGTTTTTGAGAATGTGGATGTAATTCTCTAGGCTACTTCGTGCTGAATAGGGGTAAGGGTAATCCCATGGGGATCCAAAGAAAAATTTAGGAATATGGACAAGTCCTTAGTGAAATAATCCCTAAAGCTGGGTCAGCTCAGCCAGTCTCCTTGAAGCTGTTTTAGATACAGAGTTGAGAGGAAACTGTAATAGAGGTGTTCTGAAATGCTGAATCATCTAGGCCATGTGTTTCCACTGGAGACTTTTCTGGGGGTCTTCCTCTATCAAACTTTATGTCCTTTAACCAAGAATAAATCCACAGCCTCTCATTTCATTTATTTCTAGGGAAATAAAAAGAAAACCTCTTCTCCAGAGTAGCATATCTTTTGATTTCAGTTTTAAAGTCAACTCTTTTATAAAATATATAGGTTGGATTAATCCATAAGCATTTGTAATCAAATGGCTTTTAGCATCTTTAACTACTTCATTTTCTGTCAAAAAAAAAACTTAAAAAACAAGACAATAACATACAGTATCCAGACACTCTTTGTAATTTCCATCTTTACGGGGCTTATTATTTTTTTCTCTATTTCTTTTTCAAGAACTTTATCTTTTTTCTTGTCTCCCTCAAGTCTACATATATTTTTAAACACACTCTAAACCATTTAGAGGTTTGTTTTTTGAATCTGTCTTTACTGTATATCTCTTAGTCTTATCTTTTTCTGTCTCTGACCACACCTTTGCTTGGCTAGGGTAGCTGATTCCACACTCCTCTCTCTATTTCTCTCTGTTTCTAATCACAACTTTAATAGGCTTCACTAGGGTGGATGGCTGACTTCACCCAGCTCCTAGTATAGTTTCATAGAATTTAGCTTTTTAGCCAAGGTACTGACTGGTAGGACTTACAATTACCACTCTGGGGAATTTTAGGGTCCATACAACTACCAAGTAAAGCTTTGCTGTCTGCTGCTCATTAACTCCATTTAAGTATTTGGCAGCAAGGCCTCTTAAAAGACTCACAAGTGTTTTGCCTCTAAGGCTGAATCAGGAAGCTGAGCCTCTGCTTGCCTCCAGCAAACAGAGCTGACCCAAGAAAACCCTGCTGCTACTAAGAAGCTGTCTTTGACTCTTTCCTTTTTTTTCTATATAAACAGAAAGCTTAAATACATCATTTACAGCTTGTTGCTTAAATCTAGGCTCCTGTGAGACTTCAGGAACCAGCCATTTTACAGCTTAAGTTGCACTCCAAAAGTCTGCCATTTTAAAATCAAACCCACACACCACTCTTGGGTGTCTCTGAACCAAGGCTCACGTTAGAGACACAACTCAGAAACTGTTTTTGGCTCCAATTCTGTGCTCTAGAATCCTTTTAAATCTTTCTCCAGCTTTATGTGGGTGTATATCACCCACGTTGGGCTGCCATTTGTAGAATGAAGTTTCTGACCTATGTGGCCTGTGGTCCAGACCTGCAGACCCAGACATTTTATTAGGGGAAAAAAAAAAAAAAAAAAAAGGAACTAAGAACAAAAACAACCTGGGAGATGGAGAGGGTGTGGCTCAATAGGTAAAGTGTTTGCCATGCTAGCAGGAAGACTTGTTTAGAATATGGGAACCCACAAAAAAAGCCAAATATGCATCAGATAAAATCCTGTAACTCAATGTTGAGATCCCTGGAGGCCTCTGGCCAGCCAGTCTAGCCAAGCTGGGGAGCCCCAGATTCAGTGAGGGGGCTTATTTCTGCTGCTGCTGCTGCTGATGGTGATTATGAAAGTGACTAGGGAAGGCTCTCAACATCAGAACACATGTGCACACACATGAATACACACACAGACAAACAAAAAAACTTAAAAATCCCAAGCTAAGATAAGCATAAAATCTAATGTTAACCCTGAAGGAGTCTTCTCAGGCTGAAGAGGCTGGTCCTCACACAGAGTATATGAGATATGATCACATTCCAGCCACCAACATATTAGCTATTACTAGGGCTGCATGCCCAATCTCCCCAACCTAAAAGTCTGAAAAGCAGCAAAAGGCATAAGAGAATCCAGGACACGAAGTGCTCCCAAGTGCTCCCATTATGGACTCTCTCCAGTTAGGAGGTGAAGATGAAGAGGAGGCCACCATCAAAGAGTAAGGCGGGCACTAGACACGGATTGTGTGGTAAACAAAGTGAAGTCTTATCAATTGCTGGTGTGATATTTCTTAATTCCACCCGGTGTTGAATCTCCATATTTTATGGCCTTTCCTTACACTGATAATAGTTGTGCTTATTCAGTACTTTCTATGTGTTTGGCATTTCACTATTTACACGTATTGTTTTACTCTTACAACATCTATGTAGGGAATGTAACATCATCATCATTTCAGTAGAGAATGCCGAGAAATAGGGGAATGAAGGAGGCCCAACACCATATTCAGTAGAGGCTCAATACAGCCACTGCAGAACAGCTTTGGGGATGTCACCCTTACAAGGATACCCACTCAGAGGCCAGTTTGAACAACCATCAATGTTTTAGAAAGGAATGAACAATAACCCAACTTCTGTCAAAAAAAAAAAAAAAAACCAAAAAAAAAAAAAAAAAACCCAAAAAACACTGGCCTGGCTTTGTGGCCATCTCCTTTGGCTCTTCCATAGGTAGGTGTGTCTCTTCAGCATTTGAATGCTATCTTCCCTCACCCCATTTATATCTCTTAATCTTATTTTAATCAACGTTTTTCTCCCCTCTTTTTCCTCTCATAAAGGTGGTTTCTGAAGAAAAGGGGCCATGGAAATCTGCAACTTGGCAAAGTTTTCTACAGTCTAGATTTGGCAGTTAGGCAGGCAATGCAAATATTATAATTACTATGAGCTGAGGCATGGGAGGCGTCAGGTGGATTTAGAAGCAGACAACTGGTCTACCAAGTTCACAAGAGCACTAAGAATAGCAAAAGTCTTTCCTTTCCTTTTTCCTAAACAAAGGCTTCAATAAAATTGCTGGATTCTTTGTGTATTTACTGCTAAGAAAGTCTAATAAAAGTGCTAGATCAGATGTGTAAAATAGGTTTTTAAAAGTAGTAGTAAACATAAACCAAGCAAACTGGAAATGATATGGAAATGAGGGGCTGTCTCTACTGAAACTCAGCACTTTCTGTTCTTCTGGAGAGTTATAAAGCCATTGGCTGGAAAGAGATGGATGAGGGCAAAGCTAAATCAGCGGAAGGCAGTGCAAGACTCATCACAAGCTTCCCCCATACAGAGAGATGAGCTTCATCTCTAGCCACGGCTTTAGGCATGAACTAAGAATAGCTCTGCTCTGGAGGACGCTTGCTTGATGTACGATCTTGGAGCAAGTTATTCAATACAAGTTCACTTACATGAGCAGTGAGGATAATGTGCACCTCACAAGTTTGTTGTGGGACTCAAAGGACGTAACAGCTATAAAGTGTCATGCAGTAAATACATAACAAATGCAGGTCTCTCCAGCTTTGCCTCTTCCTTGCCAAGTTGTATCAATTTCCTTTAAATATGCTGACTTTAAGAATTGAAGCCATCGAGAATCTAAAGTTCAAATAAAAGACATTAAAAACTCTGAATTTTCATCTCATCCTATGCAGAGTAACCCTTTTAACCACATCCTTGTGAATTTCATCCATCTGTAAATGTGAGGACCTAAGTTGGAAACTCTCCTTGGCTGCTTTTGCCACTTTCTTCCTCTCCTGTCCTTCATCGTTTCAAGCTGTTTTTTTTTTTTCCCCCAGCACACAGTAGAACTGGATCTGGAGACCCAAACCAATATTCCCAGCAAGGAGACAGGCTCAGGGCTATGATTCCCTCAAATACCATCAAAGTGACTGGCTCTAACATTGGCTGGAAACCAGATGTCACTAGCATGTGTGTGTGTGATACTTGTGTAGACATTAGAAGCTGAAGTTGCATGTCTTTCTATTCAGGGTATCTTGCTCAAGTCTAGAATTTGCTGTTTTAGCTAGCCTTCCTATGTCGTTTGCTCTGGGAAATCTGGGCTTCCAGAGTGCTGGAGTTACAGGAAACCACCTAGCATTACATGGGTTCTAGGAACAAACTCCAGTCCTCTGTTCGCAAGTATTGTGCCCATTCCTATGTCCTCATGCCTGAGTGTGAACTTCTAATGCTTAAGGAGATAGTGGAAATTTGAAATTTTATAGATAATTTCATTTTAATTATTTATTCCTTGAAGCAAAACCTTAATTCCCAATTTAAATGACATGTCACCATTTAAATGTGATTTATTAGGCATCAATAACTTTATAGAAATGTAATAGTCCAGATAATTCCACAAATGTCTTCAAAACTTAACTAAAAAGGGGGTTGGGGAGATAACTGGGGGGGGGGGGGGTAACATGACCCAACACCCATGGCAAAACACCAATGCACATAAAATAAAGATAAATAATTTTAGACCAACTGTTTTCTATGATGGATGGAAGGTGAACTCTCCTTTAAACTTAAAAAAAAAAAACTGAATCATATCCTCATATTTTGATAAATGGACTTCTTTAAGGCTCTCAACTTTGATAAACCTTTAGCTTTTATTTGTATAAGTAAAGGGAAATATGTATGCATGTATGAGTAAATGAGGTAGTTTAAATATGACTTCTAGATAGTAAACATCAAACAGTTTTAACTTTAAGAACCATTTTAATCTCATTTTTTAAACTTATGTGTGTGTGAATTTGCATGAATATATTCACCATATGCATGAAGGAGCCCAAGGAAGCCAAGGCAGGGTAGTGGATCTTCTAGAACTAAAGTTTTAGGCAGCAGGTTGTGAGACGCCCTGTAGGTGCTGGAACTGGATCCACCAGGTTCTCTGCAAGGGCAGTCAACGCTCTGAACTGCTGAGCCATCTCTCCAGCCCAAGCTCATCTCATCTTTAAATGACATATTTTATCTATGGACCAGATTTTGTCCACACTTGGTCAGTTTGAGGCCTCTACTTCCCATTAGCCTAATTAAGATGTTTTAAAATTTAATTTGCCTGACTTTTGCAATGCCTGCACAAAAAACCTCTGACTGTCCGCTAGATAAAACTTTAACTTCCTTACTCGTCCTCCAAGGCAATCTAGGACCAGATCCAAGGTCTTAAACCCTGTTCCCACCTTACAGTCTCATTTCCCGAAACAACCACACCCATTGGACCAGACTCTAGGCATGGAAATTTCTAGAAAACACAGCTGTTCCTTGTTCCAAGGGTTTCCCTTTCTGAAATGTCCTTCCTACCACAATGTCTCACCCAGCCTTACTGGTCCACAGCCGCATCCATGACCTGGCTATCTGGCTCTAGACCGCCACCAGCTTTTATGTCACTTGCGTGATACTACATGTCCCAGTCAAAAACTCCAGAGTTACAGACACCTTCCTAGTCACTTAATAACATTCCTCCAAGAAATGTTTGCACCTTGGACTATAAGGAATATCGCCACAGTGCTTTGTACACAAAATGAGCCCACTCAACATCTCAGGAATTTCAGTCTTAGATACTGAAAAAGTGTGAACACAATAAACCAAGCTGACAGAATTTATCACATCTAAACTTCCTTAACAGGTGGGACAGGTTCTCAATTTCCTAACAATAGTGGCTTCTCCGGACGCCTCCCCAGACTTTCTGCTCCAGGCATTCTTACATCTGTCTCAGTCTCAAACATACCTAAGTGGGCCCTGTCATAGGAAAGCACTTCAGTCGTGGCAAATGGAGGGAGACATTAAACAGCCACTTTCGGCCTGCTGGTTGCTCCCAGTGCTAATTATGACTGTGGGGCTTTGGAAGCTCAGATCTCACACGTGTCTGTCTTTCCTTCCTTTTTATTTTTAAGCTCACTTCCAATTCAGCCACCTCTCTACTCAGTGTCAAAAAAAAAAAAAAAAAAAAAAGGCTAGATTTCATGTTACTTTTACTGACCTAGACAGCGCTAGTAGCACCCTATAAAATGTTTGTTGATAGATTTTAAGATTCAATTTTCACTTTCCTTGAAACTGAAGTAATCATACTTTCAGAAGAAAGCAAAAGGATCAAATGCTTGAGATGTGGCTCAACTTTGGGCACTCCCGAGAAAAGCTGTCTTATCTCAGACCACAAGAGTTGAGACCTCAGTTTAGAAGCTCAATTAGCATATTCTGGATACACCCTCTCTGACTTGTTCAACTGTGTACTAACAAGGGCAAGTTAAACCTTGCAAACACTACGTCCGGAGATAAGCTGTGTTTGGAAGAGCCAAGCACAACAAAGAATTCCAGGAAATGTTGACGAAAAACTAAAGACCAAAGACGTTCTCTCTGTGAAAACAGCCATGGTTGGTTGCATCTATCTCTAATATTTTTACCAAAAGCAGATCACTCATTCTTAAACTTTTATTGGAATTGTGTCTGTTACAAGCATAATATATACTAAGGAAGTCTCCATGAAAAGAAAATCTGTTCTTTATAATTCTGTAGGTGGAAGCAAAGAGAAATGGGATTGGTCTCCAAACATGCCCCTTTCCCCATTTTATTATCTTTTTATGACAAAACAGGACTTAAAGTAAAATTAATAAGGTGGACTAAGCTTATTTATCTTTTATACAAATCACCCCCGAGTTCAGAAACTAACATTCAAGATACTTTTCAAGCATAAAAGGAATCTAACCTTTGATTAGTGATTTAAAAATCTCGCACTCAGGATGTTAGTAACAAAATTTTGTGAATGTATTCTTGTAAAAGAAAAAGATCCACGGCTTTGTTAACGGACAAGCACAAAGTAACAGGCTTGAGAAAACTGGAAGCCTGAAGCTCCCTTGCCCCGTTTGAATATAAACATCTCTAGAGGCAGGGCTGGGGAGAGCTTTTTTTCTTCTCCCTGATCAGCCAAAAATAAGTGGGCACATAAATCCCCCTTGATGCTCACGTATATATGAACACATGCTGGATTTATATACCCAGCATAAACTGGTGTTGTTTGGGCTGACCAGGTTGTTTTCCCAAAGGGCAAGAGATGAAGAGCTGCAGCCTGTGATTATCAGTACTTCTCCCAGGAAGGGCGATGCTGAGCCCTTGGAGACACAGCTCTGCATAGAGTTGACATTGGGAGGCCCTTAGTGAGTTTCTGCTTCTAACAAAGGTGTCCTTTTGAACCGTGAAAGGAACCTGGGGTGAAAATAAGTAGAAATCTGCTCTCACAGCCCCCAGATCCTTGTAGAAGGGAGGCGAGGTTCCCGCAGGCCCAGAGGCCCAGGAGTGAGGCCAGGAGCTGCCTGGGGGATGGGGGTGGGTAGCCGGGGGCTGCCACCCGACTGGGTGGGAAGGGGAGGGAGGCGAACACGGTCGCGCGCGGGGAGGGCCGGCAGGAAGGCGCCGGGGCCTGGAACCTCGGGCCTGCGCGGAGCCGCGCCCCGGTGCGCGGGCTTGTGCGCGGGCGCGCGGCGGCCTTACCTGGTTCCTGCGGTACCAGGCGCTCGACAGCGAGCCGTTGCCCGGGCCCGGAGCCCAGTAGGTGAAGTTCCGAGACAGCTCGTCCAGGACGGCCGAGGCGTCGTCCTCGGGGCCCGCGGGCACCGGTGCAGCCATGGGGTTCGGGCGCTGCACCTCTCCGCTTCCTGCAGCGCGACGGGGCGCGCAGGTGCGGTCGGGCACTGCTCCGACCTAGCCGGTCCCCCGTGTCCACACCTGTCGGCGCAAGAATGAGGTCATCGCCTTTGCCTCCGGGATGTTTGTCCGAGGGCACGGAGGGAAGGAGCCATCTGTTAACCCCCGTGGCAACCTCACCCCTCCAGTGTAGAAGGTCTAAACGGATCCTCATATGAGGGGCCGTGATTTCCCTCTCCCCACTATTGTGAGCCCAGCAACCGATCGACCCTCAGGCCCCAGGACTAGAGATGCCCCCAATGCAGCTGAAGGACCCCAGTGTGTATGCGGTTACTGGATGGGCTTCTGTCAGATAGATATAAATATGTGATTTCGGTTGAGGCAAATGTAAGAACAACTCTAAGAGCTCAGCGGGCTATTCTGGTCTGACCTGTTTTTAACTTTGTGTCACTACAAATGATCTCTGCGGTGTCTGTACTTTGAGCATTCTATGGTTTTGTGCTGAAGTGTCCGCGCTTGGAAGGCTTTTGTTTACTGGACACTGAGACGCTTCTTAAGGTACTTTAGTTCCCACAACCTTGACTTCCAGAGATTGGGGGGGGGGGTGGAAGGGGGCAGGGAGGAGGGGCGGAAGGAGAGAGAGAGAGGGAGGGAGAGAGGGAGGGAGAGAGGGAGGAGAGAGGGAGGGAGGGAGAGAGGGAGGGAGGAAGGGAAGGAGACAGAAAGAGAGAGGAGAGAGAGATTCAAGAAAAGGATCTAGCTGAGACCTGGGAGAAGGCTGTGATGATTTCTTAGGGGAAATAAGTAATTGAGAGAAGTGAGTGAAAAAGTCATTTCAGATTCAGCAAAAACAAGTCATCTCGACAGTTGTATTGTTTCCTGCTTGAGTAACCAAAATGTTGAGTCAACAATTAATTGTAGCTACTATCCTCTATTTAAAGAAACCATTTTAAATAAACATCTAAGAAAAAATACCTATTGGCTATACTTTATTATTTTCATAAGTATATAAGCTCGGAATTGAGCCCCATTGCCTTTGCGTGCTCAGCTCTGCCCTTCCCTATCCACATGTCTGTCATGGGATGCTGTGACGTCACTTCCATTCTTCTGCTTCGCCAGGCCTGGTACCCACGCACCCTTATAGAAAATGTTTTTCCAGAATCTCCAGCCTCTACACCCTTATCGTTCTCTCCTCCTCTGACCCATTGGCCAGGAATAGGTCACATGCCTTGTTTTACCTGGGAGTGATTCTTAGGCATTTCCAGCCTGAGGAGGAGGAGGAGGATGTAGCTCTCCTAAAGAAAAGAACAAGGATGGGTGGGGTGGCAGAGAGGAACTAGCAGAGCTGGCATGATCATTCTTTAGGATTTTCTGCCAGCCAGATTGTAAGTAGGCATGCAGCCTCTAACAAGCAAAATACTAAACAGATCGGCTTTCCTGTGCAGTATGCCTCAAGGCCTCCCCCGTAGACAATGACGTACACAGGTCTTATGCCTGCTCTCTAGACCTTCAGGACCGGCCCCCATAATCTGATGCAAACGCCTCATTCCGCTCCCCCCCGCCCACTTAGAAAATCAGCTTCGATATCTGCATATTTGTATAAAACCTCCAGTTTTAGAGAAAGCACTTGGTGGAGAAAAGATGTGATGGGTAGCCTACGTTCTGTGGCTTAGTCGATCAATAGGTTCCAAGATGCCACTACTGCTGTCCTACTGTGTGTGGGTGTTTGAAAGCAATTCGTGACCAGAGTTCCTTCCCACGGGGTTCATTGGAGGCAGCAGGGATGCGTGTGAACTATTTTGGTCCCAGTGATGTAGGTGGAGCTTCGGAGACTGTTCTTGTTGCAGGGCTCCTGGAGATGGGGCAATAGGTACCCATTCATTTTACATGCTCAGCCTCCCCGCGCCCAGTGCTCCAGACTGACTTCCTGTTACTTCTGGCATCATAGCACTGGAAGAGTGGGGTCTGTTTGGCCCTCTTTATTGGGGATCATTTAATTGCAGAATTAATAAAACTTTAAAGGCTTAACACCAGCTTTTGTTTTGTTTTTTTTTTGTTTTTTGTTTTTTGTTGTTGTTACATTAAACTTCTCACAAATGGTAAGTGCAGGGTAGTCGGTATAGATCCGTTCCAATGACTTCCTTTCTATGTGCAAGTAGATTCATTCTACACTGAAGACTTTAAAGAGAAAAATAGATCTTCAGTTTTGTGGCAACAATGTAGAAGTAAACTCCAAATAGAAGCATGGCGGACTGCCTGGGCTCCGATCCTAACGGCTACTTGTTTTGCTGTGTGGCTTTGACCCAATTGCTTTATTTCTTCGAGCTTTTCAGCCCTTACCTTAAAGGGAGCAGGAAAGACGCAGTGGTTAGAGCCCTGACTGCTCTTCCAAAGGTCCCAGGTTCAATTCCCAGCACCCACATGAAGCTAACAACCCTCTGTAATTCCTGTCTCAGAGATCCAAAGCCCTCTTCTGGACTCCTAGGGCACCACATGCACATGTACTAAGACATACATGTAGGCAAAACACCCATACATGTAAAATAAAAATAAGTAAAATCTCAAAAACAATTTTAAAAAGCAGATGAGCACTTAAAACAGAAAATATTCAATAAATGCTGAAGTATTCAGTAAATGCTGGCTGTTACTGCCTATAAGCTTAAAAGAGGCAAAACAAAACTTCCTTAAAAAACACAAAAGCACAGACCATAGAGGGAAACTGACATCCAACTACAATAAAGCTGGGGACTTTTATACATAAATAGTATAACATAAAAAGTAAGCTGGCAACCGTGAGCCGTATTTATCAACCACACCTACCATTGACAAAAAAATTCATAGAATATACAAGAGATTCTGTGGGCTAATAAGAAAAAAGCAAATAACTCAGTGAAAAATAGGCAAAAATATAAAATAGGCATTTTCTTTAAAAATATGGTTAATAGTAATGCAAAATATTTTAATCTCAACAACAGACAGAAAATGCAAACTCTCAATAACAACCACTTCCTACTCACTGGTTTAAAAAGTAAAATCTTAAAAATTTAGATATCATGCACAACAAAAACAAAATGGAGTTCTATTCAGCTGTATAGAAAGTCAAGTTATGTCATTTGCAGGAAAATGGACGGAATCAGAGATTATCATGTTAAGTGAAATAAGCCAGGTGCAAAAAGACAAATATGACATGTTTTTCTACCAGATATGGACTTATCTAAAACCAAGTGTGTGTTTGTGTGCATGTATGTAAGCATGGGTGTGTTCATGCCACTTATAGGTGGGTGCCCAAAGATGCATGTAAGCATGAGTGTTTTCATGCCACTTATAGGTGGGTGCCCAAAGATACATGTAAGCATGAGTGTTTTCATGCCACTTATAGGTGGGTGCCCAAAGATACCCAAAGAGGGGATTGGAACCTCCGGCCACAATTACAGGCAGTTGTGAGCCACCTAAAAGGCTACTGAGATGGTCATTTCTCCAGCCCATGTGTGGAATCTTATATAAACTGGTATATTACTTATATATGACTTACACACATCTCACATTTTTTACATCACGCCTATCTATGTAAGATCGCCAACACAAAGCAAGTATTTGCTACTCTAAGTTCTTTGGGGAATCCTTTCAGACAGCAGAAGTGTGAACTTGTTTAGTTCATAAACATTCTTCCCAAATGTTTTTAATATACAAATGGGTTGAATACAAGTATGTGGCGCTTGTAGATACAGAAAGCTGAAAGTGTGCCCTGAAAATAAGTTAAACAGCCAAACCAGGTGACTGAGGGTCTTGCATGATGGAGTTTAAACAAGAAGCACCAAGTCGCTTAGGCATGCACTGACAGGTGCCATGAAGGAACCATAGAAGCCAGGGGAGGTTTAAATGGAGAAGACCAGGATTGACAAGTTTAAGAGATTGCTATGGCCAAGAGATGACATAGAGAAAACCGGGGAGAAGGAAGCTTATGAAAGACAAAGACATTGAGCATGAAGGAAAACGCATGCATTTAAGCTATGTTCTATTTGGGGTGACTGAATGCAAAGGCTGCACCATTGGCTGTGGAGAAGAAGAGGAATAATGGGCTTAGGTTTGAATTTGATACTCATGAATTTTGGAGCTTTAGAACATTCAAGGAGAAAGGTTAGAGCCAAGGAAATCAACACAGGAGTCACCCATATGCAGGTATCTGAGACTAGACAGAGAGAACATGTGACGATTTTTTTTAGAGCATTAGTTTGCAAACTTCTGTAAAGGGCTATGTAACAAATATTAGTGTTTGTGGACCATATGCTCCGTGTTACTATTGTTCAATTGTACCACTGCAATGTAAAAGCAGCCAAGGATATGTAAACAAATGGATGAGACTGTGTTCCAATCAAACTTTATTTACAAACACAGAAGGCTGCTAGCTTTGTCCCATGAGCCATCATTTGCCAGCTCCTCTTTTGGAAAGAAAAAAGCAAACACAGACTACAAAGCCAACAAAGACCACTGGAGAGGTAAACGAATACTCCACTAGAGTTCATAGCCCGCGAGTGACAGGAACCCAATTCAAAGAAAAGTTAGGCAAGTCATAATTAAAGGCTGGAAAGGCAGGGTGCAGCTTGGCTATGGGGGTAGAAAACTGAAGTCTTCATCTTCAGGTCAGTTTTGCACTGGGAAGATCAGAGGCACGGCAGCTCCTATTTTAAAATCACAGGCTCAGAAAGATGAAGGGAAGAGACAAATTGGACTATGGGCTCTGGGTCTTCATTCCTCTGCATGACACAGTATTTTTGCTGTCATGCCATCCCTTGCTCAGTGACACAATCGCTCCCACTAAAGGTATTTTCTCAGTGATGCTGAGATTGGCCAGTGGAAATGTGACAGAGAGATAGCTATGGGCCAAACTTTCAGACACTTCTCTTTTTTCTGTGCTTGTTCTGTGCTCCGTGTCTCCCCCTGGTAAAAGAAGGTCCCAAGCAGCCACTGTTGGAGGAGAATCAAGAAAATCATGATGCATACCTTAACGAAGTCCTAATAGTCTTTAGCAGAAGATTCTTGGTCAAGAAAACAACTATAGGACATGAAACGTCACTGAAATTTGGAGGTCAAATTTTAGATAACACAAGCATTTAACCAATATTGGATAGAAAAATCTAGTTTTAAGACTCTCAGTGACCTGATCGGGATGTATGATCTACCCAACAACTATCACTAACAACAAGGAGACTTGGAATTATGATTGGCCCGTTTGGGTCATGCACTCACTCTTCAGGAAAATGGGAGTAAGCAGAAGGGATGCTGAGCAGACCAAACAATAGCCAACACTGTTGAAAGCCAGTGAAGAGCAGCACCATGGAAACTTGAGCAGGAGGCAGATTGAAAATTAAGGGTGTATTGAATAATAATGCTGTCAGTGGGAAGAAGGCACTGAGACAGTAAATCAAGTATGTTTTTTGACTTTGGAAATAATGGGGTTTATTGTTGATTTAAACAAAAGTTATAGCTCCTGCACCACCATAACGAACCGCAAGTTGAACAAGGATCTGGAGATTGAGAAAGACAGAAGAGACAGGGGTCACTCTTGAACAAAGAATGCCGTTTATTAAGGCTCAGGGGAAGCCTATATAATGAGGTTGTTTTTCTCACCTCCAGTAACCTTTGCAGCTCACATGCAACACATGGCCCGGGTCAACTTCTTTGTTCTCTGCTGACTTCCTGATTCCCTAAGCATAGCACCTGCTTGGGCAATGTTCTGATAATGAAATGGATCAACTGGTTTTGGTAAAGACCACAGGCCATAAATAGTGCTAAGCCCTGGGGGCTACAGGCTGACAGGTGCGGAATCATGGGCAATAGTACAAAACACATTTTTTGTGGTCATATTGACTTGAGCTTGTTGCCGGCTGTCTTCTTAGGAACATGATGAGAGCAATGCTCCTCCCAGTATTAAAGCTTCCAATGAAATTGATCCTGCCCGCTTCCTAATCATCTCTATGTCCTGTAACTAATTGACTAACATCACTAACATTCAGGTCTCATTCACTGCAATAATCTCTCTAGACAGGTGCTGCATATAATTAACAAAAGCAGAGTTCCAGGCTCCCTATAAGAATTTATTCAGTGTCTACATTTGTTCAATGAGGTTTCTGACTTTTCCTGGTGTGACACAGATATGAATAAAGGATGGGTAACGGGGAACGAGGGGCCATATACATTTCCCAATACAAATCCACCTGCTCTTGCAACAAGGAAATCTGCAAGTCAAGTTGCAGAACACCCTGTCTAATGTGCTTATTAATATAGTTTTGAGTTTCTAAAGCATCAGCTACTCTTCCTGACAACTGGCCCAAAGTGGCTGTGGTGGCAGCAGATTGACTAAAGGCAATCCCCGCTGCAGCTGCCCCCACAGAGGGAGCCACAATGGCAGTAACAACAGCTGTGGCAATGTAAAAATCTCTCTTAGGACAAACCAGGAAGATCTGATCAAACCATCAACACAAGTAGCCAGTCAGAAAACAGGATTCTCTAGAACAATTCAAACTATTAGACATTTTAGTGGCATTTGTCATCACAAAGAAAAAAGGGAAGGGACAGAGAGGTTTTCAAACCCCAAACTTGAATTCCAAAAAGCAATCCCATTAAAATAGGTTGCCTGCATAATTGGCAGAAGAATAAAGTCAAGGCATGCACACCATCCACACAAATACCATCCGCCAAAGGTAGGTTCTCAGCTGTGCTGTGCAGGATATCTAAGATGAAACTCTGGAGAGTCCTGCACTGTATCCTTGGCAGGGGCTGTGGCCCCCACCACCGTAGAGGGCTACTAATAATTTTTAGCTGAAATGGAGAATTTATAATACATTTAGCCCATAATGGTGGACTGGCCAGGTAGTAGTCAAGGTGCCCAGGCCAGCAACAATTGGTTGGAGGGATGGGGCCAGTGTGATTCCCAGACTTCTTATTTATTGGCACAAGAACAATTAAGGGTCTTAGGGGCAGGTTTTTCTGTCATATCAAAGTAATTCAAAGAAGCCTGAGACTCCTGTTCCTGAATCTTGTCAAAAACCCTCACAACCTCGGCCAATTGTTCTTTCACTTTTACATTAGCACTAAGCAAGGCGTCTTTTATAGGAACAAAAAGGTAGCAATACGGAAATGCTCTGGCCCCTGGGGGTGAAACCCTTCCTGTAAATCAATTTTTACATGTTCCCAGTCTTGAATGCTAAGTGTGCCAGCTCGCAGGATCCAAGGACTATCAGTCTCTATAGTCTTAACAAATTCATGAGCAGTCTTGTGTTTTATTCCTGTCCTATTTCTTTAATAATCCTGTCAATTGGTCAGTTAAAATCTGCCGGGACTTTGCAGCTCCCATATTTCAATTCACCCTCCTCAAATTAATTTCTTACCTGCTGGACAGCCTTCTGAGGGTAAGTTCCTCTCAGAGAATCCCTAGTTCCTGATCTTGCTGGGTCCTCCAACTGTGATGCCTGCATCACCAAAATGAACCACAAGTTGGGCAAGGGTCTGGAAATTGAGAAAGACACAAAGACATGGGTCACTCTTGAACAAAGGATGCCGTTTATTGAGGCTCAAGGGAAGTCTTATTCACCTTGAGCAACCTTTGCAGCTCACATACAGCACCTGACCTGGGTCAACTTCTTTGTTCTCTGCTGACATCCTCATTCCCTAAGCATAGCACCTGTTTGGGCAATGTTCTGATAATAAAAATGGATCAACTGGTTCTGGTAAACACTACAGGCCATAAATAGTGCGAAACCCAGGGGACTGCAGGTCGACCTCCACAAAAAGTATTTGACAAAAGTATTCAGCTGACAAAACACTAATCTGGCGCCCTCACCCCTTAAGACTCTGACCCTTTCTTTGCCCCTTTCAGGACCCTTCTCCTTACCTTACAATCCCCAGCATTAGCTTTCCTGACATGCCCCCCACTGGTCTTCACTGGGAGGTTTTCAAAGCCTGTACAGTATAGATCATATCTGTACCCCCTTCCCTCCCGACATACACACCAGGAGTCCTGTCTCACTTCTCATTGTTTCAAGCTGTTTGTAAGAGGCTCTGAGGATCCATCCATGGCAAGTTATTAACATAACAGTTCTTCTCCTGTGCTTATTTGCTTCCTAAGTAGATTCTCTTGGCAGCAATTCTTAATCTAAGGAGTCCCTCTATCCTGGCAAGTGTGAGGGAGGGTACATGAAGAGGGGGCCCTAAAATCTTTACACAGAGTAGATTTGCTGCTGATAAGGCTACTCCTGAACTGGAGAAAATATCTAGGGAAAGTGAGATAAGAAGTTTAATTTCAGAGGCAGGAATTTCATTTGCAGTGACAACAGATTCTGACTGCCACTGCTTGCTGAAAGGGCTCTTGAGCGAGAAATTAAGGGCCTGACAAATTCACTTCTACCATTTTTTTCTTTTTCCTTTGCAGGAGGTGGGGGTGGAGTTTGGTCTGTGCCATAATCAAATCTGTCCTTCATGTTTCTGTGACCATAACTGCTGAACAGAACTTTGTTTTCTAGAGACAGTTGACCTCCCCTCCGCTCCTCCTCACTCTCCCCACTGTCATTGTCCCCATCAGCATCACCGAGTACCTGCTGCTCCCAGAAAGGACTGTGGCAACCAGGAAAGACGCTACATCTGTCATTTGCTTTAAGTGGCTTAACCTCAGCTAGGAAAGAGAATACACACAGGAAAAGACAAATGTGTATAAACTAAATGCTGAGAAACCATAACTACAGATTTCAGTATTTGACATATACACTGGAAAAACCTTGAAGGGTAGAAGAAGAGTGTGGCCAGAATCAATGTGGATGGGCAGACCTAGGACAGGAGTCCGGAGCCCCAGGATAGAAGTGCAAATGTGTGTAAGGCCCAGGAGACACCCGCTCACCCAGCAGCTTTATGCCTGGAGAGCAGCCTCCAGGAACAGCTTGAGGTCCAGATTGCTAATTAGAATTTTTTTTTCTGTGTAGTTTTTCAGGATCAGCATGTGGTGTCGTATGCATCTCTGGCAGCCTTCCTAAATCTGTCTAGCCAGTCAAGTACCATGGCTGCTCCTCCGACTCACATGTGTTCCTTCTGCGAAGCCTTCTCTGGATTTGCATGTGCTTAAAGTAAGGAGAAACAAGTAAAGGGGGAAAATATCCCCTCAGTCTTCCAGCAGAGAGGTGATATTGATTTTCTTGCTATGTCCTCTGCATCCAAAGCATTGGTGTGCCTTAGATGACAAAGACAGCAGAGCCCAGTTCTGGGAGTCTGCTTTGCACTGGGGAGTCTCTCCAGTGCTGTGACCTTTATGAGTTCTTCCTTCGGGTGCTGAGGATGTATGTGGTGGAAGCAGCATTCATGATGAGGGAGGGTAGGCTTTGCCTCCTACCAGCCAAAAGCACAGCTTCCCACCCTGTACCCTCCCCATATGCTTCCCCGAGTTTCCCCAGCTCCATCTAGCTGTGTGCTGTCAGCCCCAGTTTGATTCTGTTGCTAATCAGCTCTGTGGCTTTGGGCAAGACCCCTTACCTCTCGGGACCGTGTTTACTCATCACTGAAGAGAGGTTTTGTCAGTTTCCGACTTGGACGTAGGCGTCTACAAAAATTTCGCCTCCTTCACAATTACCTCTAACATTTTTTCCTCTCCTTGCTATTTAGGAAAGAGAGAGAGGCTCTAGAGGGAACTACATTTTAACAAACTGGAGCATGACTACCATGTTCTTAGAAGTACAATAGAGCTGTTATGTGTGACACATAGGATCTAGGTAGTTCTGGGGTCCAACTTGTGGTTCATCCCTGAGCACTGTGTGGTCTTGAGCAAGTGACTTTACTTTCCCCAAACTCTAATTTTCTCCTCTTCACAGGACTGAGAAGATTTCCTGCCGTGTAAGATGATGATGAGAATTTCATAAGACAAGATACTAAAAATGCTCAACCACGTCTGACCAGGAGCAGATATTCAATACATTTAATCACCATAGAAAAAAAAGGACCATGTGTTTATCTTATTATTTTTAACAATTGCATGAGATAGCTACCTTTTTAAAAAATGCTTATTTTGGTCACAGTTTTTAAAGTTCCGATCTGTGACCAATCGATCCTGTCTCTTTTAGATCTCGGATGAGGTAGCATGTCATGATGACGGCTTTATCTTGAGACAGAGAATGAAGAGGAAGAAGAGGAAAGAATCTTACCATTCCCTTCAGGAGCGTGCTCTGACTGAGATAGATCATGAGGAGCTCATATCCCTCTGCACGGGTATTTGCCTAGGGGCTGGCCAAGGATGTGAACTTCATGGTAGATCTCTGTTATACGTACCCCTTACCCCTTAGTGTATTGTTGTTATAAGCACCCTTTAGTGCATTATTTTTCCTCATAACTGCCTGGAACTGTCAGAGTACTCTGGTGAACTTGGTTCCTAGATTGGCAGCTATCAACCCCCCCCCCCCCCCCCCAGTGACAGCTGCCTGGTTACTATCCAAGGTTAAGTAGAAACCCAGCGGGGGTCAGAAGTCTGCTGTTGGCTCTGAATTGTGTGTGGAAGAGAATGGATGAATGGTGCTGGTCTTGAATGTATGTGTGTGGTGATGGGGTGATTAGCTATTGTGCATCTGTGGAGACCTATGGTAGACCATCATGCAGTAGCTCTTCAAAGATTTCTCCTGTCTTCATAAGAACCGAGGTTGATTTACACATCCTCACAAATGCACATGTAGTCCAGTCTCAGATTCCCCCAAGGACACTGCATTTCAGTTGTAGGAACCACTGTTGTAGCTGCCGCTCAAGCTACAGTTTCTGCATCTGGACACCTAAGTCCTAGGGTGCTGCTCTAACTTACTTCAACGTTAGATGACCCGACCTACCGGCCTGCAGATGATGCCTCTCATAGACATTTTTCAGATGTGCCTGAAGCTGTCTTCAATCCGGTCAACAAGGAGTGTCCCTACTTCCCATGGTAGCAGAGGCAGGTAGGCCTAGTAAATCTGCAGACTGTCTTGTTTGAGCAGAAAGTTTGTGGGTAAAAAAAGGGAGGCTATTTATATGCGTGGGTGGCGTGTTAAGAAGCCCCTTTACTCTCTTTGAGCAGCTATCAGCCCCCACTTACCCCACCCCAGTATCGGGGATACATCTCTTCTGTGTACTGCCTCCCTGATGCTGCAGCCAAGGCTCCAATACGGTGTCATTCTTCTGTCTCATTGTCTACTTACGGTAATATCATTGGTTAGGCCAAGTGGATTGATCTGTGGTTGGAGAGACAGCTCAGCAATTAAGAGTATGTACAGCTCTTCCAGAAGATCTGAATTCAGTCCTCAGCACCTATGTTGGGTGGCTCACAACCTCCTGTAACTCTACCTCCAAGGGATACGACTCTTCTCTGGCCTCTATCTGTACTCATATACACAATATCAAAAATTAATCTTAAAAATATTTTTAAAAGTAGGCTGATCTGATAACATGAAGAGCGGATGACTCTCAGGTCTGCCAGTCCCCAACTACACTCCCAACAGCAGCCAGAGGCAGGTTGGCTGAGAACCCGAGACTGCAGAGTTGCTGTGAAGGCAAGAGGCTGCAGAGAGCTGAGCCTGAAGAAGACAGAAGACTACAGAGCGGAGGAGCTATGTGGGAGCTGAAAGCGCAGCTGCTAGAGGTGTCCCAGAGAAGAACTGAGAAGGACTAGTTCTGGCTGTTGAGTCACCAGGCTCTGATACTCAACGCTCAGCACTAAGAGCTGACGGTCCCCATAGACTAGCCCTAAAGTTGCCAATGAAATTTGCCTACTTGCAATTTCATCCCAGTGGGACAAAACCCCCTCTGCCAACTGGCAGTTCAATAATCTGAAGACTTACCATGGTTCCCACCATAATGTGCTCTCCCTTCTCGTAAAAGCTCACCTCACAATACCACTAAAAGTCTTTAAAGCCTTACCTTTTGAAGGATATTCGAGATCCTAACTCTTGCAGTTAGTAACAAGTATGGGGCTCCCACCTCACGTCCTCTCCAGCGGTGCCAACAGTGAAGGGACCCAATCATAAACAGCAAGGTTGACAAGAGCAGGATCAGCCTGGCTCATCCATAAATAAATGTTATTTATTGAGCCCCATCCTAGCACAGTGCCCAGCGCATAGAAGTACCAGAGAGCCTTTCCTGGTGATAAAAGCAGCTGACCACGAATCACCCCACCGTCACAGAAATAGTGTAATTCTCATGGTTTCAGGCTTGTCCTTTCTGCCACCTTCATGTGTCCACCCATCTGTCCCCACGCCCTTCCCAAGTGTAGAGTGGTATTGTGTGTATTATGAGTATAAGGTGAGTCACAAGTGGAATTTAAAAACATTTCAGCAGTTACTTAGAAAAGGCAAAAGGAAGCAGGTAAAATAATTTTAATCATTGATTTTATTTTGCCTACCATACGTAAAATACTGTCATTTCAAATGTAACATATGAAAAGTACTTGCTAATTTTGTATACTAACTTTGAAATATTATGTGAATTTTGTACATGGGACACATCTCAGTTGAGACTTGTGCATTTTCAATGCTGAGTGGCTATAGGCACATCCATCCAGGGGCTAGCCTGGGAAAAGCTCTCTTACACCTTCCCTCCAATCCCACACCCAGCCCTCTGCTCACTTCCTGACTCAAGACTCCATTATTTTCACAGTGGGTACCCTGGGAAATAGCTTCCACTTTTTTGGGACACACGCTCTTACTCAAGTGGCTGTCATTTTTCTGCTTTCTTTCAAAAAGTCCCAAGTTAGAAGCAACCCAAAGCCATATTTATTTCACAAGACGTGTTACCACAGGGAATTGTCAACTGTATAAATACAGTCAAGTTTGTTGTGGAGATAGACAACAATTGTGTTTCTCTTTTCGCATCCTGCACTTGGAGAATTTATTCATTGCTCTCTTGTGTAGATACTAACTCTATGAAATTTCATCTGCTCTTTCAATTCACTGAGTGTAACATGTAACAGAGTTAAGAAGATAATAATGCACAGGAAGGATGCAATCTCTAATCTGAACGACATTGAAAGAGGAATAAACAGTTGATACTCTGAAAGGTCATAGGAATGAGACTAAGTTAGTATAGGGATACACATCTGTGTCAATGCAGAAGTGTGCGTGCGTGTGCGTGTGTGTGCGTGTGTGCGTGCGTGTGCGCATGCGTGTGTGCGCGTGTGCGTGTGTGTGCATGCGTGTGCGTGTGTGCGTGTGCACGTGTGTGCATGCGTGTGCGTGTGCACGTGTGTGTGAGTGTGTGTGTGTGTGTGTGTGTGTGTGTGTGTGTGTGTGTGTGTGTGTGAAGGGAACTCACATACTTCTAATGTGGGAGCTGAAGACTGAAGAGCTGGGGTGTGAATTGTTGGGACACAGGATGGGTAGAAGAAAACGACATTCTAGGCAAGAAAAGAGCTTTATCCACCTGGATTTTGGGAGAGTACAGTTGCCCCTTGGGCGGGGTGATGGTGGTGGTGAGGGATAATCATGGTCAACAGTTTGTCCTTTAAATCCTGTAAGAAAGATTCTGGAAACTGGCTCTGATTCTAACTTCTTACCTGCATTTTTAGTTCGCCTGTACAGCTGTTTGCAGGGAGCTTCCCTGTAGGGGATTGTGTTGTTTCATTGTAAATAATTGTCCCACCCACTGGTTTAATAAAAAGCACTGATTGGCCAAAGGCAGGCGGGAAGTGTGGACGGGGCTACCAGACTAAAAACTCTGAGAACAGGAAGCACAGTGCAGAATGCCAGAGAGAAGCCGGAAGAAGCAGAGGACAACTATGCTGCTCTAAGAAAAGGTACCGAACCCCATGGCTGAACAGGAAGAATCATGGGTTAGGTTAAGGGTAAAGAGTTAGCAAGTTATATGCCTGAGCCTGAGGCCGATCAGCCTAAAACTATCATATGCATCTGTGTGTCTCTGCAGGTCTGTGGGCCTAGACCTTGAGGTTAGGCCCGAAAGTACGGAACAGAAACCTCATACTACACTTACTTCCCTGTTTCCATTTAAATTCAATACATTCTGCATCTCTCAGCTCTTTGCCCTTTATTAAATACCGCAAAGTGGCTCCGTCCTAATTTCCCTATTTCTAATAATGAGGCCAGTATTGTGCCGACTCCTACCACAGCTAAGCTGTCTTTCCTCTTCCCACATTTTCACCTCCTGTCCCCAGGCTGTCACCAAGTCTTACTCATGTTTCACTAGGTAGTTGAAGGCTTTTGGTCCAGGCACTCTCTGCCTTCCCTGAAGCTAATCCATCAGGAATTTTTTAAAATAGTAACTTTAATTTTTTCACCAACTCTACTGAAATTCGAAGTGGTATAATTTGTACTCTATTGAGATATCATTTTGGAACAAATCAGTTGTTTAAAAAATGTATCAGATGATGGAGGAGGGAAATAATTTCAGGGCTTCAGAGAAGCAATTTTTATTGGAAAAATACACAATTCTTAGTCTTGTATTTATTCTTAGATTTTTTTTTTCCATCTACTTACAGTGAAAAGTTCCTTTTGGTCATAAGGGTTTCACTGCAGAGAACCTGTCAACAGGGTTTGTTTATTGTCTAATTCTGTCCCTCTTTTTAGAAATAAACTCTTCCCTAAGTGCATTACCTGCAAATTCACTCTACCTTAAACTTGTGATCGATTATGGAGTAGCATACTTCATATTAGCACAAAATTCATTCTAACTACACCCTGAACACTGGACATGGAACATTCAAAACACAAGAAACAGATTGTATTCAGTGTCTGGGAATAAATGCTAATTTCCTCCAGTCGTATTTTGTCATATTTTAAACAAAAGAATTCACTGGCTGGAAATTCTGCTTCAATCAATGAGTATTTATTGAGATTCATACACTTGTGTTTAACCTGAAACTATTTGGTAAAAGTATTGTAACTTTTTTCATGGCCTAAACATCAGGACCACAGTGTGACAATGGAACAGAACACTTTGAATCAATGCTAATAAGAGAAAATTTGGAAGTATATTAAGTTACAAGAAATGCGAGAGAAACATTGTCTCCTGAGCTCACAACCTCACTGGAAAAACAACTCTAGTATTTGTTCATTAGCTTCATAGTCAGGAGAAGAGTAAAGATGTGGGTGGGGCTGGTGCTTTGTTAGCTCTAAGGGCAGCATCAAATGTCTTGACTGCTCCTCAGCTGGCTTTTTAGAACATTGGTTTGTGTGTTATTTTGCTGGTCTTTGGCAATGCTGCCAAGTTATTTCCAAAATGAATTTTAAAGTGAAGCCAGGGGACTGTGAGTAAAACCAGTTGCCCTTCATGGTATAGGCATGGCCTTCAGGGCACTTTTCCTTCAGATTCAAGATCACAAGGTCAGCTTTGGTCAGAATGGCCAGTCTCCTACCCTATTCCATATATTTTAGACTCAAGACACCCTGAAACCACGTAGGCCAGTTTCTTAAATTAATGTTTGGTATTTTGAATTAGAAATGTTCCATAGGTTGGGATATTTGAACACTTGGTCCCCAGTAAGTGGCAGTATTTGGGGAGGCTTGAGAGCTACAGGCTTGCTAGGGAGGTAAATCACTGGGGTGGGTTTTGAGGGTTTTTAGCTTTGTCCACTTCTAGTTTATATTCTGCTTCCTGTTTACTGTTGAAGATATGAGATCTCACCTTCCTACTTCCAGTAGCCAAGCTTCCTGGTCATGCCAGACTCTCCCTTGAGCCATAAGCCAAAGTAAACCTTGTAGGAGCTGCTTTTGGCCATGGTGTTCATCGCAACAGCAGAAAGGTAAGACATCATCTAACATGACATACTCACTGCTACCACGGTTCAATTTCAAACAAACACCTAAATACAGTTCTTACCATTTCAAAAATAACCTATGCATTTAAAAGCATAATTGTACAGTATTTCTTCCCATTAATGCTAACAGTCCAGCTAACAGAAACTCTCTAGTGATGTTTCAAGATACGGCATACATCTTCAAACCCCCTGCCCCATCATGGACTCCACAGATGAAAAAGAAGTGAGCTTCATGCGGCATGAGAATGAGACAATGTGAAAATGGTTGAGGGAACCTAAGGATT
Organism: Phyllotis vaccarum; assembly: GCA_033318265.1. NCBI lineage: Eukaryota > Metazoa > Chordata > Mammalia > Rodentia > Cricetidae > Phyllotis > Phyllotis vaccarum. The sequence continues at coordinate 1,879,664 of JARWLC010000001.1, forward strand.
TAGGAGAAGACATTAGGCAAGGAAAGCGGGGAGAGAGCGGCTTTGACCTCATCGCGAAGTTTAGGAGGTAGAAACCGTACAATGGACTCTGTAAGGATCTTTACACTGGAAAAAAACACTTAGAGGACAAGAGAAGAAGATGTTCAAAGCAATGGGGACAAACATCTTAAATGACCCGAGGGTTAAAAAGGAAAGAAACCAGGCTGTAGTGAAGGCAGAGGTCTGTGAATGCAGTACTGGATTAAATTGGGAGCCTTGAGTTTCTATGAATGGCTTGTTGGAAAATGGTACAGGCTGATTGGCTCCACCAGGAAACAGAATGCGGATAGTTTGCAGTAACAGTTCTAGACTGAATAATAGAGTCAATGTCTGCTTTAAAAACCTAGCAGGCCCCTTCTGTGATTTGGCAATAGAAAATCACATGGAAGGCAGAAATATTCTGAATCATTAGACATAATTAAGTTGTCAGCTCATGTATCATCATGCTTTGCCTCTTAGGAATGCTTTGCAGATTAACTAGTTAATGTTTGTAAACTAAGCTCCAAGTGCCATGTATCATTGGCACAGAATTTGATTATGAGTGTGAGGAATGTAATTAAGTCATACCAACTTTCACTACATAGTAATACCTGTTCTGGACGGTTATGGGAATTGGGCATCAAGGTTCTTGAACTGGAATTTCATTAAGAAAGACATTTGAGAACAGGTGTGTCTGTGACACACATCTAAGAGCACAGGACACATTTAAAGTGTCAGGTCAAAGTCGTGGCTTCCATTGATAACGAAGGTTCTATTTTTACCTTCCCTCCAGCTTACAGTACAGTGAACTCAAGGCTGACTGGAGAATAAATCAAGTCTTTCTTTTGAACACAAAGTCACCCTCGACTACCATACAAGCTATGTATTCAATTTCCTCAGTTATGAGATTCACTTCTTAAAACTCAGAAATGGCTTCAGATATCCTCAGGCAATACCTGTTAACAAGCTTTTCTTAAGTAGACGATTGGTTGTTGATCTCGAGGTTGAAATATGTAATCTGTATTTTCAGATTTAGTGACATTTGAGAAAGGAATTGAATTAGCTCTAAAAAATGGTTTTCAAACATTTGGGTCACAGGACCCCTCAATACTCCCAAAAGTGATTGAAGAACTGGAGAGTGTCTGTATGTCAGTTCTGTAAATCAATGCTTGTACTGTTACAACTGAAGCTAAGAAAAATGTGAATTTCATTTCTTCATTAAAATCATAAGATTATTGAATAGCAAATGAATAAGATACTTTTAATAAAAATATCAAGGAGAAATGTGACATTGTTTTACATTTTTATAACTTTCTTTAATGTCTGGCTTAATGGAAAGCAGCTGTGGTCCCAGGCTGGCTTCTGCATCCAATCTTATATGAGACATTGTTTTGGTTGAAGTAGTTAAAGAAAATTTGGCCTCACACAAATCTGTAACTGGAACAGAGAAGAGTATTTTAATAGCATTTTAAATATAATTTTGGTTATTCATTTTAGATTTGACACAAAAACTAAAAAAGTAGCAGTTTCTTAAAGTTTCTGAAATTATGTAAATGGCTCTTTGTCATCTTGTGCACTTTAAAGCTATCGGTCTATCTTGTACTGATGTCTAGCACTGAGCATTTGGAAACTATTTATTCCTTAAGTTATGCAGAACTTCCAAAGGCTGACACATTTCAGGATCAAGTAATCACTTTCATTAATATCACCACTGATTTCATCATAAATTTTTTAGGTATTGGTGTGCTGTCAAGTTTTCCAGATTCTCATTTTCATTTGAAAGCTGGAATTTTATTATTGGCAATAAATACTTTGAATTGTTTTCCGTGAAGTGATAGTTTCATTTTGTTCACTTTAAAGCGAGGATCTGCCAAATGCTCATATCTGATTAACCATCACTGCCATGTGAAAAGGAGTTCCATCAGAAGCAAATGCTTAGGCTCAGATAATAACATGATTTGCCTGGAGCCAAAATTATAACTAGTGTATATCAAGGTCTTCATGAGAATTTCTCATTTTCTTACCCAGGTGAACATTTAATAAAATGAATCCATCTTTACTGCTTATCCATTGTCATTACTAACTAAAGTGACACATGAGGAAAATCAGTGGGTGCTAATGATGAACACAGTGACTGCCAGTGATGTGTACCCTGACTGTAATGTGTAGAAAATGCCTGTCATTGACATGTACACTGACTATAGTGTGCACACAGTGACGTGTACACTGACTGTATTGAGTCTACAGTGATGTGTACACTGACTGTATTGAGCCCACAGTGACGTGTACACTGACTGTAGTGTGCACACAGTGACATGTACACTGACTGTATTGAGCCACAGTGACATTTACACTGACTGTATTGAGTGCACAGTGATGTGTACACTGTATTGAGCCACAGTGACATGTACACTGACTATAGTGTGCACACAGTGACATGTACACTGACTGTATTGAGTCTACAGTGACGTGTACACAGACTGTATTGAGCCCACAGTGACATGTACACTGACTGTATTGAGCCACAGTGACATGTACACTGACTGTATTGAGTCACAGTGACGTGTACACAGACTGTATTGAGCCACAGTGACATGTACACTGACTGTACTGAGCCCACAGTGACATGTACACTGACTGTATTGAGTCTACAGTGACGTGTACACAGACTGTATTGAGCCCACAGTGACATGTACACTGACTGTATTGAGCCACAGTGACGTGTACACTGACTATATTGAGCCACAGTGACATGTACACTGACTGTATTGAGCCACAGTAACATGTACACTGACTGTATTGAGCCACAGTGACATGTACACTGACTGTACTGAGCCCACAGTGACATGTACACTGACTGTATTGAGCCCACAGTGACATGTACACTGACTGTACTGAGCCCACAGTGACATGTACACTGACTGTATTGAGCCACAGTGACATGTACACTGACTGTATTGAGCCCACAGTGACATGTACACTGACTGTATTGAGTCTACAGTGACGTGTACACTGACTGTATTGAGCCACAGTGATGTGTACACTGACTGTATTGAGCCCACAGTGACATGTACACTGACTGTATTGAGCCCACAGTGACATGTACACTGACTGTATTGAGCCACAGTGACATGTACACTGACTGTATTGAGCCACAGTGACATGTACACTGACTGTATTGAGTGCACAGTGATGTGTACACTGACTGTATTGAGCCCACAGTGATGTGTACATTGACTGTATTGAGCCCACAGTGATGTGTACACTGACTGTATTGAGCCCACAGTGACATGTACACTGACTGTATTGAGCCCACAGTGACGTGTACACTGACTGTATTGAGCCACAGTGATGTGTACACTGACTGTACTGAGCCCACAGTGACATGTACACTGACTGTACTGAGCCCACAGTGACATGTACACTGACTCTATTGAGCCACAGTGATGTGTACACTGACTGTATTGAGCCCACAGTGATGTGTACACTGACTGTATTGAGCCCACAGTGACGTGTACACAGACTGTATTGAGCCCACAGTGACATGTACACTGACTGTATTGAGCCACAGTGACATGTACATTGACTGTATTGAGCCCACAGTGACATGTACATTGACTGTATTGAGCCCACAGTGACATGTACACTGACTGTATTGAGCCCACAGTGATGTGTACACTGACTGTATTGAGTGCACAGTGATGTGTACACTGACTGTATTGAGCCCACACTAACTGCCAGTGACGTATACACTGACTGTAATGTATAGACAATGACTGTCAGTGACATGTATTCTGACCATTTCCTCTTTAAGGGCCTCTATCATCTTCATAAAGTTATTTATGCTTCATCTGCATTGGGATGTTCAGCTCTCGCTGTTGTAGGACACCGGGTTCTGGTGGTGCCATATTGCCCTTTGTGTTGTCGCATGAATTCTTACACTGCCTTTTACCCATCTGTTCTTCCAACTGGACAGGTGGTGCTTGTGTAGGGGCTGCTGTTGTTTTAGTGGACTTAGTGTGTACATAGTAACTTCCAGGGACATATACATTGACCATAATGAATGCACAGTTTCTGCTAGTGACATATTCTGACCATAGAGAGGTTAATAATGGCTTTTGGTGACATATACATAGACCCTAGCTAATGTAGAAACATTGACCCCCCTCACTTCAGCTGGTACTCTAGTTTTTCATGTTATCCCGGAGTTTTGTTCATTTTTTTCCCTATTTTTTCCACCAATGCAAATGGCAGAATGGTCCAAAGACACGTGGTTTCCTGGTCTGATCATAAAACTGGTGTTGAACTTGCAGAGTCTAGTAAGAGAATTTTGTAATATTTAAGGTTCAGAAATAGAACTTCAAGAATAGTTAACATCTATAATGTCCCGAATGTGGAGCAAAGGACAGCCATTAAGATGTTCCTTTAGCTTTGCACAGGGCAGCAGGAGACAGAACCATTTGATGAAACATTATTCTTATATTTTTAAGAATAGTGAGAAAATATTATATTGCCTTAGGTAAGTTTTATTTTTAATACAACATTCAGAAAGAAGCAATGGGCACTGTTCTTGAATGTGCATGTACGTGCAGATGCATTGATCCAATTGAAGTTTCAGAGAATGGAGAGTTTTTCATCTGTGTTACATGCTACCAAGTGCAACACTCAATTTGTTTGAAAACTTTTGTTATGTTAAGAAAATGTTGATTGTGCCAGGCCTCAATTCCCAGGGTACATTTCATACCCCACCCCCTTCTCAGCCCCAGCAAGGCAGTCAGACCTTGCTCCTCATCTGGTGGATCCCCATTGCTCTGGAGCAGTCCCCAGCAGTTGGTCAACAGGTAGAGACATGCTGGCAGGCTGTACCAACATCTCTGATACCCACTGGACTCTGTAACCTCTATAACCCACTCGGCCACCCAAACTCACTGACCATGACCCTCCCCTTGGTCAACCACTCACTAAAACAACAGCAGCCCCTATACAAGCACCACCTGTCCAGTTGGAAGAACAGATGGGTAAAAGGCAGTATAAGAATTCATGCGACAACATAAAGGGCAATATGGCACCACCAGAACCTAGTGTCCTACAACAGCGAGACCTGAGCATCCTGATGCAGATGAAGCATAAATAACTTTATGAAGATGATAGAGGCCCTTAAAGAGGCAATGAAAAATTCCCTTAAAGAAATTGAGGAAAAGACAAACCAAAAAAAATTGAAAGAGATCAATTAATCCCTCCAAGAAGCCAAGGAAAAACAACCAAACAGGTGAAGGAAACAGTTGAAGACTAGATAAGCAATTTAAATAGACTCATTACCCCTAAGGAAATAGAAGCAGTTATCACAAGTCTCCCAATCAAAAGGAGCCCAGGACTAGATGTAAAAGCCAAGAGTGCAAAATTCTACCAGAATTTGAAAGAAAAGCTAATGCCAATACTCCTCAAATTGTTCCACACAATAGAAACAGAAGGAACACTGCCAAACTCTTTTTATGAGGCTTTAGCCACCCTGATAACCATAAAGAGGCAACAACAAAGAAAGAGAATTACAGACTATTCTCCCTCCTGAACACTGATGCAAAAATCCTCAATAAAATATTGGCAAACTGAATAGAAGAACACACTAAAAAAATTATCCACCATGATCAAATAGGCTTTATCCCAGAGATTTAGGGATGTTTAACAAACAAAAATCTGTCAATGTCTTCTGCCATATAAACAATTTGAAGGAAAAAAGACGCATGATCATCTTATTAGATAAAAAGTCTTTGAGAGTCTAACACCCTTCATGATAAAGGTCTTAGAGAGATCAGGAATATAAGGAACATACCTACACATAATAAAGGTGACATACAGTAAGCCGGCACCCAACATCAAGTTAAATGGAGGAAAAACTCTAAGTGATTCTACTAAAATCAAAAACAAGATAAGGCTGTCTACTCCCTTCCTACCTACTCAATATAGTGCTTGAAGTTCTAGCTAGGACAATAAGACATAAGGAGATCAAGGGGATACAAACTGGAAAGGAAGATGGCAAACGTTTACTCTTCGCAGATGCTGTGATAGTATGCTGTAGGATAATACTCTCGTACACTGTAAAGATTTGTCACTTGAGTTGGTTTAATAAAACTCTGATTGGCCAGTAGCCAGTCAGGAAGTAAAGTCAGGGTGACCTAACTAGGAGAATTCTAGGAACAGGAAGGGCAGAGTCAGAAGTCACCTCCCAGAAGCAGAGGAAGCAGGATGAGAATGCCTCACTGAGAAAAGGTACCAAGTGATGTGGCTAAACATAAATAGAAATATGGGTTAACTTAAAGTTTAATAGTTAGCTAGTAACAAGCCTGAGCTAATGGCCAAGCATTTATAAGTAATATTAAGCCTCCAAATCAATTTGGCTACTGGGTATTTCAGAGTTGCAGGGCTGGACATAGAAAAATCTGCTTACAATAGTATACTTAAGTGACCCCCAAAATTCTACCAGGGAACTCTTACAGCTGATAAACACCTTTAGTAATGTGGCAGGATAGAAGATTAACTTAAAAAAATTTGTAGCCCTGCTATATACAAATGATAAATGAGCTGAGAAAGAAATCATAGAAACAAACCCTTTAAAATAGCCACAAACAACATTAAGTATCTTGGGTGGGGGGAAACTCTAACCAAAGGAGCAGAAACCCTGTATGACAAGATCTTTAAGTTCTTGAAGAAAGAAACTGAAAAAAGTATCAGAAGATGGAAAGACCTCTCATGCTCTTGGATAGGTACGATCAACATAGTAAAAATGACAATCTTACCAAAAGCAATCTACAGATTCAATGCAATTCCCACCAAAATCCCAACACAATACTTCACAGACCTCGAAAGAACAATACTCAATCCATATGGAAAACCCCAAAACCAAGGCTTGCCATAGCAATCTTTACACTAAAGGAAGTTCTGGAGGCCTCACCATCCCTGACTTCAAGCTTTGCTATAGAGATATAGTGGTAAGAACACCTTGGAACTGGCATAAAAACTGAGATGGGATCGAGTTTAAGACCCTGACATTAACCCACACACCTATGAACATACTGGTTCTTGACAGTGAGGCCAAAACTGTGCATTGAAAGAAAAGAGCATCTTCAACAAATGGTGTTGCTATAACTGGATGGTGATGTGTGCGCAAATAGACCCGTGTCTATGGCCATGCACAGCCATAACTGGACGGTGATGTGTGTGCAAATAGACCTGTGTCTATGGCCATGCACAGCCACAACTGGACGGTGATGTATGTGCAAATAGACCCGTGTCTATGGCCATGCACAGCCATAACTGGATGGTGATGTATGTGCAAATAGACCCGTGTCTATGGCCATGCACAGCCACAACTGGACGGTGATGTATGTGCAAATATACCCGTGTCTATGGCCATGCACAGCCATAACTGGACGGTGATGTGTGTGCAAATAGACCCGTGTCTATGGCCATGCACAAAACTCAAGTCCAAGTGGATCAAAGACATAAATCCAGTTACCTGATAGGAGAGAAAGTGAGAAGTAGCCTTGAATGCACGGGCATAGGAGACTGTTTCCTGAATATAACACCAGTAGCACAGACACTGAGATTGATAATTAATAAATGGGATCTCCTGAAACTGAAAAGCCTTTATAATGCAAAGGTCACAGTCAAGAAGACAAAATTTCAGCCTACAGAATGGTAAAAGATCTCCACCAACCCAACACTTGACACAGGGCTGATCTCTAAAATAAAGAACTTAAGAAACCATCCATCAAAATATCAAATAATTAATTAAAAATGGGGTACATATCTAAAAAGAGAATTCAGAAGAATCTCAAATGGCTGAAAGACATTTAAGGAAGTACTCAACATCCTTAGTCATCAGGAAAATGCAAATCACTACAACTCTGAGCTACCTACCATCTTACACCTGTCAGAATGGCTAAGATCAAAAACACAGATGACAGCTTCTGTTGGAGAGGATGTGGAAAAAAGGGAACATTTATCCACTGTTGGTGGGAGTGTAAACTTGTACACCACTTTGGAAATAAATATGGCAGTTTCTCCAAAAACTGGAAAACCATCTACCTTAAGATCCAGTGATACCACTCTTGGGCATATATCCAAAGAATACTCAATTATACCACAAGGACACTCGCTCAACTATTTCCACAGCAGTATTATTCCTCATAGCCAGAACATGGAAACTACTGAGATGCCCCTCAACCTAAGAATGGATAAAGAAAATGTGGTACATTTACACAATGGAGTGTTACTCAGCTGTAATAAAACAATGACCTCATGAAATTTGCAGGCAAATGGATGGAACTAGGAAAAAAATCATTGTGAATGAGGTAACCTAGGCCCAGAAAGACAAACATGGCACGTACACACTCATAAGTCGATTTTAGGAGTATAGGATGAACAACATATGGTCCCCAGCCCCAGAATAATGCATGGATTTTTCTGGGAAGAGAAAAGGGAGGGGATCTCCTGGGTGAACTGGGGGCAGAGGAGGGGGGTGGAGGGGTAGGGACTTGAGACAGTGGGTTAGAAGGGCTGAGTTCACAAGGTAGGTTGGAAGCAGGAAGGAGGGGGGAGAGTAAAAGAGACACCTTGATAGAGGGACATTTTGGGTTAGGGAGAAACCTGGCACCAGGGAAACCCCTGGGATCCACAAGGATGACCCCAGCTAAGACTCCTAGCAATAGATAGTGGAGAGGGTACCTGAACTGGCCATCTCCTGTAATCAGATGGGTGACAACTGTAATTGTCATCAGAGATACTCTATTCGCTGATTGATGGACTCAGGTGTGTGTGTGTGTGTGTGTGTGTGTGTGTGTGTGTGTGTGTGTGTGTGTGTGTGTGTGGACAGTTGTGTAGCTTGGTCTCAGGACCTGTGCCTGGAGTTTAAACTGGCTTTTGGGAGCCTGTTCTCCATGCCAGATTACGTTGCCCAGCCTTAACACAAGGGGAAGAGCTCAGTCCATGCTTTGCTGAAGCCCAGGGGAGGCCTGCCCCTTTCTGAATGGAGATGGAAGAGAAGTGGAAGGGAGGAGGTGGATGGGAAGCAGGGTGAGGAGTGAAGAGGAGGAAGGGGAAAGTGTGGTTGGTATGTAAAGTAAATGAAAAAAAAGTTATTTAAATAAAATAATAAAAAATGTTGGTTGTGACTCAAAAAATTAGCTTCGTATCTCACCAAGGGCTTGGAAACCACAGCTGGAAAAAATAAAATACAACCCTCTGCTCAAAATAAAGGTACTTTCATCTGTAATTTTTCTAAGAATGTGTTTACCTCTGGTCTGAAAGTCAGATCTATTCATAAGCTTTTAATAGCTTGTTTTCCCATGTTGAATCAGATACCAATAACTTTATTTTAACTTAATTTTATCTTGATGCCAATAATCTTATTTTATTTTCATGCATATGTTCATGTCCATGTTTGTGTGTGCTCAGTGTGTAGACACGTGTTGGAGGGCAGAAGCTGACATCATGTATCTTCCTTAATGGCTCTCTACTTTGTTTGTTTTGAGATAGGGTCTCTCATAGAACCTATAATTTGCTAATTGTCTTAGACCTGCTGGCTAGGATGCTCCAGGGATCCTTCTGCCTCTGTCTTCCCAGAACTGGGAGAATAAACATACACCACTGTGCTGGGGATCAACCTTGGGTCCTCATGTTTGAGCAGCAAGCACTGTACCATCTGAGCTGTGCCCCTTAGACTACCGATCACTTCAAAGTGTCATTGAGTGATAAAGGTTTTATATCAGAGTTGTGGTGATATAGTTAATAAAATCAGTCCAGAATATCAGAGGACAGAGGAATCTCTCCAGCCTTTTTTGTTGTTTTTTTCAAGACAGGGTTTTCTGTGTAACAGTCCTAGCTGGCCTCGAACTCATAGAGGTCCTCCTGCCTCTGTCTTCCAAGTGCTGGGACCAAGTGTGCCACCACTGCCTGGCTGTTAGGCCTTGAGTTTACAGAGATTCAAATGGATCTGTCTCCCAAGTGATGGGATTAAAGGTGTGGGTGACCACTCCCTGACCTTCATGGCTTGGTAATCTTCCAAACTAATTTCATTAAATACACAATATATCACCACAAGGGTGCAATATGTGGATTATTATATGAAATATCCCTTTGGCTTTTACTTCCTTTGGGAACGTATAAATGTTTCCTTGGCATTTATAAAACCTGATGTCTTTTTTGGTAAATATGCACAATTAAATCTTATCAGGAAGCTATTTGGGGACTGATAATAATCATTGTTCTCATAAAACCTTAAATTAGAACTAGATTTTTATTCTAATTAGTACTGCTTCGACTCCCTACTCTGCCAATCTGAGAATCATTACCCTGACAGTAAACGTTAGAATAAAATGGTCACCATTTGGAATTCTGATGCTTGAGGAATTTTATTGCTGTGGATAAGATGGCTGGATGGTGAGGAAACAGTAAATTAGAGGTAAATATTTTTTCTACTTTCACTGTCTGGCCTTTATCTGTGTCCCTCCCCCCTCTCTCCTTCCGTGAGCACCAGTACCATCTGCTCCTGGCCCAGTCCTTGTCCAGTCTCCTTTGCTTTACTGTCTCTCGAGTCCCTGGCTTCAGGAGATACCTCGGAAGGACTGGTAGGGAGATGGCTGGGAGAAAGACTTAGTTATCCGTAACACTTGTTCAGACCCGGGCCTGAATTAGGGTGATGCATTGGGGATGGAGACAGATCCACAAGTCTCGGCTCGTCACAGGAGTGGGGTTGTGTGAAGGGCAGCAAAGACGTTCTTGAGATTCTGACTAGAGTGAGCTCGGTAAGGTGGGGAGAGGCCGAAGAGGAGGAACATGGATGGCTTTCTCTTCCGAAAGTTCTATTTGTTGCAACCTGAATTAGAGACAGGAGGAAAGCCGGCTATACTGAAACAGTTGTTGAACTCTCCGTGTAAATGAAATCAAATAGTAAGATGCATACTGTGGGGAACTGGGAAGCTGCAAAGAAAAAGCAGTAAGAAGAGGAGGAGTTGACCAAAATAGAGACGTCCCAGGGGTGGCAGAACTTGGGGAAAAATCAACATAGAGGCAAAGAACAATATCCGCAGGCAAAACACTGTTGCTGCGGCCTCATGGCATCAGGAAGATACCTGAGAAGCTGTTGGTCTTCGTTGCTTCATGGCCCCTTACTGGTTATGGAAGTTTGGGCAAGCCGCAAAACAGATCTGAAACAAGGAGGCTAATGTCACCTGCTGTTAGAAATGTGTGGTCAGAAACAGTATGATTGGATTGAAGAGATTTAAGGGCAATGTTTAGTGGGTAGAGAATGAGGTGGCCAGGACTCAGGCAGCTTTGATTCCAGAGGGAAATGATGTGGGAGTGTCTTTCTGTGTGTGTGAATATCAGTCTTTAAATAAAGGAGCTGTTTTGACCCTTGGTGAACACCGTAGCCATAGGCAGGAGCATAGGTAGGAGGAGGGCAGAGTCAGACACAGATCGAGTCAGATGCCCAAAGAAGCAACATGTAAGGAACACAGGTAAGCCACAGGCCATGTGGCAGACAGATTAATGAGAATGGGTTGAGTTAAGATGAAGCAGCAAGCTAGCAATGTGCCTGAGCCATAGGCCAAACAGAGTAAAGCTAATATAAGTGTCTGAATCATTTCTGGGGGCCTAAACAACGGCAGGTGACTAAGGATCTGGGGCAGCAGGTCTGTGGGTCTGGACCTCTGGCCACTCGGGACCAGAAACCTATTGTAACAGCCCCGGTGGTGACTCCTTATTGAAAGACAGTTTCCTGAGAATTTTATATATTATTATTCCATGTTTTATGAAAAAAACAAAAGAAGAAAGAATATATATGAAAACCAGCTTTTACGCTTTATTAAATTTCCTTCTAGTCATGGACTCTGAAAGCTTTCCGACGGAGCTCTTGTGTTGCTCTGAGCTAAGTAACACCTTGTGTAGAAATTAAGCAGCTACTCACAGAGCCCTCCACGAGTAACAAAAACAAATGCGCAATTCATTGTTCAACTTAGAAATCCAAAATGGTATCCCGAAGGAGGGTCACGGGACACAGATGACCTGAGGTGGATGCACAGGTCGTTGATCACAACGTGAGGGAAACTTCTGAAAATGAAGAGACATTCTGAGACAATATTCTAGGGGATGCAATTATTTAAGTCACCAGATTTCAAAGGTCAAATAGTTTAGCAGTACACTAATGTTTTGGATCATGACTCTGGTCCTTTATGTGTGTGGAAACTCCCATCAAACAAACAGAGAAGCATTTTATCTTGTCTTTGGGGAAAATAGTTCCAAGTTTAACTTCTCCAAATTAGTTGTAGGGTAGGACAGGCTATGTAGAAGGGATGCAGGAGCAAGCTTTGGTGTGTGTGGATTCTCGTTTGTGACTGAGAAGTGTTTGTCAGGCAACACCCCTGGCTTTACTATGATCTGAGTGTGGCTTACCTTGCCTTGAACAGACCAGTGAAGTCATTAGCATTCACATTAGGACAATCTGAGGATTGGCAGCCTATTGAAGTAAAAACCCAGGAGAGCTAAATGTGTCATCATTAGAGGGGGTATTATGGGTTTTAAGAGGATTTGGACACATAACAAGGACCATTATGTTAAGTTATTAAGTATGCATTTATAAGTTAGTATATTCTCGCCAAGTGAAAATATAAAAAATCATTTAATTACACGGGTACTGAGGTCTTGCATCATTAACCACATATTTAAAACAGCTTTGTATTACTTACAAAATCAATTTAAAATATCAGATTATTGAATTTCCTGTGTTCCAGCGTCCAGATGCCATGCAGCCAAGATCAACCTGTTTATTGTCTCAAACACATCAGAAGGTGTTGTTTTCCATTTTTCAAAAAATTTAATTCCAGGGAAATGATGTAATTCATCCAGCTATATTCACCAATGTATTATTGAGGGTCAAAAATTAAATTCTGATTTTTAAAACCTAATTGTTTCTTTTTCTTCCCTTTCTCAAAATAAAAATACAAAAAAAAAAAGAAAAATTAAAACCTTGCTCTATTTATACAGTATGTCAGACAAGCAACATGCCGTCAAAAGAAAGAGTGGAGATGTTGAGTTATTAGCTTTGAATTGAATAACACAGGAGCACCAAACAAAAACTTATCCACCAGCCAAGAAGGGCTGTACTTCACTCTCCCATCCATCACCAGTGGATTCACAAAGGATAAGGCAGGGCTCCCAGATGCCAAGTTCTCTGCTCTGGCAGACTCTAGCCTCTGCTATCTGGGGTTGGGAGGGCGGAGTGGACCAGAGCTGAGCTGCATTGTCTCAGCTTAGGGAAATGATGGCGTGAGCCAACAAAATGGAATTCAAATTTGGAACTAGACCTCACCTGATATATTTTAATTGATTTTCATGTGATTGTACATCTGCTTATAATTTGTCTGTCTTTTCTTGGTATAAGACGTGCAGGGCGGGACCCAGGCTCCTCTCAATTTCTATATGGAAAAAAATATTTTCTATCTTCACTGATCTGCTGAGCAGCTTTCAACAAGCTTTTGAAAATGTCTGGACCCAGATTTACAAAATATCAACCAGTGCTTTGCTAAGACAATGCAGTATTTTATGGCCTGTAAAGCTCTCATTGTTAAGTAATTTTTCATTATGATAATTTTAATAATAAGGGCAGTAAACTACTCTAGAAATTGGAGGGCTAACAAACGCTTCAAGTGAGTTGGGATTATTTAAATTCAATTTACACCTTAGAGACTAAATCCAAAATATTTGGCTTCGGCTATAGTTATGATTTATTTAAACATAACCATTTAGATGATTTTCAGAAATTGATGTTAGCTACAATTGCAGAGCAAAATTATTGGGCTCCCAATTTTTTAGACAGACAGAAATTCTCTCCTTCTATGTAATATGTGCTAATCTTTACTGATCCAACTTTGATTCTCTTACGTAAATATATCTTTTTAGTAATTTCTTATAAAAAATTCAGCAGTAGATCTAGGGAATTGGGACTGCATTTTATTAGGGAAAGGAACAGAGAACCTCAAGTTTCACATTCATAAAAAATACTTGGGGATCCCCAATCTTTACTCAAGCCCCGGGAACAGGAGTTAAGGTTTGGGGATCTTTTTGTTACTAATAACTCACGCAGTCCTGAAACATATCAGAGTTCAAGAACAACATGACTGGTCCAGCCCATCGGCCAGTCCTCTTAAGCACTGCCTATTTTGTAAAACATTTTATTGGAGTTTAGTTACGCCTGTCACTTTTATTCTGCCTATGGCTGTCGTCACGCTATAATGCCAGAATCAAAGAGCTGAGATGAAGAATGTGTGGCCGCAGACTTGAAAATATTTACTGCCTCACATGACAGAAACATTTTCCTGACTACCGACTTACACATAATAGAAAAAGAAAACACCTTTCCAGATACATTAAATTCATTCATTCACTCACTCAGCCCCTTAAGCAGCTAGGAAGTATAAGTCACAATTCTAACGGGGTGGGATGTCACGGTACACGTCTATAACCTCCATAGAACTGTGGATCATGGATGGCCTGATCCAGCTCGAGACACCTTCTCAGAAAACAAAACACTCAGGGGCTCTTAAAGGACTTTAGGTATTAACTTTAAGTTTCTTTAAACCTTGAAATTGTTTCAAATAAAGAAAAAAAAGACAACTACACTGGAAAAAGCATTTTTTGTTCTTGTATTTGTTTGTTTTCAGAACTGAGGACCGAACCCGGGCCTCGTCTTACAGTGAGACGATACTCAACCCTGGAAAGTATGCTTTGATTATAAGACAAAAGCCGTGGAGATTTGCTGGTGTTTCAACTTGCTGCAGCAGAACGACTTACCGCCAGATTCCACGGCACAATAGGTGTCATAGGGATTTAGTAGCTTGGTGATTCGGTCAAGTGCGGTGTAAGAAAAGCAAACATATTTAGAAACGTATTCATCTCAAAAGAAGAACGGTAAGGTTTTAGGGGTTAGAAGTGTTTTGAATTCAAGGGCAGGGCACCAGAGAGGAGAAAGCCTGATGGTCTTTAAGCCTGTCTAGCCAAACACAGCACATCATAAAACAAGGATGCTTTCTGGTGATACAGCACAAGAATGTGCTGCGCACAGTATGAAGCATCTTGAAATGTGAATAAATTGGAGGGAGTTCCTAACGACAGATATGCTCAAGTGTGTGGAAGGACTGAGCTTTGATTTACATAGCACAAGCGCATAGCCCTTCCCAGAGCCTGCAGGAGATGTTGAATTGACATCACAGGAAGTTGTCAGCAGGGAGAAGAGACTGATTACCAGGCAATGGCAGGGGCTGGAGAAGAGAATTAAATCCCTTACACTTTGTTCATCATGTCATTCATTCTCCTCTTCAAAGATCCCCAGTGACTGCTTATTACTTAAGGAATTAAAGTCAAAGCCAGGGTGGAACTTCTGGTGTTCTAATCTGTGCCCCATGCTGGTGTCCCTTAGCATTTCCACATGCTTCACCTCATCTGGTCAGGGAGCCCCTAATACACGTGGGGGCGTGTGTGGAATTTCCAGTTTACAGATGCTTACACTGACAGCTAACTGGATGGGCTTGCTAAAAGCATGGTCAGCTGAGTCAGAGAATCCAAAGTGTTCATGAAGATTTCCCTCCAAGTTAGCTTTATTCTGCAAACACTTTTCCAGCCTTCATGGCAGCTTTCAAGCTCTAGTTTGATGTTAGCAAACCAGGCCTGAATTCTTACTCTCCTTTTCTAGGTTATAGATGTTCTTTACGCCATTCTTTTCTCTTAGAATTCAGCTTTGTGAGATCACTCACCTTAGAAGTATTTTCAGTGACTGAGCAGTGAGCACCTTTACCACACACATACATATTCTGTAGCTTCAGCGGAACACCGCTCTTAGACAGAGTGCCTATGTACCACACATTTCCACCCTTCCATAATATCTTGATTGCACTTAAGGAAGGAGGAGATTCAGTAACTGTTTGGAGGATAAACAAATATCTAATTCACATGCTATCTTTGTGTTACAATGGATTTCTGTTCCTGACTAGCCCCACAGTTAGGACCCGCTCGCTGCCGCTTATCTGGACCAGCAATCCCAAAGTCCCAATGAAACACGACGACACTTATATTAACTTCATGCTGTTCACCCTACGGCTTAGGCACATTGATAGCTAGCTCCTTCATATTAACTCAACCCATTTTCATTGATCTGTCTGCCACGTGTCCCATGGCTCACCTGTGCTCCTTACATGTTTCTTCTTTGGGCATCAGGCTTGATCTGTGTCAACTCCATCCTCCTCCTATCGATGTCTATTTCCCTGCCTATGGCTACGGTGTTCATCAAGGGTCAAAACAGCTCCTTTATCTAAAGATTGATATTCACAGCATACAGAAAGCCATTCCCACATCATCTTAGTATATGTTTAAGAAAAATGAGATGAAACAGAAAAGTCGACCTGGTTAAACATGACAAATGTCTTTTGGACAGCCCATCTATTTTAACTGACTCGAAGTATTCCAAGAACAATAATCCATGCTCCATTTTTATCTGATGCTCAGATTCATAAGATGACAATTAAAACTGGGTATGCCATAAACTAATCCGTAAGAAATGAAAATTGGAGTCAGTAACTGATGGACAGATCAGTCTTTCATACGTGTTACTTTTGTGCTAGCAACTCACAGACAGTTGGCACATCTGGGAGGAAGAGAAAGGTCGTGTTTTGTCCTCCAATATTTTCCTAACCATATCCCATCTTCTTGAGGTCATGGCTACCCTACACCTTTCTGGCCTGTGCCTGTATGTGCAGTATGATGAGGAAAAGCCTGCAGTCATCCTTTGTTGACTATGGAGTTGGGAACTGAGCACAATCAGCTCTGGGAAGTTTAATAAATAGGAAAGAAAAACCAGGGGCATAGCACCTTACAGCCTGAAGTCAGCCACTCTCAAGCCAGTGCCTCTGAGCCCTGTGCCACCGAGTCACTCATTTCCTTCCCCAGGAGCAGTGACTAGATCAGGGCTGATCTTGCCTCCCACACGGAGCACACCTGTAACCAGGGTTATCTTCATTCAGAGCCTAGCCACAGGCAGAGCTGTGTGGTCCATGCTGAATTTCCATATTTTTTTTTTCTGGGTGAATATATTGACCACACTAAAACTAAATGCTAGGTTGTGCCTTATTTACATTGCTGACTTCCTCTCAATTTACTGGGGTCTTAACATCACAGAAAGAGATTATATTAATCTGAGTGCTACCTGGGAAGTTGGAAACGTATGTGGTTTTTGTTCCTGCTGCAAGAGGCTCTCAATTATATTCTACACACACATTTCTTCACTTAAAACAGAGCTGTGTAAAGTGAGCAGCGTGTTTACAGTAGATCCCTATGGCTTGCTATCAAATTAGTGGCAAATCAGTATTATAGTAAACAGAGGTCAAAGATCAAGCCCACAATTTCACATAAAATTCAAAACATAAGACATAAAATACAAAATAAAAGGATCGTGTCATGAGACCATCAAAACAGGAAAAGCGGAGAGGAAACCAAGTTTAAACACAATTTTACTTCAGAATTTGATGCAAAAGCCAGACCTTGTGGAGAGATCTTTTTAAAACCCTGACAACCGACTACATGTCACTCACCTTAAATGGAAACACACATCAAAAAGGTGGCAAGGACTAAGGGTTAGCAGCTCCTAGATTCTATTCATGGGCTTGACACTTACTTTGGGCAATTCAAAATCGATCTTTGCTTTTCACTTTGAAAAGCAGGGTGGAAGGCACCGTCTCTCTATGGGGACAGCTATGGCAAGAGCCATGCTAATAAAGAGACAAGGCTGACTCTCAGATTTGACTAGGTTTATTTTTTGAAAAGTCAAGTGGTTTAGTAGCATGAAATTGTACATACGACACCCCATTGTCACTGTAGGCACCTCTTCATAGTTGGCTTCTAAGCAGGAAACTAAGAAAATCACAGTCATTTTGGTAAAGTTTTCCTTTTTTTTTTTTTTTTCTTTTTGGACAGAATCTTCCTACATATCCCTGGTTGTCCTGGAGCTCACTTTGTAGACCAGGCTGCCCTCAGACTCACAGAGATTCTTCTGCTTCTGCCTCCTGAGTGCTGAAATTAAAGTCATATGCTACCAGGCCCGGCTAAAGTGGTATTAAAAAAAAACCCACAAAACATAAACTTTTAAAAATAATGTTATTAAAATTGAAGCCATAAATGTGTTAAAAGTCTTACTTAAAATGGTTAATTCAGAATTAATTAGTCTTAATTTAAAATGTAACTATTTACTAAGTAATAGATTAAGTCAGATGACAAGTATTACAGTAGGGAAATCAAAACCTTTTTAAAATGTCTAGCAAAGCTCTGAGAGTTATAAATATTTAAGACAACTCAGTCAATAATTTTAATCACAATGTTACCTATTAATTTGTATTTGCTTAATGCCACCAGATGTCAGTATATTCTATGCAATTACTACTGAGCTCTCAGAACCTTTCAGTTAATGACATTATAGTGGCCTAATAATGAAGCCCCCCAGAGGATCATAAATTCTATTCTTCCGTGGAGTGTGTTACCACAGAGGTCTCTCGGGTGACATGCAATTTCTCACCTTCTCAATAAATCTCAGCTCTGAAATTTTTTTTCTTTTTGTTTTCAAGATTTGCTTTTGTTGTTTCAATTGTGTGTGTGTGTGTAAACACATGAATATAGGTACCCATAGAGGCCAGAGATATTGGATCCCGCTGGAGCTGGAGTTACAGGTAGTTGTGAGCCACCCAACATGGGTGCTGGGAATCAAACAAGGGTCCTCTGCAAGAGCAGTTTTGACTGCTGAGCTATCTCTCCAGCTCCCTCAGTTTTTGTTGTTTTGAGATAAGATTTGTCATAGCTCAGGTTGGCCTCAATTTAATGAGTAGCCAAAGTTCCCTTGAGCTTCCTGTTTCCACTTCCCAGTGCTGGGATTGCAGCATGTGACAAAATGTCCCGTTAGCACTGAAGTCTGTGAAAGCAGGAAGAGTGAATTCTGAAATGCAGAGTCCTTAGCTCCATACACTTAGGAGCACAAGGTTGAGTTCAGCTTCCATGCTCTGCTCGAAACTCCTACTTCTGACACAGGGAGTCAATTGACTTAGAATTTTCCATTAGGAAATAACTTATTGGCACTCAGCATGTAAGCTAAGGAGTCAACAGCCAGAGAGACACTAGCTTGTCCTGAATATAAGGAGGGTGTTATTGTTCTTGAAGCAATGAGTTAGAGTGCATCTCCCTTCCACAAGACAGAGAATTTAAACTTATTCACAGAGTTCCCAAACCTTCCAGAGCATCCATTTCAGTTAATTAAAATAATAAAGAAGTAAAAAAAAATAGTCTTAGTAATTTGTGAGATTTTGAGACTTTAGATTCTCTCAAGCAATAACTGTTCATTCTGTAAAAATGATATATATCTGGGAGCTTATTAAAAAGTGTTCTGTCTTCAATTGTGCTGCTTATATGAATTCTGATATCCAAAAAATGCTCTGGATCTTCAAAGTTTAACTTCAAAACTAACATTTTGCTAGTTTTCAGAAAAGATGAACAGTGCATGAAGAAGACTGTGTTGATATTTCACTTTGTGAAGACCGTCCTGGGCATGGTCCCCAGGGATGGTATTATACAGCAGCTCCAGGCTTCCTACTGCATAATAAAGTATGCACATTTAATCTTAGGAATAAAAAGGGCCTGCTTTTATCCTAAAAGTTGCTATTACTGTATGCTTTATGCTTGAAGAGAAGTCCTTTGAAATATTATTCTTTAGAGGTAGAAAGATTGTGATTGTCTTGCTCCTTTCTGACAAGAGAGAACAGTTCTGCAAAATTTCTTGAACTCTACTTCCAAAATCATCTATATTCTTGAAACTATGCTTATGAACAGATAACTCTGAGCTTTTAAAAAGCTCATATTATTTTAAAATGTACAGATTTCCTCCTTTTGAAAAAAATTGTGTGCACACATGCATGCACACACACATATAATTTCCTTGGCTCATAAAAGAGGGGATTTTTATCTTAATAACATATTTTCTGACACAGACAGCCAAAGTCACAGTATTTGAATTTTTGCACTCATGTAACACCACAAATCCTTAGAAATCATATTTTCCTCTAGTAACTGAAAGCAGATGCTGGAAACATCACTCAGACACAAATCCTTCTTGTCTTTGCCCCCAAACATTTCACAAAACACACAGGATCCCACCCACTTCTCAGGCCCCTGGGCATTTGCATTGCATACTATAATAATAACAGTTCTGCTATGAACTAATTTATTTTACTCACTGAAACTGGTTTCTAGGCAATAGCTAATCTTCCCCACAGGCCATTAGACAAGTAGATGGCAGGTATAATTAATCTTTTAAAGCCGGAGGAAGAAACCAGGAGGAAGAAGATATTTCACACATCCCACCTCATTTGTGCTTCATTAAACCTTATGAGGTAAGGGTGCTCTCTCCTTTAGACTGGTGAGAAGACGAGCTCACATTAACTAATATGCTCAAGGTTGCTTTCTTTGTAAGTAGCAGAGCCAGGATTTAAACTAAACTCTGACTCCAGAAGCCAAGTCTAATCCAAGATGTTTTGGTTTAAGTGACTTCTCCAAAATTGCATGATGAAGGATAATAGACCTGGACAGAGGACACAGTACTATTAACTGGGTTATGTTTGAACAGATTCCCCACAATAAAGCCTAATATTCAATTTCTACTCACTAACCAACAGCAACCTACATTTTCTTCAACATTCTCAATATCTTAACTGAATTACAGGCTTGCATTTTCTTGAAACCTCTAAGCACCTTGAGAAGGCTGATCTATAAGTCAGAGAGGAAATAAAATGTAAAGAAATCTCATCAGGGACTATTATTCAGATGTGGTTCCCAGACTTCTGTGTGGCAATGGATCTGATTGAGGCAGGGGTGGGGAGGGCGGCACTCACACACTGACTCAGTGTCTCACGTTCTCTGTAGTCTACCTTTCCTCCATTTCTCATAGCTCAAAAAACATGATTGCCAAGATGTAAGTAAAAGTCAAGGAAAACATGAGTGCTTATACACATACAATAACACTATCAAGTCATTGTTTGGTATGAGAACATTGAGATTGCATGACAAGTATAGAATCAGAAATTTGATGCAGTTTAAAATGTCTCGTTTATTCAATGTGTATCTCACCAGATTTAGGCAGTCCTGAGTTTCAACACAGGAGAGCAAACGTCTTGCCTCACTCTGCAACTTGATGGCAGAGGCAGTTTCTGCTCTTGTGTTTAAATAATGAACCCCAGTGTCCAAAATAAAAAGGTATTTATTGGGCCCCGTTTGGTGTCATCTCTCAAAATATCAGAGTATTGGCAGTAAGACTGTTAAGGACACCAGCCTTTGCTTGAGTACACACATTTGTTCTTGACTGCATTTTGGGGGAGGGGGAGAAAACCATGAGTAACTAGAGAGGGTGGAAAGGAAAAGTAACTTCTCAGAGCTGAACACCCACTGCTTTTTGCTTTGTTACCCAGCAGGGAAGTTCATGGTTGAAGACACTGTCTTGATGTGAACTCTCTGGTCCATTGGTCCTGTGGGGAGTATCTATCACTTTACCCCATTATAACCCTAAACATTGGCTTGTAAAACCCGAGCTGTTCTAACTTAGTGGAAGAAAAACTCATATCCTGTGTGTTTATGTCTTCTGTGCCAAGACGAGGAGAAGAGAGCTTTCGATGACCCATCACTGAGGCCTTTGCTTAGGAATGACCCAGAGCCTGGGTCACAGGCCTTGCCTCATTTAGAAGGCTCTGGGCTTTCCCTGCATGGTATCTGTTCCCAAGGCCAGATGCAGAACTGCTGTCAGAGGCCCCAGCTGAACCAGGGAGTTCAAGTACTTTATGTTTTATGCTTAGCTGGGTTTTTAGGGTGAGCGTGTGTCTGGGCTCAGGCAAAAGCAGAAAATGAAGCAATCAGTTGATCTTAAAGGGCTCTGAAATTTCTGGTTAGATAATAGCAACCTTTTCCAATATTTCTACAAACAATACAATCTGTCTCTACAAGATGGGGCTCATGCTTGGTGCGGTCTTCTGGGCCAAGAACCCCTGGTGGGGTTGGTCATACACTCTGGGAGACCTTAATATCAGTATTCAGCTAAATAGACACAGTATTAAGCTGCTCTTTCAATAATTATCCTCATATTCATAGATCAGTGCAGCTTTTAAAAGTCATCAGAGAAGATTCTTTGTGCAGTAGGTGGCCATTAATATGGAAACTCACAACTGGTCAAAGTGTAGAGAAAAAAGACTGTAGAATGCTGTTCCCAAATAGGACACCCCCCTCCCCAATATCATCTCCTCTGCCTCCAAGGCTCAGAGGTCATCATGGAAGATGGAGTAGAAAGAATGTTAAGAGCCAGAGGTAGTGTGGGACTTCTGTGAAATGGTTTCTGGTCAGCCTGGGTGTATGGGTTTCCCACCCTGGGCAAGAGTCAGTTTTCCTTCACATTCACACACTGTCCACATTCCAGCAGATGGCCCTGCTCCCATGTACGTATAGACAGCACTAAGTGAATTCAGTGGCTTTAGAGAAGAGCTCATGAAGTTGTGAGGAGAAAGGGGTAGAAAAGATCAAAACACAACATATTCATGTGTGAAATTAAACAATAATTTAAAAATAGTTGTTAGATTCATTCAGGAGTTTAGAATCTATGAAATAATTCTCATCGTACATTCATTTTTTCTGAATCTGCTCAATTTCCAAATCAAGTTGACTGGCTTCTTTACCTTCAGTTTATTCGGATGCAATGAAAAGAGATTCTCCTCTCTCTCTCTGAAAGTTTTCTCACTAGGGTTTATATTCACCACAATGTCGCTGATGTAATCTCCCTCAGACCTTTGGATGTCATAGTGCAAGGTTATTATATCAATATTGATTTTAAAAATAGAATTAATAGTAAATGTCATTTATTGATTAATGTGCATAGACCATCACTGCACTGAGAATTATGCATATATATTTAACATAATCTTCACAACAGAAAGGAAGATTAACACCAACTATAATATTTATCTGGACTTCAGGATGACCAGAGTGGGCCGCAGTCAAACATTACTGAGGGTGAATTACGATAGTGTGTCTGGAAGATGTTAGGGTTTGGATTAGCAGACCGAGTAAAGAAAGTGGCATGGTCCCTCAGTCTTGGGGACAAAGCATGTCTAATTTCTTGAGAATCAGAATGGAATAAAGAGGAAGCAGACTTTCCTTCTGACTGCTTGAGCTGGAACAAAAATAATTTCCTGTCCTCAGTGCCTGGTTTTCAAGCCATCAGCCTCGGACTAGGTTCTCTAGCACCAGCCTAGAATTTGCAGATGATAGACTATGAGGTTCTATAACCTTCACACCCAAGTGAGCCAATAGATTCTGTTTTCTGCAGAGGACAGCTACGGTGGTGGCCACCATTTGAAGCAAAGCAGGAATGCTATGAGGCATGTCCCTGGACATCCACTCACTCGCTCATCCCTCACATCCTTTGCTGGTGATCCAGAGAGAAAACAGAGCTTTAGCGTCTGCCCTCTCTAGCAGGGAGGATCGCCCTCTTTCCCACCATCTCTGTCTCAAAGCCTGCAACATAGCAGGAATCCAGCAAACATCCAGCAGATAAATGGGTGGGCATCTGGATACCTGCTTCATGAAATTTCTGTTGCTTCAGATGGTGGCCACGCCTTAGCTCTCCTGCAAAGCTGCCCCTTTCCAGTCTTCTCTCTGGAATTAATAGGGTTCTCCTCTGTGCTCTCCCAGAAATGTGCCAAAGCATAGAGAATACATCTAGCAAGACTGGAAGTACGTCCTGCAAAGTTGTAAGTTCTTGGAGGGCGGGGATTTATTTTTATTCACTTCATGTTTAGGTCTTAGCACAGGGCTTGCTACTCAGTAGACGGCCAATAAACCTCAGTTGAGTTAAATACTCTATCTTGCCTGTCCAATTCCCATCAAAGACATTTATTTGGATTAAAATATCGTAAGTGAAGGAAAATAAAGGGTATAAAGAAAACATTGGAATAGTATAACGGTGGAATTGCACAATACCCACAAGGCAGTACAGGCTCTGATGCCTCATCTCTCTGCCTGGTCATGGAAGCACACTGCCTCAGAGCACAGTCTCACTCTATCTCCTCAGACTTGTACATCATCACCAGAGAGAGAACATTTGTATTAGATCTTTTTCTCATTGTAACAAAATACCCAGGAAATGCAAGCCATGGAAGAAAGGACTTATTTGGCTCACAGTTTGAGGGGCCAGTTCCCCAGTGATGTGGGAGCTTGAAATGCTTGTCACGTTGCATCCACAGTTGTGAAGCAGAAGGCATTACCTAACTCTCTGTTTTTGCTTCAGTCGGGGCCCCCAGCCCACGAGATGGTACCACCACATTCAGAGTGAGTCTTCCTTTTAAATTAAATGTCTCTGGAATTTCCCTCAAGAGGTGTTATCTTTGATGATTCCAAAACTAGTCAGGCCTACCATATCAGCGCTGATAAATAAAAACTATATTCAGTCATCTGACAAGTTCTCGGTTTGATGTCATTAGGACCATCAGTCTGGGACTTAACGTTCCCCAGGAACATCATTCTCAAAGCCAGCCAGCCTCCCTTTACCCTGACCTCTGTTCAGCCTCACAGGTACCTCCTGGCTACTCCATCACCAGCACAGATACTGTCTCAGCTTTCATGCATCTGGCACACCTTTTTGGTTTCTTGGATAACACTTCCGCAGGAACTTTATGGTTTTGCTGGTGCTGGGGCTTCTTAGATTCTCTTTAGTTAGTCTGAGTTTTTCTAAATAATACCCCTCTGCTCGTTCTTACACCCGCTGGTTCAGCCCTGTAGGTCTTCTGCAGGTGACCCCTTAAGCTTCATACTTCCCATCTCAGTTCCCTTCCATAAGTATTTCCAGAAGGGTCTTTGAGTTTTAGATACAGAGGATAAATAAAAAGCAGAGGTTTCCTTCCAGAGAGCTGTCCTGCACACAGGCACACACAGGAGAGGGCAAGTGGGTGGTAGTGGGGAATGCTCAAGACATTCTCCCTGCTGAAGCAGAATTTGCATGCCACTTGTTCACTGGGTGGTGGCCCCAGAAAGCATGTTGAGAGAGAGAACCAGAGAAAGAAAGCTAGCTTTGTAATGTGAAAAGTGGTTAAGTGCTGCAGGCAACTGGGGCTCAGTCTTGCTATGGCTCCTCTGGGACTCCTGTGGAACACCCTTTCCAGGGTCTTTGCCTGTTGTGGGTTAAGGGTTACCTCTAAAGCATTGGCCTCATGGCCCATTCACCTCCTGTGGAGGTGATGAGTCCCTGTGGTCAGAGAAAGCCCTGGGGCTGCAGATAATTGTAAAAGAAAGCTGTAGGTTTGTGCAGGAGTTGCTTCCTTAATTCTCAGTGGATAAGAGAGTAAATGAGAGCAACTGTTACCCTGATAGAGAAATTCAATTGTGTTTGAGACAGGTGCAGTTGACCAGCAGAATGTTCCTAGAGAGGCTGTGTCTGCAGAGCCTTGAGAGCCAAAGGTTTCCAGACCCAGGAGACACTATGGTCAAAAGGTGACTGAAGGGAGCTGGTAGCGTTTGCCTTCTGCTTTCCAACACCAAGAGACAGAGCACAACATGATGACAGCACTTGCTTTGTTTGTCAGAACAACCCAGTTGTCATTGTGGCCAATGCTCACAACTGCTAACACCATTTTTTCCAAATCTCCAACACATGCATGCACACACATAGACACACAAACACACAGATACACACAGAAAGACACAGACACACACCCACAGAGACAGACAGACAGACACACACACATATACAGTCCTGCACCATTATAAAGCAGGTGCTTGGCTGCAGATTATAGGCGTGCCTAAGTGAACAGGAAAAGAGATCCAACTATGGATATTATATAACTACAATAACTATAACTATAGTTATTCTCTAGTTTTTCAGAACATAGGTTAACCTGCTGATTCCAGCTTCAGACACCTTGCTGTCTTTCAGTCTGCATACTCATTTGCCTTGAAAGCCAGATTTCCTTTTCCCAAACACCTCAATTTTTACTGGATTCTTTAGCAGGGTTATGCACAATAAAGATCTTAAGGAAAATGTGACATTTCCATCTCTTATGAACAAATATAATTAGGAGGTCTGGAGAACAGAGCCTGTGTTATGTACAGAAGAAGCAGCCTTCTCCCAGAAAAGAACAACAGAGTCTGGGAAGGACTCACTTCAAAGACGTACTGCTGGGCATAAACAAACAAATAACCCAGAAGTGCAGACAGTGAGCAGAGCCTCTGGGCTCCAGGTGTGTCTGCTGTGCACAGTTTACAGGAAGCAGGTTTTACTGAGGACCAGAACTCCCCTGTCTAGCAGTACCCTTTGATGATGCCCTTTATCCACTGTAGTGTGTTTTATTTCATCAAGAGTAAAGGGCAGAGGGGAAAAAACCCAAGGATAAAAATAATGGGTATTTTGGAAACTGTTCTTGTTTATATCATTTTATTTTTTTATAGAGGAAGCTGGGAACAGTGACAGGCGAGAGGGCAAAGAGTGTCTCACAACTAATTATAGCACTAAAGCCCTCTAGGAGCATCATTCCTGCTGCCCCAGGACCAACTTTGTCCTGATGCATGAGTCAGAGGTGCCCGGGTCAAGCTTGCTAGTGTAGCTAGTATCCACCCTAACTTGAAACACGGACAGCTTCTCAGCATGGCGCTGATGAAAACAGGATTGGGGGGAGCTCCCTGTCACCTATGGGGGCGGGGCTCCCTGTCACCTATGTGGTTTTTTTTTTTTGTTTTTTTTTTTTTTTTAATCTATGGGTATAATTGTTCTGTTCTATCTGCTGTAGAATGTTTAGTATTTTCATGGCCTTTGTCCTCTGGTGAATATGGTAGACACACGCTCTGTTCCCCAAATGTCTCCTGCTGCTGCCAACTGTCCCTTAAAGGGCACAGAAACCCTATTTGTGAAGCATTGGCACAATTGTTTGTTTTTGAGACCAGGTCTTATATGCTTCCTAGGCTGGACTCCAGTTTGCCATCCCACCGCGTCCCTCCGGGTTACAGTTACATCACATCCAGTTAGAAACCTCTCAAGTATGTTACCATCAAGTAAGGCTTTTCCCCCAAAGGAGAAGAGACAGAAAACACTGACCTCCCACTCTTTTGTCTGTAGCTCCCCTTTGCTCCAAACCGGATTCCTCTGTAACATCCCACCACGGTTTGATTCTCTTCAGTCAGGAGCTAAACAAAGCCCAGGACCCCTGTGGCTGGGAACCTGAGGCAGGCCGATAATGAAACATTTTCAGATAGTAAATGGGAAAAGGGAAACTTCTTCATATGCTTTCTATTAAGCATGCTCTGTTGTAAATGATGCTATTTTTAAGCTCCAGAAAAATATGAAGGTTATAATCTCTTGAAGCAAGGGCTACGTTTGTTTGTTTGTTTTTAAATCTGTGGGTATAATTGTTCACAATGGCTGCCACATAATAGAGGCTCAGTGAATTTGTTAACAATGAACTGTTTGAAATGCATCAACTAGCAGAAGCCCAGAAGACTCAGAAACAAGCAAACAGACCTCTAGAAAGGCTCTTGTATTTAAGTGAGTTCTCCGTGAGGGAATATCTATCTCCCAAATCTGTATGCTCTCCTTGGTACAGATCTGTCCAGGAAACACTGGCTAGTGCAGGGAAACGGGGAAAACAAACAAAAACCAAAATGTCTCCACTCTCTTGAAGTCACATGAAGAGGCATCATGGGTAATTTGAATGTGCTGTGGTACTTTCCAGAGACACCGAGACTTAGCCAATTCCCCAGGAACCCAGTAGGAGGGTCATCAACTCAGACTTTGCAAGATATAGCAGCAGGATAAGGGGTCATTCCTGAGCTGTGTTGAGGAAGAGGAAGCAGGAAGTGTGTGAAGGGGAATGGGAAGAGTCCAGGCACAGAAACAACACAGACAAACAGTGAAAGCCAGAGCCGGCATGAATGTGGCACATGGGATGCTGTGTGTGACCTGATGCTGCTGTAGAGTCACAGGTGCAGGGTCACAGAGGGCTTGGAATTCCTGCCAGGAAAGGGGGGGGGGCACAGTGTTTTATTCAGCTGATGTCATCTGACTTGTGCAGTGGGGCGGCCAGGTGGAGGTCATCGCAGCATTCAAGAGATACAGTGGTAGGATGCGCTTTATGTGACGGCAAACAAAAAGTCTAGAGTCTAAAAAGCAACCAAGCTTCCAAAGTCGCTGAACCACAAGTGACCGTCCTTTGAGCAAACAGAATCTAACACAGAAGAGTGGTCTTTGAAAGGCTTGTTTGCTCTGTTGAGGTGTGAAGATCATTTCTTCTTGATTCCTGTACCTCATTCTCTGAGATTTGTATTGTATGTTACGTTCGGTAGAGAGATATGGATATGGACATGGACATAGGTATTCCTCACAGACCTTTATGTTTGTGGGATTTCTTTTGTATGTATGTATATGTGGTGTATGCACATGGGTATGGGAGAGCATGCTCACTTGTACATGCACAGAGGCCAGAGGAGGATGCTGAGTGTACTGCTCAATCACTTTTCACCTTGAAGCAGGGTCTCCCACTGAACCTGAGCAGGGATTCTCCTGTCTCCACAAGCCTAAGTCCTGTATTCCTGGGAATCTAGGGATGCGCATGTTCATGCTGGGCTTTTACACAGGGATCTTTTTACTGGGGATCTGAACTTAGGTTCCATGCTCCTGAATGACACATGCTGAGCTCTCTCTTAAGTCCCGTCTACTCTTATTTTTAAAAGTAAAGTTGTTTATAAAGGAAGGCATAGTTGGTTTCCCCAAAGGATGGAGCTGTAGGAATTGGAGGGGAAGTAAGGGGTCCAGATTTTGAAGGGAAGAGGCCAAGTTTCTAGTCTTGGTGCCTCCAAGATGACAAAGGCTGGAAAGAGAATGGTTTGAATTCAAAATTATAGTTGTTATGCTAAGTGGTGATGAGTTTGAGAATACTCATGAAGTGTGGGCAATGCCAAGATCTGACTGCAATAAAGCACGTAAAAAAACTCACAAGGCTAAAGAGAGTGTTGGATGGACCTTCCTCAAAGCACCTGGAATGCTCGAGAATGTCCCTTTTTATGATCTGTTCATCCTTGGCAAGAGTACAGAGGTGCCCGCCTCACTGCCACAGACCTGTTCTCCTCTGATACCCAGAACAGGAAACGTGGGCAGGTGGGGAATTGTTCTCCTGTCCGGCAGCCTCAGCACACCCATATCCCACCTCAATGCTCCCAACGCTCAGTAACAAGGCTGTGTCTGAGAATACACACGCCACTCATATGGTCTGTCCCCAGAGGCCTTGCAAGTGGGCTCAGGACTTTTTGAGCAGGCGTCCTCAACAACCTGAGCTCACAAAGTATTAAAAAAGAAGGCATAGGTTCTTTGCAGGACTTTTCCCCTGGCTCCTTGAACTCCTTGCTCTTGGGAAAGGAGAGTCCTCTAAATTATGAGGTCCTTTTCAGTAACAGCAGTAACTCGTTGGTCTACAACGAGTGTGTGTGTGTGTGTGTGTGTGTGTGTGTGTGAAGAGAGAGAGGTGGTTTGGATGTGGTATGTGTACATGTATGAGGTGGTATGGTGGTGTGTGTGTAGTGTGTGGTATATGTATGTGTACATGTGTGTGGTGTGGTATGGTGTGGCATATGTGTGGGGTGTGTATGTGTGTCTGCGTATATGGTGTGGCACGTGGTATGGTGTGTGTGCATGTGTGAGAGAAAGACAGAGGGTGTGTGTATTTTTATATGTATTTTGGAGAGAAAGGTGGCAGCAATGACCAATAAGTTCACAGAAAATAAAAATAAAGAAATAAAGGGACCTCCTTAGTACAAGCCTCTTTCCCTGGAATCCACAGAGACAGGTTCCTGTTCTCACCGGTTCTTTTTTTCTGGTTTTCCCAGTTAGTTCAGTCCCTGCCAAGTTCAAACAGACAAGCAGAGTTGGGATGGCCCACTGAAAAGTGGTATCTGGAAGGGGGCCGTCCACAAATAGAAAAACACATTAGTTAGGGGTCACTTAGCACCAGGGCAAATAACTCACACGCTTTCTCGGGACATGGCTCCATCACAGCATGAAACAATGATGAGTGTGTTTTTAGAAGTTTCCATTTTTGGGGAAAAGCGTTTGCTTTCGGTTGTCTAAAAAATGCTTTATTTAGAGCACCCTGAAACATCAGACTTTCTGCTGCCTCTCCTCTGGCTCAATGTCTTGATCAGGTCTTGTGCTTCTTCCTCCTTCTGGAGAATTCCAGGTATTCCCAGAGCTGCAGTGATGGCCCATTACTTGACCAGACAAGCTAAACTCCGCTCCAGTTTAAGATTGAGAATGAGGTAACAATTCTACAGTTATGCCCCAGTTCACAGCCTCATCATTAAATTATGCCTCCAATGGCACTTTGGACTTCTTTCCAGCAGCTAGTGAACAGTGGGACAACACCCCCACTCAGTGGAGCAGCTTCTGCTGTAGCAGTAAGGGCAGAAGATAATGAGCACCCCCTCCCCAGATCTCAGCTGGGGCTTCCATCCTGGGATACTTGGTACTTGTCAGGAGCTGGGTGGTAAAGTGGGTCTAAAGGGGCCGGGGTGTGGCTTTTGAACTGACCTTGGCTCAGGGTGGGGTCCCACACTTTCCAGCTGAGTCAACTCCTTTGAAGTATAGCGTGGGAAGTATGAGTAAAGATGCTGCCCCCCCCCCCCCCCCCCCCCCGGCCTGAAGCTAACACTGTTTAGCTTCTTTGTCCCAAGCAGCAAGGCATGGTAGACCAGACATTGTTTACAGGGCATCTTCTATAAGTAGGGCATCCACGTGCCAGAAGATTGACATAGGAATAAGTCATTTGGCTGATTTGTCCACTTGTGTGCACAATTGGGGCTACATTTTTCTAACACTTGTCTGCACCCAGGCTTTTGGACAGATGAGTTAGAATGGGCAAGAACAGAAGGGCCAGAGGAACATACATAAAAATCCTCTTCCCCCTGGTGACCCTTAGCCCAAAGGGGTCTCCATGTATAGTGACCTAAAGCTTAACCTGATGAATAAAGCAGAATACAGCGCATGTGCACATACAAATATGCATATGTACATGTGTATGAGGGTTTGTGTATGTGTGTTGCATATAAAGGCCAGAGGATGACTCTAGTATAGTGCTTTTGGTACCGGTCACTTTCCTTTTTAGGCCTCCCTCCCTCCCTCCCTCCCTCCCTCCCTCCCTCCCTCCCTCCCTCCCTCCCTCCCTCCTTCCCTCTCTCCCTCCCTCCCTCCTTTCTCACTGGCATTGGACTTACCAAGTAGGCTAAGGCAGTTGGCCATGAGATCCCAAAGTCTGCCCGTCTTTACTGTCATAACATTGGCATTACAAGTCACGTCCTCGCTGGGCTCTTTATGGGAAATGGAGATGGAGCCTTTACTGCGTCTCCATGGTGAGTGGCCGGTTCTCAGTGAGCCACAGCAGGTTACCCACAAGCAGTCAAGGTCTTAAACCAAGCCCAAAGAAAGCCAAGGGTATGTTCTCGCTAATCCTGCTGTTCTTGTACTTCCTGCCCATCCCCCATACATTGCCTCCCTTCCTCAGCCCTGCAAACATCACCAGCAGGGTGTCACTCTTCAGTGACTACTTTTGGGAGCTGGCTTCTTCAGTGTTCTTTGCTTCATCACACTCTGTGAAATCTGATACATCTAAAGTCTTATTTTTAATCATCCCACTATATGACATCAAGTGGCTTGAAACTATCCTGCCTTTAAATGCCTACAAGTATTCTTCTGTCAGTAGAAATCACTAGTCCCCATTAGGGAGAAGGACACTAAATCCAGACAAGTTGTGTGACTTGCCCCACATTCATTATTGGCTTCTAATCTGTTGTGAGGCATCTCAATGGGGCTCATGTTCTAACCACTGCCAAGCTCTATCATCTCCGAGGCATTCTGGGTACTTACTTGATAATTTGGGGTTCTATGCATTCCGTTCTCCTACGGTTTCACTCTGACCGCTTCTCTTCCTAACACGAAGCTCTGTCTTGTTCCCTGTGACCACTCCTTGTTTGGGGCCCAGTGTAATATTGTGTTCTTATATACTCCCTTGCATTGTGTGCTGGCACCCAGGACCTCTGTTTATCAGGACAGAACATTTGCCTGGATTTGTCGATACTGTCTATAGATCGCAGCTTCTGTGTGAGTCACCATACATTTTCTAGAGTTGTAGTCATTTTCTTTTGCCACTGTTGCTGATGACCTTCCTTCTCCTGGACCTACCCATCCCTTGCCACTGGATAATGTCCCCTCAACTTGTCTCACCTGTTTCCTAGGCTTAAAGAACTCTTCACACCAAAGCATTTGGAACGTGCCTATTGACAAGCCCACACTCCCCTAAGTGGATGTCAAAGTTTCTAGACCATGCATCTGGACTCCTGCTGTAACCAGGGCTATTCTCCAGTCTTTCAAGAGGGATGTCAGGGGAAGCTTCGGGAATGTCTGAGAGAGGGCCATCTGCTACGGGGTATCTTTGGAGAGCAGAGAGACTGGAATGGAGTCAAGACCTAATTGTCCCTTGGGTTGCCTAGGACTATAAATTGGATCCTATCTTTAAGAGATACAAATAAGGACTTGCGTACTTTTAGTTGATAAATGTATTTTCTTTGAATGTGATTTTGAAAAGAGATTAGTCATGTGGGACTCTAGAACTATAAAAACCCCATTTGGACACTGGCCCATGCCCCTGAAGAAGACAATTATTTTGCAAACCATCATGTGACAGGTCCTTAGGAGGGCACTATTTCCATCTGGAAATAAAGTTTACCCAAATTCCGACAGGGTTTCCAACAACACAGTTCTCATCTGGAAATCTCACTTCCTCTCTCTGCTCCCTAAGTCTCTGGGTCAAGAGGAGCAGGACATCTACTCACAATAAACTTTCCGAGCATCCTCGACAAGCCAGATTGCCAGGAAACCCCACTGCACAGGAAAGAGGAAAAAGCCACACACTCAACACAATTAAAGTATCTTATTACCTGGTGCTTTGTAAAGCTTCCAGCAAGTGGCCGTGTGTATAATTACACTATTCCTTTACCATTATCATTGTTAGTGTCTATATGCATATGTATGTATAATATATGTGGGAGTGTGACATACATGCGCCAAATTGTACATGACCTCTCTCCTTACTCCCTGGGTTCTGGGGACCTAACTCAGGATGTCAAGCTCACACAGCAAGAGCTTTTTGTTCACGGAGCCATCATGAAGGCAGCTTTAGATTTGTTTTAAAAGTGAGCAAGATAAATTCAGTTGGGTAAGGCAAGATAGCTGAAGTCTGGGAAGGGAGCAAAGCACTCTGGGATCTTGTGATGTTCTTTTCATATCTACCAAGGTGTTCAGGCCAGGGAAATCTAACTCCCATTGGATAGATGAAATTTAAGCTTATAAATAAAATGAAGTATATAAAAATGTTGATTGCTTTGAGATGCTAAGACTATTAGACCCAAAAGTTCTAGATGGATGTGAGGGTGTAGAGATGGACCAATTTTGTTTAAAACAAACCAAAGTCATTAAGGAAAAATTGGAAATTTCTGAACCTGAAGAGATTTGAGAGGGGTGTTTACTGGATCTAGTAATGTATGGTCACCTTTCTGCAGGTTCTCATGACTCCCACACTTACTCAGGAGGAGTCAGTGGAGCAATCCCTCTTTGCTTTTCCCCTCCTGACCTTTCCTAGTTTTGGTCAGTCTAGGGTTCCTCCAACAAGAAAAAGGTATGATACTGAAAATAGGTGGAAAGAACAAAGATCCCAGAGTACCTGTTTCCCCTCTCTGTCTCCTGTGTGTTTCAGCCACGTTGCCTTTCCCTGCTGAGTTTATTGTGTTCATTTTAAAAAGAAACCCAGGGCTGACTTTACGGACCAGTGGGCAAAAGTACTTTCTCTGCACGCATGATTTATCAGAGTTTGATTGCAGAATCCATGGTGGAAGAAGAGAACCTTTGGCGATAACTGGAGAAATGCTGACCCCAAAATACCGCCACCTGGAGGCTGTGTAAAACATTCCCCAAAAAGGATTAGGGTGAATGCTGTATGTGGTTTCTGACCTGGACTTTCCAGCCTAGCTCATGGTGCAGACCCGTAGACCCACAGTCCCATGGAGACACACAGATGCTTACAGTAATTGTACGCTGATTGACCTGGGGCCCAGGCATATAACTTGCTAACTCTTGCTCTTAACCTAACCCATGATTTTTATCCTATTCAGCCATGCGGCTCTGTACCTTTTCTCAGAGCAGCATTTCAACTTCTTTCTTCCGCATCTGCTGGTATCTCACTGTGGTGTCTCTGTGGCTTCTCTGTGGCATCTCTGCTCTATTCTTCCTGTTCTCAGAGTTTTCTTAGTCTGGTAGCCCCGCCCACACTTCCTGTCTACCTTTGGCCAATCAGCGTTTTTTATTAAACCAGTAGGCGGGACAATTATTTACAATGGAACATAATCCCCCTACAGGTCAATTGCATCAACTGCTCACAAAGGGCTTAAAATAATGCCGGTTATGTGCACAGAGACACGAAAGCACAAACTATAAGGAGAATATTTGCTAAAAACAAAATAATGTATC
The DNA here is from genome assembly GCA_033318265.1 of Phyllotis vaccarum. Classification (NCBI taxonomy): domain Eukaryota; kingdom Metazoa; phylum Chordata; class Mammalia; order Rodentia; family Cricetidae; genus Phyllotis; species Phyllotis vaccarum. The sequence goes on from JARWLC010000001.1 coordinate 1,914,351, forward strand.
TGATTAAGAACAGTAATCCAAAATGTACAAAAAACTTGGAGAGTTTACATTAAGAACATAAACAGCCCAATTAAAAAATGGGCAAAAGAACGTGAACAGACATGAGAGAGAATAACACTCATGGCAAGTAAACTTATAAAATATGCCCGACATTATGTATTATTAGGAGGTGCAAGTTAGATAAAATGAAAAACCAATAGCCACATCTAACTCAGGTAAGGATGTGAAGTGTTGTGACCGCTCATACACTGCTGGGATGCATATGATACAACCCCTTGAGAAATGTTTGGTGGTTCCTAACAAAACTAAATGTCCCCCTTCCCGGCATCTGATCTAACAATTCTGCCCTTGGTATCTATCAAAGGGTTGAGAATGTATGTCTGTGTGAAACTCTGAACTCAAATCCTTATAGCAGCTGTGAATATCATCGCCTCAATCTGGTAGCCGCCTATATATCTTTCAATCGAATGGACAAATAAATTATAGTGCATCATGACAATGTGATAGTATTTAGTGTTAAACAGAAATGAGCCATGGAGCCATGAGAAGACATGGAGGGGTCTTATCACCTTGTATTAAGTGAAATAAGCCATCATGCTGGATGATGCCATGTATAGATGGTGTTCCAAAAAAAAGAGTTATGAAGATGGTAAAAAGGCCATGGGTTGTCCTAGGTTTTCCATATAGTTCCCAGCTCAGCACCAGCCTTTCATTGTGGGGCAAGTCACAGCTGTAGGAGTGTGAGGCAGCCGGCCAGAGACATTCAGAATAGAGAAACATGGCGCTGGTTAGGGCTCAGCTCCCTTTCTCTACTGTCTCCAAACTGGGGAGCAGGATTTCCACTCTCAGCCTAGGTCTTCCCACATCAATGAAAGCAATTAAGATAATGTTCTCAGAGATGCACTACAGGCCAAGGTGATCTAGAAAATCTCTCATTGATATTCTCTTCTCGGACAATTCTGGGTTGTGTCAGTTAGAACTAACCACACAGCAGCTGTCAGGGATTAGGCAGAGATGAGCATGAGGCACACTCAAGACTTCTACTCTGTGTGACACTCTAACAGTGGGTGGGGGGCAGGGGGTACTTCATAAAGCTACAGGATATTCAACACACCAAGAGCAAGCCTTAATGTCAAATATGGAATTTGGATGATAATTAAATGTCATTGTGACTTTATCAGCCATAATAAATGTACCATCTTGACCCTGGTTAGCAAATGTCCAGAGTGGGGAAGATTGGTCATATAGCCTACAAATTTTGCCACAAATCTACAAGAGCAGAGAAGATTGTTTTATAATTATAGCATAGCCAATTCTTTGAGAGGGAAGAAGTACATTGTGTACCTGGGGATATTGATCAGAGCAATCAACTCCAAGAAAGATTTTAATAAAATTGCAGAGCTCTAAGAAAAAGAAAAACCATTTTGAGCATTTAGAGAAAAAAAGAGTATGTGGCATAAAAGAGAAAGAACATTAGATTATTATCATACTTTTTGACAGAAACATTTTATGTCAGAAGAAAATGGAGTATGTTCAAGAGATTCAATAAAAGGAACTGTGAGCCAAGGATTGTATATGCAGCAGAAGTGAATTTCAAATATAAAGAAGACAGACATAATGTTATGAACAATTTAGCCCTTTCTGAGAAGTCTCCTAGAGAACAGAGCTACAAAGTCAAAATGACCAGAGATACTTAATGACGAGCATTAAAACAAAAAAATGAAACAAAGTTAAAGAGAATGTAAAATACACGCCTCTTCTTTGATTTCTTTTTTGGTGGCTTAGATGGAGGCAACTATGTTTTTAAGTAGGAGAGATGGAGTGATCAGGCACAAAAATGCTTCAAAATGTCTTCAGTGGTAAGATTAGTACTGTTACTCTGTGTGTGTTCTATATACAATATGGGATCACATAAATGAGTGATGTGAGATGCTACATTCCTGGTACTCTCTGTGTCCTTGAGGATCAGAATTAGATTTAAGCAGTTAATAAAAGCTCTGTAACAATGTGCTTAATATATGTATTTCTCACATATGTATAGTTCCCATAGGTCCATGGAAACTCTTAGAAACAATGGCCAACCTAGTAGCATATCCTCAGACTCAGACTTCTGCCAAAATGCCATTCTTCAACAAATATCTTTAGAAAAATGGTTGGTCCTGACCAATGCAGGAAATGTGCAATATGACCGATTTGTCACACTCATTAGCAAGGAAGCTATCAGAACCCCAGGGCGGTGACAACAGGCCTCACGGGCCCACTAATGAAAGACAGAGAACATTAATCCCTGGTATTGTTGATTATTTCAGGGGGTTGACAGCCGTCATCCCATGACGGTGTTTAAATGTATGTAAATAGTCATCTAGAGAGGACGTGAACCATTTATTTCACCGTCTCTCTTTAGTACTTTAAGACGATACCTTTGGTAACCAGCCAGTAACAAAAGCAAATGCCTCTTTGTAAAAGTGTCCAAACATAGTAAATGAATATGTTGTATAGCCGATCTGTAACTCTTAATGGAAGGCCAGGTTAGGTAGACAGAAATATAGAGGCTAGCAGAACCAGGAGGAGATGTGGAAAGAGTTACTCTCCTGACAAGCAGAAATAAAGGTGACCACATCTTGCCAAGTTCAGGCTGGCTGCAGGTAAAGCAGAGAAGTTATTAGTATATAATCTTTAGGGTGCACATGGTACCACTCAGACCTTTAATCACAGAACTTCGGAGGGATAAGCAGGAGGATTCAAAATTATCCTTTGCTATGTGGCAAGTTCAAGGTCAGCCTGGGCCACATGAGTCCTGTCTCAGGGAACATTAAAAAAAGAAAGAAAGAAAAGAAAAATAAAGGAAAAAAAAGAGTAGAAATATGGTCTTTCCCTGACATTGTCCGCTTCATAACTCTTTCTCGGTGCTCTGCGGTCCCTGAAAATTTCTGGCATTAATTATAATCCTAGTAACTCCAACAATAATCTGTGTCTTAGTCAGTCTCTTTCAGAGCTTATGAAAAGGTTTTTGAAGGAAAGTCATTTACTGCAAAGACACAAAAAGGGCATGACTCCCCATGCTCTGCTTCCCTTGAACCTCCAGAACTCCGGCTAAGGTCATACATCAGGACACACAGAGACCACGTGTGGCGTCACGCCTGTGTGTGGTGCCCTCCGCAAAGGAGGGCTCTGATCAGTCCACTGTGGAGCTGTTGGTCACACAGAGGACAGAAAACCAGGCCTAGACAGAATGCTAAGTCGAGTCACTTTCAAAACCGACTTTTTTCCTGCCTTATCTTGTTATCTTCATCTAGTAACTAAACTTGGGCCACTGAGCCTTGTGTGTGTGTGGTGCAGTCCTCCCCTTCCTCCTCTGGGATGAAGGAGCAGTAGTGTGCTGATCCCCCGCAGCCATCTTGGATGTGAGGGTAGAGCAGAGTCCTGGGGATGGGGGGGGGGTGTTGTAGCCATGCCACCGATGGCCCAGGAGAGCCACTGAGCTGGCCTCAGCTCACCTACTTCCAGATGTATTTTCTGTGAGAAAATTAGGCCACTATTATTTACAGATTTTCTTTTCTAAGCAACTGAACATTTTCTTTGTTGTCATAATCCCCATACATTTCAATCGATCAACATACACAAATCCTGGGTGCTTTTCCCTAAGGACATGGCCAAAGAGCTGCCTAGCCAGGTAAAAATTTGCTAAAGGTGACTGTTTAGAGTACCGGGTATTAATTTTTCTGTGTCAGAATGTTGACAGGAAACTTCTAGAAACTCAGTGACTGTCCCTAAGTACTGTCTGAGGTAAACACTCTTAACTGCCTGTGCCTCAGTCATACTCCCTGGCCAACAAAGTGGTGATTCTGTTTCGGTATTAAGTATTTGTGTGCTAAAGTGGGGATGGGCAGCTCTCCCTACTGCAACACTGCCTTACTCTTGCCTCATTATTCGATTTTCTTAGCTTTTCTATACATGCAGAAGAAAACAACTTTTCTGAAGCCACCAAATTCCCTTGTGGCATACAGACTGCTATTTCAGAAACAATACGTTTCTGAAAGAAAGTTTTAGATAAATTTATTTCTTTGTTCTAATCAATTGTCCCAAGAGAGGGCTAAGTGAGAGCGAGGGCCACGGCCACTCTAATAAATAATGTGAGCATAGCACTCAGAAAACTTCAAGGACTGGGTAGACAGCCAAGATTTACTATCTTGGTCTCCACGGTCATATGCACCCCAAGGCTGTGATGCTGAGCATAGGGCAGAAGTTCCACTGGGTGATAGAGAGACTTCAAGAGACCTCCACGGTTTAGAGGCACAAGGGGCCCCTCTGAGCCTCTCTATATCTCAGTCTTCAGGGAGGTAGGTTTCCCAGCTCCTGTGGGTAGGAGAGCGCTATGTAACTAAATCTGACCAATGACATGTGAGGCCTTGACTACCAGGGAGACCCTCGGGATGGTCTCTTTGCTTTACATAACACTATGTCTCAGATGGTTGTTTCTCAATCCACTAGATGCTGTCACATATTTTACAGTGCGGAGGACCTGAGATAGATAGATAGACAAGCACTATAAACAGAAAGAAGTCACTGAAATTCACGACACATTCCAATGGTACGCCTGTTCTGTCAGAATGGATGCCCTATGTAATAAGCAGGGGCTGGAGGTGTCTGGAAAGACACTCGAAAATTCTTATCCACAGTACCAGCCTCACACCGATTCCTTTTCCCTTGGTCCCAGGTCACCCCATGAATTCCTGGCACCATCCAAGAAAGCAAAGCACTATCCCCTAAAAGTAATTCTGCCAGAGAACAGCACAACACACCCCTTGGGCAGGGGCGATGTCCACAGTGTGTTAACAGAGTTTGCTTACAGGAATGTGTCAGTCCAAACTCAAAAAGAACTGTTCCTTTGTTAAACATCGTTCTGGTTTTCAGAAAGACCAGGGTCTGTGGCAGGAAAACAGTACAACCCCAAGCTACTAGATAAAGATCCTTACATTGTTCCCCGTGCTGAGAAAGCCATGGTGGAGAGGCTGAAGAGAATGGGGAACCAAGCCGAACGCCCTGGGTGCTCCAGCACACACACATCCCAAATGTGGGAATGCTATGTGATGATTTTATGAAATATAAAAGTCAAATGAATTTTTCATGAAGAAGTTATCTTCCCAAGATGCAATAATGGAAAATTCCTTTCAAGAACTGGTGTTTAGACCTCACAAAAATGCGCGGCAAATTGCATTGTGATTTATTTGTCAATGTTTTTATAGGTTAGGCGTTACTTTCTATCCCACAGCTGGAGTCAATTTTTAATATTTAAAAGTGGAAAGAAAGCAAAACCTAAACACATCCAGAGCTGTCTGTTTTAGATTGAGCTTTTCCCAAACAGTGCTGTTTAGAACTGACCCCTGAGCATGGTCGGTCGGCTGCCAGCTGGCCCTTCCTTCCCTGCAACATAGCATTCAAATACCTGGGCCTGGGCAGACTGCATAGGAGACCTCCTAAATTGCAGTTGGTGGTCTGGTGTTTGTAACCAATTTCAAATGCATGTAGCCTCTCTTCCTTCTCTATTGAGAGGAAGAAGAAAAAAAATCTTTTTTTTTTTTTTTCTGGATTTCCCTTCATGCCTCTCGCTCAAGGTGCTGTGAACATAATTTTTTAGTCCAGCAGTTTCTGGCCCCAGTAGATGGTGAATAGGAGACCCACAGGTGCCTCATTTATTTGTAGCACACCACCCAACTACATAAAAGCAAGCTGGTTCCTCCAGACTTGGAGCCACATGGAATCTAGTCAGCAAGCTACACAGGGCTCTTCTTCCGGGGCTTCTAGGTAGAATAATATGCTGGCCTTGCACTTAAGGACTCATGCCAAAGATACAAATCACAAAAAAGAGGTCAAGTCTATATCCCTAATCCCATTTCTTGGTCCAAATCTATAGGCTTGAATGTGGGCCTCATCCAATCATGTGAGAAAACATTTTAAAAAATGAGACTGGGTCTTTGCTTTGTGAGACATCACATAATAGTCCCAGCAGTACAGTATGTGTGTGTGTGTGTGTGTGTGTGTGTGTGTGTGTGTGTGTGCGTGCGCGCGCGCGCGCGCGTGCCTTGCCGACTATGGATTCAGTAATACACAAAGGAGAGAAAACAACCTTAATCGGGACCAACACAATCCCTTTGGGTAATATCTTGGTACCTTTCTGATGAAGGGGGTCTATCTTTTGCCCTCTTGATCAGTCTAGAGCCAAGACTCACAGGAGGAGCTGGGTTATTTCCAAACGTGTTGGTCCTGTTGACTCTGCCTGCCAAGGCCCCTGATGCTGCTGACACCACTCACCCCCACTCCGACTTTGAGACTCACCAACCACTTCACACAGACAAACTCTGACTTGGAACAAGCTTCCTCTGTAAAGCATGGAGATGTCAGAAGCACAAGAATTTTGGGGATCAGACCCAGCTACTGTGCCCCTTCACTGGAAAACTTCCTTAGGGCCCTCAACAGGAACAGTATTCTCAGCACCCTGCCTCAACTCAGCGACAGAAGCATGCTAAGACGTGACTATTCCCCTGCTGCAAAAGGTGTTCTCGTGTCACAGGAAACAAAACAAAACAAAACAACAAAAAAATATGCCACACTCCAAGACCACTCCCACACGGAATTTGTTTTAACCGAAAATTTTCCTGAGCGCACCTAAAAGGCATTGAAGTGCGTCTGACCTGCCCGCCAGCAGGGGGAGCTCTTCCCCCTGGTTCAGACTACTATCCCAGTTCGCCAGTGCTTCACCCCATTGCTTTAAAAAAATAATAATAAATTTTTTTGGCTTAGCCTTATTGGCCTTAAAGAAGGAGGAGTAAGGACAGAAGCCGGCTGTCCAAAACAACAGATACAGAGGGGGTCTGTACTTTACCCCGAGGGTAGGGGCGAGCCACTAAAGGATTCTCAGAAATGTGCAGCTATGTATTGAGGCATCCTGTCTTTCTTGGCTCAGCGTCTGGCCTGTTTCAGGAATCCACTAAAACAAGCTACTTGGCACTGGATGCGGTGCTGTTAGAGAGTTAATGGGCAGGACATTCTGAGAAAGGGGTTGAAGATAAGAGAAGTACACCGCCTCCAGAAAAGCAAGAAAGGCAGAGCCACCCCTGAGCTGGACCGCAGCGCACACACGATGCACGCGTGGAATCCAAACGTGGTCCAGAGACCAACCGCTCAGAGAAGCAAATGAGAAATGACTTTTTTTAAAAAGAAAAAGCTTGGGGAAATGGTATTTCCTTCCTGAGCTGAAGAACAAAGTCAAGATATTCTCGGGAAAAAGCCTTGAGCTCCCAAGCGCACCGCCTGGGCCCCATTCGCAAACAGCTGTGGAGTGGAGTATAAACACATGTCTTGACTGCAGAGGCTCCCAAAGGCAGAGGAACCAAGAGAAAGTGATAAAGGAGAAAGCAGTGTCTTCCTAAATGCTTATGTCCGAATCAGGCCACTATGATCTCCTGGGGGGGGGGGTGTGACTGTGTTTGGCTTCTCATGGCTAGATCCTCTACCGGGTCATCCAGCATCCGGGAGTATCTTTTAAATCTAATCTCCTTAGACTCTGTCAAAGGCCTCCCATGCCTGCAGGCCAGAGTCCTGACTCTAAAGAGATTTGGGAGCCCTCCAGACTCTCATCCCTGACGTCTCTGCTGCGCAGCTCTTGCCCTTTCTGCTAAGCCTTTCTGAAATCTTGCAGCTTTTCATTCTGAGAGGTGCCCTGGCTGTTGTTCTTTCTTCTGCCTTTGGGCTTCTGCCCTGGAACTGGTAGATGTTGTCAATACTGGGACCCGGGCTCTCTCCTCCTGGTTCTGCCACGCATGTATCTTTCTAATCCCTCCTTTTCCTAGCTATCCCTCAGATGTTGAATTATAAATTACTTCCTGAACCCACAACAAAGAAAGGGACACCTCTGCTCTTGCCTATACCAACCACCCTATGCTTATTCTTGTTTTGTTTATATAACTAGCTACTGATCCTGCTAAATGGTGAACACACAGGTGGGGACCTTCTTTGCTGTGTCTCCATGCCTTGCCCTGCACCTGTCACATATAGCCCAAATGACACTTCTTGAATTAAGACTAATTATTAACAAAGTCACAGTTTAGCCTGTGAATGATGTATTCATTGTCGTATGTTGCCTGGCTGCCCTATTGCATTGTAAGGAATATTCTTTCTTCTCTTGAGAGTTCCTGTTCACAGATAGTTCCGTTGCCTTAATTAATATTATATGGCACAGCCATTTTTCAGGTTCTGAGGCATTATCTCTGCTTAACTGAACACCAGGGGAAAGTAGTCAAGGCTTGTGGTTCGCTAGCATTCCAGCAAACATAATTGTGTTAACAGGCCAGTTGGCTTAAAGCTCTGTACTGTTAATAGTTACTTTGTGTTAATGTGACCAAAAGATCTGAAATAAACCATTTATAGAAAGGAAAGTTTACTTTGGCTCACAATATCTAGAGGATTTCAGCCAATCACGGTGGGAAGGCACAGTAGAGTCCACCGGAATGGAAAGCTACGGTGGAGACTCCTCAACATAGTGAACTAGACAGCAGAGAGAGAATCACCTAGAACCAGGGGCCAAAACCGACCTTGAAAGGCCTGCTCATAGAGGTCTACTTCAGGCAGCCTCATAGTCATCTACATCCTTCCAAAACAGCACTGCCTTCTGGGAAAACAAACAAACAACAAAAAACCAAAAACAACTTCAAAACATGACCTAAGGAGGGACCACTTAAAATTCAAACTGTAACAAAATGCATGAATGCACATTCTGGACTTTTATGTAAAATATTTAAATAAATAGAGATCAGTGGTTTCTAAAACATGTCCTAGGAGTATCAAGGGCTCACTGAACAGTCAGTCAGCTCACTCTTTTAAATCCTCCATACCCACAGCATCCAAACTCAGCAGGACAGTGAACCAGAACAGGGTCAAAGATGGCTCTTGTCGTTCTGATGACTTGGTCTAGTCAGACTCATGTGGACCCAGAAAACTGCAAAGGGACAGTCAAACAATGTCATCATTGCACTAAATGTCCCTTCCCAGTCAGAGTGGATTGACAGAGAGTGTTCAGACATGGCTGACACCCTCATTGGTGAGAAAACACTTCTCAGGAGTATGAGGCCCACACATTTTTCATCTAGGCCTCACTTATTTCTCATAGTGTAAGGATGTAACTGCAGATACATGGACATAGCAGTGTTTGAAACAGGAGGCAAGGCTCCCACATGTATTTGATGTGTGGCTGAGGACATGGGCCCTGGTGGGAGGCTGTCTTCCTTTCCCTAGCTGGTGGTCCTAGACAGCTGCCTGACAATTTTCTCATTGTCAACTAATGAAAGTCAATGTCTGACAAGAGATAAGTGTTCCGGTAAAGATAAGCTATCATTACAATTGTAATAACAGTGGTGTGTAGGGGGATTACTACACTGTAAATAACTGTCCGGCCTACTAGTTTAATAAAAATGCTGATTGGCTAAAGACAGACAGGAAGTGTGGGCAGAGCTACCAGACTGGTAAAACTCTGGGAGCAGGAAGAACAGAGCAGAAATGCTGCAGAGATGCCATAGAGACAAGGCAGCTGATGCAGAGGACAACTATGCTGCTCTAAGAAAAGGTACCGAGTCCCATGGCTGAACAGAGTCATGGATTAATTCAAGAGCAAGAGCTAGTAAGTTATATGCCCAGGCCCCAGATCAATCAGCGTACAATTAATATAAGTGTCTGTGTGTTTCAGTAGGACTATGGGACTGTGGTTCTGAAAGTCTGAGCCACCAGGCAAGACTGGAAAGTCCGGGTCAGGAGGCTAGGCCTGAAAGTATGGGCCAGAATCCGAATACAACAAGTGAACAGACTTTAGTATCTATTTGGAGTACCACCACCAGCTACCTCAATGTGGGGACAAAGACAGAGCAGCACACCAGTGTCCAAGACATGCATTGTACGGAGACATGGGAAGCACTGGAGGGTCATACTAGCTTCTAGAAGAAGCCTCGCCCTACAGCAGTTCTGCTGGCCTGATATGACTACAGTGAGTTGTAAGGGTCAGTCCTCAGGATGTGGCACTGAGGCTCTAGAACAAAGGAGCTGCAGTGAATTCTCTTGCCTCTTGGCTCAGATCACGAAGCATTTTGAATCCAAGCCAGTCCCAAGGGTGTGGTGATCTCAGTTCTGTTCTTACTTCCAGCCTCGGTCTTCTGCGAGCTGGAACCTGCTTTACAGATGCTGCACAAATCCTAGTGGAATCCGTTCAGTTGAATTCCAGGTGGCAAATGTCCCTCTGCGGAGGACTGTGCCAAAGTATATCTTCCTCACAGGAGGAAAGTAGATTGGCTCAGGGAACAATGCTCTCAGAAGAGGGTAGAGAGGGTGGGCACAGATGGCTTGGCAGGGGGATAGACAGAATGAAAGATGTGGGCTTCACGGCTTCAGTGTAGCACTGACAGGGCTTGTGGGAAGCTCACACATGAACAGAGAATGGGCTCTTTTCCAGGAGCACCTGGGTGGTTGACATGCCCTGTCTGTATACCCTCTCCGAGCTGAGCTTGGTGGGCTATGGCCTCCCTGCTGGTTCCCCGCCTTTACATTACACTCATCATAGCTCTTTTCTAGAGGTCAAGATAGATGCCATTCTTCCAGAGATCTGAAATGGTGGGGACAAACTGAGGCACAGAATCAAGTCTGCATTCGTCTACATCCTGCTGATTTTCCAGGTGAGTTTATGGAGAGACGTGCCTTCCCCAGATGGAGGCGAAAGCTGCTCAGGGAATCAACAGCTATTTCTTCTGTTACACAGACTCCTGAAGGACGGTTCTAGATCTTGGGGTGAGGGAACAAACGTGCACTTGCTTCCAGCTGAGTTACCACCACACAATCACAAATGTGACTCCTCACTTCTAGCTGACCTCATCCCGAATCTGCTCCCTCAGCCGGGTACCTCAGCAAGCAGGGAGAATGGATGCTGGCCCCATCACAGTGGTTCTACCCGGTTCATGATGACGCCTTTGAGTCGATACACACCACTCAATGATCAGCTTCGGACTACAAACAGTTCAGGACAGTTCCAAGATGGCTTACTAAGATTATCCATCATATTACACCTCTAACCAGAGCTTCAGGTAGCCCTACCAGTTCTGAGACTGGCTTCAAATGGTACAGCGAGCCCTATGAGGTTTAACCACTGTTTACGTTTTTTCCACAGGCCTCCACAGAGATACTGTCAGACGTCAGAAAGCAATTCCAAGAAAGTGACATCCCATCTCCCTTCAGGTTTTGCTTTCTCAGGGTTGTGGATAATGGTCATCTGTTAGGGTTACTGTAAACTGATGAGGGTAAGGGGTGGAACAATACGCCTAGACTCGGGAATGTCTTTTGAGAAAGAAGAAAGGGGAATAGATGGGATAGGTAATAAGGTAGATTATTGTGTCTATCTATAAACAAATTTAGCTGTCAGCCTTAGATAGTTGTAATTACGGATTCTTGTATATTGATACAAATGTAAAAATTATTTTCTATTTCTGTTTAAGAAATTTGTATTTTGATATAAATTCAAGTCTGTATTTGTCATGTTATGCATATGCTCCTAGCCCTGTTTAGGATATTTTGATATTAATACATATTAAGGATATTGTTATTTGCCCTATACATTTCTATCCCTGGCTTAAAATATTTCATATGTTGTCACAAATTGGAATTCATTATCCTTATACTGTACATCTGCTTACAGATGGTTTAATTTTATAAAATGAAGCCTTAGTCTCTGGATTATTTAGGCTGATAAGAATTATTGATTATAGTCACCCATGTTCGTCATAGTTATAATCATGCTAATTAGGCTTTCTAGATATATAATAACATATGTCAGATGGTTGGGTAATCATCAAACATTTCATAGACCTAGAAAATGGCATTTAAATATTTTATTAACTCAGAATTTGGCTGATGTGAGACACGATTGTTCCTGGCAGCACTGATCCTTTCCCAAGATGATGTTGGGCACCAAAGACTCCACATGGAGTTTGTCTTCCTCTTCGGGCAAAGAGCTTCCCTTGCCTCAACTGATGACAGGGAGCACGCTGTCCAACCTGGACCAGGACAAATGATGGGTGAGATGGTCTCTCAGAACACCCCACTTCTATAAATGGTCTGTCAGGTATTCTGGGCCTAGAGCCATAAGATTAAATGTCCCAATGTTGCAGATAAAGCTTTGTTGCTGTCTTCTCTTCCTAAAGTTTTCAGGAGTTGCTTGCTTGCACTTCCCGCTTACTCAGGTAATACATTTCCCTAGTCAGATGTTTTCTAGCGTGGAGAATGAGGTAGAGCATGTTAGGTACTAGATTCAGATTCTTCCGAATAAGAGATCTTGGTGTAATCTCTGGATTTTCCACTTACTGGACGTGTAGTATTTGCTTCGTGTTTGTCTTGGTGGGTTTTGGTTTCACTGTATGTTCCTATTCTTCTTCTCCCATGCACATTACTTGATAATTGTTCCTAATTGCATAGAGTTTTATATTTGGGTTTAGAAGTTTCTTATTTAGAAAGAGGAAGATGTAGTGGAAAGAAAAATTCCATTTTGACCTTTGAGGATCACCTATGGCCTCTGGGCACCAGTATTTGGGGCATGGCCAGATCCAGGGTACACATTTGCAGGCCCCTTCTCTCTCCTGCCCTTAGATAGAGGACCTGACCTGCAGGGTGAAGCTTCATGGAGCCAGACCAGCCTTCCAGGTCCAGCATCCTCCCTCTTATAACAGTGAATGTTCGCCTTTGACCCTTTTAATTATTTAATAAATAATCTTTCTTTCTCAGTTGCCCATGATTGTTTCACGATAGTTCTAGAGCACGGTTTGAGGGAACAAACATGCACTTGCTTCCAGCTGAGTTACCATCACACAATCACAAATGTGACTCCTCGCTTCTAGCTGACCTCATCCCGAATCCGCTCCCTCAGCCGGGTACCTCAGCAAGCAGGGAGAATGGATGTTCTGCAGGTCAAAACTGGTTAGAAAATTCTACTTGTAGAAAATGAGCTGACAAGAGTTAACTATCATTTTCTATAAAGTTCCTAGATGGCCACTCTCAGTAATATTCTGTGCGTCTTTCTAACTCTAACTCTATGTCTCTCTTTTACACACATGCACACCCACCTGCACACAGACACACATACACACACACACATACACACATACCCACCTGCACACAGACACACACACATATACACACACACACATACACACACACCCACCTGCACATGGACATTCAGACACACAGACACATACACACACGCACATGCACACATACACACATACACGCACACCCACCTGCACACGGACATGCATACACACATACACAGACACATACACACAGACACATACACACATGCACACACACACACATACATACATGCACACCCACCTGCACACGGACACGCACATACACACACATACACACACACAAACACACAATTTTGTTTACAGTCCACGAGACACATGCATTCTTAATATATACCCCATTCTCATAACAAACAACTCCAAAACTCTAAAAAAAAAAAAAAAAAAAAAAAAAAAAAAAAAAAAAAAAAAAAAAAAAAACCTACACATGCTCGTAAATAGAATACCCTTAAATGGAGAAGAATTTCTAAATACCTATGAGTCATACAGCTAAAATGTCCCCCGAGGAGCCCAACTTGGCAGCATGCATTTTCTTATTAAAAAATGAGTATAGAGATTCTCATGGCATCCAGTTCAATGCCAGGATGAGCCCATCTGTGCGTAGTAGAGAAGTTAGTAGTTGGAAGAGCTAGGAGGCCACAGGCCACACGTTTTACCTACTGGACATACACATACAGAAGCCACTCAGCAGAATAAAGGACTCTCATGCCCCTGGAATAGATAGCATTGGCTAAGGAACCAGGGACCCTGGTTTTAGCATAAGCCCTATCTCTCCTGTTGGGTTTACCTAGGGAGCATGTCTGCCTTCAAGGTGCCGGTCCTCATTTCTGAAAGAAAGAGGCTAGACTAGACAGAGCAGGGCTGAACAAGTTTTGCGTGGTTGATGCTCTGAGGTTCGCCTAAGACACCTCATGGGTCTTATGTTAAGAGTCACCACATAAATGTCCGACAGAAAATTTGGATTCCTCCCTAGCCTCAACCATGGCTAACCTAGGGAAACTCTGAATTCACACACCTCACTAGATACTGGAAACATGTAGGTTGTTGATTGTTGTAGGAGAGGCCAGAACATGGCTCCTGGCTTGATCTGCCATTCATCACTCTCTTGTCTAGGGCAGGCCAAGAAGACGGCACAGAGAGTGTCTGGAGCTGAAAGAAATCTTAATGAGTGCTTTTTCTGTTGGAGAGCCACTGAGGGAGGCAGGCAGCCTGGGGTCCCTGAGGCATCTCCAGACAGCCTGGAGCCTGGTTAGGGGCACAGACAGCTGCTTCCTGTGGGGTCCCAGGCAGGCTCAGGCTGAAGGGTGGTCTTGGCGGTGGGATCCTGCAGATGGTAAGTCTCACCCACAATGCCTGCCTTCCCTCCCAGCTTCCCATCAGCTTCTGCTCGTTCCCACATCTGTGCTCTTGGAAACCATGGCTACCCACGACTCCCACTCAGAGAAACACATGGGAGTTTTTAGCCATTTACTACTACTCTATTCCAGTGTGACTCCCAGGCCTTCCTTTCTTCCCTTCAATGGCTCACAAAGGGGCCAGTCTCTTCCTCAACAGACAAGAGTCAGATTCCAAGCCCTATTTCCCACTCTGGTTTCCGTTTCCTCACCGGTGATCCTGTTTCAGGGATCTCCTACCCCATCCCCAAACAACATTGTGTGGCTCTTGCTCACTAACTTCACGACTTAAAGTCCTCTATTCCTTTAATTATATGGCTGCTTATTATTCCTTTTCTCCAACCCCATCCCAAGCCAGAGTCATTCTCTGACCTTGGCCCGGGCTGTGGCTGACGGCTCTGTGGACTACAGATCCCATGATGCCAAGTTTCTGGCTTTCCTTTGAGTTCAGCTAATGGGAAGCATAGGAAGAGGTTTGACTGGGAAGGAATTTCTTTTACCTCTTTTGGTGAGATTTCTGGTTTTGAGCTGAGACTCTGTGTGAGTCCATTTGCTACCATACATCACTTTCTCCAGAGTTTTCCTTCTTGCTGACCATAGTCAGCCTTTCCTTCCTGTCTGTCCAGCCCTCCCCTTACAGGCACTCCATTATGCCGTGTCTCCCACAATCCTTCAGAAAGCAGTTTTTGAGACTTCTGAAGTAAATTCTGTTTCCCATTCCGGCCACACCAATGGAGTACTTGTAGGAAAAAGTGGCCAAAGAAACCCACCCTGGCCCTAAACCCAGGGCCAGTGAAAGAAACCCGCCCTGGTTCTAAAACCAGAGCTAGTGATTGAAACACACCCTGGATCTAAGACCTGAGCCAGTGAAAGAAACACTTTATTCCTGAACCCAGAACTGAAAAGAAATGTACCCTGACTCTGAAACCAGCACCAAAGAAATACACTTTGCCCCCAGAATCAGAGCCAGTGAGAAAAATGTGCCCTGGCCCTGAATTTAGAGCCCAAAGCCCAAAAGAGCCAGTGAAGGAAATATTTTGACTCTGAAACCAAAATGAAACCAGGGATTAAAAAATCTGACCTGTCCCCACCCCGGAAGTCTCCCTAGAAAGTTCCATCCCCCAGAAGCCCTATATAAACCCTGCTCCTGCTGCCACCCCGGGGCTGAGGAAGCCACACGCCTGGACTCTTCCCTCCTGATAAATCTCTTGAATGAGGTTTGGGTGAGGAGCAGCGATGGATGGAGCCTGGATGGAGATCAGCTGAGGGAGCAAAGCTGTAACACTCTTAGAGTTTGAGTGGCCGCATCTGAAGAGCTCTAGACAGGCTAGATGCCTGACAAAGCCACTGTTGATCAGAAAGAGACCAAGACAGCATGAAATGGCCCCTGAGCACCAAAATGTTACTTCTGTGATCAGTGGAAATGTCCCTGAAAACTTGGCAAAAAGCAGGCTCTGGAGAGAGTAACACAGAATAACCTCAATTTTGCTTTAAAACTTTTAAAATTTATTTTTATTTGTATGACTATTTTGCTTGCATGCCTGTATGTGCACCAGCTGTGTCCCTGGACCATCAGAAACCAGAAGAGGATGTCAGAGCACCTGGAACTTGAGTTACAGATGGTGTGAGCCACCTTGTGGGTGCTGGGAGCTGATCCCCAACCCTCATCAAGAGTAGCCAGTTCTCTTAAGAGCTCCGTCCTTTCCCCCCACACACCTTTTAAAGGAAAAACAAAACATATGAAGAGTTCATATACCTGCCATCTCAAATTAAGTAAAACTTACTTAAAAGTTTTAATTTCAAATCTTTTTAGAAAGAAAATAAAACATTACGGAGCCGAGACACCCATGGGGCATCAACTCCGTTCTTCTCCACCTTCAGGGTAAGTACAATGGATTCTTTGTGTCACAGGCCATATTTTCACAGCACATCTATATTTTGGTAATTTATAACACTGTCTTTTTTTTAATTGTGTGAAAAATGGTATCATCTTATGATATCATTCTGTCACGCTGACTGTTCAAGGTTTGGCTGTATGGCACACGCAGTGGATCTGTGCATTCTAGTGACTACATAGCACCCCTTCATATGGATCCTCCATAGTCTGTCATGAGAATTTAGGATTTCCTTTTTTATTTCTTCATTTATTTTTGTTTCCTATAAGCAATGTTTATAGAAATTCTTATATAAAACTCATTTGGAAATTTCTCTAGGATATCCTAGAGATGAGAGTTCAGTCACTGAGTATGTATATTTACAGTTTTATTAAATTTTTCTAAAAGATGTTCTCCAGAATACTTTTACTTGGTGGTCAAACTCCCGTTTCCCTACATTTTAAGTAATACTGTGTTTTGTCATCATTTTTATTTTTACCAAGTTGAAAATGTGCAATAGAATTTACTTGTTTAAATTAAATACCAACCCTAGCTTGTCAGCAAGGCCTCGGCTTTCTTTATGTGACATCTGGACATGTAATGTTCTTGTGTGAATCAGTGGCTCATGGGATTTATAGGTTTTCTTATTTTTATCCTTTTAAGAACAACTCAGAAAACTTTACATACCTTGAACATAAATCTTTATGATATACTGGTTATTTATTTTCTGGTTTTAAATTTTAACATTTTGTTTATGATTTCTGATTTTAATGTCCTCAAATAAATCTTATCTCCATGTCATAAAAACACTGTTGCACATTTAAGTCATTAAGCCAGCGAAGTTTATTTTTGGTGTGAGGTAGAGACTCTAGTTTTTTCCACATAGGAAATGAACATTCTTTTTCAGTGGTTCACAAGTTCTCTGTAATTTATACTGTTTGCTCTATCACAAACTAAACTCCAATTTCTATGGGCTTTATTTATGCATTGCTATTCTGTTTTATTGATGTGTTCCTATCCTCATTATACATCCCCTTTTCTGATGATGTGAGATAAAGCCCACAGCCTTCCTGTCTCGACCACTTTCATCCCATTCCTCAATTTTGCACACACATCACTAGAAAAAGCTTCCAAAGAGCTCTCATTGTTCAGGCTGTCGACTGTGTGCCAGACAGCATGCTAACTGTGTGTGTGTTATCGATCCATTCCTAACAGTTCTAATAAGATAATCCCTATTTTTCCAATCGTGCCCCTGAGGCTCAGGAGTTGATTAATTTGCCTGTGTTCCATAGCCAAGAAAAGATAACACAGGGGATTGAGCCCAGTTCTGTCCATCTCAGAGTGTTGTTAGCATTCCATTTTCATTTTCTAACCTTCAAGATCTCCACACCCTCCTCCTGATAAAATAGGGATATTAATCTTTCCCTCAGTGTTGTCATGAGGACCCTGTGAGATGATATGTAGGAAAGCACTTGACACAAGCCTAACCCAAAACAAGTGCTCCATACACACTCGCCACCATGAAGCAGCAGGGGAAAGTACTACAATTTAAAAGAAAGACACCAAACATCAAATTTCACCACATTTACTTCCACTACCTTTCAAATTAAGAACGACAGCCTCTCTTTGCTCTTCTTCCCAGAAGCATGGAAGGCTGTAAGAGGACATTCTAAGGACCAGAACCCTTTGAAACCTTTATTTCATTCCAAACCTAGGAGACCGAGAGCCGAGCTCTGCCCTTGCCCAGAAAACCCGATGAAGCAATGGCTATGAAACAGCCACTGCCAGGCAGATCTCACCTCCCCAGGCACCATCCTCCCTATCTCTTTAGTGACTGCCATGGTAACAAGGCAACTTGGAGGCCTTGCTCTGAAGAGGAAGGTGAAACATCACAGCTTTCCAGGCAGCTCCCTGGCTAATGGGAACCACATCGATGAAGGAGGCTGATGGGTTTGAAAACGCAGTGTGAACATGCAGCTGCCTTCTATGTTGGAAGGCCAGAATCACTCACAATTTTCTTGCTAATTTAAGTTTTTAATAGGAAAAGCAAACACACACACACACACACACACACACACACACACACACAGAGAGAGAGAGAGAGAGAGAGAGAGAGAGAGGGAGAGAGAGAGAGAGAGGAGAGATTACCATGCTGACTGTTTCAGGAGCAGGGGGGCTGTGTGCTGTAATTGGCTTTCCCTGACTCCTCCACGCACATCTGCACTGTGTTGGCTGCCAGCTCCTCCAGGGCACTCTGCAGGGGTCAGAATAACAGAATAACATCACTTGGAAGGACAGCACACCCTCTCCCTTGTTTGACTTGGAAATTCTTTCTGAGTCGTGTAAGAAGCAATATGTTGAGTCCTAGAAGAGGTGAAAATGACATCAGGTTAGGAAAAAGAACCCTAAAAGGGCAGAGCCTGTTTCCCTCTGCTGGGGTCTGCCCGGGAGCATTCGAAGCAGCTGCTGATGGCTGCAGGATTCTTTTGAAGGTGGCTGATTTGTAAAGGACAGGACTCTTTCTTTACACAGTACAGTTTCCCCAAACCAAGTGGGGATCCTGGACCTCACGACCTTTCCATATGGTTGAGAGGAAAAGAATAACATTCAACTTCTGTTTGAGATTAAAGAGGTTTGAAAAAGAATGTGTTCTTTGGAGGGGTCCAAAAGGACCCGCATTCCCTGACATACTAACATGGTAGCAGTTTTCTCCTTCTGCACAAAACATATGAGCCACGGACACACCTAGGATTAGGCTAATTCCAGGGAGTGGCAGTAATTACGGTGGCCTTTCTCCTTCATCACTGAGATCTTCCAGGATGCAGCAAGTCACAGGAAAAGATTAGAAGAGTAACTAACTCAGGATGACCATGTGTAGTTTGATTTACCTCAACTCTAATGGTGACATATGGAAGCAGGAGCCTGGACAGAATTCTAGCCATCATCCTGACTTGTGTCTGTGTTGGTTACATTCCTTATTGCTGTGGCAAAATGTCTGACACACATGACTTAAGCAGGGAAGAGTTTATTTGGGATCCTATTTTGAGGCTGTGCTCCATCGTGGATGGAAGGGAAGGCTTGCTGGCCAGAGTTGCTTTGCTGTAGGGCAGGAGCATGAGGCAGCTGGTCACATTGTACCTGCAGTTGGAAGGCAGGAAGAGGTGGATGCTGGTGCGCATCCCACTTTCCTCTTTTTGTTCAGTCAGGGCCCCAGCCCAGGTCACCATGCTGTCCACATTCAGGATGGTTCGTCCATGGTTAAAGCTCCCTCGAAGCACCATGACAGGTGTGCTCAGAAGTGTGTTGCTAAGGTTGAGTTATATTGATAGTCAAGATTAGCCTCAGGTAGAGGACTCCTTTTGTAGAAGGGCAAGGATGAATTGCTGCCTTCATGGGTGACACTAACACTCTCTAGGTCCAGATACATATGTGACATTTTATATCACTTGGACGTCTGAGATCCCTGGAAAGAAACATTTCAGAAGCTCTGACCATTTCTGCTAAAAATTCCATTCACTTCTTATCCCTTCACTACCAAACATCTTCTTCCTCTCCATCCCTTCCATAAACTGTCCTCAGGGAAAGAAGGGATAATGGTGCTCACAGTGGGTCTGAAGGACCGGAGTGGATGAGGTATCTCTTAACAGAATGAAGCTGTTGAACTAACCAGCCAAGGTAATGGGATATAAGCAAGGTAATTGAGGTGAGATGTTGGGAGTGGCAACCGGACTACACTGAGGTCTGTTCTATTGTTGACGCCTAAAGTTTAACTGTCAAACTCACCAGATGATGGGTGTGGGAGGAAAGAAAATCAGGCTCAAGACTCCAGAGAATAGACTTTATGTGTCAGTCTGCCCCGGGAACTCTCAGTTGGGAGTAGGTGAGGCCCAATAAAGAAATCAAAATTCAAGGGACCTGGGTAAATGCCTTTAATCCTAGGCAGAGGCAGGTGGATCTCTGAGTCTGAGACAGCCTTGTCTACACTGTAAATTACAGGCCAGCCAGAGCTACACAGTGAGACCATGTCTCAAAAGATCAAAGAGACCCTTGCTAGCACTGCCAGTGTCTTTATTGAAAGATATTGAGGCCCCTGGCAGTCTAGGCCAGTAGACAAGGGCACTGCCAGTGAAGGGCACTTACCTGGATGGACCTCCTGTCACCAAAAGAAGACTCAATTCCAGAAGTGGGTTACATCTTTCTGCCACCTGTGCTGCCTGAATGAACCACAAGTCGAGCAAGGATCTGGAGATTGAGAAAGACACAAGAGATGTTGGTCACTCTTAAGCAAAGAATGCAGTTTATTGAAGCTCAGGGGAAGCCTTGTATACGGAGGTTATTTTTCTCACCTCGAGTAACCTTTGCAGATCATACATAACACCTGGCCTGGGTCAACTTCTTTGTTCTCTGTAGACTTCCTGATTCCCTAATCTTAGCACCCGCTTGGGCAATGTTCCAATAATGGAATGGATCAACTGGTTTCAGTAAACACTGCAGGCTATAAATAGTGCTAAGCCCTGGGGACTGCAGGCTGACCTCTACAAATCTTATCACATTTTGGCTAAAGGGGTACCATGAGAACCCCCAAATAATCCAGGCTGTTGGTTGCTCTCCATAAACTGATGGTAAGACCCTGTTGCTCTCATTGAACATATAGAAGTCAAGCTGGTGCCCATCTAGAACCTTCCCCCCCCCAGAACCTTCACCCCCACTGACTAGTATTCAGGTATTGTAAGGTACTCTATGGTGGGATTATGTTATTAGATTATAGATAATTGTCCCGCTTACTAGTTTAATAAAAATGCTGATTGGCTGAAGGCAGACAGGAAGTATGAGCAGAGCTACCAGACTGGGAAAACTCTGGGAACAGGAAGAACAGGACAGAGATGAGAAGCCAGTGAGATACAGAGAAAAGAAGTTGAAATGTTGCTGAGAAAAGGTTCTGAGCTGCATGGATGAGCAAGATAAGAATCATGGGTTAGTTAAAGAATTAAGAGTTAGTGAGTTATATGCCTGGGCCCCAGGTCAATCAGCAAGCAAAATGTAATTAATACAAGCATCTATGTGTTTCTGTGGGATTGTAGGCTGTGGGTCTGGGCCACGGGGCCAGGTCGGAACGTCCAGGCCAGAAACTTACTACAACAGTACTCTGTATGCTACCAGAGGAGAAAAGTAGCCACCAACCCACCTACAAATCCTTCAGTGTACAACTGTGACCTGCCTGCAAGATGTGCTAGTGAAATTGTATGTATAAAACTTGAGGGATTAACCAACCAGTATTTGATTGGATTTAAGCCCACTTCATAAAATGGAATCCACTTTGACACTGCTCAAGTGGCCAGAATCTGAGACTAGATAGGCTAGGGACCTAGGAGAAAGCCTAATACTACTGTTCTGTTAATGGAATGTAACCATAAAGTGACTTCTAACTATGTTCTGCCGTAGTTACGGATCAGTGTTTTGCTCAACCATCATCAGAGAAGCTTTCTCCTGCTGTAGATTGGAATAAATACAGAGACCCACAATTATAAATTGCGCAGAGAATGAGGGACTATGGAATACTCCATCTATTTTCTCCCTTTGTGGTTCAGGGAACATGTAGAATAGGAGACAGAAGATTGTAAGAGCCAGAGAGGGTGGAGGGCACAAAGGTGCTTTGGAATAATCCTTCTGTACACTGTGTAAATTATGCTGTGATTGGTTTAATAAAGAAGCTGACTAGTCAGTAGCTGGACAGGATAAGCTTAGGCGGGAAGACCAGACCAAGGACACTGGGAAGAAGAAGGGTTAATGGAGTCAGGGAAGTCAGCAAGAGATGCAGGATAGCAAGACATGCTGGAGGACAGGTAAAGACATTATGTGGAAACACATAAATTAATAGAAAAGCCTATTTTAAGTTGTAATAACTAGTTAGTAATAAGCCTGAGCTATTGACTGAGCATTTATAATTAATACTGGGTCTTTTGTGTCAGTTATTTGGAAACTGGAAGGTGGGAAAGAAAAGTCCACCAATAACACAGCAGAACAAATGCATACATGAACTTATAGAGACTGTAGTAACATGTAAAGGACCTGTACAGGTCTGATCCTGATGGGGTCCTAATGCTGATAACGAAAGTGTACATATCCTTAAAAATGGAAGCTATCTCCATTTAATAACCACTAGCAAATGAAACATTAGTTTTCCCCAGCAGAGTCTTGATGTGGGATGTCTTTCTGTACGCTGTGAATTACCATTGGATAATAAAGGAACTGTTTTGGCCTATGGCAAAGCAGCTTATAGGCAGGCAGGAAATCCGAGCATAGATACAGGGGAAGGAGGCAGAGGCAGACAGAGACATTATGAGCTGCTGCTCAGAGCAAGATATAAAAGTACAGGTAAGCCATGAGCCACATGGCAAGACACAGATTAGTAGAAATGGGTTAAGTTGAAAGAGGTAGCAAGTAATGAGCCTGAGCCATAAGCCAAACATTGTAATTAATATAAGACTTTGTATGATTACTTGGGACTACTGGTCCAGATCTCTGGACTAGGATGGGTCAGAAACTTCTTACTACAGAGTCTCACTGGGTATACAAACCACTCTTAAGGGCTGACCCCCCACCCTTCAATAAATAAAGGGCCAACAATGGTGGTTTTTGGAGACTTTGTTTGTTTGGTTTTTGTCACACAATGCTTTGCCTGGGCATTTTTTCTTACTCTAAAGGTCTTTTGCTTAAATGTTTTGGTTCCTGGTTTTGCGTTTTTATGGGATTTCTGTGGTTGCCAATGTGGTATCTCTACATCTGTATGTGTTTCTTGTGCTTTGTCTTCGGCTCTTGGTTTTTCTGTGTGTTTTCTTGATCCAATTTATGTTTGTTTGCTTTAATTTTATCTTATTTTATTATTTTTTACATGCCTGTTTGTTATCTTTTGAGAGAGAGATCACAAAAAGGGGTGTAGATTGGGTAGGTGGGGAGGGGAGGATCTGGGAAGAGCTGGGAGAGAGGAACCATAATCAGAATCGACTATATAGAAACTTGCCTGAAGCAGCTTTCCCCCCAAAATGACTCAGACACATATTAATTTCACGCTGTTTGGCCTATGGCTAAGGCACATTGCTGGCTAGATATTTCATCTTAATTCGATCCATTTTCATTAATCTGTTCTGCCATGTGACCCGTGGCTCACCTGTGTTCTGTTCCTTACATGTTGCTTCCTTGGGCAGCTGGCTCGATCTCTCTGTCTGATTCCACCCTCCTTCTCCTACCTATGCTCCAGTTCCTGCCTAATACTACGGTGCCTGTCATAGGCCAAAACAGTCCTTTATTCACAGCATATAGAAAGACATTCTCACATCACTGGCTTCTTGGAATTCTTTCTGTATACAAAACTGGATTCAAACTCATCCATTTCGGCCTCTTGAGTTCTGGGATTAAAGGCATGTGCTACCACACCTGGCACAAAAATCTATTTTCAATAAAAAATATAAATAACTGTCTCAAACAGCCTGAGCAGATTATATGTTTGAGACATTATAAAAATAAATCCTGAAAAGTTATCAACCTAAAGATGAATACCTTTAAAATGAACAAGGAAAATTAAATTTTTTCGAGCCCATTACTATGATGATATGTTATATGTTTAATAAAACCAGTCTGGAATATCAGAAAAGAGATCTACCCACAGTCAATCCAGGAGGATCAGAGATCGATAACTCACACCTTTAATCCCAGCATGGGAAAAACAGGGAGCAGTGACCTACTCCCTTAATCCAGCAGATCTGAGTTTGAGGCCAGCTTGGTTTACAGAGGGAGTTCCAGGCTCCCAGGCAGGCAATGGTGGTGCCAGCCCTTTAATCCTGTAACTCCAGAGACAGAGGAGATCTTTCTGTGTTTCTGTGAGTTCAAGGCTAACTACCAAATAATAGTAGCCCACACTTTTAATCTTAACCTGGATGTGAAACAACTGGGTGAAGAAGGTATTTAAGGCAGACATAGAGAGACAGATTCATTCTGTAGAAGGCACTAGAAGTAAGGCTGAGGAACCTGGAAGATGCTGGGTGAGATTTGACTGTGGTGTTTCCTCTCTTTGATATTCCAGCCTTTCTCCAATATCTGGTTCTGAGTTTCATTTATTACAACCAGAATTTGTACAACATATGACTATAATAGTTTTTATTGTTTTTTAATTTTAATATCTATATTTATGGGATGCTGGGCTAGAGACAATGGAGGTGGAGTCCAGGAACCTAGGCATAAACTGTCTAGCAAGATAACAGCAATAAAAATGTAGAGGGTGACACACAAGCTAGAGTGTACTGCCAGGAAAGATGGCCAAGCTGCTGCTGTCTTAATGGTGAGAAGCTGTGCATGTGGTACATCTGTATAATTATGCCATACTTGAGGGCACATGTGTGCATTAGGAGAGCTGTAATATTCTTTGTTTTTGAACATTCTGGAACACTTATTTTTATAACATGGACTTGATTGTTTGTATATTGACTTCTTGATTAGTTTTTTATGTTTAGGACAATATTTCTTTAAGTATATGCAATATTAAAACCATCTATCTCAGCTAGTGGTTTTCAAATTTATAATAGGCATGTGAATATCTGCTGGTTGGTAATGATTATCCTGGATCAGATGAGGTTAAGATGCTGAGTTTCTGCATTGTGTTTGTGTCTTCTATTTAGAAAGTTAAAAATTGGGGTGGAAGGGTCCAATGTTGAATTTTATGGAGAAGCTGTAAACAGGTTATAGTTAGTTTTTCATGTTATGTATATAGGTCACCGAACACACATAGTTCCTTGATCTGAAGGATTCACAGATGCGTTTTACTATATGCTAGCTACTGTTAAAAGGGACATAATTTGATTCAAGTCTTGCCTGTGGGATAGGTATTATCATGTTTGTTTAAGGAGTGAGGATATTACCATTCACATAGCCTAAGTAGATTGCATAGATAGTTAAAGGGTGATTCAGAACCCTGTCCATTTTCTACAGGGCAAAGAGCTGACAATCTACAGAACACTTTAATTAGCAAGCTTAAACAATATTCCTGAAATTTAACAAAGTTTTCAAAAGTGGGCTTTTCCTACTTAGCATAGTGATCATTTTCTTTACCTATTCCTCATCTCTAGTAAATAAAAGTAAACAAGAAAAAGCAAGCAAAAAAAAAAAATCCAGAACAAACACACCTATTGCTTGAGACACAAACAAAAAAAATTCAGAGTTGTTAAAGGGATGTTAAGCTATTCATTAAGAAAAGAAAAGGAAAGTTCAGGCTGTTAATATCTACCAAAGCTCACTCAACACGTCTAGAATAAAGCAAGAGGTACAACCTACTAAAATATATGTAATTATATATACATACTTGATGTATATGTATGATTATATGTGTGTGTACAGATTGCGATAAAATCTTTCAGCCTGCTTTTATATAATTTAAAAGAGATATAGCATTTTAAATTTGCAAATGAAATAGTTCTCACAGTACTAGATGATGTTTACCCAGGCCAGACATAAATAATGCAGGTAATTTGAAAAGTGATAGGGATTCTTAATTGTCACACGATGAAGTCTTAAGGTTTTGCAGGCATCTCCCAAGCAGGTAAATGATGTAAGCATTTTATAATTCCATTGCATTTTTGTTTAAATGGGCATATCAATTTATCTTTCAGCTATTTTTGAATAACTACCTTAATAAGCTCATTAATACAGTGGGACTTTAGACTAGTAACATAGAACCAAGAACTAATTGTAAGCACATGTATTAAGAAAGTTTGTCCTATGGTACTTGAGAAATCTTTACAATATCCTGTATCCTGAGACTTGACTAAAAGATCCAACAAAACCAGATGAATAAAAATAAAAATATGATAGAAAAATTAGTATCCGGCATAACTGCTACCAAAACTAGATGAGTCACTATAACAACTTTATGGATTTAAGTGGAAGTCTAACATTGATGCCTTAAATGTTGAACTTTGAAATTTTAATATCATTAAGTCCCATTTCCATAAACTTTAACTCACTTCCCCATACCCTCCTGACTCCTGTCTTAGTTAGGGTTTCTATTGCTGTGAAGCGACACCATGACCATGGCAACTCTTATGAAGGAAAACATTTAATGGGCGTGATCTGACTTTTATACTTGAAACACTTATAAGCCTAATCAAAATTTGTATTTTTATAAGTCAATGAAAAAGTAAGGTGGTAGCTGTCTCCTTACTATCTTTTTATAGCTTGTTGTAGATTAACAATGAGGTTCTTCATAGGCTTGTCTTTTAATGGAAGAAGACCATGTATGTCTTAAGATCAAGGGCGTTTATTTATGTTTTTTAAGTCCCTGTGACAGAGTTTATGAGCATGTTGAGAAGCTCCAATTTTTATTAACCAATATAGGCTGGCAGATGATTGAACCTTAGTTTGAAACTTTTTATCTAAGAGACTCAGGTAATTTAAACTTTCCTTGAACGCTCTCAGCAAGGGACACATTGTAAAGCCAGGAAGCTTTTAAGGTGAAAGCTGTAGATGGGCTGACTAGGCAGCCCCTGGGAAGGAGCTGGTGGAGGCCTGCTTGCTGCTGTAGCAGAGGGTTGCAAGGTTACTAAACAGTCAGATGAAGATGGCCTGTGACAAGGAGACTCTTAAGAGACTAAGAGGGGAAAATTTGGGACGGATGGAAAGGAAGAAAAAACTATAATTTGGCTATGATATTCCTGTTCAATAATGAGGATGGCAATTAGGCATAATGAGGGAGAAGTGAGTGACCTGGTGGTGCAGAGGGAATAGAGGAGGGCTCTTAA
Source organism: Phyllotis vaccarum (assembly GCA_033318265.1). Taxonomy (NCBI): domain Eukaryota; kingdom Metazoa; phylum Chordata; class Mammalia; order Rodentia; family Cricetidae; genus Phyllotis; species Phyllotis vaccarum. Next base: position 1,941,578 of record JARWLC010000001.1, read on the forward strand.
CCCTGACTGGAGGTGCCAGCTGTCAACATCCATCACGGAGATCTGAGAACAATAGGTTTTGCCATAGTGGGCAAGAAGTGTGGACAAAGTAACTTTGGTATCAACTAAAAATTACAGGGACTTATCAGATGTCGGCACAGTTACCCTGGGCTTTTCTGTGAATCTCAATGTTTTTTTCTGGGGGAGAGATCCCAGGGCAGCTCAGTCTGTGACCACAAGGTCTAGAAGATTTGAGAGATTCTCCTGTAGAGGAAGAACTCGGGGGACTGATCCACCTTGGTGAGGAAAAGAAGAAAGATGATCCCTGCAGTGTCCTGTCTGTCCTGACAGTTTAGACAGATCCTGGCAATGAGCAAGGAACAGGGCAGTTCTTCATCCAGAGACCAGAGCTTCCAGGAAGCAGGTCTCTCACAGAATCTGTAGGTGGCCCAGCTTCTCGGGAGGTGGCCTCAGGCTGCTTCCAGGAGCTGGTATTTCTCCCTACATAGGAAGACTTTCAATTATTTCCTGTTCCTTCCTTCCATTAAACACCTTAAATGCCATATTCAGAGGATCTCTCTGAGGGGGTGGAGGCAGTCATCTAGCATTAAGTTTTCTTCTAATAACAGAAACTAAGTGGGGTAGAAGTGAGGATTAGGGACAGGCATGTCCTTTTGGGAATGAGATTTAGCTTGGTGTCTGACGGAGAACTGAGAGCCGGTGATGAACTCAGCAGGTTCCTCATCTGATCGCCTCATGACCCACCTCAGTTTGTCAACATTTACCACCTTATGGGAGGCTTAATGGTATTCCAGAGTGTGAGGGGGAAGGTACTTGGGAAGGAAAGCGAGAGGATGGAAGGGTCTAATTTTGAACAGCTCATGGCTGGTTAGAGGGAGGAGATGGCATTGAAGATGGCAGCAGTAAAACATTTCCAGGAGCAGAGAAAAGAAGAGCAGGCGGGAGACTGGGGAGAGATGTTTCCTTCTAACTCCGGGGAGTGGGGGCTGCAGATGGGAGTCTGAAGGGGAGGCCCCTACTCTATCTTGGGGATAAATGGGGTGGGAATGGAGACACAGGGGGCACCATGGTTGGGGTAAGTGCAATAAGACAGAGTCTCGATCCAAGGGCAGCCCTAGGGGACCAAAATTGGTCTGTGCCAGAATTACGGGGGATAGGCATCTCTGCCCGTGCAAATGGGTGCCCAAAAGGGCTTGACAGATTGCCTGGTGAGAGAGAGAGAGAGAGAGAGAGAGAGAGAGAGAGAGAGAGAGAGAGAGAGAGAGAGAGAGAGATCTAGGAGAAAGATACCTATGTAGGCAAGGAGAGACGAGTGGTTATCGTGGAAGGAAGGTGAAGAGAAGTGATTAAAAAGATGGGAGCAGAATCCGGTGGGTGGAAGAAGCCAGAGAGGCAAATGATCCTTGCCCAGAAGGGCCAAGTCAGCAGCTTGGTTAGTTATAAGAAAGACTCCAGGGGCCCAAGTGTCCCTTTCATGTTTTGGCATCAAATGTAATCGGGGCTCAGTGAAGCCACTGGACCGGACCATCTCACGGGTAGAAAACACAGGTTATTAGGAGACAAACCGCAAAGTGGTCTCAGAGAGTGGAGAGCAACAGCTTAGGGGGAACAAGCAGGTTTTGTGTGACGGTGAGAAGTGTGGTGTGTCCCTGAGCCGGTGCAGGCTGGACGGGTTAATTGGGAACTAGATGCAGTCTGTCCCTGTCAGTTGACTGTTGGAAGTGGACGAGGGAAGCAGTGATGTTCCTGACAAATAGGAACTCACATTATGAGGTTTCCGAGGAGTGCGAGTTTAGGTTTCTGTTTACCTGATAGTAAGAGTCTGGCCTGGGTTAAGTTTGAGCTGCCTCTTAGGACATTGTCAGTACAGCCATTGCGGGGCTTCACACTCCATTCTTAAGAGCTGGAGAATGTTGTCAAAGCAATTTTCTGATTTCTTCATCCTCTCAACCCTTCTCTCTTTCTCTCTCTCTCTCTCTCTCTCTCTCTCTCTCTCTCTCTCTCTCTCTCTCTCTCTCTCTCTCTGTGTGTGTGTGTGTGTGTGCATGTTTAGAGAACACTGCCCCTGAGCTTGGAACTTTATAAAATGGCCCTGCTCTTAAGCAGAAACGGCTCATTTTGAGCCTGAATAAATGAAATATGCGTGAGAGAATCAGACACTAACTCTACAGGTAGTTACCATGTCCAAGCACCCGTCACACACACACACATAAGCCTGAGTGTGAGCAGACACAGAACAAAGAGGGTACACTAGAAGGTAGACTCAGATGTACATGCTCCTATTCGGGACTACTCCAGCTGAGCTCACCCGGCATCAAGACATGCTGCCATTCCTTCTACCTCTTGGAACCAGTTCCCTGAGGGAGGTTTTAGACTCTACATATTGTAATTTGGAATCTGCTAGAAGGCACTAGCAAACTAGCATTTGGATACAAACAAGCCATGTGGAATTCTATCGATGCTTTCTTCTTGGCTTTTCTTTAGCTCCCTTGAATAGAGTCGGGACATTAAGGTCATAGGAAACCCAGTAAAAATCAGAAGTGTATAAGCATTGCACAGAACAGACACTGGAAAAGTTCTATATAGTCAGAAGCACTGGCAAGATCTCAGGCAACCAGACCTCAAAGGTTCTTGGGAAGTTCATGAGCCCAAGGGAGGTCATGAGACAAAAAAAAACAAAACAAGGCAAAAAAACCCCCAATGTACTACAGTTTCAGGTGGGTATGTGAGTCTACAGTATGAAAATTAACCTCATTGCTCAGTGCAGCACCAAGCTAGGTACACAGTAGGTGATCATAAAGATCAGTTGAACTGGTGAAGCCACAGCTGGTGTATCCATCCCTTTGCCTCACAGACTGAACACTGGTAGTATGTGCTCTGATGATCACTTCATTCCAGTTTCACAGATCTGAATAAGAATAGGTGGTGCTATCTTGCTGTCAAGTCAGAGTTTGAATGAACACTTCTGAGGTTAGGTAGTTTGTAAGTGACAGAGCTGAGCTTCACACATTAGTTCATGTCCCTCTGAGCTGCCACATCACAGCGGTGGTAAAAGTCAGGACAAGGGCAGAACCGCAAAGCAAGCCAGAAAGCAGGAATGTTACTCGATGCTTTTCCCAAACATTGAACTTCTTGCGGCAAAAGCTTTGCTCAGATGTTTCCAGAACTGGTGAATTACCAGTGGAATAGTGGTCTCCACACCTGTAGGCGGAGTTTTACCTACAAGGCATCAGGCCAAGATTAATATTTGTTAAAATATAAACCAACACTCACGATATAGGTAGCAGTTTATAGTGGAGCCTGAACAGGGACTGGAGTCTTGAATGATGGATGATGGATTCCAAACTGGACTCTCCAGCAGCCAGGAACCGGGCAAAACAGGCTTTCCAGGGTCCCAGCAGCCCCTTATCAATGGGGTTGGCCATGCCCCCTTCAGGGGCCCGAGACCCTGGGTAAGCATCCTCGGATCTTATCAGCTGACACCTGAATCCCACCACACACACCTGCAGGACAGAATTTCAGAACGCCCCTGATTTTTCTTTTTAGCTTGTTCAAGGATCAGCTGTACAGAGAGCTTTGAGGCCACTGAGGTAATGTTTTTTTTTACCCTTCCTAAGACTTGGGTCATGATGAGCACAGTGAGTTGAACTGTATCTTCCTGAAACATGTGGCAAAGCAATCTTGTCAAGAAATGGGGTTTTTGCAAATGTCACTAAGTTAATGAGGTCACAGTGAGTGTGGGTCCCAATCAAATACGACCAGTATCCTACAAAATGACAGAAATGTGGACATGGAGATCCACATAAAGAGAACACCATGTGGGACACAGAGGCACAGCCTGTAGTGGCGCAGCTGTGAGCCCCAGGGTACCAAAGATGGCAGCAAGCCACCATGAAACCCAGGAGGCAGCAAGGAAGGATTTGACCCAGAATCACAGGGGGACTGTTGGTGCCTACAACCAGACTCTGAACCTTTCTTTAGTCTCTAAAACTGTGAGAAGATCACTTTTTCTGTTTATAGGGCTAAGTTGAGACAGCCCTAAGAAATGAATGCAGAAGCCTCATTGGAGAAGCCTCCAGCATCTGGCCTTCAACCATATGCTGAGAAGACTTAGAGATTCCATCTGCTACCTCCACCCCAGAGTCCCAAGGCTGTTCTGCCAGTTCCTATGAGAGCATGTGAATTGAGTTCTTCACACACATTCTCCTGGTAGGCTTGTTATTCCCTGCGTGATTCTGAGCATTCTTCCTGGATTCAATAAATGATACAATTTCTTATGAACACAAGCAAGAGCATCCTTGGTGTTATTTATATGCACCATCAGTATGGGTGAAAGGTCCCAGAACATTCACTCCACTGTCGTGTGGGGAACAGACATTCTTGAGACTGCTCTGCTCATGGAGGAGGCAGAGGGAGACCAGGAGAAAAGCACAGGCTTTAATACTAGACTGTGCCAAAGGCTCTGTTTCCTTCCAGTCCTGTGACTGTGGGACACTTGATCTCTAAGCCTTGGTGACTCCATCTGCAATATGAAAAAAAGAACATCTGTTCCCAGGGGTTACTATGACATTAAATAGATGACATGCTCGAAGTGCCTGGCACACTGAATACAATCATGTTGGCCTCATTTCCTCTTTATCATTAAGTTCCCTGAATTGGGACAGTTCACAGCATGAACCATATCCCTATGTGAGGGGAGAGAGACGGATGGGAGACTCAGAGTTCCTTGAACAAACCTATTCTATTTTCTACAAACAGACCTTACCACCATATCTGGTGCTCCACACATGGAGTCTGGTCCAACCAGCCCTCCATCATTTTATCTGTGTTCAATCCAGCAGCTTCCATTATCCAATATGTGAAATTACCTAATATGTGAATTGACACATTATCCACTTTAAAAGTGCATCAGCATGATGCTTGTATGGAGTCAAAAATCTATACTAATTCTTTCTGTCTTTGATTTTAAGTTTTATTTTTATTTTATTTCTTCAGCAAAGTTCTCAGTATAATTTATGCATGGGTGTATTTACACTAATATTTTCTTTCAACAAAACAGAAATGTCAACATATTATTTCTATATACTATGCCTTAGCTGCTTCCCCTAATTTCTGTGACCAGATCCCTTCTTTAAAAGCAATTTAGAAAGAAAGAGTTTATTTTGGTTCATGGTTTGAGGGTACAGCCCATCATAGCAAGGAAAGCCAGATGGCAGCAGTGTGCTGGTGCCCTGGTGGCGTCTCCCATGCCCCTCTTTCTTCTGTATGGGATCCCAGTCTTTGGAATAGCACCTCCATGCTAGAGCTTCCCCTCTTACTCGGATTCCCTGGAAACACCCACAGAACTGCCCACAGTGTGTCTTCTAGCTGACTCTAACATCAGTCAAACAGACAAGAAAGGTCACCATCACACACCATAAGGTCTCAAATGTTAAAAGCTTTCTTTTGAATTTAATCATTTAACAATATCTAATAAAAATATGAATGGCTATATTATGGACTTTCATAAGTACACTAACATTCTTTGAAAATGGAACAAAAATTAAAATGTAAGACCAACTTAAAAGTATTCTATGTTCAGTTAAACCAACAGCCATTGTGAGGGTAATTCACCACTTCTCCCTCCTAGAAGTCTGCACCTGGCTCCACTGCACTGTCCCAGGCCTGGAATCAGCTCTTTGACCCTAGTCAGCAGAGACAAGAAGAGCACCAGGCTTCCAGGCACTCCTGCCTCAGCCTCTCCCCACACCAGAGGCTTGCAGAACAGACTCTACAGGCCTGCGCTTCTGATAGGTTGTCACTAACCCCTCTTGCCTCTTGTGGGTACATGTTAATGCAGAAGCATAAAGGTGGGACCAGGAGCCACATGTGCCAGGTGCCATGTGACTTCCTCAGAGGATCTTCCGTGGCTGGGTGGCGTCACATTATAGGTCCTTTGGGTCTGAAGGAGACAGGGGGGCAGAAACAGAGGCAAGTTCTTGTATCATCAATGGCTCAAGAAAGACAGGAGAGGCGTGTGTTTACAGCGCAAGATGTGGTAGAGCTTAGGATCAGAGCCCAGGGCCCCAAACACATCCAGTCAAAATGTGCGCATACCCAGTCTGCGGCCTTGTGAGAACCTACTTCCCTCCACAGCCAGGCCCATGTACAAGGCCTCCAGCACCTGGCTCTCTGCACGCTCTGCTTGCCCCCTCTCTTTTGCCAGCTTCTCTGGTGTGTTTCATTAGGGGACTGAGAGCTTGAGTCTCAGACTCAGATCGATATGGGCTTATATTTGAACTCTTCTACTCACTGGATGTATGATTTACAACAGTTATATTTCTTATACCTTGGTTTCTGTAATCCTAGGAGGGACATGAAAATCACATTTGGGTTGTGAGAATGGTCTGAGGGAACGTGTCTAAAGCACTTACTGCCTGAGACATTAATGTGAACATGTGCCAATAAATGGCAGCTGGATAAATGAAACTTGTCTTTGTCAGCACTGCCTCCCCAACCTCCTTGTCCTGGATGTCATAATTATTGATTTCAGGCTCCACTTCTTTCTCTGGCCTATTTAGGATTGAGAGGGGCCTGTAGAGAAAAAGCCCATTGGGTGGACAGTATGTACAGATAACTGTCCAGCCTATGCAGAGCAGCTCTCCACATCTCCTTAAGATGCGGCTCGGTGATATGCATATGGCTCTGAGTTCAAGCCTCAGCTCTACAGGGCTGAGGGGGAAGTGAAGCACCTCCCTGACCCCCACTGGCCTTGAGCAAACTAATGCAGGTCATTTGAGATACAATTACTGTCCTAGAGGTTCCAAGCTCTGGCTGCTGAAGGTATTGGTGTCCAAGAATGTGAATTCCAACTGTGTGCTTCCTGCCTTGCTAACTTAGGAAATTGGGATGTGCAGTTTAAGTGAGCCATGTAGTCCAAGGACCAACATCCTAGAGATCTACAGAATTATTGGAGGGTTGAGATTCTCTGCTACCAAAAATAAAAATCTCCTATAGGAAAAAATAATTTTTATGAAAATACAGTAAATTCAGATATCAATTTGGTTTCTACAAGCCCTGCGGTGAACTGTTTGTATAACTCCTAAGTACTGCTAGGCTCACAGCACTCTGTGACCTTATTAGCTTCGAGCAACTGCTAGGAGATTTCCTCTTAGGCTCTGTGGTATTTGATGATGCAATCACTAAGCTAAAAAACTTTGTTCTTTATTGTTATTATAAGTCAGCCATATGCTGCAAAAATGTGCACCAGTCCTCCAAGATTCCACCCACACTCCCTGACCACTTTGTTTTGCAACAAGACGCAGCTGGGGATCAGCAACCAGCCCCATTCCTTTGTCTAGAGCCCCAGGACTAGAGAGCTGGACATAACATCTCCAAAGGTCACAGGTGCAAGGTCATACACACTCCCTCACTCCCCCAGATAATCAGACCCTCAAATTCCTCATTTCTATAACGAATTTATTGTAAAAAGTAACATGTTCTGAGAGTATACAGAGGAGCAAAAGAAAGAGCAAATATGGACGTGCCACAAGACCTTCATGACCCTGAAATCTTGTTCCCAAGTATTTGCCTGAAAGAACTAACCAAGATCTTAATAGAGACAGTAGCCCCCACAAGCACTGCTGCACTGTCCCGGGTTCTCTAGATTCAGAGCTGTGAACAAATGCATATCTACCTCATGCTATTGGTGTGATTCAGTATTTTGAGAGAAGGACATCGAGTTGGGGAGATGGTTCTGGGACTAAGTGCAAGCAAGCGTGGAGAGCTGAGTTCAGATTCCTAGGACCCTCAAAAAAGCTGGGAGGTGACTTCCCTTGGGGGAAGGAGGGAAGGGCCAAGATGGGTGGTTCTTAGAGGTCCAACAGCCAGCTACTCAAGAAAGTTCTAGAACCAGGGAGGTAACCTGTCTTAGCAGCTAAGGTGGAGAGCAAGAGAAGACACCTGTGTTGATGCTCTCTGGTTTTCAGGTGTGGGTGGACACACTTGTATATGCACGTGCACACACGCACACAAAGGAAACTATTTAATACAGTATATTGAGGATGCTTTGCTAAATGAACCAAGCCAATATCTGAAAGAAAATAGCACACAATCCCACTTACATTCAGAATCTCAAAGAGTCAAGGATACAAAATGAAGAAATGTGATAGTCATTACCAGCAACGGGGAGAATAGAGTTCCTCATCAACAGGGGTGGGGGGGGGTGGGGGGTGGTGGGGGGGGGTGGGGGGGATGAAAAAGCTCTTAAGAACGTGCTGTGCAACACTGTATCTACAGTGAGAAGGAATGGACACTTGAAATAGTGCTATAAAAGATCAAGTGCTTCTACTTCCAATAATATATCTAAAGCAGAAAGGCTGGGGAGATGGCTCGTGTTTAAGAGCACTGGCTGCTCTTCCATAGGTTCTGCATTTGGTTCACCAGCATCCACACAAGTGTCTCACAACGGCCTGTAACTTCAGCTCCAGGGCATCTGTTGTTCTCCACCCTCCACAGGTACCTGCAGGCGTGTGGTCTGCATGAACTCAAGGGTGGGGCACACACAGGTACACATCAAATACAAAATAGATAAACTTTGAAAAAAAAGGAAAGCAGAGAATCCAATGCACATAGTTTATCATAGATGTTATTTCAAAGAGAGTCATCACTGAGTCAAAAAGTGGGCAGGGTTTTAAAGCGTTTCATTGAAGTCACCCTCTAGAAAATTCCATCTCTCTCCCTTTAGCAAGCCTGTGTGAGGCTGCTCCCACTGACCTTTGCTATGGTTGAGAGTTGTAATTCTTAAAGTTATGATTTTTACATAGTTTTCTGGGATTCCTTTGACTCTTGCTGAGGTGGAACATGTTTCCATGGATGGCTGGTCCTTTGTATTTCTTCATGTGTGAAATTCCATGTTTAAATATGTTGCTCATTTCCCCATTTCCTTTTCGTATGCTTCATTAGTTTCTTGTAGATTTGTTAAGTATAATACACGAGGACCCTACGTGTCTGTCCACTGTATACCTTGCACAAATACCTTAGGTTATTGCAGGTATTTTAATTTTATGGCCCTGGTCCAGGGCCCCAGAGATCTGCATTTCCCGCTTCTGACGAGCCTGACACTTTTTAATGCTCTGTATCTATCAGCTTGACCAGCCAGCTGAGCCCTGACTGCACTTGCGTTCAGTCGTTAATATAAGTATTCGACAGACATACATTGTAGAACATTATTTTAAGGTATGTTACTTTTGTTTATGTATCATTTGCTTTAGTGATGCAAAGATGTGCTGCATTTGCTTAACTCTGTGAAGCTGGGATTCCTTACCTAAAACACCCAAGAAAGAGCTGAACAGCCAACAGTGAGGCAGGAGAAAGGACAAGCAGCACTGGTGGGCAGAGAATAGAGAAGGAGAAATCTGGGGGAACAAGAAGAAAGCAGGAGACAAGGGGAGGAGGACACTAGGGGCTAGCCACACAGTCACACAGCCACATGGCCACACAGCCACACAGTCACACAGCCACCCAACCACACAGCCACATGACCATTCAGCCACATGGCCAACCAGCCACATGGCCACCCAGCCATCCAGCCACAAAGCCACATAGCCAATGAGCCACATGGTCACACAGTCACACAGTCACCCAGCCACACAACCATCCAGCCTCACGGCCACACAGCCACCTAGCCACAAAGCCACCCAGCCACATGGCCACACAGCCACCTGGCCACAGCCACATGGCCAACTAGCCACATGGCCACACAGGCATACTGCCATCAAGCCACACGGCTACCCAGTCACCCAGCCAAATGGCCACACAGCCACATGGTCATGCATCCACATGGTTACCCAGCCACATGGCCACACAGCCAGACAGCCACATAGCCATCCAGCCACACAGCTATACGGCCACCCAGCCACATAGCCGCATGGCCACCCAGCCACACTGCCAGCCAAGGAGTAAGAATGAAAATAAGATACACAGAAGTAAGAACAGGAAAAAACCCAGAGGCAAAAGGTAGATGGGATAATTTAAAGCTTAGAAAATCTGGCTAGAAATAAGCCAAGCTAAGGCTGGGCATTTATAAGTAAGAATAAACCTCCTTGTGTGATTTATTTGGGAGCTTGATGGCAGGCCCCACAAAAGAGCAAAACCAAACAATGTGTGTGTGTGCTATACACAGGCAGTTGGGTCCAGCGCTAAAGAAATTGTTTCTAGTTCACAGTGGCTTCTGTAAAGCTTAGTGCAAAGGGCTGGTGGAGGCAAGAGCCAATATTTGGGCAGTCACCTGTAGCACAAATGAAGGAAACTCAGAGCCAGATGTCAGGGAAAGGCAGAGATATCAAAGAGAGGAAACACCACAGTCAGATCTCACCCAGCTGTCTTCCAGCTTCCTCAACCTCATTCCTCCTGGCTTCTACTGCCTCCTCTGTCTCTCTATGCCTGCCTTAAATACTCTCCTCACTCAGTGGTTTCACATCCAGGTTAAGATTAAAGGCATGACACCACCACTGCCTGCCTGGAGCCTGGAACTTCTTCTGTAAACTAAACTGACCTCAAACTCAGATCTGCTGGGATTAAGGGTGTGAGTTACCACTGTCTGATCCCCCTAGACTGACTGTGGATAGATCCCTCTGATATCTTAGACTAGTTTTTATTAAATTGGAAACATATCCCATAGTCACCCATTTAACCCTCGTGACAACTTTTATGTTGATTATTGCCCCCATTTCATAGACAAGGCAATAGAGGCTCCAAGCCTTTCAGTCCCTTAACCTATCATTACTCACTTAGTAGGTAACCGAATTGAAACCAGTGTTCAAACTCTCCTTAGAATAAGTCAGCAGGACTGGGGTCAGGGAAAGTAAATAGTTTTGTGTGAGTTGGCCCTGCCTTTATTTAAATACTTAATTATTTTACACATTACTATCTTGCATTCATTTTGATTTTTTTTAATGCATTATATTGAGAGGACTGGGAGATGACTCAGCGGGTAGAAAAACTACCTTCTCTTCCAGAAGGCCTGGGTGTGATCCCCAGCACCTACTTGGCTACTCACAACTATTTGTAACTCCAGTCCCAAGGGATCCAATACCCTCTTCCTGCCTTTATGGGCACCAGGCACCCATGTGGTGCTCAGGCAAAACAATCCATGTGAAATTAAAAAAAAAAAAAACATATTACACTGAGCTAAGGAAATGGCTCAGGGGCTCTTCAGAGCAAGCAATGCATCCTAATGAGCACTGCCTTTGATTGAGAGACTCTGACACACGCATGCATGTGTATGTGAACTCCACCGCTACCATATGTAAATCCATAAACATGCATACACACAATAAAATGGAGAAATATGGTACATCAATGTATTACTTAGTGTACATCCAACTGCTGTACCTCCTGTGGATGGAATCTACACCTATCTCAGGTTTCCACATAAATGCTCCTGCTTTGGATGTTGGCTTATGCACATTCCCAGGATGCACTATTCTGTGATAAGGCGTACATGTCCTGTGCAGCTTGGGCATCTGGAAACCACAGAAGGTAACACAGACTTGCTACGTGGTGTGGCTGTGCATCTAAGGCTTGAGTGAGCAGGTCCAGAGCTGAGCAGCCTGCCCAGGATGCTCCCCAGGGCTCTCACAGTCCCAGTCACCATCTATCTCTCCACTAAGACTCAAACATTCCCCATCTCAATCTGGAAAGCAGCCTGAGAGCTAATCACACCCCCACCCGCCTGAGCTGTCTGCCCCATTAGTTACAAGACTGAAAGAAAATGGCCAGAAGCCCAACATCTGAAACCCAACAACCCATGTTGACCCAAGTGACAAGACCCAATTCCTGGAACCCCAGCAGAGAGGCATCTGGCTGTGGTGGGGACTTGAGCTTGGACTCTGTCCTACATGAAGAGGTTCAAAGTCAGGGAAGCCCATCTGGGCTAAACCCCCCTCCCCCCAAGAGAGAATAGAAAGAAAGCCAGGCTGGAGGTTCCTGACTTCATCTTGGAGTGCCCCCCCATCCCCCCACACACCCCGAGGAAGAATTCCTGCCCAGGGCCTCCGGGTTCTAACACTCCTGTGGTAGAATATTATTTTAAAGTGTGTTGCTTTTGTTTATGCTCTGGAACATTTGCTTAATGATGCAAAAATGTGCTTGATTAAATAAAATTCACCTGTGGTCAGGAGGCTCGTCAGCAGTTAGCTGACAGGAAGTGGTAAGGAGGATCGCCAGGGCTTTTGGGCGCAAGGTGAGGAGATGAGCTACTTGCTATTCAGCCTCTCTGAGGAGCAGAGTTTCACCTCAACCTTTGAAATCCGAGTTCTTTAGAGGGACAGGGATTTAGTTAAGTTCCCTTATAGCTTTGAAAGAGTTGGTGTCGGAGGAGACAGAATTCCCTCTGGCCGAGGCATTTGTGGCCTAACCACTGCTGGTAGCTTCAGAGTTGCAGTTTCTGATTCGGAGAACCCTAGCATAAAATGCAGAAAATGAATGAATGAATGAATGAATGAATGAATGAATGAATGAATGAATGAATGAAAGAAAAAGAACCCTAGCATAAAATGCAGAAAATGAATGAATGAATGAATGAATGAATGAATGAATAAAGGACACCACCCCCCACATACACACATACCTTTGGGGAAGTAATTAATCTTTTTTGGTTGTTATAGATTGGATATCCCCAAACTTAGTGTATTAGCATGTCCTTCAATGGGAAGGTAAGAAGTGAGGATGCTTCCTGCTTTAGGGCCTCCTGGGAAGCATGTTTGTTGGAGCACCAGCTTTGTAAAGGATTAAGGCTGGCTCAAAGAGTCAGATCTCAGGAGGGCAAGCTGTTACAAAGTGAGCCCACCCCATGTTTGGCCCTTTCTGTACACAAGAATTCCCTTTTGTTTTCTGCCATGTTGTGAGGCAGCCAAGGTGTGTACGTGTGTGCGTTCGTGCGTGCGTGTGTGTGTGTGTGTGTGTGTGTGTGTGTGTGTGTGTGTCCACCTCTCTCCGGCCTCCAAGTGCTGAGACTTAAGGTGTGTATTTTGTTACTGCAACACAATATCAAACAATTTGCATTATAGCTTTAGAACCTGGAAGTAAAATGGGCCTTTTCCCCTCCCTTGTTTTTGACCAATGTTTTATCAGCAATATAAAGCAAACTAGAACACCACTAAGGGAGGGTGGTAGAGATGAATGAAGAGAAATGTCCTCTAGACTGGGAAATGGAGACAGTCTGGAGAGTTTGGGGGGTACTGAGAAGAAAGCCCACCTTCTATCACAACTGGCCTGAGCCTTAGACAGGTTTGAGGACATTTGAAGACAGAGAAGAGAACCAGCCCAGGAGTGCAGAAGCAGAAATGTCTGCACAGCATTTTGGAAGATAAAACTCTGCCTCAGAGTCTCCTGGAGTCTCTCGGTGATCAGAGGACACCGGGTTTCTGTAGGTTCCTTCGAGGCATGGCCGAGACAAGGGCCAACTGCACAAGGGCTGAAATCAGAGCAGGCCTCACACAGCTTCTGTGTCCACGGCCAAAGACCACCAGGAAAGTGGGGCACATGACCATGAACTCCTTCCCAGCACACACACACACACAAAACACATACATACACACACAAAAAAAACCCCACATACACACACATACACACACATACACACACATACACACACATACACACACATACACACATACACACACACACACACACACATACCCCACTGTAGCACAGGCCTCCAGACCTTGCAATTTACACATAACCATGGGAGGGAGCAAACCACACTAGCAGGAATTACATGTATTTTCTCTGCCATGGGGAGAAATGCATAGGAGCTGCTGAAGAAGACTGCAGCTTTAGTTCTTAGGGCTTTATTTTGTGGTTCTTGCCTGTGGCCTGTGTTCTTTCCATAGTCTAAGCTGTATCAGACCCCTAGATTAATGGTCCTGGAGTACCACTTCAAGCTTTCATGGATTCAAAGAATATTATGGAACTGCTATAATGACCCAGAAAATGTGTCAGGGATTAGCCTTAAATTGATGATAACAGGAATGATGTACATTGCACAGGATACCATAATATAAGCAAAACATCTAAAAGTTTGACAACATACTCTGTTTAGGGAGGCAGTGCCAAAGGAGGCCTTCAATGCCTTGCACTGGGGACACAGCATGGTCCAACCTCTAGGAAGTAAATTTAACCATATCCATCAGCATTACATATGAGCTCGCCTTTTCAGAAATCTATCTCATTTGTAATAATCTATTCAGGAGGAACACTCGGAGTATGAAGGGACATGCACATGTGACTATTAATTTAGCACTATTTCTAATAATAAAGACTGGGCATGCCTGTTAACAGGGAATTGGGGATCAGTCATGCAGCTTGCTACTATTAAAGTACACAATGGTACATAGCTCTGAAACAAAGGGGAGGTGTTTCTACATCCTAGTGAAGAGACAGTAACACACTATTAAATTGAAAACCAGTGCAGAAACTCTGGAAATATGCGAAGGACGGGATCTAATTGGAGAGTCGAGAAGATGATTTGGCTGCATTGGCTGTATACACTTAAAATGCAGATCCACAAAAATCAACTCACTAATGAAGAAAAAAAATAAACAGAAAAGGCAGGGGTACAGGCGCAGCTCCCGTGAACATCTTGTGTAGATTTTTAGCTTTAAACATTGTAAATGATTTACAGAATTATAAAAATAATCAACTAGAAAAATGCAATCCTTTAAAACAGAAAGTAAATAAAACAATTAAGCCTAACTATGTACCAATTTAGATTGCTATTCATACGGAAAGAATAATTTCAAGTGATTTTAAAGCACAGGGATTTGATTATATAATCCAAGTAAGATTGATTGTAACAAGAAAAACATACATATTAAGCTGTTTCAGTAATTATGTTGTTAATCCTAACACTCCTCATATCCTAACCCATAGCAGTAGAGTGTTAAAACAAACAGATAATCCACTCTGGGACCCAAGATGTTCAGAATAACAGAAAAGCAAAGTAAATATAAGGTCACAGAAGTTATGGGAAAGTGTATGGCTTTTGATTTCAATGAGGCTATAACATGAGCTCATGATATATTTTCTCTGTCAAAAAGTGCTAAGCATGATGACCTGCTAGGTTCTGACAAGCTCCCATTGGGTCTAGTAGTTGTCTTTAAATACCATTTCCCAATAAGAAGAACCAGAGAGAGCTCTTTGTCCAGGAATGGGATGGTCTCTGTGCTGGTTTGAATGGAAATGACCCCTATAGGCTCATGTAATTGGGTCTTTGGTTCCCAGCTGGTGGACTCTAGAAAGGGTTAGGAGGCATGTTGGAGGAGGCGTGGTCTTGTTGGAGGAGGCGTGGCCTCGTTGGAGGAGGTGTGGCCTTGTTGGGTGTGTGGCCTCTTTGGAAAAGATGTGTCACAGAAGATGGGCCAGGCCTCCTTCCTGCCTGCTGAACAGGATGTAGATATCACCCAATTCTCCAGCACCATGTCTGCCTGTTGCCATGTTTCCTACCATGATGATCATGGACTCACAGACTAAAACTGTAAGCCAGCCCTCAAATGAATGCTGTCTTTTATAAAATGCCTTGGTCATAGTGTCTCTTCATAACAACAGGAAAACCACTTTTCAGAGCCGTAAGAAATGTATAAGATGAGCCGGAAAAGCAAGGGAAAGAGACAAGGCCTTGGTGATCATATTAAAAATTATCAGGACAAATTGAGCATTACAATCAATAGTAATTTTAATGGCTTGCAAAATATTCAAGATATTGTATATAACTTAGATAATTACTTATAAGTGTATTAGTTCACAGTAATAATAACAGCAACAATAACAGATATATTTGTGGGTCACCTTCAGATTATGCCAAATAATCCACTCATTCATAAATCTTGAAAATAAATAGAGTCGGGTGTTTATTCTATGGTGTTAATAACTTTCTGTTGTTGTAGGAAAATACCTGAGAAAAACAACTTAGTGCCCTAAATCCTCGTATGCTCACTGTTTCATTTCCTGTGGGGCCGTTCAGTGGTCTACAGTGAGCTATAGCATCGTGGCTAAAGAGATACAGCTAGGAAGGACGTCCACCTGTGACATCCGGGAAGCAGAAGGCAGGCAAAAGAGAGTCGGAGAGGAAGTATATCTTTCAAAAGCACACTCTCAATGATTCAGTCTCCTCTCCTGAATTTTTAAATCCTCTAAATTCACATGAAGCTGTGAACTGATCAGTGGACTAACCCATTATTGAGGTTAGAGCTCACAATCGGATCAGTTTTCAGACATCCCTTCTCTGAACACTGTGGCACAAAGGACCGAGCTAAACATGATCTCTACCTTTTCGGGTAGTTGATACGTGGATGGTCTTTGTAGAAGAATTGTAGCTCATAAAGGAAGAAAAAGAAAAAATCAGGACGCTGCCATTTGTTTCTGGATAAGCAAGGTTATCAGTGGCTGGCAAGATCACTAGGGGAGTTCACAGCAGAAAGACCAGGCTAACCATATTTGAGCCTAAAGCTGACAAAACGTGTAGTAACATAGCATAAGTTATGCAAATGTCACTGTTTGCAAAGTATTATTCAAGGCTCAAGATATAACCTGATTTTTCAGGAAATACAAAAGGAGACAAAAGAACATACTAAATGTTTACCACCGGGATAAAGGCTTATGAAATGTAAAATGCTGCCAGTAATTTGTAAGGAATAATAGACAGCAGGGAGCTTACGGGTTTTTAACAGGATACATTTTACTAAATGTACCCACTGATTTAAAATTGGGAGCCATCATGATAAAACCTAACAGTGACTGGCCTTTGATACCTTTTTGAGCCAAGAGACTTACTTCCATTCTGTTTCTGCTGATGACGAGGCTGAACATTCTTGAGGATGTCATCCAGGTGGGCACGCCATCATACACCCACACTGTTTTTGTGAGACGTGAGATGACAAACGGGGAGCACATTTTAAATCACACAAACTACTTTCCATGAATGATCAGTGTGGACCCTTCACACACACCTGAAACCTTGGTCCCGACAGTTTCTCGGAATACTCTCTCTTACCAGTAGTATCTCGCCCTTCCTTCTGCTATTGGACCACTTTTGACTTTCTCAATGAAGCGTGTAGCCACTTCAGCCCACAGGGATATGGCCCCTCTCCTGCTCTTGTCCTCGTGTCTTTAATGCTCACTGGGCCCTTTGGAATGGCACTGCTGAATCTAACTGTACCCTGGAATTTTACAGGAATGTGTTGGGTAATGGTGACAGTCAAGGTCAAGTAAGTGGTGTTCCCTTCCTTGTTCTGAGGGTGGTTTTACTCCACTGTCACCATCTCTTAGAATTTTCACTTTGTGAGCTACATTAGTGAGTGCTGCGTTTCATCATCTATAACCTTCCCTCCCCTCTCAACTCCTCCACATCCCTCAAATTCCCTTCTCCTCTTCTATATTGTGGTCACATATATACACATATGTACAAACCCATCTAGTCTTCCTCTATGGACATATGCTCAAGGCCAACCCCTTAGGACTATTGTGAAGTGTGTTTTCATTGGCCATGGACTTTTCCAAGGTCAGTTCTACGTGTTTTCTTCTGCCCTTCAGGGTTTCTACTGTAAGACGGTCAGTATGCCCACCACTCTTCCAACTATGAGGCATACGTCTTTAGGCCTCTGGGAATTTTCAAGATCCCCTTCTGGCTTTTTAGCTTTTGGAAATTAGAGAAATTAAAGAAATCTGGGCACAGATTTCTTTGAAATTATTCTCTTCGGAGTTCATTCAGTTTCTGGACTCTTCCACTGAATTTGGGAGCTATTTTAGACACCATATCGAGCACAGCTGACTTCATCTGCTTCTGAAGCCCTGGTGACTTGACTGGCAGGTGCCAGCTAAGGTGAAGAGCCTGTGTTCCCACCACATTGTCCACATCTGATGGCTTCTGTTCAGTATCTTCCTGTGTCACCCCAGCCCTGTCCTGTCACACTCTGCCCAGCGACAGCAGTTCTTGCTCCTCTGTATTTTAAGCTCTAAAATGGTTGTCTTGACTCTTCATAGCTTCTATTTCTTTACTGAGACGTTCTGTCTTTTCACTCATGTTAAGAGGGTTACCCTCGGCTCCGGACTTTTCCTGTTCCTCTGAGGTCTTTGTCAGGTAGTCCTAAGCTCTGGCATTTCCCATTGTGTCTTCCCATGCAGGTCGCGGTTTGTCTGGTTTGCTATGCCAAGTCATTTTGAATTGCGTCCTATGCGTGCTGTTTAATATTTTATGAAACCTTGGGTCTTAACTCCCATGCAGAGTATTGCTATGTTTCTTGTAGCTGGCAGTGAATCTGGCAAAGCAGAGGTCTCCGGTTACAAGTGCAGCTGAACTTTCAGGCTCCAGCGGCCCAACCGGACGGGCGCCCTCTAGTGGTTACTCTGGCATCTGTGAATTTTGTCTGCTGTAGAGGCTCAAATTCTCAAGGACTGCTCAGCAGGCTGTGGGGTAACTGATAGACACCTTCATGCAGCCCCTCTTGTTACTACCCAAGTTCTGGGGTCCCCCTTGCAGTTGTGAGAAGTCAGGGCTTTGGTTTTAAGGTGGAGCTCCTGATTTAACCATCTGAACTTGGAGAGACCTCACAGTCAGTTAATTGTTCGTGCAATGTTGGTTTTCCTCTGAAGACTCTGACTGCTATTAGCCTTCCATCTCCAGCTTTCAGAGCTGTGTGTTCCTGGGAGAGGTGCTGCAGTGTGCACATCCATCACAATAAAGCAGTTAGAGGACATTCTTCAACAGGATCCCTGGTGTGCGTCACATAAAGACATCTTAAACCTTGAAGTCAAAAAATGAACCTGTGCAGATTTCTTTTATTAGAATGTTAATTTCTCTCTCCTTACCATGTCTATGGAAAACTTTAAAAACTGGTTAAGCTTCTATCAAGGAGTTGTTACGTCTGGCACATAGGAGGGACTTAGTAAACATTAGTCACCCCTGCTAATCCACACTCCTAACACGCTTCAAAACCTAAATGTTATACTTAGGAAAATTTCTTAAGTGTGGTTTTTGATAGAATTTTACCAATTCCTGTGCCTTTTGTCGCTGGGCTTTTTCTTGCAACACCATGATGGTTTGGGAGGAAGCAATTTTCAGCATATTAATCTTTAAAGCTTCCTTAAATTCTGTTTGAAGTAGTCAAAGCAAATTGACAGAAAGTCATTGAGAAGAATGGAATGTGTTTACGGAATGCTCTGCATTGCTGAAGCTGCTTTTACACCAGTTTTCGTATTTCTTCTTAAACAAGATACCGCAGGAGTGTGGAGAAAGGCAACATCCTGTCTCCTGTACAAAGTCAAAGCACCGCTTATTTTCTTATCTTTCCATTGAATTTTGTGTCGTTGTTAAAAGCTGTTTCCAAGCCATAGTAGAGAGTTCAAGGGGGTCCTCTGGGGCCGCATGAGGATGCCCCACAGCTGACTTATGTTGATCCTGCCCCCATGCACTGGAACCAGGGGCCTTCTGGACGTCTGGCCCCAGCATGCCCTCGTGTGAACTACTCTGCTTCACTACATCCTGCTCACAGAGGGCGGATTGATTCTTCCAACACTGTGAACTGAGATAATTCCTGCCTTGGTGGTCTCTTTAGATACTGGTCGCAGTATTGCAAAATCCTACACTGGGAGTCGACCCCAAAATGACTCTCTTGCCCTGAACAGTCCCAAGAAAGCAACATTGATAACTTAGGGGGATGGGTAGAATGCTCAGGATGCTTCCAGAATAGTGACTCCTCCATTTCCTGGTCCTCTCACATTCTTTGGGCTCAGCGTTAACTTGAACTGTGCTCACTGCCATGGCCCTGCCCTGGATGTGACAAAGCCCACAGTCTGGTATTGCGGATAAAAGTGACTGAGTAAGCCTGCCACACAAATGTGCTATAACCCGACAGAGATGCATTCCCACCTCAATGGCAAGGAATTGTTGAGACAAAACAGGCAAGAGGCTTGGCTTCTGCTTGTGCTCAGATCTTTACATGGTTCACTGTAGCTGCTCCAGTGAAGAGATAGAGTCTCAGCCATTGCTCAGCCATTGTCTACTCTGGGCCAACCAGCAGAGTTGATAAGAAGAACATTTGCTTGTTTTAACCTGAGCCTTTGAGAAAGAAGCCTTGCACACTTATGCTCTCTCTTGGGAGTCTCACTTCTTCTCTGAGGACAAGAGACACTGGATCAGTTACCTCAACAGAGACTCCAAGCCTGTGAAAGAGCCTGTCAACATAAGCCAGACTGACCTAAAGATGTCCAACAAGAGGTAGCCCACCTAATTTTAGACTAATTGTCAACCTGCTGAAACACGGTTTCTATTTAAACTACTGGGATTAAGGTGTCGGTTATGGAATGTTCGTTTTCCACTTCATACACCAAACTATTTCTCTACCATTTGGGAACCCAGGCTTTTTGTGGCCGTCACTGACGAGGACAGCATGTGGTGAGCAGAAAGATAAGGTTGGATTTGGGGAAACAAGAAGCTGGAGAAGCCGGGGAAACCATGGAAGGAACAGGAACTGATGGGCCAGTTGGAGGCGCAGGTTTATCATCATCTCAGGAGTCCCCAGAAGGACTCAGGAAAGCAGGACTTGGCTGGTTAGAATCAGAGAGACCAGAAACCGTGAGTGCTACCTATGAGGGTAGGAGGGGTAAATTCCTAACCTCAAATGCATAAATTAACTTTCAAAAGGTATTAGACTAGGGAAGTTACACACTTATTGCAATACATTCTCTCAAACAATGCGGGAAGGGATAAAGTATAACAGCATGTAGACCTTATCCTTCACTAAATGATTCTGTATTTTTGCCCCTGCTGTCTGTTCCTGGGGGTTAGAATGAAAGTGAGAAATGGTGCAAAGACCAGCAGCATTTATCATAATTTTCTGCAAACACAAAGAACATAGTAAATAGTAAGTCATTGCCGCCAGTCATCTGGCGGTTTGGTCTTTCCTCCTGCCAGGTAAGCATGACAATGATTTACTTCTGCCCGTCACCGTTGGGAGAAGTCTTAGATTCCGTTCTTGCCAACCAGAAGTGACAGCAGTGAGCCCAAGAATTTCCTTCCACTGTGCCTGGGTCCAGAAGTGCAGCTGTAGGCTGACTGCCTGAATCACTGAGCCATGCAATAGAGGGAAGCTGTGTAGCAAGTGTTGCTCAGATGTGTGCTTAGCCTGACTCATGTCAGCCTGCTAAGACTGGTCACTGCTCATTAACATAGCCCCTCAGCTACCCTTACCACTTCAGGGCTGGTAAGCTGAGTCTGAATTTTTTTAAAGAAAAATATCAGTTGCTACTAAGTTATAGCCACGAGGAAAACAACCGTCGTACTGTGGTAGAGCAAAGACTGCGCATGGTTCATGCTCTGGTAAGCTGAATCTTCTGTTTAGAAGACCATCCCCAAAACTTTTTGAGAAAGGATATGATAATGGAAATTGTATGCATTTAGCAAAAGCCAGAGCAAAATTCAATAATATTATGGCAGAACATTAATGCACAAGATTGTCGCGCACAACCTCGCCCGCTAGGAATGATGCAACATCAGGCTCTTCTTTCAGCAGTTTATTCAGGAACCTTGAACATGGCTTCTTCTTCTTTTGGGGTACCCGCTCCCAGCTAAATACCTTCTGGATTGCCAATCACGGGGCGCCACGTGGGCCATGCCAATAGGTCCGGATACACGGGAGCAAACCAAGAGCTTAGCCTTAGCCAAATAAGGAGTTGTTTATCTCAGAGAGCGCTCACCATGGGGAAGGTGGAAGGCGGAAGCCAGCACCATCTTTAAGGTTGGGCCACGCAGCTCTCTACACAAGGTAAGTACCAACTGCAAGTAACATTATACCTATTTAAGGAATAAGACACAAAATAAACAATTAAAATTGTAGCAGATGCAATGAAGGAAGCCAGTGTGATAAAGTCAGGAGGTTTCCATGTTCCTTGTTATTTTAGTTTTAACCTTGACTTTCCTCATGAGACACACCCCTGGTGGGAAGGGACACTTTTTGTTGGATTTCTAGGTTTCCTCAAATGCAAATACCTTTGTATGTAAACATATTGGGGTTATTTTCATGAAAAGACACTGCTGGAGGAGAATTATAAATGGTGTTAACAGACAGTTTATCTAAATGATTGATAATAAAAACAACTGAGGGCCCAGGCCTCTCACTGTGCTTCAAATATACAATAGAAAAAAAAGCAAGGAGAGAGAATGTTCTCTGAAGTAATCTCAGGACATTCTCTCTCCCATGACTGTGGATCTGTTCACCTTGGCGGTGAATGTGTGGTAACATTCTCTCCTGCATCATTACAATTTTTACACCATTTAAAATCTAGGCAACTGTACTTCTGCTTCGCTGAAGCATGTGATAAACACATATTTACCAAACACGAGTTTGAAACATTGTCAAGTGCATGCTGGAAACATTGAAGTTGTGGCATTACAACAATAAAATCTAAATGAGAGATTCTGTGCAATTTTAAAAGAACATTTGGTATATTAATAATGACATAGATTATAAAATTCTAGCCAAAGGTACACTTTCAAAAACATTCACTATTACATTTATTTTCTTGGGACTAATTTGGGAAAGTATCTTAAGGATGATTAATGGCAACCAGATTCAAAATAATACAAGAGCTGAACCTCAATACACCACTCTGAGGTGCATCAGAAGATGTCAAGCATGTGCCAATGTTTCTTGTGGTGACAGAGAAGCGGGGTGGAAGTCGGGAAGTTGCCTCCTGCCAGACTGGTAAGATGATTTTCTTGAAAGCTGCACCCCGGGGAAGGCAAGCTGTCTCACAGCACAGTGAACTGATCAGTCAGGATGGGCTCTGGAGCAGAGCTGCACCTCTGATACCCTTTCTGTGTCTGGAAGCCTGTGGCCCCTATCTTTTCTGACCTTCTGTCAATCCGCATCTTCAGCAAAAAGTGTCAGTTCCTATGGTTCATACTTAAGTCCGGAGAATCCTGGGAGCCAGTGAGTGAATGACTCAGTGGGACAGAATGAAAGCCAGGTGCAGTAAGGACCTCCGGCAGAGGTGACCGAGAGCATGCTATAGAGAGAAGCAGTTCAGAAGCCACCCGCAGGGTTGCACAGAGGAGTCATCAGACCTATCGTTGGAGGCCACTGAGGTCTGGACACTGCTTGCTACTGTAACATCCCTTAGCCTGCTCACATCTACAGTGCTGCTTCCCACAGGTGTGTGGTTCTGACCGCAGCAGAAGAACCTTGCACACTGCCACACAAAATAAATTTAGCAGGTTCAGCCCTGCCATCTCTTTTGAATACAATGGAACTATGCTTTCTCCTACCTTGCCATTGTACCTACTTTACACATTAGGAACCTCAGGTCCAAGAAGGTCACACTAATTGTCAAGGTCAAATTCAGTGTCAGCATCTGGGCTCTGGAGCCCAACTTTTAATAAAATAAAGTAGAATCTGGGTATTTATTCTTAGTCTACAATGGCTTACTATAGTGTGTCATTGTGTGTTCTACACAGGAGAGAGAGAGAGAGAGAGAGAGAGAGAGAGAGAGAGAGAGAGAGAGAGAGAGAGATCCCCTCCCCAGATACTGTGAGCATAGATAGAGCCTGCCAATGTTCACAGTGACAGAAAAGGCAACTGTCCCCCTTAGCAGGGGTCTAAAGGTGTGTGCCCAACAGAATGAAGGGTGAATTGTACTCTTGAGTGGGAGAGAGGAGGCTTATGTCTTTGTCCATTTTCTTCTGTTGTAGTAAATACACAGATTAGGTAAATTAAAATGTTATTCCTTTAGTTGATGAGGCTTAGAAGGCAAGTACATGGCACGCTGATCCCTGTACTGTCTTTCCGTGATGCAGAAGAGGAAGGTCAAGTGCCTGCAAAGGGACAGGACTTCTACTATGAGGGATTGTCAACACCTTACCCAGTCACGAATGTAATACTCCATTAGCTGACCCCTCTTAAAGGCTCCACATCTTAATACTGTATGCTGTCAATTACTTCTGAACATGAGTTCTAGAGGAGTCAGAGATTGAAACTCAAGCAGTGACCTTTGTTCCCAGAAATAGAGGCGTTTTGAGGAGACAGTGGCCTCTGTTCCCAACTCAAAGCTCTGACTAAATCTGAAGGCTTAAGTAGCCAAAGTCAATGGACATGAGCGTTAGAGTAACCAACCTGTCCTATTTTGACTAGAACTTTCCACATTCAGATCTGAAAGCCCCACTCCCCAAGAAACTTTTGAATCCCAGGAAAATTGGGACAGATGGCACAATGATTAAAGGAGATGTCATGGGGTCTCTCACCCTGTGCCCCAAGCCCACAGACACATTTCTTCCATCCTTGTCACAGCAGGTCCCCAAACCCTTGCTGTCAAGTGAACTATTCTTAGTTCAAAAAACAGTGAAGACAAACTTAGCGGTTGGATTTTACTCCCAGCCTTGGACAAATGTCTGGCCTTTTCATCTTTGATAAGATGACAGTTCTCTCTTCATTACAGACGCACCAGGTATGGTCTTAGAGATGAGGGAGATGGTCAAAATGGCTTTCTCTGTAAAAACAAAACAAACAAATAACCCCCCCTCCCCCATGACATAGAGTTAAGTCTTCTAGTTAATGGACATGGAAAGCATTGCACATGATTCAGTTTGGGAGGAGATGAAGCTGTGATACCTCTGAGGTATCTCTTGCTCCTGACTGACTCTTCAGAGGAGTCCTAGGCCTTAGTGTGGCTGTAGACTTTCACTGCATGTGGTCTGGGCCCATCTAATGATATAAGCAAATAAGCTCTCAACATTCAGAGAAAACAAATCAGCACTCCATCAGAATACTCGGGGTGATTAGTTGAGCAGACTGGACCAGAGACGTACACCCAGAGTAAATAAGGGAAGATTAAGTACAACTTGATTGAGTCCCACTGAACTTGGCAGAGTGCAACAAACACATCAGCTTGAAATCTCACATTAGGAACACATAATCTCATAAAATTTATGACTGTTATTGCTCACCACATATGTTTCTGAGTTACCGTGCGCTTGGCTTTGGGCAAACTGCGTTGCTGGAGTCTTGAGGGGCCTGTCTGCTGATCCATAACGTATTTCAAGAGGGAAAATTTGTTCCTCTTTGACATTCTTTGGCATGGCCTGCCCATCGCAAGGAAGGGAGTGTGTGCCACAGCCAAGTGGGCCTCTCCGTGAGTCCTGGGAGCTGATGGAGACTGGCAGGCACAGCTTCCTTCTCAGGGCCCGAGAGACAAGCTGGCATTGTAAACCTTAGAGTCTGGGGTCTTTACAGGGGGTGCATTATAGGAGGCCATGAAAAAGCATCGTGGACAATGTATTTATCGAGAAGTCAGGGAGCACAACCCACTGCCCCTCGAAACCAAAGAATATTGTGAAATCAGTAGTCAATTGGGGTGTGTAGCTTATGGAAGGGCAGATGAGTCCCAGAGGTCATAAAATGTCAACCCTGGGATCTGGGAGGAAAGAGGAAATGGCCGGGTGATGAGACAGGGTTTCTCTCAACCTTGTTGCTCAGACAATTAAAGCTGAGTTAGGATGGGGTTACAAATGTGTCACCATTGAACCTCCATTCCCATTAATCAATGTTTCTTTCTCTCTGAGCCCAAATCCAATCTCATATTTTCTCTCAACAGGATGGCCACTCCCTGTTTCAACCCCGAGACTGGATAGTACGTGATAGAGGGTGGGTTCTCCACATTCCAATCTGTACTAACTGACAGTTCCGCCAGGTCCCTTATCTGAGACTCCAGGTCTGACTGAGGAACTCGAAGACTCACTGGAAAGCAATGAGTACAGGAGCAAATGCCCAGTGTGGAGGAGATTTCCTTTGCAGGACGGTCCCTGGGGTCAGGGGCCAAGGTCTCTAAGTCCTGACTCCAAAGTATCAAGTGGAACAGGAGATTCCCAGACCCTCAAGTCCATGTCCTTAAGGTGTCACTCATGAGGGAACACACAGGTAGGAGATGTAGATGGTGTGCTGTGGCTTATCCTTTCTACTCTAACTGGGACCTTCCCTGACCATCTCCTCTTGGCAATGTCTCACACATGCAGTCCCCACCAACAGCCAAGGTCTGACCTTCTGACTGTGGGGCCCTCTTCCAGATCTTTCCTGGTGAATTTCCAGCAAGGTTGGCCCCATCCAGAAAGTTTTGAACAAGGGAAAAACATTTTTCTTATGGCTTGTTCATTTCAATTATGACTTTCACAGCCAATTCTGGTAAATCTGCTATAATAAAAGTCTCTGTTCAGTATCCATGTTCTTCCAAATGATCTTGGTTTGATTTGATGTCTAGTTCTGTTAATATTTTGTCTTATTAAAAAATAGTAGTGCTGATATTTTTTCCTGATTGTAACTCAGATATCAACCGAGGACTGCCCTGCCCCTCAGCATCTGTGAAATGTCTGATGGCAGATTGTATTTTCCAAAAATGGCCAAGACAGCATTTTCAACCTCACATGCTCATTCTAGGGCTCCCCAATTCTTCCACCAGGAGATGGGGGCTGGGTCTTCTCCTTGTGAGCCTGGGTGAGCCTTCTGGATGCTTTGACTAATAGGGTTCACTAGAAATGGTTCTACAGGGTTTCTAAGAAGCCAGGTCAAGAAGGCAGTACAGCCTCCACCTGGAGGCCTCTCATGATGTGTGCCTTTGGAGCCATGAACAGCCACACATGCAGCCAGACCCTCTGAAGAGGCTCTGTTGGATTTATCATGAGGAGAGGCTATGTACAGATAGGAAGGGTTTTCTGAGAAGCCCAGCTAGTGCAGCTTAGACATGTTTGATGAGCAGGACTGTGGCAGAGCCCAAGATATAGATCTAATTGTGTTGTCTTGGGAGTCTCCCCAACATTTTTGGTTATTATTTCTGGAGAAGGATAGATTCTTTGCTCACATGTTGTGTTCTCAAATAATTCCTCTGCTGTACCTCACATCAATTTTTGCATGACATTAGATCCTGGTTTTAGGATCTAAACATCTGTGCACAGGCATTTAGGTGAGTAGTGCAATATCTAAGGTCATGTTGCTAACCACAATGGGTCTTTTCTCTCACCTCTGCTGATTTCCATCCTCTGCTCAGGTTGCTCTGGGACCCATACTCTTTTCTTTCTATTATGAAGAGAATTTGTCTCCCTCTAGATGCCTAGTCTGAAGTTTCCATTCTCAACCGCATCAGGAGTCCAGCCTTTACTAGAATGCCTTGAGCTTATAGACAGGCAATGTGGCTTATGTGCACATGTTGTAAAAGAAATTCAAGGAGTACAGGAGAGAAATGACAGAAGGAAGTCAAGATTGCACCAAGGTTAACCACTATGAACGTCTGGTCATTGCCCCCCATTGGCACTCCACAATATTGCATAGAATGGGATTACACTATTCTTGCTGCTCAAGCCTTTCTCCAGGCACCATTAGCATGGAATGCAGCTTTACATTTGCATTGCAGTTGCATAAACATAGCATCATCTAATCCTGCACCCATGCGATGTCCATGGTTTGTTATAATTATCTTCTTTTATATAAGGGTTGCTGAACATAGGCCCACCAAACTCTCTGAACCATTTGGATATAACTGAATCCCTTGTCCAAACTGACGTCTCTCTGTAAAGAGGCTCTCTGGGACTTGCGTTTTTATGCCAGACCCAGTGACTGCTCACTCATCCCCCTTAGTGAGCTGAGGAGACTTGAACTTTCTGGAGCCTGTAACTGGTTTGCTTGCCTGGTGAAGATGGGCTCTATGAGGAAGGCAGAGTCCCGTGTCCCTGGAAGGCAGAGGAAAGTCACCAAGGAGGCCGTCTGCCTGTCTGTAGATCAAGAGAAACTTTGCCTTCTAGCCAACCTTGGGAGAACCAGATCCTGCCTCCCCAGGAGTCCTAAGTCATGAGAGCTGTATCTGTTGGGGCCATCTGGGGAAGGAGGAGGAGCTTGGGAGCAGTCTGTCTGTCCTCTGAATCTGGAGGGGACTTCACCAGGTGCAAAGTCACTCTTTCCTAGGAGAAAACATACAGCTGCTCTCTGTAGCATTCACTGGTGGGAAATTTTCTATGCAGAACCCCTGGAGACAAGCATCTGCTCTGGCTTTCCTGAAGGTGGAAGACCCCACACTGGGCAGGAGACACCAGGGAGGCTTTGACCTTTTCTTTAATGATTTTCCTGGACCTTGAGCTAATCGTGAAGGAGAATTCATGACTGAGTTATCAGTCTGTCACTCAGCTTCTCCCACAGCTGCTCGTTCTTGAAAGTGGCCAAGAGCAGCCAAACCCTCCCTTCCCATACAACTGTCCACCCACCCCCTCCCTGCCTTTGTGACTGCCACTAGGGGCTCAGGCGAAGTCCAAGATAAGAAGGAAGGACTGAGCTTTGAATGCATCAGCCCAGAGTCCAGTCCTTCCTGCCACATGTTACCTGGCAACCCTGGATATCATGCTTTATTATCTGATCCTGAGGTGCCCCAGCATCTTAGGGGAAGCATCCCTTGAGATCAGAGGCAAGCGGTTTCAAGGTGATCTTAGGGGATGCTATCAGAGCATGTGTGTCAGAAGAGAGAGAAGCCAGTGAAAGGTAGATGCCAAAAGAGACAAGTCCTGCTGGGAAACTTTGGCCCAAGTCTGGAATCAGCCACCTTGCCTCTCCTCTTTTGAAACAATACTATCCAGAGCTGTTATTGGCTGGGGACCCCTGTCTTAGCGGTATGTAGGGGAATGACAGTCATGCCCCTCTGGCCTGCTTCATGCACAAATGGAACAGGTTTCTATAGCAGGCAGATGAGCAAATAAAAGAGCCAGAGGACATATCAGAGCACCCACATCTCAAACACCTCTGACGCAGTGGAAATGGCTCTTCCATCCTAAGGAGCTATGGGGATGTATGCAGATTAAGTTACATAAATATAAATCTCAGCTGGCAGAGAACTTGCTGGAACAGAGGCCTCACATTGAGCTGCTTGGATGGAGCTCAGATCTCTGCGTGGACTGCTGAGGGGTCAGATAAACTCTTGGGCAAGGGTAAGAGACTGAACTTGAGGCTCTATTGCTCATTATCGCCTTCAAATGTATCCCTTCTCTTTATAGTCATTACAGTTGTCCCAAGCTCTGTCCTCTTTGATTTGGATTTTCTCTGTGAGATCTTGCCACTCTGCTACATAGCAAAGCCATTCAGGCCATCCTCCTGTCGCCTCTTTGAAACTTGACTGTAGGCTCTCATCTGTTCACATAATGGATGGATACAAGAGCTACACAGGACCAGAACTTAGCGAGCCGACCACATAAAAGCTGCCGTCAAGTCAAGGACAAGTTCTGAATTCAGACAGTCTGTCCCATTGTCCAGCCCTCTTCAATCACCTCCGTTTCCAGTTGCTGAGACCTTTCATTGTGTCTGAGGGGCAGCCTTTCAGCTCAGCCCAGAGCGCAGTCACCAGAAGTCTCTGTTCTTGGCCTTGTGTTTACAGACGGGCCTCCTGTCCTCGGAAAGTCTGTACATCCTCTAGTTATTCCGCCTTCTACTTAGCTAAAGACTTCCTAAGAACCCACTGCTGATGTTTTGCACAGGAAGGTGCTGTTCAACAGGGTCCATTTAGAGTCCTTAGAACTCACTGGGGCATGGTAGGCCTGTGCTAAGTGGTGGTGATATAGAGGGATAACTACCACTGTGTGGAATTTATCTTAACTTGAAAGATGCCTGCAGGTATTACTTAAAAGTTAGATCCCCATAGCCTAACCATGGCTGGAAAATACAGACATCTTATACTGCCTTTTGTGATGTATAAGAGGGTGACTGGGCTCAGTGTCGCCACCACTAGGAAGCCTTCCTTTTGGGCATCTTTCCATTGTCTGACATACCTGTTCCAGGGTTATCTCTGCAGCCACTACCAGGCACTCATTCTCTGACCACGGTACCTAATGTGTGTCTGCTGAATGAATATTTGTTTCTTTATCTGCCCATGAATTTTAATGTTTCACATAGTAGGTACCTGGCCTTTTGGAGAAACTCAAAGATTTATGTGTATAAAGGACAGAAATATCTTTCATTACTTCTCAGTGAAAGAACTGTAGGGGCTTGGAAAGGTTAGGTAATGCTCTTTTTCCCCTCCATGGACTCCTGCAGTTTAAAGTGATCACAGGACACAGTATCATCCAATGAGGGAAGAGAAAAAATTTGTCGTTACAGCTTCCTTCCTCAGACACAGCTTATCTTGAGAGCATGAGGTAGTGGTGTGAAGAAAGTGTTGTAAATGGCGAGAGAGAGGCCTTGGTGGGTTGGATCGTAGGTGTCCCACGGTAGGTGAGGGAGACAGGCCATGCAGGCATGGTGGTTGGTGGTCATGGCAGTTGGGGGCCATGGGAAAGACACATCATGCAGGCAGCACTTACGTGGAAAGTTTTATTAAGGTGGGGAGGGGGGAGAAAGAGAAAGAAAAGAGACTTTACGTAGGATGACATTGTCAGGATGCTGGGCGGGCCAGGGTATCACCTGATTATTGGCCAGGAACAAGAAGCGGGTCTGGATGCTAAGAAAAAGTACTGAGACGCACCGGCCAGCTTCACTCTCCCTGAACTTGAACTAGACATTTGCCTCCAGGCTATTGTTACAGGGCTCCAAGTAAGTCTTGTGTGGTGGTTATTGTTGTTTCCGAGTGGTGCTGTTCCCCTAGAGAGCTGGTGGGGTACTTCTGATTCTTTCCAGAGTTGCTTGTCATCAGTACTCAGGATATGTTTGGTCTAGTTATCCTACTACACACAAATGGAAACATCCCGTTCTCTAAAAGGAAGTTAGACCAGCAGAGCCACATGACAGAGGACGCCGCATCACTGATAGCCCACTCAGGCTGAGCTTGTTAAGGAAGCATGAGAACCAAATAGAAACAGTCCTAAGACCTTGTTTAAGCTTCTGGGCAAAAAGATCACTAAAGGGGAACCGGGTGGGAACATAGAAAGCAGAGGCTCACGGGCTGAAGGACAAGGCAACCCTTGGGTGAAAGCCGAGGACTTGGACTTTGCAAAGAGAAAGTTGACATGAGCTTGTGGCAGGGGCTGATTTTAGAGACCAGAACAGCTACTGATGGGAAAGAGGCATTTTCCTCTTACCCTGCTACTGATTTTGAATTTAGAGAAGCTACCAACTGCCAGCCCATATCAATGTGCACATGTATGTGCATTTGTGTGAATATATTTGTGCATATGTTATGATTTGAGGCCTGGTGCTCCAGGCTGGTTCTAGGAAAAGCTTGTTCAGTTGGAGTCTAAGCCCTACTGGACTTCAAGACTGCAAATAGAATCTATTTCGCTTAGAAATGGCAGGAGAAAGGGGTCACATGGGCAGCACTGCTGTGTCGGGCATTGTGCCCACATCCATCATTCTCAGGCTAAGTTGCAGGATGAAGATAACTGAACCCATCTTGCAGATCTTAAAGGGACAAGCCCTTGAGATGGGCAGAGTCACTTTCCATGACACACTTGGCTAGAGAAAACCACTTAACCTTTGAGAACCTCATTTGACTATCTGGAAACGAGGACTAGTTTTGAGATTGGAGACTGGGCTAATAACTTGACTCTGCTTAGTCCTCAGAAGAGAGCGGAGGAGGAACTGAGGAAGACTGGTGTATTTTCTTATTGTCAAGTACCATGACAATTAAAGGATTATATTATTTTCCACGACAATAATAATAAGTTAAATTTGATTCTGGCATAAAAATGCAAATAGCTGAAACTCAGTGATGTAGAACAGATCAATTTGGGGAAATTATACTTCATCTGCATCTCACAAAGCTAACAGCAGTGCACATTGCCATGGTTCTGAGAAGGACCAGAAGAAAAGAAAAGTTCATTAATTCAGCAAGTCCACCCAATTTCTGTCGAATCAAAGGCACAACAATTTATTCATGAGTATGATGCTGAGTTTAGGGAAGACTCAGAAATTAAAATACATTCTAAAGCCTTTAAGAGACTTTAAGCAATAATTTGCATTCTAAACAGACCTTGGTGATCCAGCGTCCTCAAAACCTGAGATCACAACATAATGGGAACCAACATCTGGCTGCCAAGGCTCCCGCTGCTGTTGAATAGTCTCTGGGATCCTGCTTTACTTAGACAAAAGGCTGAATAAAAAGTGTGTTTAGCCAGGAATCTTACCAAGGAGACCTTCAATCAGGCTAACCTGGCTCTGCTTTGGTGATTTTTTTCTAGGCCAGTCCTGAATTTAGATACACTATCCTATTATCCAACCGTGTCACCTACCATATGACCCAATTTTAACTTTGAAAGAAATGTCTCGGTTGCTAGGCAGACTCCTATTTTTTTTTTCCTTTAACTTAGTTTTCCTTGTTGAGACTACAAAAGTGCCAGGAACCTAGAATTCCTCTGCTTGTCCTTCTCCTACAGAGCCCACCATCCTTAAACTATTGATCAAGCCTCATGGCCTGGGGCCACTCAGATGATGCTCTAAAAACCCACTGCTGCTCATATCCCTTGAAAAATGTCAATTATTTTTGAAGAAGAAATGTCCTCAGGCACCAACTCACGATATGCATGAGCTGTATTAGTTTCCATGCAGAGAGTGAAGGCCAGGCTATCCCGTGATTCTTCACTAGCTCCAAGGCAGCTTTGATGTACCCAGAGTGTCATCAACTTTTTGGCTCTCTGTATAAGCTCTGCCTGCTTGGGAGGCCCAAGAGAAAATGATATTAATCTCTCTTCCTTCAGCCTGTTCTCTTCTTTGCCAAGGCAACTCTTCCACCAACTGCTTCCATGCTGTATGGCCAAGTAAGGCCCCACACCTACACTTCATACAAACAGGTGCTCAGAGCGCCACAGACCAGCTCCACCAACAGCCACTTTCAAATCCCACTTAGGACTCAGCTACGGCATTCTGCAAACTGAATCTTCTGTCCTCTTGTTACCCATGTGCCAAAACATGTACTTCAACTTTAAGACTCTACAGCCTTGTGTCCCTTAGCTATTTCTGACTCATTCCCAGCTGTCTTTGAGCTCAGGGCAATGTCCTATACGTCTTCTGTCAAATACTTTCTGGGCCAAGCTGGGTGATAAGAGAAAGCTCTAGTGTCCCCCAAACACAGTCTCCCCTCCTCAGCTCAGGGGAAAGAACTAACCACGTCAGAGGCCCAGGGACCAGATCTGTCTTATTTCTCTGCTTCTGAAGTTTTTCCACACTGGTTCTAATTTGGGGTGTTAGAAAGGGGAAAATTAAAAACTCGTGACCTAGAGATAATGGAACATCTTGGTGGTTGTTATACTAAAAACCGCATAGCCGAGAGGGCTTTGGAAAATCTTAGAAGGCCATTTGACTTGGTTTTGCATGGTGCGAAACTGGCAAAGTTCGGAGCCAAGACGCCCTGAGACACTGAGGGTTCAGCTGTCCTGAAAACACATGAAGAGCTGTGTGCATACTGGCCATCGCCATCATCTCCTGGAAATGGTGGGGTAGAGCAAGAATTGCTCTTTGGCTTGGGATATCCAGACATCCTGGCTTGTGGCTCCATTCTACTACCTATGAATCTTTGCTCAAAGTCATAGCTATCTCTCAATATTGGTAGGACAGCTTGATCTGTGCTACCCAACTTGGCTCACAGGGAATGGAAAATGCTTTGAGTAGCCACAGCAATAAAGGAAATGTAGGAGGCCCGCCCAGTCTGATATCAGCTCCCAGGTTTCTCAGCCCCTCATCACCAAAGGTTGCTGATCTTTGTCCCACAAGGATTGGTGTGAGGTACTTCTAATTAACCCAGCTAGCTTCTGTGGCTCCCTTGGGGATGCCTTACTGCAGCATCTTCTCCCACGGCAACAGGGGAAGATGTCAGTGCTGGTGATGCACTTCTAGTTACAGATTCACTATATAAATCCTGGCTCCTCCCTGTGGAGCAGTAAGATGAACAGCCCTAAATCAGACATTGGGTGGCTTTAGAGTAGCAAGTTCTCTGCACACACCACACCTCACGATGTTCTCTTCATGCCCGAAACCTCTCAGGGACCCACTAGCGCTGCTCCGAGTCCTTTTCTTGGGTTCCTTGCGTGAACCGTCTTGTGAAGTAGCACTTAATGTATATAAACAGATATAAAGGCAACACAATTTCAACCCTCACAGTGGTAGCGCATACCATGTCAGTGGGCCCCCACGCCATGGCGGCTGGTTTAGAACAGGCTAATAGCTTGGAATAGTCTTAGTGCATTTGTTGACTTACTCCTTGATAAAAAATACTGAGTTCTTCAAACAGCATTCATGTCTGTTCAGGGTGCTTGCCATAAGCACACACTTGGCAGGGGTCGTCTATGAGGGGGGTTATATGTTAGCTAACAGTGTTAAGGAACATGGTCCATCAAGGTGGCATGAGGTTCGGGCATTATTCATGTTGGTAAGAACTTGTGGCAAGGCTTGCTACACCTCAGCAGACCACGAAACAAAGGATAATAAGGCTGCAAGTGTTCAGGTTATGACCCACACCCTAGTGACTCACTTCTTCCAGCCATGCCTCCGAAAGGGTCTCACAGTCTCTGAGATAGCACCATCTGCTGGGAAACAGACGGACAGGGTAGGGCACTTCACTTTGTAACTGTCTGTATGGACAAGATCTGATGCTGACATCTAGTTTGAAAAAGAGAATTCTGTAGTCGTCATCCATTTAAATAAGCCATGAGGCTCAGCATTTATTTGAATCTACCATCCTGGGAGCTGAAGACTATATTCTTCTCTAAAATAGTAATTTTGATGTTCTGTCCCAAAAGTCATATTCTTCTGTAAAACAGTAATTTTGATGTCAGGGCAGACTCTACCATGCTCAGAAGCCTTCTCTCTCACCAGTGCCTTTGCCTGATTCACTGACACTTGTTTGTATAGAAGCCCAATAATTTATCTATCTCAGAAGGTGTTTCTGAGACTCTCAGGTCTATGATTATTACTTTAATCCAAAAAGTAGAAAAATTTTTAGGCAAAGTCACACTCATCAGTCCCCAAAATGTGACCTGCACAGGGCTGGGTTTACTTGTGGCTTGTTTTATATGGGATTACAGCCTAAATCAAACCTCTTACCATACAGTCTGGTAAGATTCATCGAGCCTGATTCTCCTTCCTTGGAGTTCCCACCCCCTTCAGTAATAATAAATGTTATTGTGACTGAGTTTTGAACAATTAAATGCCAGTGGATATGTTTTGCAACTTTTTGAATACATGAACTATATTCCATACCAGTTCTTCCTCTTCTGGCTTGATGTTAGTGGATTTCAAGGCAGCGAAGGGGTGTGTTAAAGGGGCAGCAGCACCTCGTAGTGGGAAAGGGAAAAACTGTTCACTACACTCAGGGCTCTTTGTGAACTTGAACACCTTCCCTCATGTGGAATCTGCTTGACATCACCCAGGAAAACTTCTGCTTTATTTGGTGTGGGGCCAGGGATGAAACCTGGGCAGCACTCAGCCTGGAACCACATCCTAGCCCCAGAGAAACTTACTAACATTTCTTTCTCAGACACCTCCTCACTTTCCTCTTTCCATTCGCCTATCTCTCTCACTAGCCCTGAATCTGAGCATGATCCCGAGAAGTGTGGCTAGCTTCCCCTTCCTTTGGGGGATGCTGTTCTTTCTGCCTTTATATTGTGGTAAATTTCAAAGACTTGTTGCTAACATGTAAGTTATGATTTAATAGGTTATATACATCCCCTGCCAGTCTTACTTAGCCCTAAAGAAAGCAAACCTCTCCCTATTCTTAGCTAACTTGGACAGATAATTTTTGAAATTCCAAAATAACCTAATGTAAAATAATTAAAATAAAGTGGGCTTATTGTACAATGTTCACCAAAACAGCATCATATATTGTATTCCTCATGAGAAGAGAGACCCCAATGGATAAAATGCTCTCAACTCTCAGTGTAGAACCCACCCTTAGCTTTTCTTTCAAGCAATAGCCTGGTTCTTATTTCTCTGAGGGCTGCTGGGCTCTGTAGGACATCACAGAGATCCAGGTGCTCTTTACAGAGAGTCTCACTGCAGAGCAAGGAACTCCCCCGTGACAATGAAAGGTGCCAGGCTATACATGATATGACACATCACTTCCGGTCACAAGTCATTTTCCTCAGCAAGAAACACAGTCTCTCCAAATTTGGAGGAAATAAGAAAAGGCAATCCTGCCATGGGTCCTGGAGAGAGAGAAGCCCATCCTCAGCTGGGACATGAAGTCCCTTATGACAGCTTCAAGGTTGGTTTCCTAGTATTTATGCTATGAATTTCATCTAAGTCCTTTATTTTTCTCAAATGCAAACCTATTTACCAGAAAGTCATTTTGACTTTCTTTTTCCAGCCTCAACTACTTAGAAAGAGCACAGCAGCACAGAAGAACTGACCAGAGCAAAGGCCATCAGAGCGACCATCCCCCAGGAGCTGGCCAGGGAGGCCATTTGAGTTGAGGTGGGGGCTCTTGCATGGAGTTCCCTACCTCCCTCTATCCCAAATCATACAGCTTCTCTCTGTGATAAAAATACCCAAGCCTCTGTCATTTTAGCAAGATTTAATTAAAACTGCCCTAAATTAAGAAAATCCAGTCATTGTTTGCATTTCTAGATGCCTATGTTTAGTTGAGTTGCACGTAAGCAGAGAAATGAAAAATTAGCTTAATCTGTTGGCTGTAGGGAAGAGTGTGAATTGCTTTTCTGTCACTCAGAGGAACATCTTGTGTCTTCCCTCAGCTGGGTATCTGATGGGATTGCTTCTTCTCACCCTCTTGAAGGCCTCTGAGGACAAGTTGCTGCTTGACTCTGCCCTGGAGAAACCTCGAGAGTCTAGACAGACCTGCTCAGGATCCAGGGGGCAACAGGCTCCTCCTCCCCAGAGCCTCTGACAGCTGTTCCCAAGGGGCCTAGATTAGAAAAGGACTGTTAGCATACAGTACTTGTCACCCTCAGAGCAGAGACGTGTGCTGGGGAGGTGCTCAGGAACCTCCTGTCTTGGAAGAAAAAAATACCTCCTTGGGGAAACTTCCAGAATCCCTAGACAGGAGGAATGGCAACAGGGAGGCTGTAAGCATCGTGAGTCTGTTTGTCTCTGAACTCCAGCACTGGCAGTGGTTAGCTCCGTATCTTTGACCATGGTGTTCAAGCTTCCTGTGCCCCTTCAGATAACCATAGCGCATTCCCCACGGGTCTGCCATATGAATTAACCTCATTCCTAGATGTTAATCCTCAGACCAGTGTCTGGTTTATAAATATCCAATAAATGCTAGCTTTTATAATTATTGCAAGGGACCCTCCCAAGTTTCTTTCTACCTCTGAGAACCCCACTTGGTTTCCCATGGCAGTCTCTCAGACAGGCTCACTGGCAAACACTGGAGAACTTGGGTTTTATTTTGAATCCAAGAAACCTCGTACCTTGAGAGATGCATGAGTAAAGTTGATGGGAGTGGGGGGTCTCTAAGCAAGGTGGTACCTCGAAAGCAAGCTAGGGTTTGGGTCCAGCAGGAAGATTGTCATGAAGAACAGCTTGGAGCTAGGAAATCATTCAGCAAACCCAGTGCAGACTCAGGCCCTGAAAGTAACCATGGAAACGGGAGCCCACAGAGGCATCCAGGGTGTGGGATGGGTAGGTGGGCGGATGGATCGATGGGCGATGGATGGGTAGAAGGGTGGGTGGAAGTTTCTTTCATAGCAGAATGGAGAAGGCTTGGGGCAGCAGCTGTGAGCACCTTGAAACTGAGGTTTGGGGATCTGAAAGGGTGTTCTAGACAGACAGCTGGGCATGGTGAAGGACAAATGGGTTGAGGCAGAAAGTGAATCCTTCCTGAAATTTATTCCAAGTTCCTAGCGTGGATGGGGTCCAGATCAAGGCAAATGGGGGAGAGAAATTCTAGACTGAGTTGTTGTCTTCCAGCCTGATCTGGGCAAGTTCTGACTCAGATCCCTGGATGTGAGCATTACTCCCTGTGTGGACATGGATGGGGCCTCCCCAGCCTTTTCAGGACTCCCCTCAGTTGTAAATTGAAGCCAGAGCAGTAAGAACCAGGCCAACCAAGCACCTCCCCCCACCATTGATGCTATCCTTGGAGTCAGCCTGGGGCTGTGGTGAGATTGGGCATTTTATACCAACTGCGTGTATGTCCTGGTTTTGTAGCTTCCAAGACATCTTCCATTGTTCTCCTAACTCCCTACTGCTTCAACCCAGAATCTGGATCAGTCTCTTCACAAGTGTAGTGTGGAAAAGGTCAGGTAGGAAAATATTATACCCCCAATAAGAAAAAGTTCTAGCCAAGGCTGAGCCGGCTCATGGATCCCAGAGGGAGAAGTTACAGGGTCTCAATCCGTCTGCAGCTGCTGCTGCTTCCCCCGATTTCTTTGAACCGCTTTGTCTCTCACATCATTACCTGGACAGAAGTGAAGCCTGCCACTTCTAGATCCAGCCTCAAAAGCATCTGAACACCTTGTGCCACATTTCTCTATCTCTCAGCTTAATGCGGATGATGCTTGGGAAGACCTCACAGACTTTTGGAGCTGGGTCTCGGGGTCGCCTGCCAATGGCTGTGCCCCACACCCATAATCAGAGTGAGAAACCTCTGGACCAGGAGGCCTCCTTAGAGCAGTTATCCTGTCAGCCTGGGGACAGAGAGAGGACATCAGTGAAAGGCGGCAACAACCGTGCCCAGGCTTAGGAGAGGTTCTCTCCTTAGGAGAGGTTCACGTTAGTTATGGCCAGCATTCTCAGTGCTGCAATGCACCAAGCCTTGGCGCCTTTAATTTTCATAATAATCATGAACTAGGGGCTGTCATAGGTTTAAAGATGAGAGAGAGACTCTAGCCATAGAAAAAGTGGGTGTTCAGGCTAGAAAAGCTGAATTGGAAAGGACTAGAGCAGTCATTTGAGCCGGTTGCCTAGATTCTCTCTATTGCTGTGTTCACCATGACCACCATGACCACCATGGCCACCATGGCCACCATGACCATCACAACCATCACAACCATCACAACCACCACAACCATCATGACCACCACGGCCACCATGGCCATCACAACCATCACAACCACAACCACCACAACCACCATGACCACCACGGCCACCATGGCCATTACAACCATCACAACCATCACAACCACAACCACCACAACCACCATGGCCACCATGTCCATCACAACCATCACAACCATCACAACCATCACAACCACCACAACTACCACAACCACCACAGCCACCATGGCCACCATGGCCATCACAACCAACATAACCAACACAACCATCACAACCATCACTGCCATCACAACCACCACAAACACCACAACCATCACAACCATCAGATCCACAACCACCACAACCACCACAACCATCAAAACCACCACCACAACAGTGATGATGACAATGGTGACCACCACTGCCACCATGCACACACAGCTCATCCCTCCACTCTTACTGTGCATCAGTCACCTCCACAGATGAGAACACAGAGTGGCCAATTGTGCATTTACAGAGCCTAGCGGTAGGCTGTCCTGATCTAGCCTTCTTTGTTAATTACCTTAAGAAGGAAAGCGACCGGAGAGGGAAGCAGAGAGAAGAGAGGAAGGAGCCATCCCGAGTGTGTGAGGAGGATGAGGGAAGAAGAGATGGTCAGATGCTGGGGCAGGAGAGGGCAAGGCCAGGAGGGCCCTGCCTATGCAGCTGTGTTCTTCTCATGTTAATTTTTCCTTCTGGTAACCTTAACTCAGAATTTAAAGCTTCTCTTAATTATTCTAGCCCAAGGATATTCTGGAGAATTCAATCAAGTGCCCAAGGAAGCAGAGCAGTGGAGTTTATCTGATCGAGAGAGCCCCAGAAAAAAAAGGAACTTAGGA
The DNA here is from genome assembly GCA_033318265.1 of Phyllotis vaccarum. Taxonomy (NCBI): domain Eukaryota; kingdom Metazoa; phylum Chordata; class Mammalia; order Rodentia; family Cricetidae; genus Phyllotis; species Phyllotis vaccarum. The sequence goes on from JARWLC010000001.1 coordinate 1,981,368, forward strand.
GGCAGGATGGACAAGATACTGACCCTCACGGCCTGGTGTGGAGGGTCCCCGCTTTTTAAGAGCTTCTTGACTACAGCCTCTGCTCGTAGACAGACTGGAGGGGCTGTTGCTGGAGAAGGGATTCCCCTGGGATAATTCTAAATGGCCAGGTAAGGACTCCTAAGAAAAGCCCTCGGTTCTACGTTGAGAAGCACCCCAAAAGCCACATATTTGCTGCTGTCTCTTGAGAAACACTTAATTGTCAATTGCATTTATAAAATGCAGCAAAACTTCATAGAATCCATTTCTCCCAACTTTTCTCCTAGTCATGGCTACCTCCTACACGAGCATGCCCCCCCCCCCAACACTGGCCTTCTTAAGGCCTAACGCTCAGGACTTTCCCAGCTCTGTGGTCTCCATTGCCTGTTCCCTCCATCTCTCCCAGACCCGTCTCCAGGCTAACAGCTTCCTCTGTAAACCCACCAAAAAGGCCACCTGTCTGCCTTCTACTTAGTCTCTTTTAAATCTTTATTTTATATTTGTGAGTGTTTTGCCTGCATGTGTATATGAGCACCAAGTGCATGTATGGTGCCCAAAGAGGCCAGAGGAGGTGCTGAATCTCCTGGGACTGGAGTTTGGCCAACCGAGTCTAGATCCTCCAACAAGAAAAGCCTTTTAAGTGCTGAATCATGTCTCTAAACCCCAGTCCTTATTTTTATATGTGTACACGTGTATGTACATGTTCATGGGGGTGTGCCTGTATGTGAACATACATGCACATGTATGTGGAGACCAGAAGTCAACCTTGGCTGTTTTTTCTCAGATCTTTGAGACCAGGCCTTTTATTATCTTGGATTCATTGATTAGTCTAGACTGGATGGCCAGCAAGCCCTGGACATTCCCTCCTCTTTCTGCCTCCCCAGGGATGGGATTAAAAGTGCACAGCACCTATACCTGGATTTCCACATGGATTCTGGGGACTGAATTCAGGTCCATGTGTTTATACAGCAGGCACCTTCCCTCCCAGCCGTTCCCCAACCCCAGTCCTTGGTATCACTGTTAGCACTATAAGGGGCTGAGGAGCTGGCCCTTGTCTATGGAGAGAAACCAAGAATGGATTCCTAGATCAGAAAGTGAGTATTGACAGGCAAAAAAAAAAAAAAGCCACAAGTGTCCATCACCAGCAGGCACTGCTCCTGGTGCTGACCTCATGGTGCACAGCTCTGTGGACACCTTCACAAACACTGGGAATCTTGGCTTCAGTCTAGAATCACATTGGAAGCTTTCGATTGGTCATGGGAGCTTTGACTAGCTATGAGATCCACTGGATTCCTAAATCCAATCAGTTGCTGAAGAAAGACCACCACAGCTTAGAAGCTTCTTCAACTACAGTATCCTTCTCTTTCAAGAGGTCTTGAAGTGAAGGTTTTTGTCATGGAACAACCTCACGTAGCAACTGGAGCCCTGTTCACTCACCCTGAACTGGCATTTGATGTTTAATATATGCCTGGTGAAGGCAGAGATAGAAGCAGGCTGGGGGGGGGGTCACAATTGACTGTGAAGTCATGCCTCTGGAGAGCTGACATTTAAACAGGGCCTGAATGACAAGGAAAAAAATATGTCATGCAAAGCTGTCATGATTGTGGTACAGAGGCCACAGGGACACAGTGGACATATGGCCAGGGAGCAAAAGATGGCAAAGAGATAAAGTTTGAGAGGTGGCCAGAGATATGTCATGGAGAGTCTTGGAGTGGTGATAGGCAAGTGACTTTCCTTTCCAGTACACTAGAAAGCCCCTGGGAGGTTTTTAGGAGGCAGGGTATGACCCTCTTGTATTTGTAAGGGACAGTTGGTCTGCAGTGGGAGGCAAGCTGGTGGGCAGCAGGATAGATGTGAGAGTGGTTCACTCTGTCGGCGTCAGAGACCAGAGCCCAAGAGAGGGATGGGGCTTGGCTGTTCTGCAGAGTGAGGAATGTAGGTCAGGCAGCTCAGCTCACTCAACAGGCCGCTGAAGCAGCCCCCTCGCCTGTCAGGGGAAAGCTGAGTCTACACTGTGTGGGCTCAGCTGAGATCTGCATTGGCAGAAGAAGCAGAGAGACAGTCACCCAGGTGCAAGGATCTGGGTCACCACCCAGGATCCCCTCATCCCTCTTCCCAGAATGCATCTCCCCCTCTTCCACTCCTTCACTATTTCCACCAGACAAGCTAGACATATACTACCAGGGAAGCAGGCAGCTATATTTTAAGATCAGGGCTCAGACCTCTAAATAAACCATAAACAAAACCAGCTTCCCTGCTACAGAAGGAGGGAGATGGTTCTATTTATCTTCAGTGCATTGACTTGGAAATAAACAAGTAGCTCTGCCTGTCACATACACTTAACTCTCTGCAGAGGCATCTGCCAGGTTCAGGAGCTTCTGCTTGGCCTTTCCAAGAAATAGCTAATATGCCACAATCTCAGTTTCTCCCCGTAGGCTCCAAATTCACTTTGATACTCAGGGAAAGGTGGGTGTGGCTTTGTCTCTGACCCTGGCCTCATGGGAAAAGCTAATCGAGGGCAGGTACAGACCAGGGGCGCCAATGCAACCCGACACACAGAAGAGGGGAAGAGTCAGCTGATGGAAGCAGAGAAAGCAAGAAAAGACTAGAAGATGGAGATGAGAGTCAAAAGCCAAGGTAGAGGACAGAGCTGAGGGTGACAGGGAGTTGCCCTTAATAGACATATAGGATGTCTGAGCTCCCCAGAAGTCCGTGGGAGGAGTATGTCCCAAGGAGGGACAAGGAAACAAAAGTTAAGAATGTCTTTCTCCGTAAACAGTCTTAAAAAATCAGAAAGGAAGAAGGAATGAGTGCATTAAATAGAAAACCCCAGAGTCATCAAACGCCTGATGAGGTGTGGAGCTCTCACAGCCACCCTCCAAGGTGTGGGAAGGACCGACGAAGGGGAGTCAGCAAGCCAGAGATTATGCATTCACCAAAGCACACCCCTTCTGCAAAGGCTGACACCTATCTCAACAGCACCATGGGGATGAAGGAGACCCAGGGGCCCCCAAACTGCAGCTCAGCCAGATGGGGAGCTCCAGACTTCAAATGTTATATCCAGCCAGACTATACAGAGAATAAGGTGAGAATATGTCAAACACTCCCATAGAAGCAGATGACTGAGGCCGGGAGTGGTGGTACACATTGTGATCCCAGCCCAGAGGCAGGCAGGCTCTGAGTTCAAGGACAGCCTGGTTTACATAATGAGTACCAGGACAGCCAGAGCTACACAGAGAGATCCTGTCTCAAAAATCAAAGGGTGGGGGGTTGGGGGAGGGAAGGGGGCAGCAAGGCAGGGAGAGAGGGTAGAGGGTGACATGAGCAAAGTACTTATTTTGTATGCTAGCTAAAACCTTTAGGAAAAATGAGTAATTACAAATAAGTGGACTTGGAGACAGACACCAATAGGCAGACCACTCCTTACACACACACACACACACACACACACACACACACACACACACACACACACACCACCCCTCTATCATCAGACATGAAAGAAAGGAAGCTCATGTGGACCACACCACACTCATCTTCCCACACATGACTGCTTTTGCCGGAAGCCCCACATCCTCAGAGGCTTTAGAGACATGGGTGTGGAATCCTCTCAGTGAGGACATACTTGCCCATGCACACTTATCACATGCTCAGAGGTGAGTAGCTAGTACAAGAATGAGTCACATTTGGTTCCAGTGATCCCACACAAAACTAGATCAAGGATTCTCTCCAGGCCCCCTGAAAAAGCCCAAAGCAGGCTCGTCTTTTGCATTGTTTACTTGGTTCTGGGGATCAACATCCAGGGCTTTATGCCAGGTAAACACTCTAACCCAGAGCTCCAGCCCCAGACCATTATGCAGTCTAGAGCCACAGCGGCTGTCTATTAAGATGACATCTTCAGAGGCACATAAGGAGAACGTTTCTCATTGTGGCTGTGCTGTTCTTCCGGCGAGGCTGGAGCCACCCTATGAGAATTGTCCTAGGATTTCTGACCAAGAGATGCAGACACTAGCTCCGTGCTAAGGAACCCAATAGTCTGAAAGTGAGGATCATGTAACAGACCTAGAGACCAAGGGAGAACCGGACCCTAGGCCTTGTGAATGAACATAGTGGTGTTGAGGTCACACTGTGTACATAGCACACAGTCCCACATCATATACAGATACTACACGGATGCATGTCCAGTTCCCCTTCACGACACACTACATGAATCTTTCCATCCATCAGAAGACTTGTCAATGTTGTTCACAGACATTGGTAAGTCCTGCTGTTCGCAGACCACACACGTGCGCAGAACCCAAAGCACCCCCCTTGCAGCCCACACACCACACTGGCCTATACATACACCGCACTCACACGGAATCCTCAAACAGAACTCCACGACTCCCTCCCAAGCCTATAGGACCTGCGCACACTCCCTCAGCCTCTTGCTCCACCCACATCCCTGCCACAGCTCAACCTGTCTTCTCCGACAGCATCTATTTTCCAATAATCCTATTTGCAGGTGTGGGAAACTTTTCTTCAGGTCTCTAAAAGAGGAAGCTCATAGATCCTATCTGTTCTATGCACCGAAGTCATTCTCCATTCCCTAGCCTGTCTCCTATAGACTCAGCGAGGGAGAAAGTCACCGTAGGCAACCTTCTGCCTGAGCCTGGGGGTGCTGGCAATAACAGCTGTCCCCGGAGGATGCGGAGGGAGGGAGAAGAGGTGTCAGCTCCGTGTAGAGCTGGGGGGCGCCCGGGGAACAGAATGACACCCCGTGCATCTTCGGAGTCTGGGGCGGCGGCTGAGCCCCCCGGGCTGAAGCGCACGGAGCTGTCCGTTCAGCACCATCGCACGGCTCGGGGCTCCGGGCCCTCCGCAAGGCGCACCGGCTCGATTCCCACCCCCGCTCCGCGGGCGCCTGCGGCGTGGGCTCCCGTCTCTCTCGGCGGGTGAGGGGCGCGCGGATCGGAAGAGGGGGGCTCCACGAGCGTCGGGGCCACGCAGACACCTGTGAGTGTCTCGCGGCTGCAGGCGGCGGCGTGTGGGGCCCGAGACGGAAGGAGGCGCACGGCGGACCCCGCCTGCCCGGTGGCGGGGCACACACGCTCACACAGGCGCACACATCCACATCCTCGCACCCGCGCGCACTCGCGCAGCCAGCCGGCTGCGGCCACCGCGGCAATGCTCGCCAGCAGCTCGGGGAAGTTTCCCGCCGGCCTCGGCCGCGGGCACCGGTGAACCCAGGTAAGCGCTTCCAGAACGCGCAAGGCGAGCGTGGGGAAGGCGCAGCGCACGCGGCCGGGGGCCACGGCGCCAGAAGGGCGCGGACGTGGGGGTGGAGAGGGGGCTGGGAAAGGGATCGGTTCTTGGAGATGGGAGACCTGGGACGCCGAGTTGACCCCCCCCCCCCGCCGCCCCCGGGCCCGGATTTATGGACTGGAGCCTGGAGCGGTGAATTTCCCCGCCCCCTCCCAAATCTCCGCGCCCCCTTCTTGGCCCAGCCCTGCGAGTGCGGGTGCGCATCTCAGCTTGGGTCCCGCCTGTCTGCGGCGAGAGGGCGGGGGCGTCTCCTTGGTTTGCTCACAGGCAAGGTCAGCACGCAGCCCCCCCTGGACTCTCAGAGCCGTTGGACGCTACTCCAGGGAGGAGGTGGAGGCCGGGCTATACTTGTAGAAACGTACACCCCTGCCTCGCCTTGGGAAGGGGTCAACCTCCATAGAACCACCCCTGCACCCCAGTGCCCGACTGCACACAGAGACCCCGCAAGAAAGGACTGGGCCCTCCAGAGCAAGGTGGGGAGAAAGAAAAGGAGAGGCTGGGGTGGGGAGTACGGGCGCTCATGCAGATGCGGTTCCCTCTGATTTCAGGTGTAGCGCCCCCGCGCGGCACGAGTGCCTGGGCATCTCCAGCATGACCCGCCAGAGCCTGTGGGACGTGTCCGAGGCCGACGTCGAGGATGGAGAGATCCGCGTCAATGTGGGCGGCTTCAAGAGACGGCTGCGTTCCCACACGTTGCTGCGCTTCCCTGAGACTCGCCTGGGCCGTCTGCTCCTCTGCCATTCGCGAGAGGCGATTCTGGAACTCTGCGACGACTATGACGACGTCCAGCGTGAGTTCTACTTCGACCGTAATCCCGAGCTCTTCCCCTACGTCTTGCATTTTTACCACACGGGCAAGCTGCACGTCATGGCTGAGCTGTGCGTCTTCTCCTTCAGCCAGGAGATTGAGTACTGGGGTATCAATGAGTTCTTCATCGACTCTTGCTGCAGCTACAGCTATCACGGCCGCAAAGTGGAGCCCGAGCAGGAGAAGTGGGACGAGCAGAGTGACCAGGAGAGTACCACCTCCTCCTTCGACGAGATCTTGGCCTTCTACAATGATGCTTCCAAGTTCGATGGGCAACCCCTGGGCAACTTCCGCAGGCAACTGTGGCTGGCATTGGATAACCCAGGCTACTCCGTGCTGAGCAGGGTCTTCAGTGTGCTTTCCATCTTGGTGGTGTTGGGATCTATCATCACCATGTGCCTCAATAGTCTGCCTGACTTCCAAATCCCCGACAGCCAGGGCAACCCTGGTGAAGACCCCAGGTTTGAAATCGTGGAGCACTTCGGCATCGCCTGGTTCACTTTTGAGTTGGTGGCCAGGTTTGCTGTGGCCCCTGACTTTCTTAAATTCTTCAAGAATGCTCTAAACCTTATTGACCTCATGTCTATCGTCCCCTTTTACATAACTCTAGTGGTGAACCTGGTGGTGGAGAGTTCCCCTACCTTGGCTAACTTGGGCAGGGTGGCTCAGGTCCTGAGGCTGATGAGGATCTTCCGTATTCTTAAGTTGGCCAGACACTCCACGGGTCTCCGCTCCTTGGGAGCCACGCTGAAATACAGCTACAAGGAAGTGGGGCTGCTTTTGCTCTACCTCTCTGTGGGGATTTCCATCTTCTCTGTGGTGGCCTACACAATTGAGAAGGAGGAGAACGATGGCCTGGCTACCATCCCCGCCTGCTGGTGGTGGGCGACTGTTAGTATGACCACAGTTGGGTATGGAGATGTGGTCCCAGGGACCACGGCTGGGAAGCTGACCGCCTCTGCCTGCATCTTGGCAGGCATCCTGGTGGTTGTCTTGCCCATCACCTTGATCTTCAATAAGTTCTCCCATTTTTATCGTCGTCAAAAGCAACTTGAGAGCGCTATGCGTAGCTGTGACTTTGGAGATGGAATGAAGGAGGTCCCATCGGTCAATTTAAGGGACTACTATGCCCATAAAGTTAAATCCCTCATGGCAAGCCTGACAAACATGAGCAGGAGTTCACCCAGCGAATTGAGTTTAGATGATTCTCTACATTAGTTGGGGAGAGCTTATCTCCAGATGTGCATCGCTGATCTGCTTCCTGTGCCTTTGGTACAACCCAGGCACTGTAGGGTTATGGCATAAAGGAGTCATCCTGACCCCAGAGGAAGAGCTGCATGGGATGTGAGCCCTAGGTTGCTTTTGCAATGTTTAGAGTCGTATTTTAGAGGATGGTGTGTCAAACACCATGCCTTCGCACCTTTCAATGAAATGACACTCACTGGTGTTTGCATCATGGGCACAACATGTTCATTCTTCTGCCAGATGAGTATCTAGAATGCCAGTTTCTCTGTCCAGTATGTACACTATTCTAGTGTTTATGCCCCCAGTATTTTCTGTGAGTTGTCTGTGCTATTTCTTAAGGTTGTTGTGTGAACTCTATACAAAAAGCCCCGACAAGTCTGTCCAGTGGAAACACAGCTGTCTATTAGATCAGCAAGGATATCATGAGATTTGGATATCACAACTTTGTGAAAACAGAATCTCAATTATTTATCCATTGCTTTCATTTGATTTTAATGCCAAAACAGAAAGATTGCAAAGCTAAGCACACTTGACCAATGCAAGTCTTTCTCTACTTGGTCCTGTCTTTGTAACGTGCATGGATATGGCAGTCAGTCAGTTTTTAGAAAGATGTGTATTTCCTCAGTGTCAGTGTAAGAGAATGTTATTTAGTCCACATGTAGTAAAGACCGAATGTTTTTCTAAACAGATGTATTAGGGACAAGAACTTTAAAAAAAAAGCCTAGGATGCTATAAACAGAGTTCATGTAGGCTAAGCCCTTTTATTGACAGTCAGGACTCTTTTTTCCTGGAGGAATCTTAGAGACATTTATTTCTGGCTGAGATTCCTAATCAAGGCCATTTTGACCAAAGTTTGCTGTGTCTTGGTATTAGCATGTTTTACAAGTATTTTTTTAAAAGATGTTTAGGAATAAGGTTGTGTGTCTTTCTCAACAAGAAGAGGTTAATGCTGCATTGCTGTTGTGAGGTGAGCATTGTTATGTTGCTAGTAAGAGCAGTAGCTTAAACATTTCCTTGCCTGCTCTGAAAGCTCATAAAATGACAGCCCTTTTATTTCCAAGCAGAATTCTCTTTATGTAGTTTTGCTTCTGGGATACAGGATAGTATGTGCAATGTTTTGATTGCCTTGGGTTCCTGCTGTGACATGGAAACCTGGTAGTTCAGAAGCATATTCACAATGCAGATGTGCATGTAGGCAGCGTGGCTTTCCAGGTGGAAGCACACTGTATTTGCTATTTCCACTGCAATTGTGAGGTTTTTTTTTGGGGGGGGGGGGAAGAGGCCGGAAGAAAAGAGTTATAAAACCCAAAATGGCTACTTCATAAAACATAAATAACTGTGAATTTCTTAAAGAGCTTAATGCTACTCAAAAAAAAAAAATCAACCATTAAGCTTTGTTGGAGGATCTCCCCACTACCCCCTGTTCCAATGCACCTGGCTCCTCTTCTGTGGTTTGTCAGCATACGACAGTATGAAGGGGAAGCTCGGTCCCCTTTTAAGATAATTCTTTCCTGTCACCCTCTACATGATCTGATGGTTTTCCAGTGGCTTTTGTTATTGTTAAGTCTTTGGCAAGGCTATAGAATCTAGGGATCCAAATATGAAGATAAACAGGCTCTTAATCCAAAGTTTGGACCTACTCATAATTGGTCCTATTTTGTGTTTTAGTCGGGTAAGGATAATTAATCTATGCCTCACAGAAGTGTGAAGTGGATCTTCTCAGAGGGCAGTGGGTACCAGTAGTTGTCATGGATACTACCGTGTGGGTGATTTGTTGGATGAATGCACTGGCCACTTAATGTACTTGAGCCTCCAGTTCAAATCTTTCATCAGATTGGAGTCTTATGGGGGGCAGAGGGTGGAAGCCTCCTACTGCCTCGATGCAGACACACCTACATGGGTCATTCCAAAGCCGTGAGGATATGAGCTAACAGACAGGAAACTGCCGAGGAGTCAGAGGAACAGTCTTGTTTTCTGGAGTTTGCATACAGGACTCTTGTTGGCTAGTATCTTCAGCCCTGGAAGACAGAATATTTACAAAACCATCCTCAGTACATCCCCAGATGCACTGAAGGCAGGTGATCACATAAACCTGTGAGGACTGTTCAGTCTGCTGAGGCTGATGATATCGGGTAATGGCATAATATCCAAGGTCACTGACCATGAAGCCGATGCAAAAGAGAAATGAGATGAGAGCCAGAATAAGTTAGACACTCTCGTGAGGATTTTTCTAAATGAGCAGGTTTACCACCAAAAAAGAGATACCTCTAATGGGTACCTACAAGGGTACAGAAGCTGTAAAACTTGACCTTTCTTTTGGTAATAACTTGCTTTATCTGGTGCCTTTCTTTGGGGAAATCCCAAAGCGCTTTAGATCCTGTCTTTTTAACCTTCTTGTACATATATGTATACTTGTAAAAGGATATTTATTTGCCCAACAAGACTTTTAGTCACTTCTATACATGAAAAGGTTCCAGTAGCATTGAGTTTTTCAAGCAGTGGTTTTAGAGATCTCAAGGGAGAATCATGCCTGATGGCTGGGACACCCTGGTGACTTCCCAGAGAAGGGGAAGAATGATGTGTGACTCTGGGGACCTTTTTCTCACCACCAAACCATACCAAGGTGTGACGTTCACAAGTGCTGGTTCAGCATCAAAGCCTCTGACTGGCCATGTCAGATGATGCCCACCACAGCCCTTTCTCCTGGTAACCAGGAAAGGGCAGGTTAATTTTCTGCCCTGTTCTTGGGAGTAAAAGCTGCAAAATTTAAGTGACCTCATCAGACTGTCAAAGTGACCTGTAATCAATCCTTCCTTGGTGGGGGACATACACAAACACACAGTAGACACAAGTTTACTTGTGTCCAGTTGGTGGCTGAAGAACAGCTTCACTCATGGCATTTGATCTGTGCAATGTCACTGGGATAAATACGTGGGCCATACTTTCCACACAGAATATGAAACGGACATGTTGGGAATGACACATGTCCATTGGTCTTAGGCTGTGTTCCCCATCAGACATCTTCATTTCCCAGGTTTGCTGCAGAGAGAGGCATGTTGAATGCCTAGCTCATCAGGTAGTAATTGGTGTTTAATATTTGGATTTGTTATTTCTACTTATCCTGGCACTCAGATCACTGGACTACCTGTTAATTATTGCTTCTTTTCAATGAAAATGATTTGTTCTGCACCTTGGGATAGCGGCAATCTGTACAGGCTGTGTGGTCTCTACTTAAAGACTTAACTGGTATTTCTTGTATGTTTTAACAGCATGATTTGTTCTAGGGTTGTAATTTTAAACATTGAGAACACTGTATTTGCAATGTCAGTTTTAACACTCATTAACACACGACTGTGCAAGCATTCTGGCGGCTCCATTGCACCATTATGTCTGAGTCCTGTACCTTGACTCTGGAATGAGGCACATGACCAACACATTCAGAATGCCAGCCTTGCAAATGTAAAGATTAAACAGAAAACAATTATTTAAGCTTTCTTAAGGCCCCTCAATTACACACCGAGTGGCAGAGACAAGGACATCGGGAAGCAAGGAACTGGATTGCCTGAAAAAGGCTGACCTGGTTTTTGCTTGTTTTCATATTTGTGTGTGTGTGTGTGTGTGTGTGTGTGTGTGTGTGTGTGTGTGTGGTGGGTATGCACGTGTGTATTCGTGTTCACATTTGTGTAGATGCTAAAGTTGGTTATCCCCTCAGTCACTGTGCACCTATGTATTCAGTCAGGAATTCTCACTTGAACTTAGAGTGCACCAGTCCATTTTCCTAGTCTACTAGCCATCTTGTTATGGGAATCCTTGCACATCTCCCTGTGTGCTAGGATTATATGTAGAAGACCACTTGCCTCTCCACATTTACATGGGTTTTGGAGAACTAAATGATGCTCTCTTGGCAAGCAGTGGAAGGAGTTTTTGCTAAGATTTGAAACTACTGGATGCTTGCTAGAAGGTTTGTTACATTTTCTTGGGACCTTGGTGGACCAGGGGCTCCTGAAGGATTCCCTTCTCACTCAGTGCTCCGCGTAGAGCCTCCACAGCCTGCTCTGACAGTCCTCTCCTGTCTCAGAGTGCCAATCTGTAAACCAGGTAGGAAGTGACTTGGAGTGTCCGGGCTGGCTGGGTGTGAATGCTATTGGAGGGTTTGTGAAATTAGCTCCAAGTTCTCTCCACCCGGAACTTAGAGCCTAAAGTCTACCCGCGGCCACAGGGAATCAATGAGAGGGGCACTACCTGACTGTACCTAACTCGTGGCCTTTTGTGCTTCCCTTTCCGCTGCCACAGAGTGAGAAAGTTGAATGAGATAATCTGGTATGAAAGCAGAATTTCGGCATGCCTCTCAATGTCCTCATAGCACTAGAGCTCCTCATATCTCTGATTTATTTTTTTAGGAGAGCAGAGGTTTTCACCCCTTTTTTCTACAGGCAGGGAAGGACAAGGGAGAAAGGCCTAGAGTCTGCTTCAAGTGCCTTGAGTTTTTAAATAAGCAACCATTGTCTCCCATGGGCTTTAAGTTATTCATTCTTCTTATATACATCCAAATTTTCGCTATTAAAAATTATTAGGCAGAAAGAAAAATACCACATGCATTCCATTTGGTTCACTTTTGTTCTTTGCGAAGCCAGGTATGATTTTGCTCCTAATCCATTAGGTTACTAGGAGGTTCTTGTCAGGTAGCTCAGTGGGCTTTCCCATGGAAAGCTGAAGTAAAGGTCAGTTTCAGAACCAAGGAGGCACTACACTATTACCATGACCCGTATTCCTCTCTAGTGGGGTGTGGCTTTATGCCTTCATCCAACAAGAGAGTAGCATTAATCAGGTATACGTGGAAGCCAAGATGCTATGTACCTCACAAGGCAAAAGAAACACCCACTCCTCAAAAATAATGCGCTCAAAGTTCATCTCTTATTTTTAGAATCTTTAAATAGCTTTTTTGTAGTCTGAAAGTTTTTCTGTCCCACCTGGTTGGTCCTACAGCCACCTAGTCCCAAATAATCACACAGAGGCTTATATAAATTATTAACTGGCCTATGGCTCAGGCTTGTTACTTGCTAACTCTTACTCTTAAACTAACCCATGATTCTTATCCATGTTTGGCCACATGGCTTGGTACCTTTTCTCGTCGTCTTCTGTGTCTCTCTGGCGTCTCCCTTTCTGCCTTTCCTCTTCCAGAATTCTCCTAGTTTGGTTGCCCCACCTCTACACCTGCCTTCTGGCCAGTCAGCATTTTATTAAACCAATATTTACAGTTACATAAGTTTAATGTACAAAAGCATAGTCCTAGAGCACTTTTTGCTGGTTTTGAGTTTTGTTTTGTTTTGGTTTTTGCTCTGGGCAAACATTCCATTGATGCTGTAGACCTGAAAAGCTTTCTGTTACTTATCAGTACTACTGTTCTCCTGGCTGGCTTCTCCCGAGCAGATGGCTGGGTCATCCATGAAAATGAGGATGGGAAGAGGGCAGGAAAAAGAGAAGAGGAGAAACCAGAGACCAAGCAGCAACATTTAATGGGATTAGGAAGGAGACCAGAGAGGCAAAGAAAAAACACGGTGGAAGCCAGAGAGAGGACAGGAGGCTCTTCCCTCTTTCTCTTACCTCTCCCCTCCCTGCTCCTCCTGCTCTCCCCAGAGGCAAAGCTGCTGGAAGGTGTGAGAAGAATGTGGAAGGGAGCTTGGGAAAGGAAAACACGATAAAAAAATGTATGAAAAAATTTCAATCAAAAAATAATAGTCTAGTCAATGTGGTTGACAAGGGGCAGCCGGGTACAAAAGCAACCCAAAGCAAAGTCACCTCTGAACAGCTTAAGCTGGATTCAGCTCTCACTGGAGTAGGACATCCAAACTAGATAAGACCTCAGGATGTGAGCGGTGTCACCACACAGTGAGGCCAAGAGAAAGTGGGGCCCCTCCATGAGGAGCTGTGTGAATGGGAAGGTACTGTCTAGAGATGGGACACAGACACAGAAAAAGGAAAGTGGCCCCTGCCAACAGCCAGCACCCAAGGAGCACCCCAGGGGTCACTAAGTCCCCCACAGCAGGGATATCATCCAGTCCATCATCTACAAGCTACTTTCTCTCCTTTCTTTGAAAAGACGGAGATGATGAGTTACCAGCAGTCTCAGAGGGCCTCAACCATCTTCCCCCATTTCCTCAGTCTGTGTTCAAGGTTCACCTTTGCTCTAGTCACTCTTGGGGAACTGCCCTTTCCTAACACCTAACCAGGAGGCCTCTCCTTGGTTCTCAAGCCCTCCAAATTATTTGACCCCACAGAAAAACCTCCAGATTCTCCATACTCCTCTTGTCCGGTTCTTGAACGCTACACATTGTTCCTTGGGTTCTATCTCCAGCCTCCCCCTCATCTCCATTATACATGTACACGCTGGCTCCCAGGTCTACAGCCTGGCTCCAGCTTAAACCTAGGCACCAGGCCCATGTTATGCAACCACATTTAGAAGTCATCATGTCTAACATGGATTTACCACCTATGCTTCAAATTCCCGTCTTCCTCATTTCTGATCAGAGAATCACAGTGCTTCTGGTCCACTGGGGTAATGTTCAGTCAGTTATCTTGACTCCTCACCACTTATTTATTCAGTCTCCATAGCGATCATCAGCTAAGTAATTGTCAAGAACCATATTCAATTCAGGGGCAATAAGCAGAAAGGGTGTCACTCATAAGAACTGGTACAAACTGAAGAGCAGCTTCAGATCAGGCTCATCTTGGGAGAAAGCAAGGTAGACCTCTAAGCCTCATCCATCTACAAAACCAGACTTGTGAGAAGGTCAGGCATCTGTAGACAAACATGTGAGTGGAGAGAGAGGGGGGGAGAGAGAGAGAGAGAGAGAGAGAGAGAGGAGAGAGAGAGAGAGAGAGAGAGAGGAGAGAGAGAGAGAGAGAGAGAGAGAGAGAGAGAGAGAGGAGAGAGAGAGAGAGAGAGAGAGAGAGAGAAGAGAGGGGAGAGAGAGAGAGACCAGGATTTTGTACATTCTAGGAAGGGGTTCTACTCTGCGCTCTAGGCCCGCCCTTCAGGTGATTTTGATGAAGGTGGTTTTTAGTTTGTGAAGATATAATGTTTAGGGGTGTCCCCCACCCTCAGTCTCATTCCTGCACTCAACTGTACACAAGGTTTCACTAATGTTTGCTTGACAACATTGTCATACATTGATCGCATCCATCATAGCTGTTTTAAATGCTCTCACCCCCAGTCAGACCTCACTAATTCTTGTTTTGATAATTACCAGTATACCCCCAATCAAGGCTCACCAGCTGACCTTTTCTTTTCTGCAAGCCTTCCAAGACTCATCTTAGTGTCTGAGACCTACTAGTCCCTTCCCAGGCCACTGTTGGAGCCATGTTAAATCCAACTACATATATGGGGGGCGGGGTCACAGCTCATGTGGGGGGAAATCTACATGGGCCCTTTAAGCTTTAAGAGAAAAAAGGTCCGTTCAGAGAAGAGCTGCCTTTCAATGGGGCAAGGACAGGCAATAGGGACCGGGAAGACACAAAGTTGAAAGCTCAAAGGGCCCTGTGAGCTGCATGTTGGATGACCAGGATCAGTACTTCAGTTCCAAGGCCCAGAATAATGGTCCCACAAAGAGCTGAGGGGCTGCCTCACTGTGTCTGGCATCTAGGCAGCCTGTGGGGCATACATATAACAAGGACAGAATTGGGGTTCTTGGAAGGTGTGGTTTTTTTTTTTTCACTAAATTCTTCATCGCCCACATCTCCAGACATTTAAAGAATTCTGAGCTATTTTCAGACCTACTATGAAAAGAACAGAGGTGTTTGCAGTCAGACACCAGGCTAACTGTTCCCCAATAGGAGGGCTGGTTCATCTCATGTCTTGATCTGTCAGCCTTCTATCGATTTTTCTGGCAAACCTTGTGACTCTTCCATGGCTCGCTCTATTGGGATCATCTGAACAGCAGCCCACTGTGCTCAGGCTCTGCTGTGACAAAGGCCATCCTCACTGACTGGGATGCTGCATTTATTTTTGTGAAAAGTGTGGGAGGAGAGGAGAGAAACCACAATGCACAGAGCCCAGGGTGTCCCTGGGCTTCCCCACCGACTGCTGGAGAGAAGCCAGACAGCTTGCATCATGCTTTTCCTGGATTCCATGTTTGAAAACTGCTTTTGGAAAAAGGAGCTGATGGCAGCTCAGAAGTAAACTAATTGTTTAGTTTTTTAAAGTGTGTGCGTGTGTGTCTCCTGATACATTTAAAATTAGTGTTTCCATCAACCTCACATTTACTGACTTCTGCTTTACCTGAGGTCCTCACCTTGAAAAGGATTTTGGAAGTGTGTATCAAAGTGTAGAACACGTAAGTCAAAGGGAATCATTTGTCGGACATGCCAGAAAAAGTTGCTGACTGGAGACCAGCATGTACAGAAGTCATTAATTTGGTGAAACTGGAGAGCTCACCTCACACAGTGCCAGGAGAGGTGCCAGAGGGGAGACCCACAGCTAGCAGGCTTTAGCTGTGCTCCAGAGCCCTAGCCAGTGCCTGGAGACCAGCAAAGGCCTTGTTCCCAGACTCCAGGCCTCAAGGAATCCAAACCCTTTGGGGAAGAAGGTAGAAAACACAGCACTTCACAGACTGGCTTTCTCTGCACTGCTTCTAACTGAAGTTTCCTTCCCCACACTGGAAGTCTCTGCCATGTGCTGTTGCACAACACCCACCATTTCCCTCTGAGCTGTTACATCGTCATTTGCTAATATCACCTCTGTTGATCAGTACACTCTTAGAGGGCTGACATATTTATCTCTAGTGTACAGTACAGAGTGTGACAACATTGAAATGCATGGATCATAAGCAAACCAGAGCAGATGTCCCTCAGAATCCCTGCTGCTGGCATCAATCCCAAGTTTCTGGATTCAGTTTGTGAGGACCCAGAACCGGAGCCTTGATCTCATGAGGAGACTCACGGCACTGACCCCTTTTCATGTCCTCCTAGGTCAGACACTTACCATGAGCTTCTCAGGCAAAGCCACCAAAAAAGGAGGTTGCAAGAGAGGACCCCGTAGGGACTCCAGAACCAAGGAGGGCTTGATGGGTGCTCGCACTGGGGAGTGACTGACAAGCAAACCAGCATAGAGGTGGAAAACAAAACCCTAACGCCCAAGGAAAAGGTTGAGCATAGAACACCCTGCTGCCAGGCTGTCCGAGACAGCCATTAACACACTCACAGCTACACCGGCAAGAGTCACTTTGTGCTAGCGACAGAGATAGTTGTAACATCAGTATTTCACTGCTCTTCCATTGGCAAAACACAATACACAACTCAAGTCGGAGTCCTGACTTCCACACATCCCCTTTGTGATGAGCAGAGCAGATGTGCTGCGCACTGATGCTCCCCTGTAGTTCCCTGGCTGGAGACAGTAGGAGCTCATGGACACTGGCGTGGGAAGGGTGAACTCAGCTTCTGTCTTGTACACTTTGGCTGTGAGGTGCTGGGTCAGGTAGGGTGTGAGAAGAGGCGACACCCAGTTAGGGCTCAAAGAGAAACACCACAGGGGCTGGGCAAGCTGTTGCCAGCTTCAAGTCTGCTCCAGTGGGCCACGGTAGACCTAGACCAAGAAGATGGAGGAAGTGTACGCAGGAGGCTGTTCAGAGGCAGAGCAGCAAGGACCCTGACAGCGCCCAGCCAGGGCCAGAAGCTGCAGGCCTGAGCCATGCATTCAGTTCTAACTCTGAGGCTGGCGGTCTTAAGGCAAATTCACTCTACATCAATTTTGATTTCCTTATTTGCTTTCTACCTTTGTTTCTCTTTGGTGCATGTCTATGTTTGTGGCATATGTACATATTTGTGGGAGTAAACATGCATGAGCAGGTACATATGCAAATGCACGGAGGCGAGAGGTTGATGAGGTCAGGTGTCTTCTGTCTTGTGCTTTGAGACAGAGACTCTCACTGGACCTAGAGTTCACTAATTGCAGGCTGGCCAGTGACCCACCTCGCTCCCCCACCACACCTAGTCTCAGTGTTGGGTTACAGGTGTGTAACTCAGCCTCTTTCCAGTGTTAATCTTCTCAGCTCAAGTGGTTGTGGTCACAGTTAATATTCACCACACACAGCTCCAAGCCTTACTCTCCCCCATTTAATTTTCTCAGTAACTATATGAGGTGAGCTCTGTTATTTCCCTTGGTTGGCGAGAAACATGAAAGCAGATCGATGACTATCCCAATTCATCAGCCAGTCTCACTGTTAGAGAGGTTTGGAGTTGGTGCTTGCTCGATGGCTCCTATTGTCTTTCTCGGGATATTTAGAGCTCACTGATCATTCTTTGTGCTGAGCAGTGTGGCACGTCATCAGAAAATATGAACTGTGGTGGGATTCAGGTGTCAGCTGATTAGGTCCAAAGATGCCTATCCAGGGTCCCGGGCTCCAGAAGAGGGAGTGGCCAACCCTATTCATAAAGGCTGCTGGGATCTTGGGGTCCTGTTCGCTCTGTCTCTTTTTTTTCTTTTTCCCTGACCAGGGATCGAACCCGGGCCATGATGGTGAGAGTGCCGAATCTAACCCACTAGACTGAGCCAGCTGCCCTAGAAGAAGCATGTAAGGAACACAGGTGAGCCACGGGCCACGTGGCAGACAGATTAATGGGAATGGGTTGAATTAAGGTGTAAGAGCAAGCTAGCAATGTGCCTGAGCCATAGGCCAAACACTATGCAGTTAATATATGTGTCTAAGTTATTTCTGGGGGCCTGTGCAGCTGCGGGCCGCTAAGGGGTCTGGGGCTGCAAGTCTGTGGGTCTGGGCCTCTGACCACCCAGGACCAAGAAACCTCTTTACAACAATGAACCTTTAATTTTCTTTTTCAGGGATGTCTGTGTGTGCCCCTGCTTGTGAGGGCTGATGAAGAAAATCTTTGATCCTCTGACTCCTTCCTTTTGAGACATGGTCTCGGAATGAAACTCAGAGCTCGCTACTCTGCCTAGTGTGACTGGAAGTTTCCCTGCATCCCACAGCTGCTTGGTCCCAAATAAACACACAGAGGCTTATATTAATTACAGACTGTTTGGTCTATGGCTCAGTTTCTTGGTAGCTAGCCCTTGAATCTTAACCCATTTCTATTGATCTATGTGTTGCTACAGGGCTTGTGGCTCACCTGTGTTTCATTACTTCTTGCTCCCCACCCCCCACCCCCCACCCCTGGCAGCTGGCAACATCTCTCCTGATCCTACTTACTTCTTCCTCTTTTACCTTAGGCCAAACATCTTTATTAGCCAGTGGTAGGAACTCTGGTCCTCATGCCTGTATATAAAATGAATGCTTTACCGGATCCATCTCCCCAGATGGACAGGTAATATTTTAACTGTAGTTTTAAGGTGCATCGAGTTGTAATTACATTAATAATAGTTACATAGATTTGTGATAGACAAAACAAAGCACCTATGCTGGCAAGATGAAACCTGAGTTCAATTCCAGATCCCACATGGTGGAAGGGAAGAACCAATTTTTGCAAATGGTTCTTTGAGCTCCACATATGTTCTATGTTTAGCAACACAACATATATAAAATGAATGTATTGAATTAAAACAAACAAATAAAACTAAGCCTAAGAGAAAAAAAAATAGAAAAACACATTTCCCTTCTCCCAAATACTGGATTAGTGAGTCTTTATTTCTTAGCAATTTCTGTAAATTTACATAAAAATTTATTCCTGGAGAGAGAAGTAGTTTTGTAGATGGTTCCACTTTGCAAACTCTTTAATGTCACTTGAGTATTTTTTCTGTGACGGTTTATAAAGATCAACATTAAAAATAAATGTGTAGGAGTGTTTCTCTGCATGCATGCAAGGCCAGAAGAAAGTAGTGGATCCCCTGGGTCTGGATTTGCAAATAGTTGTGAGTCACCACATGGCAGAGAGTATTCTTAACCATCCCTCAAGCCCTGCTTCATTAAAAAAAATGCGTACTTAGTTAGACCCAAATTCATTTATTCATTCTCCTGTGAAGATCATGTGGTAAGGTGGAGCAGAGCTTCATTTGGAGCCTCAGCAGATCTGCCCTCTACTTCTGACTGGCTCCATTGCCAACAGTCATCAGCACTATGGTACAGGTTAGCTGAGCTCTGAGGGGAGAGACTCACTGTCACCCACACTGATTTGCTTTGTGTCACTAATATCCTTGAGCGTCTCTTAGGTGTAGCAGAAGTCAGGAGAGTCCCCTCCGCTCTTGGCTCCCGTCTCTGCCTCAGATCCCCTGACTGGTTATCAAATTTGTCAGCCATACTCTTGCTGTTCTTAACCCTGGCTTTATTCCTCATGTTTTCCTCTTCCTGAAGGAATCTAATTAATCTTGTCAATAAAACCCAGGAGTCAGATATTGGAATAATAACCTGAAAGATCAGAGAAGCAGAAGAGCAGCCACCAGTGACTTCTTTCCTCTCTGGATCCTGTCTCCATCTCCCAAGTGCTGGGATTAAAGGCTTGGGCCACCACTGCCCGCCTTCTGTGGTTAACTGGCTGTTAGCTCCACCTTCGATCTCCAGGCTTTATTTGTCAGAACACAAAATATCACACAACATCCTCATACAACAGTTTCCATGGTCCTTTTCAGGTGTCTCATTCCCGAGCAGCGGTAGGAGTCCAGAGACTGGGATTCCATGGTCATCTGAAGCTCAGTGAATCCTGTCCTTGAATGCACCTCCACCCCATTAACTTCTTCCTGTGGCTTGCACTGAGGTCCTCGGAGCTACCTTTATCTTCTTCGTTTGGGGATCCAACTGGGGACTGCCCACATTCTAGGCATACGCTGCACCACAGAGGCACAACTCTGGTTCTGGGTGTGACCTCTCACTTTTTTATTTTTTCATCTCTAGAATCCAGGAAGTCAACCAGTTCCACTGGCTCAGCTTTTCCCAACAGCCCTTGAATCTGTCCCGTCTCCTTGTTACCACTACTTTGTCCACGCTTCACCCTCAGTCTGCTTCACTGACCTACTAAAAGCATCCCCTGTCCATTCTCCAAGCCCCGGACATCTTCCTGTGCTCTGTTGGCTTTCATTTTAACTCCCTGAGGCTACGGGTGCTCTTTTGGTTGAAGCATGAACCATGTTCTCATCATCTGAATATCTCTGGCTCACACATGTCTAAACATAGTTCATTTCTTTCAATAACCTTTCCACAAACAGTAGTCAAAACATTAAAGTGTTCTCTCTACTTAAGACACTCAATTTTCCATCACGGCTTTAGGAAAAGACTGGGAATAGAAACCAGGCAGGATTAGTGATTGACATGTCAGTGGGTAAATAAGATGACTGCCTTTCTCATCATTAAACGCGCTTCTAGATTTCACAGTTTAGGCTGGTAGAGATGATGCCATCTCTCTGTTTTCTTATGGTGCGTTTTGAACTGGGTCAATACTCTTATTTTAGATATTAATCACAAGCAAACCTGTAACATGCAAACCTAGAACTACTGACAGTATATTATTACTGTAACTTTACAGTACCAAACATATTTTTATTTTCTCCATACATGACACAAGTATTGAATTTTACAAAACACTTTTTAAGTACTGGGGCTAGTTCTTCATAATGCAGCCAGATAAGTATGTTCTTTCATTTTTATTCAGATTTCTGCACCACCGACAATTGAAAAATGATTGACACAGCTAGGCACAGGGGCATCGCCTGTGGTTCCAGGACGTCAGGATTTCAAGACCAGCCTGGCTTATACCAGAGTGTCTTGTCCCCAGTCCACACCAAATAAGATAACTGCCTTAATGACCTCATAGCTAAAATAAGACTATTCTATGTGTGTCCTTCATCCCTTCCCCTCCCTCTCCCTCCCTTCCTCTCTCCCCTCCTCTTTATTGTTTGGGTATATCAAGATGGCTCAGCTCCTGTCTGGAAGTCTGAATTTGGAGACAGAAGATGTGAGTGAGTAAAAGGCTTACATAGAAACCCTGTGCTTCATGTCCAAGTCAGTGGGTGGACGATGGTGGCTGGAATGGAAGGATTGGACACGCAGAAGTCGACGCTATGCAAGGGGCAGCCTAAGCTGGAGCCAGTGGTGCTGTTGGTGAACAGGGTGGGGACACCGTAAGAGACAGACGTTGCACTGGATCTTGACTGTGTTCTAACAGGTGGGTGTCCTCTGGGGACACTTCATGCTGTGCTTACAGTTAGATTTTTGTGCTTTTATTTTCTGAAGGTTGAAAGGTTTATCTTTGTTATAAAATACCTGAATATGTTTGACAAGTTTATAATGTAATGGCCTGTATAGGAATCAACATAATCAGTTTTAGAAGTTCTCACCACTGCCCCAAATCCTATCCCTGTTATTTCCTTCCTCTTATTGCTGAGTCACACTCTCTGGCGTTGACAATCTATTCATCAGTGGATGGAAGTTTTTATCTGGTAGACACTGTACAACAGAAATATAATATGTAGTACTGGTGTGTGCCACATGTGAATTCCAAATTCAATAATAGCCACATTTTAAATAGTAAAAAAGGGATCAAAATAATTAAAAATATATATTTAAGCAAACATACTCAACATATTCAAAAAGAAATGTTAAAATTGGTTGTTTCTGTACAAAGTACTTGGAATTCAATGTGTGTTTTGTGCTGAGCAGCACATTTTTGAGTTTGGACTATCCATACTGGTGGCCAGGTCATACCAGTGTACTTTATTTGGTGTCTGGAAAGCTTTATCTACACCAAATTCCTGGTAAGCCATTTTACATTCGTTTAGCCCAGATAATATTTCTGTATCTGTTTTTATTTATCTTTTCTCATTTGTCTTCATTTTGGCTACTTGGCTGTACTTCACACATCTTTGCAGGAATTAAAGGGGATCTGCTCAGCGGCAGAATGCTTGCCTGGTGTGCTTGAGGCCCTAGTGTGATCTCTGAGTAGAATCACACTGAACACACAGCTGCTTAAGAGGAGGTTGTTCCTACAGGACGCTGGGCTCCTCAGGTGCAGTTCTTACTCTACAGAAGTTTCTGTCCCACCAGTAACTCCCAAATACCCAGCAGCTGCTTCCCAAATAATGGACTCTGAGGCTTAAGATTACTTCTAAATACTTGGTCATTAGCTCAGGCTTATCACGAACTAGTTCTTACACTTAAATTAACCCATAATTACGATCTATGTTTAGCCATGTGGCTTGGTTCCTTTTCTCAGTATATTTTCATCTTGCTTCCTCTGCATCTGGCTGGCGACTCCTCTTCTTCCCAGAATTCCCCTAGTCTGGTTGCTCCACCTCGACTTCCTGCCTGGCTACTGGCCAATCAGCATTTTGTTAAAACCAATTCTAGTGACAAATCTTACAGTGTACAGGACTCTCGTCCCACAGCAGCCCCTCTCAGCCCCCATTCCTTAGTGTCCAACCTCAGCAAGCCTCTCTAGACAAGCCTGTTTCTAGATAATAAATAAAAGAGCAAACCTGAGTGAATGGAGTGGCCAGTAGATCTTACCACCACAAAACAGGCCAGGTATCATTTGGATTTGTCCGATCTAGTAAACAGCTAATGAATTGGGGTAAACAAGAACAGAAGCTAACCACAGGACTCCACGGCCTCTCCCAAACCACAGGATTGAGACACCAGTCAGATTGACTATAGTGCTTTCTTTATGTGTTTTTATTGTATCACGAACTTAGCTTCCGAGGTCCATCTTTCTTATTTCTGTATTTTCTGTGTGTTTCATGCTCCTCAAATTGTCTCTCTCCTCCTGCCTTCTCAAGCACTGAGACCAATGTGATGACATCATTACTGAAGCTGTCTCCACATGGTTTTCCTTTTTCCCTTGTATTTTGTTTATTGAAGGTGGATTTTTTCTCTCATTTAATGCATCCCACCCAGTTTTCCCTCCTCTACTCTTCCTAGCTCCACATTTCCTCTCTCTTGGAGTCACCCTCCCTTCAGAAAAGCTGTCTCCACATCTTAGTACCAAGTGACTTACACCTCTCTTGCTGCATCCACAACTACACACCGGACTGAAGCACCATGGCACATATCACGACGGCCTGGTTTCTGTGTCCACAGACTAATGTCTGCTGACACACAATGGAAGTGGACACTGGACACCAGGTGATATCCTTTGGCCTCATTACCTTTTCATAACCCAATGAGGTTGTTTTCTGCTCTTGATGAAGAATGGGAGGGGAGCGTTTGAATAAATCGCCTAAAGCTCACACTGATATTAATGGTTTCCTGTTCAAAGACACCTCCCAATCTGCAAGAGAGTCACACTTTCTCTGCTATAAGAACCCTGAGATTGAAGAAATAAGTTTGCTTCAAGATGGATCTGTTGTTCCTGTTCAGCAATGTTAAAAATATGCCTGTGGACAATTG
This sequence comes from Phyllotis vaccarum, assembly GCA_033318265.1. Classification (NCBI taxonomy): domain Eukaryota; kingdom Metazoa; phylum Chordata; class Mammalia; order Rodentia; family Cricetidae; genus Phyllotis; species Phyllotis vaccarum. The sequence continues at coordinate 2,005,064 of JARWLC010000001.1, forward strand.
GTGCATGCTACTACACACTGAGTGCATACACTACCCTGCTCTGACTTAGCACCAAGGACACGGATGACTCAGTACTTAGTCAGGGTTCACTTGTTGTGAAGAGAGATCATGACCAACTTTTAGAAGAAAGCATTCAACTGGGAGCTGGCTTACACCTTCAGAGGTTTAGTCCATTGTCATCACAGTAGGGACTGTGGCAGCCTGCAGGCAGGCATTGTGCTGGATTGGGAATTGAGAGCTTTACATTCTGATCCACAGAGAGCAGAAAGAAAGAAACACTGGGCCTGGTGTAGGTTTGTGAAGCCTAAAAGTTCACCCCTGGTGACAGCTCCTCTAACAAGGCCACACCTCCTAATCCTTCTTAAATAGTTCACCAACTGGGGGGCAAGAATGCAAATGTATGAGCCTATGGGGGCCATTCTCATCCAAACCACCACACTGGGCAAAGCATCAATATTTACCGGACAAGAATAAAAAAAAAAACCCACAAATAAAAAGCTGGGGGCTTGAAATATATGGTTAAGAGTACTAGCTGCTCTTGCCAAGGACCTGGGTTCAGTTCTAAGAACCTACATCCTATGGCTCATAATCACCTGTAGCTTCAGTTCCAAGTGCTCTGACACACTCTTCTGTCTTCTATGGGCACTGGGAACATACAGAAAACAGGTACACACACACATATATACCTTTTTAAAAAAGAAGAAAACTAGTAACCTTTTATATTTGTGTAAAATTAAAGTAGTTTCAGAGTATGAACTTTTTTCTTAACAATCCAAATCACTGTTTGCTTTAGCAATTAATTGCCCTCAAAACTGAAACGCTTTACAACTTTTAGTAGCAGACTCAATAGCCCCACTTATATCAAGCTCCACTATGGAAGATCATGTTCTAGGCACATGAAGTGGTTATGATCATCAAATATGTCTTCAAAATAAACTTAGAAAGGCAAGATTCATGGGAGAATCTGGATTTTATTATTAACGAAAGAGCAAGCCCATTCAAGTCTTCTGTTCTGGGTTCCATGATGCTGTCTCATTTATATTCTTGCCAAGAATATTTTCCTTTTCAGTTGCAAAGAAAGCTGTTGTAGAATCAGTGGAAATGTTAAAAATGAGAAGCTGCAGAATGCCTCCACCAGAATGCCCTGTGCACAGTAGAGTGCCAGGCTGAGGTATTTAACATCCATTCAGCTAATCACAATTGGCCGTGGTGTCTTAGTTACTGTTCTGTTGCTGTGAAGAGACACCTATTACCACGGCAACTTTTATAAAGGAAAGTGTTTAATTTGGGTCTGGCTTACAGTTTCTGAGGGTCAGTCTGTTATCATCATGGTGGGGAGCATGTGGTGGGCAGGTAGGCTTGGTACTGGAGCTAAGGGCTTTATATCCTGATCTGTGGGCAGCAAGCAAAGAGAGAGGGGAAAGGGAGAGGGAGAGGGAGAGGGAGAGAGGGAGAGGGAGAGAGGGAGAGGGGGAGGGAGAGGGAGAGGGAGAGGGAGAGGGAGAGAGGGAGAGGGAGAGGGAGAGGGAGAGGGAGAGGGAGAGGGGGAGAGGGAGAGGGAGAGAGGGAGAGGGAGAGAGGGAGAGGGGGAGGGAGAGGGAGAGAGGGAGAGGGAGAGAGGGAGAGGGAGAGGGGGAGAGGGAGAGGGAGAGAGGGAGAGGGGGAGGGAGAGGGAGAGGGAGGGAGGGAGAGGGAGAGGGAGAGGGAGAGGGAGAGGGAGAGGGAGAGGGAGGGAGCAAGGAACAGGGAGGGAGGCTAGGCCTCGTGTGGGCATTTTGAAACTTCAAAGCTACTCCCAGTGGCACCTCCTCCAGTAAGGCCACACCTCCCATCCTCCCTAAACAGGTCACCACCTGGGGACCAACCATGCAAATATATGTATTTCCAGGGCCATTCTCACCCAAACTACCATACCTGGTAAATTCTATCAAAACGTAAGACAACCAGTTGCTAAGTTTACTGGTAAAGTAGTAGAAGTTCTATTAGAGAGATTTTACAACTTTTTGGCTTTTGGAGCTTTCTATTGCAAAGGTGATGTGGGCATGGAACTCTGTCTCAACATTTTTTACTTAGACTGTCATTTGAATCGGCCTGAAAAGAGATTTCCTTTCACCTTACTCTTTTTTATTCTTTATATCCTTCCATTTTCTTTAATAATGTGAAATGGATTGTAAGTAGGAGTATAAAAGGAGAAATATAGAGAAGGGTTAAAAGTGTTTTCCTAGCATGTGTGAAACCTTAGGTCCAACTCTTAGTACTATCTATCTATCTATCTATCTATCTATCTATCTGTCTGTCTGTCTGTCTGTCTGTCTGTCTGTCTCTCTATTTGTCTGTCTGTCTATCTGTCTGACTGTCTATCTGTCTGACTGTCTGTCTGTCTGTCTGTCTACTTATCAAAACAAGCTTTATGAGAATCTGACCTTGTAGCTGCACTGGGCTCCAAGTGTCTGCCTCATCAGCCTGAGTGAGTTCTTATGTAACTGTGATGTGAGCAGGTCACAGGACAAGAGCCACGAGGGCCCAGGGGACTATGGTGTCCCTTCTAGAAGGGGAGTCACCTGTCTCTGGTATCTCACTGGTATCTCACACCCTAGTATAGCCACGAGGGCCCAGGGGACTATGGTGTCCCTTCTAGAAGGGGAGTCACCTGTCTCTGGTATCTCACACCCTAGTGTTCTAATTCCCCAGATGACATGAACTCACACAGAGAACCAGCACTGTTTTGGATCCAGCACCAGAACAAGTCACTAGATATCATATTTGATGCTTTCAAGAATCCTATAAAAATATGAAGATCACATACAATATAAACCCAAATCCTTCTAAGTATTAAAAACAGCATATACTTCCAGATAGTTTCCTTAAAAAGTATTTTTCATTTCCATAACCTGTAGCTATGCAGATCACAGGATCCTACAAGTCCCTCAAGATGCAAACTTGATTTTGAACTTTCTAGAACTGGGGTAAATGGAGAGCAAATCACGTGTCGTATATGCAAGAACCCAAGGATGCTAAGACACGCTAAGAAATGAGAAATTCCTATATAGGCCTTCACAAGTCGGGCTACTGAAGCTGCCTCAACCATAATCCTGCAATAGTAAAATAATCCTAGAGAGCACACACGAGCTTGAAGCTTAGCTGAAGAAAACTGCTTTATGTGTAAAGGAGATGCTTTTAACCGAAGATAATAGTTTTCCTCATAAAAATTCCTACCCAAGAGCAGAGCCAGCTCTTAAGGGAAAGCTATTTGGGTTCTAGGACAGTCTAATTCATTTTGGAAAACAACACATTGAGTTTCCAAAGAACAGAACCCCCAGTTTCATTTCTGCAAAACAACGTCGAGAAATTAAACTGGAAAGGGCTGGAAGTTGGTTCTAATCTAACATCCATTTATACTATGCCAGGGACTTTGCTAAACATTTTAGTTATTACAACATTTGCTCATTGAAATTGCTGCATATTTACAAACTGATTTTTTTTGAGATTTTTATTTTATGTGTTCAGCTGTTTTGCCTGCATGCTTGTCTATGCATGACATATGTTCAGTGTTCGTGGAGGCCAGAAGAGTGTTTTAGTACCTTATCATTGGAGTTAGATCACTGTTAACAACTATGTGGGTGCTGGGAATTGAATCTGGGTCCTCTGGAAGAGCAGTGCGTACTCTGATCACTGAGCCATCTCTCCAACTACAAATGCATTTAAACACCGAATTGCTGAGTGGTTATTTTTGTCTAGGACAACAAATGAAGAACTGGGATTTGAATCCAGAACATTTAATGTCTTATACCAGTTCCTTTTACTACCTTAATGCTTCTCCAAAGGGCTGTCAAAGGAGAGCTGGAAAGGATTAAGACACATTGAGGCTTATAGGACAGCACAGCAACCAAGGCAAACAGACTCTATTGGCACCCTAGTAACGTGAAGATGCCTTCTTTGTAACTCATCTTGGAAACCTGGTATCCATAATCCCACTCCCATATAGAAACAGTATCATTTCAGAAAATGTAGGTTCTATTGAAAGGCAATAAAGTAAATAATCATCTCACACTGATCCTAAGTTTTAAGGCTTAGTGAGACCATCAACACTCTAGAGCCAGGCATCCTGTGTTTATTACATGGTGTGGACCAGTGAGAAGCAGTTTGGAGATGACCTATGGACGCTTAGAGCCCACACAGTATTAACCAGCCGTGACTTCATCTAAGTCTTCCTTTGCTTTCCCAATAGAAAGAACATACATCTAGTTGTAAAGTGCCAAGCTAATGCATCATAAGGACAGGTCTTAATAAAGTTTGAACATGGATGGCATTTTGGTTGCTGTAGAGACAACCTCTAAACAATGTGAAATGCATTCAATAAAACCCATCATATCTAATGTCCAGTACACAGGGGAACAGGGTCAATAAATGTCTCTGTTTTGAAAAACTTTACAACCTAAATGGACATAAAGGAAACAATATGGTAATAAATGAAGTGATAATAAAAGATGAGGTCACAGATCTGAACTGAGCCAGGCTGTGGGTCAGAACATTGGGAAGGCGAGCTCACTCAGCATGGTGGTCAGTTCTGTGAGCAGAGACTCGGGGGCAGAGCAGTGGTCGGAGAAGGTTAAGAGGAAACATACATATACAACTGTCTTTTAAAGGCTCAGGGAAGAAATGGATGAAGTCAGGGGTTTGTGTGGATATGGAAAAGGGGAGGGGGACTCAGCCTTTGGGGCCACGTCACCCTTAGACACACACAGAGTCCCCACAGAATGCTCAATGAAGACATACAAGAGTTCCTTGGGCACAGGTTTCATCACATCAAGCAGAGAAAAACAATACTTATTAGACCCAATCCCTAGTCTCCCAGTGCCCCAAAAGGATGCCTGACATTCCAAAACAGCTTTCTGATGAAATATCTAATTAAGTGCCTAGGCCTAATAGTAACACTTCAGAAACTCCAAGTAGTTAAATAATTCTATTTAGAATAGCAGTATTTTTAGAATTTAATCGTTAATCTTTAACATTAAAATAGGAAGGAAAAATAGCACTTCTACTGAAAATAAATGTGTCAGGAATTTGGGAAGATTTCCTGTGACCACGTCAAAAGCGTCCCACTAGTGTGTTATATGTTTGCTGAGAAGCGGCTTACCTGTAGTGAGAACAACTCTATACCCTGGCTGTCATTGAGTAAATGAGCACAGCATCCAACACTGTGAGGGGCCTGAATAACAGGTGTCATGCTCCTGAAATCACTAAGACTATTTCCTTCTCCAATTTATAGCCCATAAACACACCTAAACATAATAAAGACCATATACAGCCAGCTGACAGCCAACATCAAATTAAATGGAGAGAAACTCAAAGTGATTCCACTAAAATCAGGAACAAGACAAGGCTGTCCTTTCTCCAGATCTATTCAATATAGTTCTTGAAGTTCTAGCTGGAGAAATAAGACACCGAAAGGAGATCAAGGGATACAAATTGGAAAGTAAGAAATCAAACTTTCCCAGTTTGCAGATGACTTGGTAGTAAACATAAGTGACTCCCAACATTCTACCAGGGAACTCCTACAGCTGATAAACAACTCCTGCAATGTGGCGGGACGTAAGACAAGGTTAACTAAAAAAACTAAATCAATATCCTTCCTACACACAAATGGTAAAGGGCTGAAAAAGAAACCAGGGAAACGTCACCCTTTACAATAGCTGCAAATAACATCAAATATCTTGGTAACTCTAACCGAAGAACTGAAAGACATGTATGACAAGAACTTTAAGTCATTAAAGAAAGAAATTGAAGAAGATATCAGAAAATGGAAAGATCTACATTCTTGGACAGGTAATCTTATCACAAGCAATCTACAGATTCAATGCATCCCCAGTGAAATCCCAACACAATTCTTTACAGGCCTTGAAAGGGAAATAAATCATATGGGAAAAAAAAAAAGAAAAAGAAAAGAAAAGAAAAAACCCCATAGGATTGGTATAACAATCCTATTTATTAAAAGAACTTCTGGAGACATCACCATCCCTGACTTCAAGCTCTACTATGGAGCTACAGTAATAAAAACAGCTTGGTATTGGCATAAAAACAGACTTGTGGAGCAATGGAATCAAACTGAAGACCCTGACATTAATCCACACACCTATGAACACCTGATTTTTGACAAAGAAGTAAGAAATATACAATGTAAAAAAGATAATATCTTCAACAAATGGTGCTGGCATAACTGGATGGTAGTATGTAGAAAAATGCAAATAAATCCATGTCTATCATCCTGCACAAAACTCAAGTCCAAGTAGATCAAAGACCTCAACATAAACACAGCTATACTGAACCTGACAGAAAAGAAAGTGGGAAATAGCCTTGCCTTGGCACAGGAGACCACTTCCTAACTATGACACCAGTAGCACAAACACAGAGTGCATCTATTAATAAATGGGACCTCCTGAAACTGAGAAGCTTCGGTAAGGCAAAGCACATGGTCAATAAGACAAAATGACAGCCTACAGCATGGGAAAAGATTTTGACCAACCATGCATCTGACTGAGGGCTGATCTTTAAAATATATAAAGAACTCAAGCAACTAGAGATCAAAATCCCAAATAACCCAATTTAAAAATGGGCTACAGAGCTAAATAGAGAATTCTCAACAGAAGAATCTCAAATGGCTAAAAGACACTTAAAGAATTGTTCACCATCCTTAGCCATCAGGGAAATGCAAATCAAAACAGCTCTGAGATACCATCTTACACCTGTCAGAATGGCTAAGATAAAAAACACAGATGACAGCCTATGCTGGAGGGGATGTGGAGCAAGGGGAACTTTCCTCCACTGCTGGTGGGAGTGTAAACTTGTACAGCCACTTTCAAAATCAGTACGGAAGTTTCTCAGAAAACTGGGAATAAATCTACCCAACGATACAGCTATACCATTCTTGGGCATATACCCAAAGAATGCACATTTTTACTCCAAGGACATCTGCTTACCTTTGTTCATAGCAGCATTATTTGTAATGGCCAGAACCTAGAAACAACCCAGATGCTCAACTGAAGAATGGATTTAAAAAATGTGGTACATTTACACAATGGAGTACTATACAGCAGTTAAAAGGGCATCCTGAAATTTTCAGTCAAAAGAATGGATCTAGAAAAAAATCATCCTGAGGAGGTAACACAGACCCATAAAGACAAACATGGTATGTGCTCACTCATAAGTGGACTTTAGAAGCAAAGCAAAAGATAACCAGGCTACAATCCATAACCCCTGAGCAGTTAGGTAGCAAGAAGGAACCTAAGAGAGACATCCATGGACATACCGCACCCCAGAAGGGGAAACAGAGAAGATCTCCTGAGTAAACTGGGACCATAGAGATAATGGGGTAAGGAGAGGTGGGAAGAGAGCATGAAGGAATGAGATAGTTGAGTGGGGGGAGGGACAGAGAGGGAGAACCATGAAAGAGATATCTTGATAGAGGGAGCATTACTGTGGGGTTAGAGAGAAACCTGGTGCTAAGGAAATACCCAAGAACTCACAAAGATGATCCCAGCTAAGACTCCAAACTAGTGGAGAGGGTGTCTAAACTGACCTTCTCCTGTAATCAAATCGATGGCCACCCTAATTGTCACTATAGAACCTTCATCCAGCAATGGATGGAACCAGATGCAGAGATCCTTAGCTAAGCACTGGGTCTAACTCCCAGTCCAAGTAAAGAGCAAAGGGGTTGAGATTATGGTGGGGAAACCCACAGAGACAGCTGACCTGAGCTATTGGGAGCTCACAGACTCTGAACTGACAGCTGGGGAACCTCCATGGGACTGAACTAGGCCCTCTGAATGTGGATGACACCTGTATCACATGGGCATTTTATGGGGCCTCTGGGTGGGGCCAGATTTTTTCCTAACACATGAACTGGCTTCTTGGAACCCATTCCCTACAGAGGAACACCTTGCTCAGCCTTGATACTGGGAATGGGGGGGAGGTTGGTCCTACCTCAATTTGATATAACAGACCATATTAACTGCCCTTTGGAGTCCCTAATCTCTCTGAGGAATGGTCGGGGAGGCAGGGGAATGACTGGGAAGAGAAGATGGAGGATAAACAGTGGTATGTTAAAAGACCTTTAAATAAAAAATAAGAAAAAATTATACCCCATATTCTGAACAAAGAACTGTTTATGTTAAAATTCACAGTCATAACTGTAACTGTGTAGTATCTAAGTTCACCACATCACCACAAAGCACTGTCTTCTCACTGTATGGGACAAAGCCAGCTTCTGAGATGAAGGCTCATTAGCCTCATAGCTCATTAGCACTCATAGCATTTTTAAAGAGTGGCTGTGTGAACAGTATGCTTACATATAAGGTATCTTCTGAAACCCAGAGATAGCTAGAAAATTCTTTTTCCTGAGTGCTGTGATTCATTAGGCTCAACTAGATGTATGGCTTATTGATGTGGGATGTCTTTCTGTACATTGGGAATTACCAATGGATAATAAAGAAATTGCTTTGACCTGTGGAGAAACAGCTTAGAGGTAGATGGGAATTTCAGTCATAAAGGAGGAGGGTAGAGTCAGGGGAGAAACTGGCGGCGGCCATCCAAGAGAGCGGGATGTAGCAGTACAGGTAAGCCATGAGCCATGGTAAGACATAGATTAATTGAAATGGGTTAAGATGTAAGAGCTAGCTGATAATGAGCCTAAACCATAGACCAGACATTGCAATTAATATAAACTTTGTGTGATTATTTGGGATAAGTGGCTGTGGGACTGTAGGTCACGACCTTGGGCTAGATGGGCCAGAAACCTCTGACTACAGCTCATCATTTTTCAATACTTCATTTTTTTGGGGGGTGGGGTGGGGAGGATAGAATAGGAAGGAAGCAGACAGATAGATTATGTTAAAATATTTTGAATCATTTAACATAGCTCTAGGGTAAGGTGATACTCATTGCTCTTACTATCCTCAAATATAAGTGTATAAGCCAGGTGGCGGTGCACACCTTTAGTCCAGCACTCAGGTGGCAGAGGCAGGTGGATCTCTGTGAGCTCAAGGCCAGCCTGGTCTACAGAGTAAATTCCAGGTCAGTCAGAGCTACATAGAGAAACCCTGTCTGGAAATACCAAAAAAGAAAAAAAAAAGTGAATGTGTGGTGTGTATGTGTGTGTATGTGTGTGTGTTTAGATGTAGGTATAACAGGGAGTAAAGTATTTGCAGATAATTAAAGTGACATCAGTAAAAAGGAGTACTTGCTCTGACTCAGGAACCACCTCTGTTAGTCTCTGCCAGTCAGTTCAAGTTTTTTGCTTGAATGGTAGAACTAGGTCACTTGATTCACTCTGTTTAGGTTGGTGACAAGACCATTAAGAAAAGAAACCTGGATACTGTGTGAGCTGATGATGTCTGACGGTCCCAATAAAGATGAGCTGGACTAATGTATTAAATAAACTGAGATGCACAAAGTAAGTCTTGCTAGTTTTAGTCATCTTTTTTCAATTTCATAATTTGTATGCAATTATACAACATATAATTTATAAAGATCCAACAGAACAAAAAAAAAAGTCACTTTAAGGCATGACCTTGGGCATGGAAGCTTTGTAGGCAACCTGCCTTTTGTGGTCAATGTCAGCCTCAAGGGGAAGGCCCCTGGGACACCTCTTCTACCTACTGGAGTTACGACATTTGTCAGTTCTTTCCCTTGTGACAAGCCCAGTTGTAACCACTGTACCCCATGGTGGGACAGCCAGGAGGGAGCACCCTGCCAGAAAATGGTGGCTCTGGGGTCCAAGAGGAATAACCTGAGCTACATAAAGCCACTGAAATCTCAGTGAATGAGCCATTCAGCCTTGATGTGGCAATGTCTTTCCATATGTTGTGAATATCAATCTTTAAATAAAGGGGCTGTTTTGGCCCTTGGCGAACACTGTAGCCAGCGACAGCACAGATAGGAGGAACAGGGTGGAGTCACAGGCAGACCGACCCTGAAGCCCAAAGGAACAACATGTAAGGAACACAGGTGAGCCACGGGCCACACAGCAGACAGATTAATGGAAATAGGTTGAGTTAAGATCAAAGAGCTAGCTAGCAATGTGCCTAAGTCATAGGCCAAACAGCATGGACTTAATGTAAGTGTTTGAGTCATTTTGGGGGCCTAAGCAGCGGCAGGCAGTTAAATGGTCTGGGATGGCAGGTCTGTGGGTCTGGACCTCTGGCAGCTGGGCCAGAAACCTCATTGTAACAGATGGCACCCACCGTAAAGCCTGAGAAAGATTAAAAAGGGCTTTAGATCACAGAAACTGAGCCAAAGCAGCTTTCAAATTGTTTATCTGAAGTGGGGCATTGTACAGAGGTAGTGTGGCAGCAGACTGGTGGCAGGAGCATAAGCTGCAACTAGGCCGGTTTCTGAAGTCTCACAGAAAACTCGGTAGCATGTGATTGACTTAAGGTTTATGTTTATACTGAAGAAAAGGGGAACAGAGTTAAAAACAGCTTTTTGGTGGCAGCATTTCTTGGGTCTGCTCTGCTGGCAGCGAACAGAGATGCAGACCCTTTAATAGAACTTCCTGACTCAGCTTTTTTCTGTAAAACCCTGTGGCTCTCGAAGAGAGTGCGAGTATTTTAAAAGCTCTTCTGGTTGGAAAATGATTACAAATTCACAATGAAACAGATTTAGCTGAAAAAAAAAAAAAAACCTGTAAATGGGTTACAATGTGTGTAAAACGTACATAGGCTTCAGAGTGAAAAGAGGGTAAAGTCCCTAAAAAAGAGAAATAGGGTATAAAAACATAAAGCCGCAGAAAGATGGAAAATAGACACAGAATCTGGATTATGGGTATTAGTCGGTTTTCTTTTAATTTTTAGCTGTTAATGAGCTAACTGTAGAAAGACAATGCATTGGAAAGACTGATAAGTTAAACAAGAATGTATATTTTAAAGGTATTTTGATTTTGAAATCTGTGTCTAAGGATTTATTGCTTTGGAAGAGTTCTGCTTTTGTTTCCACAGAAGACGAGAACCTGTGGATGACTTCCAGGCAAATATGGTTTCATCAGCCAAGACCCCCTGAAAATTCTCTGATGGGAAGAGATGGCTGTAATCAGCTTCAGGGCTGCAGACTATGATCCAGTCTCAAGAATCCGTGAGATTGCCAAAGCCTCTTAATCAGTAGGATGTAGTAATGGAAAACTACATCCAAATTCCCAAAATTTTGTTTATAGATGTTTGTTTTCATTATAAATGGTTAATGGTCATAGTAAATCTCTAAGAAGAAAAGGGGGATAGGATATAGGAGTGATTTTTTAAAAATTAGATTGTTGAATTTACTTTGACCAGAAAATAAGCTGTTAATCTCAAAATGTTTTGCATTGGTGTGGACTTAGGTTTCTTGATACAAATATAAGGTCAATTTTGTTAGTGCTGTACGTATTTTTCTACTCTTGTTTAAGGTGTGATGCTTATGTAACTCATTTAAAATTGTAACGTGTAATTAAGAAATGCAGATTAATAGTCATCTATGATAACCAAACTTACAGTTATGTTAGCTAGGATTTTTAGGTATACAAAAACATATTTCAATTAGATAGGTAATCTTCAAATACTTCTAAGACCTACAGAATATGGCATTTAAAATATTTTAAGAACTTAAGACTTTTCTGGATAGTGAGATGGATCTGTCCCTGGCAGCACCAATCTACTTCAAGAGAAAAATGGGCATTAAAGAAATTCCATATGGAATTTACTTTCTTTGTGGCAATGGTTAGCCACTGGACAAGAACCTGTTCTTATATTGATTGCTTAATGGTATGATGTTTAAACTGGACATGCAGGTTCCCTTGGAAAGTGACCTCTGAACTTTGACAGAACAAGCCAAGATGGTCATTCAGGTTCCTGCTTTACAGAGAAAACTGACAGATATTCTTCAGGACTCAAGAAGAAGCGACTGATGAACTATACCAGAATGGGTAGAGCGGATTTCCTGCTTCACTGAAATAAAAAGAGACTCTGGGCCTGTAAGCTGAATATGGATGCCCCAACTTTATAAAGGAACTTTGGGTGACTGTCCAGGCAGACAGATGTCATCTCTGTCATTACTAGATTTTAGAAGTTGCTTGTACTTCCGGTTTACTTGGGTAAATATTATATCCTTCTGTGGTCTTTGATGTGGTTGAAGATTAGAAAATTATAGGTTTAGTTTTCTTAGCTATTTTAAAAGGTATATTGGATATGAAACTTTAGATTCACAAAGGGAAGGAAGATGATATTCTTTAATTTTTACTAAATACAAATAGACTAGATATTGTAACTGTAGTTCTTGACTAATAGTTATTTTGATATATGTAATTTTGCTATGTTAAAATTGAAAGCATCTTTTTGATTAGACAGAAATGGGGAGGTGATGTGGGAATGTCTTTCTGTATGTTGTGAATATCAAACTTTAAATAATAAAGTTGTTTTGGTCCTTGGAGAACACCGTAGCCTGAGAGAGCACAGGTAGGAGAAGCAGGGCAGAGACAGATCGAGCCAGACACCAAAGAAGAAACACATAAGGAACACAGGTGAGCCTCGGGCCACGTGGCAGACAGATTAATAGACATGGGTTGAGTTAAGATGAAGGAGCTAGCTAGCAATGTGCCTGAGCCATAGGACAAATAGTATGAAGATAATATAAGTGTCTGAGTCATTTTGGGGCCTAAGCAGCAGCGGGCAGCTAAGCACTCTGGGACAGCAGGTCTGTGGGTCTGGACCTCTGGCCTGATTGTAACCCAGCCTGACCTGCCACAGAGTCCAGGCCACAAGCTTCAGAAAAGAAAAGAAAAAGATGAAATGTGCTGGTATCACAGTGAATTTATTTGTCTTCATGATGTACACACAGTAATTAACACATAAAACACACACTCAAATGGCCATGTGTAACACAGGAAAGGACTGGTCCCAGCTAATTACACACATGGCAATTCTAGCTTCAGTTTGTTTGTCCAGGCCCCAGGGATGGACAGTTTAGTACAAACACTTTTGATGTTGCCTTATTGCCAGAAACATGATGCTTATCAATTCCTCCAAAATAAATGAAATCAACAAAAAGTCCAGCAACAAACTGCTGCAGACCAATACAAAAATGTTAATAATTACATTGTCTTCTCAGGTTTCGTTTCTTTAAAAATATTTCCCACACCTTTTTTTGTGTGTGTGTGTGGAAGGATTCATTGATTTCTTTGGCTTTACATGATATAATTCCATCTGACCTATAGCGTTATTTGTGCTAATATTTAAGTTAAGAATTAACAGTTCAAAAGGAGAAGTGAAATTAAGTCTTCAATATAAAAGGGTGTGGTCCATAGGTCAGTATCGCTCTTACAACTGTTTCCACTGGAGATGAAGGAATGTGCCCACAGCTCCCTGCTTAATGCACAATTTAGTCGTGTGTTATCATGTCAATGTGTCCAGACACTCACCAAAACTATCCTGATCTGTCTTTAAAAAACAAAACGTGAAACTGCAGAAATAAATAAGTCTACCTAGGGGTACAATAAATAGGCTTCTTCATAGGAATAAAGAATATTGTAACATAAAGCCCTCCACTACTGTGCGATTAAGCAACAGCTTTGGATTCCAAAGTCTGAAATACAGCTTTCAGTTAGATCAGTTTGGTTGCTGACGTAACAGCAGACAGAGCACATTCCTATTGTTCTCACCCTTTCAAAAGGAAGTCAGAGTGGGTGCAGCTGTAAAGGTGCCTTCAGAAATTTAGCTAGGTGTGTACCATCATTAGCTTTTGACTTTTGCAAATTTGTAGGACATACATTTTAGGGATTAAAAAGCAGCACAATCCCCTCAGGTCTCTGGTCAGAAGTTCTGCTGTCTCCGCTTCTTCGCATCCATGGCGTCCAGGATGGGCTGCCTCTTTGCACTGTACCTTTGATGGAGTTCTTCTATCTCCTGCTCCATCATGGGGTCCAGGGCTTTTAGCCGCATCTGTAGTTCTTCTAAGCTTAGATTTTTTAACTAAATGCAGAAAAGACAAAAAAAATTAAATGTTACTGTTAAAAATCCAAAATATACTATAGTCTAATGAGTTTTAAAATAAATACTTCAGAAAATTCTTAGAAGCATGGCCAGCAAATAAGACTGGAATTCTTTCTCTGAGGAAGCCACAAGCTCCACCTTGCAGGAACCTAAGCAATCCACAGCAAAGCGAGGGATGCCCGCACTGCTATGGGAGACAGAATGATCAAATCAGTCAGATAAAGAAGCTCATATGAAAAGACCCAGAGACAGATGTGTAAAGTAGCTGTTCTGATAATGCTCTGGACACAGCCACAGGGTGCTATAAAAACCCAATACCAACAGATCAACAATTGGGCTAGACTGAATACAGGTTCAGTCAACAGTTTTACCCTTTACCAAATGTCAAAAATTTCAGCTCTTAAACAGAAAATTGCATTATCTAGAATATTTTTACTCTGAGTGTTTTGATAAAATAGTATTTTGATTCAAACAAACACACACAAAGCTGGTTCAAGCTACACCGTGTAAGTTCTGCTGAAAATGGAATGGTGGTGAGATTTTATGGGATACATTACAGTCTGGTTATGTTGGCTTTAGCGGACAACAGCACACACCCTACACCTTTTCATTGCATCATCAGGAAAGAGAACATGTTATACAACATGATATAAAAGGACCTATAGCACCCAGGCTTAGCTGTACTTGTCTATTTGTGAAAACAGGTGGCTTTAGGTCATTTCCTGAGAAGCAGAGTGAGGAATGTCATCAGAGGCTACAGGATGCTCTACACCACACACTCATATAGTCAATTTTTACCCTGGCAATATTTTCTTGTAAGTGGGTAAAGGCACTTGCTGCCAAGCCTGAGGTATGAGTTCAATTCCTTGATCCCACATGGTAGAAGGACCATTTTCTGTGGTCCCCTGACTGCCACATAAGTGTGATATGCATGTTTCCCAACTCCCCAAACTATGCCCTTCCTTATTACAGTAACAGTGGAGGGCAATTAGTTTTTAACAAAGGTGAAAGACTCCTATTAGACACATGAATTATGGATTTCTACCATCATGTACTCCACACGTTGATGGTAAGTAAGGAAAGAATTGTTTCACTTGTTGAGGAACACTAGAGATGAAGAGGAAGGGGAGCACTCAGGGGCTCATGGAGCCAAACTGTGTGACAGAGATAACAGGGAGAGCGGAAGCAGTGCCTATGGGATTTTTGTGTAGATAATATTTATTGCGTTTCAGAACAGATCTGCCCTAGAAAGAAAAGAGCCCCACCATGAACTTCAAAGTCCACAGGGCACAGACTCCTTTGGGAGCAGGGGCCATACTGGTCTTTGATAGGGAAAGCATCTCAATGGTGTTGAGCCCCGGGGAAGTGAGGAAATACCAAATTCAGGTCTCAGAAGAGGGCTGTGTGGTAGGAGGCAGAGGTGAGGACATGCAGGTGTGGGTGTCTGAGAACCAGGCAAAGTAGGTTTGAACACTAGGAAGCCAATATTCTGGAGTAGAAACATTATATGAGAGCATGAAGATTTAGTTTGAAAAAGATAAAACCTGAAGCTCATTTGTTTTCAGAAGATAGCTCTCCAGGTGTTCCATGAGTCACCCAAACAGTAGGCTGAAATAACATTTCTCCCCGACCTTAGCTTTACTCACATACCTGGCCCTAAGTGACTCCTGCTTTCCCAAGACAAATTCACTCTCAGCCAAAAAAAGGTTCTGAGGATACCGAGAATGAGTCACAAGACAAAGTTCCAAAAATATGTTGGGGAAGAACAATATTGTAGGAGGGTGCTCAGCTCAACCTGAATACCTCGCCCTGGGGGGAGGGTGGTAAGCAGACTGCTGCGCTACACTGGACAGCAGAGAACAAGCTTCCTGGGGCTATTAGTTTTTATTTTTTAAAGAGTCTTTCTATGTAGTCCCAGTCTGGCCCTGTAGACCTTAGACCACCCTCGATCTCAAGATCCTCCTGCCTCAGCCTCCTGAATTATTTGCCAGTGAACCTAGCAAATAACTTACATTTGCAGACCATTCACTGTAGTATATAGTTTCCCCATTAATTGTAAAACTGGGCATTAATTACACATTTGCTCTGTGCTTAGTTCTGTTCAAATCACTGTGGGGACAGAACGTTTGTACAAGGAAGCTAAAAACTCTCTCAACTATACAAACACGTTCTCCACAGATATGGAGCTACACGACTAAAGACAGATGTACCCAGAAACATCTACAGAATCAAATTCTTCTTCACTGTTCTCTTTAAAAAAGACTTATTTTTATTATTTGAAATTGTGAATTGGTATTTGAGTATGTGCACACGAGCCCCTATGCCCATGGCAGTCAGAGGCATCAGAATGTTCTGAAGCTACAGTTCCTGACAGCTATGAGCCACCTCATGTAGGCCCTGGGAGCTGAACTCAAGTCCTCTGCAAGAGTGGCAAGCACGCCTAACCACCGAACCAGCTTTCTAGCCACTCTTCAGGGTTCTTAAGACATCACTGTAATACAGCACATGTCAATCTTTCCCAGGTTTACACTACATAATTTAAACAACAGAATTTGCTATTTGATTACAGAAAGTTCTAATTATGAAGGACACAGGGCACAGGACTCGGAGGGATTAGTCACCTTAAGATCAGCACAGCAAACCATCATTTCAAGCAAACAGCTACACCAACTTTAAAATCTCCTGCATTAAGACTCTCCTGTGGATGTCTTGCCCTTTCTTTATTAGGGATCAACTGCAGCAGTTAGTAAATGTTTAATTATGGCAATGAACTAAATTCAAGGAAAGAAGAAAGATTCTTTTTTAACAGATTTTTATGTTTTCAATGTATAAAATGTGTGAAGAACGGGCCTGTGGTGCTGGAGAACCATTATCTGGCACCACTAAGGAACTAGTGGACCACTGTAAAGTAAATTAATAAGGCACCTAAGTATTCTTTGCTCTAGTAATACAATCTTGTCTCACTTGGAACAGGGTATTTTACAGATGCACTGCCTTTTAAAGTAGAGGACATGGGGTCTTAAAGAATCTTTCCTCATGGACAAGTTGTCACTATTAATATATAAAAATATCTACAGCACTAATCTGTGCTATGTATACTAATTTTCTCCCCAGAGGAACCTTCATCTGAAAGCAACATATCACTTCTTTTTCTGATGTCACGGGATATGTACTCTTCTGTGTCTACTGAGAACTGGAGAGATTATTACATGTCTTATTAAACATTACAGTAAGAGCGGGCTGTTGATGAAAGCCCAAGATAGGGTTAGGAAGACAGGGCATGGGTATAGGTACGCTGCATCCTGCTCACTTTTACTGTCTGTTTTAAGTCTGAGTTTTGGATTAGAGCTGTGTATGTTACGGTTATAGAAAATGACTTCTGCATAATTTACAGTTAGGTATGTCCTCAGGGAAGGCTTCCAGGGAACTTTAGAGAGCTCCTTTATTAAAATATTCATTTATGTTTCTTATAGACAAAGAAATGAATAAAATACTTCTTACGTATGCAATATAGTGGGCAAGGAAGGACCACACAGCACTCACTGGAGCATGAGAAAGCTCAAAACTGGGTGTCAGGGCAAGCAAGCCAGGCACAGAAGCATACATGATGCACAAGTGTGTGCCATCTTTGCCGGTGTAGAGCAGGCTGCTGAGAGTTAAGAAGAAGAGAAACAGAAGGTAAGATGAGAGAGGAGGGAAAGAAGAGAGAGGGCGGTTCTTAAGGGTGACCATCAACTTTCTGTGACAATAAATGCTACCTATGAAATGCTCATAGATGAAACTTTGCAAGTACAAAAACAGATTGTCATGGAGGAAAAAAGAAGCCCATTGTTGGGAAGTGAAAGGTCAGACAGCAGGGTGCTGAGACTCAGGGAGAGGGGCTCAGCTGGGGTCTTTGCACACTGGCAGGAAGCACAGGTAGGGGCCAAGCTTGGTGTAGGGTAGTGAGCCAGTCCCAGTGAGTATGAGGAATCATCAGAGAGGAATTGCTTATCTGGGGCTTGGGAACCAAGAAGGAGACCTAAGCCAAGGACACAGACATAGAACTGGAGTCCACAAGGAAGGAAGATTCTCTCCTGATCTCATCATCTATACGTGGTGACCAACAGAAAAGAGGATCCATCTTGGAGTCTTGTAGCCAGAGGCTGTCAGTCAGCTTTCTGTCCCAGTGTGGAGACATGTAATACATTTAATAAAACCAGGGCAGATCCACCCAGTCATGCCAGAGAGTGGTGACCTATGCCTTTAATCCCATAACTCCAGAGACAGAGATCTTTCTGTGTTTCTGTGAGTTCAAGGCTAACTACCAAATAGTAGTAGCTCACACCTTTAATCTTAACCTGGATGTGAAACAACTGGGTGAAGAAGGTATTTAAGGCAGGTGTAGAAAGACAGATTCATGCAGTAGAAGCAAAGAAGGGCGAGGTTGAGGAAGCTGGAAGACAGCTGGGTGGGATTTGACTGTGATCTGTTTCCTCTCTCTGATATTAGCTTTTCCCTAATACCTGGCTCTGAGTTTCATTTAATACAACCAAAATTTGTGCAACAGTCACAGTGACCAAAAAAAAAAAAAAAAAATCTGAGAAACATAAGCGTGTGTGTGTGTGTGTGTATGTGTGCATGCGTGCACGTGTGTGTGTGTGTGTGTGTGTGTGTGTGTGTGTGTGTGTGTGTGTGTGAATGTGTGTGTGTATGCATGCAGAATTATTTTAGCTCATGGGTTTAGAATCTGCCCTTTCTGGTTACTGGGCTCACAGGTTTAGAGACAGGAGTTCCTGGTCACTCTGGCTCATGTGTTTAGAAGCTGCAATTCCAGTCAACTGGGTTCTGTGTATCTGGACCTGTAGTGATGTATCATCGGAAGGCATTGTGTGAAAAGCTGCTCACCTCATTGTGAACAAAATCAGAGAGATGGAGGGGACCAGCACCAAGACAATCCCTTCAAAGACACAACTTCTGTTCTAACAAATTCTCCTCCCAACAGCCCATCACCTATAACTAATCAATCAGGGGCAAGGCATTAACAACAGAGTGAAAATGATTTTTGAAATTAGGTAAATTAAATTGTATGGACCTGGGAGAAGTTTTGGTATTTGGGGTTGTTAAAAACTACCGTTAATGACAAAGTCATTTGTTTAACAGAAGCAGGATGTTATACATTAACTTTCACAGACGTCAACAGTGTGAGCAGGGAACTCAGAGACCTAATTTAATTCATCTTAGAGGAAGAAATGAGCTGGTTTGCTCAAGGTTACACTCTGGTCAATGGCAGAGCCAACCTCTGTAGTACTGCAACTACAGTACTACACTTTCTACCATGTCAGTGACTGACACTCAGTTACTATGTTGCTCAGTCTGTGGAAGAAACTCCCACATTCATCTTTTTACCCCTCTGTCCATCCATCCATCTGTCCGTCTGTCCATCCGTCCCTCCGCCCCTCCCTCCCTCCATTGTCCCCTCTATCCTGGCATGCCTCTTTCTCTTTGAAGCAAGCTCAGGTACAGGACCTTTCTCCTGCCCTGAAGGAAACGAGAGTCCACAAACCAGCTGTGATCATTTAATTTTGAATATGTGATTATTCTGCACAGTGTCAAGGTATGTATTTTGACCCATTAGATCTCAAACATTAAAAACAACACTTGGTGCGTTTCACTAAAACTTAAAAGATTACAATGAGACAGCTGAAGAGAGAGAAGCATGCTCACAGCTTCTATCAACGGTTAAATACTTACATCCTACAAGTGAAAATTAAGTATCTGCTATGAAATTTCATTGGCTATTTGGTTATGTTGGTTTTCCCAATAGGCCTACTGAGAAATTCCCATGGTCTTCAAGCCAAGCTGAACTTCAGGAGGAGAACCTTGCACAGAACATTTGGAATGGGTAAGAGAACTGTTGGGCCAAGCAGAGCCGCCCTTTTCTTCGGCCTCAGGTGAGTGGGCTAGTTTCTTTTTGTTTTAAATAAGACATTCAGGAAAAGCCCACGACTTTTGATTACAACAGACAAAAGGGCACACAGATATCTGCTCATAAATTAAATAAAAATGTCAAAAGTATTTTTCAATAGAAGGTACCATTTTGTTTGAAAATTGGGTTTATGTATGACTTCTAGGCCCAACATAAAACACTCTGTGATGATGACCCTCAGTTCCCACATTTCACACAGGAGACAATTCTGCATGTCAAAATCCAAAGTATTACACTTCTCAGTATGTTAAAAAGAAAACCCAAGTATTCTATGCAAATTAAAGCTTCATTTGTTAATACTTCATAAATCAGCAGTACATACAACTCAGTGATGTGAAAATTGAGATGAAAAATAAGTCACCCTGCTAGTAATTCTGATAGCTGAAACTAGCAATTAGTATTATTCCTGAGTAGGAGAAACTCTGAATGGTTACTGAGTGCTGACCAAGGAGCACTGTCAGTAAACTGGACCTTTAAAGCGCGCACACACACACACACACACACACACACACACACACACACACACACACACACACACACACACACACACACACACACACACACACACACACCAGGAGGAGGTGGATCTGTCCTCTGATATCTCTGACTGTTTTTATTATATTTGAAAATATCCCCACATTTATTTTCCTATCCAATCTAAAATATCACATTTAAGTAGCAAGACTGAATTACTTCCTAAATTAATTTTAACTATCTTGGAGAGAAAAATCCATGTGTTTCTTTTATATTTTGTTTTGTCAAACATGTTTCGAATCACTGGAGACATTCTAAAAATTTTAATAAAAAACAAGCAACATATACAGGAATATAAAGATTTCAAAAACATTTGCTCGTTTACTTATACTTACTTTGCATATGCATGAGTGTGTGGAGGTCAGCAGACATTGTGCAGGAGTCGGCTCTTCCTTTTAACCACCATGGTCCTGGGGCCTGAAAGCACGTTGTGAGGCTTGGTGGCCTAGGCTTTTACCCACTGAGCCTCCTTGCTAGCTCAATTACAAGGTTTTTAAATGTATAAATATGATGATGTTTCAAGCTTAATAGGTTTATGAGTTGTTGGCATAATCAATATGTCAGAATAAATGAGACACCACTACAATGAAGCAAACAGTCTTGCATGTAAATGTTAACATGGTTAGTCAACCAGTCCATCAAGAAAATACTGTACGAAGGTTACTCTGTTTCCTGGGGAAAAAACCTCTTCCTGGCAATTGTTTAAATGAATCTCACAGATGCTGCAGACATTATTAGTGGCCCGTGATTTCAAAAACATGGATTACTAATACTGTATCCTGACTCATCTATTTTCCCATCTGCTAGCAATCCTACCAACATGAACTACCAACAGAATGCTTGACAACACCAATTTCCTATGTCATGTCAATGCATAGTTGCCTATAGCATTTTGTAAGATTTACCCACACTCATGACTGTTCCAAGCTGTGTGCAGCCTGGAGCAACACGCTCTTTCTCCTTATGATTCTATCCTTACTTCACCACACAGAATCTGGTCTAGTTTTAAAAATACTATCCAGAGTCTGTCATATTTATTTTCCCAAAGAAAACAGACCAAAGCCCAATGAAGACAGGTCCACCCATGAGCTTGGTCACATGTGTGAGGCACAAGGACAGATGAGTCTGCAAGGGCACTGCGAGTGTAGAAAGAGGTGCTTACGGTCAGGTATTTGAAACACTGGCATTTTTTTAAATAGCTTATTTTCTAACGTTGAGAACAAAGAATTTAACATTAATATGACTCGACAGCCGTGTGTGGTGGTGCACTCTGGAAGCAGAGGCAGGCAGATCTCTGCCTTTGAGGCCAGTCTGGTCTACAGATCAAGTTTCAGGGCAGCCAAGCTTAGGCAGTAAAAGAAACCATTGAAAACAGAAAGCTGGAGAAGATGTAACTCAACAAGGCACCGTGTTCTAGCCCCAGCAAGCAGCAAGACTTGGCAGCTTTGGCCACATGTTTTTGGCTTTAGAATCAAGGATAGAAGAAAGAAGTTATACAGTCTCCCTCAGCAGTGAAAGAAAGCCACTAAGGTCAGGCATGTGTCAAAGGTGTCACCGTATGGAGGCCTGGAAAGGACAGCTGTTAATATGTTTATGATTGCTCTCCAAATGCTCCTCAGGCCCTCCCTTAGCACAGTGAGCTGACATGTTGGGTTAGCTGGAATGAAATGTAGGCAATGGGAAAACCAAACAGACAAGCAAAGCTGGGTTGTCTTCTTCCATTACTGTCTACTTAAAATAATTAAACTTTTACTTTTTTTTTTTTGGTTGTTGTTTCCTTTTGGGTTTTTCCTGTGCAGCCCTTTCTAGACCATACTGACCTCCAACTCAAAGATCTGCCTGCCTCTGCCTCCCAAGTGCTGGGACTAAAGGTGTGCACTACCACGGTGGTAAGCCAGCTTTTAAATTTTAATTATAAGCCTAAGCTTTTAATATCCCAAACTGGTTCTGTGGACAAGACAGTTCCTGCCCAGCTGAGAAAGGCAGGTCCTAAGGAGAATGTAATAAGTAGGACAGTAGCCAGGTCCCCGCACATGCCAGGCCCCCCCCACCAGCCCCAACCCGACACACCAGCCCCTCCCTCCCCCCATACACGCCAGCCCCCCCCACACCAGCCCCCAACCCCACAACCAGCCCCCCCATACATGCCAGCCCCACCAGCCCCCGACCCCCCACACCAGCCCCCCCACACCAGCCTCACACACACCAGTCCCCCTCCACACACACCAGCCCCTCCGATAGCCCCCCTGCACACACTGCCCCCCCCACACCAGCCCTGCACATGCCAGCCCCCCCCAACACCAGCCCCGCACACGCCAGTCCCCCTCCACACACACCAGCCCCCCCATGCCCCCCTGCACACACTGGCCCCCCCCACACCAGCCCTGCACATGCCAGCCCCCCCCAACACCAGCCCCCCGCACATGCCAGTCCCCCTCCACACACACCAGCCCCCCCCCCCGTTGCCCCCCCTGCACACACCGGGCCCCACACACACCAGCCCCGCACACACCAGGCCCCTGCACACTGGTCTGTACTCAGGAGCATCTTGATTTACAGAGCAGGCACGATGATGGGAGACATAGTGGGCTATCTCCATCAGTGAACACCTGAAAAGTCATCTTACCATTTGCCTCCCTCCAGCACCCAGTCCTTCCCCTCCCTTCTTTATTTCCAAGCATTATTAGCAAAGGAAAGTTTACCAGAGACTATCCCTAGGACCCCCCCCCCCCAATGGCAGACTCTCTTTAGTCTCTTACACCCAATGACTGGTAGGAGGGGTGTCTGACCACAATAAGGCAGCTTTCTTTACAAGTTGGGGACCCTGCTGTGGACACTGGTGACAATTTTGCAGCATCCAAAAGTCCTGTTCGGCATTGTGTTATATACATATTAATTAAAAATGTGTATGTCTGCCATCAAGAAGGTGAATTTGTGCATGGCTGGCAGCTACTATCCCAGCCCTACAGGGGGTTATCTGTGAAGGAAAATAGAAAGATTATCTTGGTGAAATGGGATCATTTTGAGCACGTTACATGAGTTTCACCTGAGGACAGTGAGACACTATAACACATTTATCCCGTATGTCTGATAAGACATTTATGTTGATAAAGAACAACACAGTTTTAGATGCATGGTTTCTGCCAAATATGCTATAAAATGCTAACAATACCATCCGATAACACTCCTTGGCAAGTAGACATGGCAGGAAGCACAGTGAGCTGGGCTCTTATCATATCATTAAATGGGACCATTAATAAAATTTCCTGCTGTGGTGACATCACAATTCTTACTATGATTATTTAAGTATTTCCATAGCATAAGTTATATAAAAATTCACTTTATTCAGGAAAATCACTTTATAATTAAAAACACATACAGTCATAACACACAAATCAGGAAACTGAAATTGTAATAGATAAGTTTTTTGGATAATGTTTTAATCATCAAGCAACACACAGAAATAAATAGGGTCCCAAGATACTAATTCTAGAGCATCAAAACATACAGTTTCTTTTAAAAGACAAATTATATGATTAAAAACATAAAAGGCAGTAGTAAGGTAGATATCAAAGATCAGCCTTGTTATTTGCCCACAAGCTTAGGAAATAAAATTTCCCAGTAAGGAATTATTTTAGCATTCACCATCTTAAAATGGCATAGTTTGTAGCTCAAACAGTAGTTTCCCAGCTATTAACAGACAATGTGGATTCAATTCAATCAAGAAGATATCCAGGCATGGACAGGAGGGCTTTCGTGAAAATGTTCAACCCATGAAATCCATGCCTAGTCAGTCAGTATAACAAGTCTTGAGAAGACCTGAAGCAGGCCACAGCACCTCCCGTCTCCATTAACAGTTGTCTAAGCGTGCCTTCAGGACCATGGGAAGATTCCATGCAGGCATGTAGACAAGTCAGATCTTCATCATCCATGTGCACTGGGTGCTACAATCCCAGTGCTCATGGGCTGAACCCTGGAGCTGACTGGCCAGCCAGCCTAGCCAAATTAGTGAGTTCTGGGTTAAGGTGCCTCTTAGCCTCCACAAGTATGCACACATTAGCATTATACCAAACACAAATAAAGAGATGCTCATAAATGCTATCAATTGAGGTCAAGGAGGGTATAAAATGTGTCCAAGGGAACATGAAGTTGCTACTGTCTTGGCTGTGGCTCTATGAGTGTCAATGGTGACCAACTTTTCAGGGTTCTAGTCTGGAGAGAAGGAAACAGTGTTTGTGCACTAAGTCATCTCATATTAGTGGTATGCACTCATCACCAAAAGAGCAAGAAATGAACACACCAGTGTCACTACACACACAATACTTATCGTAAGCACTTATAGCAGATTCCATACTTAGGTCACTAAGGAAAATGAACAGCCTGCAAGGACTTTACTGGTTCTCAGTGAAAAACATTTTAAAATGCCAATTCACAAGGCATTAAAGAACTTACCTCTAATATTACTTTGTAAAATGTGTATCTTCCCAAATGTCCCCAGAAGCTGGCAGTACCAAGTTGCTACACTTTTCGAGAAACCCTGGCCCTGGCCAGCTCTTCCCTTGAGCCAGACACCTGCTTTCTACAGGGCAGAGTCTTTGCTGGGGGCTTCACAAAGGGTAGCTAATCTCACTTTGCATCTACATACTGGGATGCCAGCAGGCTGTGGTTGTGAGTGGAAACTTGGGGGATCAGAATTTGAGCTCTGGTTTGAATAATACATATTAATATGAAGTAGTTTTACTAGTAAATCTTTACATTTTATTTTACGGGATGAAATTTCAGCTGACTCTTTAGAAAGTCCATTATAATAAGGATTAAAGGGGAAAAATGCATCTTTAATTACTAAGCAAATGAAAGCCATACTGTTGGTTTACCTCCGGTGGAAAAATAATAAAATAGCTATGCAATTGTTAAATTCAATGTTTTCTTGAGGAACTTTCCATATATTGTTGCAAGTGGCTGTGCTCAAAGAGTAGCTTATGCGATGAGTAATTATTCTGAAACTATTTTGTGTTCTCAGATAATATCATGTTATTCCCAGTCCCAAGTAGGTGACAGCAGTCCTGGCGGTATGTGCCAGACATAACAGGAGCATCCGCTAAGCAAGAATACTATGAAGAACAGGCCTTTTCCTTTCCACTTCAGAAGATACATAAAACCAGAACACATAAATTTGCAAAGAAATAGCTGTACGGAATCCTGCTCCTCAAGCTGGTTCACACACACTCTGCCCTTTGCCAATGTCATGTCAGCTGGCCATCACCAACCACAGCACTCCCAGCTGCAAGAAGTAAGCATGGCCCTGACCTCCCAGATGTGTTAACTACCTCACCTCCCAATACTCACAACAAGGTCTGTTAGCAGCTGCCCTCATTCTCACAGTCCATATTTACTGCCATTCTCAGCAGCTTCACTAGGCTATGCTGCTCAGAAATGAAAGGACTCTTAAATATGGAGGCATCTATGGATTTTGTTAGCTGTCTTCTAATTTTTCAGTCACCCAAAGTTGTGACCGGGCAAGCACAATGGGGTGGTGGTGAAGTTCAACAGGTAAGCTCAGGAGATATAGATGCTTGTGAAGGATGGGATTCTTCTAGCTCATTGCTGGCCTTTGAGAAGTCAGGAAGATGGGCCACTTTCAGATCAAGAGTTAAGCACTGAGCCCTATGGGCACCAACAGTGTCATTTACTTAAGCCCCTTCTCCTAAGGACAAGACTTCATTCAGGCTCCATGAGAACAGTCTTTGGCTACTCGGCACCCTCTGGTGGTTATATTTGGTGCTGCACATTTCCTCCATCTTACAAAGAAGGCGTTTCTTTTTTGTCCTCCCTCCCTTCCCTTCCCTTTTTAAAATTTCACCCTTATTTTTTTATTTAGCATTATATGTTTAAAAAATCTTTTCTAGACAAGGAAGGAATCACCAATAACATCGATGGACAGCGTGTAAGGCAGTAAACTATGAATGGGTCAATTTGGCAATTAGAAAATAATACTCTGTTTCAACACTGAAGAGAAAGCACCTTGAATGTGTTAAACACCCACTAGGAAGCTATATGAATGAGAATAACTAGTCAGCACTCAGGCTAACTCTACAGAAAATATTCTCTTATATGGGTTCATATTATGTACGAGTTCATACAACACAAAGGCTCTGTGTCTGGCAGACACCATCTGTTGTCTCACGTAAGAGGTCAGACTTCTGTGAAAAAGTAAAAGAATATCAGTGTTTCAGAGTTTACACCTTGAGAAGCCCCGAGAGATGGCTCAAGCAGTAAAGTATCCCCAGCACCCATAGGACAGCTCACACCCTCTAACTTCAGTTCAGAGGACCCCACATCCTCTTCTGGCCTCCATGGGCATTGCATGAATGTGGTGCACAAACATACATACAGGAAAAACAAATGTACACATACAATTATCTTTATAAATGTAAACTTCTCAACAAGTTTTCTTAGTAAAAGATACAATCAGCATCTGATCACAAGGTAAGCTTAAAAACTTAATACATTGTTTACTGACCGTGATACATTTTTCCAAACAGAGAGGGTTCATAAAGACTGTAAGTCTGATTTGGCTTATTCAGCATGTCAATAGCTTAAACACTGAACATATCTACCTGTGTCTGTTCACATAAACCCACAGTGAGGACTCAGGCTTCTCCAACAACGATATCTTTGTTACTTTACAACTTTACTAGCATGTTCGTATATATCCCATCAGATGACAATTTACAGATAATATTAGTGAAGATTAAAAGGATTAAGTGACTTCCAGAGCAATAGCTCAATATCCTCAAATGTGTAATTAGCTTAGGTCTACAGCTGACCTTGAATTCACAATCTTCTTGCCTTAGCCTCTGACTGCTGGAATTCCAGGCACGAGTCACCAGTCTTTATGCTCTGTCTACACAGAATAACTTTTAAAAAAGTAAACCCAAAGAATTTTAGTTATGCTAGAAAATTCAGTTTCACTTTAACTACAATAAATATTTTTAAATTAATAACTATTGCTGAACTAGCAAAAACACACATAAGGAGGCAATAAAATCAGAGAGTGAAAATTCATAGAAGACAGAATAAGAACAAGTATGTATTATAAAATCCACATTGGGTTGGCAAAATAGTCTAAGCATTATAAGATTAAATCAATGACCGCATAAAGCACTTAACATTTTTATAATTCTTTAATTTTGTAAAGTGCTTTTAAAACTTTATTATTCTTTTACAATTCTCTGGGGACCAGAGGGTGACATAGTCTTTGCAGGACAGAACAAGAACATTCCCAAATGACAATGAAAACAAGACCCTGGCTGGCACAAAGGAGGACATCTCGTGATCGTAATCCTAACACAAAGCTCCAGTCCTTCTAAGTATGAAGTGATGTCATTGTGCTCCACCCACATGCTACCCTAGTGTCAATGGAGACCTCTAGCCCCCCTGCTCACCTGACAACTGCCTTCGAGTGTTCTTCAGAAACCTACGTACAGTCTTTTCCCTGTGTACCACCCCTATTTTATCTTTTATATCAACAAGAGATAGTTTTTAATATCTCCCATTTTCAATAAATATATTAAGGAAACTGGGGCTGGAGAAATGTCTTGGAGGTTGAGAGCCTTGACTGAACTTCCAGGGTACTTGGGTTCAATTCCCATCACCCATCTGGGGGCTCACCAATGTTGGTAAACCCTGTTTCTGGAGATCCCACGCCCTCTCTGGTTTCCATGGGCACTCAACACTTGCACACTTAAAATAATAAAGTAATTTTTAAAGTGTAGAAAGGTAACTAACTATTTATAAGGCTGGGTACAGGAAGCTAACTATTTATAAGGCTGGTACGGGCAGTACACACAATTCTGCCTTCGAGAGACTGGGGCAGAAGTGCACATTACAGTTCATCTCGGCTACTTCCTAAGACCTTGTATCCCATCCACCATTCCAACGTCACAACACTGTCTTTTCTTTCTCAGTATGGAGGAAACAGTCTGTACTTCTAGAACTGGGAACCCCTTTTTGTCTCCGTCCCTGCTGGTTCCTGTTGCTCATGCTCTAGAACCTTCTGTGTTTCTTACTTGACCTGAAAGCTGAATTACTTACACTTTATCTGCACCATCTTCTTAAAACTTCTGATGCCCATAATGCTTGTTGGCCTTTGGCCAGTCTTCAGCCTTCTTTTCTGGCTGCTGCTTCTCAGCTCCTCGGTGTCTGAACTAAAGAGCTCCGAGCCCTTTACTGTATCCTCATTTCCTAGGCATGCTCATGCACACCCTGAGCTATAAGTACTATTCTTTGACAACTCACTTTTGTATGAACACTACACACCATCTTCTGCGTTCTGGAGCCCTGGACATCTCTCAGGCTCAAAGACTCAGTAGGCCCTAGACCTTCTGATCACTAGTGTTTGAGCCTTCTCTATTTTCTAAGTGGTTCCTTGACCATCATTAAAATTTTTATTTTTATTATTTAAAATTGTGTGTCTGCATGCACAAATGCATGTGTGCATGTATGAAGTACAGATGGTGACTAGGCCAGAGGGATAAGATCCCCCTGGGACCAGAACTCCTGGAAGAACAGTAAGTGCTTTAAACTGCTAACCCCTCCGCAGGCTCTTGACCACTCATCTTTTTGCCAAGAACCTACCATATTTAAGAATTGCAATGTCTGTCCATGCTACCTGCTGACAGATCCCCAGTGTGTATGTGTGAGTGTGTATGTGTCTGTGTGTGTGTGTATGTGTCTGTGTGTGTCACCTCCCTGTTCAAGGCACTCTTAGCTCGAGCAGGCTATTTCCATAGCTAGCTTCCTTCCTCTTTTGCTTCCAATTCATTCTCTAAATAGTAGTTACAATTATTATTTTTAAAAAAATCATACTGAGCCATATCATGCTCCTAAAAATCCTTAAATAGATCTTCACTGCATATAAAAGCCTAACATGGCCTTGTATGAATGTGTTCCTGCTTAGGTCTGCAGCTCTGGCTTACATTACTCATAACAATATACCTGAATTTTCATGGTCTTCACATTCACCAAGCTCCTTTTGCCTTGAGCTGGCAGTTAAATGTTCCAAAACTAAGAGGTTAGAATTAATGATTACATAACTTTCCTTGATGAAAATGCACCTGCACTTTTCTACATTGGCTCCAAGCTGTTAACACTGTTCCCTTTGCAGTTAAGTCTTCCTGGTCAAGTAGTATCTATGAACAGAGTGAGCTACCTTTCCACTTTGTACCTACCTGCATATGGCGGTTACAATGTGTGCTGTTATTACTGTGAGCAATGAAAACTATCTGCTATACCAGAACTCTACAGTGGGAGACACCCAAGTACAAGGCTTCAGATTTCAGCATTTGGTACTAAACAATTTTTTGTTAAATAAATAAAAATCCAAAAAAAGCATACCTCATTTGAGTTTTGCAAATCCCTAAAGCTGTTTATTTAATCTATAACTATCATTTAAACTTTTTTTTTGTACTGGGAATAGATGTACAGCTTTAAGTACACAAAGTTAAGTGCTATGCCACAAACATGATTTTTATTTTTTATGCTTTGAGACATTGTCCAGACTGGCTGTGAACTCACCTTCTGACAGGGCTTAACTTGTAATTTTCCTGTCTCAGCCTCTGGAGTGCTAGAATAACAGGCCTGCACTTCCAGACCTGGATTCTGACTTTGTCTATTTCTGAGGCAAATGTTTTGTTTGCCAAGACAAAAGCTTGAATTATTCGATATTTTATTATTTTGTTAATATTTAGATATAATTTAAAGAAATTATGTGTATGGGCTGTTCTTTTATGTGCAGGTGATCATGAGCTGTAGAACATGAGAGCTCAGAACCAAAGTGGCAGGTTCTGTTCCCTCCTGAACCATCTCTCCAGCAGAGCTGATTATCAAGGGAAAATCAGAAGTTGCTATTCTAGTACTAAAGGATGCTAACTGGTATAATGCCATCCAACTATTAGTTACATTACCTTACAAACATAATTCTTTTGATCAATTTATTAGCATTCCTCACCATTACTATGCATTTAAAGATATTAAAAGCAACTCCATGTTAATCATTAACGATTTTACTATGGGGTTTTCTAAAATCTAACTGTACTTACAGAAATTCCTTACTCAATGTATCTGTCAGCACAATTCGAAAGCCTCATTAGAAACCATTGTTCGTATGGTTGATGGGAGGTCTGTGCCTTCAGTATGTCTGACCTGCCCGTCTTATCCTTAACCCCTACTCCCACCCTAGTTCTCAGGCACAATGCAAGAAAATTATAGGATAAAAACAGTAGCTGTGGAGCTGCCAAGTATGACCATGACCTCATCTCCCTGCCCCGGCTTCCTATGTGCTGAGCTTATAAGTCATGTGCTACATGCCTTGCCTTATTGCGCTTACAATTTGAGGGTGGTGTTTCCACTGTGTCTCAGTCAATTTTCTACTGCTATGGAGAGATACCATGGTCATGGTAACTCTTAGAAAGTACTCACTTGGTGCTTGTTTATAGCGTCAGGTGTTTACTCCATTATTCTCGTGGCTTGGAGAATGGTAGTTGAGAGTTCTGCAACTGGATATACAGGCAGCAGGAAGAAAGAGTCGATGAGCCTGGCTTGGGCTTTTGACCTTAAAGCCCACCCCTCAGTGATACACTTCCTCCAATAAGGCCACTCCCAGGTGACTAAGCATTTAAATCTATGAGCCTATGGAGCTGTTTTTATTCAAACCACCACACTCAACATTCCAGACTGGCCTAAAACTTGCTTCAGTATCCCATGTTCTGGATTTAGAGCTGTATACCACTATGTCCTACAGAAACATGAATCCACAATAAGACTGAGCAAAACTTGTTAAAGAACAGACGCTGCAATATTACAAAAATTAAGTTTGAGCTGAAATACCGTGAATCTGAAGTTTTAAAATCTTTTTATTTTTATGAGTGTTTGTCTACCACAGGGTGTCAGGGCCCCTGGGTCTGGAATTATAAATAGTTGTGAGCAGCCGTGTGGGTAGTAGGAATTAAACTCTGGTTCTCTAGAAGAGCTGCTAGTGTTCTTAATCACTAAGCTGGCTGGCTCTTCAGCCCCAAATTTAAAATTTTTTAGAAGTGAAAACAGAAATAAAGCAACATTCCTTATCTATACTATGATTAAACTTAGTGTCAAGTTCACAGTGAGGTAAACACTGCTATTATGTGGTCTGAAGGGGTAAAACTCTCCTAAGCAGCAGGTTTGATGATAGCTTACTTGATAGTATGACCCCGCTTCAACAAATTTAAGATAATTGAGACATTAATGCTAGTTCCATCTCTGGAATTTCTCTGCTGACTGCCAAGTGGTACCATATAAATGGCTTCAATTTAACTGCGATTTCATCAGGTGACTTTATCATGATTATATTTGGCAGAGTTCTTCTAGTTTACTTCAAAGCAAATAATTTAGTCTATAAGGATCATATAGCCTTACGTATACTTCAGGACAAAGGTACATATACTGGGCAGAAAAAAATATCAGGACTTGACTTCTAATACAACATATATTGAAGTATAAATTAAACGTCTTTATTCAAGCTATTAGTAGAAACAAGCCTGAATGTTCTACACAAATTCAGCACAATAATGCCTCCCGTTTTATCTGGATAATGTTTTGAAGGCGGGTGTGGAGGAAGGTGAGACTCATGTACCTCAGAGTACCTTAGTCTAGCACAGGGACCTTTACTGCCCCGCAGACCTGGGTCTGAGTGTAAACTAATAAGTAGGGAGGTGATGAAAGGTCCAAGGTAATTAGTAGGTGCAGTCAGAATTGTAAAGGGCACTGACACGAGGTCACTGTAGCAGAGCTATACTTTATACGGCCATGGGCTAACGTCCTGGCTGTGTGGCCCTCTTGTAACTAGGGTCTTCATTCTAATAGAAAAAAGGGAAATCGATTCCAGGTGGGAGCAATGCTGCCTGACCCTCTACCCCAAGTTGAGAACCAACAATCATGTTACTAGCAAACAAGAGGCAAATACATGAGCAGGTTTTAGTGTTGCAATAAAACAAATGAACCACAGAACTGTGGCATTTTAATGACATGAATAATAGATACCAGGCAAGTGATAATTATTTATAATTGACTTAATATGAAAATAACCTTAGCCAAAATTATTTTTTAGTCACTCCAAAATGTCTTCATATTCTCATTTATAAATTAAATAATCCTCAATGATTTTCTCTTCAACTATGCATGGTCTAATACTTCTTTATTAGAAATTTTAGAGCATGCCACTCCCACATTTACCTTGAGCCCAGGACACTTACTCTAGCCTTCCCTCTTATGGGGAAAAGCATCATTCTTGGGATAGAGGGAAGTCTGTCTGAAGT
The DNA here is from genome assembly GCA_033318265.1 of Phyllotis vaccarum. Lineage (NCBI taxonomy): Eukaryota > Metazoa > Chordata > Mammalia > Rodentia > Cricetidae > Phyllotis > Phyllotis vaccarum. Next base: position 2,037,925 of record JARWLC010000001.1, read on the forward strand.
GCCTGCCCTGAACTACTAGCATGGCGATTCTCTTCCCCTTCTCTCTCCTCAGATGCCAACAGTGGCTCGAAGCAAATGCCTTGTGCTGTTTTCATACATTCCTATTCCTTTCCCAATTCCATGGACATTCACTGTATTTTTGGGTCTTCTGCTCTTCATGAAGGCTCCTGTGTCATGCGAACCTATATTAAATAAACTGCGCTCTCTCCTTATCTATGGCAATACAATTCTTAGCTGAAAAGTCCCAATGGGACAAAGTCTTGTTCCTCGTACCAACACAAACAAATCCTTTAACAGACACACCACACCTTAAACCCCACTCTCCAGAAGTCCAAGTGATCTCTCCAAGGTTGCAGTGAGGACAAGTTTTCAGAACCTTCTCTTTTCCATCAACCCCATTCCAGGTTCTTACCATCAGCTGCTCTTGCAGCCACTCCCTGTAACCGTAGCTAAGAAACCCTGGATAGGTTTGGGGAGCAATGGCTTAGTGACGGGGCGGGGCGGGTGGTGGAAGGGTGGGTAGATGGACAAATGGACTCAAAAAAAAAAAAAGGCTTCAGAAGTCTGTTTAGGGGTTTTGTAATCTTGGCTGTAGTGGCATTTGGGACTGGGTAATCCTTTGCTGTGGGTGGCTTTGCAGGATGTGATGGGTCCTGTATTGAGACATTTTACCAAATGACATTGGGAAGGACACAATTACTCCTAGACGAAGGACAGGTGGCGTTCTTTAGGGTACAGAGTAGGGAAAAACTAAAGTGAGCAAAAAACCTGAATTTGGCCATGTGTGGAAAAAGCTGGCTAGGGCTCTTGACTAGTCTTCATTTAAACATAATTCAATAAGTGAAATTTCAAAGTGAACACAGGCACAGAGCAATGGAGTTAGAGGTAAAAGACAAACCTGTGCAGAGCCTCTTGCTGAAGAGAGCCAGTCTTCTGGACTCATATCCTTCACATCCCCACGAGAAGCTCTGAACTGAGGCAAAAATGAAAATGTTTCTCACTGAAGAGCACAGGTGCCTCTCAGGGCTATGGCTCATGAGGCCTCTGGGAAAGTAGACTGGAGCTGTGGTTGGGGTAGGGTGAGAGGAGTTAAAGATCCAGTCACCTGAAAGGAACCTGAACCCACGCAAAGGTTGCAGTGCAGCCATCAACCACCCTTTCCAAACCAGATATCTAGGGTTTTCACTGGTGTGTGTGTGTGTGTGTGCCCGTGCGTGTGCCCACATGTACATGTGTGTGTGTATGCATGTGTCTGTGGCAGAACCCATGAAGACACAACATTCCTCAGTGTTCCCAGAGATTTTTGAGGTGATTAAAGAGGTCATTTTCCCCTGGCCTAGCCACTTACAAAGCTGTGTGTGTGTGGAAAAACATGGGTGTTCTTTCAGCTTCTGAGACTCAAACTGGAAACACAACTTACTTCAGAGTCATTCTGCACCTACAGACCACAGAAGTCAATGGTCTGGTACAGCACGAGCAGAGCTGGTTCCCTGGCCTCCTGGGTCTCCCACCTGTGTGTGTGCACAAGCTGCAGAGGCCAGAGGTTACTCATAAGTGTTATTTCTCAAATATCATCTATATTTGTCTTTTGGGACAGGATCTTTCACTGGCTTGGAACTAAGCAAGAAGGTGAGGATGGCCGGCCGTCAAGTGCCACATCATCAAGCTTTTTTTAAATGTGGACTAGGGGTTAGACTCAGACCCTCATCCTTGTATGATGAGCCATTTGCTGACTGAGCCCCTTCCCCAAGCCCTCTTCTTAAAACCTCCTTCCCTTTCAGGCAACATCCATGCCACCAGAGCCTTCCTTCACCTATTCTCATACATTACAGTATCTATATAATACATGCTACATGTTATAGTTATTTACCTGCATCTGCCCTCATCTTGCTCTGTGATTTTCCTCTCTCCATCCATTCCTAATGAGGGGGGCAGCAGCACTGGTCAAGAAGTTTATCAAAATGATTTCATCTCTATTGATAAGTGAATGTGTGTCACAGTAGAAATAGGGGTAATGCCACTGTGAACAGGATGTCATCCTTACTAACAGCACAAGGTCATTTTCTTCTGTGAGAGAGTTCAGGGCTGAATTCAGATGCATAAAGATAAAGGGGCTCTCTGGGGCCCAGCTCCTGCTGGTTCAGAGAACACTGTCAACAGAATGAGGACTCATGGATGCAGTCTTGAGCTGTGGGCTAAATCAGGCCAATAACCAACAGAAACACACCCCCTCTAAAGGAAGCATTCAATTTCTGGGAGGGAATCCAAAGTTATACGCCATAGGAAGAGTCAGAAAATGTGATCTACATGTGAAGAAAAGAAAACCCAGAGTCCAGCCTTGATATGACCCAGATATGACTAAAAATCAGCTATACTGACATCCAGCCAGGAGAGGGAAAATATGCTCATAATAAAACAAAATATGGAAAACCTCAGCATGGAAATAGAGATTTTAAACCGAAAATTAACATCTTAATTAGAAATTTGTTCAATAATCTTAAAGCAGAATGGAATTGATAAAAATAATCTGTTAGAAAAAGATGAAGAGAATTATCTGATCTGAATACAAGAAAATCCAGAAGAAGAAAAAAGAGTTTCTGAGACTTGGACAACATAAAACCTTCTTCACAGTCCCAGAGGGCAAGGAAGGACTGTGAGAAGGAAAGAATATCTGAATACACAGAGAGCAATGAGAAATTTCTAGATTTGCACAAGGTACACAAACAAGACATGTTGACTGTCAAACGGTATCAATCACAAAAATGTATGACTAGGTTTGATAAAAAAACAAAAGGTAAAAGGAAAAACTGAAATAGAGAAAAAAGAAGATAGCACAGTTGAGGCCAATGACAGGGATCAAGGGGGTTTTTTGTTGTTTTTTCTTCCTTTCTCTTTAAAGCCTTGGCTGTCCTTGAATTTAGAACTCAGAGATACGCCTGCCTCTGCCTCCTGAGTGCTAGGATTAAAAGTGTACACCACCACTGCCTAGCTATTTTTTCAAGTTTTTAAATTATAAAATTGTTTATAAGGAAAATAAGTTGAAAATATTAGCTGGAGGTTTTGTTCAGAAGATCTTTCTTCCACTTCTCCAAAACTTTGATATACTCTTGTTTGGGAAGGCTGTCAAGGTTAGTCATGTATTTCAGAAAAGAGTTTCACATGATTCTGACACGCATAAACACTATGTCTGAGACCAGCTGTCCTTCCAGGGGTTTGCATGAGGAGATGAAGAGAAAGCTAGCAGCCATGTGTCTTATGTAAGTTATAGAGACTGCTCAACAAGCAGAGCTTGATACTGAAGTTTCTCCTGCACTTTCTGTGTAGTAATTTTCTATGCCAAAGAAGTTCAAGTCACCAGAAAGGGCACTGACCAAACCTGACTCACACGTTTCTTGAGCTACTACTACAGATTAACTTAAAGGTTCAACATTCTGAAATGCACAAGCAAATACTAATGCTACTTCATCTTTTCAAAGGATTCAAGGCGAAAGCAGCCTGCACACAGAGTTCTGAAATGTAAGTCTTGTAGCATTCTTTCAGCTAAATTGCACCTTAAAAAAATACATTTCTTTTTTCATAAAAATAAATCCAAAGGTTTGAATTCTAAGAACAAATTAGTTCAAATCCCAACACTACCAAATGATTTTATATGCCTTTTCCTAAACAAAATGTTTTAAAATGAAAACTCAGACACATGAAATAGTAAAATATTTTTTTATAAAGACACATACATACACAATGTAAAATAATATGTAAATGAGGGCAAAGATTAGTAAGGTCTACAATTTTTAAAGACTCATTTTCCAGCAGTTAGGTCCCATTGTCCTCTCTAGAATGGCCCTCAGGAGTTAAGTCTCAATATTTATTCAGCAACTATAGGTTCAATAACCGATATCCAAACAGCATTCCTTCAGAGACGTTGCCCATGACCTCTTAACTGCTTGGTGCCTAACTCTACACATATGTCGAACAGAAAGAGGAATAATTGCTAGCCACTTCCCGGCAATTCTAGAAGATTTAATGAGACAAGGAGCCAGACCTCCATGGTGATTCAATCATTCCCTGGGCAGAAGTTATGTTATTTGTGAGGTGCTGTGGACTAAGGGTAATAAAGTATTGTGTAGGCATTACAAATAGCTTGGCTTTTATTTTCCAAAGTATTTACATTTAATCCTTCAGATAAACATGCCATCCTTGTAACAAAATGCCAACTATCTTTTTAAAAAAGAGCTGATTTGACAGAATGAAATTATCACGAAGGTTTGGAAAAAACATTGTTTCTCTCTTGATGGGAGCAGGTCTTTAAGAACAAACTGGTTTGAAAGGATTAAGAAGGAAGCTCTCACTGTAACTAGGATCCATAAAATGTTTCATTAAGCCAAGTCCAGATTCCCAGTTTCAGCTTGCTAGAGGCAAGTTTGGGATGTTGTTCTGGTAAGAAAAGATATGAACTTGTGAATACAGCTCCACTTATATAAAAGACACATGGTCCAACTTCAATTTATATTATTAACACAACACACACAAATAAGACATTTAATTTTGGATCAGTGAAGTCGCAGACTATTTAAATAGTTCACACAGGATGGTCATGCTCTCATGAGTAAAAATGGATAAAATTGATTTTTTACACCAGATTAGCCACACTATATTAATCATATAAAATATTTCCCTGAAAGTCTTGGCACAAAAACTAGGCCAATGTGTTCTGCTGTGGCTATTTTTTTCCAACGTAAATTTAGACGGAGAGAAAAACTTTAAAAAGTAATCACAAATTTCAAAATCAATAAATTCAAATTGTTTTCAAGGCAGTAAATACTCAAGTCTGCCAAATACTGCAGGAAATTGATGTACAATCTGTCTGGCAGCTGGACCATGTGAAAAAAAAATTAGGGAAGACCTTAAAGTAACAGAGGCTCTGAAGGGTCAGCAGATCTTGCTTCAGGAGACCATTTGTTTGGTGCAGAAGAGATGAGGGTGAGCAGCCAGCTGAGCAGGGTGTGGCTACTTCTCTTCAATGCAGCTTCATTGAACTGAAGCCGGATAGTAAGTGGCAGGAAAGCTTTGGGGTGTGTTTGAGAATAGGGAATGAAAGTCTCAAAAGAGTTAAAACTGAAAATACATCAGATCCCTTTACCTAAGGACCTGCCTCTAATGATTTGGCTTTTGATATCAACAAGCAAAGTGAGATTTTACTTTCTAACATGTGTGGAGAAGCAGAAAGAATGTGAACGGAGAAAATGCCAAGGTCTACCATTAAAAATAGTGCCGATTTAATACCAATGAATCATTATTAATACGTAATAAACAATGACAGAAAAAGTGACTCGGCAGGTGAAGGTGCCTGCTGCCTGGAGCTAACCATGAGACCCAGGTGACTGGGTTGACTGGAGCTACATTACAAGATGTCCTCGGTCCTCTAAACACAGGCCTGTGCATGTGCACACACATGCTAAGAGCCACACATTTAAGGGTTATAATGCAGTACACACAGTATTATTTTTGCTTTAGTTAAAAAACCAAATAGTGTGCCAAATCACCAAGGAAACTATTGGATTCTAGTGTGTAACTGTCAGACATGTGAGTACTTTTTTTGTTTTGTCTTGAAATGCTATTTTATTTACAGTGTAACATGAGAGAGTTGGAAATGTTGAATGTGAGAGTTATGTTTAAGCAGGTGGATATTAGGCAGTATTATAAAAACACAAAACATTCTAAAACAGCACAGTCATAAATAAATGACCTGTAGAGGATAGTGCCAGTCCCAGGGAGAGACAAGAGCTCTGGGTACCAGAGCAGGCAGCCACTGAGATGGGAAGAACTGAGGAAGAGATATTTCAGAGGCAAAATGACACAAGGAAAAGAATATGGACTCCAGGAAGCCCAACTGGAACTCCTGTTAGTGTTCTGGCACTGGGTAGTCTAACTCCTTTAAGCTGCAGGTTCCTCACCTACAGAGCAGGAATTGTGTGTGTGTGTGTGTGTGTGTGTGTGTGTGTGTGTGTGTGTGTGTGTGTGTGTGTGTGTGTGTATAAGCCATGAGAAAGCTATGAGAAGTGCTCTAAGTAGATCGTGTCCACACACTTACTTAGTGATAAGGGAAACAGATACAAGGAAGGACTCAAGTGACAATGACGGAACCAGACCACACTAGGTCAAACAGACGCACAGGGAAGTGTGTGGGAAAGCACGGAGACAGGCTGCTCACAGCCTGCAGGTGTTTTCCTTCCACCTTCAATCTCTAGCTCCCTCCCCATTTCCCATTTAAATCAGAGTACACGAGGCTGGAATCGGAAGGGAGGGAAAGGAAGAAAGTTGAGAAAAGGAGCAAACTATAGGAAAACACATCTCAGCACCCAATACTTGAGAGCAAGGTAAGATTCCTACAATGTCAGAACAGCAAAACTCAAATAGGAGAATCTAACAAATGCCAGGTTCTGCTTCCACATTACTAATATGCAAACTTGAGCTAGCCATGTCAGCGTCCTGTCTGACAAGTTTAAAGTTAACTTAAAGCAACATACATACAGACTCTTGTTTAGACTGTTGGCACATGCCTGTCTACTGGCTGGGTCAAAGTAACCGTTTTTTAGAAAAAGTGAGTGAAAAAAATTGCAGAAAGTTTACTTTTCAATCCTTTCATGTATCACATAATTTAAACTTATCCAACAATATTTATTAAATGTTTGCTCTATAGTACAGAGGTAATTACTTAGAGCTTGGAAGATCAAGGGCATGGTAGTGACATCAGAGGAGACTATGTTGTACTGTGCACTGAAGAAATAAGATGTGAGAGACAGAAACAGAGAGAAGAATGGAGGGAGGGAGAGAGAGAGAATGCAGTAAGTCTGTCCTTTACTTAACTAGATGCACTGGAAGCAGGCGAACCAACACAAGGTGAGATCTCAACAGCCATCTTTAGACCGTAGCCAGGCCATTTTATCACTTCAACTCCCAACATCCCTCAGGCTGTTTTATAATGTACAGTCCTTAAGTCAAAAGGTATTCCATTCCATTTTTTCCCCAAACAAAGTAACTTAACTTGTAAAATCTGCATCCAGCTAACGAATGGGGCTGTTGAGGCTCCGTGCCTCCCACTCAGTGTCCAGCTAAGAGCTGCATTAGCTACCTGGGAACTTTTGGTGTGACTGTCAGCTCACTGAAGTCTCTCTAGACCTCAAGCTGCCACTGGATCTAACAGAGGAAAGTTGCAAATCTGAGAAGCCAGCAGTGTCTGTCTGCCTTTCTACCCCACAGGTCAGCCAATGGCTGGCAGTTGTGCAACATAAAGCCATATGGCTTGACTAGACGGCCTATGTACAACAGGGAAGCACAGTTTTACCAAATAACCTATGCTGGCAAAGCTACAGTCATTTTACCAAGATACAATACTGAAAATAATTTTCTATACATAAGGTAAAATCTGCTTTTCTTTAATTAGAATACTCTGGAAGGGGGGGTTCAGATATAATTTTATAACTTGTACAATGTCTTAAATGACAAATCTCTCCACACTCCTGAACTCCTCCAAACAGCATAGCACAAAATGACTATTTCTTAGTTACTGGGGGAGGGGTGGGAGGGTTCATTCTTTTCCTGCTTCCAAACACTAGAGTCAGCTGGTAATGCTTTGTCACAATAACCGCATCTGCTAGGCACTGCAACTAATTCTCCATATTTGGGTAGGAAAAAAATACATCATGTCTCAAAGAATGACATATTGACAGGGAGTGTAGTGACTGGTACTAACAATAGATATGTGGCTTTACAGAGGGAGGCAGTCATTGACTTACCAAGACAATGGCTGGTACAAACAGACAGCCCTGAGAAATGGGAAATGAACGCAAAAATGGTATGACACATGGCTAGCGCCCCTTCACCCCCAAAATACTGTAGCTGTTAGAGTAAGGACAACTTGAGGCTGTTGTTCTTTTGTTCTTGCAGCAAGATGTATCTAGGAAAGCAGCATCGGGCCAACATATATGGCAGCTTCTTAGGCACCTTCTCAAAAGGCATCTGGGCCCCAACTATCGCTCTCCTCAACTGGCTGCCTGGAAGGGGGATGCCACAGCCTGACCATGGAAAGGAGAGCCGCATGGGGACCCAAGCGTGAGCTGGAAGGAATGGGTCTCTAGAGCAGAGTTTATCCTTTCAATTTCTGTTACACAATGCTGTTAAAAAAGTCCTTAAACTATTTTTGTAAATATCTATTGTTTTTAGATTACATTCTTAGAAGTAAAAGAACATAAAAACATCCTCAAACCTATGATAATACAGTCAAATTTATCAGACAGTTTGCATGTATATGTGCTCCCTTACCTTTACACCCAATACTAGAAACGATTTCATCACTAACTGGTAAACTAACTGGTAATATTAAGGGAGCAGATCTCATGTTATAAACATACTAAGGATATGGACGTCTCCACAATTTGTCTGTGAACTGATTTTGACATGCTGAAAGCATAAAATCTTTACACAGCCTAATCAGATGTTTTCAAAAGGTAATTGCTGCTTTTATTATCACAGGGTAAAATGTCTTCTTCCACATATGCACACATATTTTATAGCACTTTCAAAGTTCATCAAGCTTTTATCTTCATAGAAATCTACCTCCTGCACATTCAGCTCCCTACACCAGGTCAAACATGATGGACTTTAACAATTATCTTCTTTCTAACAGTTAGATTCTTCACTTCCACCTCTTTTGGTTCATAACCCAGTTTTGATGATTATGATACCTGTCTATTCAAACAACTCATTGTTTGCCCTATTACCCTCAAATTAACATCAGAAATACATTTTCAGAATGGGAGAAAAAAGAAACAAAAGCCAACTTTATTTTATTTTAAATGAGGGATAGGATGCATAACTTCTAAAATATGGGATGTCCCTATATTTACTGTTTGTGCTGCTTAGCTTAGTCCTATGGCAAGTTCACTGCTATAGTTAGTTATAGAGTTTAGTATAAATATGGATCTGCACACAGGGCTGTGCCATGATGGATCTGCACACATGTCTATGCCATGGTGGATCTGCCATGTGTACAGATACACCAAAAAACAAAACAAAAATAAAAAGTCTGGAATATCAGAGGACAGAGCCTCCTCACCAGCCCTTTTTTGCGGGGAAGGAGTTCTGAGACAGAGTTTTCTGTGTATCAGCTCTGGCTGTCCTGAAACTTGCTTTGTAGACCAAGCTGACCTCAAACTCACAGAGATCCTCCTGCCTCTACCTCCCAAGTGCTGGGACTAACGGTGTGTGCCAACATTGCCTGGCTTGGTTCTGGGGTTAACTCTATATTCCAGATTAATTTTATTAAATATATATTACCACATCTGTTAGTGTTAAAATGAAATAGGAGTAAGTATAATTTTTTTTTTCATTTGTAACTCTTTAGCAATTCAGAGGAAGAATTTTGGAGAACTCAACTAGGAAATCTTACAGCTAGAAGCAAAGCTGATAAAGCAGAGGATATAGGTTTATAGATCAAACACATCTAATAATCAAGAGGACAGTGCTAATATCTGAACGGAAACATGGTATACAAAGCCTTCTTTTCTATATTGTGAATAAAGCAATGAAAATCATGTTACAAAAGTTACTTATCCTTAGCTCTAACACAACAAAAGGTAGCATTCAAACGCACGCCTTTGAAAAGTTCAAAGTGAAACTGCTTATAAGACGGGTAGAAACTATGAGCAGAGGTATAGATATCACTTCTCAAAACAGCAATATGATTACATTATTCATTTGTTACTACTAAATTTTCGTAACGCTTCTCTAACACATCACTGTAAAACAGTGAAAAGGGTGTTTCTAAAATCTCTAACCCTGGAGACCCAGAAGACAGTGTGGGCGTCACGGAAAAATGAGCAAAGTAAACACAAAGGCAAGTGAAGAAAGATATCACTGAGTCACAATCGCACCCACTTTGGAAGAATCTTTCTGAATAAAGTGGATGTGAAGTTTTAAAAAGTGGCTTCTTAGCTAGCAAGGGGGGCAGCAGTCGAAAGATGCCTGCCGCCAAGCGGACAGCTTTGCTGGCAGAGACAGTAGTTTAAGAAGGGAAACACCCTCCCAAGTTGTCCTCCGACCTCTGCCTATGTGCAGACATGCCCACTAAATACATGAAATGTAATAAAAACCTAACTTAGGAAAACTATTTATTAGAAGAGTATTTGATTCTAGGAAGTTGAAGACCAAAGTAAATTTAAATGAGGTGTCAAACTGAAGAAAACTCTAAAAGTTAAATCTGAATGTGCAAGGGATCCTAAAAAGTGTTTTGGTTTTTTTTTGTGGGGGGGGAAACTTGGAGAGACCCACGAGAGCAGCTCTGACTTAAATTTGCTAAGTCCTCTGGCCCACAGTGGCCTGGCTGCACAGTCAACCCTCAACAGCTGCCATTTTGTTTCTTTTATATCCTATAAATCCTCCAGCCTTTCAGATTTAAAAGCGAAACAAAATGAGCTTTTTCTGGGTACAACAATGGGTTCTGCAGGTCCTGGGTAGACTGCAGAGGCCCGAGGCCAAGTCTGAGGATTGCCTGTATCAGCCTGGGCAACACAGTAACAACTGTCTAAAAGAAACACACACCCGAACCAGAACACTTCCTTATGTCACTCAGTCATCTTACAACTTTTCAGAAACCAGTCCTAGAAAGAGGCTGACTTCCCCCTTTAATTATTCCATGTCCTAAAGGAATCTGGCTTCAGGCTTCACCATGCCAAAAGTCAGAGAGCATTCAGTTCTCAGTTTGATGTGATTTAATCTTGCCAAGAGCTTTTATACATTTGCTTCCTCTGTCTTGAAGTATTCTCCTCCTCAGCACTAAGACATCACATACCTTCTTCTGTTGCTGTGTTTCAGAGACCTATCTCCATTTGTCTACTCTCTATATATACTCAGGATTCAACCAGTTTAAAAAAAAAAAAGCTAAAATTTCCACTCTCTAATTCAGATGGACAGCTCTGTAGAGGTCAATTAAGGGTATGTCTAAGGAACGATTCTCTGAAGGTCTGACATTTGTGGATCTGGAACTGATTCATCATGTTCTACTGGAAGGGAGTCACCATCCTTACTGCAATGACTGGGGCTTCCTCCTTCCCTGCTCCCCGAATTATTCAAAGAAAACACCTGGGAATCATATGAGAATCTCCCCTCACCCTGAATTCCCAGATATGATCATGGAAGAGTTAGTCTCTCCTAACAGGCTCCTCCTATCACCTATCACTCCTATCACGCATGAACCACGTGATACTGCAAGACTCTCCCATGGCTTCTCTACTTCCATCCCACCTTCTTGTCATTAAGCTTCTTGAGATGAGCATCTCACTGTAATTCTTCAATCAAGTGAATGCCTGCATCTAAACTCCCAATTTCTCCATATGGGAGAAGTGAAGTGCACCCACCTATTCTCCAGCCTCCTTTGAACGCTCAGTCTCTCCACTTGTCTGTCTGTATTATCTCATTCTTAGAGTCTGCTCAGGTGACAGCTTCTCTAACAGGTCACCTGCCAGGTGAGAGCGTCTGTCATTCCTCATGGAGTTCTGACACCTCTTCTACAGAACAACTATCCTACTTCATTGTAATTGGTTGTCAGCACTTATAACTGTCTCAAAAGGAAGTTATGTTGCACGAATAAATGAGACTCAGGGATAGATCTCTGAAGAAGTTGGAGATATTAGAGAGAATAAACACCACGGTCAGATCTTACCCAGCTGTCTTCCAGTTTTCACAGCCTCACTTCCCTTGGAATGGCTTCCCCTCCTGTGTTTCTATCCTGTCTTAAATACCTTTTTGGTAAATTAAGGCATGGCCCCACCACTGCCTGCTTAGGAGCCTGGAATTCCTCCTACAATCTGAAGTGACTTGACTCAGTTGGGATTAAGGGTGTAGGTCACCACTCCCAGGATATTCCCTGTGCTGGGATTAAAGGTTTGAATCACCACTCTCTAATTCTCCTAGACTGACTGTGGTTAGAGCTCTGGAACTTCTGGAGCTTTTATTAACTCCCCACATAGACTGTGGGTAGATTCCCTCTGAGATCTCCAAAACTTCTGAAACTTTTATCGAATCCCCACAAAGTTAAAGATTGCATCCAGATCAGCAGCCATAAAATATTTTCCTAATTCAAAAAGTCTATAACAACATGTGCCCAGAAAAAATAATTTTAAGATGACAGATTAAAAAAATCAGACATCCCTGATTATTGTCTTACTATTGCCTACTGCAATATATAGTATTTGTTTTAATATATTGCATTGCTTTTGATTTAATTGCTATTTAAATGAAAGAACTGTCACATTTAACTAACAAATTCTTGGTGGAGCAAATGCTCTTCTTAAAAACCATCTTGGTGCTAGGTGAGAAACCTGAATAAATCACCACTGTTTCTATCCTGGGAACACTTAAAATGTGGGAGATGGTTAGAATTCTAAGACTCCTAAAGAGCATAATGAAAAGAGAATAAAGAAACTCTAACTTTTTATGGGGACTTGGGGACACTTAGAAAATTAACATTAGATGGTGTCTAGAAGACTGGCGAAGACCAGGCGATGGCAATAACAGTGAAATGCTAAAGAGGCAGTGCACATAACTCAGCAGTAGGCAGAAAAAAATGGGAGTAAATATCAGGAGCCAAACTATGATGGAGTTTCCAAGGGGAGTTCAAGCTTGAGCTCCCAGGCACAGATTTAAATCAAGCCACTGACTTGGACACCTGTTTCTAAGTTCCCTATACCATACAAAGAATAAAAAGTGCTCCAAATAAAATACTTTTCAGAAGAAACTTTCATCCCATGGCACCCACTGTGACTAAGGGATGTAAGAACACACTAAACCAGGAGGCCATAGCTTCATGGCTGTAGGCTATGTGGAAACAGAGTCAGAGTTCTCCAAAGCGCTAAACTCTTCACCACGGAGTTACTGTGCCAAGGACACATTAAGTGTTCAGTTTTGAAGCAGGAGGAATACATTTTACCTTTTATTTGAGATAGAAGATTAGATTCTAATCTTTTTGGTTTTCCTTCAGATGTGCACTACAGGTATATATATTTTTTGTGAGTCTGTGAATACTTTAAATTAAAAGCCATGGACAGCAACCTCAAGGAGCCCTGACCATGCAAAATGTTTTATAAATAGTTCCATGTGCACTGTTCATCTGGAACCCCACTAGAGATGGATAATGACCTTGTATTTTGTACTCATTTATTCAGAATTAGCCAAACCTTCTGTTTTTAATTACATACTTAATTCACCTAGCATGGTCTAATTACAGAAAACAAAACATCATTTAAACAAAAGGTGGCCTTGAACTTAATCTATCAAAACACCAGTTAGTTTTAAAAGTTTTCAGTTCTTAACAAACTGCCAAGACATGCAATAGTAATTTTCCAAATGTGATCACACGCTTTTATAGCAACAGATTTACTACACAATCAAACATCTGCATATGCTTTAAAAATTCAACATACTGCTTCACTATTAATACCAATCTCCTTAAATTTTGATAGACTTTAAAAATCTTAAAGCTGAAGTTCATACTACAGGATAATTTTTAAATAGCCAAGGTCAGTTTGGCCTTAAAGTGTCAAATTATCGTAACCATGGTTACATATTGACAAAGTGGTCTAGGACTACAGAAACTTCTGTGTGAAATGTCCCTTAGCATCCCTTCCCTGTAATAATGCAGCACTGCATGTGTCTCTGAAACAGTTTACAACACTGAACTGTTAGTACTGGCTGAAGAATTTGTCCTTGGCTGCAGATGTCACAAGAGCAGAGTTCATGCCTCTGTCTCCAATCCCCCATAGAGCAAAGGCCTCAATGCAATCACTGTATGTGAACATAATGCTGTAAGAAACTATCTCCAAAAGTAGGCTACCAGACCTTATATATAGAAAATCCCAAGATGGCCACCGACAATACTCAAGACAACAAATGAGCTCTAAGGGTTTCCGAGTTCAATATACAGATCTATGTTCCTACACAGCGGCAATGAGCAAGGCTGAGGAAAATAATTCTACTTAAAAACAGTATCAAAATCAATAAAACATTTAGGAATAAGTTTAACAAAACAAGAGTAAAACCTGTACTCTGAAAACTAGAAAATATTACTGAAAAAAATCAAAGAAAAACAAAACGCACAGGGAAACAACACAAGTTCACGGGCTGAAAGACAGCAGTATGCCTCCAACCAATCTACAGAATTCAACAGAGCAGCCACCAGAGGAAAATACGGCATGATCAGAGGTAAGGAGACGTGTAAGAGGAACTCAGAGACTCTGGGGCAGGATGGTGGTTGCCAGTGCTGGCATGAAGAAAGGAGAGCTGTTTAATGGCATAAGGTTCAGATTGCCAGAAGAAAGAATTCTAGAAATATGAGCAAATATAGTCAACAACACCTAACTATGTATGTGCAAACGGTTAACATGGTAATATTCTATTAACCAAAAATTTTAAAAAGGATTTTAAAAAACCTGGTAAAACATATTTTTAAAGAACAAAACTAGAAAACATATACTTTTCAATTTTAAAACTTTCTACAGAGTTACAATAACCAAGACAGTACAGTCAATGGGACAGATCTGAGCACTGAGAAAAAAGCCTGGCATGGTCAATTGACTTCTGATACGGGTTCTATGCTTATGCGATGGAGAAGGACTAGTATTTTCAATAAACAGTTCAGCATGTAGAAGAAGGAAGTTGGCTGCTGACCTCACATCATACACAGAAATGTATCAGATGCCTAAATTTACGGCATAGCAGAAAGCATGAGCTTAGGCGTCTCTGATCTTGCGTCAGGAGACAGTTACTTGCCTTTGGCACCAAAAGCACAAACCAAAAGAAAAAAGAAGTCAGACTATGAGAATTTAAACCCAATTTGAAAATGGGCAAGGAATGAGGCTGGAGAGACGGCTCAGCAGTTAGGAGCACGCATTGCTCTTCCAGAGGACCTGGGTATGCCAGGCGCTTCACTACTGCCTGTAACTTTGGTTTCAACTCTGATGCCCTCTTCTAGATTCCATCATGTACACATGAGCACACACACAAAATAAAAAATAAAATATTTTAAACAAATTGACAAGCAATCTAGATGCTTCTCCAAAGAAATACGCAAATGTCAGTAAGTACAGAAAAGATGCTTACTGTATTAACTACTGGAGATAATATATCAAAGTCATAAAGTCATGAGAAACCCATCATACCCTCTTGTTTACTTCTAGTCAAGATGGTAGACAACAGAAATCTTACAGGAAATTAAGGAAACTGGGCCTTGAACTACAAATGGGAAGACAAAACAGTATAGTCATTTTAGAAAATGGCCTAGAGTCAATGTTCTTAGGTTGTTAAGCTCAGTGCTACTGCCTGACTTGCCAATTTTCAACACATGTGCCAAAGAAAAATAAAAATAAATGAACATTCAAATAAAAAACATATCTAAAACTGTTCATACCAGTATTGTCCATAACAGTTGATAGAAATACGGATGCTTATCAATTGGTGAATAGATAAGATTGGCGATACATTAATAGAATGAAATGCTAGTTATCCATAAAAGGAGTGTTATACCATGAATGCACCTTGAAAATTCTATGTAAGTGAAAGAAGGCTACCTATTGTATGAATCAGTCCAGTGAGTGTGCAGGGGAAGTAAACACATGGTTTCCATTAAGGACAGAAATAAGCTGCTTTTGCCTTTACAGGAAACAAGGAGTGGAGACTAAGGGACAAGGAAGCTCGTGAGCAAGAACTGGAGACAGAGAGAGGAGGAGACAGCCTCAGTTTGACAAAAACAAAAGCTGTGATAATGTATGAACGAACCACACAAGTAACACACTTCTATTGTAAATGGGTAGAGTTATATTTTTGTGACATTGTTAAGAAGCACACAGGTTAAATGACTAAAGTATGTTCCTGGGAAATGCAGCAAATGACAGGAAGTAAAGACTGTAAATGTTGGGGAAATGTCTATCTAGGCCGACTTTCTGAATTCTGACTGCAAAGTCACTACAAACACAGCACCTGGTCTATACTCTGTATGCATTACATTAAATACGATCTTTCTCATATAAGAATGTGGATCTAGAATAGTGGTAATTAATTAAGGAGGTGGGAGACATAATCAGGACTAAATGAGCAGTTAAGTCAAACCCCAAGGGGAGAAAATCACGGTGACAGAACAGACACAGCCATTCAGAAAACAGCAACCACTGAATAGCCACCAAGAAAAAAAAAGGACCACATGGCCGTGGCTCTGTCTTCAGCTCACTGAAACTCATCCGATGAAAATATGAGACGTAAGGGCTGCATTCCCTCCAGACAAAACCAGGAAGCCCTGAGAATCCCATGCCTGTTCTACCCCTGTACTGGGGTTGGATAAACTGTTAAGTAGTCAGTTTCTCCTGTTTTAAGACACCGTGTGATAATTTGTTAATAGCAGCTGTTGGAAATTGATACAGACCTTTACCTACTTTAGAATTACTCATTATTTTAGAGAATCCTTTGAAGATTCATTTAGTCTCCTAAATGTCAACCCACCAATGATTCTAGCCTAGACTTCTCTCCTGAATTCTCTCTCACAACAGTTTTGCTTTATTTTGCCTTTTGAGACAGGGTCTTGCTATGTAGCTCAGGTTGGCTTGAAATCTGTTATGTAGTGCAGATTGAATTGAACTTGTGATCTCTCCCACTCTGCTTCTCAAGTGTTGAAATGAAAGATATTTGTTATTATGAATGACTCACATGTACTTACTGCTCACACTTAGAATCTGAACTGATCCCTTCCTAGCCAACAAGTTTCAGTCACCACTATGGAACTGTCATTAGTCTCCTATTCTTTTAATTTTCACATTCAAGTAATCATGAAATCCACTTGCTTGTATCTTTGAAATTAGGAGGAAGCCAACTAATTCTTACTACCTTCATTGTTTGCCTGAATGACTGCTTTGCCTGCGCTTCACCAGACAGACTCTCAAATATGGTCAGAGCAAACTTCTCTCTGTTACAGACCAAGTCACTTCTCTGTGGCCAGATACATCTTTTCAAGTAAATGGCTCAGTGCTCATGAGGCTCCAGAGGCCATCTTATGTTTTGGCTTTCATTCATTCAGCAACCACAGAGAAATGTATCACTTAGCTTTCTCTGAACATGTCCATGAAAGCTTCCAACCCAATCTTTGCAATGGGTGGTCTTTTCCCACATGCCCCTATAGTCACCTCCTGCAAATCTTGTATTCAAGTGTCACTTTCTCAAAAGTCTCTCTCACCATTCTATCACACTGCAATCCCTTTTCCCCAAACACTGGCCTCATTTTCTTATTTGGATCTTTTATTCCAATAGTATTTAACATCTCATCACATGTTCTGACTCATTAGTTTATTATCTTTACGAGTACTTTAGACTGTGGTGAGATTCAGGTGTGAGCTGATGAGGTTAAAAGGCACAAATCCCAGACACCTGAAGGGGGTGTGGCCAGCCCCACTCAAAAGGGGCTGCTGAGATCTTAACCAGCCCTTTTGTTCCTGCCTTCTTGAGAGATTAGATCAGCATCCATCGCCTGGACCATCTGATTGCTCAAATACCTTCCTAAGGCGTAACCTGTGATCGTGAGTGTTAAATTACTTTCCAATAAATATTAATCCTATATTTAATATATTACAAATAAAATTTATTGCAATAGCTAGCTGGAAACCATATTATAACATTAGACTGTATATTTCACACTGAAAATCTGAACTCTTGATCCTTTTGCATCTAACAAACACCATCCACTACCTTTCTCAGCCTAGCGGAGACTTTTGTCTGGTTTACTTACTGATCTATCACAGATTTTCTATTCTTTGGTGGTCTTGTCTTGTGACCAGATAAATGAGGTATATCAACAACCAACAGTGAGCAAAGTGAAGAGTATTTTATTAAGTGAAAGGTAAAGTTCTCAGAAGCTGAGGGGGACCCCAAATGGGCTGCTGACAAAGAAGTTATGCCTAGGGGGTTTCAATCCACAAAAAAGTAGGTCTGACTTTTCATTGTATATGCAAATTAGTAAAAAGATAGGACCCAATCAAAAAGGTTCTGCCTAAGACTGCCTTAGCCTCTGCTCCTTTGAGCAGCCTGTTCTCTGCGATTTTTAGCAGGAATCAGCCTGTGCTAGCTGCATGCCTATGCTGCAGGAAGATTACAGTCATGGTCAACTAGGGCTGCTTGTTCCTGTCTGTCTCATTCTACCTCCTGGTTCTAATAGTACCTAAAACAGGGTTTGGCATAAACTAGTTATTCTGGCTTTTCATGAACTCTTGAAGTTCCACATATAATTTACAATGACTATATCAAGTTAAAGTCATTAAGCTACCATTAAATGAACTTAATAATCTATTCACCCTGACCTCTCATAGCAAAGTAGCTACCTATATTACAAATGTGGTTGTTTACAGAAACTTTTTCAAGAATGAACACAGAATGATACACAAAATACAATTCATTTTATATAAAATCTAAACCAGCAAGACCAGGAGGCTGGGAAGATACTCATTAGGTAAAAGTGGTTATTCACACAAGCATGTGACCTGAGTCTACATCCCTGGCATCCACATAAGCTGTGTGTGTGTCTGTCACACCTGTGCTGGGGGAAGGGGAAGGGTGGTATCAGAGACAGGAATCTTGTTGAGGCTTGCAGGCTGCCAGCCCATCTCTGAGTACAGTAGCAGACCCTGTGTCAAAAACTCATGGTAGAGAGTTACGCAGTAGAGTACCTGCCATCCTTCTCAGGTCTCCAAGTCACATGTGTGTGCACACACCACACATACTCATCACATATGGAGAAGCAGCAAGGTTAAACAGTCTATTGTCAAGGGATGTATTCTTGGGAGCTGATGAGATGGCTCAGTGGGCACAGATGCTTCTGTCCACATGATGAGAGGACCCACTTGACTCTCCCAAGTTGTTTTCTGATCTCAGTGTGTGCACCATGTTGTAGGCAGAACCACACATATAACACACCACTATAAGAGTAAAAGTAAATATATAAATGTTTAAATATAAAAAGGTATATACCTAGAACAGGCAAGACAGCTTGATATATAAGCCAGATGACCCAAGTTTCTCAAAACTCACGGTAGAAGAAGATAACTAAACAAAATTGTTCTTTAAAAGGAAGCATGAAGTTTCTGTTTAATGAATGCAGAGTTTTTTTTAGAGGATAAGAATAAAAATATTCTAAAACTGAGAGCTAGGTAAACAGCTTAGCTGGAAAGTGCTTGCCATATAAGCATTCAATTCAACCCACACAGAAAGCAGGGCACAGCAGCATGGATTTAAAACGCCAGTGGAACGGAAGTCGAGATAGGACCCCAGTGATTGGCTAGGCTGCTGCACAGCTGAACAGCACAATCAGTGAGCCCAGCCCCAGAGTGGGAGGTAGGTACCCAAGGATCAACTCCCCAGCTGGATCTCTGGGTTCCAGATGCACATATATTCAAGTGCACTGCTTACAAGAATACACACACAACCCTGAATACAATGTCACCCCAAAACTTTAAAACTAATTGTGGAGTTAGTTGTACAACTATGCACATATGAAATCCAAGATAGATTATGTAGGGGATTGTGTTGTTTCATGGTAAATAATTGTCCCACCCACTGGTTTAATAAAAAGCGCTGATTGGCCAAAGGCAGGTAGGAAGTGTGGGCGGGGCTACCAGACTAAAAAAATTCTTGAGAACAGGAAGCACAGAGCAGAACGCCAGAGAGAAGCCAGAAGAAGCAGAGGACAACCATGCTGCTCTAAAGAAAGGTACCAAGCCACATGGCTGAACAGGAAGAATCATGGGTTAGATGAAGGGTACAGAGTTAGCAAGTTATATGCCTAGGCCTGAGGCCGATTAGCTGAAAACTATTGAAAGCATCTGTGTGTCTCTGCGGGACTGAGGGTCTGCGGGTCTGCGGGTCCTAAACCTTGAGGTTAGGCCCAAAAGTCCGGGCCTGAAACCTACTACAGGATTATATAGTTTAAGTGGGTGCATTAGAAAAAACAGAGTATTGGTCAATAACTCTTATAAATGTTTAAAAATAGCTATGGTTAGTTTTATGACAGGCTCATTTATTAAAAAAATTTGAAAAAATATATGGGAAAGTTAGTCTAATATAAGTTTGACAATTTAAAATTTGACAAATAAAAGTAAAGAAAATTACTGGTATACATATATTCTAAAATGTGTTCAAATAAATATTTTAACTATGTGGTCTTGGTTGCTTCTAATATGCAGAACAAAGGCAGGAAAGTTCAATGAGAAAACTCTCCTAGGTTCTTCTTACACACCTTAGCTGAGTAAGAAAAACAGGAAAGATGGTTTACAGGAATAAAAGGCTTTTCAAAAACACTAGCCAAATGTGTCCAATCGCGCACCTACCTTTTCCCTACTCATCTGCTATAAACTTACTTTTTAATCTAAAAAGCTTTTTTAGATCCTACCTGTTAGAGATTTACTATATGGTAAAAGGGAGTTTGCAGAGAGTAACGTACTTACAGAAACTAAAGAACTTTCTTGACTTGAGTATAATACATTTACAAAAGTTAATTAGCAACTTTTTAGACAGTTAAGATTTTCCTAAGCACACCTATAGTAAGTTCATCAACATTAATTTTATTTTACTCTTAATTTTATGACAGTTACAAACAGGGTTCAGAATCAGATCTTTTACTAAATGCTAACAGGAAAAACAGAAAGAAAGGCCCAAGGCTTTGAAATGAATTCTTTTGACACTGGTGTCTGGGTTACTCACAAATATGAACCATAATAAAACCTGGCAAAATAAAAAAGACTTTTCATACATATTACTCCAGTATATAAATACTTGTAATAAAGAAAGAATTATTACTAGGGCACGGATCCATTTTTCTTAAGTTGCTATTAAGCGGCATTTAACAGTCACGTGTAATTACTGCCCAGTCCAGAAGCACACCACAAACATGCATATCCTATTTTTGTCCGTCACAAAACAGTTATGCACCCTATTTTTCTTCCTCTAGTTTCCTAATCAGTTTTGCGAACAGTTACATTTCAACAAAGCCCAACAGCTTTGTTCTCCTACTCCAGCCACAGACACCCCTTTTTTTCTTTAGCCTCTGTAATATCAGAGGATTTTAAAAATTGTAAATAGATCATAACTAGTTACACCATATTCACAGCTTTCTCAATAAATACAAAATAAGATTCTTTTGAACTATTAATACATTTAGACAATCCAACAATTTAGGTCCAGTTTATCACAACTGAACAAACAAACAAGAAAATGCCCAGAGACAGAAGGTGAGTATAACAGATTAACCCTTCTGATGAGCAACCGGCAGCAGTGGGTGGAGGAAATGCTGTTTGTTTCTATTTTGACTGGATGGCATTAAAAACGAACAGTTACATGAACTGGATAAAAATGGCCGGGAATGACAGGAGGCAACATAAGGCCACTCTCAAAGCATCTGTCTAAAGCCAGGAGAAAAGGTACACAATGGATACCTAAAATCTTCTGAAAAAAGAAAACATTAAAAATTCAAATGTTTAGTTGTTAGCATGCTATTCTAAAAAGACTTCTGCAACTAGAACATGAAAACTTAATTTATATTTAAATTATATAATTTCAAGAAAATATAAAAAAATAACATATTCTAACTTGATGTTGACCATATTAACAGTTCCTATTAAATAAACAGCATCTAGTAAGACAATTGTTTACAAGTGATTTCAGCTATTTCAAACGCAATACCTAAGAATTCACTATTTACAAAACTTTTTATGTATGCAATAAAATACTGAGTCTTCATACTGCACATATTGTTTATTTGTGACCCATTTTAATAAATATGTAAAAAGTAAATAAAATGTATTTGTATTCTAAAAATATATATATAGTCTCACTGAGCTGAGAGGTGAGGCCAACCTGGAGACATGTGCACTGCTGAGTACATCCACACAGAACCCAGGAACAGCAGGAATGGATACCTTCTGTGGATGCCTTCTGGGTGCTGCTCCTCTGCATTTATGAAATTTCTTTTAAGAATTTTAACATAAATTAAGATGCTTCCTAAAACTGACTTCCAGAAATACATAAACACATGGAATTCCACCTACTTCCCACCAAAATATGCTGTCCCTCTGCACAAAATATGGAGTCTGAACAGTTCTCAGGGACAAAATCCTTTTACTCAGAGAAGCCAGTTTCATTATTTCATGTTTTGTTAAAATACGAATAGACATCAAGTTCTTCCTAAATTATAAAGATGACTTTAAAGAAATATTCAGTTAGCTTAGAGACTATGTGTTTAATTGTTAATAGCTAAATTGATATGCATAGTCCTTTTTTTGTTATGAAGCAGAGACTGGAGTTTAAAAAATTCCATATGTATCATATTTTAAAACTTGTAGCTTGTTAAAGAGTGATGTGATTGTTTTTAAAATTCCAGAATAATAAGCCACAATGGAGATGACAGCATGCAACTAGCCTGAATTTTCTCTAAATTTCTAAGCATTAGATCACTTTCAGTTAAGAGTTATACTTTCAGAACCAACTTTTATAAGGCAAATAGACAAGTTATAAAGTATTTCTTTGGTATTACAAAATAAGTTCTATTTTTAAGAAGCCTCATTATAGGGTTCTTGATGCCATAAAAAGCGGATAAATGTTTAAGTAATAGATGTCACATTCAGCATGACACTAAGAACAGAGAACAGTTCGCATCCTGATCCTTATCAATTTGGACAAACGCTGAAACATTTAGGTCATTTTGGTTAAGTAAAAATCCAACTACTTAAAAATTTTAATCTCAAATTTGACTCAAATGTCCCCTTTAAATCTCAGGACAAAATGCCCATGGCCTAAGAGAGTTAATATGATTGGTCTTAGCTTTCTTCAGAAAGGGTCAGGTCTTTCCCTTTTATGGCACCAGTTCAAATCCCTAGCCCTCCACAGGTAAGGCATGAACGCTGAGCAGAAACCTTTATCTCTTCCTTCATCCGTATTTGTTCACATGAAGCACTGAAGCAGACAGGGATGTGAGAGGTAATCCTCATTCCCACTGAAGGGCTCTATCAATTCTGCTCTTACAGCTTGTTCCATTAAACCTTTATCTTCAGAAATAAAGGAACCAAAATTTTACCACACTGGCAGTTCCAGGGCAGGTTTGCAGATTCCATTTAGGAGGTGAGATGCCAGTCTCTCTTCTGTAAGGGTATTGTCTATGATAGATTATCTTGGTGCTTCTGGCTTGGCTTGATTGAGGAAGCTGATAGGAAAAATGGACCTCAATGATCCTAATTCAGCTTCATCCTCTTATGTAGGTTAGGGTGACCATTTGAGAGCAGCAGGCGGGGCTTAATTTGAAACTTCATCAGTTCTGCACCATTTGATTGGTGGCTTTCTCTAAGGTGTGTGTGTGGGGGGGGGGTGAGGCTTTTGTATAACTTTGGCCTTGATTGTGAGCCTTAGTCTTTAATCTAGGATCTCAGCATTAGGAATAAACACCAATGATGTAAAAATTATATTTTATTTCTTCATCATATATCTAGTGTGTGTGTGACTGCACACTGCTAACTGAAGAAGTTCCTGCCCTTAAAAAGCACTGATGGACTCAGACACAGACATTTATTATTTCACCCACAGATGAACATATCAGAAAAGTCAGATTGTGATAGAATGAACAATGTTAAAAAGAATAAACAGGACAGTGAGAGCAGTGAAATGAGGTCCCTGTTGATGAGTGTACGGCATGGCCCACATCAGCCGTCTGCAGCTTCCTCCAAGTTAGCATCTACTTTTGTAAACTGTTTTCTGTGAAATGTTTAGCTTCATGCTAATAAATCACTAATCCAGGCCATATGTGGCACTTAAACTTCACACATTCGCTCAACTTTATTTTGTGCCATAAATAATTCTATAATGAGACTTCTTTTAAAAAGTATTTACTTTGTATCTCCAAAGAAATATTTTATAACTTGTCTATTTGCCTTATAAAAGTTGATTCTGAACTGAAAGTGAATTCATGCTAAGAAACTTGGAAAATTTCATGCTAATCACATGCTTTGAAGTATATGTGTATCGGGAGGCTACTTTAGATATGTGCTTAATTAGTTGCAACTATCTAAAAAAGGCTTATATAACTTAATTACAACTTGGGACACCGGCGGAATAAATGCTTAAGAAACTGTTAGGAAAAGACCCAAAGCTGAAATTATTCCTTAAATTATCAAGGTGAATAATCTCTACATCCACACCCAAAGAGCATCATATCATCCCTGGGAAATGCTCGGACAGCTTTGTTTATTATTTAATTCATAAAGAAAATAAAGGGTTCTTCCTATGACCCATGAAATAAATCAGTGTCATCAATGTATCACCCCAATGTGCTTATCCCATCAGCACTCAGTCACCCCTCAGAGGCGCCATAAGTTTGTCTGTCAGAGGAGAGAATGTCTCTCCCACTGAGAACCAGTTGTAAAGTCAGGTGCCTTTGGTTTTGAGCCAAGATACTTGGGCTTTGGGTTTGTGTTGTTAATAAAAAAATAAGTCTCCCTACAAAGCCCGGGCTGGCCTTGAACTCACAGTTCTCTTCCAAAGGCTTTGTATTTAAAGAGGAGGGAGACCGTGGGGGGGGAAGTCAGCTAATGTAATATCAGAAAGTGAAAGACGACAAGCCAGTGTCAGTCCAACCAGGCCAGCAGGCTCCAAAGATATGCACCGGGAAGGAGCTAGTCAGAACAAGGCCTTGGAAACTCAACTATCCAGATCTGAAGCAATTGTGAAGGTATTTCAGTGGATTTTTATTTATGCCAATTCAAGTAAAAATGATCCCATTCCCATATGCATACAAATAGCTGTCTATGGACTGGACAGTACATGTGTAATAACAACTGTAAAGCATAGGCCGTGAATCTGAGAAACAGTGAGGTACAGGGAGTACATAGGACTGGGGGAAGGAAAAGAGGCTAGAAAATGATGATGTGAGTATAACCTCAAAAGACTAAAAAGTATATTTAAAAACTATTCCATTTCAAAATGCAAACTGTATGTTCCTGGTCTCCTCAATCAATTTTAAAACGTAGTTTAAATCTCATGGTTTATTTAAAGCGGTAAACATTAGCAGACACCAGTTTTAAATTAAAAGATGGTGAATTAGATCATCCAACCCTTTGATCCTAAAATTCACTATTGATTAACATCTTTCAATGTACTCACTCTAGCAGTCCTAATGCGTACTGACTAAATACTCAGAATACTCTGAACAGAAAGCCCTCAGAGGTAAAATGACTTCTCCAGACATAAGCATTACCCCAAACATATATTTGTTGTTGTTAATGAAAAGTAGCCAATTTTTCCAATACAATCCTCTAAGTAAATTGCACTTAAAAAGAACAAATTGCTGTGAGGAAAGGCTTTGTTTCCTCCAAACTTAATTTCTGGTGGGACATTTTTTCTTTACCATATGCTTTAAACATCTTATAAATCCCAATACGACGACAAGAAACCACAGACTGCACCTGCACCTTCTATCCTAATTAATCCAGTACGCACAGCCTTGCTCGCTTTAATTTGTAAAGGAAATCATGCCATGTTGAGTTTTAATTTAAGGATTAATTACCTAAATAAGCAGAATTAGCTTAATGTTTCAGTTGATTTTGCCTAGACACAACTATCAAATAAAAATTTCAGAAACTCTGCTTCAAATATCATATTTAGAACTAGGAAAGCAGAAACTTTACCTTAGGTGGCTCAATGGTTTAAATTATATCTGGGGAACCAATGGAGTGGTTCAGACTTTTGGCTCCTATGGATTCAACAGAACCTAGCTCTGCTGCCTATGATTCTCATTATTTCCTACGGCACATAAACATATTTGAATGGATGCTACTTTTCTTTTCAAAACAGAATATGATTCTCTTAAAACAGTTTAGTAAATGTACAGTCAAAACCTTACACAGATCCTGCAGAGCTACACAATCACACGGCACAACTCTGCACATACCACTGCATCTGTTGGACATGACTGCCAGCACAATTTCGTGAGCTGGCAAAGAATAGGCAAGAATCTGCAAGTATTTTGAAGTGCAGGCTTCTCATTAATGTTAATTTCCTGCTGGCTCTCTATGGACCGAGTGGGATGAGAAAGCATGGTGTACCACGTCCACTGGGGCTCCTGTCACGTGTACACCTGTAATCATAAACTCACCCAGGCCATTCGCCAAACATTGGGGAACTTATGAGTTTATTTCTTCTATACCCCATAAAAATAAACCTAAAGCACCTACAGCTATCTTTTCATATTCTGTTAATACCCTTGCACACATCTGGAAATAGTTGGCAATGATTATTTAATTAATGCAAAGCTAATTGATGACAACGTGCTTAAATGCCCAATTAAAATTATTTGCTCAGTCCAAAGAACTGAAAACAGTCCTCAAGTGCAGGAAAAGTTTTCAGCCACAATCTCTTTAAAAAGTGAAGAATCATCTACACTTCAGCAGATAAAGCACATGACAGCATGTAAAAACCTGGCTGAGGGCTAGCTGGCTCAGGTTTCCTCCTCAGACTTTCTATAAGGTAGTCTCTGCCACTGGCTTCTCTTCCCCACCCCACCCCACACCGCTCCTTAACTACCCTTTCATAACTGTTGACACAGGAAATGGTGAAAGACCCTACAAAAACACAGGACAATGCCTTTTGAGGCTCAGGGTGACTTAGGGCTCATTCTTTTTCTGGGTTTGTTGTTTTCTGCATTTTTAACAAATGACTGGTTTGGTTTTCTCTAACACAGCGGTTCTCACCCTTCCTAATGCTCTGGCCCTACAATACAGCTCCACATCTTGTGCTGACCCCCCCCCCCAACATTACTTTTGCTACTTCATATCCATAATTCTGCTACTGTTATGAATCGCAGTATAAACATTTGGGAGACAACGTTTTGCCAACAGGGTCTGACACACTGTTAAGAACCATTGCTGCAACCAAACTGACTTGCAATCCCAGGCAGCAGTCACAAGTGGACTACAATACGTCAGTTTACACTCAGAGGACAGGGTTTGCTTGTTTTTAGCCGGAATTACTGTAGTTTTGAGTCCTCCCGGGCTCCCCTGGAGGATTCCTATAGACCTTAGCTCAGAAGACCAAAGAGGATTCCTATAGACCTTAGCTCAGAAGACCAACAGAGCAAGCAAATATTTAACAATCAGTAATCAAGAAATGCTAACTTACAATCAGTTTGAGTTAAACCCTAAAACTAGCTGACTTACCTAATTCCACTTAAGTTAGTAATTATTTTCAACCCAATTTCTTCCTTTAAAAACACTGGAACCAACAGATAGCTTCTAAATAGTTGCTCTTATTCCAAAGTCTTTACATTACCAAAAATATGTCTATTTAAATGTAACTTTTGAAAAACAAAATCTACATGCACTCTTTTTAAACAATCTGGATGCTGAGGATGTTTTAGAAACAATACCAACAAACCCCAAACATCAGCCTGGTGCTAGCATAAGCAGATCTGCCTTTTGTATGTGTTTTGGGCATCTTCATAGACACACTCCAAAAGAACCCGCTCCTCCCTTTTTAGTAGAGTTCAATAAATCAGCTAACTAGTCCAAATATATTTTATCTCCTATCTTTGTATGGTAACTTTCCAACTGGACATGCCATCAATTCTGCTGCTATCTTATTGCATCCAAGAACATAATGAAACAGTTCACAGAAAATCCAAAAGATAACTGCTAAAAATTTAAAAGAAAATACACAAATTACATTGCATATAGACATTAGGATAAAAAAAAAAAAGTGCTTCCTCATCGTAAAACATCTGGGCAGCAGGTGCCTCTGAGAACAAGCCCCACTCTTGAGGAATCCACTCTGAATAACAAGGTGGTTCAGTGTCCTTTAATTTCTTGAAAAGGCAGAAGGATAACTTCCACGTCTTGAAAAAACTGGACCAAACAATCTTGTCTTATTTAAGGCAACATTCTATCAAACAGACAAAAGAACCAAATTCAGTTCTCTTTTGGGAAGCAACCTTAAAATATACCATCAAGAGATGGCACAGGGTCCTGCACACTTCACACTCCAATGAGTCACATACCTGAGATAAGAGAATGAATACGAGCAGGTCTCCCTGGAGACCAACAGCTGGTGTGAGCAAATCAGACACAATGCCCACCCATGCTTCCCTCTGACTCTTAGCCAATCTTTACTCCTCTCCAGACAAGCCTTCTCTTTATTTATCCACATTTATGTGCTCTTCTGTGGCTGCTACAAATATTTTCTATTCCTTCAGGTGATGAAAGAGTAGAGTGGTTCCAGACGAGAGGTGTAGTAAAGGCTGGGAGGGCAGAACTGTCCTTCCTCTTCAAGGATACCCAGTCTGTGCAAGTGAGTGAAGAAATTATTCTGCAAAAACAGGGTCTAGTTTTATGACCCCTGAAGTCTCTGTCTGGCTGAAGATATACCTCCCCTCTTGAATCTTTCCATTTTTTACTTTCACATAAGAGTTCTCATCAATCTAGTAAGCCAATCATTCCTAGTGTCTCCTACCCTGATGTTGCTTTATTTTATGTTATGTTTTATTAATTTTATTCCAAGTCCACATCTCCTGACTTATTTTCCCACCTTTTCCTATCAATCCTACAGGATAATCATAATAATAAGGAAGTTCTATTAATGTGACTCTAAATAGTACAATATATATTTCAGGATGAACACCAGGACAGATGTAAAATCGGAGATCTGTAAGAGTCAGAAAAGGTTTGCATTGTAATAATGACTAGAAAATAAAGCCCCAATGTTTCTCACGGATTTACTTCATTCTGAACCAGCATCTGCGAATGTCTACATCAGCTTCTGTGTGCAGGGTTTTGTTGTCACTGTTACAGGGGTTAAGGCTCACAGTGTCTTGGACTTTAATTTCTCTAGTGACGTGATACTGAGCACATTTTAATGTATTTATCAGGACTGTATCTTCATTGGATAAATTGCTATTTAGCTCCTTTGTTCACCTTTGAAATAATTTTGTCCTGTTGCTGGTTATTCATTAAATACTTCAGATATTATCCCATCACCAAATATATAATTTTTTTTCAATGTTTGTAGGTTACTCTTCACTGCAATGCACATATGTTTAGGTTAATATGGTCTGGTTTATCTATTTATTGTTCTATTACTGTTCTTTTGCTGTCATATTCAAAATAAAAAGAAAGGAACCCAGCGCCAGGAATTTTCCTGCCTCTCCAGTTCCTAGATTTATATATACCTTTGATCAACTTTGGTTAACTTTTCTGCACAGATTAAGACAAGTGCCAGGCTTTATCCCATTCTCAGGCATATTCAGCTTTCCTAGCATCATCTGTCAAAGTAACTACCCATCTCGGCTAGATTTTGGTCGTGTGTTAAAGAGGAGGCACTGTCAGAAGTGACAAAACATGTGAGGCCCAGTAGCAGGCTCTTAGGTCATTGA
This sequence comes from Phyllotis vaccarum, assembly GCA_033318265.1. Classification (NCBI taxonomy): domain Eukaryota; kingdom Metazoa; phylum Chordata; class Mammalia; order Rodentia; family Cricetidae; genus Phyllotis; species Phyllotis vaccarum. The sequence goes on from JARWLC010000001.1 coordinate 2,067,407, forward strand.
GGGTGAGCCTGAGAAGGAGCCTCTAGGACCCTGCCCACCATCTGGAACCCTACAGAAGGTTTGACAGTGATGGGTTTACCTCAGCACATTCTGGAGCCTCGAAAACTGTGGCTCAAGTAGTCTTTCTTGTTGTAAGTCATTTGCTCAGATCTTCTTACAAAGTGGTCAGAGCTTACTAACACAAGTGGCCTCCAGAGCACACACTGCAGTAGTACATTTTTGAGTCTTCAGAACCACACAGCTCTCAGTACAGTGACTGTTACTTCTCTCATTCATTCATTCATTCATTCATTCATTCATTCATTCATTCATTCATTCATTCATTCATTCATTTATTTATTTATTTATTTACAAAGTTAATGTTTAGTGGCCCTTGAATTTAGGATGAATTTTTCTGATTCCCTAAGAAGTGTTGTGAAAGTTTTGATAGAATGCATGAACCTGCAAATCAATGGGCAATCTTAGCATTCTAAGTCATCCAATAAATTAATAGGAGATGTCTTTCCATGCATTGCTATTCTCTTTACCTTCAGCAGCATCTTGTAGTGTTCACTGCACAGGTCAAAATACTGTTTCTGATGCTATTCAAAATGACAGTGTGAGGCCAAGAGGACAGCAACTTCTGTTCTCACTGAATTCAAAGGCTTCCATTGCTGCACAAACCATGTTTAAGATTATTAACTGGAGAATTTGCCTAAGGGTACTGTACAGAAGCATGAAATTGTAGCCATGCTTAATATGTCTGTCAGAAATTTAAATAAATTCAGAGGCTAATCAGCTAGCTGCCTTGGTCACAATGATAAATTCCTAAGTCACTTGAGAAACCTTAGGTGAGACCCACAGATGAACCACAAAATGAACCCAGCCACACCACTATTCCACAAAATGACAAGCAAACAAAATGTTTATCTAAAGCCAGGCCTGGGATTTATACAGTAGAAACAGAGAACTGACTATTGCAGATTGTCCTCTGACACCCAAATGTGTATTGTGGCACGTATATGCCCCATACAAACACCCTAACATAACCAGGTAAATAAATGTGACCTTAAAACACCTAAAGCTATTAAGTTGAAGGATGGTTCCAAAGACGAATGAAGCAAAATTAATGCACCTTACTATTTCTTATTGTGGTATTTTATCTACCACCACCTATTGTGTGCTCCCTTTAATAAATCTTAAGAGGTTAAGATTTATTCTGAAACAAGACAATTTTTTGATGCTAAATATTCTACATTATTTATCATGCTCCATGAATGATTTACAGCATTATAAATATTTTATGTATTTTTAGGTAGATGGTTTAAAAATGAAATCTTACCAGAACAAAAGATACAGATTTTTCTATAATGAAAAAATGCTAAGCAGATCTGCAATTGTTTTCAGGCTAACCCATGGATAACAGTGCTAATATTTACTAGTAATTATCACTAAATTTATTGAGGAGAGATTTTTAAATATTGATACCTCATTATAATATATATACCTTCAAGTGATGAAGATATTTAAGAGAAAATCATTCAAAATTAAAAATATTTATAATCCCAGGTCAACAAAATGGATCAGTTGGTAAAGGCACCTGACACCATGCCCAGGGGCCCAAGCACAAAACCCGGGAATCACATTGTGTGACGATGTGAAAACCAACTTCTGCCTCTGGTTTCTAAACACATACACACACACCCATACATACACGCATATACGTAATATACACACATACCCATACATATATAAAAATAAAAGTGTTTTTAAAAGTTACTACTTTAAAGTAATCTCAAATCATTTATCATGACATCTAAAAAATAGGTTCATACTACTTAAAATTTTAAGCTATACATCTATATTTTATTTTCTTATAATTATTATGTCTACCAATAAATAAATAACTATTCCAGAATACTCTGCAAAAGTAAGAAAGTCTTTAAAACTTGCTGAAACAAAATTCTACTGTATTTTTCCCCCAAAGAATTCATCATGAAAACTTAAGTTTTTCAAGTTCTGGAAACAAATGCATTAAAATGACTTATCCGTATTCTCTGCAGTCTTTAAAGAACAAATAATAATGAACCAGTAGAATAAAGGAAATGAAGCAAAATATACACTTGGGTACAGTTTTACATTGAGGCTCCATGTCCTGTAGACAGAGCTTTACACTGTACTGAAGCCCTCTGTTGTGTAGACACAGTTTTATGTTGAAGCTCCATGTTACATAGACACAGTTTTAATGTGGAAACCAAGAAGAGGTAACACAGATTTTAGTTCCTAAGCCACGAGACAGAGTCCATGTGCACATCATGTTAGAGAATGTTTGACTCTGCATGGTTTATTTTGATAACTGAAATGGTTATCATATACAGTATTTTGGAGGGTCTACATGTTTCTCTAAATTTGAGCTGATTTATTTAGTAATATTTACATTTTGCTGTTAGTATAGTTCCACAAGTAAGCTACAATTATAACCATAGTTATGGTTACCCATAATACACAGTCTATAATTTATAGACACACAGTTAGTATTTATGAAGTATGTTCCTCAATGTGGTGAAAAAAAATCTAAAAAGAAAGAAAGTGTACTTACAAAGTCAAAGTCTCCATCTTGAGGGACTCTCCAGTCATCAGGAAAAACACTCTGTGACACAGGGCAGGGCTCACGCACACTCTGATTACAGTTTTCCCGACTCGTGTTTTTGAAGCCCTGCTTATCGAAGTAGTCCATGAAAGATGGTCTTTGTACTTGGGGTGATGTGGCATTTCCTTAGACGGATACAGAAGGAGAGGGTAAGTCTAACATTTAAACAAGTAAGACATTTATTGAAATGGGGAATTATTTTCAGTGAGCCATATAATAAATTTATTCTGGTCAAAGTCAAGGCCAACATGGTTGGTTCCTAAAAGTAAAATGAAAAAAATACCCAGGCAAAAAATAAATATGAAACAAATACATAAAGACACCAAGTACTCTTGACTATAAAACACTTCATTATTTAAAAAAAATCCTTATCATAATTTTATTAAGAACAGTACCAGTGTCAAGACAGTAGGTTTTAAACATTTCTATTATTTTTATATTTATGTCTGTGCTGATTAGAATGATAGACTTTCAAACTGTTCGGAAACTGGAAAGACTGATGGAGCTTTCCCTTCAAGCCCTTCCAGCTGACCCTCCTGCTCCTATGGCTGTATTTACATCTGTCTCCCGGAAGCCATTTCTCTAGCTCAAACTGTCTTAAGCTGCTTGTTCTTACAGCACTTGGTAGAGAGAGCTGTGAACTTCTGAGGCTCAGTGCAGGATGGTGTCCACCAAACCTGCAGCTCTTCCCATCACCCCATCCACCAAGGCCACTATTCACTCAATCCTTACAGCAATGGAGCTGAGAATTAATTAAGGCTCTCTCCTCCCCAGAGTGGTCAAAAGTGGTTTTAATGGAGTGTTTAAACTTCTCGGTCCTTGAAACAGGGTTTCCAGGCCTCCCCCCCCCCACTCCATTAGAAAGGGAACTGAGGACTCTGAGGCCTCCAAATGACTGGGCTTCTGGGAACACAGTATTGTCAGCACAGTGACTTTCTAAACAAGCAAATCTACCATTCTGCTGCGCAGAATCTTTTGATGGCTTATTTTTTATACTGAACAATTACAGCAAAAAAATAAATTTAGAATAAGTATTTTTTTTTTTTAGAGTCTTGTGGCTAAGGTCTTGATAAGTAGCTTCTAAATTGGATTCCTTAAAGCCCTAGGGCTTCAAAAACTGTCCCAGAGACCACCAAGAAGGCATTTCTCATTCAGTTCCACAGATAGAAAGTAAGCTACCTTCTTTGTGAAGAAGGACGGACTTTCTGGGGGAATATAAGACTCAACTGTGTCCCTGTCCCTTGTACTCAAGTGTCAAGGAAGCCCCTTTCACATAATGGTCACTCAAGCTTCAGAAGGAAAAGTGACTCTTCTGTCTTTGCTGTGTGTTGCTCAGATCACACGGTCCCAGTTCTGTTCATGTGACATGTTCCTCAGACTCATCAGCGTCCTGTTTGCTTCCTTAGGGTCACTGGGTTACAGTCATGATGGTGACCTGGCCACTGTAGAATGCACTTGCAACAGTACATACAGCACAGTGCTGATGGCTAGGGAGGCCTGCTGGCTGAAGGTGGACAAGAACCATTCTCCACAAAAGGTCCACTTCAGTCTCTTAAAAGAGAAGGAATCAGAAACAGTATCTACTTTCTGTCATAAATTCAAGAGGCAGGAATTTTTTAACATAAAAGAAAAGTAGTCATGTCCAACTCCAATGTGATAGCTTTTGTTTCATCTTATATTTCACTTTGTTGTGTTTTATTATCCTTCAGAAGTCTGTTTGTGTTCTAATGGGAGATGAAGAGACCCTTTTCTCCTTCACTGCACTTACAGATGATTCCCTTTGTGTGTGAACATGAGTGAGTGTATGTGTTTGTGTGTGCATATGTGTGTGCCGGGCCTTGGACAGGCACCGTATTACTGAAAGTCATACCACCAGCCCACTCTAACTCCTGATTCAGATCTTTTTATCTGAGAACATTCACCCAAAGCACAGTAGGGATGAATGGAAGACTAACTTTTTCTCTGTGAGAAACTAATATTAAGACTGCCTTCTTTTATTTAAGTTGAATTCTGGACATTTGCTAACTCTGTAAGAGTTATTGGAAAACATTAATCTTTTAAGGGGGAAAAAGTCTTTAAAACTAAAAAAGCAAGATTACTTCAGTAGGAATTTCCTTTCATGGAAGAGTAGAGAAAAGGCTGAATAAAAGTCAACACTTTCTTCTACCGGAAGTCAGAGATCAAATATACGCCATGGCAAGAGAAAGGGTAAGGGCAGATGGATCCCCAGGGCCTTCTCAGAACTGTCTCCAGCCACACAGTGTGGGACTGAGCCCAGCACCATCCCTGCGGGAACTATCCAATCCCGAGAGTCTCTCTTGTCTGCAGGCCTTCCTTTCCTGGCAGAGAGCCAGGTGACACAATCCTGACATAAAATTATATAAGAGTTTCCAAAAAGTAGAGAGGTCAAGTGGGTTTCTGCATGGAGCCTTCACCCCTACATTCTAGTCTCTTTGGTGTGGGAAGGTACTCTGCAGACTATGGAAAGAGAAACCAGGACACCAACCCAGCCACAAAAACCTGTCCTGCTTTAAAATGTGCTGGGGCAAGGGTGGCATAGAATTGTGGGAGTGGCCAACCAGTGGTTTACTGGTTTAACTTGAGGCCTAAGCCACAAGAGGAAGCCAGGACTCTGGATGGCCAGGAACCACACTGGCTAGCCCGGAGACCTAGGGTAGCATCAAAATTGACTGGCAAAAGAAAAATGAAAATTAATGAAATGATTCTTAATGATATTCTATTATACTCATACATGGGTACCTTGCATTGTATAAGAAAAAAACTAAAAATAAAGGGGGGGGAGGGAGAAAAGAAAATGGCTGAAAATTACTGTCCCTTGAAATTTCTGTTTAGCTGAATGTATTAAAGAATCTCATGACAAATAGGGGACATAGGTTAGAGAGATGGCTCAGTGATTAAGAGTACTGGTTGATCTTGCTGAAGACCAAAGCCCCTAGCACTTACATGGTATCTCAAACTATCAGTAACTCAGTTCCAGAGCAGCCAGAGCCATCTACTGGCCCCTCACACAGCAGGTACACACAGTGCACATACATTTGTGTGAGCAAAACCAAACACATACTAAGCAAACAATACCACCTATTTCTACTATAAAAAAGTCTGGACAATAACCCACTAAGTCAGAAATTATCATTCATACAGAGAGTTAACAAGTCTAAAAACCAACTCAAACAAAAGAAGGCAGTCTGCTCTATTAGATTTTTCTTTTCAAAGACTTCATAATCAGATTTCTATTCAAATGCATGTGCTTGCACATCTAAATATTTTTTATTCTTACTTTAAAAACTCACTATTAACATTTAGATTGTGCCTTTGTGATACACAAAAAAATTAAACTTTTTTTATTTCTAAAGAGGAAAATAGATTATGTTTGTTTTGAAGTTAACAGGAGGGGCGGCTGCCAGTTAATACTTTATTATGCAATACAAAACACATGCTACAGTGTACAGCCGAGTCTACAGGGGACACAGAGGATGTTGTTTCTCACTTGCAATTGAGGGAAGGGTGGACATGGGAACTGTGGAGCCTTGCAGTCATATGTGATTGTGGTTGCTATGACAACCACTTTCTTACAACACTGAAAGGATAGCCATGACATCAATTTCTCCAGCTGCAGTTAATTCTAACCCTAGTCTATTAAAATGTATTTTATTATAATAATAAACTTGATATCTGAAATTACTTAGTTCCTCCATTTTGGAACTAAGTAATTTCAACTTACTTGCTTATATAACCAAAACCCATCAGCAACAAAGGGAAAAATAGCTGTCACGCATTTCCCTCTGTGCTTATGAAACTTTAAAGAAAAATCTGTTTTCTATCTCATTTATTTCTTTACAAGGACACTAAATTATGTGGAATACAGTCTAGTAAGATATGTCAATCCATCATAATTATTCATTAATGCTCCTAGCTTGCAGGTCTTCATAAAAAGGAATATATATGAAACATAAAAATAATCTAACAAAATGTAGTTTATTTTTTTTTTAATTTCTTAGAATGGTGTGACAAAGATATTCAAGTATAAAGAACAAAGTAACAATTCATAAATGAGGCATAGTATATGTCAATATCAAAGGTATTTATAGATACTACCTCATTTGTGCTACTATAAGTATTATAAAACGTGAGTGCTCTACGTGATGAATAATTGCCAAGAATATAGTAAATGCACAAAATCAGGATGGGCTAGAAGCTGCTAACAGCAGTTTCCCATAACTTATCCACAAAATCCAGTGAATGTTCATTGCCTAGTTATGAGGAAGGTGAGAAATTCAGAAAGAACACCTGCTCAGAGTTCAGCAGAACCCAACTGTCCAGTGGAGGCCGGAAACAGTCAGAAGGACCCCAGTGTGCAGAGAACTCTGACCAGCTGCTTTTCATCTCCAGTGAGGGTGCAACCCAAGGAAAAGACAAATTGAAGCCTGCGCTTTCGTTTAAACAAAAAGAACAGAGTGATAAACACGATCACTGTGTGTTCATGGAATCTTTCTTTGGAGGTCTTCATCAGACACTGATATGGCAAAATTAACCTTATTAGCTAAAGAGTTGTGTAATTAAACAGTTTGTTACTGTTTTTGTTTTTCTTCAAAGTTATTTTCTCACTTTCTCTTTCCCTGGCCCTCTCTCCCTCCCCACCCTTTCCCACACACCTGCGTAAGCCTAAATTGTACTTCTGGAGAAAGGTGAATGTCAGTGTCTTCCTTAATCACTTTGCACTTTAATTTTGAGGCAGGGGTTCTTTTATTATTTTTTGTTGTTTTCGTATTTATTTATTTTTGGTTTGTTTTTACATTTCAAACATAGTTTCCCTTCCAAGTCCCACCAGCCTTCACCCATCCCACCATCTCTTCTTCCTCCTCCTCCTTCAGAAAAAGGCAGACCTCACCTGGATAGCAAACAGCCATGGTATATCAAGTTGCAAAGAGACTAGGCATCCCCTCTCCTAGTAAGGCTGCATAGCTGGGTGAAGCAACCCATTAGGAGGAGAGGATCTTAAAAGCAGGCCGCAAAGTCAGAGACAGCCCCTGCTCCCACTGTGGGGCATCTCACAGGAAGACCAAGCCACACAACTAACATATGTGCAGAGGCCCTACTTATTAGTTCAGTCTCTGTGGGCCCCTATAGCCCAGGTTAGCTGATTAACCTGGAGACACGGCTCAGCCATTAAAGGCTAGGCTCACAACCAAAATATAAGAGACAGGGTTTCTTGCTGAGCCTGGAGATCAGTGATTGGATAGAATGGCCGGCCAGCGAGAGAATGCTCCTGCCTCTACCTCCCCAGAGCTAAGATTTCAGGTGCCCAGATTTTAGAGCAGGTGACTGGAGTGAAACTCAGGCTCATGTCTGCACAACATACTCTTCACTAAGCCATCTCCCTAGCCCAAGTTAACCATTTTTGAGTGACTTATTCGTTTGGCCCAAGACTTGGTAACTATGGGAAAAATTCATTTCACAAACATCAAATAGCATTATGTATTTATACCTTTTTTTCTGACCCTTTTTTGAGATTGCTACACATCGGAACTAGGTGAGAAGAACAGAACACCGTTCACAGTGCTGTGGACTTCGGGTTAGGCTTCCCTTCTTGGTCTTTCTTGGAAACCTTTTCTGAATTGATGCTGTCTTTTCACAGAATAAACTCCCTAAATGTAAAGTGGAACTGGATATGCTTTCTTTCACTAATTAGATAAAACTGTGTGTATGTATGTATGTATGTGGGGGTGGGAGTCCAAAATAAATTTCTGATATATAAGTACCCATTGATTAGATATATAAGTATATAAAAATAAATCTTTAAATATATCACTTAAAATTATTTAACTCAGAATTAACAATTGATTAACATTCATGAAAAGTTAATATAAATAAATACTATAAAATCCAAACTTGATCAGCTATTTCTTCACCTGTTCCAAAAGCACCACCTAGTGCCTCTGCTCGGAGCACGAGCTATGTGCTAAACGTATCCATCAGAGAAGCTCTGGCCCTCAGGGCAAGAGTGAAGCTGTGATATCCTTGCTCTAAACAGGGAGTGTTGGTCCTGGCGCATCCCGACCTTGTAGCTGGTTGTTATTCTTGTTTATCTTTTCTTCACTTTTCTTCATGTTTTAAACAGAAATGCCCAGGCCTTGGTTTTTCCCTTAGAAACAGCGTCTCTAAAGGACAACTGCCATGGTGTACATTTGTGAGGTTAGTGGTTTGGACAAAGAGCCCAGTTTATCTTGTAAATCAACTTAACTGCTCCAATCCATGAAAATCTTTAAGATCCCAATTCCATTTTGGAATTAAAAAAAATTTGTCCTATTTTGTGGCATTTGGAAGTGCATAAATGTCCATCTTAAAATAAAAAGTTACATCTCATTAAAAATTTCAAGTAGGGCAAGGCTGAGGTCCAGGCTCTATAACATACAATGGGGAACCTCTGAATGAAATTTATTCTTTAGCTGTGTGGTTGATGAACTTAAAATCCACTGCCATCAGCCTCCAGGGGTCCCTTCCTTTTGCATACCCTGTACTTCCTAGATGAGAATTCTGGGTAACTGCACTATTTCACAGAGGACAAGTAAAAGAATAACCAGAGGACAAATATCTTTCCATCAGTCCTTTCTAAGAAGCACGGTCCAGGATCCGATCCTGGCCTCTAGTTACCAGTTCGCGAGGCCTCGTCTGTACTACTCATCACACTCACATCACAGCAGCTTGGGACAGTGGCAGCAATTCCCACGCAGACTTATTCCTGACACTCAGGCTTCCTACACAGCCTTCTCTTTCAACCTTCACAGTGGCTTTGGAAACATTCATAATTTTTAACTTAAATCTCTCTGTGTTTAAAATGTCTAGACTTGGGGCTGGAGGGAAGGCCCAGTACTTAGAATCACTTGCTGCTTTTGCAGAAGACATAGGTTCAGTTCGCAGTACCCACATGGAGGAGGCTAAGAATGAGCTATATATAACTTCAGTTCCAGGGCATTGGACAATTTCTTCTGACAGCTGCAGGCACCTGAATGCACACAGTATGCATATATATCCTTGGGCCCACATATACATATAAAGTAAAATGGTAAAATAAATCTCAAAATATCTAGATATATCTTCTATTTCTTCTAATAAAGTGTAGTTAATTTAAACACATTGAGACATAATTCTCACCATAACTCAATATAGTCCCAGCCAGGAGACATATCACCTGGGTTCTCATCACAAAGAGGTCAGTAGTCCCCGCTTCTCTGCCATCTAGAAACAATGGTGTACAGTAGAATGTAACCTGCCCTACAGGACCACATAGTAGGGAGAAGGGGAGGAACAGCCAATACCTAGAAGTGGTCAGTGTGCTTTCTCCTCTTCCTGTTACTACAGCACCATGTCCTGTATTGCTTGCTGACCTCAGGTCCACAAGAGGATTTACAGCTTTGTCAGAGTCACCTCAGCCCCTGCCACCCGGGCACTATGCTTCACAAAGCAGAAGCAGGTGCATGCGCATGGAACTGAGCCTCACGTAACCCTCCTTCCTAGCATTTCACCTACAGCTTCCATTTCCATCTCTGTTGTTTAACTGGTAAGTCAGACAGTGTGCACTAATATTATGCTCTATTTATTGAAACAAATTTTTAAGTTTTCTTTTTTTAATTTCAAAAGTAAATATCAGAAACACTATCCTCTCCTGAAAATATTTCACAAATTAAATTACGGGTTTGTAGCTTATAACAGAAAAAAGTTCCATAACCCTAACTTAAAGAAAGATCCATATATACATATGCATATATATGCACATGTGTGTAACTATCTATAATATATATGTTGCACACACACATATCAAAGTTTTTTAAGGCTGACTTTTGCTGTCAAATAAGCTCAAGACCAAAATTATCCATAACTATTTCTATCTTGGTTTCAATGTGGGCACACTTTCAAGAGAGAAGCACCATTCAGTGAGAAGCCACATACTTTTCATGGTTCCATCTTCTTCCTCCTCATCCTCACTGTTTATAACCATGGTCCCCAGGTCCGATTCTAGCATCGTGCTGTTATGTTCAATCATCGTCTGGGCCCCTTCACTCATTGTGCTGGTGGCCCGCATTGTACCCACACTGTCTGGACTAGTCTTCACCATAGTGTGTGAATCCAGCTCGTCTTCATCCTGCAGGCAAAGTATCATAGTGAACAAAGACCTGTCTAAGACAGCTGGGTCTCTTAATTCTTAGTAAGCATAAATGCTTTTTCTAACGATAAAAATAACATTGCTATTATAATACTCAACAGTGTTCAAATCAGGGATTCAAAAAGATGCTTGCATACCAGTATCCACAGCAGCATTATTCACAACAGTCAAAGGGTAGAAATAACCTAAGCACTTACCTTCAAATGAGTGCAGAAAGCAAGATGTGTTGTATACATACAACAATACAACAGTTGTCATTCAGCCTTAAAAGGGATTGAAATTATGAAATACACTGTGCTGAAATAGGATAATCGTGTGTGTTGATAAACCACTGAACTGCTTTCTACAGTAGCTATATCATTTTTTATTTCCAGGAGCAGTGACATAGGCTCTTGTTTGATTTACTCTAATTAGTGGTGATATTGAGCAGTTTTCCACATATTTAATAGCTCACTTGTAGGTCTTCTTTGGAAACAATTTACTGAAGGGAACCTTTGGTCTTTTTCTTTCTTTTATGGATTTTTGAGGCACAGACCCACTCTGAAGCCCAGGCTAGATTTGGCCTGGTAGTTCCTGGCCCCCACATCCTAAGTGATGAGATTACAGGCTTGTGACATTAGTTTAGCTTCCTTTGCTTAGTTTGAATCAGATTGTGGAGCCACCAACATTTTAGAATTATACAATCTGAATATTAACCCTTTATTAGGTATTTAATTTACAAATATTTCTTTTCCTGTATGTTGCCTTTTCACTCTGGATGGTGCCTTTTGACACACAATAGGCTTTCATTTGAAAGATGTCCAATGTGTCTTTTTTCTTCTGCCGCTTTCCTATGCTGGCCAGTAGTTTTTAGTGTTTCACAGAAGTAAGGCAGATAATGTAAATGTGATACACTTCATGCACAAATGTACATGTAGACAAAATACCCATGATCATAAAAATTTCAAAACAAAATACTTAAAATTAAAATGTAGTTCTCACAAGGTTAAAAACGCAGATGTGGAGAACAGAAACCCAATATTGCATTCTCAGCAACCTGAAGTGACAGTGGTTCCCAGCTGTTTACAAGGCTGCCTTGCCCAAGGTCCTCCTCCTCATTCTCATGCTTCCAACTGTCTGAACTGTCTGACGTTTTCTTACTTACTACTTAAATGTTGAAGGGCATCTACAAGTCAGATTTCCAAATCAGACATATTTGCATTTGTCTTTCTAGGTGTCTCTTGTTTGTCTGGGTCCCCAACAACCATACCAAGCGCCCAGGCCTTCACCAGCTGCCCCAGAAGGGCACCTCAGTGTAGCGTGTATTCTCTTCCATATATGATCAACCAGCAAGTTCCTTGGGAAGAACAAACTGCTCCCAGTTAAAGTCTTCTTTTCCTACTCCTGTGGCTGATTACGTTGCCCATTTTACACCGTGGTTAGTGAGTGCAATAACATCTCCTGACTGAAGCCTGACTTCCTAAAGTCACATGGATGTTAATTAAATTCATATCTCAAATGACTTTAGCAGCATAAGATTTTCCACAAAACTTTAAACCCTGAACTCTAGTTTTTAATTACAACACTGACAAAATGGAGAAGTTGTGGAAACTGCCTGCATGATCCACGGAGCGAGGGGATTTCATTCTTGCATATTATTTGTATTCTAATACTCTACGAAGGAAACTTCCTCTCTGCTCTTACTTCACCTCCAGTACTGTCTTCTCTCTGCTCATACATCCTCCAACACAGACAAGCTGATCCTACCTGAACCTTCAGCACAATCCCCAATGCTGTTGGGCTTATACGGCCCTCTGTGAGCAGACCTCCTCTACAGACACACCTAGAAAACACTCCTGTGAGATGTGAGAAATTATCCAGATTAAATGAATCTTTGACCACACCTCTGAGGAGGATTTTGATTAGATTAATCGAAGTGGGAAGCTCCATACTACATGTGGGTAGCACCGTTCTTTAGACATGGGTCTTGGACTACATATAAAAGAGAACACTGGCTGCGCACCAACATTCATCACATATTTTTTCCTGACTGTGGATCAATATGACCAGTTTGCCTCAAGTTCCTGCTGCCTCAACCTCCCAGCCTGGTGGGCTATTCCCTGGAATTCTAATCCAAACATAACCCTGTCATTCCTTAAATTAGAAGAGTAACTTATATACATCCTCTATACATCTAACTAAATTCAAGAGTCTTTTACCTCCTCCACAGTTAATCAGCTTTCAATTTTTATTTTCCAAACCAACAAATTTACAGCATTCAGCACACATCTTTGCATGTAAACTTATGATATCCTATTTTGAGCATGTATTCCATAAAGTTTATATAAATACACATGCTTATGGGTAAGAACAGACAAGAAAGCTGTATGCTGCTGGATCCACTTGCTTCACTTTGCATACACACACAAGAAGAATTTAATATTTTCCATTTCATAGAATTATACAATTAAGGGATCTGACAATAAAAAAGAAAACATTTTAATCCCTCATTTTCTATCTGAAAAAATAAAAGCTAGGTCCCCAGAAAGGAAGATTTCCCTAAGGTTATACATTCTCTTCTCACAGCACTTATCCCACCACATATGTGTTTCTTAATTATAGTTACACTTTGCCTACTTGAATAGCTCAAGTCAGAGGTACAAGCTTATAATAGTTTATTTATCCATCTGCTTTTTATTTGTTTGCTTTATATGTATATGTGAGTGCATGTACAGTGTCTGTGTGTGTGAGTCAGCCTGCAGGAGCTGGCTTCCTCTTCCCACTCCTATGGATCCAGAGATCACATTAAGGTCATCAGACCTGAAAGCAAGTTCCCTTAGGAGCTCCTTTCCAATTCTCAGTCTCAGGGTTCCATTCACATTGGTCTGAGTAGCCTCTCTGTTCCATTCTTATCTCTTCAGTCCCTCAAATATCAGGAAGACCAAGTCTCTAGAAAGATCACATCTCAGTGCGTGGCTGTCCCTCTACATTTGACCCATCACATGAAGCCTTTATCATCGTGGAATGTGATCTTGCTCACCACACTCCAGCCATGCGGCCCCCCTTAGCTGTTTCTCAGGAATTCTATACATGTTTCTCTCTACAGCTGTAAGTTGGCTCATCTTCCAGACTGGAATGCTCTTCTATAAGACAGGGAGATCATTTATTTCCCTGACGACTCTACTCAGATGTGATCTTTCTATGAACACCAATTTAACTGAAGCTCCTAACATTACTTACTGCTTTATCCTCTATTCTTTACAGGCAGGAACCGGCCTTCTCTGTCACTGGAACCCACGTGTGCCAAAGATTAAGAGACTTCTTTTTAACTTTTAAATCCTCGATACTATGGTTATCTAAGACTTAATAGGTGTACGAGATTGTTCACAAATAAAGCAACTTCTATTTCACTTACTAATTCATTCAGAGAGCATTTATTATACATGTGTAATATATCAAGTAGTTGACCAGTATCGGAGATACAGAGATGAGTAAGTTCCATTTGGTTTTCTAAGGAATCTGAGGTTTGGGAGAAATCTTCTGACATATGAGCAATCAATCTCTTAAGTGCTGTGAGAAGGTGTTGACAGTACCATGAGATTCCAAGAGCGGAGCCTCGCATTTTACTTTAATAAGTGAAGAATGCCTCACAGAAGAAGCTGTCCTGAAGTTAAAACTTCCCCCGCCCTAGAACTTTCATATGGACCTATGCAAACGGGACCCAGCAGGATATTTTAATGCATATACATATCATGATACAAGTGGGCTTGGGACCGCTGAGATGCTATCTTCAGCTTACGGAGTCTTGGAGGAGAACACAAACATGAATTTGGGGGATGTTCCCAGAAGAGCTGCTCTCTCTCAGATGCATCCTTTCTCAGCACACACACTACTGTCTGTATGCCTGACTTATCTAAGTCCCCTATTGCACTCTGAAATCTGAGAGCAGTGCTAGATTACCATACTTATACTCTTAATGTCCAGTATAAAGCACAGTTCTTTAAATTTCACTCAATGACTGTTAAAGCACTCACTTTGAGATAATGACAAAGCATAGAATTAAGGGACATTATGTAAAGTTGTAGAGCTAAAAGTTTTATTGAAAATATATTTGTGTGTGAGTGAGCCAACCCTGATGTTGTGAGCATGGGAGAGCTGTTCTTACTACTTATCTGTCTTGTGTCAGCACAGACAGGGGAGAGATGCCCACTCCATTAATGCCTGAAGCAGGTGAGTGGGAGAGCTGGCCCTGTCCCTCACCGGCTGCAGCACGTGGGAGAGTGGCCCCTCCACCTCCCCTGGGCAACACAGTAGAACTGGCTCTGAAGATGTAAGTGTGGGATAACAAACCCTGAGGACTTGAAAGCAGGAGAACTGGCCCCACCCCTTGTTCATCACTGCAAGGGATGAACTAGCCTGGGCAAAGACAGGAGAGAGCTGATAGGCTGACCAATCTCACAAGTAACCAGGCCTGGAACCAGGGTTATATGTTGGCCCACCCCATCTGTGACCTGCTGGAGCAAGGGAAGGGCGTGGGTGTGAGGTCCTGTGGACCCAGAGCTGCAGGATCTCCATGATACAGGTCGGCAACAGGATGTCCAGGAAGAGTCCCAGCAGAGACCAGAGACCTCAAACCACACCGATGACTCACAGGGTCACACTGCAGCTCCCACAGAGAGATCTCCCTCCCTCCTCTATCTTTCTACCCCCTTCTCTTAAATTTTATTGTGTTTTATTTTGGGGTGGGGAGGAAGATGAGTGGGATCAGGAGGCATGATGTGAAAGCCACAAAGAATAAATAAAAATAAATAATAAAATATATTTGTCTTTATTATTCAAAGCAGAAAAATTATTAAAGAAATGGGTGAAATATAAATAATACTGTTACCTAAATTATTACTGATCGTCCATTTAACAATGGTAAAAACGGCCACTTGACTTTTAGTAGGCTTCACCCGCTTTCCTCTGTGAACTCAGTAAGACATTTATCTCTCATGCAATGATGAGTCTGAAGTTCAGTTAAATTTAGATTTTTACCCAAAGTCACACAGTGAGTAAACAGAACAGTAAGGATTATAGCTATTTTCATCCACACCAAATCTTGAATCTAACTTCCAAAGTGTACATGTACTATGTGTTAGTCCAATTTAAATTCTTTTGACCTTGTTAAGGAGATAGCAGGTGAGGACAATGGCAGTCAGCCGGCTGGCTTTTCTTTAGGAACTGGGCCTGTGCTTTCTGGTCTAGCTCAGTAGGAGTAATGGCAAGTTATGCTCCACTCGTTTGTGGGGATATTTTCAAATACAATAAAAACATTCGGAGATATCAGAGGGATCTACCCACAGTCACTCTAGGAGGATCAGACAGTGGTAACTCACACCTTTAATCCCAGCACAGGGAGTATCTGGGAGTGGTGACCTACGACCTTAATCCAATCTGAGTTCCAGGTCATCTTAGTTTACAGAAGGAGTTCCAGGCTCCCAGGCAGGCAGTGGTGGAGCCTTAACTGAGCAAAGAGAGTATTTAAGGCAGGCATAGAAAGACAGAGCAGACAGAAGAAGCCGGGAGGAGTGAGGCTGAGGAAGCTGGAAGACAGCTCACAGCAGTTTCTTCTATAGCGGTGTAACATTAAGCCTATTTGTATGTTGAGCCTTTGTCTCCAATGCTCATAGACACCAACCCTATCATCATGTTCAATAAGAACCCCAACTTCCGGTTGGTCGGAAACAGACTTCTACCCTTTATCCAGTCTGCGTTGGTGCTGGGTCTACAAATCACATATAAGACTACAAAACTACTGATTAAATTTACAATGTTATTTTCATATGAAGTCACTGCTAGAAGATATTAATTTACAAATACACAGCCCCCAGGGGGCATTTACACAAAGTAGCACAAACACTCGGTTCACAAATGTGAGTGGAACATGAACAATGAACGAAATGTGATGAAAGGTAATTGTTTTAGAGGAAATTAGAAAACTCAAATGCTGATAAATTTTATAATGCTGAAAAATTTTTAGCCACACTTTTTTTTTTACTTAAAAATCACTATCTCTGAAGGTAATCTTTTGTATTTTAGATTACTGTTAGTTTGAGATGGAATTAACACTTTTAGAACACAGCAGCCACAAACGTAGAGAAATGTCTGCTGAGCAGATGGTCCCCAGCCCCAGTAAGGGACACAACAGCACTTCCCATCAGAGGCCATCATGTGCCAGGAATGCGAAACAGAGCACTGACCATAATCCAGCTGGTGAATCACAAGGTCCACACGGAACACAAACATTTAAAACATTATTAGGAAACTGTACTCCACTGTGGGGACAGGCCTGCGCTAAACAGTCTAAGAAAATAGATACTTTGTATGAGGTATCTTTATATCTATGGTATTTACTACCTTAACGTTTTCTAAATATCTTGTTATAATTCACTAATGTTGAATATTTACGCAAAGGTCTGAAGTATGAGAAAATTACTCCTTTGTAGATAAAATACTCTAAGGAGTGCCAGGGCACTCTTTCAAAGAAGCCTCCCTGAGAACTGACATCCCCTTGTTTTGGCTTCTGTTTGATGTTAGGTGCTCTATCTGCAAAGCACCACACTCAGAAATGAATTCTGTGGCACTAGACAGATATGAAAGTAGCCGTCAACCTGTGAGCTAAAGGCTCATTATTCCAGAGAAAATAGCTAAGGCTCACACTACTAAGAACAGTAAGAGCATCTGCTGCTCAGAGTTAAGCTTCATCACTTAGAACGCTGGTGTGTGGAGTAAAAGTCAAGAATAAAAGTAAAAGTAGTCTGCTAGTCTGAGAGGGTGTGAAGGCAGAAATATTCTGTACTCCATTAGGAGATAGATAGTCCACAGCTGACTGAATGCCTTACACATGGGGAGTCGGAGATAGTCCACAGCTGACTGAATGCTTTACACCTGGGGAGTCGGAGATAGCCCTCAGCTGACTGAATGCTTTACACCTGGGGAGTAGGTACAGACTGCATGATCAGAGAGAGATAGGAACCCTAGAAAGAAGGATAAATTGGAGAAAAAGGAGGCTAGAATAAGATCGAAACTGAGGTCCAGATGTTGCGGTAATTAAAGACCATACTTTAGAGTAAGTACTGGCAGAAATTTTACAAGCTAAATTTGAAAGAAATCGTGAGGGGAAACCAGTATTCTAAAAGCCTTTTGCGCAAATATAATGGATCAAAAATAACTTCAATATGTTGGACCTAAATAGAGTAAAGTGACTCTAAAGGGGTGTGTATGTGTGCGCCAAGGATCATGGCAGTCTGAAAAAACTGAAAAAGTAGTATAAAGTACTAGTTCTTTATAAGCAAAGGTGACAGAATCAGAAACAAACTCTCTGTGCTAACAGGGCTGAGAAATAAAAAGCATAAAGGGTTTAAGTCGGTGAGAAGAAGAGGGTGGAATCTCCCTCCTCTCTCCACAAGGCCATGGCTCATATGTGTGAACTTGGTTCCCAGCTGGAAGCACTGTTTGGGGAGGTGACGAAGCTTTAAACACACAGCCTTGCTAGAGAAGAGTGTCACTTGGGGTGGGCTTTGAGAGTTTTACAGCCTCAGCCCACTTCCAGTTTATTGTCTTGGCTTCCTGAATAATGAAATGTGAGCAGCCCCTAAGGTGCTGGCTGCTTCTCTCCATTATGAACTCTCTTCAGAGCATAAGCATATTAGACTGTCCTTCCATAGTAGCTTCTTAGTTCATGGGATTTTATCATAAAAACAGAGAAATAACTAATTTGGTGAACATACTAACCCTCTGTCAAAAAATATAATAAAATTAGCTCAGCTAGAAAAGACAAAAATCAAAAGCTATTATTGTAAATTTGCTTACAAGTCCACAGTTATGGAGGAAGGGCATGCTGAAGTGACCCCACTTCCACACAGGACACAGCTATTCATGGTACACAGAGCCTGTTCTGTGTCTGTGCACAGTAGGGTCATTAACAGCTGGTTAAATCTGCTCTCACTATTTACTGCCACGTTCAACCAAACTATGCTAAGTACTACTGAGAAAGCACACACAGTGTTCTTTAAAGAGCAGTCCTTAAGCCCCTTTTACCCCTGAGGCTGGAGAGGCTGGGTTTTCTCTCTGTAGACCAGGCTGACCTCGAAATCACAGATGTCCAGCTACCTCTGTATCCCAAGTACTTGGATTAAAGGTGTGTGCTGCCACCCAAGTTACACACTTTTTTATATCAGCTTGTAGAATTTGGCATTACTGAGACTCTGGCACTCAAAAATCTGCACAAAGCACGAACTCTCTTCTCACTGCTATTAGTAGGTGGTCCTACTCCAGTGCAAAACCAGTGGGGCAGCACATGCAGCTGCTTCTTTAACAAACAGAAACTTGATGGATCTCTAACTTTTTGCATGTTTGCAGGCATGTCTTAAAATGACATCAAAGCTTTCAGAAACTCCAGAAGTCATAGACAACTCGTTCATCAGTGAAACAAGCCTAACTTGTAAGAAAGCATGTGGGCAGGGCTCAGAGGTTCATGGTCAAGACTGAACAAGCTCTTGGCTTTATACGAAAAGCTTTCAAGGTTATCTTCCATCCCTGTGCATAACGCTGATGTACTGCACGGTAAATTAAGTGGGAAAAGAAACCTTAACTATGACTTTTATTCTTTCTCACACAGCCAAATGTCTGTCAAAAGATTACCAAAATATAAAAAGGAACTTATAAAATCAGATGTTTTATAATAATTTGAAGACTATTGTATTGCTATAAGCAATTTATAAAATGTCCACAAGAGGGCACCATAGACAAAAGACTAAAATTTCATTACAGAGAGGTTCACACATGAACTCAGTATCTTTATCAGAATTAAACTGGTAGCCATGGATAATTTTTAACCAAGATATCTGAGACTACTATAAATGACTGTGGCATTATTATAGTTTAATAAAAGCAATTATAGTATCTAAAAAACAGTTTATACTTCTCAAGGAAAATAAATGTTTTTAACATTTGGCAATTTCTAAAATAAATTACAAATAATAGATGAAGGTCAAAGGATAGTTATTAATTCCACAAAACCAATAAAATCCTGTAATGATAACTATTTATATCACTGTGTTATAAATTGACTTTATATAAAAATTAAGATCTTCCTTAGAACAAATATTAAGGGCTAATTTGTCATAAAAATATTTCCCTCTTTGCTCCTTTGTGAAATTTTAATACATACTTCATAGAAGAAATATTACTTGAATACATTTAAAGCTGCTGCTATGAAATAATTTTAACAAATCAATTTCAGAAATATACAATGCAAAAGAAGCAGCTTGAAATTAGTCAGGGTAGCAAAAAGTAGCCTTCTTCCAACCCAAATAATTACGTCACTTAAGCACTGCCAAAGAAAGATTTAAGTACCAATGTGTGACTTATAAGTATGGAAATGAAGACTCAGCTTGAGAAGTCTTTATATAAGATGTCCCAGGTTTCATAAGAGGTTGTAACATTTATTTATCTACATATTTGATATTTTAGATTCAAATCTAAACATGAAATTCATCTATATGCAACTTATATACAATACTAAAGGTAATTTCACACAACATTACATCCAGACTTGTACCTGTGTGTTGACTGCAGCTCATCACAGGAGGTCAGAGGAGAAATTTTCAATTGTGGTATATGCCAATGCTTACAATTTCAAATTTTGGAACACTTTATAGAGCTCAGATTTTTTCACTGGAAATGTTGAACCTACACATTCTGTGGTGATGACCATTTTGTAGAAGTATCCTCATCAAGGAGTTAAATGGAAGTACATTTACAAAATTAACACTGTGTATCAGTCAGCATGTTAAGACACATCTTTTATCCTTGAGAAAGTTAGAAACTAGAGCATTATAGTGAGATAAATACTCACATGGAGAGTGAATAAAGGTGGAGGAGAAAGCAGTCTTTAGAGGAAACGATGGCTAAGATGTAGGAGAAGGTGTGTGTGTGTGTGTGTGTGTGTGTGTGTGTGTGTGTGTGTGTGTGTGTGTGTGTTATATAAATGACCTGGATGAGCCATGAATACCTGAAATTAAATACACGCCAAAGCAGTGGATTACTCAGAAAGGCACACAGAGAATACTTCAGGAACAGGATCAAAATACAATCAAAGTGGAAAAAAATCTGATTGTGATATAAAATAGTTCACAGATAACTACAGTTTTATTCTAAGGGAAAAGCCCTGAAGACAGAGAAATGCAAAGTAACTAAATGAAGAAGTAGACAGTAAAGGGGCCTTTTGAGAAGTGCTGCTTCTGATAAAGCAGCAGAGGCAGGCCATCCCTGTTTCTACGTCCACAGCAAACCTGTGGGCTGACCTGATGGTCTCACCTCCTTCTACACCAGTATCTACAGCTGGAGAAAAGACAGTCCTGAAATAGGGGAGAAAACAGTGAATGACACAGACAGATATAGAGAAAAGAGAGGCCTGGCTAATGCAACAAGAAAAAAAATCATGTAGAATGCATGGGCAGAAATAAGAAGTCTCACATAAAAACCTCCTGAAGTAAATGGGTAGAGAAAGGGTACAGAACACAAGGGCAGTATGCAAAACTCAATTACTTTCCTGTGTGCCACTAAGAAATAATGACAAGTGGAAATTAAACGAGCAATAAATCAAATAGTTGATGTGCAGAGATCTGTGCTGCACGGAGTAGTGAATGAAGGCAGAGCTAAGAAAACTGAGTCACTCTATGCTGACGGAGCAGGAAAGTGACTACTGTCAGGGTGCCACTTATTTCTAGTTTTCTGTGCTTTGCTTATCTCGTTCTGTTTTTGAGGTAGGATCTTACTAGACATCCAAGCCAGTCTAGAATTTGCTAAATAGTCAGACTGGTCTTCAACTCATGATCCACTTCTGTTTCAGTGAAGGTTGGTTTTGTTTTCTTGTTTAGCTATGTATGAAGAGACACCGTGACCATGGCAAGTCTTGTTTATGGTTTTAGAGGTTTATTCCCAATGGGGAGGGGTGTGTGCAGGATTAAAGCAGTAGATAAGTTATAGTCTAAAATGTAAAGTAGGCTCTGGCCACCACCCACACCCACAGATCTCGCCCTAAGCCTGCAGCATGTGAACTGACTGTTCTCTAGCTGTCTGCCTGGTAAATTAACTCTCACTTTCTGTATCAAAGAAGCTCTCTTTGCAACAGCAGGAGACCACCATAGAAAACAACACTGGCCATGGATTTCTCATCTCCAATAGACACATCATAGCAAAACTGCTGCACCTAAAACTCAGGGAACATCACAAAAGAAGGTTGGAAAGACTAAGCAACAGAGTACCAGGGAGCCTGCTGTGAGACTGTGTCTCCTAGAAATGACATGGAAGCTACATGGATGCTATTACAGCAATGACAACGCTAAAAGACTTGTTCATATGGGAGAGGGAATCTCACAAGGCTCCACCTATAGACAAAGGACCTAAAGCTAATGACTGCTGAAAACAAGAGAATGAGCCCCAATTAGTGACTCAGTACCAAGTGGTCAGCCCTGAAATCACATATACACAAGCTACACTAAATGGACACAGTAAGTATTTATATAGAGGTAGGTAGGTGTGTGTGTGTGCGCACGCGAGCATGCTAACAATAATCATAAAAAGAGAGGCCATGAATTTGAGAGGAATGAAGGGAAATGGGGGAAGTGGAGGTGCTAGAGAAACAGAAGTGATGTGATTACACTTTAACTAAAATAAAATATAAATAACCACAAATCAATATTGATACAAATAAATAAATGGGGAGAACAGAATAATCTCCTGTCTTTTCCCTCAAGAAAGTGGAGCATAACTCTTCATTCTGTGAGGTGTGCTATATATTCTGATTTACTTCCAAGGAGTATAGTACAGAAAGGCAGAAAGAGTAATTTTATTATTAAAAAATTTAGCAAACGCTGTGTCAACCAGGTAATTGTAGTTAATACCCAAAATGATAAACCGTGATGACTTTACCAGTGTTTTATTTTCAGTTGGCGTATGCGCTTGTCTATTGGGGAGTCCACACTCACCCAGGTCAGAAGAGGACCCAAGGCTCCCGGGAGCCCTCACTATCAAACTTGGGCTCTTCCTGCAAGAGCAGTGTGTGCTTTAACAACTGAGCCGTCTCTCCTATGACCCTTTCTCTCTGTGTCTTTACAAAGCCAGTAATTTCATTATCAACGTAAAGAAAGACAGAAACATCTGTTGAGCTGGGATCCCTCAGAACTGCTCAGACTATCAAAACAAGGGCGTCCTGAGAACTTGGGACATCAGAGGGATCTATGGGACAAGTGAGAGCAGTGTAGTGTACTCTGTAAATGCAAAACTAAAAATAAAAACTTAATTTAAAATGGAGAGTGAAACAATCCTTCACTTTCAAATTCAAACAAATACTTACGTATGTGGTACAAAGCTGGTTAGCCTACAGGACAGTGGATATCATATCAGCTGAACTAGCATCCCAACACAGAGCTTTAACCACTCCTGATGTCTTAGAGCTCAGCTTGAAACAAACAAGAAATTTCCCAATGGCAAACTGGAGGCGTTATCCTTGTCACCAGGTGGCTCAAATGTACAGAGCCACAATGGAATAAACTAGTCACCACTAAATATTTTACTTAGTGTATCTACTATCAAATGTCCCTAATCATTTCTGTATTAGACAAAATTAAATCATACTGAGAATGGATAATGTTCGTGCATTTAATTTTTATATGCATAAGAACAATTCATTTCATTTTTAATAAAAAACTTTCTTTACAATCTCTTATAAAAATATTTAGAGAATTCTTAGTAAAATTTAATGTATGTTTAAAAACAAGATGACTTAAGCATATACTATTTTGAAACAGTACCTTTTACTCTTTCTTTTAAAGTCATTAGGCACAGGACATTCACACAGACTTGCTCTCTACTACTAAATACAGTATTCCTTGCTAACAGCCATATGTATTTTAAAGTTCTGCTTTAATAAAAAGGGCAATTGTTAATACACGCTCTTTAAAAGGCAGACACAACTGTCATAGGCAAGTCGGGGATGTATAGTAAATACACTAGAAATGTGCTAATATCTTATAATGAAATGCAGGAAATAAACTTTTATGTAATGCAGCAAATTTTTAACCCTGCTGGGAAATGAAAAGAAATAAAATAAAAACATCACTTGTCATTAAGCATTAGCAATGTTTTAACACAAAAGCTTGATGTTGGGAGTAAGTATTACTGCAGAAAGCTGTGTTTGTAATTTAATTAATTTAAAAACATCTGTACAATAATTCCAGCCCCTTTCAAAACAAGCTGTTTCTAGAATACACGAGTCATGCTCACTATATGTTCTCCTAGAGCACAGTGTCACACTGTGTGTGTGTGTGGGGGGGGCAGAATAACAGAAAGGCTGTTAGAGGGAGGGAGGACACAGCAGTCCTGAGAAGTAGAGGGGGGACCAGGGATGGAGAGGTGTGACCAGGGAAGGGGACCAAGGATGGAGAGGTGTGACCAGGGAAGGGGACCAGGGATGGAGAGGTGTGACCAGGGAAGGGACCAGGGATGATGGGGAGGTATGACCAGGGAAGGGGACCAGGGATGATGGAGAGGTGTAACCAGGGAAGGGGACCAGGGGTGATGGAAAGGTGTGACCAGGGAAGGGGACAAGGGATGATGGAGAGGTGTGACCATGGAAGGGGACCAGGGGTGATGGAGAGGTGTGACCAGGGAAGGGGACAAGGGATGATGGAGAGGTGTGACCAGGGAAGGGGACAAGGGATGATGGAGAGGTGTGACCATGAAAGGGGATCAGGGATGGAGAGGTGTGACCAGGGAAGGGGACAAGGGATGGAGAGGTGTGACCAGGGAAGGGGACCAGGGATGGAGAGGTGGGACCAGGGAAGGGGACAAGGGATGGAGAGGTGTGACCAGGGAAGGGACCAGGGATGATGGAGAGATGTGACCAGGGAAGGGGACAAGGGATGGAGAGGTGTGACCAAGGAAGGGGACCAGGGATGGAGAGGTGGGACCAGGGAAGGGGACAAGGGATGGAGAGGTGTGACCAGGGAAGGGACCAGGGATGATGGAGAGGTGTGACCAGGGAAGGGGTGCTAAGGTCTAGAAGAGGGGTAGGAAGGAAGGAGGGCAACCAAAACTAAGGATAAACAAAAAAGCCACAAAGAAACTTAACTATGTCACGAGCTATTATAATCATAAGAAGGAATTTGAATGAGGAACCCACCCTCTTAGAATGAACTGATAATCATCCTCCCAGAACCCATGGGTTATTGAACAAAAACCTCAGTACAGAAGTGGGATGCCTCAATTTGGACTGTTGGTCAGGAGCTGGGTGTTGCCGTTGCTCTTTATTGTCAACCAGAACTTGCCCCTATTGCTGAAGAAAGTGCATACTATGGTCACAGGTCAGGCATAAAGCTGGAAGTGAGCTGGAAGTGAACACTGGCTAGTCTTCATGGTCTGGAAAGGTGTTATGGAGACCTTGGGAAAAGTCATCAATAGGCTTACTCAGCTGTAAATCCTAAGGGCTACAATAAGGACCAACAGGCAAAATGTGTGAGTAACCAGCCCGTCCACGGGGAGGAGCAAGTACACAATCACAGGTATACAGAGTTCTAAAATTTTAATGACATATTTGAAGTAGTTATCAAATACTGTACTTGCCAAAAGTCACACTGAAAACTGATGGAAACATAAAAAGTTAATCTTAGGTCACTAATTTTTCTCCAACTATAGTAAGTGGAACTATATAAGAAAATTAAATTTGGAAAATACTTTGCTATTATTTCTATAACTCATAACTTTTCTGAAAATTACATTCATACAGAGTAGAAAAGTAGGAGGCACATTTAGCCAAAGTCTGATAGTGAATAACATATATTTTTAAAAGCAACTCAATATGATAAATTTCAAAGTCCCATAAATTTGAAACTAGCTTTTGATTTTACTTTAAAATGTATCTTTACAAAAAGTTTCAATGATCAAATGCCAAACTTGTAGTGTGTTCCATTAGCCAGTGAGGAGATAAGGACTAAGCCAGCATCCAGACTGGAAACGCAAAGGTGGTTGGCAAGGGCAGATCCTCTAACATAAAGTACAATCTGACAATGTGGATCTGCCCCATGTTGAAAGGCTTTCATCTCTGAAATAATAAAAGGGCGGCTCAGGAGGAAAGTTATCACTGAAAATTGATGGGATACCAAAATATCTATCCAAAATTTGCTGCCATACCCTAAAAAAGTCAATCCTTGGTATCTTGCCTCAGAAAGTTTCAGCCAAACGAATTCCCAAAAGTGTAACAAATCCAAAAGAATCCACAACTGTCATAAGCCAAAGGAAACAAGCTAAGCTGTGACTCACAGTAAGAGGTCGGAAAACAACCTTGACTCCACAAATACAGATGTTAAAGGAAGCAGTCCTGATTAGCAGGGTTCTTATCCTACAGCTGTTCTCCTCTGGGAGCATGACCACCGTATAACCTAGAATCTGCTTCCTGAGAGAACTGCCTGCCCCTCATTCAGAGGTACCACTTCTTCTCCTGTTATCACTAAAGTCTTGGTACAAACACCTTACTTGCTTACTATCACATTTGGAGGTTTGTTTTACCCTCCTTCTCTAATTTGCCTTTCATTTAAAACCTGGCAGGAAAAAAAGGAGAATGGTATTAAATATTAAACTCATGGATACTCAAAAAGGTCTAACCATTAATACATCGTTTTCTATGGATTTATTTACAAAGATATATTAAGTATCACCATGTTACAAGTTAACATTTAAAACTCAAAACAGCTAAGCAATTACTGGCAGGCACATGAAAATGTCACTTAATTAAAATGTCAGGAGCAACACAAGAATTTAAACTTCTCTGAAATATTTGCAAATCAACAGCAAAGTCGTGGACAATGAGGTAGCAACGAGTAAAACTTCAGCACAATAAACAAAGAAATCTAGAAAAAAAGGCTGAGAGTTAGAAGGCAGTTACGCACACTGGGAATGTAAGCTTAGGAGAAGAGAAGCGACAAGAGGCAAGCAAATGCTGGCCCAGAGCAATGAAATCTAGTGTCATTTACAGCACGGTTATTATCTACTAGTTCTGTTGTTTGCACAGAGCTGCAAGAGGGCATTTAGTACTACTCTCAAGTATCACTATACGTCATAGGGAGGTCACAAAAGTGCATCAGGGAATCACCCTAAACATAAAGGAGAGACACCTCCCACCCTGTCAATGATGGTGAAAATGTGGCAATAGAGACAGAGGAAGACATCATGGATATTAGATACTTGATAGAGAAAACAGAAAAAGGTTAAATGATAAGTTTGAGAAGAAGAGGAGAGAGAGAGGCGGAGAGAGGCGGGGGGGGGGGAATGAATAAAATTACCTAAAGTTTAATATCACGACATCCCACTGGGAAAGAAAGAGAAGAAGAATGGAATCATCGGGAAACAAGAGCAACAAGATAATAAATAAATCACAGAGGTGAGAGCAATAACATTGAAAAGTCATATCATGACATTATCATATTTTAAATAGCAGGAATAATAAGACTCAAACATTCACTGGATAAGGTATCCACACTGGCATCCATGTTAGCATCAGCATGTGGGACAGGTACTGAAATCAAGCAAGGCCTTTGAAACCAGGAGCAACATTATTTCCACCCCAAAATTCCACACTCAAGTGTATGAAACGGATAAAAACATGGTCACATATACAATGTCTAGAAGAATTACAATGTTGAGAGAGTCCTATGAGAGCAAGGAAATAAGAGAAGCATCAACCCAAAGCAGGTGCTGAGGGTGAGACCAGATGTAAGAAAACACAGTATAGTAAGCTACCCATGCTGCAGACTTACAGTGGAGCTCACAGCTCCTGTACCTAGACATCAGCAGAGCACGCACACACACACACAACTATTAAACAACAACAAACACCCAGACAACTATCAGAAATAGCATGTAATGGCACCATTTACACCTGCAAACAAATTTACAGCTCTGTGTGTACCACTGAGGTATTATCTCAAAGTACAGTTACTTACAGACAGAAATCAGAAGTAACAAGCAATAAGTTCCTTTGAGGAATTTTAACTTACTGTCAACAATTTCACCTCAAATATAAATATACACACCCTACTTAACTCATTACATCACTTTTCAAGAAGTATATATATTTTTTTAAGTTTAAGTTACATTTCTAAAAGTCTCCACTAACACACACATGCAAGATGTGTATTAAAATGTGGAGTTTGCTGGTGAGGCTTCTACTGCTCAAGTCTCAGGTGCAAACAGGCTACAGCAGCAACTAGCACCAAGGAAAACACCACCACCAGGGCACCAATGGCGGCACTCCCAGAGACGAAGCTGTACCTGGAGTGTAAGGCATGCATGCCCAAACACACATTTCATTGTTACAGCTTGGAAAGCTTGGAGTTCAGATATAAAGAAGTTACCAGAATGTTCCCACTGCTTTCCCAATGTCTGAGTACAATTAAAACAGCCCTTTATACGTTAATATGAAGCAATACATTTCTATGTAGCTGAAGTAGAAGTAGGCAGTCTGATAAATGCATAAAACTAAAAAGATTTGTGCAACTCTGACTTTAAAGTATTTGTAAGTTTTGTTCACCATCTCACTTAATATAAAATTCTATATCCATTAACTCCTTAGTCAGTCCCATGACAAAGGAAATATCTGAACTTCAGTGATAAATTGCTTATCACATTTTTAACCTACTTCTAAAGGTCACAAATTTTCAGTGGTGCAATCTATGCTTTACCTTATAAATTCAATTTGTTAACAACGTTCTTTTCACTTTTAAATAATCACAAAGAACCATGTAGAGCATGGCTGCCTTGTTATTTTGCCAAAATAGTGAGTTCTTCCAACACACACACACACACCTCCCTGTACAACATTTCAGCAAATCCCACCATCATGGGTAGAGATGCGTGCTGTGGAGCCTGATGAGCTGAGATCCACTTCTGTGACTACCACAGCAGAAGGCTGTCATCTGTCTTCCTGCCCTCGCCATGGCAGATGTTCTCAGATGTGAATATATATACACAAGCTCACTTTCAGGCATAAGCACACACAAGCACAAGTGCACACACACAACTTTTTTGAAAAATCAATTGATTAGTAAATACTATATGGTAATGAATACTACCTGTGCCCTAATGAGTGGGCTACAAGTTGTATCTGATACATCTTGAATATCAGAGATAAATTAGCATATTTTAAATAAGAACAAAAAATTCTGCATGCCTATAATTTTATCCATAAACTATATCAAACTGTGTGTTGATCTGTTTAAAAATGAGTGTCAGAAGAGCCACTTGATGACAACTGGTTTTCCAGTGACATCAGGAGCTGTGAAGCTCTATGAGAAACTGTAATTTCCACAGGAATCTCCTATCAAGAGAAGGAAAAGGCTGAATTTGGTCCCAGCCACAGGAAGAATTTGTCTCCCATGTGGAGATTTGACATCTTTCTGACAACCTGCCAGGTACTTCCTGGAACTCTTCATTCTTCTTCCCAGTGTGGTCACTGAACCAAATCTCCTTTCTCTGCTTTTCTGGTTGCAATAATTAACACTGGTCATTTACATGCATGTAGGAGAATTGAATCATCTAATTCTATCTGTAATATTTTTGAAAACTGCCAACTGTTTTATAGAGTGTGAACCATTTTATATTTAATGGAAAAGGATCCACATAGTCACCAGCACTTACTATTTTCACAGCACAGTTGTTGGCCAGTTAAAAGAAAAGTTACAGATGGTAAGACACAGTCTATCCAAATTCAAGGTCAAATGCTCCTGTAAAAAGTTGCTGTGTCAACATTACAACCACTAACCACTGATCCTTAAGACACAAGAAAAGATAGCAAAAGAAATAGTTTAAGGATTAATAAATGCTTCAGTCATGTAATGAATTA
Source organism: Phyllotis vaccarum (assembly GCA_033318265.1). Lineage (NCBI taxonomy): Eukaryota > Metazoa > Chordata > Mammalia > Rodentia > Cricetidae > Phyllotis > Phyllotis vaccarum. The sequence continues at coordinate 2,097,140 of JARWLC010000001.1, forward strand.
GTAAGTGCTATCAATAAATTCTAAGAAACAAGATAAAATTACTTAAAAGTGACCCGAATGATCTAAGGCATCAACTCTCTGGACCTGATTACGAACCGAGTTCTCTTCCTCCTCCTCCAGCTCCCGCTGCTGCTCCTCATGTCTCTTGGCTTTGATGTCCATGGCTTCTGTGATCAGGTCTCTCAATATTGACACGGGTTTTGCATTCTTGATAAAAGGATGCTATAAAGTTAAACGGTATAAATTCAGATTCTTTTCTCAATTAGACAACAAATATTAAAAGACAAATAGCTGGTAACCAGCATGATAGGCTTCAATAAGTATTTTATTTACAACTAATATTAACTATGAAAATAGTATTTTGCTTGCTTAAGAAAAATGTTTCTGAGTTCACTTGTTTTTTAAAAAATCTAAACATATACACAAAAATATATTCTTATTAATAAAGCTAAAGGACCTTAAGGATTTAATTGTTGAAAGAAAGTGGTTATTCGGTAGTAAAATGATTACAGGTAAAAACAAACTTATTTTAACACTGTTAAAGAATTTAATTAATCTTAATAATCTTATGGCCAAACAAAAAGGAACTAAGTTGTTATTTTTACATAACCCTATTCTGTTGTGTCTTGAATTATGTAGCCACTTACTGGGTAGACAGAAAAATAACTTCCAAATGCCCACTTGTTTTAATGTTGCCTCTTTCTTTACTTCCCTCATCCAGCCAAAAAATGACTACATACTCTATTATTTTATAAGCCATGCACTTTGATGAGCAAAAAAAAAAAAAAAAAAAGCCACCAGGACAGACTTGAACTCTTTTTAATATTACTTTTTAATTACATTTTAAAACTGTACGTATGCACCTGCATATGTGTGTGCATGGGCGCGTGCACATGCATGTGGAGGTCTGCAGCAAATTGTGCTGTCAGCTCTTTCTTTCGTTCTGCCATGAGGGTCCAAAGGATCTCAGCCAGGTTGGTCAATCCTGGCTGCAAGGGCCTGTACCAGCTAAGTTACCCCATCAGCCTTGAGTGGACTTAAACTCTTCACGGAGGAAAGCATGAGAAACAGAAGAGGGAACAGATTTGGGACAGATAAAATTATCTTTTAAAGTAATAATCTAGCTTCAAAATGCAATGCTCATAACTATTTCCCAACCGTATTTATTTTTAAAAAGACTAACAGAACACAGGAATATATTCAGACAAAAAGATCTAGTGATGAAGAAATCACCGACATTTGGAAGGCGCTTTAACATGGAAACAAAGTATTTGCTAAAACTATCAAGGACAGGAAAGAAAACTACTGTAAGAATCTTACCACAATTTCAAATCCTAGGATTGACTGACTACAAGGAATCGATTAATTCTTTATCAGAGAACGCATGCTCTACTGACAAATCCAGACTCAAGTCATCCACACAAGCAGAGCTCTGCTGCACCCTGCACTAGCTGTGGAGAGGCCATGTTGTTTTTCCGGCTGGTTGGGACTCCATAAAGCACGGAGCACGTATTTCTCCGTGAGCATGTCACTCTGTGCAGAGGACACTGCGACAGCTTCCCTCAACTCCAAGACAAAAAGGACTGAGCATAGGGAATAAGGAAACAGGCTAACAAAGTCACTGCCTGTAAGGAGTTACCGTCAAGACCAAGTTAAAATGAATTACGGATACAAGCTCCACTCATAATGGTTAGCACAAGCTCCACACTAAAGAGACGCAGAAACAGAAGAACCAGCTGGGAATATGGCTCAATGGCTGACTGCAAGTGTGGCACAGCCTGGGTCCTGGGCAGGCTCCAGCAGCACCTATATGCCATAAGACAAGGGATTCACAGTATGAAGAATACAAAAAAAAGATGCAGAAATGAAGATGTGTAAGTAGGACTTTGTAAAAGGTATGTGTAGTGAAGTCAACAATACCGCTCCAAAGTTTTGTGAGCCTGGATTGGATTAACAGGCAGGCAATTGGAATAAATGATTATGATGAAAAGTCTGGATTTTATCTGAGAATGGCTGTAGAACACAAGTAAGAGAATAACATATAAGGAAAATGTTGATATAATTTTGCAAAGCAATTCAGTAATGAAATGTAGCAGCAAGATTCAAGTAAGAATTACTGAAAGCCTAGGGTATAAAATGTAGTTGCCAAAATAGGGAAGAAATAAATTTGATGGGAAATGAGAACGATTTGCTGGCAACAAAATATTAAACAAAAACAGTAGAAGGAAGATTTACACAACACAATGACCAAACATTTCAGATTCTGGAGCCCTTTGGATTTCAGATGCTCTATTTAGGAATGTTGAACTTGAAGGTCACATATATCTCTCACATACACATCTCCAAACCCAAACAATGACATCTGAATACTTCTGGTCCCTAGCATCTTAGGTGGGGGGACATTCAACCCGTGTAAATAGAACTGTAAAAACAGAACCAATAGAATTATAGCCTTCAAAAGATGATAAAGATCTCAACCTGAACTATACTTCTCGGAGAAACACCTGAAGTCATAGTTATATTTCACTTATATCTGAACTTTGTATTATTTACTGTAAATTCACAAGAGTGCTCTGCTTAGAGCTAAATGTGCTGAACCTCCAGCATCTCCATCTGCTTGGTTCTACGTGCATTTTTCCTTTCTCTCTAACTGCTCCACATGTGACAAAGAGGAACTGGCAGTCCAGGCATGGACATGGAGACACACCTGCCATCACAGTGGAATCCAGAGTTCAAGGATAACCTGGATGCTACACCTCTCTCTCTTTCCCTCTCCCTCCCTCCCTCCCTCCCTCCCTCCCTCCCTCCCTCCCTCCCTCCCTCCCTCCCTCCCTCCCTCCCTCTCTCTCTCTCTCTCTCTCTCTCTCTCTCTCACACACACACACACACACACACAAAAGTAAATACCACCTACTGAGTTCTTTTAGAGTTGCTTATATATGTTTACCTTTTTAAAGTTGACCACTTAGGGTTGGATAAACTATCAGGGCTCAACCCTGGAGAAGAAGGAATCTCCTCTTCTCAGCAGCCATTAACTATCACCTGTACCTATTAATCTGGAGCAAGGGTTGTGAGATCCCCCTCCACCTTGGCATACTACAACCCCAAGGACACATTCTCAAAAGCCTCTGCCCCTGTAAAAGTGCTACCTCGAGCTACAAACAGGTCACCAAGCTAGTCACAAAGATTTCGGACAGCAGCCGTTATACTAGGGGCAAACAGCAGAGCACTCTGGTACCATTTTCACTGGCAAATTGGTGAGGAATTTAGACTTCTGTCCTCAACAGTCCTGGTTTTTACTGAGATGATACTCTAAAAGACCTAGTGTTAACATCTAAAGCACCGCATCCTCAAATGGAAAGTGTCACTAAAGACCATATGAGAGCCTAGACTTCCATCTTCACCGGGTGATAATAAGCAACGCCTCCCTCTCTGTTGGAGCAGGATCACAGTGAAAGGCCTGAAGCATCACCACAATACCATTATGATGAGGCCACAGTATCACATAGGCCACCGGAGGAATGTGAGCATGATGTCACCCTTCAGCAAAGACTAATAAGCCCTCCCTGCAATGTCAACGGAGACCAAAAAAGGGACCTGAACTTCTACTCTCGGCCATCAAGAGTAAGATGGTACCTTACAGATGCAGGGGATTCACAAGTTCAAGGCCTGTCGGAGTTACAGAGTAAATTCAGGAACCACATAAACAACTTAGTGAGCGCCTGTCTCAAAATAAAAAGAAGCAAATGGGCTAGAAGTATAAATTGATGGTAGAGCGCTTGTCTAGCCCCACCTTCAATCTCTACCATGAAAATAGATGTTAGACAGATGGGCAAGCAGGCAGGAAAGATAGGTTATTGACAGATGCTGGCTAGCAAGCTAGTTAGATGATAGACAGAGAGGCAGGCAGGCAGGCAGGCAGGCAGACAGACAGACAGAACTCAGAGTCCAATAGCATGACTGTGGTAGTCTGAAAGAAACTGGCTCCAGTGTCTTAGGAGAGATTTCAATTGAGAAATACAGTAACAGAAATAAATAACTGGAGCAATAGGTTGAAGAGGAAAATCAAGACGGGAAAGAATGGCTATAGCACTCGGGGTGTGGAGATCAGTCAGACTCAACTACAGGATCTAATGCTGTGTCAATAAATAAAACAAGGTGAGGATGAAAACAGTTTTCATAATTTGGGGAAGGGGAATTAAAGTAACAGGTTCTAGAAGCTATACCAACCCCAACCCCCAAAGAGAAGAAATTGGTGGACAGCAAGGAGTAAACAAATGAACTCTCTCTCTCCTAAGACCCTGGAGCCTATGACCCTCCCCCAACAGAAACACGTGAGGCCCCTAACTATATATTCTGAAGTGATGCAGGAAAACCAACTGCCAATCCATAACTAATTACTAAGAGAATTAACACAAACTTCTGAAAGTTTAGTTAAAATAGTTATTTAAACAAGGGAACTGATGTAAAGAACCATGGGGTATCAGGAGAAGGAACAACAGATCAAAAGCAAGGTAGATACAATACACTGCTGATGTGGAAATGCCTTTCTGTACGCTGTGAATATCAATATTTAAATAAAGGGGCTGTTTTGGCCCTTGACAGGCACCATAGAAAAAGTAGGCAGAGGAATCAGAATAGGTAGGAGAAGCAGGGCAGAATCAGGGACAGTCTGAGTCATTTCTGGGGGCCTGAGCAGCAGCTACAGGTGGCTAATGGGTCTGGCACAGCAGGTCTGTGGGTCTGGGCCTCTGCCCACCCCCCCACCCCCTCACCCCCCGGGGACCAAGAAATCTCATTGCAACACACTTCCCTCTTGTGAGTTCACACTGTAGAACTGGCTCCAGCTTAACATCAACATCTTAAGGTAATTACAACACAACGAGGTGTCACAGAGGAAGGGAGGTGCTGCTCTGGATGTTCAGTGAAGCCCAGGGGCCTCACACAATGGCAGAGCTCAGTTATCTGATCTTGGAGAATAAAGAACAGGGCTTAGGCCTGGCATGTAGCTTTAGTGGGTAAGAGCTTCAGCTTAAACCAGGAACCTACACAGTAGAAGGGAACCAGACCCCTCAAGTTGTCCTCTGACCACCACATGGGTGCTGTAGCCTGCATGTATCCCCACCCCACATATAATAAATGAACTTAATTAAATATCTTTAAGATAATGGGGCTAGAACAAATGGAATCCATCTAGAGTAATAATGCACTGACATATTTTAAGTGTTAACATCCTTTCTAACCTAAAAACAAAGGACACGCTAGAAACAAATGAGTTTACCTTAAAAAACAAAATCAATCCCCAGATACATTATTTTCACATCAGATTTTATGGTTTGTTTTACTTTTTCTGCTCTTTTTAAGACCTTTCTTTTCCACAGTCTCCACTGTGTCGAATCACTTACAAGTCCATTATAACACCAAGCTTGTCATTTGTCCCCAGACTATTTCCTTGGAAAGTTGATCATCTTTAAAAATAAATGCTTTAACCAACTATTTTTCATTTTTTATCATGAAAAATACACCTAACGTAGAATTTACTATCTCTTAATTTTTAAATTTAGTAATATTTTATTGTATTGTATTTTTTAATTTAATATGAAGTATGTGGAGATTAGAGGACCACTTGTGAGAGCTGTTCTTCTCTTTCCACCATGTGGGTCTCAGGCTGACCATCTATCTCACCAGCACTCTTCCTTTTATTTTAGATTGCATTATGTGATGGGGGAAGGGCAGACATCAGGGAATGGGAGAACAAACCGAAATAATCTTCGGTCAGCAAGTGCAGAGGCTACCTCACTGGCCCTCAGTGGCCCAAATTTGCAATCTTAATCCGGCTTCTTACCCTTGCAATGACCTGCCCAAGGAGTCTCTGAATAGCTAGTTTGTGCTAGTTTTCTTTGTTGGTGGGTGGGTGGGTGGGTGTGTGTGTGTGTGTGTGTTCTAATAACTCCTCTTGATGGACCATATTCATATATAATTTCACACATAATTGATAAATTAAAAAAATAAATATTAAAATATTGACTTTAATTTTCAAAAAAATATTAGCATTACAGAGCTTTCATGCAGCCTTCAATGAATTTTATTTTATTTTTAGTAGTAGCTCCGGGACTTTTATTTTTCTTTTAAGCAGAAACTGTTACTTGAATTCTTTTGTCAATTAACAGTAAGAAGCATCTGAAAATTATCAAATTTGTTAATGAGAGACACTGTGAGGCACACTTATTAGCTGAGAGTTCTGAGGCAACTCTATTGAGGAAGAAAAGGTTCCACAAACTTACCTATTACAAGTACTGTTATTTCTTTTGCTTTAAATTTTATAAATTTTTAAAGTCTCTCAACGTTCTGGATACAAGCTTTTTATGGTAGGGATACTAAAACTTCACCTAGGTATCTTGTAGCTGGCATTTATAATTTAGTATTTTCAAGGCATTAAGGAATCTTGGGTTTACATATTACATACATTAGGGAGGAGCAGAAGGTCCAGGGAGAGTTTGAGAGGAGAGGGTGGGAAAGGAAGAAAATGGACTGGGAACAATCCGGGTGAGCTCATGCACACAACCCACATTTCCATTCTTTAACAGGCAGTCATGTCGGCACTGACCTGCAGCAGCTGTGTGGCAGTGGCTCTCTGCTCAGGGCTCTTCACCAAGCACTTTTTAACAAAGTCAGTGAAGTCATCAGACCAAAGTTCGGGCTTCCTGAATGTTGGTGGCGGGTTTGTGGGAATCATAAAAATAGCCTAGTAAAGAAGAGACATCCAAATGACATGGTAAGAACCATAGAGGAACAACAAAAAACATAAATTTCTATCTTCCTGTCAGATTCTAAACTCAAAACTAAGTTTAAGAGATGGAATTCCCATAAGATGGCAATTCAGGAACCAAGTGCATCTGCTGCTAATGGAATCATTTCCCATTAGATCCCTGCCTTTAACTGGAGCTCACTGAGCACATCATTATTTTATCTATGATTCTTAAATCTATCTCCAAAGGAAACACATTTATAGCCCTTTACCAAAGACATTTACAAATCTTGCTACTGTGTGCGCCAGACTTACTTCCCATTTCAGTTTTAAAAGGCCAGCAGTAATCTAATCTGCATCTCTTACCAAATTACTTAAGCATAAACAAAATTACTACTATAATTTGAATACTAAATTGTCAAGAATCTAAGTGAAAAGATTTTATTTTTATTAAAATAAAAATTATATTTTAAAATATTCTACTTTATCAGAAATAGGTTAGGTGCTAAACTATAGCTATAATACACTCAGATAGCTCAAAATTGAAAAGCTATAAAAAGTCTCCTCATCATCTGTTAATCACTGCTTCCAAGTTTTATGCTAAAAACAAAATCAAACTGAAGCAAACATATAATATACTCAATAAATAATAACACTTTTATTCCTACATGCTATAAAAAGAGGTAAACAGCAGTAACGAAAATTTTATGAAACAAAATGAATTAGAAGAGGTAACAACTATTCATATTTAATATGTAAATCTATATAATTATACAATTAACACCATAGATGAGATGACAAAATAAAAGGCCTCTTAACAACCATAATATGCACATTGAGCATATAATCATGGGCCTCTTAAACAGAGACACTCACAGCAGTGCCCTACAATTCTCCCTTTCTGAGAATTCTTTCCCTTTGAAGAATATATCTTTACACCTTTACATGATCCTCTTATTTTATATGCAAATTTAATGTATATTAAGTTACGCCCATTCTCCTTTATGCACAGAAGCAGAGGTAGTAAGACTATAATTATACCATTTAGAAACTATGGATTTTTATTATTAAAAGGGAATTAAAATATTTATGGCAAAACTTCTGTCCATATGTGGAGAGAAGATCACAACTACAGAGTTATAGGGTAGCATATTCTACTGTATTAATCTTAATGTATTTCTTGCTTGCATAAGACAAAGCTTTTACTGTCCACTGGATTTTTATTAATTGGCAAAAAAGGACATATATAAGTATCTTGAAATCATTCACAGTAAAAGATATACAACAGGATACTTAGTTCAACCCTTTCACAATAGCCTAAAGATTAGAGAAGTTAAGAATTAAAAATAAAATTTCAGAATTACAAACAAGGCTCTCATTTAAAACATCAGAAAAGCACCAAAATGCTTCTAAATTTCAATATACAAAGATGATTATTAACTAAAAACAGACACCCGATAAGATACAAGACATGACAAATGGCGATGCTATTATCAGTACACAGGGCTGGTGAGGGCTGGCTAGGGCAGAAGGAAAGGCTCACTACAGCCACTGCTGTGACAGAAAAGATACTGACATCTGAAGAGGTAATAACTAGCACCAGGGAGTCGGGCTATGCACATGGGGAAGGAAAGAAGTTAAGGCTACAATGAAATTCACAATTATCAAGGACTTTGCCCTCAGAGCTAAAACCATAAAACTGTAAGAAGGAAACAGGGGAAATGTCATACAATTAATTTGGCAATGACTTATTGTATGGAACAAAAGTTCAGGCAATAAAAGAAAAATTCATAGAAACATAAAGCTTTGTGACTCAAAGCTCACTTCCACAAGCGCAAAAAGGCAGCCCACAGACTGTCTGTGAAGAAGAGCACACGATGACACTCATCACTCGTCCTCAGGAAAGGGCAAATCCAGCCATGAAGACGTAGTACTTCCACTCAGGAGGAGAGGAGCAGGGCAACGGGAGAACTGCACCCTTAGAAACACTACCAGGGGCTGGAGACCCCTGTAAAATTCCCAGCACTAACACGGTGGCTCACACCCGTAACTCTAGTCCTAGGAAATCAAAATTTTTTTTTTTTTTTATCTCCATGGGCCCAAGACATATGCATGGTGCACATACATACAGGCAGGCAAAATGCTCATACACATAAAATAAATTAAATCAATATGAAAATAGGCCTATCATATAACATATCTCATATAACATTCTGACACATCTTATATCACATTACACCTGTGATCATTCCTCAAAGCAGTGTAGCCAGTATTGCAAAGCCAAACAAACACATGTGATCAATCATTTTCTGCTCAGTTAGCTGACACAGATTCAAAAGTGATAGGTCCCTGGCCAAGCAATAACAGTGGATTTGTTTTGTTTTCTTTTGTTTGGGTTTATTTATCTAGACAGTGTCACACTTACCTATAAGTAAGAATCTCTAGGCTTATTTAAAGTAGGATGTTACATCTCCCTCTTTGTAAGGCCTTTCGCTTGGTTAGCCAATCATCTACTTACCCAATGATCCCTTTAAGTATGTGACTTTGTAAACATGATATTCTGTCCATAAACAGCCAGATTCATTTCTGATGACTTCGTAATTAAACTAGGCTCTAGTGAGGCTTTGAGACTGGACAAAGTAAATAGCAGCTTCAGAAAAGACAAAGGGAATCCTGCTCATGTTAGAGGAAAAATAATAAATCTGAACCTCTTCTTTGCAGAACAGTTCAAAGGCCTAAGCCCACAGAGCTGACCTCAACCTCGAACTGCAGGTAGATAGATACTAGATTGTCTAGATAAACGTTGTTCCCTGCTGTTCTGTTACAAATTAGCAGATAACAACACAGTGATTTATGTCCTTGAAGTTAAAGCTCTCCTTTGAACTTTGAGCCAATAAGTTGCAGCCTTATCATGGGATAATCTTAACATATAAGGCTCACCTGGCAGTAGCTATTAGAAACCCAAGGATAAAAAGCTTAACTCTAACTCTTATTTACCCAGTGCTAACATAAAGTGAATATAAATGTCACATCATACTTACAAATAATCATTAAGCAAGCATGAACATTGAGCATACGGTTCAAATAAATAAGTCTATCAAAATGTCTCCAGCAACACCAAAATATCTTTCACTTCTGTCTTTAACATTTTAGAAAAAAAAATAAGTAGATTTTCTCACAGTCTTTACTGGGTTTGACCAACCATGAGGAAGGATCCTCTTAAGAACCTCTGGGCTTTGTATAAATTGATTAGGTCATATGCACTGACACACATTAGAGCCATATAACTTATCTTATCTCTAAGCCCATTTGATTGGAGAATGTCAGTACAATAACTTCCATGATATCTCGGGCTTGTTTCCACACGATATATTGCTTAACTACATACTGAACCTATCATTAAGGGGTTTTTGTCTTGTTTTGTTTATAGTTCCCTGATCACAAGTACTCTGAAGATGTCAAAAAACAAATGTGCTTCAAAAGATCTAACTCTCTTCACACTTGAAATTTCATGCATTAGACCCCAGGAGAGCTCAGACTCTTAGAAAATGCTTGAGAAGCTGTCCCACATGGGCTTACAATCTCAGTGTAAGGGGTCAACACCTGTGTCCGAGCTAAGGCAGCTGCTCTGTGAATGTACAGGAGCAAGGAGCATGTCAGGTTAACAGTATGTCATGGGTTTCTGAGCAAGAGGATGGCTTCCTAGCAATGAGGGGAAGGGGGGAGAAGGCACCTTGGAAAACTACAAAGAACAGCAGAGTTGTTTTGTGAAAATGAACATAATACACGGGTAGCAAGCTAAGTCAAACAAATGGTATCTTTAAAAAGGAAATAAAATAACTTCTTTTCAAAGATAGTACAAATAAGCAAACAATAAATGAAGTTAAAACTGGACCTCTTTCGGAAACAAAGACCATCTGAGTGCAGCGCCAGCATTTTGTATTCATACAAGTGAGATGGTTAGATTCTGGTTCTTCGTGTACAAAAGATGTTAGCAGTCCACATGCAAAGTTCTAGCCATGCTAATATTAATGTTCTAGTTTGAAAGAGATGCAAATGTGAACGTGAAGAAGGTCTACTCTGCATTTCCTACAGTATAGAGTAAAGCACTCTTCAGTAGACGAACCTTCTGTAATCACTACTCATCAAGCCAGGAAGCACCAGTCGCCTGCCTGGAAAGAATCTACAGAAAAGGGGTGTAGTGGACAGCAGCTACCGTGCTGAACGCAACATCTTCAGCATCAGAGAACAATGTACTGGACAGCTCTGCAGTTCTCTTCCGTGGATCCTCACTCTCAAGAGGAATCTTAGGGATAACTTTATTATTGTTTAAGAGAAAACCATCACGGCAGATAAGATGAAAAGTTCAGCCTTCCAGGAAGAAAAAGATAGAAAGAAAATTATACTTTTTGGTTAGTCACAGAGGTGAGAGAAACAAGAAGAAAACCAAATGTGGGGGGGAAGCATTACTCGCCCTTTAACTGGCATCCAGAACTGAGAGAGAAGAAGCGGAAAAGGAGGGGCCTTCCCTGGTTCCTGGCCAGGATATGGCTTCTGAGGGAGGACACTTGATTTTAGGCACCAGGGTAGTAACAGATACAAAAGTGGTTTGTCTTAAAAAGGGAGAGAACTTCAAAGAATAGGGTGAACTAGTGAGCTGAGGGAAAATGATTCCATGGAGGCAGGCATACGGTCCCTTCTAAGACACGGACATTGACTTAGCATTTCTCCCAACTGTGTGGCTTTGTCACTCCTCATACGTTAATATTATCCTTAGAGCCTCTAGTCTCTACTCTCTGAAGTCACGCTGCTACTTTAGGTCTAATTTCTAAGTTAAAGAAAACACTGGAAATGCAGGAAAACTTGAAGATAAAGCCTTTACTTTAAGGCAAATCTAAACCATGTGCCAAAGAGATAGGTGCAAAGATTCATAAACTATGGCAATATTCTGACCAGAAGACCAGAGAAACAAATGGATACAGTTTTTGTTGTGGTGATATATTGTGTATCAAATAAAGCTGCCTGAAGATCAGAGGACAGAGCCAGCCACAGGGTTAGCCATAGAAGTCAGGCATTGGTGACACACATTTAATCTTAGCACTTAGGAGGCAGAGGCAGAGATCTATCTGGATCTCTGAGTTTAAGGCCATCCTGGGCTACATAAGATTAATCCAGTCCAAAAAATAAAATAAAATAAAATAAAAAACAGAGCCAAGCAGTGGAGGCACACACCTTTTATCCTAGCACTCAGGAGGCAGAGCTCCATCTTGATCTTTGTGAGTTCAAGGCCAGACTAAACCCCATGAGATTAATCCAGTTTAAAAGAGAAACAGAGTGAAGCAGCGGTGGCTCACCTTTAATCCCAGCACTGGGGAACCCCTGCCTCTGCTCCCAGTACCTGGGAAGCACACAAGCCTTTAATCCCAGCACTAGGAAGGTTGAGATAGGAAGTGATATGGCTGGACAGAGAAAGGGAAAATAAGGGGTGGGGGGCAGGAGTTCAGTGCCTTCTGTTTCAGTCTTGTGAGTCCCTTCACTTCCTCATTCAGACTGAGGATTCCTGGAGACAGGATCTTCCCCTTTCAGCTGAGGAGGTGGTGAGGTGACAAGTACCTGTGGCTTGTTCCTCTGTCTCTCTGATCTTTTGTCACTTGCCCCGATATCTGGCTCTGGGTTTTTATTATAAAATCAATTAGGATTTATGCAACGTTTTGTATCACCTGGCAAGTTTCTAAAACAAGCTCAAAACTATAAAGTACTATTAACAAATCAGAAAATGTAAGGACTTATAGTGTTTGCTTTCATTTTATCAGAATGGAACAATGAAGTCAGACCACAATGAAAATGAGAAAAGAAATCTTCTGCCTCCCTCTGAGACCACGCAGATATATACATCTTAACGATCCCATTGCTCCCATCACATGCTAGCCTTCCGAGCAAGAGCTACTTCCTGTAAGCATTGGTCTAGTGTGTCCTAGCGTGGCCTAGCGTGGCCTAGCATGGCCTAGCATGTCCTAGCATGGCCTAGCGTGTCCTAGCGTGTCCTAGTGTGTCCTAGCATGTCCTAGTGTGTCCTAGCGTGTCCTAGTATGGCCTAGTGTGTCCTAGCGTGTCCTAGTATGGCCTAGTGTGTCCTAGTGTGTCCTAGAATGTCCTAGCGTGTCCTAGCATGTCCTAGTGTGTCCTAGCGTGTCCTAGTATGGCCTAGTGTGTCCTAGCGTGTCCTAGCATGTCCTAGCGTGTCCTAGCATGTCCTAGTGTGTCCTAGCGTGTCCTAGTATGGCCTAGTGTGTCCTAGCGTGTCCTAGCATGTCCTAGCGTGTCCTAGCATGTCCTAGTGTGTCCTAGCGTGTCCTAGTATGGCCTAGTGTGTCCTAGCATGTCCTAGCATGGCCTAGCGTGTCCTAGCGTGTCCTAGCATGTCCTAGTGTGTCCTAGCATGTCCTAGTGTGTCCTAGCGTGTCCTAGTATGGCCTAGTGTGTCCTAGCGTGTCCTAGCATGTCCTAGTGTGGCCTAGCATGGCCTAGTGTGTCCTAGCGTGTCCTAGCATGTCCTAGCGTGTCCTAGCATGTCCTAGCGTGTCCTAGTATGGCCTAGTGTGTCCTAGCGTGTCCTAGTATGGCCTAGCGTGTCCTAGTGTGTCCTAGTGTGTCCTAGCGTGGCCTAGCATGGCCTAGTGTGTCCTAGTATGGCCTAGTGTGTCCTAGCGTGTCCTAGCGTGCCCTATCATGTCCTAGTGTGGCCTTGTGTGGCCTATAGCAGCCCTGGAGGGATGAAGAGACTAAAGGACATTCAGAATGAGATTTTAGTACAAAGAGCATGACTGAAGGGAGAGCTATGGGTCTGTAGAAGGATCTAGACCGGCAATAGCAAAGTGACTTCTAAAGCAGAGCACCTGGACAAAGACTACAGAGACCAGATTTATCATCTAAGAGCAGAACTTCCACTCTCAGAATGATCATTTGGCATAAAATCATCCTGTCAAATTAAAAATAAAAAAGTGTAACAACATAACACCACAAAGCACAGAGACTGAGTATTATAGAAGCTATAAAAACATCATAACAATTATAAACAAGCCATCACTGAACTTCTGGCTGTATCTGGTAGCAACTGTAGGATTTAAGAGGGTGCTAAATGACACCCTGGTCCAAGAGCAGTATAATGCATGTACCAAACTTACCAAAACACTATTAACAGAAAGTCAATGCAAAATTAGGATTTAAAAAAAGCAAAATTACTTAATGACGAAAATTATGTGAAGATCAAAAAAGGAAAATGTGAAAGTATATAGTAAAAAATACACATGTAGGCATCTATAGCCAGAATAGCAAACTGCAGGATTTCAGGGCAAAAATGGAAGAGTAAACGGTCTGTCCTTGTGATTCCTCAGGCTCACTTTGGGAACCCTTTGGTGTGGTGATATGTTATATATTTAATAAAACCAGTTTCGAATATCAGAGAACAGATCCACCCACAGTCAATCTAGGAGGATCAGAGAGTGGTAACTCATACCTTTAATCCCAGCACGGGAAATACACCCAAGCAGGAGTAGTAACCTGCCTTTAATCCCGTAACTCCAGAGACAGAGAGCTTTCTGTGTTTCTGTGAGTTCAAGGCTAACTACCAAATAGTAGTAGCCCACACCTTTAATCTTAACCTGGATGTAAAACAACTGGGTGAAGAGGGTATTTAAGGCAGAAGCAGCCACAAGGAGCAAGGCTGAGGAAGCTGGAAGACAGCTGGGTGAGATTTGACTGTGGTGATGACTCTTTGATATCTCAGCCTTTCCCTGAGATCTGGCTCTGAGTTTCCTTTATTACAACCAGGATTCATGTAACACTTTGGTCTATATCTTAGTAAAAATACAGTGAAAACAGTTTTTTTTTCCTTAAACCATGTAGCAATATCTAACTCCATATTCTTCTTTAAAATGTCTCATGAATCACAAGCAACTATGCAATTCCAAAGCCTGGATCGTGAGTTCTCAATAATTCTTTTTTAATCGTTGTTTTTCATGGTTAGAGTATGATGCCAAAGTACCCACTACAAACCCCACTGTACTAAGCACATCTCAGGCAATGTTCCCATTTGTTGAGGATTCATAAGCAGAGGGAAGTGAGAATTTCACACTTCCACCAACAATACCTGGTCTGGGTCTGTTGTTACTTGAATAGAAAATAGATATTTGCATATCTATGTTATACAGATATTTGCATTTCACTGTATTTTACAACTTTACTTATAGATTCCATCCCACGCTTTCCGTAAGGGCCAAGAGGACAACCAACATCTCCACCTTTATGAAACTGAAAGGGCAGTACTCCACCTCTGCCTCAGAAATCACAAAAGACCAAGTATGGAGTGATGACTTCTGGCCTTGTGTGGCCATCTCGCCACTCCAGTGTTGTCAGTGGAGACCATGGGAACTTGGACTTGTACCTTAGCCCGGCAGTAACTGCCTGCCCCTTGCTCCACCTACTGAGGAGTCGACACAACCAAGACCTTCACTATCAGCCAACAGTGAAACGGTCAACAGGCAACAACCAAGAGCCACTCCTGCCGCATGATGTCAGCAAAGGCTGGCTAGGGAATCTAGCAGGAGTTTACATAAGACTCTGAGACTGAAAACGTTTTATTCCACTTTTCAACTAACAATGACTTATCCTATCATGAACCAGGTAGATGGCAGCACAAGTGATGAGAAGTGTTAAAGCAGAAACACTAGAAGTCTTTAGATAACAATGATAAAAAAAAATGGGAGAGGAGCCCACAAGATGGATCAGCACAGAAGGGCACTTGTTGCCAAGCCTGAAATTAAAAAAAAGAGCTATGTAGAAATTTATATAAAAAGCCCAATATACAGCTTCAACACCAGCATGGAAGGACCTAGTAAAAGAGAATCCGTAATCTAGAAGGCATAACAACAGAATAAATATTTATTCTATACAAACAGCTGAGAAAAAGATGACCTGGACACATGGGGAAGATAAGGAGCTGTAGGGAGGGGTGGCCAGAGTCTGTGTCTTCTTGGAGACCAAGTCAAGATACCCAATATTCATGTTGTTGGAGTCTAGGAAACTCTCAAATGCATTTTAAAGCACAATAGCTAGCATTGCAATTAATCTCACAGCACAGCACAGCACCCGTACTACATCCGTGTAAGCCTGGACCCACCAGCAGTCAGGCAGAGTTGGAGGGGTCTGACGGCAGACTTTTTTTTACTACTGATACTGATGGAGTCTAGAGGAGAGGTGTAGAGAGCTGCGGAGCCGCACCTTAAAGATGGCACTGGCTTCCGCCTTCCACCTTCCCGACGGTGAGCGCTCTCGGAGACAAACAACTCCTTATTTGGCTAAGGCTAAGCTCTTGGTCTGCTCCCGCGTACCCGGACCTATTGGCATGGCCCACGTGGTGCCCTGTGATTGGCAGTCCAAAAGGTATTTAGCTGGGAGCGGGTTTTTCAAAAAGAAGGAAGCAGAAGCTCTGTTCAAGGTTCCTGAATAAACTGCTGAAAGAAGAGCCTGGTGTCGCGTCGTCCTTGCTGGCGAGGTTGCACACGACAGAGAAGCAGCCCTTGTTGTTAGTTCTGTGTCTACTAGTGACCTCATCCAGCTCTAATTTTTAGCTTCAGACCCCTAGTGACCCAGATGGTTAAATTCAAAACAAAACAAAAACACATGAATGTGGGAAAAGATTTAGAAAAGTGGGTGAGGGTCTGACAAATGAAAAGTTGAGTAAAAAGGTGGAATGTAATTACCCGAGTGCATTATATACCTGGATGAAATGGTCAAAGAACAAATCTAATTTAAAAACTGGCTAGAAAACTTCCAATGTTTGGAAGAATGTAAGTCTACAGAGTCAAGAAGCTGTACAAACCTTAAGACAGAATGAGAGACATTTACACAAAAACATATTAATTAAATTTCAGAAGATCAAAGATTGAGGGCAAAAATACATCTGAACAGACACAAATCACTTCATCTTCTAGAAAAGGTAAAATGACAGCAGATCCCCACCTACTAAAGCTGTGAGGGTTAGTTAGAGTGCCATAAAATAGGAGCGAGCGGCCAGGACGGGCACACAGGCAGTGACGTCATCCACACCCATGCACAGAAGACTGAAACGTCCTAAGAGAAATGCTGTTTCTGAGGAGCGCCTTCACAGGTCTATCTTAATAGAAGTTTGAAGCACGTTCTCTAAATAAAGGAAACTATGAATTAGAAATGCGGGATGGCAGAAAGGAAAGTCGGATATGGACTTAAAAATGGGCTAAGTACAATAGTTTTTTCTTCTCCTTGGGTTTTGAAGTTATTTTTCACAGTTTCACATAGTAGAGATGATTACTCCTGGGAGAACGTAAGAGAACAAAAGCTAAAGTCTGTACTTCACCCAGGCTAGTAAGAGATCAGCTCATACACATTAAAGATAAACCAAAACAGAACTTAATAATACGAGACTAAAGAACTAAAAAATACAGAAAACAAGAAGATGAAATAAATCTAAACACTGAAAAACAGACAAAGGCACTGTTACAGTTAATAGACGTCAGCGGACCTCGCAGACCACTCCAGGGTTCACATTCTCATCAAGCCAGGAGCTCACAGCCCGAGATCATATTCCGAAGCACACAGCACATAACAACAAATATAAAACTGAAGCGTTGCAATCAAACTAGACATCTTAACAGAAAGATGAGAGAAGGTCCAACAGCCAAGAACCAAACAGCAAATTTCTAAATAACCCATGAGTCAAAAGAAGAAGCCTTAAGTTAAAGACTTTAAAACACTGAAGGTCTGAGAAGGACACTGGAAACACTAAGCGTTCATGTCAGAAAGGGCCGTAGTCTCATGTCGATAATCCTGTTTATACCACAAGAATTCAGAAAAGCATAAGCAAAGTAAAGTCAGCAAAGATACCATGAAAATATAAACCAATGAAATTTAAATAGGAAAGTACATGGACAACCAATGAAAAGAAGAGTTATTTTCAAAGAACAGAACAACTGCTAAATCTTTACCAAAATTACAGTGAGGAAAATGACCGAGGAGTGGTGAAGTTCATCCATAAAACAGCTGTTTGAGTGATGCTAAGCGCTACTGCATTCCTATCATTGCATGCCTTCACGCATGTGCACATCTGTGGAATTCACTGTCTCTATTCCACACGTCGGTGCCGACCAGAATTTCCTACATTGTACTGAGAAGATGGTGACAGCAGACCCCACTCTTGCTCCTGATAGTGTACAGAAATGTTCTGTCCCCATTAAACTTTGCACACTTAATTAAAGAAACACTCTTTATCCTGATTACTGTGAAGTCGTTCAACATCATAAATGGTGTTGGATTTTACCAAATGCATTGTGCTACATTAGTCTTTTAGGTTTTCTGTTTTTGTTTTTTATTAGACTATTAGAATACGGTGGACTATACTGATCGATGTGGTAGTTCCCGCCTTCCTAACAACCCAGTTCCTCTGTTCCTGTAGTGGAAGCTCACAGCTACTCAGCATTAGGACCCTGAATAGAATGTTGCATTTATATGTCTACCCAGAACTGGCAAGTCCTCGCAAAGTTTATACATTTGAATGACCCATATTGTACACACTTAGGAAACAAAATTGTTGTCAATAAAGTATACAGGTAAAAAGTCACCCTCAGAACTCTGACTACAAAATGTTAGACTTTTGTTTATTTTGCCTAAGTATGCTAGCCACTGAATATAATAAATCAAATACTAAACAGAAGTAGCTACGCTTTCAATATGGTTTTGGATTACACTACCGTCCACCATGCTTCCCAGGGTGTAGGAACAAATTCAACAGTGTAACACCTATCACCAGGGACAATTTATCATGCAGAACCAGCAGTCCATTAAAGAAGAGAAACGACTGAAAGCCTACTTAAAACATGACAACAGAGGTTTGTATATCTTAGAATGGAAATTCATCTGACAGCTTAAATAATTAACACATGCTGTGGATTATGCTTTTGTACACTGTGAATATTGGTCTGATAAAATGCTGATTGGTCAGGTAGCTGGGCAGGAAGTAGAGGTAGGGCAAGCAAGTGGACTAGGAGAGTTCTGGGAAGAGGAAGAGCAGAGATGAGGATGCTGCACTGAGAAAAAGGTCCCAGGCCACATGGCTAAACATAAATAGGAATATGGGTTAACCTCAAGTATAAGAGTTAGCAAGTAATAGCCTCGGCCAAAGACCAAACAATTTGCAAAATAAGCCTTTGTATGATTATTGGGACTGCTGCTCTATACCTTAGGGCTAGTCCAGGCCAGAAATATCTAACTACAAACATTTTATATCTCAGAAGATAGGAATTAATGTGTTTTGCACTATAATGTATTAGATTTCTGCTGATAGTTTTACTTGCAGAAATATTTTATCAAATTAAGAAATAGAGATTACTGTGAAATTGCAGAAGTCTAAACTACATCTCTCTTTGAAAATCAAGATGACTTCTGTCATTAACACTGTATTCTACTTTGTAAAAATTATGATTTTTTTTGCATCACATGGCAATAGTAGCTTGCTCACATCCTGCTAAGAAGGAATCTGTGGAGAAGAGACTGAAACACTAAGTGTAGAGAATGAATAGATGATAAAGTAATATGCAAGGAACACAGAAAAACAGGATACTGAACACAGAGATCTGATTTGGACAGGGAGAGATCACTTCTTCTACACCAGTGATTCTGTGACCCTTAAACACAGTTCTTCATGCTGTACTGACCCCCACCCATAAAATAGCTTCATTGCTACTTGATAATTGTAATTTTACTCCTGCTATGAATTCTGATGGTCTTCAGCTACCCCTCTGAAAGGATCATTCGACCCCAAAGGGGTCACGACCCATAGTTTGAGAAACACTGCTCAACACAGAGGATGTTATGAAGAAAGAAGTGGAGGAAAACGGAGAGAGAAAAAGTAAGGAAAGAAAGCAAAAGTAAAACAAAATAAGGTAAAGGAAAAATCTGGAAAGTTAGGAACGGGACTCTGTCCCTCCCAGGGTCCTCTTCTCTTCAGTGCTGCCTTGACCAAGTTCCTAACAAGAAGCACCTTAAGGCAGGAGGGTTTGTTTCTGCCTACAGTGGAGGGAAACAGTCCGTTCTGCCACGGGAAGCATGTCAGAAAAGGGGGCAGCTGGTGTGTCCACAGCTACCAACAGAGACGAGTGCCGTGCTCAGCTTGCTTTCTCCTTTTTATTAAGTCCATAATTCCAGCTCCCAGAAGGCTGCTGTGTGATGTGAATGTAACTGCCCCCCCTAAATCCAAAGGGCATGGCACGTTTAAGAGGTGTGGCTTTGTGGAGTAGGTATGTCACTGTCCTTTGAGGATTTGCATATGCTCAAGCTACACCCAGTGAGACAGTTCACTTCCTGTTGCCTTCTGATCAAGATGTTGCCAGTACTATGTCTGCCTGCCATCATGTACCTCATCATGATAATGGGCTGACCCTCACTTCAATTAAATGTTTTCCTTTATAAAAGTTACGGTGGTCATGGGTCAACAATGAAAGAAACCCTAATTAAGACAGGTACTCTCCACATTTAAAGTGAATCTTCCTACTCAATTAATCTAATCTAGAAACTTCCTCACTCAAGTCCAGAGATCTGTCTCTTAGGTAATGCTAGGTTCTGCCAGTTGGCCAACATTAACCATTAATCAATCTTACCAGAGTTACAGAATGGCTCTTTAAAGAGATAATTAAGGCTAAATGAGTTTCTAAGAGTGGAGATCTAGTCAATATGAGTTGTTTCCCTTAAAAAAGGAAAGCAAGAGAAACAAAGCAACAGACACCAAGGAGGTAGTGCACAAAAACATCCGTCTACCAGGCAAGGAGAGAGGCCAAGACCTGGACTTGAGGAGTGCAGCCTCCAGGGCAGGCGGGAATGGACTTCTAGACAGATCACTTGTCATAGAGGTAGCAAACCAGGGAGCTGGCCTAGGTGAAGAAGCAGAAATAGCAAAGAGCTAGTAGTCTCCAGTGTTTGCTCTGAATAGGAAGACAAAACCTTACAAGACCAAGGAGAGACTACATTAAAATACTGAGACTCTACAGGACTCACAATGGAGGGAGGGGAAGAATGTGTGAAAGGACACTCTCCTCAAGATCAAAGATCCAGGTCTGGGTGGAATCTGTCTTCATAGCTACAACTGCAGCATAGCAGCCTGATTTGGAGATACAATGCTACATGAGGGCCTGGCTGTTAGTGAGGCTGCATCAGGGCTGGGTATCAGCTACAACAACAGCAGCAGCTACATGGAGAGCCAAAAATACCTCTCCAAGAGCTGGGACCATAACATTTGTCTGTTTTAAGGATTGCCAGTAGCAGACGTTTAATAAGCCTTTAATTATCAACACAGAATTATTGACCTAGAGTTCATTTAGTGCTAGAATACCCCTCAAAAGAGAGAGATAAAAAAGTTAAAAGATAATGGCTCAAGAAACACAACAATGTCTAAGGCAGCCTGGGAGGGAAGTGTATCCCTAATGAGCTCACAGGATGGAATAAAAGAAAAAATTAAGTAGCCTGAGATGAGATACTATCGGCACTTGTCTCTGTTGGTGGCTGTAATGAGTAAATGATTAACTCAGAAAGAATAAATTCTAGGCCCAAGAAAGTGGCTGCATGGGAGTATCTTAGGAAGGTGGAAGACTGGGAATTAGACCCTCCTGAGTAAACATAAGACACATGAAGACAACACCAACAGTCTTGGCATTGCCACTGGCAAATGAACCATCCACAGTGAGGACACCTGAACCCGCCTGGGCCTCACTGTCAGTCAGTGGTTACTTCTCCTCTGCCTCCGTCTCCCTCTGGCTTCCCTGGACCCTTTCTTTCTCCAACACATTGTTGTATATCTATCTACCTCATAACAAGTAAAAATCAAGAAAGGCAGCAAAGAAAGGCAAATCTGGGGGAAATGAGGGGGGCAGAATTCCCAGCTGATATCTATCACACCAGCCCTTACCTCCCTTCTCTCCAGCCCCCAAACTCTGGCTCTCAGTGCTGGCTACCATTCCAGGAAGGTCTCAAGCTCCATTTTCTCTCCTTTATAACATTTCCTTTTTCCTACACCACATCAAACTTTCCACTGTTGATTTCATTCCAGTTCAGTAACTGAAAGGCAAACCAATCAAACCACTGCACAAAAGAAGGGTGGGTAACAAGTCCAAAACCTATGAATAAGCTTCAAATACCTGTTTTGGTTCTAGGTCCAAACACATCTATTTGACAAGTTTTCAGGCAACATGGAAGGGTTAATACGAAGCAAATTAGCTTATTTTATAGCTGTGAGGAAGGAAAAAATGCTTGTGGTATCTGCATGCAACAAACCTCAGAAAGTCACAGAGGCTCATAAATAAACTAACGTAAGAGTGTGACTCCAGTATATGCCTGCATAATTTAAAGTAGGGGAGATAAGGTAGAAATGGAGTAGCCTGAGAAAGATGTCTCCTATAAGACTGAAAACTCTGACTCTAATCCATCAGCCAGGCAGGGGAGGTGCTTCTAATAGATCTTAGTTACTTTCTATTAGAAGTGAAGAAAGAGCCATGTGGTGATGGCTCACAATCCCAGCACTCAGGAGGCAGAGTCAAGGGGATGTCTGGGTTGGAGCCCAGCCTGGTCTACAGAATGAACGTTAGGACAGCTGGGGGGTGGGGGAGGAGCAGGAGGAGGAGGAGCAGCAGAGAAAGACAACCTGTACCTACAACACTTTCAGGTCAGATGTCTTCTTCTAAAAATTAAGTCTGCTCAAAGAAGATCTCCTCCTTAAGAAATAAACATGGCAAAGCAAACATTTCACAACTGTGCTTAGCTGCATTTGTGCTCTCGTACTTCTAGGTATCCTCACTAAAATTTTAAGATAAAAATCCATGTCTGTCTTTCTATCACATCTCACATTTGAATAATAAGAAAAAGATCTGCACATCCAGAATCTGATTTCTTAATGTTATAACTACCACAGCCTGCCTGAAGTACTGAGAAAGTAACATCTTCACTGACTGTTTTCTTTATTTGCACCTTTGTACAGAGAACAAAGCACAGCGGATATCCTCTGTTTAAGACCTTCCACTGGCTGGTGAGGCCTCAGTGGTCTGGTCCTCTGCTACACTACTCTCACTTTCTGCTTCTTTTGCATCTCACCCAGATCCGGCTCTCTAGGACTCTTTACTGCCCCTTACCCAAACACTCAGTTTACTTTCTTCTAAATTAAATCTGCTCAAAGAAGATCTACATGGTTCATTCACTTTCTTCCTTTATCTGTATTAATCCTAACAGCCAACTCATCAAATAACCTTTGTCAACTCTCCTGTGTGGACAGACCACAGATACAGTTGTCATTCTGTGTCCCTTTTAACAGTTATCAGTACCTGGTATCACTTTTAAATATATGTATATACAATTTGTCACCTCTCTTTTGACACAAGTTGTATGTGCATATACCTCTCTCTTTTAAACAAGACTGGACCCTTGTGACACTCCTTGTGGTCCGTCAATGCCCAGAGCACTTTGAGAACACTACTCACAGATGAGATAAGGCTGGGAGCCTCAGCAGTAAACTGTGTGCTGAGTGATGCCCAGCACTGAAAAGACATATGAATATAAATGTGATGGATTACCATACCTACATAGCCTTTAGAGGGTTACCTACAATAATGGGTATTCTGTAAAACCTCACAAGAGATAGAACTGGATAACTAAATAAAATGTGTAACATTCACACACACGCCCAAACACACAAAAACACACACCTCGATTTTTAGCTGGCCTTTATAGGAAGACAGAAGACTTGCCAGAAAGAATAAAAGTCTATATAAGATGCTGGCAAACAAGTAAATTCACCTTGAAAGACTATAAGTACCAACAAGAATAAGGAAAATGTTATAATAAAGCCACATAATTAAGCACAGGGAACAAGACTATCTTGCCAGTATTTGCTATCATTGGCAAACATCCATATTAACTCAGCTTCCCCAATTCCAAATACAAATGGAATACTGAGTTTGGCAACTCACTGGAGAGAAAGACTGTATTACAATCTGGGTTCATATTAAAGTTACCTCATTCTTCTCAACTTAGATCTGACCTAGAGGAAAATTTTTAACAGATTCTATTGGACAAGTGCCATGGTAAAGTTCAAAATTAGCATTTCAGATACTAACCTAAAGAATTTCCATTTTGTTTCTCAAAACTGAACCAGACTAAAAATAAAATATGATCAACTATGAGTATAAAATGTATAAAAGAACCACGTCAGAGAAAAGGAAATTGTAACACTAGGTCCTTTTCTTTTGACTTCATTCATTCAGCACTTCACTCAGGGCTGAACACATGGGAGCACTCAAGCTGTTAACCGATGAAGCAGATAATGCTCCTCTTTCCTTCAAGTTTCATTATATATAAGTGTGTGTGAGAGAGAGAGATGGGGGGACCTAGTTGACTTCAAACTATGCTATGTAGCTAAACTAGCCTTGAACTCTAGGCCCCTACCTCCACTTCCCAAGTGCTGGGGTTACAGGTGTGCACTAACACTTTTATTGACTGACAGCACTGCTGTGAAATTTCTCTTTCTGCAGGGGTGTAATAACTGAGCACCTGCTCCTATAGGTCATCTACCATAAGATTAAGTAGAGTGCACCAAAGTCCAACTTGGGAAGCCAATGAGCTTGCTAGGCTTTACTTATACAGAGCATGTGTCAGGGAGGAGTTATGCACAGAAGCACTACTATCAAAAATTCTCACTGCACAATGTCTATCTACATGCCGCATGGGTAAATAGATGGAGCCACACCCCTGCCTTCCACATCCTCTAGTGTTTCTCAATACCACGTGGCAACGTGCAACAGGAGCAGAACAACATACAGCGGCTGAGAGGTGCTGGCGAGTGAGCAGACTCTCAGGTGAGCCTCTTCCCCCCAAGAAGGAATGCCAACAGTCAGAAGGCCACATCTCAGAGTTCTCTAACAAAATGGTGGCCACTGTGCTCAGGGGGAGCTCAAAATGCAAACACAAATGTCTGTCTTCCAAGTTATTAAAAGTACAAAAAAAAAAAAAACCCCAAATTTTATAGGAATACATTTACTTTTTAGTACCTGTATGTTTCCACAATAAAATATGCACTAAATGCTATATATGCTGTTGTCAATAAGTTTATAATTAGATAGAGAAGACACTCAAATATAATAAAATGTCTGAGCTTGGGATTTAAAGAGTGATAAAAAGCTCAGAATGTTTCAGTGTGGACTGTTTAGAGGAGAAAGGAAGAAAACGTAGGTAACAAAGTAACGCTGAGAAGAGAGAAGGCAAAGATACAGAGTGGTACATGAACAGGAATATGTTCACAACCACAAAGGGTTTGACTATTAAACTATCCACAAATTTAAAAACTGGATTTTACTGGGCAGGTTTTAAGGGAATGAGACAGTTACTCGGGAGAAGAGAGGAGAGAGGGTTAGCACATGAGTTAGGCAAAGCGTGTGGAAATAACTAGGAGCAAACACCAGGTCTCAAGTCTTAAGGAAGTAAAACAGATAGTAATGGTTGAGTAATGGAAATCTGAAGCATCTCTGGCTGGGAAGTTAGGCAGGAAGCAATGTCAACAGGATGTGAAGATTAATAAAAGTGGAAGATTAAAAGAAAGATAATTTCTAGATTTGATTGTCAGAGAGACAATACAAGACAAAACAAAGGTTAAAGCAATGTACACATACTAGATACAAAGTGTCTCAACAGTACAGAAAACGTAATTAAACACATAATTAAAAATAAGTCTAGAATTCCATTCATGAGCTCCAAAAATTAGTACAGAATAACCTTGGGGGGCTGGAAGATCAAGAAATGAAAAATAAAAAAAGCTCAAACGAGGTAAGAACAGCAAATAGATATCCTGCCCACAATTTCAAGTGAATGGTGAAAAAAGAACCAGAGTCTCCTCAGTGAGAAGAGAAGCCAAGAGGCACCTGAGAAAGGAAAGAAGGATGGACAGAGGGAGAGGGAAGGGTGGCACCACTCCACTGAAAACACCACAGGAAGGAGAACACTGAGTTAGTACATTAATAAAGGCTGACATGACAATTTTAACGATGTATTTAGAGTAGTCCTAAATTGTTTTAATTTTTTATCATGTATGATTAGACACATATGTATTAATACAGCAACAATTACTGCCTACACTAGATACAGTAATGTACTAATACCCCCAAAATAATTATTCCTTTTCACTTTAACCAGAATCCTATGAGAAATTATTTCTCTATTTTTATATTCAACAGGAAAACTAAAGTATAAGACTGTCTTGCATCCTCTGCACCAGGCAGAGTTTGAAACTGAGCCCAGATAGACAGCTCCAAAGTCATCACTACTGTGTCTTCTGTGCAGTTATACAGAGAACAGCTACAATCAGCAACCTACCAACTATAATTAATATATTTTTAAAAGAGATAATTAACAGTAACACAATTAAGCATCAATAAGCAAGATTTTCTCACCAGCATATAGACATACACATAAGAACAGTTTTTAAATTTTTAACATGCAACAGAATTTTCTTGTTATACTGCAGACTGCCAAATTGATGGTGAGAATTTCAAAGTCAATAGGCCAGAAATTAGGTACATGAACTCACATTTCTGGAAAGTTCCCAGAGGCTGCTGGAAGCATGTCTTTAGCTAGATAACAGCCATAAAACTACTATTAATGTAAATTCCCTGTATGTGATACACAGTCAAAAAGAACTGTGCACAATTACTACTAATCATGAAATAATAGCTATAACCTTTGTCACGATTTATATACATGATTAACTGTTGCATCAATTTTTACTCAGAGACAACACAAAATGGGTAAGATATTTGCTGGGCACAGTAGCCTCCATGTCGGTTCACAGCCTCCTCAACCCTGCTCACCAAAGATAGCTCTCCCAGGGGTGATTCCACATGCCAGTCTTTCTCCATCATTTCTGAAGCACAGATGTTCTAACAGCTTCTAGAGCCTTTACCTGGGCCATTATCTCATCGCTCAACAGGCTCTTAAAATATCACCTATTTTTAGATATTCTCAATATAAAATCATATACCCCTAAAAAAATCCATACACTTCCTATCATTACAAAGAATTTCTATAATAGTAGAGAAAAATCAACATGTGTGGGACATTCTTCTAAAGAACTTTATGTGTACTCATTTAACTTATTAACTCTTCATGACAAAGACTGTTTATTCTATTATCATATAAGAAAACAAAATGACACATATAGAAGTTACCTTTGTCTAAGTGATACAACCAATAAATACAACAGCTAGGCAGCCATATGGCGGTGGCACAAATCTTTAATCCCCCACTTGGGAGGCAGAGGCAAGTAGATCTGTGAGTTTGAGATCAGTCTGGTCTACAGAGTGAGTTCCAGCACAGCCAGGGCTGGTATGCAGAGAAACCCTAGTTTGGTTTGTCTCAAAACAAACCAAATAAATAAATAAATACATAAATAACAATTAAAAAGCAGCCACACTTCTACCACTGCAGTTACACTAAACAAACATTTATTCAGAATCTTCAGAACTTAAATGGTATTTCGAACAAAATTTCTAAATATCAATTTAAATATATTTCCTTCCTTTTTATATTTAACTGACATGTGATTGTATGCTTCATGCCAGACACTGCATTAGCCATCAACAATGATCATGTTAAAAAATTTAGGAGTGGGACCCAGTGCACATTCTAATAGACATGCAGCCCAGGGGGGAAGGGGATACTTAAAATAACAGGTACAGAGATGGCTCAGCTGATACAGTGCTTGCATTACAGGCATAAAGTGGGTTCACAACCCACTTTAAGAGACTGGCATGAGCAAGTAAGTACTCCTGCAATTCTAGAATGGAGGGATAGCTAGTGTAGATGGGAATGCACCAGAAAGCTGACCTAGCTACTCAGCAGAGGTCCAGGCCAATGAGGGACCTGTCTAATACACAAAGTGGAAGGAGCCCCAAGGCTGACGTTCAGGTTGCCCTCTGACTACCACATATATTCTCATTCCCTCCAGCAACACACACAACAAATGAGAGAAATATTTCAGTAAATACTGAAAGCAAAAAATAAAAGCTAAGCTGAGGAACAATGAAAGATCTAACTGGGTAATAACTCCTGCCCTTTACCCTCCAGTGGTATGAAATAAGGGTATAAATTATAGAGAGTAGGGCTTAGAATGCCAAGTCACTCCATATAACAAATACTTTCAAAGCAAAACTTTCTTAGTAGATTAAGGGCATACAATTAAAAATTTTAAATATATGTTCTGGTTTCTCTTCAGATCATAAAATCATTTATTTTTATTTCTTTTATTTTTGAGATTATACCATAATTATATCATTTCTCCCTTCTGTTCCTTCCCTCCCAACACCCTCATACACTTCCTACTCTGTCTTTTAAGTTCATAGTCTTTTTTCATTCATTGTTGTTACATGCATATATTTATGCACATATATATTCCTAAAACTAACCTGCTCAGCCTAGAAAACATTAATTGTATGTACAATTGTATGTATTTCAGGGCCACTTAGTTAAAACTTTCATTTAAAAAATATATTAAATTTTTAGCTCTATTCACCCTTGGCAAATGGAGTTACTTTCTCTTTGAAACAGAGTGTAATACAGACCAAAAACTAACAAAATGGCCTTTAACAGTGTGCTTCAATGTTACGTGGGGTAAAAAGATGATGTCAAATTCCCAATAGTACTTTTCTGTTTTAGAAAATATTAACTATGATTAAAGAGGAATTAGATTCACAACCTAATATACTGCATTTGAGTAATTAAGAGAAAAAAAAAAAAAAAAAACTCTGATGTTGTTTCAAAAGGAAAAACAATCTTTCTTATAGGGCACAAGTATCCAAAGGTCCAAATACTAACCTAACAAAAACCATGAAGGTAAAATCAAGTATGAACCAGGTCTGGACCCTGCAGCTTCAGTTTCTATTTATCAAACAGAGAAATCTCTCCAACTTTCTCCTTTCCTGTGTAAGACCAAAACTATGCGATCTTCTGTTTGTGTTACAATTACACTAATTCAATGCAGGTCACTTGCTTTTTACCCAGTCCAGATGACATTCAGTAAACTAAACATGAGCCAGTTGGGGAGGAAAGGAGGGAAGAGGAGGAAGAGGAGGGAGGGACGGATGGACGGGATTTGATGGCCATTGGGCAGGTCACAGGGAGGCTCAGGGCACTGCAGCTTGACTCATTTGCCTAACACCAATATTAAGGACTAGGATTTTTTTTAAATTTCTTCCAAACTTATATGAGAACTCCAACTTAAACGCACTTTCTGCTGAGTGTGAGGATCATGTTCCTGAGTGTAAGACTAGTTGGTCCCTTCGTAGGTTTGGTTTGGTTTGGTTTCTGTTTATTGAGCTACCGAGAAATGCGCATATTCCTTGAGAAAGGCTTGAGTCTTCACAAGTCAGACGTGCATAAGCAGATGACACTGGTGATCTGGCAGATGCAAACACACACAAAGAGGTGCCACCAGACTATAAAATGTCAGATTAGAATCTCCAGTCAACAGGAGCTTCCATGTAACTGGGCAGTGTACACATTCACAATTGAAGGAAAGATTCTTTTTAATACTTTATCAAGAGCCACTTAACTTATAGCATATACTAAAATGAGCTTAAAACCATAAATTACAATCAGCACATTTGTAAAAAGAAATCTATATTAATTCCTAATTAATTGTGGAATTGTTGGTATTTTAAATTGAAACTATTTGCTTACCAGTGAGTACAAAAACTGAAGTCTCTAAAGGCTTTAATTAGCCTGATATGTTAAGGTAGTGTTTTTAAGTTTCTCTAAATCTATCAAAAAGCATCGTGTTCCTGCGTTGCACTGACAAATGCAAGGGTGCAGTAATGGAAAGGAAATCCTGTCTGCATGACTGTGAAATCTCTTACACACCCATGTTCTCATATCCACTTTCAACTACTGTACAGGAGACACAGGCAAGCACAGAAGGGTGACTGGGAAAAGGACACCAAGGACAGTGGCTCCTTCTCTTCAGAAGATGATCCTCTGCTCTGTGGTGTTTAGGACGTTAGTCTGGCTATGGAAATTATTACACTAGAAACATAAAGTAAAACTGAGAAAAGAAGAATGGAGCAGACCTCTGCAGAAGTCAGCTAACGGCCATGAAGGGAGCAGCAGCAACACACCTGGAGCTACAGAGAACATGCCTACCAACCAGTCCTGCCCTGCCTAGAGAAGTCCAAAGGAGTGCCCAGAACTGACAAGGAATTTGTATTTGAACATATCTCTAAAGTTCTTGACAAGAAGGAATTGGGCACTGTTTAGAAATACAACTTGAAATACATTAAAATATAAATACTAATACAAAATTCACCGATAATGCCTAATGAATTTAGATTTGCTTTGAGAAAATAACTCAATTCTGTATTGTCCGTTAAAAAATGCAGTAACCAAGGATCATACAACTTTTTCTTCATACAGTATTTGCTGTCAAGCTACGACAGATGGCTCACACTTACAATCCCAGCTCTCAGAAGGAAGAAGCAGGAAGATGTCTGTGAGCTGGAGTGATCCCAAGATACACAGTGAGTTCCAAACTACCATAAGCTACAGTGTAAAACCCTATCTTAAAAAAGAAAAAAATCTGTCAAAATTCCAAATATTCCTAAATGCTTTTGGTACGTCTGCTGAGAGCTAATGCCCTACCATCCTACTTCACTATGAAAGTATATTCAAACCTGACACATGGCTAATTTTATCCTTTTGAATTTAAGATACACTGTCCTTTAAAGTCCTTCCAGGTTTTGAATTATTTTGCCATTTAACAAAATGTATTATCTCTCCTTTCTTCTTAATATTTGCAAATATTAAAAACACAAAGACAACAAATATGCTTTACCATGGTAACTGTGGCGGTCTGAAAGAAAATGTCCCCTAAAGGGAGTGGCACTATTAGGAGGAAGTGTGTCACTGTGGGGGTGGGCTTCCCTCTGTGTGGCTGTTAGTTGACTTCCTGTTGCCTGCACACCGCCATGCTCTCTACCATGATGATAATGGACTGACTGAACCTCAACTGGAAGCCAGCCCCAACTGAATGCTTTCTTTATAAGAGTTGCTGTGATCACAGTATCTCTTCACAGCAATAAAAACCCTAGCTATAACAGTTGCCCACCCATGTTGTTTATTCAAGATTCATGTTGTTTATTATTATTAACCTTTGAGGAAAACAATTAGAAACTCACTGTTCTATGTCTAACAGTGGAGGAAACAGATAAGCCACAGAGGGTGAACTGGAAATAATGGACCACTATGCTAACTAGACTGCTCCCTAAATACTTACTTATCTTAGATTAGCCTGATCTCAACCTTTACCACAGAAGCTTCTTTATGTTGTAGATGGTGCTTAATTCAGAGACTCAGACACAGGAAAACACCCAGCCCCAAATGGGACGTCTAATCACATCCCCTTCCCACAGGCTCAGGGACCATAATGGGGAAGTGGAAAGACTGGAAGATCTAGAGGCTTTGAAGAAACTTGTGTTTCTCCAAAGCTAAGAAACTGTGTTTTCCAGACATGATGACAGGCCTGATACACACATGAACTCACAACAGCAAATGGCTACATGCACAAGATCTGCGTAAGATCAAGCCAGTGAGCACTCTACCATGGTTGGGGAAGAGCTATTCCAAGCTGATGACTGCTGGAGAGAGAGCATTAGTTTTGTCCAGGTGCTGCCCCTCCTCATTTCCAGTGGACACTTATGTACATATGGACAGGACCAGGTGAAGTAGGATATAAGAATAAGCTGAAGAAACCAACATGTGCTGGCACTAAAATCCGAGGCCAGTAGTTGCAGCATAGACCTCTTATTGCTATGAATATTGAAAGGGAACTGAGTTAATCAAGGGCCACCCCTGGTGACACCAGCAGCAGCAGAGGGAAACAGCAGTGACTGTAGGGCTGAAAGCAACATTTATGCGTAGAAAACAAGAACGGATCTATTAGACATGATAAGTCTGCACTGTACATTCATTAAAATGTTCAAACTGAACATTTCGTGTTAAACTTTAACCCTCAATGTGACTGGACTGGGGGGCTGGGGTAAGCCCATTCTCTTTATGTACATCACAGAAGTTGGATATCTACTAATCAGGAAGCAGTGGTCTGATTTCAGATTCCTAAGCTCCCTCCAAGGGAGAAGAAAAGGGTGAAAGGGAGAGGGGGGGGAAGCAGGGAGAGAGGGAAAGGGGTAGGGGATTCAGGATTTTGTTTTTCCTAAATCATATAGTGTATAGTATTTTTCTTAAAGCAGGCTAGACTGATTAAGATATTTTAAGCTTTATCAAATAGCCAAGAGTTGGTCATAAAACTCAGAAGGAACAAAGGTGATGTCAGTTTCACTCAAATAACTATGCATTCTCACTATGGGTATCAATGATATTCTAACTCTATGTCCCTTTTCAAGTGGTTTGCAATAATACTTTAATTACTTAAAAATATACAAATAAAGTTCAAAGAAATGCTTGCATACTTTGAAATGGCACTGTAGATATAAGCCATTGTATGGGCTAAAAGTCCAGTAATTGTGGCAGTAGTAACAGGTAACAAATTACACAGCTTTTAAAATTAATGACTAGCTGCCTGTGGAGAAACACACCTTCAATCTCAGCTCCTAGGAGGCAGAGGCAGAGATGGTCTCTATAATTTGGAGGATAGCATGGCATACACAGTAAGACTCCAGCCAAGGCAACATAGTGAAACGTATCTAAAATCAGCAGCAAAAAGTCAATGGCCAGCAGGTTTTAGGGACTGAGTGTATCAGGCTACAACATGCTTGGAATAAACATCCTTACACCGCAAAAAGTACAATCAAAATTTTCTCTACAATAAAACCACCTAGGGATAGATAAATGGCTCATCAGTTAAGAGTCCAGAGGACCAGGGTTCAGTTCCTAACACCCTCGTGGCAACAAAACCATCTGAACTCCAGTTCCATGAGATTCAACTTCCTCTTCTGACAAACTTGGGCACTTCAAATATGTGGTGCACTTACATATATGCAG
The DNA here is from genome assembly GCA_033318265.1 of Phyllotis vaccarum. Taxonomy (NCBI): domain Eukaryota; kingdom Metazoa; phylum Chordata; class Mammalia; order Rodentia; family Cricetidae; genus Phyllotis; species Phyllotis vaccarum. The sequence goes on from JARWLC010000001.1 coordinate 2,129,994, forward strand.
GCAAAATATTCATACACATAAAATTAAAATAAACAAGCCTATAAATATAAAAATAACACAAAGACACTTTAAAAACAACTTGAAGACTTTGATCTTCACAGAACAAAATATTTAAGTGATGCCAAAGATTTGCTCTAACACTTAACTTTAATATATATTATATGTTGCATGTATTTAATTTTTTAAAAATTAAAAATATTTACAAACACAAAAATGCGTTTCTTGCATTATGACCAAATATTCTAATATAAAATATTCATATGAATAGTTCTAAATGCAACAGAAAATATAATGCCACATTATACTTAAAAATATGTGTATTCTACATTCTCTAAATTTTTTAATCAGAATTAAATTTTCAAGTTAATAAAGGCTTGTTACATCGTCACAATTATATAATCTTTATAACTACAATCACATAACTGATACCAGCTTCTTTTAATACCATCCTATAACATTCGGAAGCAAATAGCCCTGAGATCTAAATAGCCAGCAAAACCAAAGGCACAACAGTTTCCTATTGCCAACGCTCTCTGTGTAAACACTGCAATTCTTTGGAAACATGGCTCCACATACTATGAGGACTAAGTCTGTTTACTGTCTCTCTCCTGCTCTGCACTACACTGAAACCTGTGTGTGCCTCTGCGATTCAGATTTACTGCATATTCCCATAAAAGCCCCATTTTCAACATTTAAAGGTGCAGCCACAAAGACCAATTAGGACAACTATTCACACAGCCCTCGCAGCACAGACAATCACAGGCACAGGTTTGCATCACTTCACTCTTTGTTTTGTTCTGCTGAACCAAGGCTCATTTAAACAGCAGAACCAGATGTAGAGATTTAAACATCAAATTCTAATCAAAATCACCACTAATGTCTTCACAGGATGGCCACCCTCCTGTTTCAGAGTCCTTTCAAGGTAACCAAAAAGCACAGTGGGATAGCTCCATAGCACTTTTAGAATAAAAGCTTTAGCAAATTATGTTAAACCTAACTTCTGACCTAAAACAGCCCTTACGGTCTCAGTTACAGCAGAATAAATGTTAAGTACACAGAGATGTTAAGAGCTAAATGATAAACATACAAAAGCACTTTCTTGCTAAACACTATCACACGTTAGACAATAGCCAAAGTGAAAGAAATCTCTAAGAAAAAATTAGAAATGAATACCTGCAAGTGTCCACACACTGTGTAGCACTGCTGAGTTCTCGGGGCTTGAACAAAGAACTGATGTTCAATTAATACTGACCAACTGGTAAACAAATTCAGTTTCAGCACCTTCAGTGTCAGCATGAGGAAAAAGACAAACATTTCAAACATTTTAAACCTACCCTGAAACTAAGTGTTAACACTGAAGTCAGTTCGTTTGGGCACCAGTCTACTCTTGAAATCCCACTCTGGCTACTGTTGTTACTTATTGTGATCATTTCTAAGAAAAGTCACCTGTTTTGATTTTCTAAAGTGACCCTGACAGCATCTGCTCTATCCACCATGGCTCTGCTCTGCCTCACATCTTCAGGCATCTGAGGGACGCATCACTCAAGCACTGACAGTCCTAGTCTTCACCAGATTGCCCTGGCCTCACCTCGGAACACCAAAAGACTTCCTGCAGCAGGAACCATCAGGGCTCCGGCACACTGGGTGTACTCTCCCTCACACCTATCTCTTAATGTTTCCGCTCTATGAGGCTGATCCATTCTCTATGCCAAGTAGTAGGGAAGGCTTTACCTCCAGCAGACAAGCAGTGCCTTCCACAGTTTCCTGCTCTTAAAGTCATTTTGAAATTTATGAATATTCACTGCAAAAACATGTGTTCATAATTTATTGACATGGTGGACAGAGCATTATAAACAATATGTAGTTACCCAGGTCAGCCTAACAGCCCTACAAGTTTAAAGCCAATAACAAACAAATTAAGAATACTTCTAAATAACTGTGTTTTTTATTTAGTGGGGGAGAATTACATGTAGTCAATATCATCGACATCAATCAGTAAAACTAAAAAGTATCAAGCAGCACAGAGCACCACTCTTCATGCAGGCGACTGTAGCAGATAAAGAGCAGGAACAAATCAATTCCCCCTATGACTGTACACACTTCCTAAGTAATGTGAGCTGGAAAGAACTATACCCGAGCACTAGGGAAGGGCTGAGCACACAACGGGAACAGCAAAATAAGATATATACCCTTTTCGGGGTATCTGTGATCATTCCAATTTTTAATGTTATTGAACATATAACATTTAAAATCTGAACAATAATATCTATTACTGAAAGGTTCAGAATTTTACTATCAAATTTTTAGTTTGTTTTTATACACTTTTTAAACTAATTACTTAAACTAATTAAGAAATGATGTTGACTGGACTCATCTCTATTCAACTAAATCTCTTGTTGTCTTCATTCCCATCAAAAGAACTGTTTAAAATTACAATAGGAAGCACTGTGCAGAGGCCACTCACAGAGGGTCAGAAGTCATTCAATCCTTCAGTGACTAAACAGCAGGAATCTCATCACCTCCCAGTGATGGTGCAACTTCATCTTCTGCGCTAAAATGGCACACTTGGGAGGAGGGAGCTTGATGCACCACATCAGGTGGCTCAGAACTACTAAAGCTTTACCCTGGAGATCTGATGCACTCTTCTGACTTCCTTGGGCCCAGGTATGCAAACAGTTCAAAGACAGGTGTGGGTGTGTCCATACTTTTAAAAGAGCTTTTTTCATTTATATGTGGTTTTTTCTAAAATTAAAATGAAATAAATTTAATTTAAGGGTATTGTTGCAACATGGTCCTAGAAAGGGGTCATCTGAGGAGAATTCAAAATACTTATGTTAACACTCCAAGAAAACAAAACAAGAAGGAGTCTTGTGACTTCAGGTTCTTACAAACATGAAACTGTTCTTGGAATGTGTTTTTGTGCATAGGTGTGAGCTGACTACAGATTACTCATTATTACTTACTGTTGCTATTCAATTAAAATGTCTAAACCATCCTTTATAGCCTGTATGGAAAAACATGTTTTTATCATTGTATATAGCTTAAACTCACGAGAACTTTACTCATGTGACCTTTCTTAACCTCCAAAGTATAAACTGTCTGGGGCTCTGAATAAAGCTGGCTATTTATGAGGAGAAAAGCAGGAAAAGAAAGATGCTGCATTTTACCATGTTTTAGCATCTATTGACTGAGAACTATTTTCCTAATCTAGATAATTTTCTCCTTCAATTTAATAAATACTTTTCTCTTAATTCTTCTCAAGTTAACTACCTGGATGAATGGCTACTAATTAGTATATTTATATTTCAAAGTTCTTATATATTATAAGATACCGTATTAGATTTGGTAGTAAAAACAAGAGTTTTCTCCTTTCTCCAACCCTCCCACAGCTTCAGCTCTGCTTTGATTAATTTGCTATGTGACTAGGGTTTCTTCACATACCACCCTAAAAGGAGATAAAATATCTTACACTGGGTATCTAAAAATATACTTCATTTGGATAAGCAAATGAGATATTAGCTATGCCATGAATTCATTTATTATACACACATACTCGCAGAATCTGAAATGCCCTGTCCCAAGTATTAGGGATTATCATGAAGAAAGTAGCCTTTAAAGATTAAGCATTCCAGTTGAATGATATCAACAGCAAACATATTAGATAAATTACTGAGTTAAATGTAAAAACAAAGAGAAAAATACAAGGAAAATGTGTGACGATATAGAATGGAGCAAACAGCATATATATGCTGGTCAGGAAAGGCCTCTCTAATGACAGTGATGACCATGATGACTACAATGAAAGTAGTTAATAGTAGTGCCTTAAATGATAAGTACTGGACACATATTGACTAATTTAGTGAGGAGCTGGAGCAGTAGCTTAGTGGTTTAGAGCACTAGCTGCTCTTGCAGAGGACCTGGATTAGGTTCCCAGCCATCTGTAACTCCAGCTCCCCTTTGGCCACCACCAGTAGTGCATGCACACATAAAATTATTTTTAAAAAGAAAATAACTAAATCATAAAAACTACTAGTATTAAGTCATGAAAATGTCACAACTGAGAAAAATGAGAACAGAGATGATTTACCCAAGGCAAATCAACAAACAGTTAGTCAAAGCGCCCAGCTCTTAGCAATTCCCTTTAATGCTTTCTGATAGGGCATCTTAGTATAAATCAAAGAAAAATGGAGGCTTGGGGACATCATAGAATTATACAAAAGAACAAACTACCTGACAAATGAAACAGACACCACAAATAATGTTTATGCAAATGCTTTATAAACTCAATGATGAAAACAATATATGTATATATTGATATTTGAATTATGTCATGGATAGGAAACACACCATCTGAGTTGGGGAGGAGATGAGGATGTAGGTGTTTGTAGGCGGTTTACCTAGCATGCAGGAAGCGGTGGTTAAGATCCCCAGCACAGCACAATGAGATGTGGAGGCACATGCTGCAATTGCAATCCCAGCATCGGGTCAGGGGAGATGTAGAAGGATCAGAAACTCCCACTCATCTTAGTCTACATAAGGAGACTAGTCTGAGGTTACCTGGGCAAGAGAGGGAAGACCATTTCTAAAGGAAAGAGAGGGAAGGTGCACATTATTTTAAAAAGGGTTTTATCATCCTATTAATCAAGAGCAGATCAAATGAAGCACAGAAGGCTGGTGATACTTTGAATGAGAATGGCCCCATATGTCCATGTGTTTGGATACTTAGTCCCCAGCTGGTGGGACTACTTGGAAAGAATTAGCAGGTGTGGCCTTGTTGAAGGAACTAACTGGCTTTGAGATTTAAAACCCTATACCATTCCCAGTTAGCACTCTCTGCTGCATGTCTGTAGGTCAAGATGTGGGCTCTCAGCTGCTCTCCAGTGCCTGCCTGCCTGCCTGCTGCCATGCTCCCCATCATGACTCTAATCCTCTGGAACTGTAACAGCGAAACAAATGCCTTTTTTATGAGCTGCCTTGGGCATGGAGTTTTACCATAGCCAAAAACAAAGTACCTATGACAAGATTAAAATGAAAACTTAAAAGTATTAGAAACCAGGGTATAATTTAAAGAAGTATTTCTAAAACTAAAAAATTAGAACTATGTAACTAAAAAAGCAAAAAAATTCTCAATGAAGACAGAAATAATAGTAGCATATCTACACAAACCCTGGTGGGTACTGTCCACTGCTACTGTGCTTCGTTATTTAAAAACATTCTCTACTTTAATCTTTACAATAAGCTAATGTTTCAATGAATTTAATGCCCACTTTATATATGTAAGATTTAAAAGAATCTATATCTTGACCTAAAGTCACATAATAGAAAAACAAGGAATAAACAAAACTATTAATTTGTAAAATGTCAAGAAGTATGCTTAAGTATATACAAGTTTTATATGCTAATATCTGAAATATGTGTAGATAGCAATAGCATAAATTATTGCATCCAAGAACGTCAAATTACTATGTGGACTTACTACATGAAACAAAAGTTAAATAAGTTATAGGATACATCACAAATACAAAAAAGATGATTTCATATAGAAGTTGATCTGTGTACTAAAAAGAAAATTAGCTTCGAAGTTAAATATGCACGATTCAACTTTGGCAGAATAGCCTACTGTACTAACTGAAAAAAGCTGTTCTAGAGATTGGCACCTGAAGAGTCACCCTGGTAATGTGGTTACTTGGCAACAAGAGAAAACTAAATCCCAGAATACCCCACCAAGCAGGCCAGTTCCTCACGGTGAGACACCTACTCCACACTGCGCAGGTGGTTAAGAATCCCAGGCCCACACATCTTCTCAGGCTATCTTCCTTACATCTCCCTCCACTCTTTCCCTCCTTCTTCATCTCTTTAGATTCTGATCTTCTCTGCTCTTTCTCCTTCCCATCACCTTGATGGATCAACTCTGTTCTAAACCATTTTCCATCTTCTCTCCACCCAATGCTGTGTTCATAAGTAATTGTAAATATTTTCACTAATTCCACTTTATCTCAATAATCATAACTCTAATTTCAATATTAATAATTCAAAGAAAACGGGTAGTTTCCCTGTAGTAAACTAAAAAACAGAATACACTAGCTTGTTATATTAAAATAATATGTGGCTTTAGAAAGAGTATTCCTGAAATCCAAAAGTACATCTTAAAATTTCAGATAAAAATTTTCATTATTTTTGCAAAATTTAAGAGGCAAAATAAAACTTACTCAAGAAATTTAAAAGGTAATCTATGAGAGTTAATGTCAGAAAAATATAAGCAATACAATTCACTGCCATTTGGACTTAATAACACCTCACATATGCAAAGCTCACAAAGGAAAGACAAGTCACCCACATGTGTTACCAAGGGAATTACAAACAATTACCTCACAACACGTTTTTAATTTTTATCATATCACCAAAACTGTATCAGAAGCAGATGTGAACAGAGGAGCTCGGGTGGCTTCTCTCTCACTTTCACAGCAAAGGAAGCTGCTCTCAACATCACTAGCCCCAGATAGCATGAGGTGTCTGCATTAGGCTGAGGAGCACACAGAGGCTGGAAGCTCTATAATGGATAGCTACCAAGTAACTGTCTAAGAAAACAACCCAATAAATTTTCAAATGAGTAATATAACAAGTAACAAATCAGCAAAACATCTATAAAACATGCAAAAGACACACCATTCGTTAATGTGACTTCCAAAGAGAAGGCACAGTCAGTAGCTTATGAAGCCAAGTAAAGGTGAAATCTGAAGACAAAGAAACTTGGTAAAAAAGAATAATAATCTATACTGAGAGCAAAATTTAAAAATGAATAAGGAGAATGAATGAAATATGACATATGTACATAAGTATGATTTGATCTCTTAAATGATGTCCAGTCACTGCCACATCATGAACAGACCTTTTAAGACATTAGACTATGTAAAGAAACAATAGCCACAAAGTCAAACAGCACATGAAGTATCTTCTATAGTTAGAGACACAGGAAAAGGAAATGTTGAGAAGGAAGAAGAAAATTGAACTGGGAAGTATTGTGCTGTTAGCATAGGATTTTAGTTTATAAAACTAAAACAAAAAGTCATTTTTAAAAAGATCTAGTATGTAACAATTTAAATATGTTCAAAACTGCAGAACACCAAACTCGGAGACTGTTAAGATGGTAAATTTTATGTCATATTTTTACCACAATTAAAAATGCATGACTTTTAAAGAAGAGTGCATGAAGACCTGTATCATAATTTTGTTATAAAAATTATAATTATATAAATATGTATTATTTAAATATATAAATTGGGCAGTAGTAGCACACAACTTTAATCCCAGCACTTGGGAGACAGAGGCAGGCAGATCTCTGTGAGTTCAAGGCCAGCCTGGTGTACAAGGGGAGTTCCAGACCAGCCAAGGCTACAACAGAGAAACCATATCTTGAAAATAAATATGCATATATATACATATATAGATAAATAGATAATATTACATATATAAACATGAAAACAGTTCATGCTAAGAAAAGAACTATATAACTTACAAAGTTAGGAAAATCAAAGGATTTTTAATAATATCTAATGTCCAATAATTGCAATATAAGAGCTTTGTCTATAACAATAACAAATATTTTGAGTTTTATGTTTTAATTGTTAGAGAGAATCTTGTTAAACTTTGTATGACAGATGAATCACCGAGTAGGGACCTTAGAGATATATGTTATCTGCTACCTGCTGCAGGTAGCAGCCCCCATGACCTCGCTCTCTGAAACTCCACAGGATATACGTTATCTGCCCACTGCATTCTTTCACATAGCCACATTCCTGCACTTAGCAACCCTCCCTTAGCCTATTCCTGAACTTCTTTGTCTAAACACCCTATAAAAGCTTTGTTCAAATTCAGCTCAGCTTGGGACTCTCTGTTCTTCCAAGATCAGTGAGTCCCATGCACATGGAATAAAAATCCCCTTGCTTTTTGCATGAGAGTGTCTCTTGGAGTCTTCCTTCATGCAAGGAGCTTCTCAACCCTAACATTGTCAGTCCCTCAAGAATTTTTACCACCTTGCCTCACCAGGGTTCTAGAAACCCAGGCCAGAGTTTGCTGCTTTATCCCCAACATATAGCCTGATGCGAGTGGTGGGACACCCCAATGATCCAAGACCTCAAGAAGAGACAGGAAATGTGTTCAAGGGCAGCCTAGACTATACAGTCAGAGAAAACACCCTCAGATAAGCCATTCAACACCATTAAACAAAACACAGAGAAGGAAACCTTTGGGTTCGAGGAAGACACTATGTAGCAACTTGAACCTTAACACCAAAGCAGAGAGACAGCAAGGGTAACTATCATGTGTCAGAGTAAAGCCAAAGGACAGGATAAAGAAATGGCTTCCTGTTTGTAAGTTGATACTGCTCTTGTACATAGATATGAAGACTATTGAAAAGTAGAACTGTAACAGGAATCTGTTTTCCAAGCTGAGCCTAGAGCCTTTATAGTCATTCAGTCACAGTCATTCAGAAAGCTAAAGCAAAGGATCACAGATCTCAATGTCTGCTGCATAAAGATTCAAAGCCAACAGGAGCAACTTAGCAAAATTCTGTCTCAAAATAAAGATTTTTGAAAGTTGATTTTTGAAAACAGACTAGGGTTCACTGCCCATCTGAATCCTTTTGCACAATCTTCTCCAGAGTCTAGCCAGGTCATCCCCTCTGATCCTCTCCTCCATACAGCCCAGGACCTACATTCAGAGCCCTAGTCTGAGCTGAGCACTCCTGTGCATATGGCTTCCAACAAGACCCTGAATGCTCCCAACATGCAGGCCCCTCCCATGTCACATCCAACACTCCACCTACCCTGATCCTGAACATCCTTTGCAGGTCTGGCTGTGTGAAGCCACCAGATTCTGTACTCCATGCACCCTCGTGCTTTACACCCAAACTCGCTTAGACCAGGATGTATGTTCTGCATACTGCCCAGCCCTGAGTCCAACCTAAGCTATATCCAATCTTTAGGTCCAACCTGACCCATACGTCCTATGTTCCGCCCCAACCTTCCCTGTCCATCATCAGACAAAAAATTAACAAAAGAACTCAACATGTCACGCGAGAGTATCTCATCACAAAATGCAAACAGCATAAAAAAATTAAGATAGTATATCACCCCCCACAAAAATCCATGAGTTCTACAGAAATACACACAACACTACCAAAATATAACAGAATGACTGCAATCAACACAGGTCAACAGCACTGACCAGACAAAATCATAGAAGAAAACTTCCACCAAGCAAAGAAAAACATACCCAACCAGATACAAAGAAGCACCCAACATTCTACCAGATACAGAGAAGCACCCAACATCCTATCATACTCTAAGTATACACAATAAGGAAAATATTAAAAAAGAAAAAACACGACTCACATTTAAAGGAAAACATATCAGAATAACAGCTGACTTCTCAGTGGACACGCTGAGAAGCAGAAGATCCTATAGTAATGCATCTCAAGTCCTAAAAACCAGGACAGCCAACCTAGACTATCGTGCCCAGCAAATCTACCACATAAAGGAGAAAGAAAAATGTCCCATGATGATAAACAGCCTTAAAATAAGTACATCCAACAGGTCAAAAGATAGAAACAGCCTAAAAGAAAATGTATTTCAAACAGATAAAACCTAAAGAAAGAAGCTGAAGAGAGGCGTGAGAATATCCTAGAGTATGTACAAAGAAAAACAGAGCTTTGTAGCAACTTGAACCTTTACAAAGTTAGGAAAATCAAAGGATTTTTAATGATATCTATTATTAAAAGGCTGAGACAAGTGAGACATGATCACTGAAATATAAAATACAACAGAACACAGCACCAAAATTCAACACCACAATGGCTTAAATCAATATATACCTTTTAATAATAATTTCAAATATGAATTGCCTCAATTCTCTAATCAATAGAACAAGGCTGAATGAGTCAATAAACAAAATCCATCTATCTGTGGTCTATAAGAAACACATTTTAGCTTTAAAGATCAAAAAGAAAGGATAAAGTATTCCAGTCAACAGGTCAAGGAAGCAAGCGGGCATTACTATCTTAGTATCTGACAAAATAAACTTCAAACTGAAAGTTATCAGGTGAGTACAGTCAACAATGACTCCGCTCTATAATAAACAAATATGCACTGTTGTGGTCTGAACAGATTTGAATGCTTACTCACCAGGGAGTGTGGTCTTGTGGCAGGAAGTGTGTCAATGGAAGGGTGCTTTGGGGTTTCAAAAGTTCAAGCCAGGCCCAGCATATCTCTTCTCCTGCTCCTATGGATCTAGACAAAGAACTTTCAAGCTACTTCTCCAGTACCATGTCTGCCTGCATGCCCCACGAAAATGAACTAAGTCTCTAAAATGCAAACAAGCTCCAATTAAATGCTTTCCTTTTTAAAAGCTGCCATGGTTGTGTCACAGCATGTGACTAACACATCTACCAAACTCTAGTGTGCCCAATTTTATAAAAATATATTATTGGAATTATAAACACAAGTTAATACCAAGCTATTAAAAAAGACGATTTCAATACCCCTTTCTTCAACAGACAAGTCATCTGGACAAAAGTAGAGAAACATCAAAATTCAATGACAATATACACCTAACAGTCTTCATAGATATCTATAGAATATTTGAGTCAAACACCAAAGAATATAATATACTCTGCAGCACATGGAAGCCTCTAAAGTAGATCACATCCTGAAATACAAAACAAATATTGGCAAACTTAGTCTAAAATAGTTCTGTGCATTCTATCTGATCATGACACAATAAAACTTAAAATTTACAGCAAACAAATCTCTAGTACTACACAAACTTATGACTATTAAATAACTTATTAGTGAATGATGAATTGGCCAAGAAAGAACTGATTTTCTATAACTAATTTATATTTAGTTAAGTTACCTAATTTTCTATAACTAAAAAAAAAGAAAGAAAAAGAAAGCCCAGTAAAAGCTGTGAAGCATATCAGAAGCGGTCCCCATAAGTGCCTACATTTAAAAAGTCAGAACACAAGGGAACAATTTCATGAAGGAACTCAAACAATTGAAAAAACGGTAGCAAAACAAACCCAAGCCACCTACACAGCAATCAATTCTAAATACCAGTGCTGAAATGAATGAAATAGAAATAAGAAAATAATACAAAGAATCCATGAATTTTCTGGGTATGGTGGTGCATGTCTTTAATCCCAATGATCAGGAGGCAGACGCAGGTTAGTCTCTGCGAGTTGAAGGCAAGGATGTTCTACACAGTGAGTTCCAGAAGAGTACACAATACTTTTAAAATGTGTACTTAATTAATCTGGAAAACCTAAAACAAACTGATGGATTTCTAGGTTCAGCCAAATCATCAAAATTAAAACAAGAAGAAATAAACAACCTAAACAGTTGTTTATTTCATAATAAGTAAGAATTAAAAGCTTTCCAAGTTGAGGGAGGGAGGGAGGGAAGCTAACTCCTTCATGAAGCCAGCAACATGCTAATACCAAAGCCAAGTAAAGACCCAACAAAAGTAAAAAGCACAGATTCAAAAATTCTCAAATACCTGCAAACAGATACAGATATACATCAAAAAGGTTACTCATCATGACTTTATCTGGGAAGTGCAGGGTTGGTTCATAGTTGAGAAACGTAATAAACCACATAAATGGACTTAAAAACAAAAATCACACAATCACCTCAACAGATGCAGAAAAAGGCCTTCGTGAAATGGTCCTGGAGAAAGTACAACTGGAGGAAGGTATCTCAACACAGTCAAAGCTACATGACAAGCCCACAACCAACACCATCTCTAAATGGAAAAAAACTTGAAGCAATCCCACTAGAAAACAGGAACAAGACCAGATAGTCACTGTCCCCACTGCTTTTCAGTATCATGCTTGAAAAACTAGCTGGATCCATGAGTCAGGTAAAGCATTCTTATTTACAGACAATACATTAGAAATCCCAAGAATTTTATCAGAAAACAGCTACAAACAATCAACAGTAATTGAGTAAGACTGAATCAATCTACAAAAGTCAATAGCTCTTCACTACAATGACAACAAATATACAGAGAAAGAGATCCTGGACATGTTCCTACTCACAATATCCTCAAAGACAATCTCTAGGGATAATGTAACCAAGGAAGTAAAGGATCTCTACAATGAAAAATTTAAGTTCTGAAGAAGGAGATAAAGACATTAGGAAATGGAAAGGCATCCAAGGCTCATACATTGGTAAAATAAATTATGAAAATGACCATTCTGCCAAAAGTCATTTATAGATTTAATACAATAACAATCAAAATATCCATCACATTCTTCACAGAAATAGAAAAAAAACTATCCTAAAATTCATATTGAACTATAAAAGACTCCAGACAGCTTTAAAAAAGAAAAAATTTTGAGCAAAAGGAACTATGTTGGAGGGATTACCATTCCAGACTTCACCTTACTACAGTCCCAGAAGGCACCATGCAAGCTTCCAAGAGATGCCTTGGAACTACCACATAGTTGTCATGATGCCTATGACAAGTACAATAGCTGCAAACACACCTTGGCAGGAACCAATAGCTCTCTAATTTGATTTAAGGTCCACTCAACAAGGGGGAAATCAGACTTGGTACGGAAAACTTGCAACTATGCAGGGCTAATGAATTCACAGATCATAGAGAAGGACCTGCCACTTTACTAAACCAGCATAATTCATAACTATATTCTAAATATTTACCCTTAGACCCACAAATAAAGTGTAGTTTTCACCCCTCATTAAAGAAACATGTCTTTGCAATGGACGGCGACCATTACAGAAAACCATAACTGATCTTAATGCAAAGCACTAGAGACGCTGTAGTGCCTGGTCCCATCTAACATCTATAACAATTCCCTGAACACAGGCAGAGCTTGGGAATCGTTGAGAAGGAAGTATTATAAGACTCAGAGGAAGAGGAAGTTTGCTGTGAGATTGTGTTCCCTGGAAATGTCTCTAATCCATGAAGTCTCATCAACATGGCTTCTAAACAAGACCTGAGCAATAGCAAAACCAGTGGACAGGCTAGCATGGAGGAGGGAAAACTCACAGAGTCAAAGTACTACTCTAAGCAACTGGGGCATGAAAGACCCCCCCAACTGGTTATCTAATATTGAGTGCTTAGCCCTGATCATATTCATAAGGAAATGTTATACAGACTGTGCAGATTACACTTATGTCTTTAGGAGAGAATGTGTGTATAACAAAAATTACAGAAAAGGCCATAAATTTGAGGAAGAACAAGGGAGGTGCATGAGAGAAGGCAGATGAAGAAAAGGGAAGGATGAAATGATGTAATTATATTTTTAAAAAGTAAAACAAAAAATTTAAGCCAATAGAGAGAATCAAAGGAGTGGCCAGGGTCTAAAGCCATAGTAGAGCACTTGCTTAGTATGCTCCAGGATCAATTCCCTAGTACTTAGGGTTAAACTTTTTCTCTCTCACTTCAGGAATAGAGAAAATTAAAAATTTTATATGCAGAAACATGTTTCAAACTCGAGAAAAAATTGGCCCTCCAGGCATCATGGACACTGTTAACTGGTTCCATCAATTAAGCTGAATGGCAGTTTAAAGACTGACATTATTTGTTTTAAGCCCTTTTTAATCTCTTAAAATTTCCCTCTTCTCTCCACTACCACAGCTCATATTTTACCATGCATGTCCACCACTTATCGCCTATACTATTCATTTTCCTGTTGGGTCTTCCAGACTTCTACCTTGCTCCGCCCCTGTCCCTGTGGGCAATGTTTCAGTGGCTTCCCATAATCACCTTTCAAGCTGAAAAACTAAGAAAAAAGAATTTGTCTTTAAAATGTAATCTTAAAATAAAAAGAACAATAGAATAGCACTATTAATGATGTCAAATACTTAGTGTCCATGTTGGTTCTGAAAACTAGGTTTCCTTATGCAATCTGGTCTCCTATTAATATGTCCACAGGAGGAAATAATTTATATAAAAAAGAAAACTTAAAGACCTGTAGATCTACGTATTCATCCAATTCTATAAATATGAACTAAGATATTTCATATAAGTTTTCATTGAAGGGCACAGGAATAAATCCCATTTGATCAAGAAAGTTAAAAGAATACACGTTAGCCTAAGAATAAATTCTGGCCTCGGGTCATTGAAAAATAGCAATTTTCATCTACTTATTTTAGTTAATATATGTCTCAATTGCCCACAGTTAAAAGAGTTGTTTAACATTTCATGGTATCCAAAGACATTAAGAGATGATAGAATATGGAAACTTCAGAACCTATTAGAAAGCATTACATTTCTATTAGCTTCATCATCTCATCTTCATCCTGCAGGACCTTATAAAGCAGTGGTTCTCAGCCTGTGGGATTGGATATCAGGTGTTTTGTGTATCAGATATTTACATCAGGATTCATAACAGTAGTCACTTACAGTTATGAAGTAGCAACAAAAATAATGTTATGATTGGGGTCACCACAAGATGAAGAGCTGTATTAAAGGGCCAGATCATTAGAAGTCTGAGAACCATTGCTCTAGAGCATAAACCATGCTTTGCTAGACACCATGACTTCTAGGAACATTCTAGAAAAAAGAACTTTCCATTTATAATCCAAATGGGGAAAAAGCATAGCTTCTCATAAAAATTTCTATCCAGCCATTTTTTTCTCCTTTTACTGTTGGTCACTTTCTAATTTCTAATTCTCATTATGCTAAAATTTTTACCATAAGAAAGCCAAACTAAAATTACTCATATATTTTTATTCAAAACTTCCAGTTATGTGCCCTAAACTCTTTTACTCCAAAGTGAGTTCATAAACTCTGACAGATGTTTTATAACTCTGTTTAAATATTTAGTCAGTAAAAAGATGTGTGTGTGTGTGTGTGTGTGTGTGTGTGTGTGTGTGTGTGTGTGTGTGTGTGTGTGTGTGTGTGTGTGTGTGTGTGTTTAAAAGAGAAAGGCAAAATGATTTCACTCTTGTCCAAAGCCAGGGTGGTCTATGGTAATTTGGGTACAAGTGGTGTTGCCGGGGGAACAAAATGAAAACAGGTGCCATCAAATTCAAATTAAAGATTTAGTTCTATTTTAAACCACCTTAAACAACATTTACATAAACTTTCCAACTGATACTACTAAAAACTTGACAATATTTTATAACAAGGAAAGGATTATAAATTGTCTGTAGACCATCAAATTTTAACTGTAACAAATTCAGACTGATTGGCAACACTTCCTTTAAAGAAGTTTCTCCCAGTAAATATGCAGCATCCTTTTAAAAACTGAATGGCAATTCAAAATAAGTAAACGAAGTAAGAATCTCTAAGAAGAATTTTAAAACTTAGAAACACAAAAGAAATTCAAATCCACAACCCATAAGAAAAATGTGATGTAATTAGCAACATTATACTAAGTTCAACTTTTCCTCAAGAGAATAATTATTGTATAAGCTGTTGTTTAAACCTGAGGAAATTTCCTCTACCAAAAGAAAAGTAAATAAAGCTTTTGTTTCTTACTTTGGTATTGAAAAGAATACAAGAACTCTGTTTTTTCCTTTAAAAAGCAGTACTTTTGATTCCTCTTGAGAGAAATTAACCATGATACTCACACACATGCATACATACATAAAAATCAATATAAAAATATAAACCATATACATAAGTCTGTTTTAAAATATTTGTATTAATAGACATCTAGTTTTGTTCTTTCCCTACATTAGAATTGTAATTAACATACATGAGTACACAGGACTTCACTGATATTTTCATAAATGCATATAAGTTATTTTAACTATTTCATCTCCTCTGTTAATCTTGGTTGTTTAACACAGTATTTGTGAAAAAACAATTTATTTTGTTATAGCATGTGAAATGAGCAAATAAGAAATTTACAAATAGATGACACTGTGTATAAGTTGATATTCTTGCTAAGATTAACAAGAATCTTCCAGAAACTGTCATGTACTTGTTCTCAATGAAGATTCCATTTGTAAGGTGGTGAACCATGCATTGCTCACTTACTTGTCAATTTTGACATGAAATTTTAAATGGCAAGTATATTCAACACTGCACTTAAAAAGACCTCCACTGTTCAGATCACCAATCACCATATTTAGCTGTCATTTAGAATATTTCAAATTATTCAAAGTTTTATTTTTGGCAGGGCCCTGAAGAGATACCAATGGGTTCATTACTGTGAAATCAGAACTTCCTTGCACTGGATTCTTTCCAATACTTGATCATAAGGACAGTTTCATCACTAACTTAAAAAAACAAAACAAAACAAAATAACTTAATGTTTTTAGTATTAACAGATAAAATGTCTTTGAAACCACTGTTTCTATCAAACTATATTTGCCAAAAGAAATAAAAGCAAATTCCCTTTCAGATCTATACTTGTGTGTGTGCTCAAATCATAAAGGAGAACATGCATAGTACTGTGTAAAGGTAACCAGTGAAAGACCCTTTGCATTCACAGTAGCAAAGTCACCAACAGTCTCTCTGTGTGTAACTATAAAGTCACTGCTGTGCTGGTCCATCCCTTCTTTGAAGGTGATTAATCAAAGTCAGAGAAAGCCAACCATCAACTGATGTAGGTTTCAAATTTCCTTTGCAAAGACATGTCAAAAAAGATGAGTCTCTTTTACTTTAATTAAAACCTCACTTATAAATATGAAGTGTTGTCTATTTACTTCCAATTAAATGTCAATTATACTCAGCTTTCCAATTGTTTCTGCTTCTTGATTATGCCAAATTAATATTTTCTTACTATCTACAAACAATTTTTTAAAGTTTTTCATTGTTCTAGTAGGTATACAATATTCTACTGATGTGGGAATACCTTTCTGTATGCTCTGAATATCAATCTTTAAATAAAGGAGCTGTTTTGGGCCATGACAGGCACCATAGAAGTAGGAGAAGAAATCAGAACATAGGTAGGAAAGGAAGGGCAGAGTCAGAGGCAGATCGAGCTGAAGCCCAAAAGAGCAACATGTAAGGAACACAGGTGAGCCACGGGCCACATGGCAGACAGATTAATAGAAATGGGTTGATTTAAGATATAAAAGCTAGCTAGGAATGTGCCTGACCCATAGGCCAAACAGCACAAAGTTAATATAAGCGTCTGAGTCATTTCTGGGGGCCTAAGCAGCAGCAGCACCCGGCTAAGTGGGTCTGGGCCTCTGGCCGCCCGGGACCAAGAAACCGCACTGCCACATTCTACATCTTATTTCAAACTAGAGTTTGATAACTGATAAACTTATTAGATACAAAATTCATTTCAATTAATTAATAACTTATTTATCCTTTAATCAATGAATGTAGTAAATACCTAGAATAGATGTCAGTTAATCCTTCAGATGTTAGAAATCACGAGGTTTTTATTTAATTGCTTTTCTGTCCACAGACATACCACCATACCACTCTGAACATATCTGATCTCATCAATTCTGACACTTATTAGCTATCTCATAAAAGCAATACACACACACAAGGAGGGAGAGAGAGATGCAAATCTTTAGCTATAAATTGCTTTGCCAGAAGTTTTCTCTGAGTCAGAAAAGATTCTTCTCACACTACATGAATTAATACCCAGCTACCCAGCCTACAAAATACCCTTAGATGATTTTCAAGTAGAGAGGGTGTGTGTGTGTGTCTGTGTGTATGTCTCTCTGTGTGTGTCTGTGTTTTTCTTTTGCTGTAGACATTTTCCATAATATTAGATTATCTGACAAATTTCCATCTACAAAGTCACCCTAGTCAGCACTCTTTTCTTCAAGCACTGACAGAAGAGTTTGGACTTCTATCGCTCCTGGATGCAAAGGGCAGAGCTAAGTAAAGGCCTATAAATTAAACTTTAAGCAACGTGTTGTATTTATGTATTTTTTATGTGTGTGCATGCACATGTGTGTCACAATGTGATGGACCTGAGTCTCTGATCCATACGGACTCTAGGGACAGAAACTATTGTCAGACTTGAGCACAAGCACGTTTCCTAGAGGAGTCACTCACCAAACCTGAAGTACATTTTAATTATTTCCTTCAAATTGCTTTTAAAGCAATCCATTCAAAAAATTAAAAGTAGTTTTTTCTATGTTCGTCATGTAATTTTTTATTTATTTTAAATTGTATTTTAATCATGAGATTTCTGTTTGTTCTCTCCAAATCCTTCCATGTTCACCTCTCTACACCTGCTCACATGCATTGTCTCTTTTTCATCAATTGTTATTAGATACATATATGCACTTGCATATACAAATATATTTCTAAATATAACCTGTTGAGAGCATATAATGCTACTTCTATATTTATGGTTTCTAGGCTGTTGGCACTGAATGGCCAACTGATATGCTCTTACCTGGAGAGGAATACTTCTCCCACTCACAGTTTTAATCGCACACCAATATTTAAAGAACAGAGTTATTTAAATTATGTGGCAATATAGTGATTTCATGAGAATTCTTGAAAACACCAAATTCTGGTGCATTCTGATCATCAAGTTATTATTGCTTACTAGAGTTAGGAGACATGTGTTTGTGTGTTTGTGTGTTTGTGTTTGTGTGTGTGTGTGTGTGTGTGTGTGTGTGTGTGTTTGGTTGGTTGGTTGGTTGGCTGGTTGGTTTTGTTTTCCAAGACATGATTTCTCCATGTCCTGGAACTCCTTAGTGTAGAACAGGTTGACCTTGAACTCGCAGAGATCCACTTGCCTCTGCCTCCTGAGTGCCTGGGAAAGGTGTGACAACCACTGCCTAGTCAGGGACATGTTTTAAAACACTTTAAAGAAATCTAAATTTTTCATCAAGAACCCTTAAAAATCATGGTGAAATGTTTCTGAGATGTTAAAAAAAAAAAAAAAAAGCTACCATCTTTACATGCTTCTTTTAAGAGTGACACATTATTGATCTGTGGTAGTATTTAGTGTCAAAAATATCAACATTAACGGAAGTCTGTGGTTTGTTTTTAGTGCCATAAATTTTATTTATATCCTCCAAACTTTCTTACATTCCAGACATTCAATTTTAGAACTTCAATCTTTCCAGATAGTTCAGTGTCAAAAATGAGAAGAACTAGGTTGCCCTTGGACAAGCAAATTTTAAAGGCTCATTAAACTATAACACTAAATGCTCACTGTTAGAGCGAGGGATTAATTTTCCTTCTTTAAGGTAAAGGAAAAAAATGGGAAAACAAACAAACAAACAGAAATCCATACACCAAAAGCTGAAACATGTATCCTGTAGTTTATAGGGATGTTACTAAATAAAACATCACAATTAGGACCCATTTAGGGCAGTCAAAAGATAAAGTCTGAAAACTACCCCAAACAAAACAGATTAAAAGAAATTGTGAGACATTACCATGTAATAGCCCAAAAGAAAAACCATGAAATACCTCCAAATCAAGAAAATATTTCATATTTTCCATTTCATTGCTTCATATGCATTTTACTAGTATGAAGAGGTGGTTCTTTTGTTTTCTCAACTATACTGATCATCTTAATTGGCATTAAATGTATTATAACAGATCTGCTTGGAACAATATATTCCAAGTCACATTTGTGAATAACAAAAAAGAAAGTTGTTAATTTTAATATTATAATAAATTATTGAATAAACTGTCAAATCTGTATATTGGAGTCAGCTAAAGAATAATGACATATTAACTTACACTGATTCAAAAGCACAGATTTAAGTCAACCTAATAAAAATAAATATTTAACAAGTAAGGGAAAATATATATAAGCACTATATGAATAGAGATAGTTAAATGAACTATTTGGTTTGTGGAAAACAAAACATTTAACAAATTCTCTATCGTACATTCCAAATTGTTCTTAGCCTTGCACTGTGGGATTTGTGAGAGAGAAATGTAACTTCTGAGGATTACTGTAATAAAGAGTAACCACAGCCATTTTAAAATACCTGCTTGGTATTTGGGCATGAGCATTTTATAAACATACTTTACATCTACTTTCCTATGCTTGATGACTGGACTTACACCTCAATTACATTCCATTTTCCTCACTAAAGTCTTAATTACCAGCATATCCCGATCTTAAGTTCTCTGCCTGGGCCCTTCCTATAATTCTAAACTATGAAATCTCCTCATACTATGAAAACCTCCCCTGGAATTCTCACACCTTTCAATTTTTCTGCTAACCCACCTTTTCTCCCTGGCTGCCAAACATGCCACAAGGTCTACTCCCGATGCTTCTATGTCCCTGCCTATTACTCTCTTCTTGATTTCTTGAGAATTTATTTCTGCCCTAGCGCTCTATTAAGTTACACTCCTAAAAACCAACCATGGCCTTCAATCTGATGATCTATTCATACCACCTAAAATAAAGGCAAAAAAGAAGCCACACCCTTCCAAAGGGCCCCAGTTATGTCTCAGTAAGTCCCTCCCCTTGTCTAAAGCCCCAGATTCCTTAACTCTTCTTTGGCTTCCATTCATGTATCTCCTTCAAATCTCTAAATGTGGGCAACTATTTCCCTGTCCTTCTGTCTGGAACTCTTCTCCTTAAGATGTGACAGGGTGTTTTAGAAAAAGAGCAAAAACATCCAGGTAGTAAGAACACCCCTACTTCCCCAGTGACCAAGAGGCTGGCAACCATGGAACACATCCCAAATGCATGCATATATACCAGTATTCAAGGTTAAGAAAACTGTATTTGTGATTTTTGGCAAGTTAAATACATTTTAAATGAAAAAAAATATTCAGAATGTTTTCTTTCTAAAACGTCTGGACTGCAAGAAGGAAGTATCTAACAATCTGTTCATTATTAATTGCATGTTTCTGATATGGTTGATTATTTAGATTTGATGCAATCATTCAGCTAGTTAAGACTGCTTACTGACAGAAAGTTAAAGACACAATGTATAAACTGCAGTAAAAATAAGTTTCCTAAGGCTAAAAAATAACTCTCTCAAAAGAGTTCTTAAAATCTTATGTAGAAATAATACTGTGGAAAAGAAACAAAATTAAAATCATGCAGAACTGATGTGCCTTAACCTAAAAGTTGCATCAGAATAGTTAAAAGCATAGCTTATTTCTGGGCATGGTACTGCACACACAGCACTCAGGAGGCAGAGGCAGGTGGATCTCTAACTTATGGGCTAGCCTGGTCTACAAAGTGAGTTCAAGGAGAGTCAGGATACAGAGAAACCCTGTCTGGAAAACAAAATCAAACAAAAACAAAGTGTAACTTATAATTAATGGATAAGTGAGTCTTAAAAGTTAAAACAATATTTTATAAATGTTGGGGCTGTGGTTAGTCGCAGTCTCTCCAGTCAGGTTTTTCTCTTTTACTGTAAAGAAATTAGTATTTTAAAAGCTTTGCCTTACATGCAAGTTAAATATTAAGACATTTAATTTAAACTACACCAATTTTATATTTAAAAATGCATTTGCTTTCAGGTTATTTGTCTGCTGAGACAGAACCTTGCTACGTAGCCCAGGGTGGCCCTGAATTTTCTCTCTTCTGACTTTAGTCTTCTAAGAGCTGGGAATATAAGCATCATGGCCATACCAGGCCTGAGTCAAAAGGATACGGAGAAGCAGTCAAGATAGACTGTTAAGTGAGAAGATATTAGAAAACAATATAGTATCATTATTACAACTTTGACTAAAAAATGTTTTTAAGAACACAGCATGCTCTTGTGATACACAAAGCAGACAGGAAGACCATGTATCAAATGCCAATTAAAAATATCATAGTAGTACAAGTGCTGACACACACATTTTCATATGCACACTTGCTTTCTTCTTTTACATCTTTCATTTGTACAACAAACATATACTGACTGTAACTGAGTTTCCTATAAAAACAAACAATATTTCGCTCACTTTTGGCCCTTCCACTTTAACCAAGTGGAAACGACCATCTTTCAAAGCAGATCAGAGTGACTTTAGAGTCATCAGTGTTTAACACATGTGACTCATCTATAAACTTACATCTATATAATACATATAGATAATGTCAGAATCCAGTTACCAGCGATTTCATTGCTATTGCCATTCTTATCAACCACACCACCCCTTTCTTAGTCCATAGGTGTCGGGCTGTTGTTATGCCCTCCTTTACTCAGATGGCAACTCATTTACACACCAAAATAGTCAGAACATTGATTTTTAATCTTCAAGACTTGGTCACATACACCAGGAGCGAACACCGCACTTCAGCACATTTACAACTGTTACCTCTGCCTTCAGTATTCTCCACTCAGCCTAAGTTTCCCCAGGCTTTCGTCAAGCACCACTTTACAGATGCAGCATTAACTGCAAATACAACACAACATATGAAGAACGATGGGACTCTACCATTTCCTACTTGGTTACCTGGCTTTTCTCTATTTATCACCATGTAACTTACATGATACATTTCTCTTTCAACTTGAGCATACAAAACCCAATAAAGAAATGTTCACATTTTTCTTCTATTTCTGTATCCACAGGATGTGAATAGTCCCCACCAGACAGTGGGTACTCAATAAATATTGGCAAAGTGAATAAAAAAACGAAAATTGCCAGTTGATCCACAAGCTCACAGCTTAAAGCTACAGCTTCCCAGTGACAATGCTAGTTGACTCAGTGAATGGCAAAAGGGCATAGCAACTCCTCTCTCTCTTCATTGTCTGCAAAGTAGTAACTGGAAATGCCTTTATGCCAGGCTGGAGAGCTAAAGAACACAACAATAAACAGTATCATAGCCACATCTCCTCATGCCTGCAAAACAACTTGAGGATTTCACCTTCAAGATAAAGGAATAAAATTGTAACTTGATTTGATATTCCAAATGGACTCTGATATCATCTTAACTATTGCCATAGTTACTAAAAGTAAGCAATACTGATCTAAAACCATAAGTCATTCTTCTAAAGTTTTCACTAGAATAGTCAATCCCAGTCTAAGGAGAATGGATATAAAACTCTCCTTGAGTATAAACAAAAAACAAACTGAATATCATACTACTCTGCATCTGAATATCTGTTATCTAACAGATCTTGAGCTCATTTATAAACACCAATCAGTCCTATGAAAAAGGAGTTTCAGGGAAAAGGCAATTACATACTGTGAAAAACTAGAGGCAATCAGACGAAACACAGTCCATGGTAGCAAGGACACAAGCTGAGCAGGAGGTATGGATAATCTGGGTAAGTGCCATGGAAAAATAAATACCATGATTGGACTTGAGGCAAATGGAAACAGTTCAAAATTGGCTTCGTAAACTATTCCACGGAACATATGATGTCCATATGTCCATTACCAACAAACTGAAACCTGGAAAAAACAAAAGCCAGAGCTATGGTGGCTGTAAGAGCACCCAATGCCAGTCTCCACCACTCCACAGGCAGTGACTCATTATGGCTGCCAGGTGGTCAGCAAAGAAGTAAAGTATAAATCATCCCTCTTCCCTACAGAATGAAAGGGAGATCTACACTAGAAAGTAAAGCACGATTTCTTTCCTATGGGCATTTCTCAAAGTATTAATCCTTTACAACTAAAGCTACACGGGATTCAAGACCCAGAGGACTAAGTATAAGAGGAATATAATGGAGTAACTTCCAAATAAAAATTGTAAATATGACCCTTCAAGTTTCAAAATGAGCAACAGAGACCTCAAACAGACTAGCCAAAAGATGTGAAGAAACCGTATCAGGTTTAATGTCAGTGTGAACAAGTCTCCCAGATCTCCCTGCTTGTACTCTTGAGCTCCCAAGGCTAAGTCACAGTTTATTTAAAAAAAAAAAAAAAAAAAAGAGGGGAGGGGAGGGGAGGGGAGGGGAAGGAGGGAGGGAGGGAGGATAGGTAGGAAATGCTTAGACAAAGTCATGAAAACCAGTAACATAGCAAGGCTAAAAGTATAAGAAAGGACCCTTTAAAGGGCAGTATTACCATGTAGGGCCTATCTGTGGTCCCAGCTTTTCAACCAACAAAACCCCAGTTATTCCTAAATTGCATTAAAATTATCTGAGCTGTGATGCAGAAATATATTAGTTGTCACTGACTGAAACTAAACAGTAATAAAATCCAGCAGTTAAAAATATATGACTATTTTATAGTAAATATCAATGTCATTCCTGTTTCAACCTGCCTCCCCATTCTACCCCTAAACCCCCAAACTTGAAACCAACTACAATTTCTTGAGTAGCTGTAGTGTGGTTAAGAAAAGGAAGCTATGCTTGTTTGTATGGAATCTGCCATTTCCTCCCTGCCAAAACACTTGTTTAAAAAGTCATGTAATATTTCTATTAAATTGTAAATGCAGCCGACAAGGAAACGGCCTACTGGCAGCGCATTACTTTGTGGCAGTGCCAACGGGCCTACAGCAAAACAGTGCACATGGTAATTTCAACATGCATTCCCAAGTAACAAAATTGTTCTTTACATAAATACCACAGAACCTGAGCAAGATCCAGAAAAAGCAAGGAAAATTTGCCCAAGCTTTCATGCTTGCCTATATCAATTGTATGTCATAGCTAAAGCAAAATAGAAAAGCATCTACATATGTTCAAGACGCTTGTGAAGTTGGATCATATAACCCTGGGAAAACTATTGCAACTTAAATCTGTGTATTTCTTGTTAACCACTGTAACAACTTGCTAATAAAAATTAAGAAAAACTGAGGGTATCAAATGAATCAAAATGTACTAAATACAAGTCCTGAAAGATCATAATACAACTTATTAACAGGAACATATGTTCAGTATAAGCCACAATTGTTGTGTTAAATTACTTCTTGCTTTAATATCATTTATTTGATTACAGAATCTGGGCTTCACGAGCCTTCCAATGAAAACAGATCACTGTGATGCTCACACAGCACCTTTATCACGTATTCCTTGTCTGTCACTACATAACTCGACTTCTATTCCTGTAAAGTTATACTGAAAAGTAAGGACCAATACACATAATCAATATATACAGTTCGCTAAGACAAAACAATTCTTTCTGAGGACATTTAGTTGCAAGATGATTTAAATAAGTCTTGTATGCTGTCATTTTGTGTCTGTATAAGCATAATTTCAAAAATGACAGAAAGCCTATTTCTACCAAAAATATTATGAATTTCCAAGTGTTGTACACTTGAAATTACTGTTAACATACCAATCTCCAAGCCACAAATTCACTGACTTGTATGTTTTCTGCATTAACTCAATGCTCAACAGTCACTGGCACAACAGAGAATGAAACAGTATCTAATGATCAGCACACTAACCCATGCAACTTCTTAAAAAGACAATGCTGCTGTGTCTTAGAACACAGCTACAGGACGGCAGTGCTGCTGTGTCTTAGATCACAGCTACAGGACGGCAGTGCTGCTGTGTCTTAGATCACAGCTACAGGACAGCAATGCTGCTGTGTCATAGATCATAGCTACAGGACAGCAGTGCTGCTGTGCCAAGATCACAGCTACAGGAATGCAATGCTGCTGTGTCAAGATCACAGCTACAGGACGGCAATGCTCTTCTTTCTCATCTCCTTCACTAAGGAGACAAGGTCTAAATTACTTTTAAAAAGGCATGAATAACATCTATTTAAAATTTAAATAAATTGTGCTAAATAAAGGCTGGAAGGCAGGATATAAGGAAAGATAGGTTTTTGAGTTATATTTTATAAGAATTACAGTCAAGTTTTTTATTTATTTCCCTGGACCTAAGTTGTAAGCAAATCATTTATTATTGTAAGAAAGAAGCATCTGAGCTCACCAGGTTTCAATACTAACATCACAGAAGTATCCTCCAGATAGAAAGGAAACTTAGCTCACTTAACAAAAACATTTACTGAATACTTTTATGCATAGGTCATGCTGCTAGGTTCAATTCAAAATAAATGTGAAGCATACTTCCTTTAAAACTAAGATCTAACTGGAAATATAAGACAAATGCCTCATTAAAATGTGCTGTTAGAAACATTATTGATATAAGAGAAGAATTCAGAGAAAGGTTTCTGTTTTCTTTTTTGTTTTTGTTTGTTTGAGGCAGGTCTCAACACGTAGACCAGGCTGGCCTGGATCTCTACTCTCCTCTGCTTCCAGAGTCTTAGAATTAAAGGTGTGTACCACCACACCTAGCAAGACAAAGGAATAGTTCTAAGCAGCTGAGTGGAGACCTCTGATAGTAACTAGACTTAATAATATTAATAATAATAATAATATAAGAAGAGGGAAGATGATGGATGTCATGTCCAGACACTATGAAATGTGTGTGTGTGTTTCAAACTAAAATGCAGACGTATTATACACTGTGATGAAGCAAATGTTAAAGAAATCATCATCTCCCTGAGGGTCCTGGTATTATATTGCTGAACACACAGTCCTCAGCCACTCTGGATAAAGGAGCCCTGGGTCCCAGGAACCCTCCTTTCATTTGATTGGAAGTGTAAATTGGGTCAGTGAGATGGTCCAACAGGTAAAGGCAGCTGCTGCCGAGCCTAACAATCTTGAGCTTCAAACAGAAAAGACAGTCAAACTGTCATCTAACTTCCACACATGAACTGATCTAACCAAACTACAAAATGCTACCTACCAATCCTATTTTCTTTAATGTTTAAGTGCATTTCCCGGATAACTCTATAACTTAACAAACAACTCCATGAAGTACATACAAGAGAGGCCATTACCACTAATTCATAGACAAAAAATTGATTCATCTCAAAATTCTCAAATATCAGTCACATAACTACTATACACATGGTTAAAACATGATATATCTAAGCAAATCAGTCTGAGAAGTCAGCACCACTATTAAGTAGTATTCTTAATACATGTGGTTGGTAGGGCCAGAAGCCTACAGAGAATGGCTAAGGGAGATAGCAAGTTGACTAAGCTGTCCACAAGGATGACCCCAGCTAAGCCTCCAAGCAACTGAACTGGCCCTCATCTGTAGCCAAATGAATGACCGCCTAATTGCTATCATAAAACCTTCATCCAGCAACTGATGGAGGCAGGTGCAGAGATCTACAGCTAAGCACTGGGTCAAGCTCTCAGTCTAGCTGACTAGAGGGAGGAGAGTTTATATGAGCAAAGGGGTCATGATCATAATGGGAAAATCCACAGAGACAGCTGATCTGAACTATCAGGAGCTCACTGACTCTGAACGGAACCTGAATGGGACTGAACTAGTGACTCTGAATATGGGTGACAGCTGTGTAGATTCTGACTGTGGGACCAGGATCTTTCCCTAGAGCATGAACTGGATTTTTGGAGCCATTCCCTATAGAGGGACCTTGCTCAGCCTTGATACAGGAGTGGGGAGGGGACGCTTGGTCCTGCCTCAGCCTGCTATCCCAGACTTTTTTGACTGCTGACTCCCCATGGGAGGCCTTAACCTCCTGAGGAGTGGATGGTGGGGTGGGGTGGGGAGAACATGGGGGATGAGTGGGAGAAGGGGAGGGAAAGGGAACTGTAGTTGGCATGTTTGGAAAAAAAACAAAAACAAAATAAACAAACAAGGCCACTTTTAAATTTAAAATGTCAATACAAAAAAAAAAAAAAAAAAAAAGAAGAAATAAGCTGTTAATGGCACTTGCAGCCTAGCCTAATGACAAATCTTGGTGATGCTACCTTTGACCTGATGGTTTCATGTAAACCACCTAGTAATATGATTACACTTTCAAATACAGGTCTTTCCAGGTTCAATTCTACTTAGGGCCGTTTTTTCACTCTCAGAAGGCTCTTTTATCTTAAACCCCTCCCAACACACAACCACTGACAATCGGATGAGACTGGACAAGTTACTAACTTTATTATTTCATTGTAAGCTTTGTTAACTACCCACTCTGGGATGGCAACATACATAAAGCTCTTTGTGCTTTATGCTATGATTATTAGCCTAAAGCACTGAATTGCAAGCAAACCAAAACCAACTCTGGTTTCTAATGATCTTATGGAAAATCAAGAACCAAGCAAATATGGTCTTTTCAAGGAAAACAAGTCTCCTTTCAATTAAGGATCGGGTTTTGGAAGTTACCGTCTTTATGACATGGCTGTTGCTCAGCACTTGCACTTTGTATTCAGGTTGTGAAATAGTCACAACACAACAAAGAGTCAACAGTATATACAAAACAGCCTATAACCATATTACATTTAGAAATGCATAAGGTAACCATCCAAAAACCACTGAGTCAAGTATGTTCTATACGCAAACTATACGGAGAAAAACAGCAACCTTTAAATAGCTGGTTGTTATCAAGGAAGTCCCCATACATCTGAGATGAAGAGGTGGATAAACACTGGCTGCTCTTCCAGAGGACCTAGGTGTGGTTCCCAGCACCACATGACAGCTCACACCATACACTCAGTCTCAGAGGACATGATGCTCTTCTTCTGGCCTCTGTGAATACCAGGCACATGCCAGACACATACACAGGCATGCAAACATATTAAACAAATAAACAGATGAATAAAACTTGAGTTGGGACTTCAAAATCTGGCAGGATTTAAAATAATAGAAAAAAGACTTAGCTGATGCTGTGGCTGAACAACAAAACTTTACTTGACACTCAATTAGATCTCACTGGAGAATCACCCCATGAACACCCTGGCAAAGCACCAAGGGTGACTAACACTCAAAGGAGAACGAGAGTTTGTGTTCCTGTTCTGACTTTATTATTTATTTTTCATTTAATGTTGCCAAAGACGTTTTACACACAAAGATAATATAAAGGGAATACAACTGCACCATGAAAACAATTGTCTGGTAATGTGTCTCAATATAGCATGTACATTTTTAATTATTTTCAATATTGTAGTTATCTGTATTATTCATTGTAATATTAAAAATAATTACAATTTATACCTCATTAGATATTCAAGGGTATTCCCTTCTTTCTTCCTGTATCTTATTTTCTTCACACACCTCTTGCTATCTGTCTTTTTTATAAATAGATGGAACATTCTTCCCCCTTCACTTCTATAGCCTTCCTAGGGTAACAAACTACAGCCACTAGATGGCAATAAATATATACAAAGATAAAAGTATGTATCTGTGCCGGAGTCACATATTACTATAACCTAAAAATCATTACAAATTCAAACTAGACTTGAATATGCAATCTATCTACCTACCTATATATAGACACACACATAGAGAGAGAGAGAGAGATACATACATACTACAAATGCAAAGATTATCATGGAAAAAAGTTCATGGAGGCAGGCAGGTAATGAGTAAAAAAAAAAAAAAGTGCATTTTTAAATAAATATACCTAGTTCTCTTACAGATAGATAAGCAAAACTGAACATGAGGACTTGCAAATGTTTTATTTTACATGCATGGGTGTTTGTAGACATGGAGGTCAGAGGTGATGTAGGAACCCATGAAACTGGAGTTACAGACAGCTGTGAGCCTCCATGTGGGTGCTGAGAACTGAACCTGGGTCCTCTGGAGGAGCAGCCATGCTCTAAACTGTGGAGTCATCTTTCCAGATGCACTGGTGCTTTTAATATCAGCTTAAATAACATAAAAAGAAGGTACGAAGTGAGGACTGTGTAGGAAAGTGGGGATTGAGTTCTTAACCTTTTTCTTAACCTTTGGAAAGCAATGAGCTAAAAGAACAAAGAAACAATAAATTTCCCACAGTGAAAAGAGCGTTGTTAAAGATAAATGGCCCTTGGAGTCTTCTCTCACAAGTTATGATACACTGAAATTGTAAAAGATTAACAGTCTAGTCCCTATGCATAGACTCTAAACTCACAAGAATGCATTTGCTCTGAGTGTGTTAATGCTATTTCTACAAAACTGCAAGAGTCCAAACCAATGCTCTCAGCAAAACGGTTTCCTTACCCTCATTGGATGGATGTCAGCATAAGGGGGTTTCCCTTCTGCCATCTCTATAGAAGTGATGCCAAGGGACCAGATGTCAGCCACACAGTTGTAACCTATTTCTTGAATTACCTCAGGAGCCATCCAAAATGGGGTTCCTATTACAGTATTGCGTTTTGCCATTGTATCCTGCAATGATATTATTATGTAAGCATAAATACTACACAAAAATACAAAGGAAATAGGTATACCAACATTTTAATTAAAACCTACAATTCACTAATAACAGAGTCCATTAAAAATTGGCTATTGCCCTAAAGCTTCAACTAGTTATAATGACATATTTTTAGAAATCTTAAAATGTAAATAAGCAAGAGCTTTTATCTCCTCATCATTTATTAGTCATTAAAAATGTGTGAGAACAGTAAAGGCAGTGAAGACCAAAGTACCAAGAGGTTCAACACTGTTTCCTTTCATGAAGTTGAGCATTTTGATAATAAATGTCTTTTCTTATCTACTGAGTCTAGCATTGGAAACATGGCTTCTTATCCATAAAAATAACAAACCTACCCTTTCATGCTTCCTAAATATCAGTGTAGTCAAAATCAAGTCTGAAAAAACAGTCAAAAATATATCTGAACTATTGAAGTCCACTTACTGTTAACTGGCCAGCCACTCCAAAGTCTGCAAGCTTCGCATGTCCTTCTGTGTTGAGGAGAACATTTCCAGCTTTTATGTCTCTGTGTATTTTCCTCATAAAATGCAAATATTCTAATCCTTTCAATGTAGATTTTAGAATAGTTGCAATTTCATCTTCTGTTAACTGAAAAGGAATATTTTAAAATCATGAAGAAATGCCATGTCAGATAAAGTCACAGAAGACAACATCAGTAACAAGTTCATTTCTTTATTTCTTTCTCAAGGCTTCTCTGTGCAGCGCTGGTGTCCTCTCTCTGGCTGGCCTCAGAGATCTGCCTGCTCCTGCCTGCTCAGTGCCGGGATTAAAGGTACCACCACTGCCAGGCCCAAGTCTTCTTCCTATCAGCCATTGAACCTCTACAAAAATAAATAAAAACTAATAAATCATAAAATCCCTGCCTTCCAAATAATACTGTCATTCTATTATTACGTATTTACTGGAGAATAGAAGATTACATTTCTTCAAAATTATCTATGATGCTCATAAGTAAAAGAATATCCCAAGAATCATCTTGACTAGAAATCATTTCCCTTTGAGCCACTATAATTTGTTTCTCAATGAGTATTTCATTTACCTTTTAAAAAAAAAAAATCCTACAGTGCAGCATGATATTCTGAAATAACAATAATATCTGGTCTTCTTTCTAGGTTCCTATTATTAGAAAAGGGTTGCTAAACCCTTTGTAATTCACTGAACAAAAGAAACACACACATACCATTAGTGCTCTCTCTCTCTCTCTCTCTCTCTCTGTCTGTCACACACACACACACACACACACACACACACACACACACACACACACACACACACACACACACACACACACACACGGCAGGGTCTCACATAACAAGCTAGCTGCAAACTTGCTACCTAGCTGCAGATGACACTGAACTTCCAGTGTCCTGCCTGTACCTTTCAGGGATTCATCACAGTACCCAGGTTAAGTGGTACTAGAAATCAAACCAGGGCTTCACACGTGAGCACAAGCACTCTACCAACTGAACTCTGGCTCCCTTTTAACTCTGTCATACTAATGAAGTGACTCTTGGTGGGACCTTGAATAATTAGCAATAGAAAACGACCATGTCATGAGAGGGTTAGATTCTCAGCCCATCTCATGAGGTGACTTATTAATACCCAATGTCCAATGACTCACCTATACCTATGTGGTCGCATTATAGCTGAATGACTGAGCTTACGCTCCAGGTACAGAACATAGGTGGCAGCAGAAAACCAGAGGAGGAACTGTGGGTGTTCAGAGGTATCTGAGAGGCTACTTGGGTTTCCCGGTTTATTGCATGTTAAGAAGGGTGTGGGGATAGAGAGATGCCCGAGGCTGACCCAGGAATTCACACTTTCTAAGCATGTCCTGTCTCTAAAGGACACCTCTAGCCCCACCCCTGAAAGGCATTTTTACTGAGGTCTAAGGATATGAAGCCAATTGTGTGAATATTACCTTGGAACACACAATCTGTACTAAAAGAAAGTGAGGAGAAAAATTCCTTGCTTGATTCAACCTCCCAAACCTTTCTAAAAATCAGAAAAGGTGAGGCAAACTTAGACAACTTATTTCATTAATGTACTGTCCTGAGACCAGAGATGGAAATGGACACTGTAAGAAATACAGAACAGGACCCTTTTCCGCACATTAATTCAAATCCTTCATGAAATACTGGCAAATAAGCAGAATACTGAAAGGATTTCACATAACATGATCAGATGAAATGTATTAATCAAATAGAAGGAGGATGCAGTATACAAATTTACACAGTGACATAGACTATCACAAATGATAGGAACCACACTAACACCTCAACCATTAACCGCAAAGAAAACCAACCAGACAGCCAAGTTTAATTAATAAAGTATGCCGAAAACAGACAGCAAGCTAGAGACAAGAGAACAAGCACCATGTCAAAGCAGCAGGAGCACCCAGTGCATCTTGAGCACCGTGAATGGCAAAGGCTCCTCTGCTAAATCAGAAACAAGCAAGGATGAACTGCTCCTGCCACTTCTGGGATGCTGGAGAGGTCTAGGCAGAGCAGAAGAGCAAGAAAGTAACTATGGGAAGTAAACCAATGTGTCTGCAGAACAACAAAGCTAAAGAACCATAAAATGAATAGATTTAGCAAAGTAGAAAGTTACAAATAAGGTACTAAATAAACATACAAAAATAATTAGCATTTCTGAAAAGGAAATTACAAAAAATTCCATTTACAATAACATCAAAGGAATAAAGCATGTACAAATTAACCAAATGAAAGATTTATACAGCGAGAACAGGACAAGATTACTGAAAGAGACCACAGAGGAAACAGAAACAGAAATGTATCCGGTGGACACATCCACAGGCTTTTTGCTGAGATGTCTGTGCTACCCAATCTACAGATTTGACGTGATCTCCATCAAAATCTTAGAAACGTTACTGAGGAAACAGAGGAAAAGGTTGTTAAAATTCATAGGCCCTAAGCTGGGTGATGGTTCCCACCCGTAATACCACAGCTCAGGGGCTGATGCAAGACTGTCAAGGCGTCAATCCCTCCCAGGCTAGCCTGGGCTAAAAAAATATTCTGAACAAACCGTAAGACCCACAGTTCCTAATTTGAAAGTTTGTATTTAGTGGTATAAAAGAAAGACATATAGATGAATGGAATAGGATGATGATCCCAGAAATAGCCTATGTTTCATAATTTTCAACAAGAGTTCAAAATCATTTAATAGAGAAAGAAGAATCTTTTCAACATGTAGCACAATATCCAAATATTAACTCAAAATCGATCAAATCAAATGTGAGACTAAGTCCAAACCACAATTAGAAAAGACAGTAAAATCCTTAAACACGGGACAAGCAAAGGAATACAACACAAGAGGAGGCAAGCGGGGACTTGTGAATTGTATCTTAAATCTGTAATAAGTTAAAACTCAATCCCCAAAATGGCAAAATTGAAAGTTTTGTGATCAAACAATGATTTTCAAAATACACAGAAAACTCTAAAAGTCAACAGCAAAAGAAAAACATTTTTTTAAAAAACAGACAAAGGACCAGAATATATATTTCCTCAAAGATAATGCAATGTGGGTGGAGGTAGCTCAACAAGTGGAAACATACAAGCCTCACTTCCCAGGTTTGAACCCAGAACTCATATAAAAAGCCAGATGCAGTTACATCCATTTTCCATTTCAGCATTCCTGCAGTGAGATAAGAGATGGAGGCAAGAGGCAGCCTGAGTTTTCAAGTCACCACGCCCAGAGTATATGATGAAGCAGCCTCAGCAAGGGGCCAAGACTGAACCCACGTACAAACTCTACTCCACACACCAAAGCATGCAGGGTCCCATGAGTGTGTGTGACATGCACATCAAATAATAAAATAAATATTTTCAAGGACATGCAAATGACTAATAATCATATGGAAAGATTCTCAATACATTAATTATGGAAAGTAAAATAATAACTGAAAACTACAATGAGATGCCAGTTCATTTTTTAGGGCTAGTGTTATTATTCAAATAAAATAAAAAGTATTAAGAAAAATTTGAAGAAATTGAAACTTCTGTGAACTATCAGAGGTGTGATGTAGAACAGTATAGGTACCTGGAAAAACCATATGGCAATTCCTAGAAAATTTAAACAGAAGTACCTTTTTAATCTAGGGATTCCACTTCTCAGAAAATACAAAAGGAACTGAAAACAAAACCTCAGAGGACTCCACCTGTCTAAGAAGCAGCAAACTCCAATGTCCAGAGACAGACGGACAAGAAAAGAAGTTTATGTATACGTGTTAGTCTCCTGTCCCTGTAACTAACATACAACGAGAATGGGTTTATTCTGGTTCTGTCTGGAAAGGTCAGGCCAAGGCGAAGAGAATCCACCAGGCCAAACAGCAACCAGCAAAGAGATTACATCACAAACCAGGCATGAAGGATGAGGCCCACACACGTCTCACCCCCTCCCAGCATTATCATGGACCAGAGCGACACAGAATGGGAGGAACCTCTGTAACTCACTGCAAGGCTTTGCATTTGTTTACTTGCTATGTAAGCACTGACCTATGCCCATGGTCACCTTTCTAGACTGATGGTTTCAGTCACACAGCAGAAGTAGGAGATAAGACTGTCATTTATGTCCCAGTTCTTTATAAACTCTAAGTCATCACCCCAGGTGGGGGTTCTGGAACATAGGACAATGTAAAGGGTTTCAGGGCAGCCCACATCCACTCCTTTCAGTCTGGCCATCAGCCCCAGCTTTACCTTCTTCCACAGAGCCCACAGATACCACATACAGCACAGACCCAGATAAGACCACTTCTTTTTGCATCAAGAGACCATGATAGAAAACCATGACTAATGAAAATGTAGGTAACAACTATCATGAGGTCCCCGGCCAAAACTGATGGCTCTACAACACAACCAGTACCATGGAAGGAGTGCAAAACCTGACAGCCCGAGGATCAGGACGTCAGCTGTGCCAGGGACCCTCAGCAACACGGCTGATGAACAAGCCTGAGCAATTCCAACAGCTCCCTCCCAGTGTAGAGGGAGCAAATTTCAGAGAGCCACAGCTACAAGCAATTTGCAATTGCTAAGAAAGGGGGAGTAAGCCTCCCCAGGGACGAGCCCCATGACTGGTTACCCAATACCAAGTAGTCAGTTCTAGAAACACATACATACAGGCAAAACTGAACAGACTCAGCAGGCTCTGCTAATATATTTATTAGCTTACATGCACATGTAACATGTAACATGTAACATGAATGGTTAAAGAAAGGGGACTGTGAACATGTTGGGGGAGGGGCATGGAAGGCTTAGGAGGAAAAGAGAGGGTAAAATAGTACAATTATATCTTAATTGAATTTTAAATTTTTCAAAGATTTCTGAACATTAAAAAATTCAAACTCAAAGGTATAACGAATCTGAGGTATTTCTAACAGGCTCACCTGTCCTCTATCATGTAACTTTCACTGTGGCCTTGGCTCTGTCACAACACAGGAACATTGAGTCAAACAGTGGCTCAGATTTGAGACCACTGTATACCATAAACTGCAATGCTTTTATTACACTTACAACGTGCCTGATGATAGAAATATGATTTACAGCAACAGCTTTCAAACCATGGGCCTAAACCCCTTTGGGTCATGTGGCCCACACCTCCTGTAACTCCAGCTCCAAAATCTGGCCACCACTGGCACATAGGCATGTGCTCATGAACACACACAACTAAGAGCCCTTTAAAACAAACTGCTAGTGGCCTACCTGTACTTGGTGGAAAAAGGATTGAGTGGATCTGAAACATAACTTCATTAGGCTAGTCGCCTGTCGGTACGAAATCCCCCTCGCTACTCCAAGGAGTCAATCTGTTCCTCTTCATTTTACGTCATCCTATACTCAGAAACAATACAATTTCTAATCCCTTGGCCCAGACATACGCAGTGCTTGGTTTTACCCTGTGTAGAACAGTATTATTTTAACAACCAATTTGAGTGTTGAAATGAAGAAATCCAGATGTAAACGCAAAAAGCTCTATGGATCTATAAAGCATAAAGAAAGCAAAACCTGTCTGCATGGTCAGCAGCATTTAGGCTCCTCCTGCTGTTTAAAGGATGTGCTTATCTGATACTGACCACTGCTTTCTAAATTTGGATCCTAAATATTTGAGTATCTTGTGAGTTATGATACCTAAGATACACTGTGGTTTTGCCTCTTTCCTACATTTTAGTAAAAGAGGTTGGCTGGCTGGCTGTCTGGCTGGCTGGCTGGCTGGTTAGTTTTTTTTTAACACAAATCACTTGTGCTACTCAGGAGTCATTCAACATTTTGCTAGATGTGTAAGAATATACAAATAGAAATAAATAGTAAATTTGCACAACTCTAGACAGGAACTATTCTTAATCATTAGTAGCTTTAGTGTTGACTTCTCAAACTTCCCACATTCTGCTGTTAAAAGTTCACCACCCTGGGACCAGAGTTCCATATTGAAAAAGAAAAAGAATATTTTTTAAAAAGTTATGCATGGTAGCAATATTATTAAATAGCAGCAATTAGGAAGCTATGGTAGGAGCATAAAAACCTCAAGGTCAGCTTAGGCATCTGGGAAAAACATTGTCTCAAAAAAAATTAAAATTAAAAATGAGTCTAGATTGGGGAGGTTCAGTAGTCAAAGCCATAAATTCAATTACTAGAAGTGAGTAGGAGTCAGAGGGAGAGAGGTACTTTTTACCTAACCAAAGGTCTCAATCTAGAACAGTGGTGCTCAGCCTCTGGGTTGCAACCCCCAAGGGGTCATGTATAAGATATCCTGCATCCAGATATCTACACCACAATCTGTAACATTAGCAAATGAATGACTCTATGGTTGGGGTCTCACACACACACACACACACACACACACACACACACACACACACACACACACACACACACACACACAGCAGGAGCTGTATTAAATAGGTGACTCTATGGTTGGGGTCACACACACACAGGAGCTGTATTAAATAGGTGACTCTATGGTTGGGGTCACACACACACAGGAGGAGCTGTATTAAATAGGTGACTCTATGGTTGGGGTCACACACACACAGGAGGAGCTGTATTAAATAGGTGACTCTATGGTTGGGGTCACACACACAGGAGGAGCTGTATTAAATAGGTGACTCTATGGTTGGGGGTCACACACACACACAGGAGGAGCTGTATTAAATAGGTGACTCTATGGTTGGGGTCACACACACAAACACAGGAGGAGCTGTATTAAATAGGTGACTCTATGGTTGGGGTCACACACACAAACACAGGAGGAGCTGTATTAAATAGGTGACTCTATGGTTGGGGTCACACACACACAGGAGGAGCTGTATTAAATAGGTGACTCTATGGTTGGGGGTCACACACACAGGAGGAGCTGTATTAAATAGGTGACTCTATGGTTGGGGTCACACACACACACACAGGAGGAGCTGTATTAAATAGGTGACTCTATGGTTGGGGTCACACACACAAGAGGAGCTGTATTAAATAGGTGACTCTATGGTTGGGGTCACACACACACACAGGAGGAGCTGTATTAAATAGGTGACTCTATGGTTGGGGTCACACACACACACAGGAGGAGCTGTATTAAATAGGTGACTCTATGGTTGGGGTCACACACAGCAGGAGCTGTATTAAATAGGTGACTCTATGGTTGGGGTAACACAGGAGGAGCTGTATTAAATATTAAATACATGCTCCAGAAGGCATGACACAGACATATAAACTGTTTAAGTATTTTTTAAAGCATTTTCAATGTGAAATGGAACCACAAGAATGGACAACTGGGGAAGAAACGATGAAGTGACACTAAAATTAGTCTTCAGTTAGACTAATTAGGAAACACGCTGACAGCCAATAAGGAACACCACAGGCACAGATGGGAATTTTTAATAACTGTAAAGTGTCCCTCAAAACCAAGTTAACACCCACTTTCCTTCCACTGAGACCTGAAAACAATCGATAGTGGAAGGCTAAATTTTAGCTCTAAAACCAAAACACACATAATTTTAGCAAATTTGAAGCAACCAATCTCCGCCTGTTCTGTTTTAAATATAAGTGAAATCAAATGAACTTTGGAGAATTAAAGTTGCTCCAGGAACTCTAATTTTCACGAGTAGAGAAGATCTTGAGAACAGACACTTAGCAGACACTAAATAAATGGCAGGCCCTGATCTAGACGCCCATCTATCATGCTTACCTGGTGTCTTTCAGACACTTGCTCATCATCCATTAGCAAAATATAAAGAAGACCTTACCCTTTCTAAGACATGGACTTTCATTTTAAAATAATCTGGTTTTAATTTTTATTTATATATAGCTTATAGTAGATAGATTTCATGTGGAATTTATTCCCGTTATTTAATAAAATTTAAGGTATTATGGTATTTCGTGTGTATAAAAATGTTACCAGTTCAAATAGTCTCTACCATTTGAAAATGGTCAGTGTGCTGGTGGCCTGTGTCAACATGGCATTGGCTATACTTGTCTAGAGAGAAGGAACCTCAGTTCAGAAAATAACCCCACCATACTGTCCTGTGGAAAAGCTCTGTTACAATTTCTTGACTGATGACTGATGACTGATGTGGGAGGGTCCATTCCATAGTGGATGGCTGAGCCGTGAGGAGCAGGCCAGTTAGTAGGCAGTGTTCTCTTCCCTCTGCATCAGCTCGTGCTGCATGGTCCTCCCATGGCTTACCTCCGTGATGGACTGACTTATGAGTAGTAAGGTGAAATGTGCCCTTTCCCTCTCCATGCTGATTTTGGGAATGATATTTTACCACAGCAATAGAAACTCTAACTAACACAATCATGTTGTACTGAAAAACCTTGGGGAGAAAATACAGAATAGGCAATCTACTTCCAACAGAAGAAAAGAATAACAATTTCAGCTCCAGAACGGAAAAGTCACAGATTCATGTCAAACTAATTGTCTTTCCACGTGTCTGTTAAGAAATCCTTCAAGAGAAAATTATCAGCAAGGATACTTCATTTTGGGGTTTAATTAGGTGAGCCTCAATACATTAGAATTTAATTCCATTTTGTACATGAATGGGTAATGTTATTTTTAAAACATTTCAATGGCATTTTATAGTCTGTTCTGAGAGAGAGAGAGATTACAAGCCACACTGAAGTGCTCAGCAATCAGGGATGGAAATAAGACTTCTGTAGCTGAGTTACAAGACGGAAGTCTACATCTGGTTTCAATATTACTATGAATTCCTTGGCAAATTTAAAAAGAATTTCATTGTACAAAAACAAAAAGATGGTTTTGATAGGGCTTTAGTCCTCTGGTTACTTTTGTTTCTGGAGTCATATGATTAGTATAATAATATGATACATTTAATATGTCACCATGTATATGGTTTTGATAAAAATTCACCCACCAACTTGTCTCAAGGGCAAATGCATAAATGACTTTAAAATAAACAAAAATTCTTAATGTTTTTAGTCAGTAAAAGCCAATGAAAGTGAATTTTTTAAGTTTATACAAAATTAGGAATTTACATTTTTTAAAAAGAATCAAATTTACCTCATCTTTTTCATTTAGTCATCTAAGTACATGAAACAAATTTATCCATTCTGTGTTTAATACTGTTAGCTCACGGGGATACTAAAATAAAAATCACTGTGAGAGTAAATCTTAAAATTTTATAATAAATT
The DNA here is from genome assembly GCA_033318265.1 of Phyllotis vaccarum. NCBI lineage: Eukaryota > Metazoa > Chordata > Mammalia > Rodentia > Cricetidae > Phyllotis > Phyllotis vaccarum. The sequence goes on from JARWLC010000001.1 coordinate 2,169,632, forward strand.
ATCCTACTATTATAAGTTTTAAACAATGATTTTACACAGGCTCTTATTTAAAATACATTTATTTAGTGTGTGTGTGTGTGTGTGTGTGTGTGTGTGTGTGTGTATAAATGTAAATATGTGTCACACATATGTATAGAGGTTTACAGAGGTCAGGACATCAGATTTCCTGGAACTGAAACTTACAGACACTTGTGAACAGCCATGTGGGTACTGAGAACTGAATAAGCCCTCTGCAAGAACAGGAGCTCTTAACTGCTTCAGCTAACTTTCTAGTCCACTTGCCTAAGATCCTAAAAACTGAAAGGCTTGAAAAGATGGCTCAATAGGCAAAGCCCTTGCTGCACAAGGCAGATGACCAGGTTTGGTGTCCAGAAGGTAAGAACTGACTGGCAAGATATCTGACCTCCATACATTCAATGTCACACATGATAACCTCGACTCACAGGCACATCACACACATACACAGACACGTAATAAACAAAAAGAAACTGATCAGAACTCAATAATGTAATCCTTACAGTCTTTAAGCCTGTATCAAATCTCAACTCTTCCAAAACATAACCTTACATTACTCAAGTCAAATTTATCTACCCACTGATATTAATTTATATTGAGTTCTTACCATCCATTACTCTATACCTACCACTCTACTTAACAACTAAGCAAACACAAGCATGGAAGATAGGCATGGAATAAATTAAAACCCTGCTCCATGATTTTAAAGATGTTAGTAAACAAACTGCTCCAGTACTATGAGATGCTATGGAAACGCTCCACAGCAGCAATGCTGTGGGATGTCTTTCTGTATGCTATAAACATGTGTTGCCACCAATGGCTAATATATATATTAAAAAAAAAAAAAAACTGTTCTGATCTATGGCAAGACAGGATATAGCCAGGCATGAAATCCAAGAAAGATTCAGGGAGAAGAAAGGCAAGGTCAGGGCAGACAATAGGAGCCACCAGGGAGCAAGATGTAATAGAACACACCGGTAAAGTCATGAGACATGTGGCGACAGAGATTAATAGGAATGGGTTAATTTAAAATGTAAGGATTAGCTAGCAAGAAGCCTGAGCCATAGGTCAGTTTGGAATTAATATTAAGTCTCTGAATGATTATTTTATAAGCTGCTGTGAGACCATGGGATGAGGCAAGATAGGGAAAAGCCTTCCATCCACACAGCCACTCTTTAAACTGTGTATCAAAACTAGTACATTTACCAAGCCATTTAACACACCTTTAAAGCCCTGGATGCCACATAGTCCCTGCCAGTATCAGCCAATCCACTTCAGCATCTCCCCCACTGAGGAAGACTCACAGCTGAGACTACTCACCTTACTCACAAAGAGCAGTGATCAAAGAGAGAAGAAAATACTATTGAGTGCACAGATGATTGGCATAAAAATATACACAGGTGTCAGCCTAAGTGTCAGTCAAAGCATGAAAACAGTTTTAAAATACGATATACATTCACAATGAACCATAAAGATGAACAAAATTATGTCAGTTACAAACACAAACAATGGAATTCTAGACCATCACATTAGACAAAATAAGACATAAAGATAGATAGATGATGATAATGATAGATAGATAGAGAGAGATAGAGGTAGATAGATGATAGATAGATAGATAGACAGACAGACAGACAGACAGACAGACAGACAGACAGATAGATGATAGGCAGAGGATAAAGAAGATAGGCAGGCAGGCAGACAGACAGATAGATAACAGATAGATGATAGATGGATAGGTGATAAAGAAGATAAGACAGGCAGGTAGGTAGGTAGGTAGGTGGGGGGAGGGAGACACTGCATATGTCCTTCAATACCAAAAAATGAAAACTGGAAAGAAATGGCCAGGGGCTGGTAAGCTGACTCACAGGTAAAGTCGTGTGTCACTGATGCTATGAGAAGGAGGAAACGTGACTCCCCAAAGTCTCTGACTGGCACATGCACAATAAACAAGCAAGCAAAGAGAACTGCAGTATAAAGGACTGTTGGCGCAGTAAGGAGACAGGGACGGGAAAAGGAGAGAGACAGCAACCAAAGCGCTATGATCAAAGTACACTATGTGCACTATGAAAATATCATAATAACAGTCATTACCTTATAGACTATGCAAAATAATGGTGTGTGTTCTAGTATCAGTGACTGGTTGTTGGGTTTTGGTTATTTTTGGAGTATAGAGCACATGGGAAGTCATATACTTAATGTGACCATATCTGAGATTTTAGAAAGAAAGGTTTTCGGAATGGAAGAATCAAGATGTGTAGAAACTAGTATAGAAAGATAATAATATAATATATAGTAACACTAGAAGTTGCTGCAGTAGAAGCAGCTTAAAATCCCAAGAATAATTTCCATAACACAACTAATGGAAAATACATTTAGTAAAATTTAAAAACTGAGAGAAGCAGAAAGACACCAGGCTAAAGTACAGCTATTGTCTGCTTCCATGGCGGAAACTCTTATACCCTTGGGCCATACCCAGTTCATGAAGCACCTCAGACCCCCTAGAAACTAGTGATATAGCTCAAAAGAAGAGGTGAACGGGTACAAGGCCTTGAGTTTGCTCCCTGGGCTTGAAGGAGAGAAATGGGATAGAACTGTCCCCAATGACTCAGTAGTTCCCATCTCTGAATATAGTGGATGACCATTAAAATACCAATAAATCAATACATATGTACAATGTTTTTGTAGCTTTGATTTTAAAGGTCAAATATCAAAAAGCTACTCATTTTATCCAAGAGAATGAAAAATATATAAACAAACATTCAGTAACACTCACATAAAATTTTCATTTATTGTATGAGAAAGTATCTAAAAATATAATTAGAAAGAAAGGAACAATAAAAATGGAGAATGGAAAGGCAAACAGTAAGACACTGTTGAAGTCTAATGATAGACTTCAACAATATATAAAATTCTTAACTCATTATTAATTTAAAACAGAAAATGTACACAGCATTTTTTATAAGATCTTTGCCTTAACAGAAATAAAGCAGTATTTTCATATGAAGCTTCAGAGATACAGAATGCTGGTACTTATTAGCATCTTTGTCCCTCACTGGGAAACACTGATGTAGGTTAAGAAATGTAATATAATATTACACCCATTTCAGGATTAGGAGTCTCAAGTTGAGTGAAATTACACAATGTACCTAGGTAAGCAACATGCCAGGCATTGAAGTTTGGGCTTTTGGCTCCACATCCAGAACTCCCACTAAAGAAATCACTCCAAATAACCACTGTTGTAGGATACTGTGAGTCAGAGTTACCACAGACAGAGAGCTCCCTGCATATCTACTTTGACAAATCGTCTGCCTTCAGGGGAAGAAGGTTCAATAAGAAAATAGCATATGAAGGTGGGTCTAACTCACAAAAGGGAAAGAGAACTGTGAAAAATGCCAAGAAGAACAGCAACAAAGGAGGCCACTGGGCAGCTTACCAGGGGAAGACGGAGCACGACTGTAAACTTATGTGCCAGGTGGAGGGCTATGTTGTAACAAGGAAAAACCATAAAGAAAAGTGTTAATAATCCAATCAAGAACTTAGAAAAGATGTAATGAAGCATGAAGTGTACAATGTACTGAATGAGTTTAAGACATGGTGGCACATGATTGCTATTAAGAATCCTGGTAGTTCAATCGTACAGTGCATACCGTCATTTTGTCCCATTTTGTTTTAAAGCTATGACTTGCAACAGCCAAGACTCAATGCTGACTTCAGCAGAGGCACCAAATAAGAAGCACAAGTATCACCTTCCATACAAAACATGCCCTCTGCTATGATCTGAATAGGAAACAGCGCCTCCTACAGAAGGGACTCCTCAACTCAAGGCTTGGTGCACAACTGCTGGTCCTGCTGAGTTCAGGGTTTGATCTACTGTGGATGGACTGACAGCTGAATATTAGGAGGTGCATCTTACAGGAAAAAGTAGACAATTGTGGAGCATGACCTTGACTGTCCTTCCTCCTTACAGCTCCTCACCAAGACTCTCCTCGGCCTCAAGAACAGAAAGGAACACAAAGCAGTGCCTACAACTAAGAGTGAGCAGAGCAGCTAAGAACCCCAGACAGGGCCACAAATGAAAGCAAATTACTACATGAAAATCCAAATGTTCACGGTGATTTGCAGAAGGTCCAGTCCATTCTGAAGAACTGAGGTACAGAACCATCACTCTTTACTGCTGGATTTCTACCTACAACATATAATCTAGGATGCTGCTGTCGGCCATCTTGTAGCTCTGAGAGAAAGGCTGGCACTAGTACAGCAGTACCATAGCAAACCAACTCTACTCACCCTCTGTCCCTGAACCAAGACACATACAATACTAACTTTACAAAGAATTTTGGTTCCATTACCAAACAGATCTCCATTATGGTTTAAAAATAAAGTATAAGGCTGGGCGTGTGGCACACACCAGCATTTGGAAGACAGAGGTGAGCAGATTTCTGTAAGTTCAAGGCCAGTCTAGTTTAGATGGCTATCTCTAGGCCAACCTAGAGTGTGATATCTCAAAATAATGAATAAATAGTATAGTATAGGTTTCTGTAACTTGTAACCAACAGTTGAAACTGATGCTACAGTACCTACAAACTAACATGAAGCTCAGAGGTGGTGGTGCACATCTATAGTCCCAGCATCCAGAAGGCAGAGACTTGATTTCTATGAGTTCAAGACCAGCCTGGTCTACAGCCAGGGCTATACAGAGAAAACCTGTCTTGAAAAACTAAAAAATAAAAACCCTAAAAATAAGTAAATAAATAAATTTTAAAAATGAAAGAGGAGCAGTCCCTAGAGATTTATTTATAAAGAAGTAACTCCAGAAATAGTAACCATTATTCTGAATATATAACAGTGCAAGATCTTCCTATACAAAAAACTGTAATATTTGAGGCTAGTGAAAGAAACACGGAGATGTTTTAAAGGTTTCTATTTTGCCTCTTTGCCTACTCTGGCCAAATTACGTGTTTCCTTCACATTGAACTGATACTGTGTTCAGAATTCACTTCAGAAGTCCTCAAATGCTTCATATTCCATTATTTTTATGATACATAATATAGTCAAACAGAATAGTGACCAAAACCTTTCAAAAGTGATATAAATGCCTACATATAACACCTGATCTGAGTATCAACCAAGCTTCACATTACTACTTCTTTATGATCCAGATTTCTCTCCTGCTCCCCACAATTGAACAAAGGGCTCTTGGGAGCGGAGGATGAAAGAAAGACTGGAAAACTGCAGAGCACGTTATCATGCCATGTCAGCCCATCCACAAGAGTCTGTGACGGGAAAGTAGCCAAAGGTTTCATCAATAAAAAGTTATGGGCTCTTCCAAAAAGTACAAACCTTCCTCTCAGCACAGAGTATATATTTTAGGAAACATAACTAGAATATTTTAACATTATTACATGCAAGAGGGCAGAAAGAGTTTGTCTTTCATGAAATCTGGGCTGCATATGTCTGATAAAGAAAAAAGGTGAATACTATCACAAAGTCCCACAACTGGTAATTTAGAAATGGAACCTCTCACTAGTGCAGCACATAGATACACACACGAATGTACACACACACACATATACAAATGTACACACACACATACCCACACATACATACACACACTCACATACCATACACACTCACATAACATACACAGACACACACACATACACACTCACATAATATAGACACACACACATACACACACTCACATACCATACACAGAAACACACATACACACACTCACACACACATACACACTCACATAACATGCACACACATACATACACACACATTGCTTAGAATCTCTTCATCTACAGAGAAAGAGAAGTGAGGGTAGACTGTGAAAATGGTCAGTGGGCACACATTTAAAATCCTGTCCCAGATGAAAAGATTCCTGAAAAAAAGATCACAAAACAACAAGAAAAGTACTTAATATATAAGAAGTTGTAAATTCAGTAAGAACTGTATCTATTTCACAAAGAGCATGCAACAAATCAACTGGAAAAGACAAACATGAATTAGATCAGTACTACAGGCAGATATATTATAGAATACAAGTCTACATATATCAAAAAAACATCTATTATCAGCAATAATATAACAGCAAGGCAAATTAAATCATAAGAATTTGGTATACCTTAAAGGAAAAACGTGTTTGAAGAAGACTGTAATTAATAACGATATGATAAATAGTTTAAGTGCTATGAATCAACTGTTCAATAACCAGCATCTGATTATATTGAAGAAACTCTTACTGTGCCTGCAAATGTAACAGTAATTCAAAGGACTGATGGTAACTGCCAGAACTCGGTCCTTGGGTCTGTGGTTCTCTGCACACCTCTACTGAAACCTATCTGATGGCAAATTCATGACATGAAGACACTCCCCGGAATCTACAAGAGATGATAAGATGGTGCCAATACCAACACATACAAGTAGGCGTAGGTGCCAGGCGCTGCTCTGACAGGTCATTGCAGATGAAGAGACTAAGTCACTTCCCCAGGTTCACAGTTAAACACTTAGCATACACACAATCTCAACCTAGGAATTCTGGTCCAGATTTCATGTTTGACAACTCTAGGCCAGAGCTATAAGAGAGGTATTTTCTGTTGCCAAAACCTACTTTTACTTCTTTTTGACTCCACTTTTCTCATGGAAAAGGGATTGACAACTGTTCTTCTAGTTGCTGAATCTTCTTAGACAATGAAATTCTAGAACATAATGTCACTGGCACCCTCCAAGTCTGACAGCACCAGGCAGGACAGCCTTGATACAACCTTTGTAATTCTAAAGATGCAATGGCCAAAGAAAACTGGACTTTCTAATGATTTCCTTTACAAAATAACAAATCTACCACAAGCCTCCAGGAAAACATACATAGCACTATACATTCTAGACTTTTCAATCTAGGATTTTCTCTCCTCTAGCCGCATTCCCCCAAACCAGATTAGCATCACAGAAAGAGCTTATCCTGGTAAAGGTGGATTCTACAATGTTTTCTAATAGAACAAACTAAATGTTACCTGCATTTTAAGATATAAAACTTACATGGTAATTAGCATCTGTACAGCTGGATACAAGGTACTTTAACAAATTTCTTTTTTGTTGTTTTTTGTTTGTTTTTCAAGACAAGGTTTCTCTGTGTAACAGTCCTAGCTGTCCTAAAACTTGATCTGCAGACCAGGCTGGCCTTGAACTCACAGAGATCTACCTTCCTCTGCCTCTGGGAATAAAGGTGTACACACCACCATGGCCCAGTGATCAATTTCAACTAGGAGACAACTAAGAGGAGACTGAAAGCCCCTCAGGGATCACTGGTCCATAACGAGTGATCTTCACCATGTAAATCTCACTCTCATTTTCTGTCTTAACAACTTTTGAACAGACCTGATTATGTACTTTAGTGAGATTTCTCAAAGTTTGAGAAGAACTGCTGGAAGGATCCTAGAATGCATACAGTTTCAACCTTAACAGGTAACAGATTACTCTGCAAAGTACTTCTATTTGTGCTGGAGACTCAACGGGTAACATTAGTTGCTGCTCTTTCAGTTTCTGGCACCCACTTGGTAGCTAACAACCATTAGCAACTCCAGTTCCAAGAGAAGCAACTCCTCTTCTGTCCTGCACAGGTACTCACATGGTATACCATATACATATATTTGGCAAAACATTTGGGTATAGAAAACAAAATAAACAAATCTTTTTTTAATGATATTTATTTAATGTCCCCTGAGTTTAAAAGTATAAACGTTGATAGAATATGCACATAGCAACTGAGGGGGAATAGAATAACACTGATTCTAATAGAAGAACAAACCTGAATTTATTTATTTAGGTGCTCATCTCCCCTCTGAAACTCCACAAACTGAGGGAGAGACAAAGACAAAGGCCATGGGGCCTGGGGGGGGGGGGGGGGGACAGAGGATGAAGAGAGAAAACCAGTGATTCGGAAAACAAAATCACTTTAAAAAGAAAGTGATTCTCACAGCAATTTGAAAACCATTCGCATGCATGTATCAGTGTCACTGTTAGGGGATACGAAACAACAACAAAAAAATTCTTGCTAACTAAAATCTAACTGCTGAGTACACCATCAATTAGAAGAGTCAAAAAATAAAGTACAATAAACCACTCTCTCAGTCCCTTCTAAGAAAGGCTAGTGATAAAGAGATAAATATCTACTGTATTATGTGTATATATGTATGTATATATATGCATATGAAGATACATATCAATTTTACATATGTATCAACTGGATTAAACACACATCATCTAGTGCAGAAAACAGGAAAAACTATCAAAGAAACTTACAAAGATGAAGAAATAAAACACAGTGCTCGTGCAGAAAGAGCTCCTGAAAACGACTTAAACTAAGGCCCGCCTTCTCTTCTTAGGGTAGACTTTGTTCCTTGTGAAATATCAGAAAGATAAGGATAACAGGAAAAGCTCCAAGATTTCCAATTTCTCACTAGACTCTCAAATAAGTAAGGCGCTGACCGTGTATCATATTAGCAATACCAGATCCTAGGATAATGAAAAGAAGTTTCACAATTATAAGAGAAAAATGCCTTTTATTTAAAATTCTTCATAGGCTAAATACCAACCAAGTTAAAGACAGTTTCAGATAAGCAAACACTCAAGTAATGAACCTCTTGTGTCATAAAGAAGACAGTTTGGTTAGAACAAAAAACAAGGGAAAAACAGAAAGTGTGTAAGAAAATGGTGGCACTGACCCAGGAATCCAGTGGAAAGAAAGCCCAGGGTTGCAGCTGGACAGCAGACCTAAAAGGCAACGAGTCTGCATTAGAAACAGAAATTGAGAAGCTCCAACAAAAAGACTCTCAAGAAAGTACCCACGTATTTTGAATACAAATACAGTGAGAAGCAAACAGGAGGACATTAGAAAACCACAAAGATGGACACACTGCTCTGGTCACCGTGAGAAGACAAGCAGGAAAATCTCCAGCAAAGACAAATGTAACAATAACACAGGCTCACCAAGTGTGGGAATGACCCTAACAAACAGTGCAGAGACCACTCTCCTGTGCTGAGTGAGAACGCACACTGGCCTCAGACACAGAAACACAATTTAATGCCCTTATTTTCTCTCCTCAGCTACTTTCTACCCCCTCCTGTCTGATCCATCATTCTTTAAGTCTCCAAGTGTGTGAGTATTTACTGTGCATCCTACTTACTAAGCACTGTCCAGAAGCTAGAGATAAGCCACAAAGTGTGCCCCATGGAATGGAGTCAGCAAGTGTTATTCTCTTGAAAATCTGATAAGCAACTATCTTACTCTGTACGGCATCAGGCTAAACATTTCTTCTCTTCTGCTCATACAGAAATGTTTTTATTATTTTACATGACCACCTAAGATGTAAAGAATATAAAAACATTTATTAGTATAATTTACACCTCCAGTGAAGTATACTAGGCCTCTACCAATAAATGTGCTCCAAATCATTCCATTCAACTGATAAGCTTGCAAAGAACTATAAAATGCTATTAATAACTTAACAGATGAGGAAGCTGAGGTCCAGTTCTTTTTGAAGTTATCTTCCTAGATAATCGTCTAATTCACAGGAAAATTAAAACTGAAATTCATCATGTTGAAGGTCTGGGTTCATCACATTACACAGAGAGAGAGAGAGAGAGAGAAAGAGAGAGAGAGAGAGAGAGAGAGAGTGAGTTAAATTAGATTGAATGAAAACACGTAGCCAAAACAAAAATAAGCCTAAAGCTGAGATAATACATAACCTTGGGCAACTTCTTAGAATGTTTCTAAGTACAGGATAAACCTCTAATGTAGTAAGATTCTGGCCTGGACTTTCTGGCCTATCCATGAGGTTCAGACCCATTCATACCCCCATTGCACTTAGCCCCAAATAATCACACAGAAGCTTACGTTAATTTCATGCTGATCGGCCTATGGCTCAGGCATATAACTTGCCAGAAGCTTACGTTAATTTCATGTTGATCGGCCTATGGCTCAGGCATATAATTTGCCAGAAGCTTACGTTAATTTCATCGGCCTATAGCTCAGGCATATAACTTGCTAACTCTTAAACTAACCCATAATTCTTAAGTCTTAACTAACCCTAAGTGGCTTAAGACCTTTTCTCAGAGAAGCATTCTGGCCTTCTTTCCTCTGTATCTGTTGGCATCTCTGTCTGATTCTTCCTCTTCAAAAAATTTTCTCAGTCAGGTAGCCCCACCCATACTTCCTACTTCTTGTCTGCCTTCTGGCCAATCAGTGTTTTATTAAACCAGCAGGAGGGACAGAAACTCACAATGTACCAGAACATAATCCCACAGCATTCTAAGATACAGACTTTCTTCCACATGTCAATGCACAGCTGGATGCACATATATGGATCATTTTGAAAACCTCTAATCTAAAAAGTAACTCATTTTTAAAAGCTTCAATTTCACAGCAATATATAATGTTTAAGATGCATAAATGTTTAGAGATGATAAATGGCACTTAATGTAACTGGTAATTTTTAAATTCCTTCAAAAAGAACTTTCTAATACTAATCCCATAAACACGCTAAAGTACTCTTTTTAAATGAAAAATTTAAAAAATGCTTACATTAACTTGCATTTACAACAACAAAACACAGCTCTTGTTTGTGAGAAAAAGGAGGTCTATATTAAAACTATCAGCATTGACACAAGCAAAGAGTTAAATCCAAAATCATTACATAACTTCCATAAGAATCAGAAACCTTGGTGCTTCACATATACCCAAGTTACCTGCATGCCATCTTGGGGGGGGGGGGTGTTGGGCTTTCTTTGATATACAGCCATATCTATTTATTCAACAATTTCCATTATTATACCAAAATGTAATATCCATGCAAATTACAACTTGTCCTTAACACTAAATATGTAGTTATTTTATATTCACAGAAGAAATAGCCAATTGGTCTTGTCAATTCAACAAACAATTATTAAAGATATGCTAGATGTGAGTTCTCTTCTAGGGACCTGGAATATTTCCTAGAAGAATATATTAAAGCTCCTCGGGAAGGTAGCCATAACTAATCTTCTCCAAAACATGAAAAGAGACTAACTGAATGTGATTTCCAAGTATATGATAAAATGGTTGAGCTAACTAAAGAAAAGGGTCACAAAATTTAAAAGACAGAATGAAAATACTGAAGAATTTTTTTTTAATCCATTACTAAATATGTGTGATACCAAAATTCTGTGGTGTGTTTGTAAATCCAACCTCAAAACTGGAATTTAAGGCCTAGGTACAGACACACTCCCCCAATAGTTACAAACAAAAAGGTTCAAAAACTACTGGTCAGTGACTTCAGTAGTGCCACAAGAATCAGACAAATGTGTCACCCACTGGAACACAAGAATGTAACTTGAACCCAAGTTCTAGTTATCAACTACTATCAGATGACTCTCTTCTGCCGTAGTCAGAAATTTCTCTGTTCTGCCCGCCCAGCAGGTCCTGCAGTCATTTAGCCCCAATTAATCACACAGGCGTATATTAATTATAAGCTGTTTGGCCAATGGCTCAGGCTTATGACTTGCTAATAACTCTTAAACTAACCCATGATTCTTATTCATGTTCAGTCACATGGCATGGAACTTTTCTCAGTGTGACATTTCTTGTCTTACTTCCTCTGTTTCTCTCTGGCATCTGCCACTCTGCCTTTCCTCTCCCAGAATTCTCCTAGTCTGAATGCCCCACCTCTACTTCCTGCCTGCCTTCTGGCCAGTCAACATTTTATTAAGCCAATATTTACAAGGGCAAATATTTAGAATGTACAAAAGCATAGTCCCACAGCAGTCTGCCTTGGGTACGGTATCAACACCTAAACTCACTCCCAGTTAACACCAAGCTTAATCCTATGCTATCTTTTCCTCTATGTTTCCCAAAGAAGTCACATTTTGAAGATTCTTGTTCATATTTATGCTCACAATTAGATAACTCACTACTTTTTAAAAAGATATTTGAAGCAAACTGTGAAACATCATGTAAATTAATCTAAATGGCCAAGAATAACAATGAAGGTGACAGCACAAGGAAATACAAGTTAGATACACTCAGTTTACCTACTAATCAAAAAGGAAATACACGTTAAACTGTAACAGCAGCTGCCTTTCATTGTTCTCCTATAAGAACAACTATGCTAACACAGTAGTTCTCAGCCTGTGGGGTGAAGCCCTTGGGGGGTCACATATCAGATACTTCCTTTGCAATTCATAACAGTAGCAAAACTATAGTTATGAAGTAGCAACAAAAATAACTTTATAGTTAGCGGTCACCACAACATGAGGAACTGGTATTAAAGAATCAAAGCATTAGGAAGGTTGAAAACCACTATGCTAAAGATTTAATCCAGTTAATCACTAGATTACTAAATAGACACAAATTACTTAGAGAATAAAGGTTAATCTCAAATAAGACATCATGTTTGTTGTTGTCTGGCTGATTGGTTGCTGACAGTCCTGCTATGTAGCTCGGAATTCCCCTGCCTCGGTTTCCTATGCATGGTACAACTGTAATAATTTGAAAATAAAGAGCTTTAAGCGAGAAATTTATTGGTGAAAATTATTCAAGCCAGGAAATTGAGAAAACAAGGTAAAAGACACCAATTGGCTAAAGATGAGTTCATTTTCCACACTAAGTAGTCCACAGCCCACGACAAAACAGGAGGGAGGCAAGATGCAAACTGTGTGCTACAGGCCAGACCAACAGGAACTTAAGTGTTTTTAGAAGGCATGAACCTAAGTCAGTTTGCTTTTTGTTGAGCTTTTAAATTTTCAAAGAGATACTTGATCAAAATTTCAAATCAATAATTTCAATCCCAAAAATAAGTACAATGCTAGGAAACACACTCGTACCTCAAATGTCACTGCTGACCAAATGAGCAACGACAAAAGCCACCAGCTCCATCATCAACTTGCTCAACAATCACCTCACACACGAATACTGCATTAACACCACTCCACCTCTTCAGCTCCCCACTGCCTCCCAAGTTCTCACAACCTCTTCTTCTATTAATTAGGACTGTTACATATTCATATGTTTCTTCTCTACATTTCAACTGATAGACAGAAGTCTCACTAAAGGTGAAGAAACTTCTAACAGTGGAGCTTACCTCCCTATTCCACTGAATAGGATTACTACTAAGATGGCAATGATCTTTAGTACATAATCAAGTGAACATCAGTTTAAATTAGAATACACCAAAGCAGTGTAAGAGCACTCGTCTGTGAGTCATGTGAACGCCAATATGACCTGCTTCTCAGCACGAATTTTACTGTTTTTATTTACACTTCTAAGATAACTACAGAAATAGGAAATCCATTGATCATAATTTGAATCTTAGTTTTCAGATTTATAAAGGTTAAAGCTGTAATGAAGTTGTATATCCACATGCTAAACATGAATTCAATTTTATGAATATAAACATAGGAAAAGCCATTTCAAGGACATCATAGACAAGCATGCATGACAAGTTCAAGAGAATAAACCATTATCTATGAAATCTACACTCACAATTATAGCATATAATGAGAGCCTGGAGCCAGAGGCTAGGGGAAAGCGAGAATATCAGACAAAGCACAGCCACCCAGCCAACTCCTCAGGCCTGTCTCCCTCTCTGGGAAGGGAATGTCTCTGGGAAGCAGAAAAACCCTCTTGTCTTGCTAAATCCACCTCACTCAACTTCCTCTTTCTACATTCCTAAAGCCTCACACACCTGGCTTGGCTCTGTTGTTAACTCTGAAATTCCAGATTAATTTTACTAAATATATCACTACACACAACAGAACCAAAATACAAGATATGGACTTCTAGGTCAAGATAAAAACTTCTAAAATTATTTAAAAGTTTAAGAGCAAAGGGAACAAACAGATGGTTCAACAGATCCTGTTCTCAGCACCCACGCTGCTGCTCACACCCTTCAATAATTATAATCCCGAGGGATCTCACACCACCTTCTGGCCTCTTCAGGCACCAGACGCACACATGGTATTTATACACACATGTAGGCAAGTGCTCATATGTGTGTATGTGTATATGTGTGTATGTGTGTGTATGTATATATGTAGCCATGATGTATAATAAAAATATATATTATATATATTTATATATATATATATATATATGTATAATAAGAGTTATTTTTAAGAAAAGGAAAGACTGGTGCCTTAGGCAAGGACCAATACAAAGAATGAAACAGTACCCTTTTAGTTCAATTAAAAGAAGGGTATCTGGTAGAAAGTAAATACACAAATAGTGGGTAAAATCAAGCAATAGGCTCAGAAATAGACCAAATGCAAAGTGGACTGGGTATGTAACATGAAGAACAGATATACAAAAGTTTTTATGTATCACCAGTAGCCAACTAAAAAGTAGAAGAAGAAAGCCCCGTTCATGACAGTGGGGAGAGATAGGAGAGAAGGCAAAGCCCCTAGAAGTAAAGAGCTTTACAATATAAATACTCTAGAAGGGCATGCTCTTCTGAGAACTAACTAAAAGGACATCCTATAATTGTGAAGGACGAAAAGTCAAGTGACCCAAATTAACTTGTTAGTTAAATCAACTCCAAATATAAAAACAGAGAGACATTTTAGAAACTTTAAAGTCATGTGGGAGATCACCAAGGAAAGAAGAGGGAAATTACATCCCAGGCATCAGGAGTGTCTGTCACAGAGTGAGTAACAAGTTTGCTTTCACTACACCAAATAGTCTATTCCACAGAATAACTACAACAGAGAGACAACAGAGAGGCTTAGGAGTCAGGTGAAAATGAAAAATGGAGCCCTTCCCCAAGCTGCACAAAAGAGTGAACAGCATCCAGGTTAGAGGCTGCTACATCAGACCTGGAGAGTCCCTGGGAAGGTTCTGCTGTGGTTACTGTTGTTTTCTTTCTTTTTCTATTCTTACTCTTCTGGCTCTTTGGGGGCCAGCCACAGGAAGGATTCCTGTGAATTCATATTCCTTATGAATGTCCAGCCTTAGCTTGGCTTGTTTCTACCAACTTTCCTCCTCTGTGTGCCTTGCACCTCTGGTCTTTTATCTTTCCTTCTTACTCCGCAGTCGCTGTGTAGCTGGGGACTGACCTGTTCTCCTTCCTGCCCTCCTAGATCCTTTCTCCCGGATTTCTTTCTCTCTTTAGTTTCACTGCCTGCCAGCCCTACCTTTCCTTTTCCTGCCTTAATATCGGCCTCAGCTCCTTTGTAGACCAATCAGATGATTCAGACAGGCAAAGCAACATGGTTTCACAGAGTTAAATAAATGCGACATAAAAGAATAATTATACATCTTTGCATCATTAAACAAATGTTTCGCAACATAAACAAATGTAATACATCTTAGAATAATATTCCACAGCACAGAAGCACCATCTTTCTGAGCCAAGAATAAAGAAAGAAAACCAGAGACAGGAGACGAACAAAGGTGCTTTTTCTCAAAAGATTCCTTATTTTAAAAAATAAAGTCTAAGAGGCCAATACAAAGAATAAATTCTAAATGAGGAAGACCAATATTGGAAATCCAAACTTACCAAGAAGTCATTTAGCCCTACTTTTGTGGGATATTTGATCACACTGTGTGAAAGGTGCTTCCACACTGGTTTAATAAAGGGCTAAATGGCCAATAGCTAGGCAGAGAGGAACTGGAGATGAATCTAGATGTGCAGGAGACATCAGCAAATCACTGAGGAAGTCAGACTCACAGAATGGAGGAGAGATGAAGAACCATGTGGGGAAACATATACTAACAGAAACAGGTTAATTTAAGTTATGAGAGCTATTTGTTAACAAGCCTAAGCTAGAGGCCAAGCTTTCATAATTTACATTAAGGTTCCATGTCATTATTTGTGGGAAACCCAGATTCAGATTATCTCTGATCCAGTTTTAATTAATGTGGTCCAGAACTGCCACCTGGCTGAATCAACCAAAAGCCTTGGTGGAGGAAGACATCAATATACAGAGGTTCAAATCATCTCTATTTTATTTTTATTTTGTTGCTGCTATTACAAGGATTAAACCTACGCCTTCATGTGTGCTGGTCAAGCACCCTACCAGTGAGTGACATCTCTCAGTTCCTAGAATTCAACATGTAGACCATGCTAGCCTTGAACTCACAGGGTTTAAGAATTCACATAGCCTGCTTCTGCCTTCCCAAGTGCTGGAGTTAGAGACACTATTTCAAAGATAACCAGAGACAGACTAAAACCATGAAAATCAAAAGAGGGGAGGGGGAGGAGGAGAGAAAAGGGATCTAGACAGTCATATAATGGCATCTTCCAATGCTAAAGAAACTGTCAACCAAAATTTACAAAACCAGAGAGGGTTCTAGGTGGAGAACTTCTATAGTATGCAAGAGTTACTTACATTTGATCAGCATTTCACATACTTAAAACAGTAAAATAAGCACTAAGACTTTATAACCATCTTATACATTTTTAAAAAATGATGTTCTACATGCAATTAGAAAATGTGGAAGAAAATAAAAAGCAACTAAAATAAAACTTCATGGATAATCATAAGCATTGCCAATGTAAATAAAATGTTTGTGCACACAGAAGTAAACAACAAAGCACATAACAAAAAACAACACAGCACATGAACCCTAAAGTGACCATGTTCTCAGGAAAGAGCTATTTTATGACTATGAAATCAGCTACTAGAGTGAATCTGATGGGGGTGGGGAGCTAAGTTCAATTCCCAACACCCAAAAAGAGAAGTAAAACATATCCTTATATTGCTAACCCCAAACAATACTAGTCCTTTTAGATAGTGACTGGGGATGGTCTTGTACTAGAAAGCAAGTCCTAGTGCTCTTGAGAACCTACACAAACTGCCACATGAGGCAATAAGCAAAGACAATTCCCTCAGGCCCTGATCTATCTCTGTACCGTTCCCGTCATTTTTCAGGTACAGACATTAAACTACTCTGTGAAAATAGTAACTGGCCCGTTCTAATGCAGGGATCCCAACATGCCAGTGAACTGACTCCTCGCCAAGGATATGAGGGGACAGAACCCCTCAGAAGTAGAGTGGTGAAGTGTCTATCTATGAAAAAAGTATTTTCACAGTACAGTTTTTATATGACTGGTACAAGAAACTTCTTGAATCAGCTACCTACTCTGTACTCAAAGCAGTAGCATTTACTCTTTGAAACCATGGAACTAAATGTTTAAATGTTTCTATTTCACATCCTTCTACTCTATCTCTTATTTAATCATTTTAAATACAAAACGGAGTGAGGTCAGCCCTGAAATGATTTTATAACACTCCTATAGCTATGATTTAATTATTTCTATTGCTCTGCCATTCAAGAATCGTCTGATTTACATAAGTGCTAGTTAAGAACAATAGAAATTCTAAGATACTTGATTAAAATGTCACAAATGGTTTAACCCTCAGTCAAACAGAGATTATTTAAACTTCTGTTTCACTTTCTTTTAAAGAAATCCTATTTACTTTATTTTCTCCACAGAAAAAAATTAGAATAAACGTCCATGTATCTCACCAATCAAAACTTTAAAATGATTCTGGTTAACCACAAAGTTATTCAAACAGTTGTGTACTTTTTCTGAATTTATTTTACCAAGACATGTTTGACAGCATATAGTAATGTCATATAAAAATTGAATTACTGTTCTACAGAATTAGAAATCATTTCACTGTTATTTCTTAGTCACTCACATCAACAGGTTACTGAGTCTTAGATGTCAGGTTTTATTAAAAAGTACACTTCATTAAGCTCACTTTATGAACATGCACGTGCATATGGGTGTGGGTGTGTGTCTGAAATCTAGCACTTTCATTTTCTACATCTGTTAGACATTTGAGAAACAAAAGAAAATCAATTATTTTCAAAGATTCAGAAATGAAACTTGAACTATTTACCAGCAATAAATGGTAATAGAGAAAAATTAAGAAGAGGAAATGCAATGAATGCCATGAGGTTTAAAAAGAATTCCAGCCATCATTTACTGAACTTCGGTTCCTAAGCACAGACTGACTTTCAAAGGACAAGAGGACCATGGCAGTTCTCCAGCACCTGAAGAGTCATCTGGTGACTCAATCTGCCTTAATGCATGCCTATTCTCAACCTCCTTTAATGCACTAATATTTTCTTTGTAACAAGATACTAGTCAGATTCTAAAGTGGAACCTTTAAAATGAGATTAGAGAAACAATTATAAATACTTACTGTCTTGTTTCGTAACCTAATGATGTCTGAAACAGAGCCAGCCCCACAGTACTCCATGACAATCCAGAGGTCTGTGTTCTTGAAGTAACTGCCATAGTACTTTACCACATAGGGGCTGAAGAAAAAGACACTCATGTTTAATTCATTTGCAAAGAAAATCTATTTTATTAATCCTAATATAAAGTATTCTCGGCATTTCACATTTCAATAAATAAGCTGAATGAGTTAACTTCTATTTACATTGAATCATCTGTAGCTAGAGGTCAGCAACTGTGTATAATTAGGTTTTACTTCATGGATGAAAATTTAATGAGATTACAAACCAATGGAGGCCCAAGTGTTTAGAGTGATTCCCAACAAAAATAATGCTTCATTTTGGCAAAGCATTTACTACTTAATATTAAAAGCAAATGAAGGTATTTTCCTTTAACAAAAACATTTTAAATACAACTGTTTTAAAAAGTCTCCATTCAATATTAATGCTCGACTTCAAAATGCTATAGATTTCAATGAAGCCAAGTGGGATTTTTCTTTTATGTTGTTCTTCATACTGGTCCTGGGGAAAAAATTATTTGCACAAATAACATATCAATACCATTAACAATTTAGAGTACTTCAGAACTGACAGCTTAAATCTTCCAGAAATGAATAAGCTGTGTTTGTACCCAAGTTATTTACAGAAAAACTTTGACTCAAACAATGAACTATATTACAGTTATTGATTATTAAAGATACACACTACATACAATGGTCTACAAAATACCTTATCTGTGAAATATCTCTTTACACTCTGTGAATATATGTTACTGTGACTGGTTTAATAAAGAAACTGACTGGCCAATTGCTAAGCAGAGTAAGGTTAGGGAAGAGCCAAATAGAGAACTCTGGGAGAAGGGCAGAGTCAGAGGAGTAGCAAACAGATGCAGAGAGAAGCAAGATGGACATGCCATACTGAGATAAGGAAACAAGACATGTGGCAAAGTGTAGATAAGAATATGGCTTAATTGACAATGTAAGAGTTAGCTAGTAACAAGCCTGAGCTATTGGCCAGGCCTTTATAATTAATATTAAGCTTCTGTGTGCTTACTTGGAAGTGACTTGTGGGACAGAGACTTCTGACTACACTTATCTTAAGAGAGACAGAGTATTCAAAATCACAGAAAACACACATGGATTAAAGCTACAAAACAACATAAACTATGTTGCGCAGAACTTTTATGTAAATCAAACTCAAAGGAAGACTTGATCATGGTAGGATGTGGTGCTATATTGTATATTTAATAAAATTAGTCTGGAGTAACAGAGGACAGAGTCATCGCTCCAGCCTTTTTTGTTTTGTTTTGTTTCTTTCTAAGACAGAGTTTTCTGTGTAACAGTCCTGGCACTTGCTTTATAGACCAGGCTGGCCTTGAACTCACAGAGATCTTCCTGCCTCTGCCTCTCAAGTGCTGGTATTAATAGTATATATCACCACTGCCTAGATGTTAGGCCTAAAACACACAGAGATTCATTTGGATTAAAGGTGTGGGTCACAACTCCCTGACCTTCAAGACTTGGCTGTGGGTGACTCTGTCCTCAGATATTACAGACAAATTTTATTAAATATATGATATCACCACAGGGATGATTAGAGAGACATGGTAGAAAAGATTTAATCTAAATAAAATTACAGTCATTTGGGCTAAGCTGCTCTCTTGGCCTCTTGGCCCAGGATGCATCTCTCCCTTCCCTGTCTCTCCTCACAAGGTCCCATTTAGTTGGATGGCCATGTTTAGCCTGGACTCTTCCCTCTACCTGCTTCCTCCCTAACATCTACAGTAAAAATCTTCTCCATACTTTAGCAGTCACGTCCTCCTCCTTTTATTTCATTTTTCATTCACAGATAGACATTATTTTCTTAAGAAAGCATTAAAGAGAATTAAGATCTCAGAGAAGACCTTTCATTAGAGCCTTAGATCTGTACAAAGTCTTCGACCAGAGATGAGAGACAGAATGACTGGTGCTACTCTAGCTATTCTGTTTCTCGGATGCCTCTGACATGTTCCCCTGTTACAGCTTCCTCCATCTTCCCCATTATAACCAATGTTCCACACAGTTGCCCAGTCCTTCCTTTAAAACAAATAAAAACAGGCCAGTCATACTGTTCTGCTGTCTTAGAAAGAAAGAAAAAAGAAACAAGCAAAAAATAAAACTCACCTAAAGGTTAAAAAAAAAAAGTGAATTGCTCTGTATCAAATAGAAACTCTTTCAAGCTCTACCTATATAGCTGTGCATCTCATTATCCCCAGCTCCTGCTTTAAATTTCAACATAAGTTATGTTTTGCTGGATGCTGGGAAGAAAAGGCAATACTGAGTTCATGAATGTTTATTTAAACCATTTAACAAAAGAATTTGTTTCAAAACATGAAAGCAGTGCAGAGACTCAGAACATCAAGGCGTGGGAGGCATAAAAAGGCTTCCTTCACTTACACTTCCTTCTTGGTCAACGCTGGTGTGCGCACTTTCAAATTTGGCTGTTTCAGAATCACCTGTGATCCAGGCCCTATTCCTTACAGGTTATGACTCCATAGGCTCTCTAAGCTCTAAGATAGGTGATTCTGATATAGACCCAGAGTTGATCACTTACACAAGCTAGTCATCCAAAAGGAGGAAACCTGAATTGAGAAAATATCTACACAAAACCAGACTATAGCATAACTTCTTAATTAGTGATCAGTGGAGGACGGTCCAGCTCATTGTGGGTGATGCTCCCGGGTTCTATAAGAAAGAAAGGCAGTGCCCCTCTATGACCAATGCATCGGCTCTTGGATCCAGGTTCCTGCCCTGTCTGAGTTCCTGTCCTGACTTCCTTCAGTGAGGAACAGTAATGTGGAAGTATAAGCAAAATTTCCTCCCCAAGCTGCTTTGGCCATGGTGTTTCGTCACAGCAAGAGAAACCCTAACTAACTAAGACACATCTTCAGAAAATAAACTATATACCCTTCAGAAAGCTCTCTGCATACTAATATTCTCATTCATAATTTAGAATCGTGTTAGTTACAGGATGATCTTCACTGGCTAGGAGTGGTGGTGTAGGCCTGTAATCCCAGCATTAGGAAGTTAAGGATGCACGTATGGGAATTCCAGATCAGTGTCGCTTCCATGATACATTTGAAGCTAGCCACAATACTGAAGCATAGATTATGTCTGCTCTAGCCACATGCGCACTATTCAGCCTCAAGATTAAGGGTGAGAGGGTTTTTTAAGAAAACATACGTAAGTGGGTATATATGTCTTGGCATTTTAGAATTGGGTAAAGGAGTGTGGGGTACAGTAATTCCTGAGAACTACTGGCTAAACCTTTGGCATGAACCCAAGCTTTTGAATCTACTGGCTGAACTTTTGGTGTGAAACTAAGTTTTGGAAGTATTGGCTGTCAGGTGCATTTTTAAGATTTTTTTTTTCTCAGACTTGGGCCCTGCCCTCAGGCACCAAATGGTCTTTCACTGAGATAAAGTTTTGTAACCATAAATCTATGCCTTCACATTTCCCCCTCTGACTGGTCTCTGAGAGTTCTAATCATGGGACTCTCTTGTCTCTAGTTCATCCAGGTCTAATTCTAAGGTGCATGAGGACTTCCCGAGGCCCCAGTCTCAGCAGGCAAAATCATCACTTTGAGGGGGTTGTCTGGATTTTTTGAAGCTTTTTAACATTTACTCTGGAAACTTTTCTGAGTGTGAAGGGGTCCGCTGGCCTTGAGAATGGTGGCTCTAGCTGGCTATGCTGTCAACCTTGATGGCTGTGGGCGTGGTCAGCAGAACAATGTAGGATCTTTTCTACCTGGGTTCTAATGACCCGAGGCAATGTCTCTTAACATAGACCCACTCTCCTGGTTGAAACTTGTGGAGTTCAGGGGGAACACTAGATTTATAGAGGGCCCTAAGCTTGGGCCACACTTTTTTTATGAGCCCAAGAAGATCCTGGTCATCTAGTTCTGCTAGTAAATCCTTTGGGAGGTTGGGGGAAATCGGAGAGGGGATGCCAAACATAATTTTAAATGGGGCTAGCCTCATCTGGTAAGAGGAGTTTTGGGTCCTATATGAGGCAAAGAGAACCACCCAATCTGTGTCAGTCTCTAAGGTCAATTTAGTTATGATCTCTTTTATAGTATAGTTTATTATTTATTTTACTTGCCCTGAACTCAGGGGTCTATATGTACAATGCACTCCCCAGAAAGGTGGCTAAACTCTGACTTATCTGGGATACAAAAGTTGGCTCTTTGTCTGGCCCTATCATGGTTGGAAATCCATACCTGGGCAGGATGTCTTCAAGTTACTTCTTTGCCACAATCTGTGCCAGTTCATATTGGTGGGAAATGCCTTTGTCCATCCTGAAAAAGTATCTAAAACGACTAGCAGATACCTGTAACCATACTAGCCATGTTTATCTCAGTGCAGTCTACTTCTCAGTAGGCTGCAGGCTTTTCAGGGTTGGCAACAGCACTGGTGAGCTGACAAGCTTTGCAGTTGGTGACAATGTTCTCATATGAGAGGACCGATGGATCTTGGTAAGCAGTCTCTTTCCCAGATGCGCAGGCAGGATGATTTTACTGTCTGCAGCTCTCTACCACCCATCTGTGCACTGGGTCATGGGGAGGGTCTTGGTCTAGGGAAGTTTTTTTTTAGTATATCTAGGTTTCTCAGGTACACTAGGTGCCCCGGGGGCCACCACTGCCTGCCGGGCCACCTGCCATGCAGTTCCATCTGCCAGACCATTGCCCCTAGAACAGGTTCACCCCCTCTGGTGCCCTGGGCAACAGACAATGGCCAGTTTTTTTGGATAACTATAGAGCTTTAAGAAGGGCCAGGATATTATTTTTATTGTTATCTTTTTTCTTCTGCAGTCAGTAGTGTCTCTCTCTCTCTCTCTCTCTCTCTCTCTCTCTCTCTCTCTCTCTCTCTCTCTCTCTCTCTCTCTCTCTCTCTCTCTCTCTCTCTCTCTCTCCCCCCTCCCTCCCTCCCTCCCTCCCTCCCTCTCCCTCTCCCTCTCCCTCTCCCTCTCCCTCTCCCTCCCTCCCACTCCCTCTCTCTCTGGTATATTGCCTCATGCACATGTGCCATGGTGGAAGCGTACCAGCTATTGGTGTAGATGGTAACCTTCCGCCCTTGCCCCAGTTCTAATGCCTTAATTAGGGCTATCATCTCCACCCATTGGGCAGAAGTTCCAGGTGGCATCGGCTCTGCAGTGGCAACTGCCACTCCTGCAGCCCTTTGGTTATCCTGCACAAAACTGCTGCCATCAGTATACCAAATAACTTCTTCTGCATCAGGCAACAGTCTTGATAGTCTGGCCAAATACTGTGCACCTAGGACAAGATCCCAAACAGTCATGCGGTGGTGCTTCCAGTCCAGATCCAATGGACTGGGCAGTAGAGTAAGTGGCCAGATTCAGAACTGAGGGCACCTGGAAAGTTATTCTGGCAGGGCTAAGCAACAGAGTCTGATAATGAGTCATTGCTCAGCCACCAATCAGGGGGCTGCCTGAGAACTCCTTTAAGTGCATGGGGTGGTTATGGCGAAAGCCTGTCCCAAAATTAGTTTGTCAGCATCCTTGACCAGTTGGGCCAAAGCTGCTATTATGAGGAGGCAAGGTAGCCATCGAAACTCTCTCACCCGCCTGGCGGTAGTGGCTGTAAATCTCAAGTACTGTCTCTTTCCTTGCATATGAAAGCCACCGCTGTCCTTCTTTAGGATGTATCCCAGGTATGTTATCTGCCACTTGCAGACTTGGGCCTTCTTGGATGAGGCGCTGTATCCTAGGTCCCCAGGGTCTGCAAAAGCTGCTCATCAGTCCCAGCCAGGCAGGTCTCTCCCATGTCTTGGTTTGCATCCTCTTCTCCATCCACCAGACGTCAGAGTTGCCCTGGTGCTCTTCTGGTTTCACAGTAATGGCCAGCACCATGCTAGCGAGGTGCTGATATTTTACGCCATTTGGGATTTTGGGGGGCTTTTTGTTTGTTTTTTTTGCACTAAGTGTGGTACATCTACACAATGGAGTATTACTCAATAGTAATAAACAGTGGCATCATAAAATCTGAGGATAATGGACGGAAATAGAAAGGAGAGTGAGGCAACCCAGACCCAGAAATACAACCACACTAAGTACTCACTCATAAATAGATAGTAAACACATAGTAAAGGACGAAGGGTCTCAATTCTTCAATCCCAGAGAAGACAGGCAGAGAGGAGGACCCTAAGAGGGACACAGATTGCCCCAGGAAGGGCGATGGTTAAGACCTGGGTAAACTGGGAGAGGAGTGTAGAAGAGAGAGGAGATGGCTTCAGAAAGGCCATCTCCTTTGGGGTGGGATGGAGAGGTGAGCAGTAAGAGCGATATCCTGACAGAGCGAGCCATCATGACCTTGGGAAGAAACCCAGAGCTAGAGAAGTTCACAGGTACCCGTAAGGAGGTCCCAGCTAAGCCTGATCAGATTGGTGAGCAACCCTAACTGTCATCATAGAACCTGCATCAATGACTGATGAAGCAGATGCAGACACACAGCCCAGCACTTGGGGTTCAGCTGAAGAGTGGGAGGAACAACTAGAAGTGGGGGCAGGTATCAAGAGAATAACGGAGATTTCCACAGGGGCAGCTGGCCTGAGCCAATCGTAGCCTGCAAGGGTCCAAACTAGGCCTCTGAATGAGGGTGACAGTTGCTCTAATCTGTTGACTGCCCGGCTATGGGACAAGGGAAAAATCCTGGTTGCAGGAACTGGCTTAGAAGCCCACTCCCTATGCCTTGGTCAGCCTAGATACATGGAAAAAAAGATGTTTCCTTCATCAACTTGATATATTAGCCTGTGCTGACTGCCCAAGGGAGGCCTTACCCCTCTTTGAGGAGTGGGTGGGGGAGGGGGAGGGGAAGAAGGGGAGAGAGAGGAACAGTGGAGGCTATGAAAAAGAAATGTTATTAATAACTTTTAAATATTATTTAAATCAATAAAAATAAATTAAAAAAAAAAGCCTTCCTCCATCAAGGTTCCACCTCCTACAACTTCTTTACCCCCTCCAAACTGGAGACAACAAGTTCAAGTACATAAGCCTACTGAGGACATTTCTCATTCAAACTACCATACCTCCTATATCCATGAAATAAATGCCATAAGCTAGTGATAAGAAAGTTTATTAAAAAAAAAAAAAAAAAAAAAAAAGCCTGACATATAGATACCACCATGTTGCTGCTACACTGTTCCTACCTGTAAACCTTTTGGAAAAGGAGAACCATGCTCTGCTAATTCATTCCAGACGAACCACACTGCTATGCCCTCCGCTTCCCTCACAAAGTCCAGGCTATTTAACACTGCCTACAGAACCCTTTACCATCAGTTACATTTATCTCTCCAATCAGACTTCCCATCAATCTCCGACTTGTGCTTTCCACTATAGTAGTTCTAAACACTGTCAGTGAGCTGTTTTTTCAGCTCTCTATAATATGTAACCCTCTTACTATGTAACCCTCTTACTCCTCGATTTATCCACTAAATTAACTCTTTGTGACTGAGGAAGGCACCCTGCCCCCTTGTTCTCAATGTCACTTCAAGGACCCATCAGTCAGCACTTCAACTATACTCAGGTAGAGCTCTTTGTTCATGTCTTGTCCTCCCAACTAGACCTCAGCCCCTCAGACACAGGACACCTTCAATACATCAGGTATGGCAGAACATGTCTATCATTCCATTACTCAAAAGGCTGACACAGAAGAATCCCAAATTTGAGGCCAGTCCAGGGGAGTTCAAGGCCAGCCTTGGGCTATAGAGGAGCCTGCCTTGAAAAATGAGAACAAAAGATGTGATACAGAATCGAAGCCGTGATGTCCACCCATAATTCCCTGCAGAAAGGAAGCCTAGTTACTTCCCTCCCTGTACTCCTGTATATCATCTCCGGAAGGAGCTGTAAGTCCAGAGGACAATTCCACAACCTTATCTTCAAGTTCCTTAGTATTGGTCTTGCTTCCAATGTGAACTCATGAAAAATCAATTTATATTAATAACAAAAATATATTTATTATAACTAATGAAAGTCATCAAAATGAGCACAAGGAAATAAAATATTTTCATACCTGTCACACTGCTGCATTATGGAAATTTCTTTAATTATTTCCTGAAGATCTGACTCAACAGGTACTTGCTTAATTGCAACAACTTGACCAGATTCCTTATGTATTGCTTTAAAAACACTTCCATAAGACCTTAAAAAAAAAAAGTCAAGACATTATCTTTTTCATATCAAGCATTGTATTAAAGACCACTGTGAATTTTACCCATATTCTGAATATTGTATTTTCTAGCTTAAATATCATGTAAATGATCAAAAACAAAAGTAAAGGAATAATAAGTTAATGAAGCAGATTTACTGCTCAAATCACAAACTTAAAAGTTATCATGTGAAACATGAGTTTCTATTTTCTTATGGGATGCAGGAAGCAAGAGGTGGAGGGGAGGGTGGAGGGAATAACTAACTTACTTTTTGTCAATTCAAACGCAGCTTAAGGAGATAGAAACAAAATTACAAGCGTGAAAATTAAGTTAAAACCAGTCCAAGTATCAGTTTAAGAGAAAAAGCTGAATCAAGCAAAACTCCCAGAATGCCTTTCACTGTGAATCCCATTTTTCCTTTTTTGATTCTTGTGAGGCAGGGTTTCATGTGGCCCAGGTTAGCCTTAAATAGATGACCTTAAATTCCCAAGAGTGGGATCACAGATGTGCACAACACCCAGCTACTGTGAAACATGTAACACTACATACAGTAAGCAGAGAATCCTCAGCCAAAGTTCCCTCAAATGTTTCTTTCAGTGTGGTCTCTTCAAAAGAAACCACACATATACCACATATTCACAGGTATTCACATGAAAGGAGACATAGGGCTTCATCTCTATTCCAGCTCTTGAAAGTCTGTCAACCTAATATTCATGTATTTTCAGAGTAGACACAATGAAGAAGGAAGTCATCTATACTTTAATATGAACTCCAAACCAAACTACTGACTTCTAACAGTACACCAGGCACTATGACAGGGTAGTACAAGCATTACCAAACTTTATAATTCTCATCACTGAAAAATGAGGATACAGACTCAGTAACTAACTAATTCAGGCTTCATCTTCTGACTCCAAAGACCATTGTCTTCTCACTACACTGTTTCCACAGAAAAGAACAAGACATAAAGTGTTACAGTGTTTCCTAATATGACAAACAAGACTATCACTCCCACACTTACAAGTTGTAAAATAAGTGGCAGTGTAACAAGCAGTCAAGAAGACACTTGACCAAATGACTTGATTCTGCGCCAGCTGCTTAGGCTCTCGGAAAAACTCCATTCAAGAAGATAACCGCCACCCTTGGGGAAGAGGCTATTGTACCTTTCCTCAAAATTTAGGGTATAACTCAATGATACATTATTAAGAGGAATTCTGCAACACCGCCTCTCCTCTGCAAGGATGTCTCTGCACTATAAAACAGAAATCGAGGGCTCTATTTCTCAGAATCTCCCTCCAAAGTAATTTCCAGTTAAGACTTAGTCAAAACAGCCACAAAACCTGAATGCAAGAAGATGTAAGATGGAAGGGGTCATGGAGACTTACTCCAGGGCTTTAGAAAGGCGCTGAGCCCAAGTAATACATAGCAGGTTATAGGGAGTCCATGCAAGGAGGCCCCAGAAGACTGCTGTGTGAAGCTGGGAAATGAAGCCTAACTTGCAGGGAAGACCTCAGGATACTGGAGATGTCATGGAACTAACCTAAGTTTTAACTTCTTTATGAGATCGATTCACATAGTTTATATCTGCTAAGAAAACCTTAGCTGCTGGGTTTTCAAACTGTCAAAGAGAAACACCATAATTGTGATGAGAATTCTAGCTTCAATCTCACACGTCTTTGCTCTCTTGCTCTTGCATCCTCCCTCCCTCCCTCCCCACCTCCTTCCTCCCTATCTTCTCCCCATCCCTCCTTCCCTCCTCCCTCCCCCTCCCTCTGTTTAGTAGAGAGGGTGCTAGAACTGTCCATGCTGCATCTTAGCTGGATTGTCTTTGTCACTAACAGAGCTATTTAAATAAATTATCAATTATCCCATTCCAAAGTCTGTGTATATATTTATCATTCCTAAGTTTTGTTTACTTCAGTTTTAGGCAGTTTTTCTCTAATTTTTGTTATATTGCATTATTACAGTTATTTTTAAAATATAAAAATTTGAATAGGTAGTGGTGGTGCACTAGGGAGGGAGAGGCAGGCAGATCTCTGTGAGTTTGAGGCCAGCCTGGTCTACAACATGAGTTCCAGGATAGCCAGGGTTGGACAGTGAAATCCTGTCCAAAAAAAACCCACGAAACTCTGTGTGTGTGTGTATTAAGTAAGAACTGTTTTTTGGGTTTTTTGGGTTTTTTTTTTTTTTAACCTTCATTAATAAGGAAAAAAATCTGAAACTAAAATTTTTCACTTAGTTGGTCTGGAACATTATTTCTTTTCACTGCAAAATAATCTGCAATATTTCCTTCAATCTTCAGATTGTCTCAGATTATTCTTCCCAATTTATAATTTTGATTATAAATCAAAGTGTGATACATTTTGTCATTTTGTAACTATCCCTAACTTACCCAACTATATCAGAAAATATATTTATAAAAACCTAAAATCTAAGACCGGGCTCACAGAGGCTCAGAGACTGAAGCAGCAGTCACGGAGCCTGCACGGGTACACAGCAGGTCCTCTGCATGTATGTTTATAGTTGTTAGCTTGGTGTTTTGTAGGACTGTTAACAGTGGGAGTGGGGAGTGTCTGACTCTTGGGACCCTTTTCCTCCTCCTGGGTTGTCTCGTCCAGCCTTGATAAAGGGTTTGTGCCATGTTTGGTTGATACCCAACTCACCTCTGAAGGGAAACAGGGGAGGAGTGGAGGGGACTGGGGTGATCCTGACAGGAGTGGAAGGGGCTGGGGTGATCCTGAGGAGTGGAGGGGCTGGGGTGATCCTGAGGAGTGGAGGGGGCTGGGGAGATCCTGAGGAGTGGAGGGGGCTGGGGAGATCCTGAGGAGTGGAGGGGGCTGGGGAGATCCTGAGGAGTGGAGGGGGCTGGGGAGATCCTGAGGAGTGGAGGAGTAGAGTTTTGTTTTTATTCTATCTTAGACTTTGTCAGTTTCTTTGAACATAAACTGAGAAATGAAGACTGCAGAGTACACAAGGGTGTGTCTAAGCATACATTAAATACAAATGGATGCTTTATATAAATATATAATCAAGTCTGCTAATAACATTTAATCCTTTGCTATGTTTCATATCTGTCCAATTCTAAAGTGAAGCAAAGACACATATCCATTTTTTTATTAGAGTCCAATGACTCTCCATGCAGTTATCACACTGTGTGACAAAAATGTTTTTATATAAATCTTTCCTCTCTGTCTAGTGGACTTCTTTTCCATTTGCAATCTTTTATGAACACTGTCCTTTGTTCTTCTCTTTAGTTTTACTCACACATTTAACTCTTTCTGATAATGATTTTCAAACAGAAATCATCCCTACACCTCCAATATGTTGTTTTATATGGATTTATATTGGCAGCTTAGTTGACTTTTAGTTTTCTCTGGTAAGTTCATCTTTCAATGTATTTCTTCATCTTATGTTTGCAATGTTATATAGTATGTTCTTATAAATTTAATGAATTTACTCTATGACCAAATGGTATACTTTTGAGTATATAATGATTCCTCTATTATTTTGACAGTTAACAATCCCTTTGCCTATTCATACTAATTTCCTTCAAATACTCAGTTCACAGATTCTACTGACATTTTCCCAAATAAAATAAGGTACTAAAGCGTAGCTACAGCCACCAGCCTAACAAAGCAAGAGTTGTGGTGTTTGTCAATGAGAATGCAGCATAAAATGAGCAGCCAGCCTCTCACAGATCACTTTACAGCCTCTTGCTTTATACACAGAGTGAGAGAGCTTATCCTTAGCTTTAAAATTTAACATTGATTTCCAAACTTAATTGGTATTAGTAGTATTACTCCAGAAAACATACTCTAGTTGAAAGATTAGGCAATGCTGTCTTCATATTATTTGTACTTACCCTTCTCCAAGCTTTTCCAATACATCAAAAACCTCTTCAGGCTGCTTAGTCAAACTGTCTTCACTCAGCTTTTTTAGCTTACTGATAACATTTAAAAAGAAATGAAAGAAAGAAAATGTTTTTCTTAAAATCTTTTACAGAAAAAAAATGTAATAAGCAATATAATCAGATGTTTCAGAATCAAATAATACAAATAGTATAAAGCAGTCTTCTTCTAAGTGGTGTTCCTTATGTGCCTAGGCAACACACCCTTATACAAACCTCTTCTATTAGTTTTTGTGAGACTGACTTTTAAATATGAATATATTTATTTTGTCCTCATTCAAGCATACAAGATAGCATACATACTCTACTCCATGATGCTCCTGGGTCCTCTACTGCTTCACCCAACAATAGATAGTCATGGATCACTTAATAAAGGAGACAGACTCCAAGAAATATTAAAGTATTCCACTATAATAAGAACAATGTGGCATGTACTTCAACAAACCAAGAATATATAGTCTATTATATAACAATGCCTACTATTATGTCCATGATGAAATCAACCCAGGAAAATAAAGTGATCGGAAAACAGGGTAAAAGAGATACATGCTTGCTTACTTTGCACTAAACATTTTTATAAGTAGGAATATACTCATGAATATATATATCAGAACTATAGTAGAGTTAATACATAAATGAACTGCATAGTTATTATCATGGCCAAGTACTGTGGGACTATGCTTTTGTACACTGTAAATACTGTAAATATTTGTCACTTGTATTGGGTTAATAAAATGCTGATTGGCCAGAAAGTAGGCAGTAAGTAGAGGTGGGGCTACCGGATTAGGAGAACTCTCAGAAGAAAAAGAATGCAGTAGATGCCAGAAGATGCCGAGGAAGCAAGATGAAAATGATGCCTGAGAAAAGGGTAGTAAGCCACATGGATAAGAATCACAGGTTAGTTTAAGAGTTAGCAAGTAATAAGTGTGAGCCATAGGCCAAACAGTTTATAATTATTATTAGCCTCTGGATAATTATTTTATAAGCAGCTGTGGGACTGCGGATGGGAGAGATTCATCCAGATCACAGGATTGGGAAGGTCAGAAAACTTCAGGCTACTGCCAAGTAGTAAATACTGTACAAAAAAGCATGTGTTATACTTTCATAGAATTGGAGCACACTGACTTGTTCATACCAGTACCACCATAAAATTATGTGTTATTCTCAAAGATCATAATGACTCTACTATCACTAAATGATAGAAATTCTTAGCTCCATAATAATGCATAATTCATCATTGACTATTATGCAGCATACAGCACTTATAAGCATGTATCTATTACTGTAAATATAATCAATTCTAATGTAACAACCACAAATCACTAAAATTGTTGTTATACTATGGTATATTTTGTGTTATCCAAATATATGCATATACACAGAGAGACAATCTCCTCACTGCACTTACGTAAGGATAATAATATAGAATTCTGCCTACCACTGTTTTGCTAAATGAATTATGCTATCAAATTGTCTTCTAACTATTTTTAAAACCATAGATTACTGCACTCTTAGCCTTCATCAGATAACTTGTCTTTGCAGTGGACAGTAGTTAATATAGAGACAATAGTTGTCTAAGTTTCAGTTTCTAGTGCAGCAACAAAACACCATATCCAAAGAGCAAGTTGGGGAAGAAAGAGTCTATTAGGAACAGCATTGCTTCCTTCATCACTGAAGGAAGTCAAGACAAGAAAACAAAACAGGGCAGGATCTCGGAGGCAGGAGCTGATGCAGAGGTCAGGGAGAGGAGCTACTTAGTGGATTGCTTCTCATGGCTTTCTCAGCCCACCTTCTTATAGAACCCAGGACCACAGTCCAGACATGACACCACCCACCGTGGGCTGAGCTAGTACATGAACAGGAAAATTGAGTGGATAGATGCTACAAACCATAAAAACAATTCCACCCTATCAGAAAAAGAAGTTTTCCCTCAAACTTTCAAAAAGATTGACAATTGTGCATTGGAAAACAAAAAGTACATCATGTCCTTCGTGGCTAATCAAGAAAAAAGAACGAAAAGTGAGCTATGTACATGACTTTATGAAGAAGAAAACCAACATTATTATACTGACAAATACTTCTAGTATTAAGCCAAAAAGTAATCTAACCATTCTACAGTTCCTTGGGAGTTGAAAAGTTTCTTGCAAAGCAGGCTCATAATCTGGATAAACGCACAGATCATAGATCAGATGAATACAGAAAACACCCTATTTTCTCAACATATATAACTAAAATGTTACTAATTTAACTTAAACAAAGACAATGTCTCTGAGGTATTTGTCAAGTGAAAACACATGATTTATTTTGTTAAACAATTCATGTTTTCTGCCATTTGTTATTATTCCCTTTCTGGTGTTTTAAATGAAAACCAATATTTTTGTTTATAGCTTAATTTTAAATAATTTTTCATTGCCTGCTTTCAACCCACTATAGCTGAAAAAAAGGTTTCATGCCGAGAAGTTGGTCTAAGGCTCAGGATACAGCTCAGCCATGCAGTGTTTTGTTTGCCTTACATGCATGAGGCCCCATGTTCTATCACAGCATCACCCAAAATGGTCCAAACAGAGAAAGAGAGAAAGAGAGAGAGAGAGGCACACACACACAGGCACACAGGCACGTACACACACACACACACACACACACACACACACACACACACACACACACACACACACACACACACCACAGTACATTTCTATTTTAATGACATGGCAAATGCAGTATAATGATCATAGTTTGATCTGTCTATGGAACATTCCTTTACAAAGTGATTATGCCATTTAATTGGTTTACTAAAGAAGCTGATAGGCCAATAGCTGGCCAGGACAAGGGTAGGCAGGAGAGCCAGATTAAGGACACTGGGAAGAAGAAGGACAGAGTCAGAGGAGTCAGCAGGGAGACACAGAGAAGAATCAGGAGGTACAAGATGAAAAATTAATGCCATGTGACAGAATGTAAATTAAAATAAATGGATTAATTTACATTGTAAGAGATAGTAATAAACCTGAGCTATCAATAAAACATTCATAATTAATATTAAGTCTCTGAGTAATTATTTAGGAAGCAATTGCCAGGACACAGAAAACTCCATCTGCATCTGTCTAAGACACTAGGTTTTAACACTTCATAATCTCAAATATAAAAATTTTAATCACAGTTTCAAAAATATGCTCTTTAAGTGGGAAGTCTTCCATATACTAGAGAAAACTACAGAGACAAGTTACCCATAATGCATCTCTCTAATAGAACTTGAGAAGTAGGCTTATATGCTAAAGGAAAGCATAGCCGAGTACTGTCTTTTTAAAACAATTAAGTTTGCAGAACACTCCTTTTCACTGTGTAAAGATGTGTCACTATGACTGGTTTAATAAAGAGCTGAACGGCCAACAGCCAAGCAGGAAGAGGTTGGGTAGGATTTCTGGGAACAGAGAGAATCCAGAGAAGAAGAAAGGTAGGGTCACCAGCTAGATGTGGAGAAAGCAGCATGAGCAGTGCAGAGAGGTATGGTAACTAGCCTTTGAACATAGATTACAGTAAATGAGTTCACTTAAGTTATAAGACCTAGTGAGACAAGCCTAAGCTAAGGCTATACTTTCATAATTAATAGTAAGTCTTTCTGTCATTATTTGGGAGCTGGCAGTACAGACAAAAACTTGCTATATACAGTGTCCAACAAGGGTGCTAAAATATCGAAACATAGGGCCTGAGAAAGCTAAGAATAGTTCTAAACAAGGAGCCTGATGTAGTTTCCTAGTTCATCAGTCTCTCTGGTAAGCTGGTGCTCAGTGGCAAACAGAGGCACGTGGTGTGGGAATGTCTGTCTATATGCTGTGAAGGACTGTTTTGGCCCATGACCGACACTCTAGAAAAAGTAGGTAGGGATAGGTAGGAGAAAGAAGGCAGAATCACAGACAGATCTAGCCAGGCACCCTAAGAAGCAACATGTAAGGAACACAGGGGAGCCACAGGCTACATGGCAGACAGATTAATGAAAATGGGTTAAGATGAAGGAGCTTGCTAGCCATGTGCCTGAGCCATAGGCCAAACAGCATGAAGTTAATATAAGTGTCTGTGTGTTTCATTGGGACTTTGGGATTGCTGGTCCAGATAAGCGGCAGTGGACTGGTCCTAACTGTGGGGCTAGTCCAGGCCAGAAACCTTAATGGTACAGGCACAGCTAATCACCTGCTGCCTGTGGGTTGAAGCCAGCCGCTAGCATGATGCTCTAAACTGTGCCTTGCCATGGCTGGCATGGCAGTTTAATATTTGTCTCATGTGGTTAGAGAACACTATAGATACTTAGTAAAGCCAGATCCAGACACAGAAAACCTCTAAAAAGGAACTGTATGTTTAAGTATGTGCTTAGATGCTAACAAGAGAAAAGGAAAATAAAAATGAGTATACACAGTCATAGAAAAACAATAAAGTCTTTATTTAAGGAAAGAGCGAATATTTTTTAAAAGGCCATGTAAAGATGGGAATACACAGGGAGTCTGGGTCATGTAAGGTGCTTTGTTCACCTTGACTTTTTTGAATGCTAATGAACAGAGAATAACAGTGGCTGAGAAACACTGGACTGTGGAAAGAACTGCAGACTTAATGAGGCCTATGTACCTTAGGGACACCTTAGAGGCTATGCTTTGGTTTCCAATGGATTCCTTCAAAGCTAATCAAGATCAGATTTGAGTGAGGAAGACCTCCTCAACATCCTGGCTGCAGATGTGAGGGGAGCCAAAAAAGACTACAAGACAGGCAGGCGGGCGGGCCATGTATAAGCTGATCCCTCAACATAGGAACAGCTCTGAGATTGGGTAAGACAGGACCAAGCTTGTTGGCTATAGTCTTCATGACATTATTTTTTGGGTTTTGGTTTTGGTTTCTGAGACAGGGTTTCTTTTGAATATCTCTGGCTGTCCTGGAACTCACTCTGTAGAAAACTAGCATTGAACTCAGAGATATCCACCTGCCTCTGCATCCCTTAGTGCTAGGATTAAAGGCATGCACCACCACTACCACGTTATCGTATCATGTGGCATGTATTGAAATTTGCATTGCAGTTTGGATATGCAGTCCAAACAAACTTATAAAGTTAACAGATGCCTTTTACCTGCTCAAATATAAAAGAAAAAATCATCTCTAACTGACTTGTACGCACTGCACATTCCAAACTTGTATTAATGCAGATATATGTGACCTTTAAAAGTTTAGGTATTTTCAGAAAAAAAGGACCAGACACCAATAGAAACAAGTAGCCCAGGTGATCCAGCTTCTCAAAATGCCTCCATTGCAGTTTTCTCAAAATTCTGCATCCAGAATATCTTCAAGATGCTAGCTAAGATGGTCCTAGACACACAGACTACTCTCACCAGGACTTCAGATAAGCCCTGAATTTTCCCATTACAGACTGAACAACAAATGACACAGCTAGCTCTCCCAGGACATGACCATTATCTCAATTTTCTTAGGGTCCCTAAAGATTCCATCACCCCAAGACGACAGGAAACAGTCCAGAAAAAACATCATCTACATTCCCAAAAGGTAGGATGGGTGGGTGATTTTGGTCATTTGGTGGGTTATAGATATTGTTATCGTGGGGGGGGGGGGTTAACAAGTTGTTATAATTGGTCATGGTCAGAAAAAAGCTGAACAAAGGAGGTTAGAGTCAGGGATCTCTTTCTGAAATGAAAGGGGGGATATAGTACAGAAGGAATGAAATAAAGGGTTTGAACAACCACTACTATCAAATAGTTTACATTGGTATAGATTATTATATACTGATTTAAATTTAAGGTTATTTTTGTTAAACTACATACATGTTTCTATTCTTTTTAAGGTATAGTACCTTTGCAGCTCATTTAAAAATATAAAGTTTTAGTCATTAAAAACTATTTAGGATATTAAAGAAAGACAAGTTAGTAGTCATTTATAAAATCAAAATTATGTTTGGTATGTTTTTAAAGTCAAACAAATATATTTTAAATAGATAAATGGTTTTTGAACACTTCAAAGACCTACAGAATATGGCATTTTAAATGTTTTAAAAACTTTTCATGACAGTGAGACACAACTGCTCCTGGCAGTGCCAATTTACTTTGATGATGGGCATCAAAGAACTTCCATATGGAGTTTGTTTTCTTTGTGGCAAAAGCTAATCATTTGGGCAAGAAAATGCCCTTGCCTTGACTGCTGACAGTGTGATGTCCATCCCGCAAAAGCAGCACACACAAAAAGGTGAGCATCGAACTTTGCCAAGGCAAGGTAAGACAGTCCTTCAAAATGTCCTGCTCACAGAAAAGTGTGTTAGCTGTTAGGTCTGTAGGCTGGAAACAGATACCCCAACATTACAAAGAAACCTTGGTTGACTGTCCAGACAGCCAGCCTTTTCTGTCATTTCTAGATTTGGAAGTTGCTTGCTCTGCACTTCTTATTTACTCAGATAATATTATATCCTTCTTGAGTTTCTGATGGAGTTGAAGATGAAATCATTATAGGTACAGTTTTCTTTGTTACCAAATACAAAAAAAAAAAACCTCACAAAAAAGGTATAAAATATATAAGGTTGAAAGACATAAAAGCTTCAATTGTCTATCTAAAAAAATGTTTTGAGAACTAAAAAGATTTTTTTTAAGATGGCAATGCAAGTTATGATAGAAAATGGTTAAGATATAAAACTTTAAATTCATCAACATAAGAGTATTTTCTTTAAATTTGTCAATTACAAATAGACTAGACATTATAACATAATTCTTACCTGGTAATAGTTTCTTATTGTTTAAATATTTATTGTTAAAGTTTTTTAAAAAAAACAAAAAAAAAACTTTCTTTCTATTTAAACAAAAAGGGGGAAATGTTATGAATATTTCTTTCCATTGTATGCAGATGTGTCACTGTGGTTGGTTTAATGAAGAACTGAATGGTTATTAGCGAGGCAGGAAGAGGTTAGGTGGGACTCAGAGAAAAAAAGTGGGGCCACCAGCAAAACTCAGAGAAAGCAGCGTGAGCAGTACAGATAAGAGGTAAAGAGCCACATGATGAAACATAATTTAAAATAAATGAGTTAATTTAAGCTATACAAGATAGTAGGACAGGCCTAAGCTAAGACTGAACTTTCATAATTAATAATAAGTTTTCATATCACTCTTTGGGAGCTGGTGGTAGAGAGAAAAGAACTGCTAGAAAAGTGGTTAATATGTCTGGTTTTCTCACTGCTGTAGTATGAGTATGACTTCTCAACAATAAAGGTGTTGAAAACAAATAGCCAACATAATTAATAAAAGATTCTCCCTGCTGGGCCTAGTGACAAAGTCTTATAAGCCTATCTATCTGGAAGGCTGAGATGAGGAACCACAAGTTCAAAGGCAGCTGGACTCAAGAATAAGTTCAAGAAGAGCTCAGGCATCTCGGTGAGCCCCTCAGTGAGCCCCTCTGAAAAAGCTAAAGGACAGAGATAACCCGGGGAATGGCTTGGTGGTAGAGAGCTTGCATAGCACACACAGGCCTAGGTCCAATCCCTCGTATGGGGCAGGAAGAGTAGAGAAGATGACGCATTATATTATGAGAGCCACTCCATTCATGAGTGGAGCTGAGACCCAGAAAAGGTTTCACACAACACTTAGCTTTTTGCTTTCTGTCTAGGAAGACAGCAACCGCCCTCTTCAGAGAATGCAGCAACAGGATACCATTTTGGATCTAACAATAACCCTTACTGAACAAGAAAATTCCAACTTTAACAACAGAATCTCAACTTTTTATTGCCCTGCCTTTGTTTGCTGTTACTTGTAAATAATGAAGTTTATGCTCCTTTATCACACAGTAACACAAAGATATGTATTTTCACACATCCTCTCCACTGGCACCAGCAACAATGTGAGTCAAAGCCTGAAGGCAGCCTTCTCTCTCCACACTATAAACACTAACTCTTGTTACCCTCTTCAATGACAGCCAAATTCTCAAACAATTCAACTTTTAAATGCCACCTCAACATCCAATCAAATCATAACTTTGTACAGCCTCAATGTATGAATTTTGTTACTGTTTTCTCTCAAGAGCTCAATACAAAGTTTCCTAAGTCTTGTATGGAAGATGGGGGAATTATGAATAGAACAAGCCATTTTCTCCAAATTCTTCATGTTTTATAACTTCAGGATTAGTTAACACTGAAATATGACACATAATGGTAGTGATTAAACTGCTCAAATATTCTTCCACATACTGAAATAGTAAAAATGATGATCCCTGAAACTACTTCAAAATAATGAAGTGTAAAATATACATAGGAAAATACATTATACATAGGACTGACCGGGAAAAGATTATTGAAACTGAGTGGTAGCTATAAACAGGGTTACTCTGTGTTTAAAAGCCCATATTAGAAGTTTTCATTTTGTCAGGTAGAAAGGTTTTTAATACAAATGGCAAGAATTAATTAGTGTATCGCTTCTACTAAACTGGAGTGATGCAGACAAGATAAGCATGGCCCTGCGCAAGAACGAACGACACGCAATTTTGTGAAGCGTTTCATATTTCATTGTAACATGTAACATGAAGGCAGAGCACACAAGATAAAAACAGTCGGTGACAGAAAGGCATGGGCAGTTTGGGGAGCCTCCTGCACTCAGACCAGAGTACAGCCCAAGTGCACGAACTGACTTTTTGGAGCCCATGCCTTGGAGAAGGGGTGAGAGGGGGAACAGTGGTGGGTATTGGGGGGAAAATTAAATAAAAATAAATAGTCTGTGAAAGAGAAAATACGATACTGTATTTGCAACAGACCTAGAAGTAAATGAAATATCTTTATATTTGTTCATTATCAACTACCCATTCACTGATACCAGACACTAAAATCGTGTTTTAGAAAACACTGAACTAAAGAAAGTAGAAAGAAACACTTCTATGAAGCAAATTCACAAGACACTTCAAAGAGAAAAG
Source organism: Phyllotis vaccarum (assembly GCA_033318265.1). Lineage (NCBI taxonomy): Eukaryota > Metazoa > Chordata > Mammalia > Rodentia > Cricetidae > Phyllotis > Phyllotis vaccarum. Next base: position 2,208,908 of record JARWLC010000001.1, read on the forward strand.
GGTGAGTGTTGCGATATAAGGTATATAAAACTAGATTACTTTCTTTTCTTCTTTGAATGTGGATGTATCTGGACTGTGACAAAATACCTGACAAAGGCTATTTTAATTTTTTTTTTAAAGTTTATTCTGTCTTCCAGTTTAAGCAGATTAATCCATCATGGTGGAGGAAGGCAGCAAGAGCAAACAATGGAAGTCGGTGATCATCAGGCAGGAAGTGAGATGGCTATTTAAACTTCTGGCCCCACTTCAGTAAGTCTATCTCCTAAAGTTTTACAACCTTCCCAAACAGTACCACCAGCCAGGAGCCAAATGACCAAGCATGTGAGCCTGTACAGTACATTTCCATACTCAACCCCAGAGAGCAATGCCTACATTCCCACATCAAAACCCACACTGGAGATACAGCAGGAATTCAAATATCTGCTTACACAACGTTTTAAGATCCAGGTAATAGGTTTTGACAAGGGGGAAGATACCCCTTTCTGCTTTTTCATGCTTTTAAAATATGTTTGTTTTTACTAGGTTTCATTTTTTCAGACAGGCTCTCACTTACTATATGGCCTTGAATTAAAGCAATGCTCATGCCTCTGCTCCAGTGCTAGAATTATAGGTGTGCACTGCATGCCTAGTAAAATGTACTGCTTCACTGGCTGAGGAAAAACTTCTTAAATTGCGTTTCACATAAATAATAATAATAAAACTTCTTTCCACAATTCAATAAAATCATCCCACATAATCAAAAAGGAGTTTCTTTTCTATAGATTTGAATAAATGACCAGAGCAAATAGGAGTAGTAAAAACAATATTTGTTCATCAGCCCTGTTCTTGTGGTTAAACTCTCCTATACCCTTTTTATCTTTAAGAAAGGTAGGTCCAAACTGAATCTTTAATGTAAACCAGCACTGAAAATTAACCCACTGCTTTCCTTCAACAGACACCTATTGATCCTGGGGTAATGCAAAGGAACTAGGAAACAATCCTTACAACTGAGCGGTTCCTAATCTAGTACAGAGATATAACAATAAAAGCTAGGGGGCTGGAGAGATGGTACAGTGGTTAGAAATGCTTGATTCTCTTTCAGAGAACCCAGCACCAATATAGACTGCTCACAACTGTCAGAGGATCCACTGTAACTGAGGCCCCTGGAAGAACACATACACATATTTGCATACTAACACAGACACACACTCATACACATATTCTCATACTAACACACATGTACACATAAATAAAAATAATTAAAACAAACCTTTAAAAACAAAGGTAAGATGTACTAGGCAGACTTGCCATGTGGCTCAGCAGGTAAAGGCATCTACAGCCAACTCAGATGATCTGAGCTCAATCCTCCAGAACCCAAAAAAGAGAGAAGCATCTCCTGCAGGCTGTCCTATGACCTCCACATGAATGCTGTGGCAAGCATAGGAACACACACACACACACACACAATCAATAAAATATAAATTAAAATGTAAAAATAATAAAAAGATTCATTAGGCACCTTTATGGCTGTACACTATTACATAAGAAGGATTTTTTTCTTACTGAATCTTATAACCTTTAAGTAGTTACTCAATTATTAGAAAAGAAAACTAAAACTTAAGTTCTTCCTCACTAATAAGTCTCTCCAACATAGAGAAGGGGCCTCTCCAATCATGTGGGCATGAAGTGTGAAGCCTTTCTTAAGGAGGACACCCTTAAGTATGTGTCATAGGCATGAAGTGGGAAGCCTTTCTTAAGGAGGACACCCTTAAGTACGTGTCATGGGCATGAAGTGTGAAGCCTTTCTTAAGGAGGACATCCTTAAGTACATGTCACAGAAGACTATCATCAATCTAGCCAGTTTACCTATCTCTACTTCGTACAGACTATTGTCGTCACTGAAATTAATTTCTGTAGGACAGAGTATTCTGGGATTGTATACTTACACAAATACAATAAAGTTACATTTAGAAGACTAATTTTCTTGGAGTAAGGCTTTTGGGGCAATTTATCTTTCAGTATTTTGTTCTATCAGACAGCTAGGATTTTACTTTTATTTTAATCTCTAAAAGATAACAGATAAAAATAATCTCAATTTAAAAATCAAAAAGTATTCTGGCAAAGTACCCAGATCATGAACCACTATCACCCCCTTTGTTATCTGTTTACTAGAGAACACAGCAACAAAGGGTCTTAGCATACATGATCCAGCAACCCCACTACTACAAGGGAAACAAAATCAATATTCTGTATTTCATCTCTTACAGCACCATGCTCAGTTATCAATAAACAGTATCCATTAACTGATGAGCAGATAAAGTGACACAGACACTACATGCAAGGCCTTGGCCTTTGAAAAGCATCAAACTGTCATTTGCATAAACAGGCATGAAACTGGACAGCATTAAGAACTGAAAAGGCCAAGCATGAAAATAATACATAGCACATGATTTTACTCAAGTACAAACTAGAAAATATTCTGAATCAATCTGCTTTGAGAAACTCTCCTATTTTATTTACAACACATTCCCCTTAGCAATAGACAAGCATCATTCTTAGAGAGTCTCAGGCACTCCACTTCCTGAGTTTGGTCTTGGGTTTGGTTTTATCTTCTTGAATGTTTTGTTTGGTTGTTTTTGCTTGGTTTGTGTCTAAGGGTTGGGTTTATTGCTATTAAGAGACTCTATGGTCACAGCAACTCTTATAAAGGAAAACATTTAATTTGGACTGGCTTAGAGTTTAGGGGTTTAGTCCATTATCATCAAGATGGGAAACATGGCAGGCAGACATGGTGCTGGAGAGGCATCTAAGAGTTCTATATCTTCATCCACAGGCAGCATCAGGAGATTGTGTGCCATACTGGGCAAAGCTTGAGCATAGGAGACCTCAAAGTCTGCCCCACACACACACACACACACACACACAGTGACAAGCTTCCTCCAACAAGGCCACACCTCCTCATAGTGCCACTCCCTATAAGCCAAGCATTCAAATACATGTGTCTATGGAGGCCATTCCTATTCACCACAGTTTATTTGTATTTTACTTTATGTGTATGAGTGTTTCATTTGTATTATGTACTACATGTATGTCCGATCCCTCAGAGGCCAAAAGAAGATGTAGATCCCCTCTGGAATTCAAGTTTAGGGTCATGATCTGGGTGCTAAAAACCAAAGAGTGGCAAGTCCTCCCTATCCCCCTGCCACTTGCAGCAGGCAAGGCAGCAGCCCCTCCCATTTACCAGCTGCAGTACTTGGGAAATCCTGCCCTGAACCTCATCTGGGCAGCATAGTAGAGCTGATCCTATGGGAATATTGGGAGGAGGGGTGGAGGCCAGCCAAAAAATGTGAGCTTGGGAAATCTGGCACCATCTCCCATCTGCCATGTGGTGGCATGCACAAGGGAGAGAGACACACTCTCCCTCACCACCTGAGGCAGGTGGGTAGAGCTGGTCCTCAGCTCCTAAGAGCAGAACTGTCCCTGCCTCTTATCAGCTACAGTTATAGGATGCCAGGCATGACAGAGCAACCTGGGGACCTGGATCTGTTCTCTACCACTGCTTCAAAAATCAAAATATTCTCAATGTTAAACCTTAACAATAAATATTCTATCACAGTGATAAATATGACTTTGAATCTACAACATCAAACATCTTTTCTATGTCAACTATGGGAAATACATTTTTCCGCAACTAATAAAATTCAGGGTCATCTTTTTCTGCTCATTTTTGCTTTTCAGAAGTTAAACAATTTATAAATGTTCAGTAAATGTTTATCTCTAGACTTCTATGTACCCAAGTGAAAGTTGTCCTTGTAAGAGAGTAATGACTATCCCTAAAGACACTGCCAATACCAGAACCACATTTTGTAAACATTTTGCGAATTATCTTCAGAGACATACACTTTACAACTTACCCTTTAATTGCCCTGTAGCCCCCATTTTACAAATACACTAAGACAGGAAAGCAAAGTAACCAACCTGGCACTGCAGAAGAACCACGGTTATTAGAACTGAGACCCTCCTGGCTCATGTTATTAAGCAGCACACTGTGTCACTGTCCCAATAATAAAACAGCTACAATTTCATGGTTTCATAATGCATTTACCTTTAGAAAATGTATTCACCTCTGGGGACTAAGTTAACTATTGCCACTACAATGTCCTAAACCACCTGAGAAAACAGATATGATACAAGAAATTTTTAACTAAATAAAAGCGTCATTGTCAGCTCTATTTCCTCCTCTCAGATTGGGCTCTTTGCCCAAAAACTCTCTAAGATTATACTTTCCTGCCAAGGAACTGAAAAGGAAAAGATATGATTCTTCTCTATCCTTTCCTCCCTAAGCTCTGGTTTTTGTTTTCTGAAAATCAACTGGAAAGTGACATTATTCCTTTCTAATTTCTAGTAAGAAACTTACATAAAGCTAGATATTCCCTGTCCTGAAGCATTTTACTGCATTTACTTTCTTGATTATTAATTTTTAAAAATCTCTAATAAAGAGAAAACAGACTTGAAAATGCACCTTGTAAATCCAGTATAGAGGGTCATCCTCATGACACAGCAAGTTCAAGGCCAGCCTTGTCTACAGAGATAGTGACTCGAAAAGGGAGTTTGCTTCTATATGAAACTTAGTGCAGCCACCATGATGTCCCATGGACCTACCCCAGAAGCAGGAACATAATCTGCACCAGACTCTCTTTACACTTCAGACCTAGGTCTGCTAATACATACTGCTCCTCATTTACTCCCCAAACATCAAATATTAATGAGTTGCATATTACTAAATAACACCCAAGATCAACCCTCTAACAGAAACTTCCTATCAAGCCAAGTTCCCTCTTGGACAACAGTAAAGCATCCACATCATTCTATGGGTCCCATCTCTGTTCCAGTGCTGTGCTGGCATCATGAACAGGCACATTGTTCTTTGACCCTCAGTGTCACCCAACTGCACAGCAATGGCACACAGGGTAACATCTCTAAGTTCTACATGGATTCCATTCCTTAGAATCTCTTTTTTTAATTTCATGGAAAACACATGAACTAAAAATTTTGTTCAAAGCAATAATACACCTTCAGTCTCTGTAAACCAGACTTTCTGGTTGTTGAAAATGTCAGCACTCTAAAGTCCTTTACATTTACTTTGTATATAGACACACTTTCCTGTACAGAAGAAAAGGCAAGCTAACACTCTATTCAAAACTTAAGGAGTGAAATCTGACTTTACCAATAGTAGTGCTGGTTTGGAGTCTTATTTTTCTAGAGCCTTCTCACTTACAAGTAGTCACCTACTTAAGAGTGGTAAAAATGGGAAACTGTAAGTTCAGAATAAGCAGAGAATATGAAGTGAAAGTCTATAGTCTCTAATGTACCATGAGTCCATATATACCCAGCTTCTGACTCAAACTCAGGAAATACATGGAATTTAGATGTTATCTGCAGAAAAGAGCTCTGTCTTAACCAATGTTCTACTGCTGTGAAGAGACACCGTAACCATGGCAACTCTTATAAAGGAAACATTTAGCTGGGCTGGCTTATAGTCTGGAGGTCTCATCCACTGCCATCACGGTGGGAAGCATGGTAGCATGAAGACACACAGTGCTAGAGAAGGAGCTGAGAGATCTACATCTGAATCCTCAGGCAGCAGCGAGAGCCACTGGTCCTGGCTTGAGCTTTTGAAATCCCAAAGCTCACTCTCAATGACACACTTCTTCCAAAAGACCACACCTACTCCAACAAGTACATCCCTCCTAATAGTACCACCCCCTGATGGCCAAACATTTAAATATATGAGCCTCTAAGGGCCATTCCTATGCAAACCACCACAAACTCAAAACTGTTAGTGCCATCATATTTTGACAGAATGTACCAGAGTTTGAAAGGCTTAATGGGTGCCCTTACCTACAATTAGTATCAGGATTAGAGTTTTAATATATCTTGTCTCATCAAAAAGAAACTAGAGCTTCTTGGAAAAATGGTTAACTCCAAATCTAAAAGAGGAAATGTACTAAATGAGCCCCAAGTGGTTTTCCACAGCTGACAAAATAATCAAAGACTTTCAGGGCTATATTGTCTCCTAAAAAGACTGACAAAGAATGTGACAATCTGAGCTTAAGGATAGTAACCACAGTAGCTAAAAATCCATCTCTCCTCAATGGCACTTAAAACAATGAAGGATTTGTCCCTTGTGAAGGAAGAAGGGAACTGTGTCATTACCTTAAACCCAGAAAGTAACAGGAGAGAAACAAGCACTGGTCCTTGCTCTTGTATAAATGGGACCACTGGGAACCAAACAAAGTGCAAGGAAGTGGCTTATAAATACAATCCGAGTAACAAGTGATTTTCATTATTCTGCAGCACCCAATAGGTTAAAAGAAATAAACACTAACTATTAGCAGCTGCTGCCCTCCCTCCAAAAACTGGGAGATAATTAGGCGTTAAAAGACTCCTAAAGTCTTGCAAAACCCCATCTATAACAACACCTAAGCAATCCAACTTGAGCCTGATCCATCTCTGAATCCAGCTGTCCACAAGAAGTCAGTTGGGCTGAACCCTGAGTAAGCAGTTAGGAAAGGAGAGTGAGAATCTCAGTGAGAAGAAAAGGGGCGGCTCTACCATCAGTACAGGTTATTTCTGAAAGCCATAGTAACAGTTAGCTAGTAGAGGAAGCATTTCTGCGTGGTTAGTACAATGGTGTCATTCTGAGAACAGTTCACTAAGCAATATGTCTGCTCTGCACTAGTGTCTGACACTGTAATGAAGACGTTTTAAATAGCAAGTCACCATCACACCTGAACACCTAAAACAGGTTAGCTATGCTGCTATCCTTTATCTGGTTAAGACAAGAAGAAAAAAAAATTAGTGCCCACCTTTTCCTACTTACTTGCTTCCTCTAATATAACACTTGAGACTGACTCGAATTCCAACACCGAGATTATAGCCTCTGTTCTTTCAGTTCCCTAACCCCAACCCAGCTTCCAAGCTGCTCAAACACTAACATGGAGTCAGGATTTATTCTGCTTTCTCCATTCACTACACCTAGGCTATCAGTGAGTACTTCATCTCTAAGTCGAAAACTAACTTTCATCTGTCCATTTCTCTTTCTCCCCCAACTGACTGCACCAGTTTTATGCCTGTTTCTCTGTATGCATTATTTTATGTTTGATGAGTGTTTTGCTTGCATATACTTATGCATATTGTGTGCATGCCTGGTGCCAACAGAGGCCAGAAGAAGAAGTCAGGCCCTCTAGAACTGGGGTTTCTGACAGTTGTGAGCTGGCATATGGGTGCTAGGAACCAAACTCAGGTCTTCTGCAAGAACATTAAGAGTTCTAAACTGCTGAAGAAGCTCTCCAGCCTTCTATTTTTATTATAAACCCTCCATGATCTACCCAGAGTAAACACAATGGTCTTTTTAAAATGTAAGTTGCTTAAAACCCTCCTTGAAACTCCTTAGTGACAGCCCAAAACATCCTGGTTTAAACCCATAGTCCTTCCACCACAACATCACTGACTGTCTGCCCATCTCTAACATCATCCCCAACCACTTTCTCCCACCTACAACCAGTCATAATGGCTTCATTTCAATCCCCTTCAGGTATTCTCAAAGTTTTCCCTCTGGCTGAATTATATTCTGTGCCACCACCATTACCACCACCACCACTACCACCACCACAACCACCATCACCACAACCACCACCACCACAACCACCACCACTACAACCACCACCACAACCACCATCACCACAACCACCACCACCACAACCACCACCACAACCACCACCACAACCACCACCACCATCACTACAACCATCACCACTACAACCACCACCACCACACCACCACAACCACCATCACTACAACCATCACCAAACAACCACCACCACCACAACCACCATCACTACAACCATCACCACTACAACCACCAACACTACAACCACCAACACTACAACCACTACCACTACAGCCACCACCACTGCACTCCAGTTGAATTTCTCAATGTCCCATTGGAGCCCCTACATCAACACCCCATCAGAAAATCTTCCTTCCACTTCCCTAGGAAAGTTCCAGTTGCAGGCGTGTGTGTGTGTGTGTGTGTGTGTGTGTGTGTGTGTGTGTGTGTGTGTGTGTGTGTGTGTTACTTCCACAGCTCAAGCTCCAATTGGAGTATATATTTTAAGAGGGCAAATTCCCCATCTGTTTCATTTGGAAATATACTTAGCAGCTGGCACTTGGAAAGCAATAAATAAATAATTACTTAATGTATGGATAACAAGGTATGAGTGAAGCCAAGTCTGAAAGCTGTCAACAGTGAGTGATCACTAAGGAAACCAGCTTTCACAGAAAAAAAAAAAAAAAAAAAAAAGGAGAAGAAACAACCAATCTATCATGTGACTCAAGAGAGACAGAGAATCAAAGTGACTAGGGCAAAGAATAATAGAATAATGTTTTATGTTTTAAATACAGAAACTTTCCATCTTTGGAACACAAAAAGTTAACAATTTCCCTAATACACATGTGTACATCAACATTCTGATTACTGGAATTTTTACTCAATTCATCTCTTTTTACAAAGATGTCACATGAATCCATAGACTAATTCAGAACTCAATGGAATGCTAACTATATCAATTAATATATATATCAGTTATCATTCTGGCAACCCTAATTTTCCTTTAAAAATGTATTTTCAAAAACCCAGAGTAAACTGAACTTTAATATTCACAGCAAATAAGAAATGTAACTTCTATTTCCATTTAGCTACATCCATTCATTCAACCTGAAACTATAATGCTATTATAAGAAAATGTTTTAAATATAGGCTCTTTGTTCTAAGAGCTACTGGCTTCTTGAAATTGGAATAATCCTAATACACACAAGACAACTGCAAACCACAGCCAAGTGGGAGCTTCGAGCCACAAGGACAATCTAGTAGAGAGCATATATTTTCTCTTGGAAAGGAAAATAAAGAGTCTTCATAGGTCAGAGTCAGAAACTGAGGGCATCGTCTCTAAGCACACACCAGGAGACAAATGAGCCTTTGCCTCACAGCACACTTCACACATCACGCATTCCTTTGTAAACTGTCAAACATCGCAGGCCATCATTTCACATTTCCCAGACTTTAACTGGGCACACAGAATTATTCCCCAAACTGTAATTCTAAATATTAGTCTATTCCATCTCCATCAACTTCCCCTTCTTACAGTCTTAAAAGACTGTTTCTACAGCATCTGTAGGTCATCGCAGAACCACCAGTCTCGGTGCCTCTACCAAGTTCAATGAGATGGTGATGAAGTCAGTCCCTGACCATCACTAAAATACATGCCAACCATTGTAGGCGGAGTTTTACTTACAAGGCACCAGTCCAAGATTAATATTTATTAAAATATAAATCAACACTCACGATACAGGTAACAGCTTATAGTGGCCCCTGAACAGGGACTGGAGTATCCGAGCGATGGACAATGGATTCCAAACCAGTCTCTCCAGCAGTCAGGAACCAGGAACAACAGACCTCCCAGGATCCCAGCAGACCCTTATCAATGGGGTTGGCCACACCTCCTCCAGGAGCCCGGGACCCTGGATAAGCGTCTTCGGACCTTATCAGCTGACACCTGAATCCCACCACAAACCATAACTTTTCAAACCATAAATAATAACTCACTAATGAATCATGAAAATAATTCAGTATAAGACCATCTCTTTTAAATGAAGCGAACAAAAAAAAAACAGAAAAAGTACATTTCATAAAACTTCTATTTGAGATACAGGCACACACATGCAAAAGATTCTCTGTATTTGTTTCAAAAGCATATTTTGAAAGTCATTAATGTAGTCACCTGATTTGACATCTCTAGTTCCACAGACTTTTTTCAAACTAAGTTTGCTTAGTTCTTCAGATTCTAACCTTTCACTTTTTCCCTTTCAATCCAAACAAGAGGTATTCAATTTAAACTTTTTAATTTTAATTCAAGAATTTCATACATGAGTTCATTATACTTACATAACTTCTCCCTCTCCCTCTCCCTCTCCCAACCCCCAATTACCTCTCTCAAATTTATGACCTCTTCTTCTGGTAATTATTATTGACTATATATATTATATAATATTAGACACACATAATGGACAAACAACCTAATGAACCCAATCAGTCTGCTGTCCATGTGTGTTTAGGGCCAATCACTTAGGATTGGGTAACCTAACAGAGTTTGTTCCTAATGAAAACCCTCTCAATGGCTCTTCATCTAGGAATGGGCCTTGTGAGCTTTTCTCCCACGCATGCCAGTATGTCAGCAGCTATGGTTTCCTATCAGCCTTCTGCAGGAATCATATCACGTCTGTAACAAGAGTCCCAGATGGCCTTTTCCCAGTACTCTGAGAGAGGTTATAGATGTTTATAGTCAGTCCATCAGGACCTAATCACTGTCTTACTTTTTACAGGATCTCACAGAGATGCCACTACCCATAGGTCAGCAGAAAGCAACCTTATGAAAAACTACACCCCTCTCCTGATAAATTTTGTCCTCTGAAGGTTATGGATAATTATCATTCTGATAGGGTAGTTATAGGTTAAAATTGGATTGAGGGTAAAACAATAATATAGTCTCAGGAATCCCTTTGAAAGAAGAGAAAGAGGAGCAGATGGGACAGACATAAGTAGATTGTTGCATCTACCTGTACACAGTTATTAGCCAAATAGGAGCCATAGACAATTTGAACTGGTATTGATTCTTTTTTACTGATGCAAATAGGAAATTATTTTATATGTCTGATTAAGATAATTTGTATATTGACACAAAATTGAATCTGTAATTGCCGTATTTACACATGCTTCTACCTCTGTTTAAAATATTTTGCACACTAATGCATATTAAGCACGCTGTTGTCATTCCCACTATGTAATTTCTACCTCTGTTTAATTATACTAGCCATAATATATAGTTATATTAGCCATAATATATACATAAGATGTTTTGTATACGTCTGTTTAGATATTTTGTATATGGTGTATATTTAAGATACTGTTGTCATTTTGCCCGTTACATGTACCTCTGGCTAATGTTTACATGCTCATCATAAAGTAGTCTTCATTCAGAGACTGTGCACCCATTTATAGATTGCCTAGTTTTATAATGTAAGCTTCAGTCTTTAGGATGATAAGAACTACAGATCACCATCACCTAGGTTTGCCATGTAATATTCATGTTGTTTAGGTTTCCCAGATACACGCTAGAATATATCAGATAGACAGGAGTCTTCACACTTCATAGACCTGGAGAACACGGCATTTAATGTTTTGTTATTCAGAATTCAGCCATGAGAGACACGATGACTCCTGGCATCACTGTTCCTTTCCCGAGATGGTGCTGAGCATCAGGGACACTCCATAAGGAGTTTGTTTTCCTTGGCTGACAATGGCCTGCTGGGCAAAGAACTGCCCTTGCCTTGACTGCTGTCAGTACGCACGCACGCTGTCCTATCCGGAGGAGCAGGATGAAGGACAGAGACTGTGGAGACCTGCCTGGACAAAATAAGATGGTTTCTCCAAAAATGCCCTGTTTCTGAAGAGACCTGTCAGGTATCATAGGCCTGTAGCCAAAATGGTGGATGCTTCAACTGCACAGAAAAGCCGTGGGTGACTGTCCAGGTAGCTGACTGTCGCTGTCCTCTCCTACGCCTTGGAAGCTACTCTCCTGTGCTTCCAATTGTCAGGTAACATATTTTCCTTCTCAGGTCTGATGGGGTTGAAGACTAGACAGTTAAGGTTACTACCATCTCATCTCTTAGCACAGAGCATTCAGGTGTTGGATTTTTATTATTCAAGATAAACAGCTTTGAAGTAATCCCTGTAGCTCAGCACTTACCAATACTAGACATGTAGGATGTACCTTATATCTGTTGGTTTTTAGTTGTAGTTTGACCTGCTTATGTTTTTGCCTTTCCCACCCCCAGAAATTATCTTATGAATCCTATTGTATATAGTCTTATACTTAGTTTAGAACTTTCTTAGTTTGACAAAAGGGGGAGATGTAGTAGGATTCAGGTGTTGTTCAAGAAGTTTAGAGGCGTATCTCTGGAGTACCAGTTCCCTGAATGGGGTGTGGCCAGACCCCATTGAGACCCCAGGACATTGACCTTCCTTCCTGTTTGGTTCCTGCATTTGCAGGAAGCGGATCAGCCATCCACTGGGAGAGCTCCACTCTCCAAGAACTGTCTTAAGGTTCAATTTGTATCATGAGTGCTTGTATACCATTCAATAAATATTAATCCTTTATATGATATATTGCTAGTGGATATTTCCTAATAACAGATTCTCCTCTAGGGTGTCTAGACTCTACTGTCATGGGTTCTTAGCTAGGTTTATAGCACCAGGCATGACTTCTCTCCTACTGATCAGGTGCTAAGTTCAATTAGACAGTTGTTGGTACCCCCAACATATAAGTGACATTATTGCACTGTTGGAGAGATCTTGTCCAAGGTCATTTTTTCAGTTCTCAGGCTTTATGGCTGTGTAGAATTGCTAATTCTTCTCCTGTGGCATCTTGCATAGCACCTTTTATCATGTGAAGGCCAGTCCTCCAGGAGAGGTTTCCAGGTTAATAACAGTTTGATTTCTCCAAGTCCTGTGGCCAAAAGGTGTGGTGTCTTCAACAATAGGGTCTTACTTTAAAGTTCTAGCAAGGAAGCAAACGCATGGCAATCCCTATACTGTTTGGGGCCATCTTAGTTAGGGTTTCTATTGCTATGAAGAGATGCCATGATCACAGCAACTCTTACAAAGGAAAACATTTACTTGGGGTGGCTTGCTTACAGTTCAAAGGTCAGTCCATTATCATCAGGACTAGAAGCATGGCAGCCTGCAGTCAAACATGCTGCTGGAGAAGTAGCTGAGAGTCTTACATCCTACAGGCAACACGATGTGGTCTCAGACACTGGGTTACTGTAATCTTAAGGATAACCCCCTCAAAGCCCACCCCCACAGTGACACACTTCCTCCAACAAAGCCACACCTCGTAATAGTGCCAGTCACTATCAGCTTATAGAGGACATTTACATTCAAACTACCACAGGGGGTCTCTAGGACCCTGACCAACAACTCCAAAGAAGTTATCCCTTGCCTAGGGTTTTTGTTAGATAGCCTATAGCTCCTGGGGAACATTATCCTCCATGTGGGGTAACTCCATTTAAACTGTGTGTGTGGTGTGAATTATGTGTAGATGTCCATAAACTGATGAATAATGAAAATGTGGTACACTTACCCAGTTCAGCTGTAAATAAAATAATGCATTCTTCAGGTAAATGAGTACAACTGGAAAATATTATACTGATTAAGGTAAGCCAGAGCCAAAGAGATGAAACAGCACACATTCTCTCTTATGTATGATCTTAGCTCCAGATACTTAGGTTTGAGTGTATACATTGGAATGACCCTAGAAGCCAGGAAAGTAGACGAGGGGCAAAGGAAGGAACTCTGGAGAGGGGAGAGTGTCCCATGATGGAGGAGAGACAAACAGGACGAGGACTCAACAGATGAGAAAGATGGGAGGGGTGTGGAGGAGGGACTCGTAACACCAAAAGGCTTTGTAAATCTGCTATTTCATAAGTTTACTGTATAATACATTAGTACAGCTTTTTGGAATGAGCATTCAGAGTAGTTGAAAAAAATAAAAAGAAGCCAGAAAGATGGCTCAGCAAGTAAAGGTACTTGCCATCAGGCCTGACAACCTGAGTTCATTCCCAGGACCTACATGGTAGGAGGAGAGAATTAGCTCCTGCATGTGCAAGTACATGTATATAACTCATACATACAAATAAACACATATCACAGATTCCTTCAGAAAAACTAATTTCAACAACATATATATGTATTATATATACACATATGTGTGCATGTATGTAATTATGTCTATGTATATATGTATGTATATATATTTCCTTTACATTTCTAACAAACTATTCAGTGCTTACAAATTCTATTCTATGCCTCATTCCTAAAGAACAGATAAAGAAATCATTACTCAAAGTCACCTAGAGATACGGTTTGCCTATTGTCACATGTACAGCTGAAGTCTGCTCCCCGGAAGTGTTCCATACTCCATCCACTGTCACAATCCTCTCCAAAAGGAAAAGTCTATTTTATTCCCTTGTCTGATTCTAGAATTGAACATTTCTGACTGTAGGCGAAGTTTACTTAGAAGGCATCAGTGCAGGATAGATATTTATTAAAATATAAACCAACACTCACGGTACAGGTAACAGTTTATAGCGGAGCCTGAACAGGGACTGGAGTCTGGAATGGTGGACGAGCGATAGACGGACGATGGATTCCGATCCTGTCTCTCCAACAGCCAAGAACCAGGCAAAAACAGCTTTCCGGGGTCACAGCAGTCCCTTATCAATCGGGTTGGCCACGCCCCCTTCAGGGGCCCGGGACCCTGGATAAGCGTCTTTGGACCTTATCAGCTGACACTTGAATCCCACCACATCTGACCTGTGTTACAGATTAGCAGAAGTGTGTGCCAGCATATATGAAACTCTTGGGTCTAGTTCTCCAGGGCCACAAAAACTGGAATTGACTAAAATTAAACTAAATCAGAAACGTGTCAGCCCCTCCATAGCACAGCTGCTTTCCTTTGTAAGATTCACAACCCTTTACTTGGTGAATCTATGCAACACAACACAAGAATTTCGCTTCCATCATGCCAAGAAACCATATATTATAAACATGGGCATCATCTCCCTGGGCTTCACTGTCTTGACAGCTGTACTATCAATGTCTACACTGTTGCATTATCCCACCCATTCCAGCTCCTGAGTGCACACACTTCTCTGCTGTCAGGATCAGGCATCCAGGTCTTACAAGCTCATGTTGAGGAAACCGTGAATACTTTCTACTGATTCCTCTTTATCTCTGTTTTTGATTCCATATAACAATTTCCAACTTCAGCCATTAATAGAAATAGCTGACAAGATTTTCATTTTTCAATTAAGTAAATATACTCTGAATTCCCAATTCTTTTACTTCAATCTTCAATTTACTTCCCCCAAACTACCCATTAATCATTTCTTTAATGTCTACAGCTTAAATCAAAGAAGTTACCTATCTTGAAAGTAAACTTCAACAGCTTGCGAATGTACCTTTCCAGTGTCTTCATTGTTCCACATCAACTTTTTTCTACTACTCCCTAATCAGTTAATTTTAAATTTTACATAACTACCAATCTTAAATATGGCTGAAGAACAAGAGCCATTGGTAAATCATGTCTCTCTGGCAAGGATATCTATCCTCACTTTGACAAGAATTATATAAAACTACATATACTTCCAACAACCAGAGTTCTCATGATTTTAAAGTACAGTATGTCAAAACTTAAAAATCTGGTATTTAAAAACCACCGTGGTACCTGGAATAAATGACAGGGGCCACTATATGTATTGCCTACATTTTACACAAGCCTTGCTAAGAACACTGAATCCATAAATTTGAAGATGGCCTGGAATCCTAAGTTGTGACTCTAAAATGAGCATCAGTGACACAGCTTCATACATGTTTACAGGTTTGCAAAGGTCAAATATCCGGCCACCCTCTGGGTATGGGAAGCAGATGCAAGTCAGGAGGATACACTCAGAGGGCTTCAAACATTCTCAGAACATTTTACTCTTAAACTGGGTGCTGATACATAAATATTTATTAAATTAGTTGCCATTAAGTTTTGAATGCATAAAATTTTGTAATTAAAAAAAAAGAATATAGCACATAATCAAGTGAGTATCACATTAGGAACCAGGAGAAATATCTTGCAGTAGAAATAAGTACCCAGAGGAGACACTATGAAGCAGGCGTTGACAGGAAAATAAAAATGACTACAAGAAAATGGTAACAATAACAAAACTAACAAACTTTTCTATTTTATTTTTTGAGACAGTGTCTTACTCCACAGTCCAGGTTTGCCAAGTACTCACTAGGTAGACCAGGCTGGCCGAAAATCTAAAGTGATCTTCCCTTTTCAGGCTGTGTGCTAGAATTACAGCATGCACCACCATAGCCATCTAATGCAAGCTTTTCTAAAGGAACAGCAGGGGCCAAAACAAAACGTGGCAAACCCATGGCCTATAGCCAAATAAAGAACACCAGGAGAGCTTTATGAAGCAGGTTTGCACTGTCTCATAGTAACAGAGTAAGCTAGGCTGGAAGCCAGGCTTAGAGACTACATGACAGAGCCCAGCCCTCTGGCCAATACTGTATCTCTAATGGAAGGAGGGGCTTAACTGTAAGGAGTTCAGCAAAGTTAACTGGAAGCTCCATGCAGGGAAACTAAAGCAAACTGTGTTCTCTGGAATATTGTTTCTATGAGGTGGGGAGGGGCCAGGATTGGCCAGGAAGGCAGGTCCCATCCCTGCCACTACCCCAAACACAGCCCTTTAGCTGTTAAAATGTCCCCACTGTTGAACAATTTTTGAAAAACACAACACACAACTAGGAATTAGGAGGCACTACTGCAATTCAAGTGTGGCACGTCATGCATGTCACTCTGAAATACAGCAGTCATGTTAAGAATGAGAAGTGGAGAGAAAAAAGTTAATCCACAAACTTTTTAATGAAAAATGTGGTCAGACGTAATGACAAACTAGATGAAATAATCAAGGACTAGCCCACATGAAAAACTCAAAATGCCAAGGGCTTGGAGTGTTAAGGTGGTGCCGCTCCAGGCAGAAAGGATACACAGCCCTCTTACTGACATTAAGAAAAAGAAGAGGGGCAGAGGGTTGCAGAAGAGATGACCATGACACTACAGTGTTATAAAAGGTATCACTCTACGTAATAAAGAAATACATCACCTTTGCAGCCCATCAGACTAAGGATTCGGAAACTCTTACTTAACCAAATTACTTAGCCTCTCTGAGCTCCATTTGTGAGTAAAATACAAGCTAACAATAGAATAGTATTAAACATACTATGAAGCCCTTTACTAAGTTCTTTACATATGAGCCCATTTAATTCCTATATTTTGCAGGTGAAGACATTTAAATTTAGAACTAGCTTAGTAAATGCTAGGGCGAGGATCACCTCTTATCAGAATGACTAAAGGAGGGAGGGTATGTACCATCACATCCCATAATAATGCTTCAATGACAGACAATGTAGATGAGTGTGCACAAGCCTCAGTGCTTTGAAAAAAAAAATTCACCTAGTCTGGGGGGGGGGGGAGCTCCAATGTTAAGTCACAATGTACAAATTTGCTGGCAAACAATACAATTTCAAAAATGGCAGCAGAGATCAAAAGAGCAGCACAGAAATCCACTGTCAGAGACAACCAGGCTTCTATTAGACAAGCTTGTTATATCTTCCTCTATAAAATAAAACTGTTTGCTGTTAATCCAACCTGTTCCACATAGTTGGTGTGAAGATGAATATTATGAATTTGAAAATGCTATTAAAAACACTGAGATATTAAGAAGTAAAAGATTAGTATCACATATCTTTTGCTTCTTAGAAGTGCCTTTCTTGTAGGACAGCAAAATAACCAATCAAGTAAAGGCACTTGCCACCAAGCCAGATCACCTGAGTTTAAACCCCAGGATTTACACAGTGAGAGGAGAGAGACAACTCCTCTAAGTTGTCCTGGTCTCCATACAAGACATGAGCTTACATGCACGAGAGTGAGCACACACACATACTGTACACACACATACTACACACACATACTACACACACACATACTACACACACACACTACACACACACTACACACACACATACTACACACACACTACACACACACATACCACACACACACATACTACACACACACACTACACACACACTACACACACACTACACACACACTACACACACACTACACACACACACTACACACACACACTACACACACACACTACACACACACACATACTACACACACACTACACACACACTACACACACAACTACACACACACACTACACACACACACTACACACACACACTACACACACACATACATACTACACACACACATACACACACACACTGCACACATACATACATACTACACACACTACACACACACTACACACACACACTACACACACACATACTACACACACATACTACACACACACTACACACATACATACTACACACACTACACATACACTACACACACACATACTATACACACTACACACACACTAACACATACTACACACACACACTACACACATACATACTACACACACACATACTACACACACACATACTACACACACACTAGACACACACAGGAGACAGGGACACTAAACAAACAAAATGTAATTAAATAATTTTTTGTTTGTTTTCTTGAGCAAAAAATATCCAGCTACTCCTGAGTCCAGTCAGGAGCTCTTAAATCCAAGACCAAGCTGGACAACATAGAAGGGGAGGGGAAAAGGAGCCAAAAGAACTGCATTTCTAGATTAAAATGATGAATCTCCGAAGAAGCTTAAAGTTAAAAAACAAAATCTGTTTTATTTGTAACCACGGCTTTATAAAGTATAAATCACTATGGAATTATCACCCACAAATTTCTGATTGTCCAGGTTCACTGACGTCTCCTCAAGCATGTGTATTTCCTTACAGCTATAATGAAACTGATAATTTACAGTAGAGCTAATCAATAAAGAGGTTCTACTTCGATTCAGTCATTCAAGTCGGCCTAAGCCATGGTCTCAGAGACTGCCCCCTTATTCCCTTCTAAAGTAGAAAAATATAAGTTTCAGATTTTCTTCTATGTTCCTGAGGGGAATGGAGTACCCAGGGAATATTAGACGTCAGACACCAATAACAAGCTAGCAAGAATCTATCAACTAACTTGCCTCCAGGGCTCAGACAGCCTGTCCTTCTGGGAACCTGTCCACAACCTCCTTTTTTGCTGTGAACAGATGGTTTCCAGGCCCCAAGGCTCACATATCTAATCACACAATTCACAAAGTCCCTACCTTTTTAATTAATTATCCCACGCTCGCTCGTAGCCTAACACTTTCCATCTAAAGATCTTCAGCTATCAACATATATGATGTCTTTAATCTTGACCACAGCACTCTCTTGGAGAAAGTCGTGTAAATTAAAAATGAAAGGTGAGGATAAATGTTTTATCCAGCATCAAACAATCTTGAGGCAGAGGGAGTGCACGTTATGAACTTTTATCAATGGGCTTTACTTAGCTTCCTAAGATCTCTGAAAGCGTTAGTTCAAACACGCTGTACACATATGTATCCAATATGTCCAAGATTAAACATAAACAATAAATAGCATACCAAAGTACCACTATTTTTACTAGCAAAACTACGTGAGGGGTTTTGACTTAACATTCCTCCCGGCTTGTATCCACAAATTCTTTAGACACCTGTCATTGCGGGGTATCGATGCTTTGCATTCTAAGCGGCTATTAATATACTTAATTCCTCAAACAGTAAATAAACAATCTGTCGTCTCAAGGTGAAGGGTTATTATAAAGAACACTTGACTAAAAAGCGAGAAAAAATCGTGCCCTGTTGTTCTCGTCCTGAATTTACCACTCTAACCCTCCCAGCGCTAACCACTCAACGTGCCGCGCGCCAGGCCCCGCCAGCCGTCCCCTCGGGGTCCCGGGCCTCGCGGAGGGACGAGGCGGGCCGTGGGCGCCTGGGCCAGGCTAGGCTTGGCGCCCGGCAGGCGGGGACAGGGTCGCGGCAGGCCAGGCCTAGCCGGCCCGGCCCGCGGCTTCCGTCCTCATCCCGCTCCCGCCGTCGTTACCTCTTGGGCGCCGGCGGCTGCTCCATGGCGACCGGTGGCAGAAAGGGAGGAAAGGAGCCCGGGGGCGGCCGGCCGAACGCGGGGGAGGACACCGGGAAACTCCCGGGAACTCGGACCAACTTTCCCGTAACTCCGCGGCGGATCTCCCTCCCGCTCCAGGACGCGGTTCCTCCCGGCCGCCCCGCCCCTCAGCCCGGGCCTGCGCTGGAGCGGCTGGGAAGAGCAAGCCACAGGAGGGTGGGCGGGGCCGAGCGCTGCCCCGGGAGGGTGGGCGGGGCCGAGTGCGGCCCGGAGAGGGTGGGCGGGGCCGAGCGCTGCCCGGGGAGGGTGGGCGGGGCCGAGTGCGGCCCGGAGAGGGTGGGCGGGGCCGAGCGCTGCCCGGGGAGGGTGGGCGGGGCCGAGTGCGGCCCGGAGAGGGTGGGCGGGGCCGAGCGCTGCCCGGGGAGGGTGGGCGGGGCCGAGTGCGGCTGGGAGAGGGTGAGCGGGGCCGAGCGCGGCCCGGAGAGGGTGGGCGGGGCCAAGTGCAGCCGGGAGAGGGTGGGCGGGGCCGAGCGCTGCCCGGGGAGGGTGGGCGGGGCCGAGCGTGGACTGAGAGGATGGGCGGAGCCGAGCTCAGACTGAGAAGCTGAACCTAGCCCAGAGACAGGAGGGTGAGCGGAGCCACAGGAGGGTGGGCGGGGCCGAGCGCGGCTGGGAGGGGTCAGGCACTGAGGGGGGGTAGGGGAGAGAGGTAACCTAGAGGAGAGCACAGCCAGAGCTCAGAAAGGGGGACGGTGGTATCGAGAAAGGGGAGAGACTTTCCCCGCCTGAGACCTGTTCCACTGGAGCAGGGGCACTGACCCACTTGAGATTTGACACCTTTCTCTGGATTCCACAAGGACACATGCCAATCATCCTGTAAATCCCTTTGAAATATAACTAACTGCCCATACTTCCCTCACTAATCTGCTTATAGTTATTAGTTGTTATTATTATTAGTTATGTTCCCCTAGCCACCAAGCCATTTGACTTTTGTCGCTAAAATAGTTGAGATACTTCCGAAAATTCTGGTTGATTTGAGTCGAATGATAGAAAATATTTACTGCAGTCATCTCTCAGTGCACCAAATTTAGAGCACCAGGTCCAGCTGCTGTTCTGTCGGGTAACCTAGGAAACCACTAGTCCTTCCATCCTCCCTCCCTTAGTCCCTCCCTCCCTCCCTCCCTCTTTCTTCTTTCTTTTTCTTGGTTCCTTCTCCCCAACACCAATAGCCTTAAACCCATTGTAATTTTATCCTTTTCATGTCCATTTAACCTTAAAATACACACACACTTTCTCACAACTATACAAATGAGTTTGCTTATTTTTATTAGAATATTCTTAAATGAATAATTGTGTAAGGTTTTCTTAGAGGTTAGAACCATGTGTATGAGTGAATGTTGGTCAAAATGAGTATCAACCCAAATTCCGTGAACAAGGGAAAGTAGTACTCACTGTTTCATCTATTCACTCTACCTCTGACAGTTCAGAAGCCGCAGGACAGTAACAACAAATACAAAAACTAAGTAGTCCTTACACATACACAGTTCTAAACATCAGTACTGAGGACTTTGAAACTTCCCCATCCATCTTCCGTCCCTCACTTTCAGCAGAAGGCATCTTGAAAAGGTCATTTCATGTTTTTATTTTCAACTTATCAGACTTCAAAATGGACTCAACTTGTCATTCTTTACAGCAGGTTCTTACCAACTTCATCCTCCAGGAAGCTGTAAGACCCCCCAGGGCAGCCAGGGATTGCTGGCATAAGGTGCTCTGCATGAAGTTTCCCTTCCCATTCATCCCAACCTAAATGTGAGTCATCTCAAAGCCAAACCATAACGTTTCCTCTCCCTGCTTCTCGCACAAGCAAGTGCCTGACTGGTCAGGTTCCTTTTGATAACTTGGATTCACTATCCTTCTGTACCTATGACTTCTAATAAATGCTAATCCCCACTGTGCTTCCCAGACCATTGGTACTCTGGTAATAGACTCATGAGGAAGTAGAAGAAGAAAGGTGCATGGAGTTGCTGTGTACTTAACTCTTCTAGTCTTCTAGTGAGGACATCTAAGGCATTGCTCTCAAGACAACCCAAGAACTTGCCTCCTTTTCCTTGTACCTGTGGGAGTATGGGTTTGTGGTGGTTTATGGGAATGGCTCACACAGGCTCTACTGGCTCCTGGTATTATCAGATGATAAATCCATCCAAGGCACCTCTGGAGACACCCTATAATTTCACTCTCATCAAAAGAAGCAATAAAGAGGGAGTTTCTTGACTCTGTGAGTTGTAACTTAAGAGCCACCGCAATCGTATATACAGTTAATGATAAGACATTTAAATGCCTGTATTGCTAAGAGCATGTCTTTCTATTACCCTGGGCATCTCTTCATCTCTCAAACTCTTATTTTAAATCTATATTAAAATGGCCTTTTGATAAATTCTAAGTATTCTTTGAGAAGCTCATGCTTATGACCTTGAGGGTGCTTTTATTATTTTCCTGAGTGCCTTTTTTTCTATTCATAATGAAACCCAAACTACACTTCATATTGGTTAGTACTGAAATTCCTTTTGACATCAGAGACAGGGATTTAGATTTACCAGAGCCTCAGGCTCTAAAAAGATTCATCAAGCCACAGAGGGTCAGTGTGGAGAGTGTCTCCCTAAGACCATGCTCTCTGAACTCTGACGTCAAACCATGCCCTCCCCTAGGCTCTGACTTCAACCCCTTTTAAAAGCAGGGTTCCCTGTGCATCTGCCTCTCCCTCTGTCTTGTCTTGGGAGCTCCCTTTACTCCTTCTTCTTCCTTCCTTCTTCCTTCCAATTTCTCCTTCCTCTTACGTTCTCTGCCACTATAAACATCACCCCTCTGTTATTCATAATCATATACTATAAAGTTCTTTTCTACATTGAAACAGCCACAAGAATCTCCTGCTAGCCGCCACTGCTCTCTGTCACGTTTCCCACACCCTGCATCCATAGAAACCTGCCTCCAGATAACTATATGTGAACCATGCCAAGATATGCTCAAAACACTAATAGGCTCTGTCCCTGCTGACAAGATTACAAGTATGTACTGCCGTGCCTGGTTTACACAGGACTGGTTATTGAACTCAAGGCTTTGCATGCTGGGCAAGTCCCCTACCAAATGAGAGATAGCCTTGGCCAAAGAATGCCATGTTTTAAGATAGTGCCTAACCCCATCCTACAAGCTCCCAGACACTTCCTTTTACTGGAGAAGCATACAGCAGACTCATTGCCAGCAGAGATATGGAGGAGAGATCATCTAAGTCTGTTTACACTTCTTGTGATTCCAATGGAACAATACTGGAGCCCAGCCTTCTCTGAGTTTGTGACTAAGTGAAGCTTTCAGAAAATAACAAAACTGAGACACTATTATTACTAAGAAAGAAAGGTTGTTATTAGTAATAGCTTAGAAGACCTGATTCAGATAAGTCCCTAGAGCATTTATTCCCTGGGTAAGTGTTTGCTGAATGAGTGGAGACAAGTTCCACAGAGAAAACATCAAGAATGTTAAAAGATCATTCATTCATGAATTATATGTTGAAAGAAGAGTTGGACAGGAATGTAGCTTCATGGATGCACATTTGTCTAGCATGTACAATGCCCTGGGTTCAACAAAACCACAAATAAAAATGAGTATGTTATAGGTCATTTTGTTTCCTCAAAATTCATCTGGATTGCCTGCTCTTCAAAATGGAGAGACACCCTTTAAATCTTTCTTTTTTTAATTTTTATGTGGGGGAATGCTCGCCTGCATGTATTTGTGTGTACCAAATGTGTCTTGGGACCTTCAGAGAAAGAGCATCAGATCCCCGGGAACTGGAGTTCCTAAAGGTTATGAGTGCTGGAAAAACAAATCCAGGTCCTCTGCAAGCACAGCAAGTTTTCCTAACCACCGACTATCTCTCTAGCCCTAAATATTATTTTTCTTTACAAGATAATGTGATGTTAAACTTTGTGTCTTAGTTGGAGTTTCTATTCCTGCAAAGAAACACAATGACCACAGCAACTCTTAAAAAGAAAAGCATTAACTTGGGGCTGGCCTACAATTCAGAGGTTTAGTCCATTGCCATTATGGCAGGAAACACAGTGGCGTGTAAGCAGACATAGTGCTAGAGAAGTATCTGAGAATACTAAACCTAGATTGGCAAACAGCAGGAAGAAAGATTTTCACACTGAGGCTGATTTGAGCATCTGAAACTTCAAAACCAGCCCTCAGTGACACACTTGTTCCAACAATATCATCCTATGGAGGTGGAGTTTTTTGATCTGGACTCCTGGTCCCAAACTTATATTAATTACATGATGCTCAGCCCGTAGCTCGGGCTTATTATTAACTAGCTAGCTCTTCGTTTAAATGAATCTGTTTTTATTAATCTATGTACTGGTACTCTGGCATCTTGCTTCTTGGGTAGATTGCTCGTGTCTCCCCCAACTCCACTCTTCTTCATGCCAGTCTTCAGTTTAATTGTCTTGTCTAAAATTATCCTTTGATATAGGACAAACAGCTTTATTAACAACTAATGATAGCAATACATATTCACAGCATATGGAAGGATCATCCCACAGCAACTCTCTCTTTCTGTCTAATCCAAATAGAAAGTTTTGTATTTAAGATAATAAAATTATATGCAACAAAACAGTTATCAAGTAAGAATTATAGTTATAATATCTGGTCTATTTGTGTTTGACAAAATCAAGAAAACACTCAATAATCTATCTTGGTGAGTCCAACGTTTTTTATATTAACTAAGAAAAATTATGACTATCTAGTCTTGAACTTCATCAAAGACTCCAGAAGGATGATGTTACCTAATGACAGGGACACCAGGCTGCCTGGACAGTCACCCAAAGTTTGTTTTGGGTTTTGTTTGTTAGTTAGTTTGTACTTGGGTTTTTAAGTAACATTGGGGTATCTTTGTTCTATAGATATTGTCAAGATGTTTTCAAGAGCAGGACATTTCAAAGGACTGTCCTACTTTGCCTTGGCAAAGTTCAGCAGTTGCCTTTGTTTGTTTGTGTCCTGCTTGTCCAGTTTGGACAGCACACTGTCAGCAGTCGAGGCAAGGACAGTTTCTTGCCCAAAGACCAGCTTGAACCACAAAGAAAGAAAACTCTATACAGAATGTCTACAATACCCATCATCCTCTTTAGAAGTAGACTGGTGCCACCAGGAGCACACACAGCTCATATTAAGAGAAGTCTAAATTATTAAAACATTTTAAATGCCATATTCTGTAGATCATTGAAGGTTTTGAAGCATGCCTATCTATTTGAAACATATATTTGTATACATGGAAACGTAACTAACATGAAGATAAGTTTGATAATTATGGGTGAGTATTAACTTATATTTCTTTATTATTCTATGTAGCTTTAAAGGGCTAAAACTCCACATAGCATAAATATAAAGAAGCTGTATAGGTAGGACCTATATAGGTAATACCTTTAGCAAAAATAGAAACAGTTATACAGTATAAGAACAATAACCTCAAATTTGTAACAACATACAAAAATATCTTAAGCAGAAATATATATATATGTATATATATATAGTTTGAGAAAAATAACCATAAATTTGTATCAATATACAGAGATAAATACCAATATAAATTATTTTAAATTAATAGTTGCTTTTTTTAGTTTGAAAGTAGGTTTAATAATCTACCTTTTTATTTTATTATATAAATATATAATATTTTTCTTTTCTGAACCACATCCCTGAATCTAATCTCTTTGTTCAGCTCCACATCCTGTAACAACTTGGAACTAACCCCCTTAAAAAATGACAACTATAACTCTGAGAAAGATCAAAAATCACCCATCCGACCTCTTGGGTAAGTAGACATTGTGTTCTTAAATTACTTCCTGCTGTCTGAGGAGCAACAGCATTTATAGGGGACCCCAAAAAATTGAAACAATGGTCAGGTCTCAGGAGAACATCATTTGTCACCAGCCTCTGAGTAATAGGAATGTGTAGCAGTTATGTGAAGTACATGGGAGCAGACCATCTCAACTCTCCACCTTGCAATTATCCTGAGCAGTTTGTAGCCCAAAGCTAATCTTTGGGTGGTATTTACTGGTTTAGTGGCATTATTACATTCCAGGTAAAGGCATCATTGTGGGGCCCCATCATCTTTTTGGAGACTTCAAAGATCACTGTTAGGAAAGTTTATCATTCACTGTAGAAAACTTAAACACACTAATTATTATATGCTGTGAATCTTAGGGAGGTTAAAGGATCATGATCTATTAAATATATCCGAGACATCCAAGCTTAATTCCTAAGTATCTGTTTATACTCAGTTCTGATGACAGTTGTGTGGCTTGAGCAGTGGGTGTGGGGCCTCTGGCAGTGGGACCAAGATCTATCCCTAGTGCATCAACTAGCTTTTGGAACCCATTTTCTATAGAGGGATACCTTGTTCAGCCTTGATACAGGGGGAAGGGGCCGGGTCCTGCCTCAACCTGCTATTCCAGACTTTGTTGACTCCTCATGGGGGGGCCTTATTCTCTTTGATGAGTGGATGGGGGGATGTGGTGGGGGAACCCGGGGTGGGGGGGGTGAGTGGGAGAAGGAAAGGGAAGGGGAACTGTGATTGGAGTATTAAAAAAAGTAATAATAATAACAAAAATAATCTTTAAAAAAAAACTTCATCCTGAAATCACAGACAAGAAGCTACATGAACCTTAATGTGGAAATTGGTTAATACTTATTATCAATATCAAAATAGAAAGTTTAAATTTTGAGATAGTACTTATAATTTTTTTGAGTCTAAGTAAATTCAGGGGGTTAGATTAGTGACAAGAGTGACTAGATTGTGGTTTCCTTCCGCCCCATACCACGTGGCTCTTCTGATATGTGACAGAGACTGAATTTTCTTTTAACAAACATGCTCCAACTCCAAAGCTACCTTTATCTTTTAATTGAGTCAAGACTACATAAAAAAACCACCTGTTAACATGACCATCGAGACCAGCAAAAACAAGCAGTTATAAAAGGCTTATCAGATTGTACCCTGTCAAAAGTATATTATCCCATTAGGTAACATTGCTCCTTTTATTAATTTTTTTTTTCTGAATAGTTCTCCCTTCTTCTTTTGATTCTTTTCTCCCCTAGAGGTCTTTAAATTTCTCAAAATGTATGTCTTAACTTTCCTGGAAAGACAAAAACAAATTGCTGCCCCAACCCTAATTTGGTGAACTGTTTCTTTTGACAGGTTGAATCCCCACATGGGCTGACGAGCTATCACCTCTCCTAATCAAGAGGTCTCTCCTGTTTTAGCAGAATCTTTATTAATTTTGATGGGATCCATAGCTTCTCTTCTGTGGAAACAAAGACAAAATCTTTTCCCCAATATAACATATATCCTGGTTTTTATTCTGAAGTTGACACATTGTAAAGTAGACAGGCTGGTTTAATTCAGCGGGTTGTTTTGTTCTATTATGTAAAGTCCCTCTCCCCAGCTGCCATCTCCTTTTCATTGGCATTTAGAAAATTTAAAGTTGATAAAGTACCATGTAATCTATCTCTAGGGGCTGTTATTACCCCCTTCGGTTCATTAAGTATTTCTATTAAAGTGTAATTAGATCTTTCTATTACTGGTTGTCCTTTAGGATTGTATGGTATGCCTGTAATAAACTTTATGTTGTAACATGCAAAAAACTTTTATTATACTAGAGTTATATGCCGGAGCATTGTCAGTCTTCATTTGTACAGGTATTCCCATCATGGCCATAACTTCTAGCCAATATGTGATTACAGAGTCAGCCCTTTCAGAACTCAAATAAGTTGCCCATTGAAATCCTGTTTGGGGGATTATGTTGTTACATTGTAAATAATTGTGCCACCAACTGGTTTAATAAAAAGTGCTGATTGGCCAAAGGCAGACAGGAAGTGTGGGCGGGGCTACCAGACTAAGAAAACTCTGAGAACAGGAAGCACAGTGCAGAATGCCAGAGAGAAGCCGGAAGAAGCAGAGGACAACTATGCTGCTCTAAAGAAAGGTACCGAGCCACATGGCTGAACAGGAAGAATCATGGGTTAGATGAAGGGTAGAAAGCTAGCAAGTTATATGCCTGGGCCTGAGGCCGATCAGCCCCAAACTATTGTAAACATCTGTGTGTCTCTGCATGTCTGTGGGTCTGCAGGTCTAAACCTTGAGGCTAGGCCCAAAAGTCAGGGCCAGAAATCTCGTACTACAATCCTGAATATGTACTTTAAGTATGGTGTACATATTTTAATTTTCTGAACTCTTAAAAATGAAACACATCTATTTGCCAAATTTCATTTCTTTGAGTACCCTTGGGTTAATACTTGGAGGTAGTGGATTTTGTTACACAAAGATCAAATAGGGTATTTCCTTATAATTTCCTTGACTTGTTCCAAAGGATAGCAAATTCCTTTGTCAAACCTTTGCTATTAACATGTTTTTTTCTTACAAAATTCTGAAGCTTCCAGAATATTTCCCCCTAAAAACTGATCAATTTCATCATTACCTTATGCTAGAGGTCCTGGTAGACCAGAATGGGCTCTGATATGATATATATAGAATGATTGTTATTCCTAGCTATTTTCTGTGATTACATAAATAACTAAGTTAATTCTGAATAATCCTTAATAACTTCAGTGGTTCAATATGTAAAACACTCTCTGCATAGAGTCACTAACTTATTAAAAAGTTCCAAAAATCTAATAACACCATGAGAATAGTACATAATTCTGACTTTTGAACAGAAATGTAAGGGCTTTGAGCCACTTGATATAAATTTCCTGATTTATAACCTTCATTTCCTGATTTATTTGCATTAGTATAAAATATAGGGACTCCAGATATTGATATTTCCATACAATGTGAGGATGAAGCCAATTGGTTCCTTCTATGAATTAAAGTCTCTTTCTTTGGGGATATTTGCTATCAACCTCTCCCCCCTCCAAAAAAAAAATAATCTACAAGCTCTTTTCCAATGTTCATTTTGTATTCATAAAGAGAAAATTTCAGCATTAGTTAAAGGTAACACAACTTCTGTTGGGTCCATTCCTGCCAATTGATGAAGTCTCAATTTTCCTTTTAAGAATCAATTCAGAAACCTTTTTTACATAAGTTTTTTTTCCTCTGTTTGTGTGGCAAAAATATCCATTCCAGAATGTTATTTTTTCTTTGCATAAGAATTCCAGTAGGAGAATGGTTGTAAGGTAGAATATTGTGATACTATCAAGCTATGAATCCAAGCAGTCTCTATGTACATCCTGAAATTTTTTCTCTATCAGAGCATATTCTTTTTCTGCTTCAGTTGATAATTTTCGTGGACTATTTAAGCCCTTGTCACCTTATAAGGCTTGAAATAAATTACTTAGTACTTGAGTTGTTAATCTAATTGTGGGCCATAGCCAGTTTTAATGTCTACCAGTAATTTTTGTAAGTCATTAATAGTCTGCAATTAATCTCTTCTGATTTTCACTTCTGTGATTGAATTTTTTGTAAATCTATTTTATATTCTAGGCAGTTAATGGAATAATCTCTTTGTATTTTTCAGGAAAAATTTCTAATCTCCATTAAGTCATTATTTTCTTTACTTCCTCAAATATTTTTTCTAAGGTATCTATGTTAAAATTAGCAAGTATTTTATCATCCATATAATGGTTAATTATGGATTGAGGAACTTGTTTATTAATCATTTATAATGGCTATTATATAAAATATTGGCATGGGTTGGAGCTGTTTAACATCCCTCATTGGAGAACTTTCCACTGATACATTGGAGAACTTTCCACTGATACCTTTAAATGGGCTGAGAATTGTTATAAATAGGCACCATGAAGGCAGATTTTTCTTTATCCTGTTCTTGTGAAGGTATAGTAAAGAAACAGTCCTCTAAATCAAATTTTATAATAGATCATGTTTTAGGTAATAGAGAAGGCAGAGGAATTCCAGGCTGTAGAGTGCACATCAGCTGAATTACTTTATCTATTGCTTTCAGATATTAACATTCTCCATTTTCAGATTTATTTTAATGACAAATATAGAGAATTTCCAGGACTGGTCGGTTCTTCGATATGTTGAGCATTTAGCTACTCCTATACCAACTGTTCTAATACCTGTAATTTTATTATGTCAAAAGCCATTGTTCTACCCAGACAGGTTTATCAGTTAGCCATTTAAAATGTAGGGCTGCTGGCATCTTTAGAGGTCACTAGCCATTGGGTCCTATTTAGGTGCAACATGAGCAGTCTGTGACCACTCTAGAGAATACCTCTTAGTATCTACCCCTGAAGCATTACCTATTTTATGGTTTGTTTCTGAGACTGGAGAAATATTGATCTGGGTTTTCCACTGTTGTAATAAAGCATGTTCCTATAAGTTCATTACTATGTTGGTCACATGTGGCTTTAAGTTTTATCTTTGTCCTTTAGGCCATATGCATTTGACTCATCTTGTACTTTGTTTTGCTTGAGGTAAAGTCTCAATCCCTAGAAGCTGGTTGTTTACATCTTGAAGAGGCCAATCTGGATATCAATATTTTGGCACAATTTTTGTTACTTCTGTCCCGATGTCTAAAAAATCCTCAACCTTGATGCCATTTATCTATATTGTTAACTTTGGTCTTTGATCATTTATTGAAGTTTGCCAAAATATTTGTTTTATGGTTTCTCCTGAAAATTTTGTTTTATCTTCTAAAGTTGCCCTGTCATCAAGAGCAGTGTGGTTTTTTTTTTGTTTTTTGTTTTTTGTTTTTTGTTTTTTTGGTACGGTAGTCATTAGATCCTTGAATTGCTCTGTGGAGGAGTTTTCTCCATGGTGACAAGGGATGATCGAACTATATTTGACATGGGGACCTGCAAGAGGCCTCCAAGACATTTCCCAGTGGTTGCATTGCTTGTCCCTGTAGGTGGAAGTTTCTAGCCCAGACTAGCTCCAAGGTCCAGACCCACCAATAGCTGCTTAGCCCTGAGGTCGGGACCAGCAGTCCCAAAGTACCAAAGAAACACATAGAAGCTTCTGTTAGTTGCATGCTGCTTGGTCTATGGTTCAGACATATTTTTAGCTAGCTCTTGCATTTTAACTCAACCCATTATTCTTATCTTGTTTATGTACATGGCTTGGTACCTTCTCTCAGAGCTGTATTATGGTCTTCTTTCCTCTGCATCTGCTGGTCTCTGCCTCTGTTCTTCCTCTTCCCAGAGTTTTCTTAGTCTTTAGCCCCGCCTACACTTCCTGTCTGCCTTCTGGCCAATCGGCATTTTATCAAACCAGTAGGAGGGACAAATATTTACAATGTACCAGAACATAATCCCACAGCATGAACCTTGTTGGTCCACATTCACTGGTTCACTGTTGACTTTTGCCACATCTTTTTCATTCTCAAGAATGTTGGGATCTTCTATTTGGATTATGTCTACAAAAAAGTATTGTTTCTAGAACACCCTGCCTACAGTTCCTTTTTAGATGACTTTATTGATCACAATTAAAACATCTAACTTTTGATTTTTCCTCAAGCCTTTGGAAATTATCACTTCTATCCAAGTATCATCATGGTTATGAGATTCAATATTGACTACTTATTGGATCCATTCTTCTATGGATACTGAACTTATCTTTAAAGGCCAAATGACCCTTTTGCATTGTGAATTAGCATTTTAAAATGCAAACAATTTAATTAGTATTATCTGACTTCTGGATCTGATATCATTTTATTTACAGCTGAAGTCAATATTTGCAAAAATTCTGTGAAGGATTCTTTTGGTCCTTCATAATTTTAGTAAATAGCTCAGTCCCCTTTCCTAATTCTTGAATCTTGTCCCAAGCCTTCAAGGCTGCTGAACAGCATAGAGACAAGGTATGATCATTAAATATAACTTGTCTTTCCACATCAGCATAACGGCCCTCCCTGAGGATTTGATCTTGGAAATATGATAGTCTCTAACTTTACCTTGCCGTTCAAGGACCTTCTCCCCTCTCAACCAACTACTCCACTGTACCTGAGGACCATAACCCAATACTACTGCAACTAAATCTTTCCAGTCATGTGGAAATTCTGTTTTCAGTGGACCAAGTATTCAACATGTTCCTCACATACGATGAATGCACACCATAGAATACTATTGCTTTCTTAAATCTAACATTTCTATAGAATCCTGTTTAACTTCTGTATAGCCTTGAGAATAACTGTTGTCTGGTGGGATTTCTTGAATAGTAACTAGATAAATTAAGGTTGTTTTTTTTTTTAATAACCTTGGGCTGCTTCTCTCTAATCTAATGATAGGTTGGTTCACCTCTGAATTCTTTTCTCTGTGTCTGAATGCTTTTGATATCTGTTTTAATAATTTATTAAGGCATATAATTTACCAGTAGTGGTCTTTTCTAAGGCTTGAATCTTTTGGACAGTAAGTTTTTTCTAAGATTTGCATATTATCAGCCACATTTTTCCTCTCTTCATCAGGAAATATTTTTAAAATATTTATCTTGTTAGTCAAAATTGTATTATTATCCTTAGTAACTATTTATAAGGCTTGCATATTATTAGTAGTAGCTTTATGAGGCTTGTTTCTTTTCAGTCAACTTCTCATATATGGCACAGTTATCAAACCATTTTTAAGGATAAAATATGAATTACCAGACTGGTAATAATTGTAACCAACATTATTTATCTCCTCGGTTAGTTTTTCTAACATCCCCCTCCATAGTGGCAGTGACAAGGGTCCTAATTCCCTATACTATGATAGTCCCAATCATTAACCTGATAAAGTTTTAAAGGCTGTTTGTTCCCTTTTATGCTTTTGCTTTTTTCTCTTCTTTCCTTACTTCCTTCCTTCCTTCCTTCCTTCCATTACTTCTTATAATAGCCTGGTTTATTACTTAAAAGTATCCAAGTAACTTCCTATGGTTTCAATCCTCAGAGAATCAGATTGTGTAGATATAGAGATAATCACAGCTCCTAATAGTGCCAATCCCCATGAACTGGTGGGGGCATTTTCTACCAAACTTTGTAAAGATCAGCCACAAAAAAACCAAATTGTTGCAAAAGAAAAACATTTATTTTCCTGCTTGGTGTGTTCTTTCCTCTGTATTTCTTTATCATGGGCAGCATCTCAGGCACTTGGCTCCAGCAGTACATAACAGCAGTGGTACTCAGTGGCCAATAGCTCTTCACCACCACACCTTTCCTCTCCCCCACTAAAACACCTTACAGTGAACAGCTTTCAGCAAAACCTATCAGAAGGGTTTCTGGGGAGTTCTGGAAGACTGGTTTCTGGTAAGCTCTATGACTGTCCTACCGAAGCATCCTCTGTCCTTTGGAAAGGTACACTTCTGTCCTACTCAACATGAAGTTTAGTCCTGAAGGGACTGATTTTTGGTGCTGTACCTCTGCCCTATGTAGATTACTGTTCATTGTGTGCTATTTTCTTAGCATAAGAAGCTGCAGCACCAGAAGCAATAGTGATTATTTCTTAAAGTTATTGCAGCTTGGAAGTCTAAAGTCAAGACAATATTGAGGACATCGATGAATATTTGTTTTCAATCTTCACATAAAAGGTGAAGAGATTTTTATAGCTTTTTTTTTCATTTTTGGTTTTGGTTTATAAAAAGAAAGTTTCTCTGTGTAGTTTTGGCTGTCCCAGAATCAGTTTATAGGCCAGACAGGCCTCAGACTCACAGAGACCTGAATACCTCTACCTTCCAAGTGCGAGCATTAAAGGTATATGCCACTGCTGCCCAACTCCTCCAGCCCTTTTTAATGGGCAATGATCCAATTAAGGATGACATATTCTAATTATTTCCCCCAAAGTGTATCTCATCAATGTGACAAAATGCCTGGCAAAAGTAACTGAAGAAAGGAAAGATTTTGACTCATTGTTCTGGGATACAGTAAATCATAACAGGTGAATTAAAATGAGGGCATGACCAGTCCATGGTACGGGTAAGGAAAAGGACGTTCTTACAGATATGAGGAAGAGTTAGTTCAGCCAGAGGCATCTGAAAGAATCCATACTAAAGCAGGCCATGAGGGGAGATGGTGGGAGGGGAGAGCCAAGAAGCCAAAGAGGCCAAGAACAAGCTAAGAGAGGGGCCATGAGGGGAGATGGCCAAAATGGCAAGTTTACATTGGAAAGAGATGCTGCGGAAGAGAAAGAAAAGGAAGCCCTGGGCTGGAGCGGTTCAGGGTGGGGGCAGGGCAAGAAGTGCTGGGAGGAGCCTCAGGTACTGAGAGAGCCTAGAGGCTAGTCTTTGCTTTGAGATGCTCATAGACATTACATTCAACCGTTTGTACTGTGTTTCTTAGGGACCTCTCAACAAGGAAGGCAGGGTATAGCCTTCACTGGCCTGCAACTCACTTTATAGTCAAGGCTTAACTCCAATCTGTGCTGAGATCATAGGCACGAGCCACCAGACCTGGTCTTTATGTGGTCTCTAAAAGTAATCATTGATAACTTTTAATTAGTTAATATTTATTTGAAATGTGGAAAGTAGTTGTTCTTTATAGAAGAAAAATAGACTTAATGCTAGGAAAGTGCATGTGGCAATATATTGAATACTTAATTTTAAAAAATCTGAAATACCAGAGATCAGAGCCATCTCTCCAGCCTCTTTTGTTTTTGTTTGTTCCCAGACAGAGTTTTCTGTGTAACAGTCCTGGCACTTGCTTTATAGATCAGTCAGGACTCAAACTTACAGAGATTTCCTGCCTCTACCTCTCAAGTGCTGGAATTAGCAGTGTGCACCATCATTGCCTGGCTTTTATGGCTTGGCTGTGGGTGATTCTCTGATATTCCAGACTTTTTTGTTAAACATACAATGTATCACCACAAGTGTAGACCATAAGCCTTTGGCGTGTAGCATTTTCCAAGTGCAATAATTTACCATGATTCTTAGAATACATTGTATGTTTCAACTTATAAAGTCATGGCACATTTCAGATATGAAAGGGTTAATTTAATATTAATTAATAAAATTAATTAAGTATTAGCAGAAAAGGTATGTTTGTAAGCTTTACAGTTTATTATTAAACATAATAATAAACTAAGAGAAAGTACTAATGACTGATAGCAGGAACATGGTAATCCATTAGTTTAAAAATTAACCAGACTTTAAGAATCATTATCATTGCTGTTATCTTGAATCCATAGGATTATGCATTTATCTGGAGGTTTTTAACTTAAAGAATCTCCAAAGATTAGAATTTTCACCATAAAATATAACCCTTCTTCCCCACCCTGTCCTATGAACTGACAACTTCTCATTGCCTGCATCACCCATCACCAGCATTTTCTGAGCTAAGAATTTTCTAGAGTTTTTTTTTTAATTTTAAGTATCTTTTTTTAAAAAAAAAAATGCAAATTGCTTTGGAAGTCATTCCTTGTTCACACATGAAGCAACATCCTTCAGGAATAGAACAAAGCCTATAAACCCCTAAGCTGATGAGAAGGAAGTGGCATCGGTGTGTCCAAGTCACAAAACCCCCCAACAAAACCTGATGCAAAAACAAAGGTTTCTTTATTCAAGCCTGGGCAAGGGCTTATTCCAGCACTCCAGTTACAGAAAGTGAAGGAGGAAGCCCCAAGCCCTGATTATACAGGGTTTATATAGGGAAAATACACAAGCAGGGGCTGTATATCTTGGTGTTCTAGGATTGGGTAAGGGGACAGAGAATGGGGAAATCTTTTAAAACTATAGGTGCAAATCTGTTAATGGTTATAGAATGCTGACAGGATTTATGGCAAATTATGGGGATGTCTGCAAAGATATCTGGCTCTTGTTAAATTATACTAGCATGCCTCCTGTTTAACTATGTCCAGGATGTTTGCTTTAAATTCTGTTAACACAGCATGTTTTGGGGGCTTGAGTTCAGCCCCAAGTATAGAGGCCTGTTTTTGGGATGGTATTGGTTCTGCTCTTTCAGCATGAAAGGTGGAAAAAATATTTCTTGCTTCACACTTCTAAGACAAGAAATGTGCATATACCTCAAGATAGGATGAGCCCAAGATATTTGTTGTAATGCATTTTCAATTGGCTCCTGTCTACAAAATAAAACAAAACAAAACCAAAAAAACCCCAAAATTTCCAATGATTGTTATCAATGAATGTGTTAAATATCTCAAGAGTACATGACCCTTTTGCTATAGATTGGATCCTAATGACCTCTCAGACCATGTAGTAAAGATTTAATTAACACCTTGAATGGAACTATTGAGGGGTCCTGGGATTTTCTTAAAGGTTTTTAAAAACTTAATTAGTTTTGTTTTATGTGTATTGATGTGAAGGTGTCTGATCCCCTAGAACTGGAGTTACAGACAGTTACATGTAGGTGCTGCAAATTGAAGCCAGGACCTCTAGAAGAGCAACTGGTGCTCTTAACCACTTGTCCATCTTTCCAGCCCCAAGTTGTGAGGATTTTAAGGGATGAGGCCTAGTAGGAGGTCTTCTGGCCATTGGTGGCATCCCTTGGAGTAGACACTGGGACTCTGACCCCTTCTTTGCCTTTCACTAATTCCTGGTTATGGTTATAAAGGATGTGCTTAGCTACACTGCACACTCCCACTATGATGGTGCTGTCTCAAAGCAGGGCCGATGATCATGGGATTAACTGTTACTATGAACTTACATTAATGTTGGTTGTCAACTTGATTTCATCCCAAAAAAAGCTGTTGCTTTTAGCCTGCCTACCTTTGCCCTTTGTTGGCGTGTACATCTACTCAAATGCTGCCGCTGCCGCTGCCGCTGCTATTGTTGGTGCTGTCTATTCACCAGCATCAGAAACCAACATTACATGGGTTCCAGGGAAGAGAGAACCTACTCCTTAAATTGTTCTCTGGCCTTCCCATGTGCACTGTGACAAGGGTGTCCCTCTCACATACATATACATACAAAATAAATAAAGGTAAAATATAAATTGATTAATAAAAGACATTTTCATATATCTATTTAGAATAGACAAAGCCCTTCTAAGTGCAATTTTATAACATCTTTCAAAACAAAAATATATTCATGCTTTGAAGCAGCAATATCATTTCTACGAGTAAGTAATTCCAATACCAACAAAAAAAAAAAACCCACACATATAAACATATACGGATGGATGAGCATATGTTTTATTTTAGTTCTATCTGACTCAGGAAGGAAATTGGAAATAATCTTAAGGAAAACTATGAACTGGATTGATTGCGGTTGGGTTGTTTTTTTCTCTTTGAGGACCTGCCACCCAGCTCCTAAATAAATACACGAAGACCTTATTTCTAGCCAGCTTTTCCCATTTAAATTATCTCGTGTCTCTTCTACATTTTGTCTCTGAGGTTTTTATCTTTCTTTTTCTATATATCTCCCTTCCCTTCTTACTCCATATCTGGCAGTGTGAGTCGGTGACAGGCCCCTGGCCCCCTCCTCTCTTCCTTTTATCACTTCTCACTCTTCTTTTTCTTTTTCTTTTCCTTTCTTTATTTTGAGCTTAGATTTCTCCCCCTCTTTATTCTCTCTGCCTGGAAGCCCTGTCTAGCCCCCTTCTGCCTAGTTACGGGCCACTGAGCTGTTTATTAGACCAATTGGTATTTTAGACAAACACAATGACACAGCTTCACAGAGCTAAACAGATGCAACATAAAATAACGAAGCACATCTTTTCATCATTAAACAAATATTCCGCAGCACTGGATATACTATATTATAGAAAAAATGAAGCTGTGAATGAAATGGCTCTTTATTGACACGGAAGAATCTCTTGGAGAAGTGGAGAAATGGGCTGGAGATATTGCTCAGGGTTTCACACATGCTTTGTTGATGCAATGCCATGAATTCAATTTCCAGCACTCTCACACATTCACACTCGTCTACACATGTCTGAATACACAGCTTTCCTTTTTATCTTCCAAGGCAATAAAATACTAAGTTTAGCCTGGCTGTACCTCCCAGCCTTCTTCAGTTAGTATTGGTCATGTGACTAAATAACGGCCAATGAGGTCAAAGGAGAAGTAATTGAGTTAATTCCTGAGAACTTCCATAGCTTCTTAAGAAAAGAAACAGCTGGTTCCTTTTATTGACTGATTCTCAATAGGTCGAAACAGCAGTGGTTTGTACTCTCAGATCTGAAGGGCAGCTGAGGCAGCTGGGCTCCATGTGTCTCCTCAGGCCCAGGCTGAAGGGTGTTTGCTCATGGGAAGAAACTCTTCTGGTGATAGCAGAGAGAGGCAGAAGAACACACCAAACTGTGCAGGCTTCTTAGAGCCTGGGCTTGAAATTAAAGTGACTTCCACCTAATGGTGCTCACCAAACCAGTTCACACATCAGACCAAAGGGTATGGGGGACAGGAACTCCATCCATGATGGCTCCTGGGCCAGGATAGGCAGTGAGTGGTAAGAAAGAGATGGGACAATTGGGGTCTATAATACAGATTTTATTTACATTTTATTTACAGGTCTATAATACTAATGATCTAAGGTGTCAGAACTTGGAGTTCTTTGTTTGTTTTGAGACAGGGTTTCTCTGTGTAGCTTTGGCTAATCTAGAACTTGCTTTGTAGACCAGGCTGGCCTCAGATTCACAGAGATCCACTTGCCTCTGCCTCCTGAGTGCTGAAATTAACCGTCACCACCTGGCTTGAAACCAAAATCTACTGGATTCAAGGCCCATACTGTTTTAATCTTACCATCATGCATTTTTTTATGTTTTGATTCTGACACATAGGAAAAATTGTGTATACTATTTCACTTTTTAAAAAAACTTTCCTGGCTACTATCGTGTGTTTATTATTGAAAATGAACTTCAGAATCATGCTGTGAAATTCCCAGAAGCACACAAGAAAACAAGTAACAAATAAGAAAATAAGCCAGAGAGAAATGTATGAATTTATTCCAGAAGGTGCTGACATCTTTAGACACTTCGACGTTTTCCAAAAGAGGTGTGATGTGTCTATCCCTGTCTGTGATTTATGGAGAACTGTTTTAGTAATGTTATTCACAGTCCTTCCAAATCTCCAGATATTCAATCATTCTATCTATAAATATTAATGATGTCACTTTCTAACATTTACAATTCTTATTTTGGTTTTCTGCCTAATTTCTGCCTAAATGCTAGTTTTAAATTTGGGGATAAAGTTATTGGAAGTTTTATCACCCCAAAAGTATTATGTTGAGAGTTTAAAAATATTTTAAAATACCATTCACATATAGTGCATATTTTTATATATACATGTGATGTATATTTATTTACTGTTGTGTGTTGTTGGGGAATCAAATCTAGAGCCTCATATATGCTAAACAAGCCTTTTACTGAGGGGAAAAAACCAACTCCAATCTTTCAAACTTTATTTAATTACATATTTATTCACTTACTTCCCATGAGTGGGGCTGGGGTACCCTGAACCGTGTGTGCGTGGATGCCAGAGGAGTATTTGTGGAAGTAAATTTTTTACATCTACCATGTTACTCGTGGGGTTTGAACTCAGGTCCCTGGCATGTTTGCAGGATTCTGTACTCACCATGACATCTTGCTATCTCCTTTTTTCTTTTCAAAGAGGACTTTTTTCCTTAAGTAAATCATTTATCTTCAGATGTCATTCAATAATCATTAGGAAGCTATAAGTAATTTTTTCTGTTATCCTTAAGGAATCCTCATACCTTTCCTGATTTTAAAGTAGAACAGAATTACTGGGACCAATATTTCTTGATTGGTGTGAATTATTATTTAGTGTGTAATTATAATTAATTTAACATTTTATTATGATTTTCAGATCCATCAGTTGCTGTATTCCAAAGCTGTGGAAGCTAGAAAAGATTGTTTTGAATTCCTACTACACGTGAGTGGAAGAACTGCTTTCCTTAGATCTCCAGCAACATTTTACACTCAGGTACAGCATGTGTGTGCTATGCTTATCTTAAGTAGAAACAATAAAAATTCCAAGCGTAATGCACCTGCTCTACAAGTCAACACACAATTTTTTAATATTTCTGTTTCCATGCTTAGACCTCTGGTACCCGTATGTTATTATTATTGTTTTCGCTAATTCCCCCTTTACCAGATGAAACAGAATTTACTCATTTTCTTCTACATACCAATATTGTTCTTTAAAATTCATGTTCCTAAACTCAGGCTTCAGTGTCGCTTCAAATGCCTGAGCAAACCCATCAAGGTCATCAGCGTGAAAATGTGGCACTGTGCACATTGGCCAGATTACTGCAGTAGCGGACATTCGTGACTCTTCACTTCAAAAGCAAGCTCTGATTTCCTGCTTGACATGTCTGGCCACGTAACCAAAGGCTTTTGGATCATATCTCAGTATGTGCAAACCTAAACAAGCCTGGCCACAGCACAGAAGAGCAGAGGGATTCAGAACCTGAAGCACTGAGAAAATGCAATGTGCCCTCCAAAGCAGTGCCTTCCTTGAATAAAGGAAGCATAGGGATTTTACGTGGGGATATGTGTGTACGTGTGTATATGTATGTGTGTGAGTATATACGTATGTATTTATGGATATATTATTCATACATATGAAAACACTTTAGGGCAGGTGCATGACTTCATACTTCATTTAAGGTCATAATTTCAGGAGAGACTGTATTTTGGAGAATATTTAGCTCAAGATCACAGAACATAGGTTTGAAAGATTACAATGGTGGTCATGAATACCCCTAGGAGTGGACAACTTACAATGTACAAAGTGTTAGCAGAAAATAATGTAAAGAATACTATACGGGTGCATTAATATAATGTAGTAGGGATTTCGTAGTAAGGAAAGGTGATCTGTCGAGGTGGCTTATGGGAAAATCTAGAGAGCATTTCTTACCCTAATTTCCAGTGCTGCTCTGATCTAGAATTTACTAGTTTCTGAATATTGGAACTTGCTGGTAGAAAATACTGTGGCTGAAGCTGCAAATGGTAGTCCAATCATTTAATCCCAGAACTTAGGAGGCAGAGGCAGGTGATTCTCTGTGAGTTCAAGGTTCACCTGTTCTGCACAGTGAATTCTGGGTCCAATGTCAGTCTGATATTCGTTGAAAATACCAATTTTTTTCTCTGCATCTTTTGTTACTGTTTCTACTTCATTTGGTTTTTTTGTTGCTGTTGTTGGTCCTGAGAAGTTTCCCAATTTCTCTGGTTACAACTGGCAGAAAATCAACCCACATTTATTATATTGGCAAGAGCTCAGTTGTAGAAAAGAGAATTCATTCAAGCACTTGTGGGATGACTCAGGGGGTGAGGGGGCTTGCTGCCAAGCCTGATGACCTGAGTTCGATCCCCAGGTACAGCATGGTGGAAGTAAAGTACTAACTTCTACAAGTTTTCCTCTGCTGCCAACAGGTGCACTATGGTATATTCATACACACACACACACACACACACACACACACACACACACACACACACACACACACCCCGAGTAAACAAATAAATATAATTTAAATAACCTGCCAGCCCAGGAAGTGGCTGCTGTCACTGTAGATCACACAGAGCTAGACTCCTGCAGGACAGCTGTTGACACTGTAAAGTGTTTCTACTGCAAGGATGCCAGGATAGTTCAGAAACTTCTTGAAAATGTCACTCAGATGCATTTAGTGGATGCTACATCATAGGTATGTGGGAGATTGTATTGTTTCATTGTAAATAATTGTCCCACCCACTGGTTTAATAAAAAGCGCTGATTGACCAAAGGCAGGCAGGAAGTGTGGGCGGAGCTACCAGACTAAGAAAACTCTGAGAACAGGAAGCACAGAGCAGAATGCCAGAGATAAGCTGGAAGAAGCAGAGGACAACCATCGTGCTGTGAGAAAAGGTACCGAACCCCATGGCTGAACAAGATAAGAGACATGGGTTAGATTAAGGGTAAAGAGTTAGCAAGTTATATGCCTGGGCCTTAGGTCGATCAGCTGAAAACTATTGTAAACATCTATGTGTCTCTGTGGTCTGTGGGTCTGCGGGCCTAAACCTTGAGGCAAGGCCTGAAAGTCCGGGCCAGAAATCTCCTACTACAAATGGCAGCCCAACGTGGGGCATATACACGATATATACACACATAAAGCCATAGAAAGCTTAAAAAATGGTCTAGAGCCCAAAGCAGCTTCTGAGTTGTGTCTCTTACGTGAGCCGTGGTACAGAGACGCCCTGGTAAGGCATGTGGGCTTGAGCTAAGGTGGGCTTTTGGAGTACAGCTTAAGGTGTAAAATGGCTTGTTGCTGAAGTCTCACAGGACCCTCAATATAAGCAAAAAGTTGTAAGTGATGCATTTAAGGTTTTTTTTCATAAGGACAAAAAGGGAACAGAATCAAAAATGGCTTTCTAGTGGTGGTGTTTTCTTGGATCAGCTCTGTTTGCCAGAGGCAAACTGAGGCTTGGCTTTAAGAGAAGAGGCTTTCTCTTAAGAGAAGCTTCCTGAATCAGCCTTAGAGGCAAAACACTTGTGAGTCTTTAAAGAGGCCCTGCTGCCTAATACTTAAATGGAGTTAATGAGCAGCAGAGGCAAAGCTTTACTTGGTGATTATATGGACCCTAAAATTCCCCAGAGTACCTGGGTTGAAAAGATAAATTCTATGAAATTAGACTAGGATCTGGGTGGAGCCATCCACCCATCCTACCAACCTTGAACCTTGGCAAATTAAAGATGTGTTCAGAAATTGAAAGAAATAGAAGAATTCTTGACAGATTAAAGGTGTGTTCAGAAACAGAAAGAAATAGAAGAATCTATGTGGAGATTCAATAAAAGTTTCAGAAGTTTTGGAGATATCAGAGGGAATCTACCCACAGTCTATGTGGGGGGTTAGTAAAAGCTCCAGAAGTCCCAGAACTCTAACCACAGTCATTCTAGGAAAATCAGAGAATAGTGATTCAAATCTTTAATCCCAGCACTGGGAGTATCCTGAGAGTGGTGACCTACACACTTAATCCCAACTGAGTCAAAATCACTTCAGATTATAGAAGGAATTCCAGGCTCCCAAGCAGGTGTGGTGGGAAGCCATTCCAAGGGAAGTGAGGCTGAGGAAGCTGGAAGACAGCTGGGTAAGATCTGACTGTGGTGTTTATTCCCTCTAATATCCCCAACTTCTTCAGAGATCTATCCCTGAGTCTCATTCTTTCCTGTGACAAATCTAGGTGGAGTCAATCGCCCTAGCCAAGCAAAGGTGTGGTCAGAGACAGGAAAAGTTAAGAAATAAATATACAGTAAAGACAGTTTTTTGTAAAAAGTCTAAGTGGTTTAGAGTATGTTAAAAATATATATACATACATAGGCATAGAGAAAGAAAAGAAAGGGTAGAAAAAGCTCTTAAGAAAGAAATAGAGTAAAATAAATAAATAAATAAATAAATAAATAAATAAATAAATAAATAATAAGCCACATAAAGATGGAAAATACAAAGAATGTCTGGATAGTGTATGTTATTGTCTTATCTTTAAGCCTCTTGACTGAAAATGACTTAGTAAAAGCTGCTAAAAGACAGTTGATTATAAATGTTGTTGGATTAATTCAACCTATATATTTTGTAAATGAGTTTACTTTAAAATTGAAATGCAAAGATATGCTACTTTGGAGAAGAGTTTTTCTTTTTATTTCCATAGAAAATGAGAAGCTGTGGATTTCTTCCTGGATAAAGAAAATATAGTTTGATAGAGGAAGACCCCCTGAAAAATCTCCAATGGAAATGGATGGCCCAGATGATTCAGCATTTCAGAGCACCCCTGTTGAAGTTTCCTGAGCACTGTATCCAGAACAATTTCAAGGAGACTGGTTGAGATGACCTAGGCTTACAGACTACTCCACTAAAGACTTGTCCATAATCCTACATTTTTCTTTGGATTCCCATAAGATTGCCAATGCCTCCATTCAGCAGGAAGTAGCCTAGAGAACGACACCCACATTCCCACAACATGGATTATGGATGTTCGTGTTTATTTACAGTGTTGTTTATAAGTTGTTATAGATGGGGGGGGGAAGAATATTAGATTTGGAGTTCTTGTTTTAAGAAGAGAAAAGAGGATATATGGGAGATTGTGTTGTTTCATTGTAAATAATTGTCCCACCCACTGGTTTAACAAAAAGCGCTGATTGGCCAAAGGCAGACAGGAAGTGTGGGCGGGGCTACCAGACTAAGGAAAGTCTGAGAACAGGAAGCACAGAGAAGAATGCCAGAGAGAAGCCAGAAGAAGCAGAGGACAACCATGCTGCTCTAAGAAAAGGTACAGAGCCGCGTGGCTGAACAGGATAAGATTCATGGGTTAGATTAAGGGTACAGAGTTTGCAAGTTATATGCCTGGGCCTTAGGCTGATCAGCTGAAAACTATTGTAAATATTTATGTGTCTCTGCGTGTCTTAGGGTCTGTGGGTCTAAACCTTGAGGCTAAGCTGGAAAGTCCGGAACAGAAACCTCCTACTACAGAGATCCTCATTGCAGAGCATACAAGAAAGTAGACTTCGCTTTCCAGATGCTGTAGGGCTGTGGTGGCACTGAATGAACCGATTAAAGGGGACTCGTTAACTCACAAACCTGATGGGCCCAAAGACAGAAACGGCTCTCTACATAAATGGAAGTGGAGGTTAGAACCATTGCCAGCCTGCTTTTCTCATCGTGTTTCTCAGCTCTGATTTTCCTTCATGAAA
Organism: Phyllotis vaccarum; assembly: GCA_033318265.1. Taxonomy (NCBI): domain Eukaryota; kingdom Metazoa; phylum Chordata; class Mammalia; order Rodentia; family Cricetidae; genus Phyllotis; species Phyllotis vaccarum. The sequence continues at coordinate 2,253,279 of JARWLC010000001.1, forward strand.
CATTTCCTGAGTTCCTCCTATGAGCCAGACACTGCTGTGAGCCCCAAAATGTCACAGTGAACAACACACAGGAACCTTTGCTCTGCTAGCGCTTACCTTCCAGTTAGCTTTGTTCCCAACACACAATTCCTTCGAAACCGGCAGCACAAATCCCTCCCAAGAACCGCAAACTCATATAGACTACCCACTGTTTGAGATATCACAAGAAGAACGGCTTCCCTCTCCCAGATTCCATATAAATTCCATGCAATAAATGACTCTAATTGTTTTTATTATGTGACGCATCAAAGACTAATCAGTTCTGAGTGGCATGTGCCATATGTCCTCCAGATGTTAAGAGGCTGCTCCCCAAAGGAGGAGGTGCTGACAAATGACTAAAGCGGAGTTATGTCTGTTACATTCCATTCCTAAACTACCCAACTCTTACACACACACACATGCGCATGCAAATACACACACATGCATGCACACGTACACACATAGACAGACACATACATACACACAGACACACACATATACACACACATACACACACGTACATACACATACATACACACATATACACACACATACACAAACACATGCATGCACACACATGCACATGCATGTACAATTTTTGTATTTGTTTCTTTCTACTAAAATTGAAATTTCTCTTCTGTCAGAACACTCTCTTCTCCCAAGGAGAATCCAGAACTCACCTTCCACTCAAATGAAGCCTTGATGGAACCACAGCAAAGGCTACTAGGGCAATGTATGTATCTTAAACTAATAATAATAGGTACCAGGCAATCACTCTCCACCACCCTCTTTTGCGAAAACATGTAAATCAGCTTCACCTTCATGCATGTAACATCAGATCCCAGAGGCTTCTTCGCCATCTTGAACAGATTCATAATAGTTCTTTTCTCTTCTTATAAAATGGCGAACATTTCACATTATGAATCAGAATTAATGCCTCTTCCCAGAAGACCACTTTTGCATGAGATGGAGAATAATTTGAATGACTGAATGTGGATCCAAGCTTGTGAATCTGTTTGCTCTGTGTGTATGTGTGTAAGAATGTGACAATGTGGGAGATTATGTAAGAGGGTGTAAATATGCATGAGTCTGAGACTTTGTTGGATGCATGGCAGTATATATGTGAATGCATGCAAACTGTGTGTGTGAGTATATAAGCATGAATTAGTGTGTGAGCATGAGTGTACATGAGTGCATGTGTTTGATTACATGATAATGTATGAGAGTGTGAAACTGTGCAAGCATGGGTCTGAGCATGTGTGTGCTGTGTTGGTATGTGCAACACTATATAACTGAATGCATTTTGTGAGTGTGCATATGAACATGTTCCTGTAGGCAAATGTGAGTGTGAGAAAGTATAAATGAGAAAGTTGTAGATTGTTATTTTAAGGTGTGTTACTTTTGTTTACACTCTGGAACATTTGTTTAATTATGTAAAGATGTGTTACATTTGTTTGGTAAAATAAAATTCACCTGCACTCAGGAGGCTGTGTCAGCAACTAGCTGACAGGAAGTGGTATAGAGGAGCCAGGTGGAGAAGGGCTTTTAAGTGGGGGTGAGGAGACTCACCAAAGGCTTTTTAGGAGAATTGAGCAGGGAGAGGAAGCAAGCCACTTGCTATTCAGCCTCAACCTTTGAATCTTGGGTTCTTTAGAGGGACAGAGATTTTTAAATCTGTTCCCTTCTAGCTTTGAACAGAATTCCCTCAGGCTGCAGCTCTTGCAGCCAGTCGCTGCTGGTAGCAGCAGAGTTGCAGTTTCTGGTTAGGATAGACACAGTTTAAAAGGCAGATCAGTTTAAAAAGAGGACAGCAGATGTGTATATGTGAGCGTTCGAGTAGAGTGCATATGTGAGGCTGTATTGAGATGTGAATGTGGGTGTGGGTGAACGTGTATCATATGAGTTCCGATGAGTGTGTGAAACTATATATGTGAATGTGTTTGAGCTTATATGTATGAGTATGAATAAGTATGTATCCACAAGAGAGTTTGTAAATGTGCATATATCATAAAATGCATTTGTGAGTGAATAAATGAGTGTGAATGAGTGTCTAAGTGTACTTATGTGATTGTGTGTGTCAACCTGTGTGATTGTTCATGTTTATTTGTACAAAAGCATATGAGTATAAGTATGGGAGTGTGCTTGAGTGTACATTGTGAGTTTGTATAAGTGTATGAGTATGAATATGTGTCAACTTCTGATGGATGGTGTATATGTTGGTGTATGAGTATGTAAGTATATGTAAGCACTTATGCATGTGTCAGTGTATTGTGAAAATATGTATATCTAAGCATATGATTTTTTGAGTGAGTGGGTATGTCTGAGCATGTGAGTATGAATAAGTATGTATATGTGGACATGTGTATTTGTAAGACTGTGAGTCATAGTTTGTATGAGAATGCACTTATGAGTGTGTGATTGTGACTGTGAGTATACATCTGTGTGAACATGTATGAGTGCTTGATTTTTGAGTGAGTGTATGTTTTCTAGAGTGTATGTAAGCATGTGTAGGACTATGTCTTTTATATGTTTTGTGAGTAGGTGAGTTTGTATATCTAAGTTTGTTCAAGAGATAGCAAAGTGTGATTGTTTGAGTGAGTGTGTGTGAATGTGAATTTATGATTGAGCATGTAGGTCTGTGATAATGTGTATGTATATGTTAGTGTGAGTACATGAATTTGAATGTATATGTGAATTTGTGTGTGCTGTGTAAGTGCATGTTAGTGTGTTAGTGCACTAGAGTATATGTGGATATATGAGTACATGAGTCACAAGTGAATGACCCTTTTTACACGTTTGTGTGTATGAGTGAATTTGAGTGTGTACATGTGAATATGTACATGTGTTGCTATGTGCTAATATGTTTGTGTCAGAATGTGTGCAAGTATAGGAATGCATGAGTCAATGTTTGAGTATATATAAATGTGAGTGCATGTGTGTGAGCATGCATGCTTGAATATGAATATGTGTGAGAGTATACATGTGTGCATGATTGTAGTGTAATGATATGCATGGGTGTGTATAACTGAGAGTCTGCTAGAGCATGTGACTATGAGTGTGGTAAACCTGTGTGAGTATGTGCAAGTCTTGTGTATGTAAGTGTAGAGTGTCCTTCACGCTCAGCCTCTTCTGATGGAGGCAGGAGCCCGGGTAGGGATTCTCTGTTCGTGTACGTTGCGCATGTGGCTAAAGACCATATTTAAGGCAATAGCTCAGATGCCACATTCTCCAAGGGGCCAGTCAGGCTCTCATCTACCTTGACCTCTGCTCATACCAAGAGCCCATCCCAAGGAGAATGTGTTGAGTGGATCAGTGTCAAAACCAATATAATTCTCAGGCAACATGCAGCAGCTTCTCAGGTCCAGGTCATTTTTGAAAGGTTGAGGCAGAAGGATCTTCAGAGAAAGCCTATCTCTAAACCCCTTCTTGGTCCTTTCATGTTACCACAGCTGGTCTATCAGGCTCATCAGGTCTTGTTTAGCCCACAGTTAGCTATAAAGAATATTAAACCTTGTTCATTCAGAAAGTGTCTTCCCAAGAAACATGAAATATTCCATTTATGGAATAAAAGAAGGTGAGGGGAAAAGAGAGAGGGAGAGGGGGAGAGGAGGAAGGGAAGCAGAAAGGACGGAAGTCGGGAGGGAGGCCGGCATCTAGTAATTTTGTCAACCAATAAGTTATCTTTGGAGCAAGGCTAATTTATTTATTTTTTCTCAGCCTCAACTGAAATCTTCACCCCGTCCCTAACAGATGAGATAATCTATCTCTATCTAAATCTGTCTTAATGTGCTCTTAAGGACCTGGCTCACTTATATGAGCTGGTTTTTATGACTTTAGTTTCTGCAATCTTCTATCATTATAACAGTTCTTATCCTTTTTCTTGGGATCTTAAACAAGTCAGAGGGAGGAAAAAATCTCTGTAGGGGTGATCCTCACAGTTTATTTTTGCTGTGTTTCTCTCAAATTTCCTTACATGCTTATATTAGATACTGCTGTTGAGTCTCATGTTATCCACAGGATCTTAAAAGGCATTATTAGCATAGCTGTGGCTTTCTCCCTTTAAAATAAACCTCAGCTTAGCTGGAATTTGTATTTCTCAAGGGACATCTTTTTCCAGATACACATAATACTAAACATTTTAATCAAGTATGTGATCAAAAATATTTTCCATTTTACTTCTTTTATTTATTTAATGGATTCGTGTCCCTCATTCTTTTTTTAGGCAAGAATTAATTTGGAATAAAGGCTCTACTTCTATATTCCAAAATATGGGAAAATATGTTTCTGGGACATATAAAATATCAGTAAAACTGTGCATTTTTGTCAGTGATCATATATGGTTCAAGAGTAGGTTCTAAATTACACATATTAATGTAAATTAAATTAATTGTTCTTGGATGCGTCTGTCACCACTGAGGAGTTTAGGATGTGTCTTGAGCAGACTATGGGACTCCTCCAGGGATTCTCATGCTAGTCCAGCTTTCTCTCCTGTAGCCTGTTGTGATTTGAATGTAATTGGCCCTATAACTTCATAGGGAGTAGCACCATTAGGAAGGATGGCTTTGTTTAGTGGGTGTTGCCTTGCTGGAGGCAGGTGTCACTGTGAAGGCAGGCTTTGAGGTTTTCTATGCTCAGGATACTGTCCATTGTCTCAGTCAACTTCCTGTTGCCTGTAAGATGTAGGAATCTCATCTTCTCCAGTAGCATGTCTGCCTGCATGCCATCATGCCCCCACCCCATCGTGATGATAATGAACTGAATATCTGAACTGTAAGCAAACCCCAGTTAAATGTTTTCCCATATAAGGGTGGTGGTGGTCATGATGTGTCTTTACAGCAATAGGAACCCTAACTACGACATAGTCCAGTGAAGTCAGCCCCGCCTTTGCCCATCTTTGAACCCTTTAACACCAAGCCTACAGAGTGGGTCCGTGCTTCACCACAGACTCAGAAAATGGGTTTTAAACAGGCACTATACCCTGATCTTATTACTATCCTTGGTCTGTCTTTTGCTTTTTTCTTCTTCCCACAATTATACCCCCTGGTTTCCACTTCTCTTTGCAGTCTGGTCTCCAGCTAACACTATTCCATGGTATCTCTGACATTTCTGCTGGTGCAAATATTGACTTCTGTTGCTTCATAGGTGATGACTCTTGTTGCTAATTATTCCTGGCTACTCTTGTACCCAGCCTCACTCACTGGTGTGCTACAGCTGGTACTGACATATCACATCTGTCAGTGCTTAAAAGCATTCAAGTGAGAGGAAGGCTTAGAGAATCTGGAACCAAGAGACAGGCACAAACTACCAAAACTGACTCAAGAGGAAATAGAAAACATATACAAGAGCATAACAAACAGAAAGATTAGGTCAGGGTGTTCTGTTTTGTTTCTGAGTGCCCAAAATACAAACTGGGGCCAAGACTTCACCAAATAATTTGCAAACTATTCAATGAAGAATATTGCTTATTATTATTAAGAATTATTATTGGTTCTTCATGTATACATAAAAAAGACTAAGAAATCACACTTCTGATTAAGTAGCATGTAAGAAAATGGAATAACACATCCATATTAGAAAAGAAGAAACATATTTTTGAAGATGACATGATCTTGTACATAGAAAATCCTTTGGAATTTATCAGGAGTTTTAATAGAATCAGTAAAGAAATCAAGCAGTTCTGTTGCAGGCAAGGACAAAATGTGAACATTAAATTTTCTGTATTTCTACATATACAGTTATCCACCTGAAAACAATCTATTTGTAATAGCATTGAAAAGAACAACATGCATAAGAAAAAATTTATTAAAAGGCATATAAAACTTCAGCTTTGAAAACTAAAATCCCCTTGTAAAGAAAATTTTAAGAATGCCAATAAATGAGGAAACATTCCATGTTCTTGGATCAAAAGACTTAGCATAGGCGTGAAGTAGAAAACAGTACTTTGGCTTCTGGGTATGATTAGAAGCTGGCAAATGAGTTGGAGCAACACAGGAGAGACTCTATTGCAAAGAAAGATTGGAAAAGCATCAGGAATCACAAAGTCTGTCATGGGACTGTTGGCATACACAGCAAGGTTACCCAGAAAGGCTACCCAGCAACAGAGTGAGTAGTACAAGGCTCCAGCCCTATTTTTCATGAGAGGAAAGGAAGGGAATCAGAGGCTTCGTCCTAAGGTAGACCATGTGGCCAACAAATATACAATAAGATGTCCAACATCTTTAACTATTAGGGAGATTCCATCTCCTTTCCCTGGACAGGGCAGTCAGAATGGCTGTTGTCAGGAGAACAAGAAATGGAAAAGACAGGGAGGGGTTATCTGCGGCTGATGGGAATGTAGATGGGAATGTAAATTACGTTCCATAAAGAAAGAAATAAAGGAGAACTAGCCTATAATTCAGCTATATCAGTCCTGGGAAAATAACTGAACTAGGTATTAATGGCATACCAGAGACATTTGCATATTCATGTTTATGCAAACACCATGCCCCAAATAAGAAAAAGACGAAATAAGGTGTAGTCAGGTTTCTGACCCATCTGGCCTGAGGACTCTACCTGCAGTCTTAACAGCTGCTTAGCCCCAAATAATGACTCAGAAGCTTATATTAATTACAAACTGTTCAGCCTATGGCTCAGGCTTATTGCTGGCTACCTCTTCCAGCTTAACCCATTTCTACTAATCCATGTTTTTTCATGTGACTCGTGGCTTACCTGTACTTATACATCTTGCTCTCTCGATGGCAGTTCACAGTGACTCTCCTGACTCTACCCTTCTTCTCCTTTATCTATGCTTGGAATTCCCACCTGCCTCTAACCTGCTTTGCCATAAGCCAAAACGTTCCTTTATTATCTAATAATAATTCATAGTATACAGGAAGACACCCCATATCACTTTGCCTTTTCTGTCTAATCAAAAAGGAAGGTTTCAATTTAAATAGCAAAATTACATATAACAAAACAGCTATCAAGCAAGAATTACAGTTACAATATCTAATCTACTTGTATTTAGCAAAATTATAGAAAACATTCTATCATTTGCCGTACCTTGGTGAGTCCAAAGTTTCATACCTAATTTACCTTTTATTATAACTAAGGAAATTTATAATTATAACTATCTGATCTTCAACTTCATCAAAGACTACAAAAGCATATTGTATTACCTGAGTAAACAGCAAGTACATTGCAAGCAATTTCAAAACTCTGGAAAAGACAGAGATTCTGGCTACCTGGATAGTCATTCAAAGTTTCTTTGTAACATTGGGGATCCATCTTCAGCCACAGACCTAGAGTTTCTGGCATACCCTTCAGTGAAGCAGGAAATTTGAAGGACTGTGCCATTCATTTTGGCAAGATTTGTCAGTCTCCTCTCCCTGTGTCCTGCAGAATATCTGGCAGTTTTCTCTGTGAAGCAGGAACCTGAAGGAGCATCTCTGCTTACTCTAGCAAAGTTCAGAGGTCACTTTCCCATGGGTCCTGCATGTCCACTTTATGCAGCATACTGTCAAGCAGTCAAGGCAATAACAATCTCTTGTCCAGTGCCTAAATTTTGCCACAGAGAAAGTAAACCCCACATGAAGTTTTTTTAGATGCCCATCATTCTCTTGAAGTAGGTTGGTACTGCAAGAAGCAGACATGTCTCACTGTCCAGAAAAGTCCAAGTTCTTAAAATATTTTTAATGCTATATTCTGTATGTCTTTGAAGTATTTGAATATTACCTATCTAATTGAAATATATCTTTGTATATCTAAAAAATTTAACCTATAATTTTCATTATCAAAGATGACTATTAATCTGTATTTCTTAATTATACATTACCATTTTAAAGGAGCTGTATAAACATAATATCTTAAACAAGATTAGAAAAATACATACAGTGTAACAAAAATAACCTTAAATTTGTATCAAGAAACTGAAATCCATACCAATGTAATGTATTTTTAAATTAACAGTTATTTTTTTAATCAATGTAGATTCATAATCTTTTTTATCATTTCTATATCATATCCTCCTTTTTTCCCTAGAAAGAGATTGACTATGACCATTAACCATTTAAAATGAAAACAAACATTTACAAGCAATAATTTGGGAATTTGAGTGTGACTTTCCATTACTACTTCCTGATGATTAGGGGCACCCACAATCTAATGGGGGTCCTAAGGCTAGATCACCTTGGTTGGCAGCCTTGAAGCTGATGTGGCCATCTCTTCCCATCAGAGATTCTTCAGGGTGTCTTCCTTGATCAAACCTTTTACTTAACCCAGAATAAATTCATAACCTCTCATTTTCTTTGGAAATAAAAGCAAAACCTCCTCTCCAAAGTAGCATATATTTTTACTTCAATTTTGAAGCCAAGTCATTTACAAAATACATAGGTTAGATTAATCCAGCAGCATTTATAGACAAATGTCTCTTAGCAGCTCTTGCTCCTTCCTCAGCTGTCAGACAATTCAAAGACAACAAAACATACAGTATCCAGACTCTTTGTGTATTTTCCATCTTTATGTGGCACATATGTGTGTGTGCTTTTTTCAAAGAACTTTGTCTATTATTTTTCATTTTTTTCTTTTCTCTCCCAAGCCTATGTATATTTTTAAACACACTAAAATGTTTAGAAGGATAATGAAATTATATCATTTGCAGAAACATGGATCATGTTTAATGAAATGAGCCAGACTCAGAAGGTGCAAATTGAAGCCATAATTCTCACATCTGTGAGGACATCTAGAACCAAAAATTAGATAATCATCATATTGGTGAGGAGGTAGAAAAATTAGAATTCTCATATATTCTTATTGGGTGGCTAGGTAACATATCCAGTTGGAAGTTCCCAAACTATGATACCCAAGATTATTAATTAACCCCACGTGTACATTCAAGAGAAATAAGATCATATGACCAGACAGATACTTGTTCTCAAGTGTTGACAGCACTGTTGTTCATACAAGCCAAAAAGGAATCCAGTATCCAACAATGAATGGATTAAAATGTCGACTAGCTACAGAACGAAGTATACTGGCCATGAAAAGAAGTGAAGCATTTACAGTCTCTGTATGAGCAGCTGACGTGCCAGGAGAATATTCAGATGCCCATCCTTTTCCTATTCATAAACATACTGCTTTTTGATGGCCCCTGATAATTCTTCTGCTCATGTGCTTTGCTTTACAAGTTCTACAAAGTCAGACCAAGACCATGCCAAACGCCACCATCCCATTGGTAAACAATTTTAAAATGGATCTTTGGGTCTTCCTAGTGAAGTTGGTTAGATATGTTCTAGTCTTAGAAATGATGTGGTTAATCTCCGGACCTTGTGTTCTCAACTACTAACGTAAGTTTCTCTACTCAAATTTACAGCAGATCCCTCAGATGGACCTAGGACAATCTGACTCCATCTATCTGGGTCCCCTTGACTGCCCTCTAATCCTTTAAAGTCATCAAGCATAGAGACATTGTCAGCTAGAAACACTCAGACTGATTCCATGTCCCTTTCTTTGGTGGGCAAATGCGTTTGTAGCTACAGAGAAATTATCAGGCTTGGAGGCCGCTGAGGAAAGGCCCCTCCTTTACAGCGTCTTTCTCATGCAAAATTTCCAACACCAGAGATGGTTCCAAGAACTCCTAATGAGACCTCATCCTGCAGGAAGAGCTATATGGTCGACAATGATGCCCCATCTTCCACCTGCTTATTGAAACAAAAATCAAGAAAATTAACCATGACTACGCCATTTTGGCGTTAAAAAGTGACAAATTTCTGAAATCACAGTAATTAGCATTCCAGAACTAAAGCCTAGATTCCTGCCACACCTACCCCTGCAGAAGCCTGATGAGGGCTGGCCATCAAAGATGTTTGTCCCTTGTCCAACATTCCTCTATTCCTCACTCACTGTCTTATGTCTGCCAATCTCAGAGGAAAAATGAAACATTTCAACCCTCTTCCCTACATCATCTTTCTGCCCTGTAACTATTTTGCCTTGTAAGTAAACAGTGGTGGATGATTTTTAGAAACAGGTATTTTCCCCACCCAATAACATCCTTTAAAAGGGAGCAAAGTATTGGTACATTTCTATATTATAGATAAGTCTTGAGAACACTGTGCTAAGGGAAAGAAAGCATGCTATATGATTCAATTTACATGTTGTTCAGGTTAGAAAAATCTGTACAGAGAGATTCCTTTACAAGTTACTGCTTAGGGCAAGGGAAAAAGCTATAAAAGGGGCAGGAAGAGATAAGAATGGCCGTGAAAATGTTCTACTATAACCATATTAATGGCTACACATACTTGTGACAGGACTAAAAAAACATTTTATATATTTTTATAAGGTGAGTTATGTGGTATATTAATTATATTTCAATAAGCTGCTGAGAACAAACAATAATCAAATCCACTTAAGAGTTAAATTGATCTCAGTTTTATTAAAAAGCTTTTGCTTTGTGGATCTGTTTACTTTGCAATTAATAAAGGTCAAAGAGAGAAAAGCATTGTTAGTCAGGGACTCGGAATTTCTAGTTATGACTCCAAATACAAGTACAGAACCTGTCACAACTCTCAAAAGAAGATTTATTTGCCTTATTAGCAAATCAAGAGTGTTAAGTTTCTAGCAAGGAGGGTAAAATATTTGCTGATTGTTTTAGAGAGGTGTGCTAGAAGGCTTAAACCTCTTTAAGAGTTTAGCATTTGAAGTTCTTAGAGGAGTAATGCATTAAAGAGCACGGAAAACTTCTAAGTGTGACATCAGTGACCATCAGTATGAGCTGACCAGGTATTTCAAGCTCAAGTTAATTGCTAGATAAACTACTGTCTCTCAGCAAAGAAAATAAACACAAGGGGCTCATTTAGTTATAGAGGGTAAGGAGCAATGTAAAGCCTGAGGAATAAGCTGTAGCAGTACTTGGAAAAGGAGACGATAAAGCCAGTCATGAAGAGGAGAGAAACGAACAGCATATTTAGCTGGGTGCTAGAAAATATGGTCCGTTTCTTAGGGTCGGGGACCCAACCATGAACCATGTAGTTACCATTGAACTACACCCCGAACCCTGACAATATTATTATTTTAAATTAACTTTCTTATATACTTACTAATGGTTAAAATATACATAACAATTTTTTATATAGTAAGAAAATTTTTAAATACTGACATATAACAAGCAATTTTTTTAAAATCCTGCCTTGCCTCTGTTTCTTATGGTTTAGTAAGGACAGCTTGAATTGGAATCTAGATCCAATCTGATTTGTTTAGTGCGAAGGAACAGTGAGAATAAATCCAGCCTCGGAAAGAGAAATATATATTTATATATAACATATATAATTTAAATGCAAATGAAAAACAGGATCAGCAAATACTTGTCTCTGTATAAAGAAACAATGCTTGACTAATCCACAAAAGTTCTTTCAGAAGGAAAAAATAAACTTGTGGAAAAAGGAAAGCCATGCATGTATTTTCCCCTTGGAAAAGTCTGCACAAATTTTTCACACCAATGACTGTTTCTTAATTGAGTTACCCTTGGACCAGACAGAGGGGTTTCTATTATGGATAAAGAATTAATGTCAAAGTAGCAGGGCAGGAATGTTATTAAAAGGAGAAGTGTAAATTGTGGTATTTCCCAACAAATCAATCCAAGGTCAATCAAATTTAATGGTTTATTACGTTTTGGAAAAGAGAGCACCTAGTGAAAATCTCTAAATCTGAAAACAATATTGTTTAAGGGAGTGATAGGCGTGGATGACAGGGTAAACTAGAGACCTCACTGAAGAGCAGAGTTTTGGCTCCAAAATAAGCTAGCAAACACGTTACTGAGAAAACAGTGCACACTCCAGTTCTGCAAATGGATTTGACTGCTAAGTCCTCAGGGGGCACATGGATCTAGGCATCATAATGCCTGGTCCTTAAAGCTCTCTCATAAACCATTGGAGCATAGAAGATTGGAAGTAAGCCAGATAGCTATCATTGTTGATTTTTGTCCACACACACCACTGCTGACCACACATTCTCTCTCTCTCTCTCTCTCTCTCTCTCTCTCTCTCTCTCTCTCTCTCTCTCTCTCTCTCTCTCTCTCTCTCTCTCACACACACACACACACACACACACACCACTGCTGTCCACACACACACACACACCCCACTGCTGTACATACACACACACCCACCACTGCTGTCCACACACACAAACCCCACTGCTGTACGTACACACACACACCCACCACTGCTGTCCACACACACACACACACCCCACTGCTGTACGTACACACACACCCACCACTGCTGTCCACACACACACACACCCCACTGCTGTACGTACACACACACCCACCACTGCTGTCCACACACACACACACCCCACTGCTGTATGTACACACACACCCACCACTGCTGTCCACACACACACACACACACACACACACACCACTGCTGTATGTACACACCCACCACTGCTGTCCACACACACAAACCCCACTGCTGTACGTACACACACACCCACCACTGCTGTCCACACACACACACACCCCACTGCTGTATGTACACACACACCCACCACTGCTGTCCACACACACACACACCCCACTGCTGTATGTACACACACACCCACCACTGCTGTCCACACACACACACACCCCACTGCTGTATGTACACACACACCCACCACTGCTGTCCACACACACACACACCCCACTGCTGTATGTACACACACACCCACCACTGCTGTCCACACACACACACACACACACACACACACACACACACCACTGCTGTATGTACACACACACCACTGCTGTCCACAGTGAGACAAATAGAGAGGTAGGTAGATCTCTATGAATTCAAGGTCAGTCAGGGATACTGAGAGAGACTATCTCAAAACAAAACAAACAAGCAAACAAAATCTATCTAAGCTTTATGTGAATGGAGATCTTGTCTCATTAAGAAAAATGGCCAGAACTCAGTAAGCAATAAGTTAATGAATATTAATGTGACACGGTGGTGCACTCCACTCAGTCACCTCAAGTAAACTGCTAAAGCTTGTTTCTTGGGGTGTTTAATCTTTACAAGGAGAGATATGGTACTCCACACAGACCAGACTCCACTTACACACTTGGCTCAGTGTTCTGGACAACTATGTCTGACGAACTCAGGATAACCAGTATGACCCAAACTGTAGGAGATAGAAATACAAGAGAAAAGCCTGTCTTCAAAAGAATTGGTCAAACAAGAAAAGGAAGCAGGTGAATGGTTACACGGTAAATGCCAAAGGTGAATGGCTGCATGGTATACGCCACAAATGAATGGTTGTATAGTATATACCACAGGTGAATGGTTGCATGGTATATGCCATAGGTAAATGGTTACACGGAATATGCCATAGGTGAATGCTTGCATGGTATATGCCATAGGTGAATTGTTGAATGGTATACGCCACAGGTGCATGGTTGCGTGGTATATGCCTCAGGTGAATAGTTGCACAGTATATGCCACAGGTGCATGGTTGCAAGGTATATGCCACAGATGCTACTTGACTTAAGATGCAAAGAACTTGGATCAAGCTTATTGATTTAATGGCTGTATTATCCCTTTCACATTAAAGAATGGAGAGCTACCAACAATGGGGAGTATATCTTCCTTTCTCTCCTACCTGTCTGACTGGCAGGGAGTAGAGAGCAAGCAGGGGTCAGTAGTGGGAGAAGGGGAATTGGCAGTGTTCTTCAGAATGTAAGACACTGTTCACTTATCTGTGTGTGCAGGTGTATATGTAAATGGGAGCATTGCCCATATGTGTGTATGCATGTGAAGGCCAGATGACAACCTTGGGTATCATTCTTCAGGAATGTTCTTCATCTTATTTAGAGACAGGATTTCCCATTGGCCTGGAGCTTACAAAGTAGGCTAGGCTAGCAGACAAGAAAGGGATATTCCTGTTTCTACCTCCTCAACTCTGTAAGCATAATAGCAGGTCACCACCATGTCTGCCTTGTTAAATGGGTTCTGGGTATTGAACTTTGGTCTTAATACTTGCAGGGCCACATAAACTATGTTTTTAGACATGACATTCAGTATAATCACAGAGAGTTTTTGTTTGTGTTTTAAGACAAAGTCTCACTGTGTAGCTCTGGTCTGCCTGGAGCTCACTCTGTAGACCAGACTGTCCTTGAACTCACAGGGATTCATCCACTTCTACCTCCCAATGCTTGGATTAAAGAAATGCCCTTCCATGCCCAGCTCCAGAAAGGCCTTTTGGAAATCAGTTCAAATAAATTTAATTAGTGGAATGCACACAATTTTAAATATGCAAATGTAATTTTAAACTTGGACCGAGGGGGGAAAGGAGGAGGTAACAGTCTCGCTGTTGGCATGAATTTGTTTATATGATTATAGAAAAAAAGAGAAAGTAATGAAACACTGTGATTTAGCAAACAGAGCAAAGGCAAAGAGACAGCTTTAAGGGAACAGCAGAGGGGCTCACAGCCCATGGACTTGCTTGACCATGGGACCTGGAGATCACTTAGAATTATTTGAAGTTTCAGTTTCCTCATTTAATTTTTTAGTCAGCTCAAGAGATCAGCTGCAGAGATTTAATTGGGCAAATTAAGTGGAAGTCTGGCCAGACTCAATGTATCCCACATACAGGGCCATGGCTAGGAGGCAGTCTTTACGGAGCACAGGGAGTCCACAGACCCAGAAGAGAAGGAGGTGAAGAAGTGAGGTCTCTAGGAGAAGCTGTTATTGCTTCCTAGACAATGAACACAAGAAAGCCAGAGAAGATTCTAAGTAGAAAATACATTTTCTCCCTTAATGCAGGAAGCCAGCACAGGACTGAATCCAAGGGTGTTAAAATAAAATAGAGTTAGAGTAACTTATTGCCAAGATCTTGATAACAAAACTCAGACACAGGAACCACCAACCACAGTTGCCAGAGTTTAAAATCAAGTTAACGCCAATCAATCCTCAGCATATTCAATAAGGGAAACTTTTTATAGCAGCCGACCTGGATTCCAGCAGAGAATCTTCAGCCATGGGAATTCATAGACCTCTGTAATGCCACGTCACAGCAATTACTTCTTGCTGGGAAATGGGTGTTTTATTTGGAGATGGTACAAGGCCAGACTGAGCACAGCCTTTTCAAGGCACTGGAACCCTCCATGTGTCACTAGTCATGGTCAATGCAATCTCAGCTCACACAATTTGAGTTAGTGAAGTCATTTAAAAACAACAACAACCAAGATGACATAAAGGAGGACCCTCCGTCCGGAAGGACTGCAGAATCCATTGAAACAGAGTTCGCTATAGGGGAAGTCAGGTGAGCTGTTCAAAGACTCTTAGTTCTGTTAGTAAACCAAACGAGGAACTTAACTGGATGAAATGACAGCTGGCTAGTATTTCTTAGTCTTGTGTACACAAAACAGGTTTGAACGAGCCTAGGAGAGAGTCAGGCATTCATCCCGTGGATTGGCCAATTCATTCTGAGGTGAGGAGGCACTCCCAAGCATACCAGCCTCCTTGGAAATATGTTAAGTGGTAATGATGATGGCTAGGGATGACAGAGACGTCAAATGTATTTAAAAGTGAAGAAAACCCAAGCCTGCTGCCCTTTGGGTGGGACACCATTGACTCAGGGGATGTGATTCCTCTACTGTGGTGTGTGGCAGAAGACCACAGATCTCACCTGACACAGAGACAGATGAGATGACAGGAAGATACTGAAAATGGAGTTATCAGTGAGATCAGCCAGAAAGTAAAAGTTGGTAGTAATAGAAACAACCTTTTTTCATAATTTTCATTGAAAGATTTTTTCATGCAATATATTTTGAGCTTCCTCTTTATTCTTTGTTAATCCTTTGAAGAGAAGCATAAACCATAACAGACCCTCAGCCTCCCTGGGTTTGAACACTGCCTTTCATATTTACTAAATGGGTGACACTTACATCCCTGTGCCTTGGTTTCTCCAACATACATATTTAGATTTATCTCATATGTTTAATATTTAGTATTATGTTTAATGTTATATATTATTTATATTTTATGTATAATATTCAGTAGCACCTACTTAAAATTTTTCTATGAGGAATTGTGTGTCTGTGTGTGTCTGTGTGTGTGTGTGTGTGTGTGTGTATGTGTACTGTCTAAAGCAAGTCTAGTATAACAAGATATTATATTTCTCATGGGTGATTGGAACTAAATATATATTTAGCATAAAACAACCAGTATATTATAGTGGAATTATATTGTTCCATTGTAAATAATATCCTGCCCACTGGTTTAATAAAACTGCTGATTGGTCAAAGACAGAAGTGTGGGTGGGGCTACCAGACTAAGCAAACTCTGGGAACATTAAGAACAGAGCAGAATGCCACAGACAAGCCAGCAGATGCAGAGGACAACTATGCTGCTCTGAGAAAAGGTACCGAGCCCCATGGCTAAACAGGATAAAAATCATGGGTTAGTTTAAGGGTAAAGAGTTAGCAAGTTATATGCCTGGGCCCCGGGTTGATCAGCGTACAATTAATACAAGCATCTGTGTGTCTCTGTGTGACATTGGGACTGTGGGTCTGAAAGCCCGGGCCAGAACCTCATACAATAGGATATAAACATTTTAAAGATGAGAACAAGAACTATTCATAGACATACTATTTATGCAAAATGAAAACATATGGAGTAGGATGTATAAGTTGGTAATAGTAGAAACAGTCCTCTATTTTCAGAATTTCTTTTTATTATAATTTTTATATAATATATTTTGATGATGGTTTTCCCTCCCTCCCTGTACATCCTCTCTACATCCACCCACCCAACTCCATGCTCCTTCTTTCTCTCTATTTAGAAAACAAACAGGCAAAACAAGAAAACCAGAATAAAAGGGGGAAAAACACAAGAAACATATACACAAACCAAAAAAAAAAAACCCCGTAAAAATTGTCAGCCATAAAATCAAGAACTATAATATATAACAAAAGATCAGTAGGACAAAAATATCCACAAAAATACACTGAGTGTGTTTTGTGATGACCATCCACTGCTGAGCACGGAGTCTGCCTTTACGTGTAGTTAAAATACCCAGTTAAGTAATTTTTTTCCTTTGAAAGCGGATGTCAATTGGAAATAGTTTCTTGGTTAAGGTGTGAAGGCTCATTTCCTCTCTTAGATGGAATCCCATCTGGCTTGAAGCTCTGCAGGCCATAAGCATGCTACCACAGTCTCTGCAAGTTCAGAGAGAGAGAGTTCATATATATAGTACGACACACTGTGTGTGTGTGTCCTGTTGTGTCTGGAAGACACTGTTTCCTTGGCGTCATTCATTCCTCGTGGCTCTTACATTCTTTCTGCCTTCTCTTCCACAGAGTTCCCTGAGCTCTGAGGGAAGGATGTGGTAAAGATGTAACACTTACGCTGACTGTTCCACTCTCCGCACATTGTCCAGTTATGGTCTATGTGTTAGTTCCAATCTACAGGAGGAAGCTTCTCTGATAATGGCTGAGTCAGGCACTAATCTATGGGCATAGCAGAATTTTATTGCTATGCTCCTTTAGAAGAACAAGAGTATTTGGTGAGGTTTTTGACCACTTGAGCAGGGTCAGACATGGGTTCCATCTCAGAGGATGGGCTTTAAATCCAATCAGAGAATGGTTAGCTACTCTGACTATGTTTGTGTAATGCAGGCAGGTCACCATTGGAGATTGCAGGGTTGTAGATGGGTTGGTGGTTCGCTTCTCTTCTGGTAGCATGCTCAGTAACCTTCCAGTACCATAAACACTAGTCAATAGGGGTGAAGGCCCTAGTTAGCCATCAGCTCAACTTCTCTGTATTCAGTGAGATACATAAGAGTTGTCAGTAGACCATTTTCCTTTGGGCCACTAGTAAACAAATAATGACATGGAGACATTATTAATTATGAAAGCTTGACCTTAGCTTACATTTGTTACTAGCAAGTTCTTGTAACTTAAATTAACCTATATTTTTAAATCTACATTTAGTTTTATGGCTCAATACCTTATCTCTCTACTTCCCTTCCCATTTCTTCCACACTGGCTGGCGAGTCTCTTCTGCCTAAATTCCTCTCTGTCTTCCCAGAAGTCCTGCATGGACTTCCTACTTAGCTACTGACTGTTAAGCTCTTTATTAAACCAACCACAACAATATATCTTCGTGCAGTATACAAATATCCCACAACACTTGCCTTCAACAATAGGGCTTTATCATCAGTCTGTAGAGAACCACCAATAGTCTTAAAGTGCTTGGGGTCTCTATAGCGCTGCTTTGGCCAATGACCCAATTAGATGTAGCCCCTTCCTGACACTGGAGGTGTCACTTGGTGGCAAGAGGGGTCTAGGTGGGGCTTTGTCTCCCCTCTTATACTGTGATTTCATTTAAGTTTATTGCGTATGCCAGGCAATGGTGGTGCCCACCTTTAATCCCAGCACTTGAGAGGCAGAAAGAGTGAGTTCAAGACTAGCCTGGTCTACAAAGCCAGTTCTAGGACAGAGAGACACTGTCTTGAAAAACTGAAAAAAAATGCTTTACATATACATAATTAGTGTTATTTCTCACTTCCTGTATTTCTCTCTTGCCTCATCTCCCACCTCCCTCCCCACTAATCTTCCCATTCCAGCCTTTCCATATATATATATATATATATATATATATATATATATATATATATATATATATATATATATATATATATATATATATATATATTCTATTTTCCTTTCCTGAGGAGATCCCTCCATCAACTAAATGCCTAAAAGAAAACATCAGCATTTGTCATTTGAGATCTGAATTGCCTTGCTCTGGATACCTTTTTTCTATCTCCACCCATAGTCTATCTCCATCCCTAGATTCATTTTTAACAACTGAATATTATCTCACTGTGTAAATGTACCACATTTTCCTTATCTATCCATCTATTCATCCATCCATTGATAAAATATCTAGGCTAGAAACAGCCATTTCTTGTTGCAATGATTATTTCTTTCCACATTAATTGTGCATAATTTTATAATTGTAACAAACAGCTTTTTCTCGGGTTTTTGAAAATAAGTTTAGTCATGTGATTAGATGAAGACCAGTGTGCTAAAATGGATGTTGAGTGGAAGTTCTAGAAAAGGTCCTTAAACTGAAGGCTGGATTAACTGGATTTGGTATCATTTTCAGCAAATTTACTTTTAGGTGTTACTAAAACATGGCAGCATTGGTTTAAATTTCAGCAATAAAATTACAAATATGAAATGTAAACGCATACCAGAGAGATGATAGAATTAAAAAATGTAAAAATAATGGGGCCCTGAGGACATAATGAAGCAGCTGTTACCAGCCATGGACACCTGGTTTTGGGGCTTTTAGTGTGATGAGACAGAAAAACTGTCACTGGAGCTGCGAGCTGCTTAGAATTTCTGTCTCCTCTGGTTAAACTAAGCCTCATGTTCTTTCATTGTCTCTGTCTGGACCAGATCTTCTGTTTTCTGAATGCTTTGGTTTCCTCTCTCTTGTCTGGTTTCCCATGTCAGTGGAGCCCGGCATAGGCTCACAAGAAAAGTATAGAATAGGCAAAGTTTTAAAGATTTGGGCTTTCAGATAAAATACTATTTGATTGCTGTATCAAGGACAACACAGTGGTGGATAAAGCAAGAGAGACACTTTTTTCTGCCAGGTGACACCCTCAGGATACACTGCCAAGGCCAACACGGTAAACTCTGGCTCATCAAATGACTACATCATCAGCAAGTAAGTGTTTGTGGTCCATGTTGAATGCTTCGGCTCCATCAGAGGGAGGAAACATGAAGGGAAAGGCCAGCTCCCTGCCTTAGAGGATGGCTCAACGTTTGCATCTGTTGGTTCAGCTCTCACCTCTTTTGTCAGAGCAGAGTTACCTGGGCGTGTGTCGCTGTAAGAGGATGAGGAAGACATTCTACATTCATATCTAAATATCTATCTGATTTTAAAATATAGATTGAAATTAATTTCCTTCAGAGTTTGAAAATTTTCTCCCTTAGCTTTAGATTGCAATGGGGTGTGTGTGTGTGTGTGTGTGTGTGTGTGTGTGTGTGTGTGTTTTACTGGGGATTGTCCTTACATTCTCACACAGGTGAAGTGCTCTAACCCAGCTATAACCTGGCCATACCTCCATAACTTCTAACTAAAAGTCTTAAATTAGAGAGTGTAAGACATTTTTTAAAATGATTAATAGTGTCTAATTAAAGTGGAATAATATGTACCATCTGACCTCCAAATTCTTCTCTCAGGCTTACGTGCAACAGAAAGGAACAGGTATGTTAGCTCAAAGTACACTAATAGAAACAAGACTTAGAATAGCTTGTAAGTGAACTCTAATATCCATTAACAGAGTGAATAAGTAGGAAAGTAAACACCAGCACAAGGTGTGGAATCTATAACAAGCTCCACAGCATGGATGGATTCCACAATTACAATGTTGCCTGAAGGAAGCCAGGCACTAATTAATGTGATCTGTAGTCTCCTATTTATATCAAGAACAAACAAACAAACAAAAACAGGAAAAGTAATCTATGTTATTACAGGAAATCAAGATAGCGATTCATTTTGGAGAACAAGCCTGCTGGGGACTTCTGGGGTGCTGGCTGTGCTCATTTCTTAACCTGAGTAATGGCTGCATATGTGTGCTCAGTGTGTGCGTACTTGTTAAGCCAAGTATTTGTGGAATATTCCTCTACACTATGTGAATATAGGAAACTGTGACTGGTTTACTAAAGAAGCTGACTGACCAATAGCTGAACACAGTAAGGTTAGGGGGAGAGCCAGAGGATGCTGGGAGGAAGGTCTGTGTGTGGAGTCACCAGCACTTGAAGAGAGAAGCAGGATGGGCATGCCATACTGAGAAAAGGTATCGAGGTACATGGCAAAGCATAGATAAGAAATATGAGTTAATTTAAATAAAAGAATTACCTAGTAACAAGCCTGAGCTATAGGTTGAGCATTTGTAATTAATATTGAGTCTCCATGTCAGTTACTTGGGAACGGGTGGTGGGAAGGAAACATACCCTTTGCATACATATTATATCTCTCTAATGGTAGGATTCCAAGCACCAGCCACTAGATGGAGAAGGATTGAAGTTAATATACAGCAGGCACTGTTATTAGGCACTTCTCGGGAAAAATTTTACTAAACAAATCTTCTTCAATGGATAGCCAGGCATGAAAGAAGACAGTAGATGTAGTAAGGGGTCTGGCCCAGAATTTCCAGCCTAGCCTCAAGGTTCGGACCTGCAGACCCACAGACCTGCAGAGACACACAGACGCTTACATTAATGTTATGCTGATTGATATGGGGCCCAGGCATATAACTTGCGGGCTCTTTACACCTTAATCTAATCCATGATTCTTATCCTGTTCAACCATGGGGCTCGGTACCTTTTCTCAAAGCAGCATAGTTGCCCTCTGCTTCTTCTGGCTTCTCTGTGGCATCTCTGCTCTGTTCTTCCTGTTCCTAGAGTTTTCTTAGTCTGGAATCCGCACCCACACTTCCTCTCTGCCTTTGGCCAATCAGCGTTTTTATCAAACTAGTAGGCGGGACAATTATTTACAATGTAATAACATAATCCCCCTCCAAGATTATCTTTTGAAGAGAGAAACCTTGATATAAAGTCAGTTATATAACCCAGGGCACACTGGGCTCATAGGAGCTCAGAGCCTGAACTAACAATTATGGCACCTGCATGAATCTAACCTAGGTCCTCTGCATGTATGTTATGGTTTGTAGCTTAGTGTTCTTGTGGGACCCCAACAGTGGGAGTCGGGGCATCTCCAACTCTTCTGTCTGCTTTTGGGACCCTTTTCCTCCTACCAGGTTGCCTTTCCCAGCCTTAATATGAAGGGAGGTGCTTAGTCTTACTGCAGCTTGGTTTTCCAGGAGGCCTGGAAATTTTTCTGAAGGGAAATGGAGTAAGAGTAGATCTGGGAACGAGGAGATGTGTGGGGGAGGGGTTGGGAGAGGGCAGAGAGGGGAACTACAGTGGGGTTGTAATGTACAAGAGAAAAATAAATTTTTAAAAAGTTATTAAGACCATATTAGATCTAAAAAACAAATTAAATAAGTAAATACAGTAGAGAATTACTACATCTAATGTAATGTAACTAACATTTCTTGAGTTCCATAGAGGACATTTTGAACTTATTATTTAATATTCACAAATGTTTTGAAAAGCAGTTATTACCCCTTTAACTTGCAAGTGAGGAAATGGTAACACAGACATACTAGACTCCTTGGAAATGGATATATAATACTGATGTCAACCTTGTATTATTATATAGTGTATTATCTCAGACTCCCTTGGTTGTGATAATCAGCCCAATTCAAACTCTGTTCATTTTCTGCTTCAGTCTTGGAAGTACAGTGATGAAGCTGGTTCCCAGCCTGGCTGTATCCGGGGCTTGGCTTCTTTGAAGGTTTTGTCTCCCTGTCTCTTAGATAGGCTTGCTCCAGACAGCACACAAGCTGTTCTCAAGCATCCCCTGCTTTCTATCCTGTCAATCCCGCAAGAAGACATATTTTTGGAAATATATCAGAAGAAAAGTCTTTGGAAATCCAAATGATCCAGGTTAGTCATGCGTTCATTCTTCAGCTAGCTGACTCCACAGAAAAAAAGTGTTTATGCTTTATTTCCTTGTCATCAGAGGAGAGAAGGACGTTGCCAAGCAGGTCACATGAAAGAGGGCCTCTGTCACCCAGAGGAGAAGTAGAAACGACAGATGTCCTCTGTTACATCAGGAAGATTCGAGAAACTCAAAAACCGTCTTGGGATTGTTGGAAAGAAAATGGTCCCCAAAGGGAGTGAGACTATTAGGGTCTGGCCTTGTTAGAGTGAGTGTGGCCTTACTGGAGGTAGTGTGTCTACCGTGGAAGCAGACTTTGAGGTCTCATATATGCACAAGCCAAGCCCAGTGTCTCAGACCATTTATTGTTGCCTGTGAGCCAAGATATTGGGACAGTCTCCAGTAAAGATATTCCATAGTGATCTTGTTATCAGCAGGCCAGTGACATCAGCTGTATATTATCACCTAAGTCTACCTCCATATTACTTAGAAGACTTATCATTAAAGCCCATTATACATTCATCACTGTTCTTCAGGCATCACATGGGACATCCCACTTGTTTTCTTGCAAATCTTAAAGCCTTTCTGCAGAACAACACATAGGGTTGCTATGGTGATTTGATTGAGAGTGGCCCCCATAGGCTCATATATTTGAATTCTTGGTTTCCAGCTGTTGGAACTATTTAGGAAGTATTATCATGTGTGGCCTTATTGGAAGAACTGTGTCACGGGGGACTGGCTTTGAGGTTTCAAAAGTCCATGCCATTCCCAGTTCCCAGTTAGCTCTCTCTCTCTCTCTAGCGCTCTCTCTCTCTTTCTCTTTCTCTCTCTCTCTCTCTCTCTCTCTCTCTCTCTCTCTCTCTCTCTCTCTCTCTCTCTCTCTCTCTCTCTCTCTCTCTCTCTCTCTCTCTCTCTCGCCATGCTCCCAATCATAAATGCTCATGGATTGAAACTGCAGGTAGTCCCAAATAAAGTCTTCCTTTATAAGATGGCTGGGTCATGGCATCTTATCACAATTGGAAAGTCACTAAGACAGATGCCTAGATAGTCGTCATCCTCCTGGCCACACATTTCCACAAGCTATGTTCCCAGGTTGAAGACCCGCTATGCCCTGCACTTTGAAGCTGCTGATCTGTACTCTAACCACACCCTAGTAGGGAGCTTAGACGGAGATGCTCAGTGAAGAGCTCAGACCATGTCCTCAGTGAGAAGCTCAGACCATGGTCCTCAGTGAGAAACTTAGACCATGGTGCTCACATCTCTCAGGAATGCTGCTGATGGTGTGGAAATTTTGATTTGATTTTTGTCAAGTTCTCAAAGTTCTTACTATTCAAAGAATGACTATGCCTAGTTTTTTTGAATTCTGCCTATTTAAATTTGAAAACTGGGTCCATTCTTCAGGGCCCAGAGCAGCCTTACACAATTAACAGCATACACTCACTATACACTCATATCTGAGGTGGTAGGTGGCTGTCTACAATGCTACAGCTGTGTCTGCTATGCCTGTGACCATGCAAACAGTCAGGAAAGTTTCATCCAGCTGAAATGTGTTAGTTGATCCACTGACGATGAGCTTTTGGCAAAGCACTTCCCTGTGATAGTGAGCTATGGGATTGACAAATTTTGATGAAACAGAGGTAAGTCAGAGACTCAACAAGATCTGTGGGTGGTTAGACATTACTCGACTTCTCTGAGGTGGGCAGGAAGCCTGGAAACACTTGGTTGAATGTGTACTATGCGCCAGGCCCAGTGTACACAGTAAGTTTTGCAGGTCTTGCCTGAGAAATAATCTCTGTTAATACCTGAAAGAAACATGGAGTGAGACTAGATAAAGAAAGCGCTGGAGAGGCGATAAAGCCACTGTTCCTTCAGGAACCTCTGTGTCTGGGAAGGTTCCTCCCAGTCATTCTAAGTACAGAGAGGTGGCCGTTGTGTCCTGTGACACACTCATGTCATTAGATGTCAATTGCCAGTCAGGAGGGAACAAAATTTGGAGTTTCCCACTCCCTTAGTGAAGGCAGTCTCTGGAAGGGGCTCAGCTCTGAACTGTCCATGAACAATGCCCCGGGCAGTGAGCTGGGAGGAAGAGTCTGCTGGTCCCTATCAGGAGCTGAGGCCAGTATCCTACAATTGGTCAGTCCATGTGGCAAGCCAGTGACATAACACAATCACCTTTACAGCAAAGCTAATAATGCTCAGAGAGGGAACTTACTCTGTCTAAATTCATACAGCCAGTATTTGTGCCCAAGTTAAACTGTGAGCAGTCATATGCTTGCTGCCTCACTAGCCTGCCACAGGGAGGAAAGGGGAAGGTGGGAGGGTGCTGGGACCAGCCTCAGCTTCTTCCTTTACAGTGCCCTCAAAGACGGATTAGGGAGAATGGCAAAGGCCAAGACCCATCTGTGGAGTTGCCCTTGCTGACCTCTGCTTTGTCGCTTGCCAACCTTGGTAAGTGTTTAACTTCTTTGTGCCTCCATTTTCTCATCTGCAAAATAACAGTACATGCTCCCTTGGGATTATTACGAAGTTTAAAGGGAGGAATATGGATCAGTGGTAGAACAGTTACCTAAACACCAGATTCTACTTGAGTTCAGCATGCATAGCCATTTTAAAAGCTGGTGTTGAGGGGGGCACTAGAGAGGTGACTCGGTTGATAAAGGGTTTGCCTTGAAGCATAAGGACCTCAGCTGAACTCCAGAAGTCACGAAGAAAAAGGAAAAGAAAAGAAAAAAAAAAAGAATAGAGAGGGGTAGATGGCACCCAGAAACAACTCCCAAGTCTGTCCTCTGGCCTTCACATGTGCACAGGCCTGACCTGCACACACAGCACACAATCACATACAAAATACAGTAAAACATGATGGAGGAAGAGGGAGGACTACCCAGGCCTTGATGAGCACACACGAATGTGAGCTACTGTTGCAATATTTTCATCTGCAGTCACTCTTGACACTGTCTGGAGAACTGTCCCCGCCTGGCCTGCATGTCTACAACCACACAGCCTCTCACCAGTGACAGCCCTAGAATCCAGCTTTTAAACCATTGGGGTAATGCCAGAAATTTGCCAAATGCCAACCACACCTAAACCTTCAGTGTGTAATCCTGGAGGCAGAATAAAGAGCAGCATAGGTTGTAGTGGGATAATGTGTTGTTACATTGTAAATAATTGTCCCACCTACTAGTTTAATAAAAACGCTGATTGGCCAAAGGCAGGCAGGAAGTGTGGGCGGGGCTACCAGACTAAGAAACCTCTGGGAACAGGAAGAGCAGAGCAGAAATGCCACAGAGAAGCCATGGAGACACCACGATGAGATGCCAGTAGATGCAGAGGAAAGAAGTTGAAATGCTGCTCTGAGAAAAGGTACCCAGCCACATTGCTAAACAAGATGAGTCATGGGTTAGTTTAGGAGCAAGAGCTAGCAAGTTATATGCTTGGGCCCCAGGTCAATCAGTGTACAATTAATATAAGGGTCTGTGTGTTTCAGTGGGACTATGCTACTGTGGGTCTGTGTGTCCAAGCTACCAGGCTAGGCCACAAAGTCCAGGATGGAAACCTAATACAACAATAGGTCCTGATGCATGGTTCTAGAATGTGTGGCCCGCATTATGTCATTGCATATCCCCCAGGAGCATCTCAGAAACTCAGAAAAGAATTCTGCCCATGTGTAGCTGAGACTAAAATTAATAACCAACTATCTGGGTTAAATGGTGCTACTCACCGAACTTAAGTTAACCGCAACCTGTTAGTGGACTGCAAGGGTTCTTGCAGATAAAACTAAATTATGAGCCTCAAGATGGGGTCATCCTGAGTAATCCAGATGAGGCTTAATCAAAATACTAAGTGTCCTTAAAAGATAAGGGTGGGAGATTTGATCCGCTGAGATCATGTTTCCTGGAGGGAACAGTAATGTTAATGCACTGATGTATAATCCCTCAAAGTGCTAAGAACAGTGGCCGAGTGCTCAGTCCTCAATGGGGCATTTTTGTTAATCCCTTTAAAACTCAGGAGAAATCACAGAAGAGAAGGCAGGATGGGGAGCGAGTGCTATGAAAGACCATCTTCTGGACACAACAGGGTGGATGGCTCATGAACTGACTGACGGCAGCTACAGTGACCTGCACAAGCTCAGGACAACAGCTCATTCAACTTTTGCACAGATAGCACCAAGTGGACTCAGTGGGTAGCAGGGGCCAGGAAGGTAAGGAGGGATGTGCTGAGGGCTGTCTAGGGAGATATGTTAAAGAAGAGTGGATAGATAAGGCCAAGACACAGTGTATACATGTATGAAATCATCAAACGATAAATAAAAGATAGTTTTAAGAGGAAGTTCTTGTAAAAATAAAGGTAGAGATTAGGACTATCCAGGCCATGCTGCTGCGTCCTAATGGCTCCCTCAGGGGAGGAGGGGATGAGAAGACCCGGTCAACAGCTCAGACACCAGGGTCAGGTGAAAAACAAAAGGCAGACTCATCTACTCACAACAGGGAGAGCCTAATATACCCTCCTCCCAGCATCCAGGCTGCATCCTGACCCAATGACTGCGCTATCACTCTCCTTGGCCCCATCAGGACCACTGACAGTACCTGTTGCTAGGTCCTCGGGCAGATTCCAGGTTAACTCATAAGAAGTGTGTTATGTGCTGCCTTGGAAACTGGTTTAAGTCAATTTCCTAAACCCTATGGGACTGTCCTACTACACGGCACAACCAAGGAAATGCCTAGAGCTGCCAGAAGCTGAACAGACAAAGAATTCTCCCTTCGTGTCTTCAGAGTGAGCACGACTCTACAGACTTCATTTTAAGCTTCTAGAACTCTGAAGCAAAAAAATCTGTCTGATTGGTTTTATGATAGTCTTACAATATAATTCATGCTGGCCTTGAACTTCTCACCTCCTAGGCTCCCAAAAGTCAGGATTAAAAGCAAGTCCATGAGAAGCTCCAACTTCTTTTGTTTTCAATCACTGTGTTTATACTAGTTTGTTAGAAAAGCCCCACAAAGCTAATGCACTAAACGCATGTCTTAGTTAGGGTTTCCATTGCTGTGAAGAGACAACATCACCGTGGCAGCTCTTATAAAGGAAAGCATTTAACTGGGGCTGGTGTACAGTTTCAGAGGTTTAGTCCATTATCTTCACAGCGGGACATGGAGGCGTGCAGGTGGCATGGTGCTGGAGAAGGAGCTGAGTCCTACATCTTGATCCACAGGCAACAGGAAAGAGTCTGTATCGCGCTGGCCATACTTGAGCTTATATAAGACCTCAAAACCCATCCCCACAGTAACACACTTCCTCCAACAAGGCCCCACCTCCTCCAACAAGGCCACACTTCCTAATAGTGCTACTCCCTATGGGTCAAGCATTCAAGCACATGAGTCTATGGGGACCATTCCTATTCAGACCACCACAATACGTAATCCTGTTTGATAGATTCCTGTATAACCCACAAATGTAATTGTATTATCCATCAGGATATTTATGACTTGAATATATTAAAATTACAGTCACCAGAAGGCTTTCTGTCCATGTGTGCACCGGTAAATAGATCCTGGATTCTATCCTCTTGACTAGATATGAACAGGCCATACCTAGGAACAAGCTATCTCTCTGAATGATGTGGAAATAATGCATTTTCCCTTACCAAAGTACATATGCACACATATGCTAGGGGCAAGAGAGATGAATCAGAAACTAAAAGGCTGGCTGATCTTTCAGGGGACCCCAGTTCAACCTCCAGCACACGTGGTAGCTCACAATCATCCTTAACTCCATTTCTAGGAGATCTGATCCCTCTTTAGACATGCAGGTGGTGCACAGACAGGCATGCTGGCACAACATGTATTGTCTTAGTTAGAGTTACAATTGCTGGGTTTATTCTGCTTACACTTCACAACACAGTTCATCATCAAAGGAAGTCAGGACACAAGTGTAGCAGAACCTAGAGGAAGGAGCTGATGCAGAGGAGCTGCTTACGTGGGGGCTTATTCCCCATAGCTTGCTCCCCATAACTTGCTCCCCCTGCTTTCTTATAGAACCCAGGATCACCAGCCCGTGGATGGCACAACCCATAGTAGGCTGGGTCCTCCCCCATTGATCACTAATTAAGAAAATGCCCTACAAGCCTGCCTGCAACATGATTTTATAAACATTTTCTCTGTGGAGTTTCCCTCCTTTCAAATGACTCTATGTTGACAGAAAACCATCCAGTACACACATATATATAAAAACCAAACAAAAAAATCTTAGTCTAGAGATCAAAGATGGCTGTGCAGAGCAGCCAGGCATAACTTCCATGTGCTGGGTTTACAGAAGATTTCTAGGTGTACTGGAGACTCGCACGATGGGGGTTCCCAGCCTGCCCCACCTGTTAGTTCTTACAGGGGTCTGGCTGAAAGTTACAAACCTTGTGACTTTGTTCGAGAGAGACCAGAAGTTTAGGTTTTTATATGTAATTGTCTTTTTACTTTTTTTTTTTTTTTAATGTGGGCATCCATTTAAAGTTTTTAGGCCAAACAAAACACAGAAGCTCTGGCCTCTAAGTTTCTCCTTGTTAGTGAGAACATCACAAATAAAGGCCATTTCATTCCACCTGAAGGTTAAGAGACATAGTCTAGGCTTCCGAACACGATGCCTGGAAGAGATAAGGGAAGATTCTGGCCATTTCTTGCCGATGAGCCTTGAACATAAACTACAGCTACTTTTGTTATCAAGGGTCCTATTACATGGAATAGTTTTTAAAACCATCTCACTAAGTACCAGTGTGCTGGGCTCAGTGAACAGCTGCTGCCGTCACACACTTGACAGCTCTGACCTTTCTCCTTGAGTTACTCCTACAGTATGTCCAGATGTCATCAAGGTAGAAGGCAAACTGAGGAACAAAAAGGTTGGGGAGAGAGGGTACAGGACAGGGAGACCTGGTGGACTTAAAGCATAGCACATACTTGTACAGAAATGCCCTTATAGAAACCTGCACACTTTTTCAAAATTGAGAAAGCCTCCCTCGGCCCAGCACAGTAACTGATGCTCACTGGCCAGGCATCTGTTTAAATGGAAGGACCTTAGTCTCTCCATTCTCTCTGGGGCTGCCCTATAGCCACGGTGTTAGCAGAGGCGAGTGTTTTAGGTGTTCAGTTTCCCTGTCTAATTGCTGCCATCTCCATCAGATATTCAGCTGTGACATCACAAGACACGGCAGAGGTCCCCATCTTGCTGAGGACATTTTAGGTTTAACTAGAATTTGACCTTCTTGATGGGAAGCCCTGCGGAAAATTACCCAGCTCTATTCTAGGAACCTGAGGTCAAGATGCCCCAGCTAACTTATCTTAGCTTCTGTTAAACTGCTCGAGTGTACAAAATCTCCCCCTACCCAGCTTCTGAGTGGTATACTACGATGTGGGTTTTCAAGGACTTTGCCTTTAAAAAAAAAACAAAAAAACAAAAAAACCCTGGTTAAATGTTCAGTACCACATTGGAGTCCTGAATAGCTGAGATCAGCTGGAATGAAAACTTTCAGTTGGGTATAGATTGTGTCTGAGTGGTCATCTCTGGCAGGTTCTCTGTTTTAGGAGTCAACCTAAGATCCCCAGAGATTGGACCCCAACACTTAGGGACCTGAAGACCCCAAAGAACAAGGACAAGTACAGTGTGACTGAAAAGGAGTCCTAAGGAATGCAGATCCCAAGTCAGGGCCCCACCAGATCCTTTCTGACTGATTGCTGTTGACCCCCTTTCCCTCCCCCCATCCCCAAAAGGTTCAGGCCAACTGGTCTGAACACCACCAGAAGTAATTCTGGTCAGTAGGAGTCGCCATCTGGTTAGGATACAAGAGTGGAGGTTGGATGCAACCATGGATCTTGTCCAGGACTGGACTCCCTCGGTATGTTCAAGTTATGAATGTGTAGTAGTCACCCCTGACTATTTACCATGTGCCTCTCTCTGTATGTTTTCATCAGTTTTGTTGGTTAGAGAAACAAATTTAAAACAGAAAGGGTGTGAGCTGTTTCTAAATCAGCACTGCTTCGCCCAGACTAGATGGCACACAACTTCCCACAGTTAATGGCTACACGGGCCACCCACCCATGTTCCTCAGGGGTTGTGGCCATGTTACCCATGAATGGCTGCTGTTGCTTTGGTAATGCTGTTATCCTAAGCAGTAGGGATCACTGCAGGCACCAGTTTCCCTGTACTAACCAATGACTTTCTCCACTTTGAGACACACACCCCTGGCTTAAGACCTGCACCCTTTTGCTGAGGACCCAAATTCTTTTGGCCCTGGCCCTGAGAAACTCAAAACCTCTGCAGGTTCTCTCAGCGCCTCTGAAGAAAATTGACCTTCCCTCCTTCAGCCCTTCCCGACTTGTTTACTCACTTGATGCCCATTTGGGGTCCTGGTCTGTTCCCTGCGTGAAGGTTGCAAAGGGTCCAGCCTCTTGTGTGTGTATGTGGAGGGGTGCTGCACAGGAAGGAGGAAATCATTCCCTATGTTGTCTCTCCCTCCCTCCCTCCCTCCCTCCCTCCCTCCCTCCCTCCCTCCCTCCCTCCCTCCCTCCCTCCCTCCCTCCCCTCCTGCCCTCTCTAAGAGCTGGGGAAGAGGGAAGCAGTTCTCCCAGTCACACCAGGGAGGAGGGAGTAGCGGTTCAAACTCTGTCCTCATACATGGTTTCTATCTCCAGACCCCAAACCCTTCCTTTTCAGAGAAGCTACAGACACTTATCAGCCTGTTAGAAACTGTTTTCTATACATTTGGAGACTGATAGCAGCCCCTGACTACCGTGTTACAGCAGAGGAGAGTCTTCCATGTATCACAGAGGCTATCTAGCTGTACTGGGAACTTGGTTGTTGGCTCAGAGACCTGACAGAGCCAATCTTACCATCTCCCCAACCCAGTTGGGATTCTAATACCAATGGAGTTAAATGCTTTTTTGGCAAACATTATTAGGAAGATTAAAAGCAGCATCCAGAAAACCTACCAACTTATTCACCATAAGTCAGAGTTAAGGACCTGATGAATCTCCCACCAGGTCTCTGGAAAGGCTCCGTCAGACATATAGTGTATTTACTCCCCCAGAACCAGACAGCCATGAAACCCAGTGAGCCACTAATATTGAATGCAGTCAGTCCCAGACATACTAAGAAAGCTTCAGAAATTAGAGGGATTTGAATGTAAGATTGGATCTCATATTTTGAAAATTTCTCAGAATGTTTTCAGCAGCCAAGATTCAGCCGAAGGCGGACAGGAAAGAACTTTCCCATGTGGTTATTGCTTCCCTTGGGGAAACAGACAAGAAATAGGAGAAATAGAAAGGGTTCTGAAAACTAACCAACATTATTTGATGAAGTCCTGAGTACAGATCTATTGGGATTTAGGAAAAAATATCCATAAAGCACTCTGCTCCAACAGACCTCCTTGCTTCAGCCTCTGCGCAGGAATGTAGTAGGCATGCAACAAAAGGCCTTTTAGAAATCCTCCAAGCCCTGAGGTACAGAGTCTCAACCACGAAGGCTCAGCTGTGTTTCCCTCAGGTTACATACTAAGGCTACAACCTAGAGGAAGGAAAGCGGATACTTTGCATGACTGTATTTCACCCATCCTGCAAATCCCTGTTCTCACATTGAAAAGAACAAGTATAGGCATTACTAGGGGTGGCTGGATATGAATAATGCTGAGATAGTCAAGCCCATCTATGCCAGCACCGGAGGGATATACTGAGGCTGAGCAATGGGCCTTAAAGCCCAGACTTTGGAGTCTGAAAGGGAGTGAGAAACTATCTCCAGCTGCTACAAGCAACACTACAGACTTTGTGCTGGGGTGAGCAACAGGCGCTCTTCCATCTCCCGGGATTCCGTAAAGTTCCTCTGTGGGATGGGAGGTCAGGAGGTTCTCTCAGCAGGGCTCCACAACGTGCATTCCTTAGCCATCTCTAGAAGGTGAACAAGTTTCTACCTCAGTTTCTTCACGAATGGCCAACAGCACCCCTGCAGGGAGCTACACAGATCCAAAGAGGAAAATGTGTTTGCTTTGGAAAGCAAACAATATGCTCTTAAATTTGCATTTCAAAATTGAGAAATGTCCTTGAGCAAACTGCCAACTCCTTGCAGAAAAGATAAAGGCACTTTTATTCTGCCCGGAACAAAAAGATCCTGGCTGTCCTAACAGAACGCCAACCTTGTACCATTATCTAAGAACTTGTTGCACATTTTGTAAATTCTTTTAGCTAGAGTGGTTCTGATTAGATAGGTGGTCCTGATTTCTAATTCTATCATTATTCAGGGAGGGCCTTGGGACATGTGCTAACTAAAAATCTAAGGAGCTGATTTTCTAAAGGCTTGTGAACAGCTGTGCTATCTGAAGTTCAGTACAGAGGGCATCTTGATTACAAAGAAGTCCATCTCTGTTGGTGGTGGCTCTGCCATGTACAGAAGGAGTGGGCTCACCTCCTCTTTGTATAGTTAAGACATTACAACAACCCTTTTCACTGATTTTTTTTTCAGATTTCTGTAACTTTTCAAATATATTTTATTATATTTAAAATGTATTTTGATGCTATTCACTCCCCATCTTGCCTCCTAGCTTCTTCCAGTCAACTCCCTACACCCAATTTTGTTCCTCACCCTTTTAAAAATAACCCACTGAGTCTGATTTGCCCATATGCTAGTGGGTATAAGACCATCCGCTGGAGGAGTGTGGGCAACCTACCAGGGGCCACACCCTTAACAAAAACTGACTCACCCCTCCCCAGCAGCATGAGCTGTTAATAGTTCCTCAGTTAGCTATGGAACACTTTTTAAAATTTAGTAGGGAAGCTATGATAATAAGCAGCCATTTCACATTTTTTAAAGAAAAGAAAGGACACGGGAATAGTTACCGGGTAAGATTTTTTTTTTTTAGGCTTTCTACTTTCAAAACTGACAATGAAAACAAGCATGGGATTTAAGGAAACTTAAAAAAGCAATTTCGTTCTCTAATTTTACAGGTGAAGAAAGCGGGCTGGCAGACTTTGGTCAACTGACATACACCAGGAGATACTTCAGAGACCCTTCAAAAGATGGCATCACCATCTGGTCCTCTTCAGGTGTGCTAACTGCCACAGGATCTGCTGAAGCTATAAAAGCTGAACCTAGGGGCCTATTTTTGAGTATTGTTTCTATATATTGGCATAATAATAATGTGTTTCATCATGACATTTTCATACATGTATTAATATATTCTAATCATTGTCACACCCCTCAAGCTCCTTATATTCATGAGACTGGCATGAGCTCCTAGGGTTGCTTTTCATCTCCTCGGTGCCGGGATTATAAGTGTGGCCTTCCTTCTTATGTACACAAAACCATAAAGACTCTAATTAGTGTCCAGTATTCCAGAAGTGGATGGAGTTAACCTGAGATCCAGTCTACAATGTTCCATATCAGATTTACATGGAGCACTGACAGTCGGCGTTCTAAGGTAACAGTACCCTAGACTTTTTTGTCATATGTACACAGATTAATAGACATCATTTCTGACAGACTTTACTGCAAGGATAGGCATTCTAAAAATAAAAGGGTCCAATCAAATGCCAATGTATCTAAGTTTAAAAACTACAGTGGTTGATGTTATCTATCACCACTTAGAACAGAAATTAAAAACTTAAACTATCTTTGACATCTGAAAATGTGCATATTTCCTTTTATGTTTTATTGTTTATAACCCAAGTTACTCAGGTAGTTAGACTTGGTGGTAAGCATCTTTACATGCTGAGCCAGCTCTCGGTTCCCTGTGTATCCAATATTAGTATGTTCTTTTTCTTCTGGCAGTGATTGGGGATAAAACTAAGGCTGGTTTGCTAGGCAAAATCTCTCCACTGGGCTACATGACCAGTTTCTATTATGTGTTATACTCTCTCTGCGACTCTCTCTGTGTCTCTCTGTCACTGACTGCATGTGTGTGTGTGTTCATGTATGTGTCTATATGTGTGTGTCTGTGTATGTGTGTATATGTGTCTGTATGTGTGTGTGCATGTGTGTGCATGTGTGTATGTGTGTCTGTGTGTGTGTGTGTGTGTGTGTGTGTGTGTGTGTGTGTGTGTGTGTGTGTGTGTGTGTAGAGGTGTGCCTATGTATGTGCACATGCATTTGTTTGTATGGAGACCAGATGTCTTCCTATTTTGTGAGACCCAGTCTATCATTGAACCTGGAACTTCATGCACCCAGGCTGGCTGGCTAGGAGTTAAAGGGACCTGTCCATGTTTCTCCTCCCAGCTCCCAGCCCCAAACTCAAGTCTTCAGGCCCTCAGCTTGTGTGGCAGGCGCTTCACTGACTGATTCATGTTTCCAGCTGCACCCTCTTTTACTTGCTTAAATTCTCTTGTTAGCTGGGTATGATGGCCTGGGCCTGTAACCCCAACACTTGGGAGGCAGAAGCTGAAGGATACTGGAGGGTTGAAAGGTCAAGGTCATCCTTGGATGTCCAGCAAATTCCAGATCATTAAGTTAGTACTCATTATCCTTGTACAACTTCCCTCATATTAAAGGCACCATATTTTATCCTTTGGGCTTAGACACATCAAGAGAAAACTATCAATCTTAATTTCTGACAATATTCTTTTGAGTAAAATGTTCCTAATCAGCACATGCTATAAATAAATTTTAGACAAAAGTTGGAACTGTACACATGGCCTATCCAAGTTATGGGAAATACCTGCTAATTACCCTAAACAGCTGTCAGGTCCTTAGCCTTCCTAAGCTTCAATGTTTAATCTATTTTTTAAAAAAAACCTCTTGTGCATATCTATGTGTATATGATGTCTGTGAACGTTGTGTGCATGTTTAAGTGTATGATTGTGGGCACTCAGATGGTATGGTACACATAAGGAAGTCAGAACAGCCTCAAGTTTTGGCCCCTTGCCTCTTTGAGATAAGATCCCTTGTTCATTGCTGCATTTACCAGGCTATCTGGCCTGGGAGATCCAGGGAGTCTCCTGGCTCCCCTCCCACATCACTCCGACTAAAGTCGGAGCCACAGGTCCGACTTTACATGGATTGTGGAACCAAACAAAGGCCCTAATGCTTATAGGGCACAGCTTCACCCAGTAACACACCTTTAATTCATCTAAAAATGTAAATTTACATGTTAACTCACATTTTAAATGCATTATTAAAAATCACTTCAGGAAAGTACCACACAAAATTACTCAAAATAATTAAATTGATATAATTAATTATAATTCAACCAATACACCCATTTTATATCGTGCTTTCCAAACAGGAATAGGATGACAAATACATTTACTGGGTTTTTATTATTGAACTTGTAGAAAGGTTACAAGATGTGTTATTAAATTGTTTTTAGTTGTAAAGCAAATACTGCCATAAAAAGCATAGTACTCTTTTGGTGAATTTATTTGTTTCAAACCCTGATGTTCACTTTCTGGGGCAGGAGGGGATGTGTGCATCAGAAATAAAACCAAAATTGAAACTCCATTAAGAGAGAAAAGCAAAACAAAAAGGGGAAAATCATTGTAAGAGGCATGTATCCAAAGGACCGTATCCAAAATATACAAAGAACCCTGAAACTCAATAATAAGTAAACAAACAACCCTGCTTAGAAGTGGACAGAGGTCTGAAAAGGAAATGTGTGGAGAGAGGCAGCTGCTTGTCCATTGGGCACAAGCCCTGGGTTAGAAAGAGCACTAACAGTGTCTGAGCAGAATTAGTGATGCACACCTGCAGTCCTAGCACCCAGGAGGTGGAGGCAGGGAGGTCAGAAATGCAAGTTCATCCTTAGCTACATAGCAAGTTTGAAACTAGCCTGGGAGTCTTGAAACCCTTCCTCCAAAAAAATTAGACAGATAAGGAGGTAGGTAGGTAGGTAGATGATAGACAGACAGACAGGTAGATAGATGATGGATGGACAGACAAATGGATGGATGGATAAACGGATGGACGGATGGATGGATGGACAGATGGATGGACGGATGGATGATGGATGGACAGACAAATGGATGGACAGATGGATGGATGGATAAATGATAGATGATGGATGGATGAAGAAACTCAACATGCCTTCAGAGACCCACAAATTAAAACAACAGAAAGCAACCCCACATCTACAACCCAAATGCTAGTGGAGAGATGATAGAAACTTCCACTGTCTAGGACTGGGCATAAGCCTGCAACCCCAGCACTGAGGTGAGAGTAGATGGACATCCTTTTCCCATAAACCTATCACAGCTGTTGGGAATGCAAAACCAGTCTGGAATTCAATCTGGCAGTTACTCTGAAAACCTGGAATACTCTGCTCCTGAAGCTTTGCTCCGCATATTCACACAAATAGCTGAGAAATGTATAACGGATGTCCACACAAAGTCTTGGTTATATGTTTCTATAGCAGCTTCCTCCAGATAAATAACCACATCACTTGAGAGCAAGGGTTTTTTCCCCAATACCCGAAACGATAGTGTCTGACACATGCTACGTGCTCAGTGAATGTTTTTTGATTTTAATCAAATGAATAAACAAGCATTTTCAATAATGTTGTGAGTCAGGCCAAGTGACAAACACCTTTAATCTCAGCACTTGTACAGTAGGGAAGGTGGATCCCTATGAATTTGAGGCCAGCCTCGTCTACACAGTGCCCTCCAGATCAGCCAGGCCTACATAGAAAGACCTTATAAAAAGCAAAAAAAAATTGAAATAAAACAAAAACCTTCACAACATTTGGAACTCCTGGTAAGAGAGTTACTGTTGCCTAAAACTCAGCTCAATAATAAACTATCTTGTGTGGTCAGATATAGCTTTTAGAAGACACTAAATAAATCTCAAATAATTTAAATACCCTGCTAATAGAGCATGTGACAGACAAATCATCTGTAATTTGAGTGTAGATGGCTACACTTTGTGGAGAATAGCCTCAGGAACAGATGTCTTATCACACACCAAAGGTTATTCTTACCAGGGCTGTGAAATCACTAAGTAATTAGCTGAACCAAGACCAGACCTGTTGCCTTACTCCTGTACATATGTTCTCTCTCTCTCTCTCTCTCTCTCTCTCTCTCTCTCTCTCTCTCTCTCTCTCTCTCTCTCTCTCTCTCTCTCTCTCTCACACACACACACACACACACACACACACACACAGATACACACCCACATACATATAGACACATACACACATTGGTGTCCTTCTCAACATGTAATGAAATGTTTCCTGTCCGAACCATCCCAAGTAATAACTGATTCAGAGGCTGAATATGAATTATAAATGGTCGGCCAATAGTTCAGGCTTGTTACTAACTAGTTTTTACAACTTAAATTAACCCATTTTTATTAATCTACATTCTGCCACATGGCTCTTGGCCTTACCTGTCCTCTAGTATGTCTTGCTTCCTGGGAAGCTGGCTAGAGCCTCCCTGACTCTGTCCTCCTTCTTCCCATGATTCTTAGTTTGGCTTGTCTGCCTAACTTTCTTCCCGGCTACCAGCCTGTAAACTTTTTATAAACCCATGACAGTAATACATATTCATAGTGTAGAAAAGGAGTGTTTCACAGCATCATTTGCAATTTGTGAATTTTCTGTTTAAGTTTTTATCTGTCAGAGATTCAAAACATTTACCTGTAACTCCCTCAAACTGGAAATCATTTAAAGGGTCCTCCTTAGGAGAAAGGGTTAAGACGGCTCTTACACAGTAACAAGGACCACGGAACACCACTAAGCCACCAAGAACAAAACACTTACACAGAAAACAACACAGGTGGACCTGGAAGGAACTGTGTCGACAGGAAGAAAATCAAAGGCCTTGCCAAACGTTTACCTATTATATGTTTCTATTTGTAAAAGTCTCCAAATGACAAAATTATAGAGTTGAAGAGCAGATTAGTGAGTGCAAGAGGCTGCAGTGAAGGGGGCAGTTGGAACAAAAGAGAAATACAAACAACCTCTGTCAGGGAGCTCTGTGTTCTAACGGGTGCTTTCCAGAGTCCACACCCACTCAGACTGTACAGAAGTTCCCCCACACCCCTGAAAGCCCTCTAAAATCTGACTGTGCTTGTGAATTATATACCCACATCAGTTTTCTAAGTTGATATATGTATATTACATACAACAGAGTAAGAATTTACATTCATGGGACATCACCTGAGGCTTCTTGGAAATCTCTCTACTTTTGCAACTTCTAATAAAGGCATAATGGCTTTAAAATAAAATTC
Organism: Phyllotis vaccarum; assembly: GCA_033318265.1. Taxonomy (NCBI): domain Eukaryota; kingdom Metazoa; phylum Chordata; class Mammalia; order Rodentia; family Cricetidae; genus Phyllotis; species Phyllotis vaccarum. The sequence goes on from JARWLC010000001.1 coordinate 2,292,017, forward strand.
TTTTTTAAAAAAATACACATAATTTTTAGTAAAAAAAAAAAAAAAAAAAAAAGATTCGCACACAACTGGACCTTGTCTTTCTTCTGAAGACCCTCTTAAAGGATCGAAGAGATTAAAAGAAAAGTGTGAATTTAAAAGAACACATATGTACCTGCACAGAAGTCAGGAAACTGAGGCTGTGTGGAACCCAAGGCCAGGACACTTAGCTATAAGCAGTGTTAACAATGAGGTTTCTGGCCCAGACTAGTCCCACAGTTTGGACCCGCCAGCTGCTGCTTATCTGGACCAGCAATTCCAAAGTTTCTCACACAGACACTTATATTAACTTCATGCTGTTTGGTCTATGGCTCAGGCACATTGTTAGCTAGCTCCTTCATCTTAACTCAACCCATTCTCATTAATCTGTTGCCACGTGGCCCATGGCTCACCTGTGTTCCTTACATGTGGATTCTTTGGGCGTTCTTTCCTCGATCTGTGTCTGACTCTGCCCTCCTCCTGCCTAGGCTCCTGTCTCTGGCTATGGTGTCCACCAATGGTCAAAACAGCTCCTTTATTTAAAGACTGATATTCACAGCACAGAGAAAGACATTCCCACATCAATACAGGCTTTGTGTTAGAGTTTTACATCAGAAAAAAAAATCTGCCTAACAAAGGAATACAAGATACTATTTACAGCAGCTTCTCTGACATCAGAGAGGACTTCCTCCTAGACAAAGGCACCAAGAAGCTCATATCCATTGGGACAAATGACCTCAAGGCCACACAGCTGGGGAAGGAATTGCAGGATGGCCACCTGTCCTATAAGGTTTCTGGCCCGGACTTTCCAGCCTAGCCTCAAGGTTTTGACCCACAGACCCACAGAGACACAGGGACACATACATTAATTGTACGCTGATTGCCCTGGGGCCCAGGCATATAACTTGCTAACTCTTTACCCTTAATCTAACCCATTACTCTTATCCTGTTCAGCCATGGGGCTTGGTACCTTTTCTCAGAGCAGCATAGTTGTCCTCTGTTTCTTCCTGCTTCTCTGGCACCTCTGGAGTCTCTGTGACATCTCTGCTCTGTTCTTCCTGTTCCCAGAGTTTTCTTAGTCTGGTAGTCCCGCCTACACTTCCTGTCTGCCTTTGGCCAATCAGTGCTTTTTATGAAACTCGTAGGCAGGACAATTATTTACAATGTAACATCATAAAAAACAGCCACCCCTGGTCTTCTGTCTTTTAAGCAGGTGCTTGGTGGTCTGACTAGATTCCAGGCATTTGGAGATGAGGAGAATCATGGGAACCGGTTAAGAGGGCAGAAGCTAAGGAAGAATTAGAATAATGGTCCACTATGAACTTCACGTTTGAAGGCTGAGCTGCTGAGCAAAGCACATGGAAAACCTGGTCCTCAGTGCTTCAGGGTTCCACATTTGCTCTGTGGACTGACAGGAGAATTAACTTAGGATTCAGGTGAGGCTACACATCTCTCATGAACCAGCTCACACTTCATAAAGCAGCAGTCTTCCCTCCAGAGGAAACAAAAGTATAAACAATACAAGTATGTGAAGCACCAGGCAAAGTAGAAGCCAGGGAAAGAGTAGATTTATAGTCTACAGCCCTACAAACTGGGCGTATATTTCTGCAGCTCGGGTGTCCTATTGATCACATTACCCAGATGTTAAAGAGAAAGAGAGGGGGGAAGGGAGGGAGGGGGGGGAGGGAGGGAGGGAGGGGGGGGAGGGAGGGAGGGAGGGAGGGGGGAGGGAGGGAGGGAGGGAGGGAGGGAGGGAGGGAGGGAGGGAGGGAAGAAGGAAGGAAGTTTGCAAATTCTCTGTGTTTCTGTATTGAGAAGGTGGGCATAAACCCCAGCATTTACCTGCATGTATATAATAGAAAGTTTTCGGCCTCTGTTGGCTGAAATCTGAAAGTAGAAACTGAGTTAGTGCAACAGTGATCATTTTCTGTTGAGTCCTGCTAGGAAGTCTTTCCTGGCCTCTGTACTTTAGCTTAAACCTTTTCCTCAGGCCAGACAGCTAAGCTTGAGCCCGGTGGGCTTAGACATATTAACTAATTTAGAGTTTACTTTCCAAAGACAAAAGACAAGAGTGTGGCAGCATTGCTTCCATCCAAAGTTCCCAAAAGCAGAATTCAGCCCTCGACCTCTCTACACACGCAGGGAGACGTGCCTTGTAGGACTTGAAACAGCAACCCTGAAGCCTTTCCAATAAATAACATCAAAACAAGCCAACTCGAAAGCAACTGTCTTTACAAGTTTCATATGGGAATTGCCTGGGAACCAGTCCTTTTTAGACCTAATTATGAAGCCGGGTTTGAATTACAGAACAAGACACTGTGAAAGTCAGTGTTCAACAAGCCAACAAACATGCAAAGGTAAAATGCAGTGGGCTCTTACCCAACAGGAGAAATAGCTTGCCTTCAGCCGTGTCTGGGGTGCCCTGGAAAAGCTTTGTATCTCTCCAGTGAGACAATTCCCAGAACCCCAATCTCCTACTCTCCTTGGCAAGGTATTCCTATAACAAATAAACTACATTTCCCAGAATTCTCTTTGCCTGACCCTGGGGCTATACTTCAGAGCAGTCTTTTATTTTTTATTATTTAAGTAAAAATGTTCAAATGTGACATGCGGAGTTGACTCAGCTCATTTCCAGTCTCATCTTATCACTAGTGCTCTTGGGCTTGTTTTCAAAGATAAAGACTCAGAAGCCTGTTCCCAGATCGGCATAACAAGGAGTCCAGTGTTATTTGTACTCACTGTTATAATTGCCCTTCATCTAGATGAGTGGCCATTAAACATCAGTAAGTGTCAGAATCGCCCGAGCTGCCTGTTGAAACACTGCCTGGGACCCCACCTGCAACAGTCTCTGATTCAGCAAGTATGGAGATGTCCAAGAATGTTCATTGCTTGCAAATTCCCCAGTGATGCCCATGCTGCTAGTCTGTAGATCACATTTTAGAAGTCCTGAGAGGTTGGGAGGGGTGGCTCAGTGAGGCCCTAGACTCACACTTCATTACTCCCAGCCCTCCCACCCCCCCAAAAAAACACCAGGGCTGAAGAAATGGCTCTCAGGGGCTAAGAGCACATGCTACTCTTTTAGAACACTGAAGCTCAGTTCCCAGAAGCCACAGCAGGGGCTCAAAACCTCAGTATCTAACTGCAGCTCCAGGGAATCCTCTTCTGGCCTCCCCCAGCACTGTACACACACCCATACACATCGCCATACTGTGAGGCGTCTTCTCACATCCTCGGCTCAGGAGTTGTCCCCTCCAAGTACCCTGTAGCTAACTAAGGCAGGCTGGCAGTCCCATCAGGCTTTAGTTACAGAGTCTGGTGATAAATTAGTATCATGTTTCTATTTTCTATCTACCTTGTCCATGTGACAGCAAAGTAAATAGACTCTTAGGAAACACCATCAAGACCCTGTGCTCCAGTCAGCCAGTTTATAAGGACATCAGGCTTCACAAATGAACCTGGCATATGAATAACTTCCATGACCCCCGGGGGTCATGGAAACTGCACTTCACACTGGATGTTCCAATTCACAGCCCACCTCCTTCACTCTTCATAGCACACACTGGAGGCCCCTGAGGAACAAGGGAAAAAAAACAAACACCAGAAAACAAATCTGGATTTCTTTTCACTCCAGGGCCATAAAACTCTTTAGGTCATGGTTCATAACTGTCCATTAGCTGAAACATATACATAGATAAGCCGCTATTTTGGTAGAGATACATCTTCTAAATTCCACTTAGACTGACTTCGTGTTTGTCCTTGAATAGAAGAACATTCCATTTTATTGTCTTAGCCTTGAATGTGCTTATCACTGCTGGGAACCTGAGGGACTGAATTGAACCAGAGGTAAGTGTGCTTCCTGACTCACCAGCTCCTTTTATTCAAAAGGATCTGTTGAAAGCACAGAGGTTTAGGTTAGTTCACTGTTATACTAGTGAGAATCCAACTTTCTGACTGTTTGCTTGTTTTTATAGATACTCTTGGCAATACTAACAGTAAAATATCTAGACTCTGTGGATTCTGGGACTGTAGGGAAGTCCCCGCTCCGTGGGAATCCCAGCAAGAGACTGGGGAGATGATTAGTGCCCCACACCCAAGTGTAACTGGTTACTATTTAGTTACTATTTGGGGTGCTAGGGATTGAACCCGGGGCCTGAGAGATCAGTCAACGTGCCAGTGAAAGGGCTGAGAATACATGCTAAAAACCGATCTTGTCAGGATGGGGTCAGTGATCACCCCAGGAGGGCTTTTGCAGCTCAGCACAGCAGGGGACTGCTGTGTGCTGGCCAGAGTGCTGGCAGCCCCAGCAAAAGCAGATGTGTTTACTTAGAGAACTTTCCCGAAAGAAGGTTTTAAAAACACTTAAGGCAAACTAGGTGCATAATTTTTTATATTTTTTTTCACTGTTTTGTCAAATATTCTCGTTTGTGCTTCAAATGCTCTTTATGTGCAGAGTTAATTGCCATATAATTTATGAGACCCTTAAAACAGAACTAATTGGTTATTAGTAATGTTTGAGTTGGTTCACATCAAAATATACCTGCTACAGCACTTTGCAGGAGTGACAGTGAAAGGTGCCTGGAAGCTTTGTTTTGTTTTTAATTTTAAGACATGCATACTTTTATGGGGGTTTTAAATAAAGTTCTCTGATGATGCCCAGGCTGGCTTTGAATTTCTGGACTTCAATTCTTCTGCCTCAGCCTCCCTACTACCTAGGACTACAGCTGTACAGCTGCCACCATCCTCAACTTTGCTTTTACACCGTGTGTGTGTGTGTGTGTGTGTGTGTGTGTGTGTGTGTGTGTGTGTGTGTGTGTGTGTTACATAGTGCTTAGGTATAAACAGTAAGAAAAGGCTAATTCAATTTAGTCTGTCACACCACTTAGAGATGTCCAACTGTCAGCTCCTTTAACTATAAAAATGAAGTAAAAAATGGGATCCAGGGGAATAGAAATTCCATAAGGTTAGAACATTTCATATTGTGAGTAATTGAGGCTTAGACTCAAGTCAACATCAAGGTAAAAATAGCCAATAACGTGAATAATTCTTAGAAACCATATGTGTTTTTTGCTAGACTCTGAATTATTCAGACCACAGAGTTTTCTGGCCCTGCATGACAATAGACCTCCATGAACAAGTAAATACAAATGAATGCGGTCACCTCAATGAACGGTAAACACTAGGTAGGCGGTTGTTTTCATAATGTGATTCTAGGTGTATGAACACACATGTCACATCCCAAAAATGTCTGTGCTACAGACCTCAGTCACAAAGTCATAATTTGAGGTCAGAACAGGCACCCTTCTCTCCTCATTCATGCCCTGACGGTGTCACCATGGCCTGCTGGGGAGGTCAGAACAGGCACCCTTCACTCCTCATTCATGCCCTGACGGTGTCACCATGGCCTGCTGGGGTGACTGAAATGGACTCCTTACTTGTCCCCATCTTTTCTTTACATCTCAAAAGTGCCAAATCCCTGTCTTTCTAAAATACAAATTTGATCATGGTGATCCCCCAGTTTAAAATCATTAGTCGACGTTGGGCACAGGGGTGTGTACCTGCAATCTCAGTACTGGAAGCAGACTTTAACACAGGAACTCTGAGACCAGCCTGGCAAAGCAGCTGGAGACAACGTTAGCTAGCTCTTCACAGTCCCCAGAATGAGCAGTTAAAGATCCTGATGGTCTGGTCACTGTTGGCCACTCCAGATCCGTCTCTTGTTACTGCTTCTCCATCAGCACACACTCTTCTCCCTGCCTCGTGTCAGCTTTCCATCATTGTAACATGTGTTAGGAGAGGAGAAGCATACTCACAGTACTCACCCACAGTTTTGAGGCTTCCGGCCATGATTAACCAACCTGCGCCTGGGCCCCACTGTGATATGGACAATAAGTCTTATTTTATGACTTAGGATCTCCAAACACAACCCATCTCTTAAGGTTTTGCTGCTTTCCTGCATCACCAAGCTGAGTACCAAAGTTCTAATGCATGGGTGTTTAGACTATTACAACCCATTGTTCTTGCTTCCAAGCAGTTCTTGGTTGGTTTCTGATGCTACAGGAAACACTATGACCAAAAACAACTCAGTAGGAAAAGGTTTATTGTACCTCATACTTCCAGGCAATAGTCCATCACTGAGGGAGGACAGGTAGGAACCCTGGAAGCAGAGATCACAGAGGACCACTGGCTTGCTCCCAGGCTCACCTCACTTGCCTAAGGATGGTACCACCCACAGAGGGCTAAGGCACCCCTCATCAATTGTCAGTCAACAAAATACACAGACACACACAGGCCAATTTGATGAAGAAAATTCCTCAGCGGAGTTTCACTCTTCCCAAGTGTGTCAGTGACAGCCAAGAGTGGTCTTTGTACACACTATTCACTTCTAGAACCTCCCACTTTGGGGGAGTCCTACCTAGCACCTTCTTATTATGCAAACTTCATCTATATATCCCATGAATGCCAGAAATGTCACTTTTCCACTACTATATTTCTAAGACATAGCACAATGTCTATTTCTAAGATGTAACACAATGTCCACACAATAGTCACTCAATAAGCATTTGTTAAATAGATGAAAAAATGAATTCCAGGAAATATCTTCCATTTTCCTACTGGAGTGGGCAACTCATGCTTGTGGTTTTCTTTGCTACACCTTGAGGGTATAGTTGAGACGGTTAAAGACTCAAAGGCAGAATCATCTCTGGAGAACTGAGATGTTATTTAAAGAAAGTGACTAGTCAAAAAAAAGGAGAGGAGGAAAACCAGATACTGTGGGCAGACGTGAGGAGGGGTTGACAGTTCAAAGGCACAACTGCATGTCCTCCCTGAAGCAACCACATGAAACCGGATCCATGGTGTGGTGAGATCAGGGAGATGCTGTTACTTGGGTCAGTGTCTGCATTCTAGGCTGGCCCAGAAGCTCTGTTCTAGGTCTATGCCATAGACTTTAAAGAAAAGCCATGGATTGAACAGGCTTCATCCTGACCAAGTTGAACTTGTCTAGACACTCATGCCTATGACTCATTTTTACTTATCACAGGCTTTCATAGGCATATTAAAATTTCTCCAGCCCATACTTCATACATTCACCTCTTCCCTGGTAGGAAATATACTTCTCTTTTATCTATAATCAATACAAAAAAGGGAGGTTTCTTCTACTACTGGCCTCAATAAATCATGCAGTAATGTTTCTGGGCAAGGCAAAGACATCTTCTTTCAACCCTGTAATTAGAGACATTCTCCAAGGCTCAGCCATGAACTCCTGGTGTTTTCCTTCTGGATTCTTTCCTTGACAAACCAGTTTTATATCATGGCTCTCCCTTTTAGATTTACATTCCATACCAAAGATGCCTATGCACACCACTCTTGATTTGATAAAATTCCAGGCCAACATTTTGCATTGTCCCTAGGACATTTTCCTTTCTAGGATATTTCAAAAGCCCAGATCTACAAATGCAACTAACTTGTAATCTTACCTCCATTAAAATTAATTTTTGAGAGGCTGGAGAGATGGTTCAGCAATTAAGAGTAAAAACTACTTGTTCAGGGGACCTTAGCTTGGTTTCTAGTATGGGTCCAGCGGTTCCCAACTACCAACTGTAATTCCATTTCCAGGAGAGCCATTACCTGCTTTTGGCCTCAAAAGCACCGCATTCATTTGAAAGCACATACATACGTACACACACACACACACACACACACACACACACACACACACACACACTAAAAGTTTGAGCCATATCTGAAACACTATTATTTTTACTATCATTCTCCTAGATCCCACAGAACAGAAACTGTCATCTCTTCAATGAAGCCCAACCCATGTATCCTATTTAAAATTGCAATACCATGACTCAGTTTACCTGATTTTTCCTTAAACTGCTCTGCTTATGATATAGCACATGTGCTTTCCTAACATAGTAGACAATTTGCCTGTGTGTTACTTACTGGTATCTTCCCAACAATGACAGAGACAGGGATCAGTATCTTCGTGTACTCACTGGAATCATATCTAGAACAGTCACTGATGTGCAGAAGGTGCTCAATATATGCTTGCTAAATTAATTCATTCACTCCACAAGTGCATATAATGAATAACATAATTTAAAATACTTCTCCCATCTAACTAGAACTTAGTCTTCCTAAAGTGATGGATTTGACCGACCTTGTTCACTACAGTGCACTCAGAATCACATGTGTATATATGTACCACAATTGTCCCCCATCTATGAACTCAATGGATGGAGATAGGAACTCACTGAGTAAGACTCGGAACCAAGCAAAGTGTTTGAAGATTCAATAATAATTTTTATATCATACATCCTTTATTATGAGTTTGAATTTTAAAGATATATATATTTTTTTAAATTTATGTGTCTTATGTGTGTGCCTACATGAATCATGGCATTAGGTGTCAAATCCTCTGGAACTGGAGTTCCAGGTAGCTGTGAGCTCCCACATAGATGCTGGGAACTGAACCCAGGCCTATGCAAGAACAACATGTGCTTTTAACCTCTGAGTTGACCCTGATTCTATGAAAATTTAAGCATCTACATATATTGCAGTGTGATGAAGATATGCTAAAAGTGGAAACAGGATGCCATGGGAGCCCAGGAGTGGTACCCCTAAACTCAATTCTTAACAAACGGAACTTGTCATCTGTTCTCCATGACAGACTCCCCCACCCCCGCCAAGGGTCAAGTGTATAGCATGGAGCAATGTCTCTCAAATGTTACTTGCATAAACATCATCTTGTTAAAATGGGCTTATTTGGTGGGTTTGAGATTATCCAAAAGATTAACATTTTTAAAGAAGTTCCAGGTGATGTTGAGGTTGGTCCTCAAACCACACAGTAAATAACAAATGCTCAACATCAACCCATTTTCCTTTGATTCTTTGATATTCGACCTGAATATTGTTCATGTGTCTCATCCTCCTCCTCCCTCTTCAAATACTCAGAGACAAGGACCCCCGTCTAAACTCCAGGGCCAGCTGAGCTCAGAGCCAGTTCCTACAAGTTATTCTTCACACTGCTGAGAAGAAATGGGAATTAAAACTATGTCATTTGGGAGTGAAGGTCTCTTCTTTTCTGGTGTCTTTGGCCAGGACGCGTTGACTTCCCACTGGATGTAGTTGTCCTAGCACATAAAAAGCCTTAGGACGAAGCCAATGCTAAGGGCACCCAGCAAACCCTGATGCGCTGACTGATGATGTCACCAGCTGCTAACTGTGATGAGCCTGCATTCTAGGCTATCTTTGATCTCTCAGGTGGGTGAAATAATGTGTGCTTATTGTTTTACAGAAGTGAGGCTGAGATTTGCCACACAAATCTTTCTAAGGGTTCATATGCTGGTGAAGTGAATGCTGAGGAGTGTGTGTGCTCCAGGCACCATCCCAGTAAACAAGATGGGCATAATTCCATGCCCTTATAAAATATATAACTTAAAAGACTTATTTGATGAGTCCAAATTTGCAAAATAAATACAATTGTATATTATTCATCATGTATTTTCTTGGATGGAGATCATTTTTCCCTCTGAAACAGTAGTCAACTCTAGCTTCATGCAACTGATTTATCTCAATCAAAGCTCCAAAGCACCAAACTCATAAAAAAAAAACAAAAAACAAACAAACAAAAAAAAAACCCCACAACTCTGTAGTCTTCTCTGCTCTGCCACTATTTTCAAGTTGTTTTTAAGCAAGAAACTTTCCATTCAAAGCATTACTCTAAAAAATACGGTACATAAAATAGACAAACCAGACTGCTCTGGAAGAGTAAAGGGTAGTGAGTTTCACCTGACCTACCCTACCTTGCCACCAATCAGCTCATACATGCCCCACCCCTGAGGACCCACTTAGTACTGTTAGTATACTCACAGGATTGCGTATGGCCTTATCAAGATAAAATTAAATGCTTGGTTCCACTTGTCATCCATATATGCCTGCTTATCCACCACATTTTGAGTCAGCTCACATATGCCATACTCAATTCTTTGCCCAGGAATGTTGAGTGCTAACCTCTGTCACAAAAGCAGACTTCTTGCACCACAGCAGGCATTACCAATCGATCCCAGTCCAGTGTGCTTTCTTTCTGTTGGTTGGTAGTTCCACAGCCCTTACCTCTGTACACCTCAGTCAACCACTACCACTCCAAGGAGTAATGATTCGCAAAGATACATCCTTTAATCGCCTTGTTAGATAAATCTCTCATTCTGTCATCTTCAATTCATATCCCATGTATATGATTCCTCAGGCTATAAGTAAGGACAAGGCCTCACTTGTCCCTTGAGTCCTAACTTACATAGATCAACATATTAAGAAATTATTTTATCATCTAGACATTCTTATAGGATCACGATACATATCAAAGCATAAAGCCACATTGTAGTTTGAAGAGCTTCGGTCTTGAGGAAAAATAGAAAGGCTTTACAAACCCAATTGGTGCTTTGTATTTTTCTTTATTCCATCTTTGAAAGCCATGGCTGTCCCAGTCTCCTCATACTTTATAAGTAGAAACGATGGCTCAGAGAGTAAAGGTGCTTGCTTTCCAGACAAAGGACCCAAATTCAGTCCCTGGGGACCACATGAAAAAAACCAAGACCTACAGGCTGTCCTCTGATCACAAGCACAAAATAAATAAATAAGTATAATTTAAATTTTTTAAGTTTAAAAGAAAAAGGTATTTTCACTTTAGCTGTTCCAGAGTCCATCCTGGACCTGAGTCCAGTTGACTTTACTCCTCAGCGGCTGATTCTACCCACTACAGTTTTTTCTTATATCCTCACTTCATTCCAGAGGGGACCTCTCCCCTATGGACACTGCACACTCCTGAGGGATCCCCTTTCCAGACACGTCTCTTTCCTCTCACACGTAACGAGTTAGTCCATGCCCTTACACTTCAGCATAAATTGGAGTGTGGTTTTGTTTTGCCCACTAGAAAGACTGTCCCTAGGGCAGACTGAGCTGGTGACATGGCAAGCTGGGGCATTGAAGGTGGCCAGACAGCTGGCATCTGGAGAGTTACTAAAAGTGACACAGCTGGGGTGGGGGGTCTGCTAGCTGAGAGGTCTGGGAAGCTGCAGCGATGATGCTGGCTGAGGCTAACACTTGAGAGCTTGGAGCTGTCAACAGCAGTGAAGAGGCTGTTGCACTGGGCCTGGTAGTGATTGCTAACCAGTCAAGCAAAGCAACCCTCAGCCAGCTTGGAGAAGGCAAGCAGCCTAAACTGCTCTCCCTGGGTACAATGCAGTTTCCTTCTTGTAAGATGAGACTTTGGGTTATTTTTGCAGGCTGATAGTAGGATTTTTTGGGATAAGTGTTCTTTACCAGTTGTCTATGGGAATGAGGTTGATTCTCCACATTCCCAGCCGTGGTTTGGGTTCTTGAACTTCCAAGCCATGACCATAGACCAGCCTAGCAATGAAAAGAACTACAGATTCTAACAGGGCATGTCCTCCCTGGTGTGACACACCAACTCTGTCAGAGGCTATCCCGTCTCCTCTCCAGCCTCCATTGTCTTCAGTTTGGACACCAGTCTCTGGGCATAATCATCTTTGGGCAACACATCAGGGTCAGTTTCTACCAGGAAAAACTTAGAAACTTGCTGCTTGGGCAAAAAATGGCTTGGGCTCTCTGCCTTGTACTTACGAATCAAGTGCAAATTCTCAGCTACTATCCAGTGCCAGCCATGCTCACTTGCTGCCATTCTCCCCACCATGCTGGTCCTCACCCCTTAGCAAAGAGACTTCTCTTTACACCAGGAGACCATTTTGGTCACAACTTGTCAAAGTGTGGAGTTATGAGGCTCAGTCCCCACAGATGGAGCCACAGAACAACTCCTGTACCTAAGGTTCAGGAAACAGAGGAAGAGGAAGCAGAAGGTAGGAGCCAGAGGACTGAGGAGTTGCTGTGAAGTTGTCTTCTAGTAACATCAGAAGCTGCACACGGTCTCATCAGGATGGCTGTCCCAACGTGAGTTGAACAGTGATGACCATCAGACATGTCAAAGTGGGTGGACCCTTCCTTCAAACCGGCACGAAGAACCACAAACAGTGCTGAGTGGGAGAAATAGTCTTGCAGAGAAATGGCCGCCCCAAAAACATACATACAAGTAACATTATACAGACTGAACAGGTTGTATTTAGGAATAGATATGGATATACATATATACATATGGCAGCTATTGATGAAAAAAGAGGCCATAAACTCGAAAGACAGCAAGGAGAGGCTTAAAGGGAGGAAAAGGGAAGTAATGTAATTATATTATTATTATTTTTAAATTAAGAGTGGTTTGGAGCATCATCCTCTGAGGTAGCCTCCAGGTGTTCCATAAATGCCCTATCATACTGAAACATTTTATAGGGTTCTGTTGTATTATGTTTCTGGCCCGGAGTTTCTGGCCTAGCCTCGGGGGTTCAGACCTGTAGACCCGCAGCCCCACAGAGACACACAGATGCTTACATTAATTTTATGCTGATCGGCCTAAGGCCCAGGCATATAACTTGCTAGGTCTTTACCCTTAAACCAACCGATGGTTCTTATCCTGTTCAGCCATAAGGCCCGGTACCTTTTCTCAGAGCAGCATAGTTGTCCTCTGCTTCTTCTGGCGTCTCTGTGGTATTTCTTCTCTGTTCTTCCTGTTTCCAGAGTTTTCTTAGTCTGGTAGCCCCGCCCACACTTCCTGTCTGTCTTAGGCCAATCATCGTTATTTATTAAACCAGTGGGTGTGACAATTATTTACAATAGAACAACACAATCCCACTACAGGGACTAATTGCACACATCAACCAACATAAAAGGCAATAAGAAATATGTGTTAAGAATAAAATATTACATTCCTCAGTTAGCAAAACCTTACCTGTTCTACATGCTAGAAAATTGTGAAGGAAGCAGGGCCTAGAAAAGAGGCTATGCATGAGCTCACCATCACTAAAGACTTTCTGGGACCCAGAAGGCTTAAGCACAAACAACATTTCTTTAGCATTAACTTTTTCCAAAAAGGAGATAAGGAAAAGATCCGTGCTTTATTACCTTCTGACATGTAGCTAACGCTAACTCAGAGTAGTGTCTGCTTCTCCCTAACCTGACCCTCATCTCTTATAGCTCAATGTTTCAGATATATGTGCCTTGCATGTAGTGGCTTCATGTTTCTTTTGCTGCTTTCCTGGGTGTTTATTTTATTTTCTGATTTTATACATAATCAATAATATGAATAGTATCTTCCATACTATTTCTAATGATAAATAGATGAGTCGTTCTAAAGTAGCAGCTTTCACTTGGCAACTGTGACTAAAAGTTTGGATCCTGTGTGAGAGAAACAATTTTATCTCCATATGTCACATTAGGAAAGTTTCTGAAACTTTTCAACTCTGTTTATTTATCTATTTGATAGAGATGATGATTCCTACGTCACAGGATTGCTTGCGGATCAAGTGAGATCACACACGTAATGCCTCTAGGATTTTATTACCCCATATAACTTTTTTTTATTAATAGCTATGTTTAACTACATTTTTTCTCTGTCCATCCAAATAGTACTGCCTCACATTTCCAGCTAATCGGTGGCTTCACAGAATAAAGGAGAGGGGATAATGGAATGGCAGAGAGCTTGGGAGGAGGAAGGCTCTGTGATGGCTCAGCTTGCTTTGGCTCTGGTCTTGCTCAGCAGAAGCAGTAGGGGTCCCCAGGCTGAAATTCCATTCCCAGGTAACTCAGAGGGCAGCTCTGGTCACTGCTGGGGTGTGTGGGCTGTGCCCACCTGCTCCCTCATACAGCTTCATTCCACTGACTCCCTCAGGATGACGAAGCCACTGGGGGAAGGGCATAGAGGCAGCTGTGAGGGCAAGACAGATTTCAGTGTTCCTGAGACCCTCTCAGTTGTGTGAACTCCTCTTTCAGCCTTTCAAAGAAGCGCTGATCCCTACACGGACATGTGAAACTAGTGTAAGTTATATAAATCATAAACAGGCACTCTGGGCAGTAAAAAGGACAAAGGATCAGCCTAGCCTGCCTCAAAAACTGACATCAGCCATGCTCTCTACTCTCTTACTCCATTCTCCTGAACTCCCAAGATGCTTTTTGCTGTCCCTCAAAGATTCCTGAGGGATTCCACATAGTTGAGCACTCTGTGGGTCTTGAAATCCCAAGCATGATTTTCTGTGATACTACCCTCTCCTGGGTCAGTTCCTAATTCTCTGCAGGTTCCAGCTCCACCTCCCTGGCCTCCACTTTCCTCTGCTTGACCTCCAGACAGCTCTAAGGGTTGTCCTCAACTTGAACTCTCCTTTTCTCCTGATGGCCTAATCGCTTTCCATAACTTGAAATAGTACCTAGGCCAACAGTGTGATCAGACTTCTCTTCTGAGACCCACTCTGACGTACCCAATACCGTAGATCTGCATGGCCATTTCAGAAGTCTTCTGTAACTTAAGAGGTCTCCATCAGCCCCCAAATGTGTCCCTTCATCCAGCATTTTCTTTAGTCTCTCGGCTGCACCTGTGAGAACTAGAAGCCAACCATCCTGACTCTTTCTTCCCCACATCTTCTCTATCCAGTTTATAACAAATCCGTCCTCTGTCCCTTGGCCATATCTTCCCACTGAAATCATTGCAGCAACACTGCTTCCAAGGCTTCTCCTTTGAGCCCTGAGCACTGAAATCAGGGAGCATTTAAAATACAATAAATGACACATGTTGTAATTATACACAAAACACTTCCATAGATACACACTGAAAGTAACAACTAACTTTGGGGGGCAGCGTGCAATAAATGCTACATATATAATCTCAAATGCCACAACCCTGTAATTATCAACTTCTTTTCAAATAAGAAAGCTGTAGTCTGAGGAAATATAGTGATTTCCCCAAATTGACAGAAACTATAACAGATAAAGTTAGAATTTGAGCCAATTTGAGGCTAGAAAGATGGCTCAGTGGCTAGGGGTGCTTGCTACTCTTCAAGAAGACAGTTTTGTTCCCATAACCAGCTCCAAGGGGTCAGAATCTGCTGATCTCTTCTGGGCTCTGTGGGCACCAACACTAGTGTGGGCATAAACACACAGAGATGTGCACACGTACACATAAAAATAGTTCCTTTAAAAACATTTGTTAAAGAATCGGAACGAATTTGACTGTGAAACCCAGTGCTTCCCTGTCAGTGCTGCCCACATTCTACTGCGGAGGAGACGCCTGCCACCACCACCACCACCCCCCCCCCCCCCCCCCCCCCCCCCCGGTCCAGGGACCGTTTCCTTCAGCCTGCTTCTCTCATCTTTCAGCACTCAGCTCACGGGTTGCTTTCTTACCAAGAGAACTTTCCTTGACTTTGGATTTAAATTATTTTATGATGTTATCCTTTCTTGTGTTCTGCACTTTCTAGTACTTAGCAAAAGCATGGTGTGTGACTATTTAGTGCTTAGCTTTTCCAGAAATCTAAGCTCTGTGAGAGCACAGATCAGCATCGCTCTTATTCACCCCCATCCCCTCAGAGCTAGCAGAGCAGTAGATGCTTAATTAACACAGTTAAGTAGGGACTCAGTGGGAAGGCATGTGCTTAGCTTGTGTGACACTTTGGGTTCAATCTCCAGAATCAAAACCCAAGGGAACAAAAAGCCTCATTAAAAAACAAATTTACTATGTATTGTCCTTTATGGGAAAAGGATTTTTGCACATTGTTAAGAAAATAACTACATTCTTCAGTAGATAAATAGGTAACTGGTACCAGATAACAACTCACAGTATTGAAATAAACAAATAGTAGGATGTTCTACTCTGTTAAGCAATCAAGTAAACTGGGGGGGGGGGGGGAGACATGAAATGACCAATTTTAATATCCGCATTTTTAAAAGAGATCCAGAAGAACAACAGTACTACCAGAAAAAAATAATAATGTTGCAGAGGTGAATCAGACTTCTGTTTCTTTGTGTGTGTGTGTGTGTGTGTGTGTGTGGTGTGTGTATGTGAGTGTGTGTGTCTGTGCGTGTCTGTGTGTGTATGTGTGTGTTTGTATGTGAGTGTGTGTGTCTGTGTGTGTCTGTGTGTGTATGTGTGTGTGTTTGTATGTGAGTGTATGTATGTGTGTGTCTGTGTGTGTGTATGT
Organism: Phyllotis vaccarum; assembly: GCA_033318265.1. NCBI lineage: Eukaryota > Metazoa > Chordata > Mammalia > Rodentia > Cricetidae > Phyllotis > Phyllotis vaccarum. The sequence continues at coordinate 2,308,126 of JARWLC010000001.1, forward strand.
GTGTGTATATGTGAGTGTGTGTCTGTGTGTGTGTCTGTGTGTATGTGAGTGTGTGTGTATTGTGTATATGTGAGTGTGTGTGTCTGTGTGTATGTGAGTGTGTGTGTATGTGAGTGTGTGTGTCTGTGTGTATGTGAGTGTGTGTATGTGAGTGTGTGTATCTGTGTGTATGTGAGAGTGTGTGTGTATGTGAGTGTGTGTGTATGTGTGTGTATGTGAGTGTGTGTCTGTGTGTGTGTATGTGTGTGTATGTGAGTGTGTCTGTGTGTGTGTATGTGAGTGTGTGTGTATGTGAGTGTGTGTCTGTGTGTATGTGAGTGTGTGTGTCTGTGTGTATGTGAGTGTGTGTGTCTGTGTGTATGTGTGTGTGTCTGTGTGTGTGTTTGTGGGTACATTAGATGTCGTTGTCAATCTCTTCTCCGTTTTACTTTTGAGACAGGATCTCCCACTGAATTGGAGACAAACAGGTCTGGCTAGACTGTCTGGCCATCAAGTCTTAGGGATCTGCTTGTCTCAGCCTCCCCAGCACTGGAATTACAGGCACACTCTGTATGTGGGTGTGGGGATCCAAATTCAATACTTTTGCTTTAAGGCAATTTAACCCACGGAGCCTTCTGTAACCCAGAGGAATGTTTTGTATTCTGCAAAGCAAACAAGAGCTTTCTTTTAAAATGTGTTGGTCTAAGCTTCTTCTGTATTCTCATGCTGAAAGTACTTTGTAAATTACATCAAAATCAGAAAAGTGTGCCCAGTAGAATTCTCTCCTCCTTCTTAAACATTGCTTAGCCAGAAACAGAAAAAAAATGTCAAGTTCCCTATGCGGAGGGGAGCCTCTGTTGTTTGTTTTTACAAAGTTAATCCAGTGTGTAAAGCTGTGAGGCAAGCATCCTCTTAGCTGGAGTTGCATAATCTTCAAAGAGGAATCCCTGGAGACTCATAACCAGAACTGTTGATTCAACACCCACACTTGCTGTGCAAGACTCTTGGCCTTCTTCCAGCCTCCTTGGGACAAGGTATCCACACGCTCCTGAGCATCTGAGAAGATGCTCAGTAACAAAGGACATTTTCACACAGGCAAACCCTTTGCTCCACATTTGCTCACTAGGCCTTAAACTAACCTCTTTTCCACACCTCCATGTGGCCAAACCCAAATGTAAGAATCCACCATACCAGGCAAAAATAAATACCTCTCCTTGGGGACAAAGAATCTATGAATAGATAAAGCTCCAAGGGAATGAGGGTGTCACAGGCCTGAGGCACCCCCAAACAGAACTGGATTCATCAGGCTGGAACTGCCTTGAAGTTCTGTTTCTTCCGTTTCGAGCCGTCCACATGTCTTGATGATGATTCAATAAATTAAGGTTAAAATCCTTTCAGATTTGATGACTCAGTACAGAGAGTTAAAAACATGAAAAAAACATGCTGTAGCAATCTGATGACCTGAGCTTAAAAACCAGCCCCATACAGTAGAGGAGAGACCCACCTTCTACAAGTCATGCTCTGAGCTCTGCACAAGCACCATGGGACAAAGGGGCAAATACACACATACAAATAAATAAATAAAATGTAACTAAAATCCAGAGAAAGGCCTGTTGGTTTGGCTGTGTGGAAGCACACTCACAGGTGTACACACACACACCCTACTCACCAAGAAGCTTTACATTGTCTCACTTGTGAGTTCCCATAGGCCCTAATTGCTCAACTAGGGGTGTCATGTTTCGGCTACTGATGTGTTAATTATGTCGGGTTGTATTTCTTCCTTTCAAACTGTCCTCATGACTCCTTAAGCAGATGAGATTTCTGCCAGTGGGTCCCCCAAACAGACTGGTGGAACCAGTGCCGAATTCTGGGGTGCATTGAAGAGGTGAAGGTGCTGATGGGCTGAGCTGCCTTAGAGGCAGATGAGAAACACCACAAAGACCAGGAAAGACCAGGGAGTGACAGAGGTGCATTCCTGAAAATCCTGCAGAGGCTCATTTATGAGTTTTATGCAGCCAAATTCCGGCTTTTGAACTACGGTTTTAATATATGTGTGACACTTCTCTCAGCTTTAATTTCCCCTCAGAAATGAAGAAGCGCCCACCTCCAAGTGTTCAGCTGTCCAGCTCATTCCTGCTTGATCTGGAATGCCGCATCCTCTCAGAGAATCTCAAAAAGCCAAACTCCATAGTCTTGGCTGGTACAGTGGCCCCTCCCCCAAAGTTGCCAGGAGCCCAAGACCCTAAAGCTTTTGACTGTAGTTGGGCACAAAACCTACAGGGTACATGAGCTCCCTGAAGCTGGAGAACTCACCCAGGAGTTGCTTTGCTCAAATAAACCTGTTCTTTTGATTTTTTTTTTGAAGCAGCTCAAACTGGTTCATTGCATCTGCAGAGAAACCGATTGTGGTGATGTAGAAAATCTATTACCAAGGACAGGGTGATACACATATGGATGAGAGACTGTAAACTGACGTCTTGAGTACCTTGTATGCCTGAAAGCTGTTTAGATGTTAATTATTTTATCATGTGAGGAAATGTTGTGAAATGCAAAAAAAAAAAAATGGTTAATACTGATTATGTGTGTGTAGTTTTTAAATCTGAGTCTTATAAACATTGTCCTCAGGGAAACATATCCATCACTCTGTCACACCAAACGCCCACCGAGAGGGAACACCTGTCAACATCAATCCAGCTCTTTTCCACAGAGCAGCCACCCTACCTCATCCATACGGCCGCCCCACATGTCTGTCTCTCCACTTACCTTAGGGCAGCGGCGGTTTCAGAGCCATGGGAAGTAAGTGACTGCCGTTCCCATTTCAGAGACCCTCAGCAGTGTGTTCAACTCATGTTCATAATAGCACCTGCGTGAGGCTTCCTCAGTGACATCAACAAGCCTGCAAGAGCTCAAGGGCAGAAGCTTCTTCAAAATACAGCAAGTGGGGCTATCAAGTAGTGACGGGTCCTTTTCCCCACGAGTGACAACCTGTGGTTCATGCCCAGGACCCACTCTGGAAAAGGAAAAAAAACTGACTCCATCCTGCAAACATCCTCTGGCCTACACACAGACACACACACACAGACACACACAGACAGAGACATACACAGAGACATACACACAAAGACACACACAGACACCCACACACACATAAACACATACATACACACAGAGAAACACACAGACACACACACACACATAAACACATATGTACACACACATACATAGACACACACACAGACACACACACACAGACACACACAGAGACACCACAGACAGCCACACCCACATAAACACATACATGCACACACATACACAGATACACACATACACACACATACACACATAAGTATACATACATACAAACGTGAGCAAATCATCATACATATAAAATAAAACAACCTAAAAATGATTTTAAAAAGAAAGTGGTTAAATTCAAGTATGGCCGTCATAGCAAGCACACTATTCCAAAGCCCTGCTAAAAGGTACTGTCTCAGCTACAGCAAGCATTTAGTGAGAATTTAGGTCTCCCACCTCTGAGCAGTTGCATTGCACTGCAGTAGTTTGTTATTGCTGAGACAGGGTCTCATAACATAGCCCTGGCTGTCCTGGAACTCACACATCTTCCTGCCTCTGTCTCCTGAGGGCTGGGATTAAAGGTGTGACCCCCCACACCACTGGACTTAGTGTGATGTTTTCAGAAAGGATGTCAGTGTAGATCACATTCCAGGAGCAGGGTTCACAAGCAGGCTTCTCATCTGTAGGACACAGAATGTTTGTGACCCTACCATTCTTACCCATAATGGGATGGTATTGGGTAGTGGGGTCTTTAAGAGATAGCTCGATCCTGAGAATGAAGCCTTTATGAGTGTGGTTAGTTCTTTTTTAAAGATACCCTGCTGTGTGGCAAAACTTCCTAGGGAAATGCTGTACACATCTCTACTGCCCAGGCAGGGAGCCTACGACAGATCAAAGTACAGATACCACAAAAGTCAAACTTAGTGAACCAACAAATGTTACTGGGAATACTCACAGGAATATGATCGAGGGGTTACTTATGGGGGCAGAATGACCCAAAGACAGATGAATCACCTGCATGGATGATAGCTCACGAAGCTGGGATCCTGGAGCAAACTACACACCGGCAGGCACTTCAATAGGTTTCAGTGTCCTTTCCAGTTGCCTCAGTTGCTCTAAACCTCTTGTAGGCAAATTGGCATGTTTCTGCTTCTCCAGGCAGCCAATCTGGTCTCTGAGTCTTCTTTGCAGCTCAGCTTCCTTCCATCTGAGAGAGACTCTCAGCTTTATCCCTTACTCTAGCAGGGAGGGGCCTAGTGAATCTGGTTAGTTTCTGGGACTTCCTGAAGCTACTTCAAGTAGTTTATCTCTCTGTTTAAATAGCTTACTGAAGGGTGGAAGGTTTCAGACTCAGAGACTGTTGCACAACAAACCCCAATGAGTTTCTGTAACCGTGAGATTTCTGGCCCGGACTAGCCCCACCGTCAGGATCCGCCCACAGCCACTTACCCCCCCCCCAAAAAAAATGACTCAGATGCTTATATTAATTTGGCCTATGCTTCAGGCACATTGCTAGATAGTTATTTCATCTTAATTCAATCAATTTCCATTCATCTGTCCTGCCACGTGGCCCGTGGCTCATCTGTCTTCCTTACATGTTGTTTCCTTGGGCAGCTGGCTCAATCTCCTTCTCTACGACCCTGGCCTCCTCCTACCTGTGCTCCAATTTCTGCCTACGGCTACGGTGCCTGTCATGGGTCAAAATAGTCTTTTATTTACAGCATACAGAAAGGCATTCCCACATCACATTCTTTTTGCCCATTCTGGTCACATCAGGAAGTGGTTCTTTAACAGATGCTGAATTTATTAATCTTTTAGTTTTGGACTTGTAAGCTACTATAACTGTGAGAAATACTTTTTTTTACATTAATTTATTTGTATTTGTGGAGTGTGTGTGCGTTTCTATTAGTATTGAGGAGGTTTCCACCTTGTGAGTTCTAGGGATCAAAAAACAGAACATCGGGCTTTGTAGGTAGTAGAAATTTCTGCCCCACCAGCAACTCCCAAATACCTAGCAGCCACTTTCCAAATAAGCACACAGAGGCTTATATTAATTATAAATGCTTGGCCAGTAGCTCAGGCTTATTGCTAACTAGCTCCTACACTTAAATTAACCCATAATTTCTATCTATATTTAGCCATATGGCTTGGTACCTTTCCTCAGTACCGCTCATCTAGCATCCTTTGTGTCTGGCTGGTGACTCCTGACTCTGCCCTTCTTCCCAGCATCCTCAGTTTGGCTGCCCCACCTATATGTCTTGCCTGACTACAGCTAATCAGCAGTTTATTAAACCAACTCAAGTGACAATCTTTATAGTGTACAAGAGGATTAGTCCACTACAGGGATTGGCAACAAGTGTCTACCCAATGAGCCGTCTTGCAAGCCTGAGAAAAGACTCTTACTGTTTATACACCATCTGACTAGTCAGAGACCCCGCCTACCCTGTACTGATCTACGGAACCCCTGCCTAACAACAGGAAAGGTGCTCAGCGGAAGTCAGCCCTGGGGTTTGAGGACTTGCCAAGCATCTGTAAGGGTGTAGAGGGAGAAGAAAGTCTCAAGGCCTCCTCTGTGCCCCTTCCTCACTATGCAGCCCTGAGCAGAGGAATCATCCACTGCTAATATCAAATGCTGTGGTATTTTTGTGGGTCTGCTTATATGCAGTACCTCATTCGATTGCCAAGAGGGGAGAGAGCAATGACCACTTAAGTGTGCACTAAATAAATGCTTTTTTTTTTTTTTTTTTTTAAGGGAGTTTTATTTAAATCACACCAATGATTGTCTGGGAAGGCTGAGTAGGATGGTTCAGAGATTTTCCCTGGGTCATGAGTATAACTACTGTGATGGTGTGGGAGTTACATGCACGATTGATATACCCATTTCCCACACTTGTATAGCCATGACCTATATATGCAAATTACCTTAAAAACTGTGAAGGTGGGAAGATGGCTTGGTGTATAAATTGCAAGTGTGAGGACTTTGATTCAGATCCCCAGCACCCACATAAAGGCCAGTCAAAGAAGCCTGTGTATTTAACCACAACAGTGGGAGTCTGAGTTAGGAGGACCCTGGTAACTCACTGACCCACTACCCTAACCTGGAAGCCTTGAGGCATAATGGAGAGCGATTGAGAAAAGATCACCCTCTGACTGACTGCCACACCTGCCTGCACTGGTGAGTGTCCTTTCACACACATGCACATAGACTTAAATAAATTTAAATAAGTGAAAGAATAAACCTCACCTTATTTAAAAATAAAAAAAATCCACAAGATAAATAGTCCTGAGGTTGGAGCAGGGAGGTGCATGCTTCCATGCTCTGTTTACTTTGAATATGTTCAGAATTTTCCACATAAATAAAAACTAGGAGAGTTTTTATTAAAAACAAAGAAAGGTAGTCTTGGAGAAGAGTGAAGAACCGTGAGGTCTGAGGCCCACGTAGGGAACAGCGGTGTGGGAGCAGACCAGAATGCCTGAGGGAAGAACCCTGTCTTCTCTCTCTCTCTCTCTCTCTCTCTCTCTCTCTCTCTCTCTCTCTCTCTCTCTCTCTCTCTCTCTCTCTCTCTCTCTCCTTTTCAATTGAATTTGAAGTCTGCTTCATTGAATGTTCTAACTATAACAGCAGGCTAACACTTCTGTGTATTTGCACAGATCATGACCTTAATAGTTACCATTCCAGGAGAAGGAGAATTAGAAGGTTAAACCTGTTTAAATGTGTCCCAGGCCGGCTCCACTCATACCCAGCAAGTGACTTCAGAGGGACCCACAAACCCAAGCTAGTTGCTTAAGAAATTTCCAGATGAAGATTATTGCGTTCCCAGAAATGGCTCTCATCAAACAAAAAATGGGGGCGGGGGATAGGTTAGTGAATACCCTTCATGTGTAGATGGGTTTCTCCACCACGGCCTGGGGTTGGGGGGTGGGCCTGCAAACTCATGGAAATTAGCAGTAATGAGACATAAACAGTCAAACCTCAAATAACATCTCTGGCCTTTAGAATCAACACAGCTCTCCTGTCAGCCAGCACCTGGCCTGTCCTGCTGGATCTGGGAGCCAGTGGGGTTTTAGGCCCCTTTTAACAGCTGCCAAGAGCACATTACTCATGGCTGGGATGCTGGCCTTTTATGTTGCCACAAGTGGCCCAGCCGTTGTTTGGGCCTGATGGAGCTCATTGACGGCTTTTTCTTAGAGCTGAGACTTTGCTGTCTGATTTTTCCAGAAGCTCCAGTGTGTCTAAATGTTACCCATGTATGCTGAACACTCCTGTGCTGGCCTTCAGCCACATTCACTGCCTGGCCACGTACCCTGGTCCACAGAGAAATGTAGCCTGAGACCAACCTTAGAATGGCAGAGAATTATGGCCTCAATCTGATAAATTATGGTTTGCTTTGTGCCTGGGTACTCAGCACAGTGTTAGAGCTGGGAGGTACCAGCTGAAAACAAAAATCACTTCCTAGAACCAATCCCTAGGGCCGCAAATAAGCCTAATTGTAACATTAATAAGGTATGTTTAAATGCCCGTGTCTTCCCCTGCATTTCCGAGCTTCAGGTTAGCCTGCTGTGATTGGATTCAGGGTTCAAATCTAGTGGATCATTAAAATTGGATGATTAGAGCAAGTCACCATATCTTCTTCTAGTTTATTTTTTTATTGCCGTGTGTTTACTTCCCTTTTGGATCTTAAGTGTCTTGGAAGCAGGGGCTATGTCTGCCTTATTAACTAGTAAGCCTCGTGGCAGAGCCCAAAGAAAACCCTCAAGTAAAACTTTCCTGAAAGAATGGGTGGTGACTAGTCTTCAGTTGCTCCAGGCTGTGAGGACCTACTGCAGTTTCATACTACATGGGACAGTTAGCTGGGATCTAAGCCATTTCCACCTACTTTCTCCTCCTTCCTTCCTTCCATAGAAGTTAGAACACTTCCCTATAAGGACTGGGGATATACCCAGGGTAGAGCACCTGCCCAGCTTGCATGAATGAGCTCCATTACAGACAGGTGTGCCCACATGGCTCGCATTATAGCATACGAGACTGCTGAGATACATCCGGAAAAAGAATATCTTGTTTCCTGACTTTTAAAAAATATTTTTTCAGATAAAACAATCGAATCTCTAGAGTTTCCCTGCTTTTTCGTTGATTTGGATGTAGACTGAAAGCCAGACAATGTGATCCTCATCTTCCTACCAAGAATGGGAAGCATGGAAAAGAAAACGCAACACCCAGTGACTGGAGCATAGAAACATAAAAACAATCTGCCTCCTCTAGCTGCACCGAGACCATCTCTGGAACCAATTACCTCCAGCCTTCTGCTTAAGAAAGATAATATAAATATCTGTGAGGTTTGCGTCACAGTCTCACTTGGTTTTCTGTTCCTTCCTTTAAATACTTCCTAACCGTGCCTTTTCTGACTTCCACAGTGACAGGGCAGGACAGAGACTGTTTTGGTTTTGAAATGGGCTGCTCCCAAGCACCTCGCTTAGAATGCCCTCACTGCTGAACTCACCAACAAAAGAATCAACCGATGAGAAGGAAGTGCTGGAGCAGGTGGCCCAGCTGCTGCTGCTATTTTGTAAGAATGTATTCAGTTGGATATTTTTGAGTCATCATATTTATAAGATGTTGGTTTTGAGCGATTATGATTCTTGGTTTTTGCTCTTTGATTTATACGAAGTATGGTTTATCAAAGTACATGTTTGCTTGTCTTCTTAATATACACAATAGGCATATTTGTTCTGGAAACTTGACGAAAAGGAATTGTCCTTCTAAGTTTCTCTATTATGTTTATTAGCAGACCCTTTCTATAAAATATGGAAACTATTTCTCCTCTTTGAAATTAACTGAAATTGGTTCCGCCAAGGATTGTCAAACTCTAGCTGTTTGCTGACATCATTTCATTTAGAGGGCTAGGATATATACCATCCATGGGGTTTCAAAATGTTTGATGTTTGGAACTCCTAAATTAAAAAAAAATGTGGAACCTTGATCAAATGGAAAGGTTTTAAATATATCTAATGCAAATTGTAACGAAGCAAAATGTATACTGGCTTACAGTCGATGACCCATGTTAGAAGAGGGTCTGAAATAACAAAGGGAACAGCAATGATGCAAATATTATGCTAATGAGTTAGGGATTGCATTTGTGGGAATTATAATAGGATTTCTCTTTTCCTTTCATGCTGTTCTTCATCAGCCCAAGTGAAACAAGAGCAAAGCATTTTCCATCAACAGGTGGCCACCCTTGCCCTGCTTGCTTCTAACAGTGGGCTTTGATTGCAATAGAGAACCCATGCCCTGAGAGCTGGCAAAGATGAATGTGATATGTTCAAAGCAAAGCAAAATGACATCCTCACATAAGATGCATGATCAAAAAAATTTTAAACCAGCCAACAACCTAGTCATAGTCATAAAGAAAAAAAATGCCACTCCATGTCCTTTAAGCAAAGATGGATGGGTTATCCCTAAGATGGAACATCCTATAGGCTCACTATGGGAATGACATTGTTATGTAGCCTGAGACACATGAACAAGGTGAACTATTCAATAGTCATTCAAAAAAGTTGAAGCAAGGCATGGGGCATGTGCTGGTGAGTTTTAGGGCAGCCTGGCTACATAGCAAGACCTTGTCTCCAATGAATAAGTAAATAATTGAAGCCCAGAGAACCAGCCAAATCAAGACCAAGTATACATGAATAAACAAGCAGAACATAAGACGTGAGAATGTGTGTGCATGTGTGCGTGCGTGTGTGTGTGTGTGTGTGTGTGTGTGTGTGTGTGTGTGTTTGTGTAGTGTGTGTATGTGTGTGTACATGTGTGTGCACATGTGTGTGTATGTGTGTGTACATGTGTATGTGTGTGTATGTGTGTGTGTAGGTGTGTGTATGTGTGTGTGTGTGTTGATAGAGGTAGGAGAGAATTTGGAAGCACATCAACAGTTTTATGTTAAACCAGCCAGTTACTTCTTTTCCCTGTGGAAGTTGTTTGAATCATGATATAAGAAAAAAGAAACATTCTCACACTGAAGGGGTTGTGAGGCCTTTCTAAGGTGGGGTACTTGAAGAGGCTTGACATCCACAACAAGAAAGCCAGAGCTTGGGAGACGATTCAGTGAGTAAAATGCTTATTACATAATTATGAAGCCCTAAATTTGGAGTCCAGTACCCAAGCCAAGGATGTGGAGGGAGTAACATGTGCACTGGATGGACTGGGGTGTGTGGGAACACAGAGCTGGGAGCCCACTGGTCAACTGAGTTGAAATATCAAGATTCCAGTTTAGTAAGAGATCCTGTCTCAACAAATAATAAAGTGGGGCTCCGTAAATGAAAATACCCATTTATTTTTGTATAAGTGTTTTCTGGCCTCTGGCCTCCACATGTGTACACAGGAGCACATCACCCCCATACACATGAATACACACACACACACACACACACACACACACACACACACACACAGGAAGGGGGCAGAGCAGCCTGAAGACAAGAATCCAGATTTGCCTCTGCAGCTCATGTGACCCTCTTATTCTTCAGATCAGAGTTTGGACAATGGAAAGTTCTTGTCTGTTTTCAATAGGTTTGTCAACAAACAAACATTATTTGCTTCTGTTTCTCTGCTGAGTTGAGTTTCTGCTTACCCTGACGCCTTCTATAGAGGCTTTATGTACACAGGAAAAAGAAATGGCAACGCTGTGTAAGCAGGCAGCCCCGCATAGAGCATGGAGTCAGAACAGTTTACTTCTGAGATCCTTTCTTCTTTCTTATGCATATTTCTCCCTCATTTAAAGGTCCAGATGGCTTGTGAAGCTTCTGCTTTCATCTTGCATCAACCTATTAAGGACTAATGGATCTATTTCTAGCAGTCTTTAAGTTTAAAAGAAAATGAAATAAAACAACAATTTGAAAAAAATGAGAAAGATCATAGGCCAAGGAATGAGTCACCGTTGACTAAAGTTTGGATGTGGATGTAGGGTTTGACATTAAGCCACACCACATAGGCAATGATCTTTGTAAAAAGCCAGAACCAAGGAACGAAGAGTTAAATTTACTGGGCCAAGGTCAAAGAGCTGAGGAGCAGCATGGTAAAGATTAGAAGGTGGCCTGCAGGAAGTGAACTAGAAGGCTGGAGGTCAATGTGCTCTTCCCATACGGTCTGGGAGACGTGCGCAAAAATTGTCAATGTGTGACACATTATAGCCCCAATCAGAAGGAAGGAGACAAGATCTGGTTTTAACTCGATGAGGGACAAAGGAGAAGCGCGGGAGGGGAGCTAGTCATATAGTTGTTCAGAAATGGGTTCATCTGGGAAGAGTTCAGCAGGGGAGGTGATGTCTCCTCAGTACGAGCTTTCCCCAGGGAAGCCAAGAGGAGGTCTGACTGACTAGAGTGAGTCGGTGTTCTTGAAGCCCATCTCCTCCCCAAAGTCACCAGAAGGCTCTGACGGCCACCCTTCTCTATGCAGCAGCCTCTTGGGGGCTCTCCTGACAACTTTTGAACCCTACTATTTTTTTGTTTTTATTCTGGGTTGACCTCAAACTTGCTGTATAGCTGAGGATGACCTTAAATGAGTGCTGGGATGGAAGGGATATGCCACCACACCTACAGTCCTGGGGATCAAACCCAGGCCTTCACACATACTAGTCAAGTACTGATCCACTGAGCTACATGTCCAGCTGATAATGGAAACTTAGCTTCAGATTGAAAGTGATAAAACAAAGCATCCAGTGTCAGGAAAATATGGTTACTGAGACGTGAATAAGAATTTATGGGGAGCTGAACATGATGATACACACCTGTCATCCCAGGACTTGGTCCACAGAGGCAAAGGAAGCATGATTTTGAGACCATCTTAACAAGATATTGAGAGCCTGTCTCAAAGCCCAAACAAGATAAACACTACCTATGGTGGGGGGGGGGGGGATGGGGATGGTTTCTATGCTGAATGCACCACTGATTTAACTGAGTGGCCTGGGCTGTGAAACAGAGACAGACTTCACAGGTGATAGTAGAGAAGGCAGATCCATAGCCTTCAGGGCCAAGAACACAGACTCAGGGCAAGTGAGACATTCAGCCAGCAAAGGTGCTTGCCTTGGAAGGAAGCCTGGTGACCTGAGTTTGTGTAGAGCACAGGCATGTACACACACAGAGAGATACACACGCCCTCACAGGGACACACACACACACACACACACACACACACACACACACACACACACACAGAGAACAATAACATTTTTTGAAGAATACAATCCCCTTCAAATTGTAAAGATTTGTAAACTGAGATGTGTATGTTCCTGGCCCAAAGAGCACTTCTAGATCATCCTTCCTCATCCTTCCTCCTGCTGAAAGTGCAAGATCTCTAAAGATCTCATTTAATCTTTGAATCGGGTCAGAAAGCTGGAATTACCATTCCTGAAAAAGTGCAGTTCAGTTTTGAGGAACTGAATGCAGCTGCAGCACCGAGATGGATGTGTGGCTGGCAGGAAGATAAGGGATTAAGAGAGTTTTCCTTACCGTAACGAGTAGCATGATTCCATAAATCATGGGCTAACCTTTGCTTTGCTTGAATTAAAACATACACCGTCATAGCTTCCCCCTAATCAAGTCTTGTCATCTTCAATGTCCAGATGGAAGACTCAGATGTCGAAGAGGGACCAGGCGAGGAGGAAGTGAATAATCTTGGTGACAGTGACCACTATTTTGATAGGAACCAGAATGCCTTCACATTTTCAAGAACCATAAAGAAGTGCAAGCTATCTTGGAAAGGAGCCTTACAGCTTCACTATGTGCCTGATAAGCTCCAGAGAGAGAACAGCTGGAACTGTGCAGGGTCCTAGATCACATTTGCAGCTGTTTAGAAGTTCTTGTATTTGGGAAATTGTTTAGAGTAAAAATAAAAATCCAGTTGCTGACATGGAACTGTAATTTATTAGCCAGCTAGAAAACCAGTTATCTCTTAATGCGTACATATGGAATCTGGAACTTTCTACTGCCATTTACAGAGACTCATATGTACCCTACCCAACACCGCTCTGGGACGACGGAGAAAAGAATGACCAACAGAGAATAAGGCAAATATAGCCGGATGAACAAAACCATAGGGAAAAAAGCATAACCTGGTCTTGCTAAACGAGGCCAACAGATATTCATTCCTCCAGGGACGTCATTAGAGTAGAGATAACGTTATAAGGAAGCTGACTCCAGGACAGTTAAGGTGCCATGTCTGTGCACACGGCAAGCTTGAACGTAGGTTGTCATCAACTGCTCCTAACCAGGAGGAAAGGCAGGATCAGAAAAGATTCCCGGCCTCAGGGTGGGGGTAGGGCGTGGTAAGGTGTCACAGGCATCTTCAGAGCGGGGAGCTCAGGGTGATGTCTCGGTTTGCTTTCTGTTGCTGTGATGGAAAACACTAATCAGAAGGAACTTAGGGAGAAAATTTATTTGGCTTACAGGTTAGTAAGGAAAGCCGAGGCAGAAACTCACAGAAGTGACCCAGAGGCAAAAGTTAAGTAGAGACGGTGGGGCCAGGGATTTCACTGTCCACAGTGGGCTGTGATGGTGCCCCAGATAAGAAGGCATGAAAGAAGAAAACATTACTTTTTGCCTGCTTGCCTTCCGTGCCCTGGCAAGCTAGCAGGCAACATTTTCCCCTGGTTTCAATTTCGGTTCCTACCTTCAGATTCCTGTCTGAAGTTCCTGTCTACCTTCCCTCCGTGACGGAAGTCTAAGAGGAAATAAACCCTTACCTCCTTACCTTGGCTTTGGTCCATGATGTTTTATCACAGCCACAGAAAAGCAGCTAGAACTGTGGACAAGGGTGTTTTGTCTTCCCAGAAATCCTTCTTTTGAGGTACTGCTCCTGTTACCCATGTGATTTGGGTCTTGCCCTCCTTGTGAACAGGAGGGAGATTATGCTCAGGTTTACTTCCCTGGCAGGTTAGGTAGATAAGCACACTTCACCATAAGGCAGCACCATCCAGGCCTTCTCCTAGACTTTTATCATTTACAAATAACCTTTCTAAATGCTTAAAGTTTATTTTTTTCATCCAACATCCATATAATTTGATATGGTAACCCTATTATTATCCCTCTTTATATAAAGAAACCAAAATACATATGCAGTAACTTGTCTGAGATAGACAATTAGATGGCAGAGGTAGACTGGGTAAACAGTCAGCTTGTCCCTCTGCAAGGGACAGTCACCTGCCCTGTGGTTATGTGGAAACATGAGCGGCCCTTGTCCCCAGGTCAGCGGGTAAGTGGAGCAGAGGAGAATGAGACCATTAGCTAACAAAGAAAAGAGAGAGAGTTTAAGATGCGATGTGAGTTCCCGTACATAGGTGCTCCTAAACATGTCGGAGTCCTAACGTGACATGGACCAGTCACTGCTCTTTACCCAGAGGGAGTTGGAATTTGTTACCTAAAAACCCTGGTTAATAAGACTCACCTGGGGTGTGGGGGCAGGGTAAGGGAGAGCCAAGAAATAAACTAGAATGTGAAAAGCCCAAGGCAACATTTTTTAAAACTAATTTTATCTACTATTATTATTCTGGGGGATGCACATGTATATGTGTTGCATGTTGAGGGGACACCTGTGTGCCACAGAGTGCATGTGATCAGGGCACAGCTTGTAGGGTTGCTTTTCTCTATCATATGGGTCCTGGGGATCCAGCTCAAGTAGTCAAGCTTGGTGGAACCCTCCTTTACCTGCTGAACCATCCCCTCGGCCTCAGGTCAGCATCTTACGGTATATTCCTGTGGCACTCACTTTGCCTGTATTACCATGGCCTGTATCAGTGACCATCTGCAAATGTCCACGGACACAGTGGCCCCTGGAAAAAAAAGCCTGAAGTTAAAGGCAAACAATCTCATCACCTTACCAGGAGAAAATGTTTGATCTGCGAGATAAACGCGCAATTTATAGCACACTGCAAATAACCCATAGAATGCAGGTTAAACACAAAACAGCAACACTTTTGGAACTTTGAAAAACTAGATTACCATAGTGGTTGTGTTTTGTAACACATCTACATGCCTCCTCTAAAGAGCTAATGTGGTGGAGAGGTGGAGAGTTACACTGTTGGCCAGTGTAAACTGCTCTTTCTAGGTTCTTGAGCTGCTGAGCACAGGACTTAGATTAACATAGTCAGGCTCCTGACTGGTCTTTGGTCCACAGCAAACACCACCCCAATAAGACTACTGTGTCCCCAAAGCTTCTGAAATGCTCTTATTACTTTTGTAATTTCAAAAAGTTATGATGAATGGCTGACTCTCCTGAGACAAAGCACACACAACTCTACTTGGAATTACTTTCCCACAAGCCACTTTGTGGCCCAGAAGGCACTTCCTCAACTTATTGACAGATTCTGTGGAGAAAAGAGCATGGAAGGGTTTAACAGCTATGGTTAATGGTTGTTAACCATGTGAAAGATGACTGTCTACTTAGTATACACCCCTGAGCATGAAGGGTGAGAGCCAGGAGACATTTTTAACTCAAAGGCTAATAGTGGTGTGAGTCCACAGTGCCAGCTCCTACAAAGGCTGAGGCAGAAGGCGCTCTTGAATCCAGGAAGTCAAGGTCACAGAGTGAAATAAAAAGGTCAAAACATAAGAAATTGAGAAAAACGACCCAGAGTCCATAGCTAGTAAAATGATAGCATTGTAAACAAAATGCAAGTGTTAAAGTTTGCTTACCTTTCTGCCAGCACTGACAAGATAAATAAGTAACTCATACTATTTGACTATTATAACTTGGTTTCAAAAATTTGAGAGATGGAAAAGATGGCTCAGTTGGCAAAGTGTCATGCAAAAATGAGGACCTGAGTTCAAATCCCCAGGATCTGTGTAAAAAGCAAGGTTTGCACCAGTAGCCACTAGAAGGAGGGGCCAGAGATAGCAGGGTCCCAGGAGCTCCAGACCATCGCAGCTTCAGTGGGCGGCTGTCTCAAAAATGTGGCAACTAAAAGACATATCTCCACATGCCCACATCCACACCAGCAAGCACATACACCATACACACAGCACACCAAATAAGCAAAGTGAAATTAAAAGTTGAATTAATCATCATAACTTTTTCCTCACAGAAAGAACCAGTTTGAAAAGCAGGAAGTGATTGGTCAGCTACTAGCCAGTGCTGAAGAGGAAGATTGCAGCAAGCAGGCTGCTCCTGGTGGGTCTCAGTGGTGGGTGACCAGGAATGCACTTTGCTTCTCCAATTCAGGATCAAGTACATGGCTTTTCTCAAAGTTCTTTAACAAAGGAACAACCCCACCACCGCCGCCACAGTAAAATTATTAAAATTTTGATGTGTCCTGAACATTGTGTAGGAAATTGTCATAGATCTCAGGGGTCCCTGTCAGAGCTCACATTTTACTCTGTAAATCCTAATTATGTTCCTGCTAGCTGAGGCCTAGCACCTGGGGTCCTGCTGGGACCTCCAGGCTCCTGTTTTCTCCCCTGCCTCCGCCTGTGTGGGAGAAGCCAGAAAGTACAGCTGCTGCCCGAGGCCCACAATCTCTACTCCAGGCTCTGGAGCTTTGAATTCCCCTGCATGTAATTATAAAGTATGCATCCAGTTATTTACTTTCCCTGGTCCATGCAGAGTGTGTTACTGAATAATCACAGTTCACAAGTAAACCCAGCTTTTTTGCTGCAAGGTCTGAATTAAAAAGATTACAACCTTCTATCATTCCACTTTCAACACAGACCACTGCTTGTGCAGCTATAAAGAGAGAGAGCAAAAGGAAACAATGAGTCTCTGTGCTCTCAGAAATGCAAGCACACTGTGGAATTAAGATGTTTACATGCATTTTGTTGTTTCTGACAGCCCTAAATTGCCTCATTTAGGAAAGGTAGAAAATAAAATGTCTGTAATTTTTTTTGCATTTCCAGGAACTGAGTCTGGCAGCTGAATCACTGTTGTCTTCTAAAATTTGAAGCAAAAAAAAAAATTACAGCCAAAATGCTATCAATTTGCTCTATTTATCTTGAGAATTAACTTTAAAGTCTAATTGTCAGAGACAGTGACCTCTATCCTCAGGAAAATCCCCAGAGAATTAGACAGACAGGCTACTGGAGGGGGGGGTGAAATTCAGGGTTAAACTCACCGTTGTGGAGCCAAAAGGAGAACTCTTAGCCCAAGGATGCAAGATGACCCCACAAGTGCCCAAAAGTCAATGCTAGGCATTCAGATCAAGTCCCTGACCCACCACCTCTGTCTGAGCTGGTCCCAGATTGCCTGGGAGATGTCCCTTACCAGAGGGAAATGAGGTGTCATTGAAGGAAGCAAAGATGAAGTCTAATTTTTGACCCAGTTCAGCTCTAGAATGGCCTTCTGAGGATGGACAAGTGCCTAGAGGACAGACTGAAGATGATCTGTTTAGGAAGGCCTCTGGGCAGGATTTTGCCTGGAAATTTCTCTTAATCTGGCAGAACTTGGAACAAATGTTTGGCTGAAAGTATATACTATCAAATTAATAGAACAATTGTAGGATAGTGAACAGTAAGTCAGAAAACAAAAATGCAAACACACAGCTTGTAAAGTTTGCTTTATGTAAGTAGGACAATGCTGGGGGAAAGCACGCATTGTACTCAGTGGGATGACACCCCCCATCCTGCCTGCCCAGCCCCATCCATCCTGCGCATATTTAGAAATAAAAATGAGGGGAAGAAATTTTTTGAGTAAATGATGTCCAGGCCTCTGCTGTGGCCAGTGGTAAAGCCAGGTCCTCAAGAGAGACATCACGGTTGTAACTGAGGTGACTGAAGAGCCAGGGAATGTTGATTTTGCAGAACCTATTAGAAAGAGTCTTCCAGAGGTCCTGAGTTCAATTCCCAGCAACCACATAGTGGCTCTCAACCATCTGTAATGAGATCTGATGCCCTCTTCTGGCCTGCAGGGACACATGCAGACAGAACACTACACATGATAAATGTAAAAAAAAAAAAAAAAAAAAAAAAAAAAAAAATTAAAAGAAAGTACAAAAAAACATATCTGACTGGCCCTCCCCCATATCATCACCTTGTAGAAGAGCCATGAAGAACAGAACCAACTGAACTCAACTAGACTTCCCCCTGAATCAAGTTCAAGTCTGGGAGAGATGACACATGCTTCCTTTTTTCTCTCAAGTGTGGAGCTTGCTACTTTGGCTTTGGCTATTGGGTGGGGTCCTCTCACTCTAGGAATGTCCTCTTTGACCAAGGACAATCCCACTGATGAGTAGGTGGAGACTTACAGTTAGCAAAATCAAATCAGTTAAATCAGATATCAAAGCCAAATAATCCCAGGGTGGGATTCTCCAATTGCCCGAAGAGGCTTTTGAGCAATTCCATTCTGCCAACAACAGTAATTAACCCTGGGGAACAGGAGAACCAAACTGGGAATCCTGCAGAGTTTATCTTCTCAAAACAAGCAAGTGTAAGCCAATGAAAGGGAGATAGGAGAAAACAGATTTGTGCTTTGGGGTGTAAGGGGGGGCAGGTAATAGGGAACAAGACTTTCTGTTTTTGAATAGACTTCTTAGCTATTCCTAAGCAGCATTTGGACCAATAGTTCTCCAACGTCCAGCTTAGTCACCTGGAGAGGTCTTTAAATGGTCTGAATTCCAGACCCAGCCCTCAAGAAAGTTCAGTATATGGACAGGACAATCTATTCACTAAACTCCTCAGGCTTAGTAAATGGATTGAAACATTTGGATAGAAACAGATCAGCAATAGGAAGCCATTATAGATTTTTAATTATGTGCAAGGAAAATGTTTTTAGAAGGTCCTTAAGGAAACACCTGTCAATACAGACGTGGCCTGAAGCAGCTCTTCCCAAATTCCACCTGTAGCCAAATCCCCAAGGGAATTAGCGCCTTAAGGAATAGTCCCTGTCTGCAAGGTCAGGTGCAGGCCACCAGCCTTCCTGAGTTAGCCCTTCATTCCAAGTACACAGAGAGCAGCTGAGACAAGCTGTGGGACTTGGGTTCTTGGTAGGTGCACAAGACTTGGCAGATTAAGTAGGCATCTTTTTCTGGAACCAAATGTCAGCTTCACTCTAGGCGTGGTTGTGAGCTGTAGCAAAGAGATCCCTTACCTGAAATAAATCCCCAGGTCTAGGGTAAGGAAACTCATCCCTCCCATCAACAACCCCCCACCCCCACTCCCCACCTCCCCACCCCGTCTCTGAAGCCAAGTGTGTAAAAGGGCATGGCTGTGTGATTCTGTCATCAAAATAATTTCTCATTCCATGGTCCAAAATCCTTAAAGCCCAACCTGTCACAGACGGCCAACCGACTTAGCTGGGCTTCTCTCTACCTTTGCAGGCGATTGGAAACTATATGGGGAAAAATCACTATGTGTTTTAAATACTTGTGTATGTTTGCTATAAAACATACATGCCTTTCCTATACATCAACTGTATACATTACTATTTAGACATGTAATTACACCCTAAGAGGGGGAAATACGTTTGTATGTGAGGGGTTGATATAAAAGAAAATGTGATTGTACACAGACTGAACATTATACTTTATTTTTAAAATGTCGTACGGTTAGTGTAAACAAGTCATAGCTTACAGATGTGTGTAAGTCTGTACAAACTGTACACATTTGCTAGTTGGAAGGAGAGAACCTGAATTTCAGAATTTGTTTGGGATGTATGTTCTTTTCCTTTTTAGCAGAGTGAGAGCCAAAAGAATTGAATTACAGGGTAGAATATATTTTTTTCTAAAAAGCTTCTTTTAAGGAAATAAATGTGTAAAAGGAATATCTAGCCAGTTCTCTCAGGCATGGGAATCCCCTGGGGCTTGTGTAAATGTATATTAGTATGTCTTTAATGACACTCCAGATGTTCCTGCTGGGGGAGGGGGTCTTCACTCCCCACACATTGGCACCAACATCCTTACATGTGCTCCTATATTCAAACTTGTCCCAAGCCAGGCAGCAGACCTGAAGGGTGACTGCAGATGGGGCTGGGAGCCTTTGTTGCTGCCCTCTGCCTCCACCAGGAAGACCTAGTTACTGAGATCTGTACTAGGTTTGCAGGGAGGAGAGAGGGGTGTAGCCTGTGAATACTCATATGTGAAGCTCTGAGGCAGAGCTAACCTAACAGGCAGAGAGGTCCCATCAGAACAAGTCTAAATGGTAATTAAGTTTCTCTATACTTATCTTTTGAGATTGTCCTTGGGGTCTGGCTGAGCAGGGACTTCCTAGCTGTGTGTGAGGTCTGCCTGCAGTTTTGACCCTGCTCCTCTGAGGAACCTGAGCTCTACTCCCCCCCCCCCCATTCAGTTTCTGGCAACGGAGGCTGTAAAAAACATAAAATATAATGTTCCGGGTTTTGCAGACCACCCCCCACCCCCCCAACCACCACCTCTACTCTTCACCCTGCTGCTTCACAACAGGGCCAGAAAGAATCTGGGACTGCCTCCCTTGTGACTTACTATCTCTCTCACAGTCCGAGGATAACTTGGGGTACAGCTACAAAAGACTAGATCATGCAGCCCGCCCGACATGGCGCATCTTTCTAGGCTGGCTCCTGACACCTGCTTTCCTCGTCTATACCTCCTAACGTTGAACAGAAGCCCTTCTACCACAGCTCTAACTGGAGCCAAAGAAAACGGACAAGTGCTTCAAAATCTAGCAGATACAGACTCTCAACACCCACCGGAGCAGCGAAGGGAGAGTGGACAGGTCCCAGACCCCTTGCAGCAGTTATGGTACTGGTGATGTTACACTGTAGCACACAGAAGGAAGCAGCGGTGCAAATCTGCTGTGGCTGACTACTGTATCCATTCTCCTAAGTGGGAGGGAGTATCATCTCCCATATCCATCCTAAGTGGGAGGGAGTATCATCCCCCGTATCCATCCTAAGTGGGAGAAGTCTGTGTTCTATCTGCAGATGCAGAGGAAAGATTTCCTTTGAAAATGCCCCTTGCTACCCGATCCGCCTAGTGACTGGATTCTGTTTTTTGTAGTTGTCTCATCACAGAGTGGGCTTGTCCTCTTCCTGTCCTGCTCTTTGGCACTTGGCCAGAATGTAGCCTTGTTGGAGTAGAAGGTTTAATTGAATCATCATTTAGTGGCAATACTTACTCAACATAATAGACTTATCGGCCAGGAACCTTGGGTCTGAGATTTTGTCATTTACTTGGTACTATAGTTATAAATGTGTCTGTCTCCCGGATAGACTGTACTTCTTTATTCATTGTTGAAGGACCCTTACCCAGAGCTGACCATACTGAATCCACAATGCTTACATTTTAAGTTAATTAACATTGAGTCATTTACAATGGCCCACACCTTTAATCCCAGCACTTAGGAGGCAGAGGCAGGCAGATCTCTGTGAGTTCCAGACCAGCCTGGTTTACAAAATGAGTTCCAGGACAGCCAGGGATACATGATGAAACTCTGTCTCAAATAATGATAATAAAGAAAAGAAACATTTAAAATCTACCCATGCCCTTGTTTCCTTGATTTACAAGCATTTTATAGGCCATTGCTCTTAATACAATTCAGGTTACTACCCAGTCGTACGGCCTGTCAAGATAATGTGGTCAAGGATGGGGCAGAGGAGAACAGAGCTAGTGAACACACCCACACCCGTGTTCTCCTTCATACTCTCCAGGGCCTGGGTGGGCCCGCCACTAGGGCATTTGGATGTGTGCCTCACGGCCTGGGCAACACCGTGCACTATGTATGCTTTTCCAGACAAAGGAAAAGGTGACTATGGTCTACTGCATATTAGAAATACTGCAGCCTGGGACCCTGACATCATAGCACCCACCCAGTCTTGTTCCTGGAGACAAGCCTGCTTGCCAAGCATAGGCCTGGGTGTGTGTGGGGACAAAGGACACAGAAAGAGGAATTAGTGACTGTAAAATGGAATGTGCAGCTAAAACATGCAGTGTGACTAGGCATGCATGCATAGGATAAAAAAGGAGTGGACCTCTCAGGGTGTGTCCCCTGATTTATGACATTATCTGTGTTTGGAGCTCAGAGGTAAATTAACAAAGCTTATCAGTTTATATAGGATTTGGACTCTCTGAGTTTGCATCTGATCCATAAGACCTGGGCCAATCTAGCCAGTCCACTTCCTTGATTCTTCTGAGGAAGGTGACAGAGGAGAAATAAGCCTTTTCTCTTTGGGGCTCATTACAGAAGCAGAAATGAGAAGACACTTGAGTGAAGTGCAGGGACCCATCAAGGGACCCAGCGGGTGTGACACAGATCATTGTAACATGGCTTCTGGTTGGAAAGACAAAGGCTACACCTATGCTGGGATCCGCTTTCCTTCCTTCCCGCTCTTCCCCTTTTCCTTTCCTTTCCTTCCTTCTTTCTTTCTTTCTTTCTTTCTTTCTTTCTTTCTTTCTTTCTTTCTTTCTTTCTTTCTCTCTCTCTCTCTCTCTCTCTCTCTCTCTCTCTCTCTCTCTCTCTCTCTCTCTCTCTTTCTTTTTTGGTCTTTTGAGACAGTTTTTCTATGTAGCCCTGGTTGTCCTGAAACTCCTCCGTAGACCAGACTGTCCTCAAACTCAGAGAGATCTGCCTGCCTCTTCCTCTGGCTGGGATTAAGGCTCGCACCCTGCCCACTGACATTCGCGTTTCAGTAAATGAGCTGGCGTAGACACCGACCTTCTTCCTTTGACTTACAAGAATTATCTAAAGTTGTAGGAGAATTCAATATATATTTTTAAGATGAATAATAAATAGAAACACTGAACACTTTTTTTTGAAAAAAAAAAAAAAAAAAACCAAGGGCAATCAATCTTGAAAATCCTACTTTCCTTGCCCACACATCAAGTGAGGATAAAAGTTCAAGTTCAGTGACACAGCTGCTCAGTACACATAATAGTCAATAAAAATTATTTGCTGAAAGGGAATCGTATGGGCCTTATAAGTTGGCACCACAAGATCTATCTGGAGTTTGGCAACTTGGATTGGATTCAAGAATAGTGTATAATCCTCTGGGGAAATATTCACAGGCAAACAGTTACAAGGATATACATTTTCCTTTGTTAAAGCTTGTGTCTGAATTCAAATATTGGCCTTGGCATTTCCTAAGTGCTCGCTCCTATGAATGTTACTATGTCAAACTATTTGCACTGAGAAGCAAAATCCTGTTAAGAAATAGGATCCCTGGTTGTAAAGAGATTACCATTTCCTGACCATTACACATTTTATATTTTGAAAGTCCTCATAAGAAAAAAAAATCATTTAAAAATAGAAGCTATTTGTTAGACTGAAGACAGGCATGTGTGTACAACTCATGACTGTAGGCAGTGAGAAAATTAATTTTTCTATGTTTTCAGAGCTTTCCTATATTGATTCATTAAAAAGTAGCTTTTTTAAAGTCTCCAAATTGAGGATGACAAAGCCTTTAATTAAACTGGATCGAGAAGGGCTACTGTCTGCAAGGCTTTCTATTACTCTCGCTGCTAATAATCCCTGATCCCCAAATATCCTAGAAGAAACAAATGGTCCAATGGAGGGGTTCTTTGCTCAATGAGAACAGACACAGGAGCCAGGGATCTAGAGAGTAATTGGAAAGTGAACTCTCAGGGAAAGGAAATCCTGGCAGAAGATTAGAAAGCGGTGTTTACATTCAAAGTTTCAGTTACTCCCTAAGAAAATCATTCTGTACCCCTTAGAGAAACATAAAGGACTTGATCCAATTTGAAGATAACAAATCAGCAGGTCCAGAACAAAGACCTATGTGCTGATAGATGTGGCCTGGTGGGGAGGCAGTCTGAGTAACAAGAGGAAGGAGAGCTGGCTGGAACCAGTGCTGACAGAGTGGGTAAGCTGGATGTCTCCATAATTGCAGGGTCCTTCAAGCATCCTCGGAGCCTCAGGGCGACTCTGGACCACAGCAGCCCCTACCCCTTGCCCACACTTCATCCTATGTGGTAGGATGCTTTACCCCATGCCATACCCTAGGACCTAATGCTGAGAGGGCAGGCAGGGAAGAGACAGAGGTGTGTGGAAGGGCACACAGTAAGCATTTAGAATCCGGAAGAGGTGACAGAAAAGAGTTAAGAGAGGGGGTGAGCATTCATTCCAAAAACAGGAACTATAAAGTGAGGGGAGGTGGCCTGTGTACTTGTCCCTTACTGAAATATTTTTTGAATTCAAATGAAATCTAGTACTAGATTAACAGCTCAGTGGCCACTGAAGAGGAAGACAGTGTTAGCCCCGACAAGTTTCTAAGGGTCTTGGAGTTTGTCCCTATAGAGCCAGAGGGTAACAAAATGAGCAAGCCAGTGAATGAAAGAGCAAGCTGCCCCAGGCCAGATGTTTAGATGTATATTCTCCCCAGGGAAGAAAAAAAGAAAAGGCTGAGAGGAAACAGAGGGGGAGATGAAGTTTGAAAGATGAGGGAGGTTTCCACTGTTGCTGCCAAATGCCGGTTTGATCTGGTCAGTGATTCTCAAATTTTACAGTGTCTTATATTCACCTGGAAGACTGATTTAAACCCATTTCGTTGGTCACTCCCAGTTCTGACTCAGTAGGTGGGGCGATCCATTTGGCTTCCCACACAAGCTCCAGGCGATGCTAATAGACCACACCGGGAAGCATAAGTCTCCTATGGTCTGTGGAGAGCTGGAAATACCTAGGCTGTCTTCCAGCCAGCATTTTAGAAACTAAAGCCAGCAGGCAGAAGGGGAGCTGCTAAGATCAGGCTGGGGGGATTAAAATTCACTGGAAATCAAGATTTCCGTTACAATTCCCATCGTTTAAGCATCAGGAAGCTAATGCTAACACACACACACACACACACACACACACACACACACACACAGAGCCACATAGAGGCACGCGCCACATCTGATAAAACACAGCTTTCCAGCAGCTATCTCTTTTTAGAGTGATTTTTTTCCCGCTGGTTCCACAAGAAATGCAGTCTCCTGGGGTGCTCCTGACTCTTGACCTCTGCTGTCTGGACACTGACCAACTCGAAGAATTAAAAGCTACCCTTGACTTATGCTCTCACCTACGAGCTGGCCCTTTCCATTCAGGGAAACTGCAGACAATCCGCTGCCCTGGGACAGGGAGGAAAGCACACATCTTGGAACCATGCTTTAGTTGTATGGGTTTTGAGACGCAGAACCAACTCTTGTTGGGTATTTGCGGGAGCCCGCCCCACTGTTCCACCGGGTCTACGCCCTCAAACTGCAAGACCTGGAGAAAATGCTGTGCTCTAGACAGCAGGAGAGCGTTGGGCCGCTCTCACCCTGGTGACAGGTCGCTGGGTGGCTTTGCTCTAGCTCAGGGACTTGACAATCCGAATACAGACTGGAGCAGAGCTCTGGGTCTGGCCCCTCGGCTTGGTCACGAAGCTTTCCCTGAGATTCCAAGTTTGGCCTCCCCTTGCCCCCTTCCTTGTGATCTGGTGTCCCTCCAGGAGGTAGCCGGAACTGTGTATGCTGAGTTCAAGGCTTCCTTGGGTACAATACACCCTCCTCACCTCTCTCTAGTGGGTACGGTCAATCAAGCCTGACCTGGGAGAGCCAGGGCGAGGACCCCATGGAGCTGAGGTGTCCGTCCTAACCGCCTGCTGTAGACACTACTTTTCGTCTTTTTGCAAAGGAGCTCCGGTTCGAGCCGAGGGAAGCAAAGGGTGAACGAGACCGTGGGCCTCCGCGCGCCTCGCACTTCGGAGCCCACGCCACGAAGTGTTGGACCCTGCGCCTCCAGGGGGCGCTGCCGCCCTTCTAGCGGGCTGCTGAACTACAGTCGGGCGCGGAGCTCTCCCACCTTGGTCCCATCCGAGAGCCCCAAAACCAGCCACACTTCCTTAGAAGATGGAATTCTTCATCCTGGGCCCCTACCTCTGCATCCTCAAACTCCGCGTCTCTCTCTGCTCCCTTGACCCCCTCACGGCTCTGGGACTGGAGTGCACGCACTGGCTGCAGCAAAACACAGCAAAAGGGCTCCGTTTCCGCAGAGGCTGGGGAAAGCTAGGGAACGGGAAGCCAGCCCTTACTTAGACGGATCCTAGGAAAAAAGATAAACTTCCCATAATTTGATTTTTAAAACGGTACACGCTGTCTAGCTTTGTTCGCAGCGTGCGGTGACACCTGTGTGGGGACACCTGCTGGCTCCACCCGCAGACTCCCTGGGTGGGGCTGGGGGCAGTACACCACCACTGCCAGCTCCTGAGTTTCTCCGGAATAAGCCTTGACCCCTTACTCCCACAGGGTAAACGCTGCTGTTGGGTTTGAGTCCTGCAACCGTCCAGGCCGCTCCTGGACAGCGTGTTAGCCATTTCCCACAAGCGTTCCTGCTGTCGAACGCCCCAGTGCGGTGAGGGACAGCAGCTAAACCCGATTTGCGGAAAATTTGCAAGTGAACAGGCAGCTGAGCTCCCGAGGGAGCTGGGGACTCAGACCTGGGGCTCAGCTGGCCTGCCGCTGACAACCCGGTGCTCGGCTTCTGCATGCCAGGACCCGATAGCTGGTTGGTAGCCGGGTGGTCCAGGTTTTTTTGCACCCGTGGGCAGGCTCTATCAAGAAGCGCGCCCTAGATCCTGGCTAGCACCCCCGGGGGGTGGTGAGGGTTCCAGGTGAGAACCCTGGCGGCCTGGAGGTGGTGCGGCGGTGCGGAGTCGCCGCTCGGCTTGCAGGCTCTGCTGGTTGCACCTGCCCGTCCGGGCCATAGGGCTCGCAGGCCGCCGGGGCTCCCCAGGCCGCTCAGCCGTGCTCGAAGGCGCAAGAGAGCTCTGGAACTTTTCCCTAACTTTCCAGACACAGCAGTGCTTGGGCCTGGGTCGGCCCAGAGTTCTTCCGAGGCTGAGGTGCACGAGGTAAAACCACGTTTCCAGTGAAACTCTGGCTCGGGAGGTTTTGGGAAAGGGGGCACAACTTGTGGGAAGTTGACAATTCTGTCTACCCCGGGAGGGAAAAGCGGGAGGTTGGGTACCCAAGACACACGGGGAGTGAAGGTGCGAAGCCCTGAGGCAGCAGAGGGGAGAGGATCCAAGATGCACAGGCTCAGCTCGCCATCCCGGGCGTTTATGTCCTAGGGGGGTCTGAATGGAGAGAAAGTCCCCTCCCGTTCTCCAAATTGAGAAAGGCTGTGGAAGGAATGAGGTGGTTGGAGAGACGGAACCGCAGACATCCTGGGAGTTGAGGCTCTGGTCCAAGCGCTAAAATGAAAGCACCCTATGGAACCCACTCGGGTTTTAAACCCCCCAGCTCTCCCAGGCGTTCTCCTACTTGCATGGTGTTCGTCTAATTTATTTTGAAGTAGTTAAGCCCTGCAGGATACCAAACACGAAGTTTCTCTGTCTCAGGCTTACAGCGTAATCCTTGCGAACCTAAAGCTGGAAAGGAGGGGAAAAAGACCTGCTGCTCCTGAATTTTGTTTTACCAAAGAAACGAAAGTTTATATTCACCTCGACAAAAATAAAATAAAAGGCTTCTGCCTTCATATGAGGTTGGTTTGCGCAGCGTTGCGCCTGCCTCCTTCGCTTAGCCTTTGACCGCCCTTGGCGTTCTGCTTACATCTGTCCACTTTCCCACACATTTGAGGTTATTGTAATTGTCCTTTGAGAAAAGGTGACCGAAAAGCATCTTTTGACGGAACGCTTTTGAATTGACCAATTTCTTTAAAAGATCTTTTGCTCTTCCAAGTACCCGCTAAGGTAAGTGTCCTCCACACTCGTTTGGGACCAAGAACGATTTGCTTAGTTTTGCTCGGGCACATCGCATCTGAAGTGGAGCTGCTTGATGTGGATCCGTGTCATTCACTGTCTCTCTATTCCAGAGGGGGGCTGGAATGCCTTTTTATTTACACGCTCTCAATGTAACTAAACCTTTAGGAGAGCTAGGAAGCCTAACAGTGCACGTCAAATTCGATTAATTTTCCTGGAGGCTGAACAATGAACTCAATTTTTGCTAAGAATGAAGATAATGCGTGTTTTGAGACGCTAGAATAGTATTTTCCTAAAATTTAAAAATGATTGTTCTTCACCCATTCCAGATGGGTTCTTTATTGTTTGCCAATGGATCGCAGATGCCCACTCCTTTAACCAAGTTGGTTAGCTGCTTATGAAACGTACACTAGCTGATTAAAGCTTAGATATTGGAATAAACTTCTTCTGGAACGCTCCACATGTCTTGGCACTAATTATGAAATTAGTCAATTGTCACCTCCACAAACAAACTTGGTTTTGAACACAGCAGAGGAAAACATATAGCCATAAGTGATCCAAAGTATTGACAGAGCTATTTTACATCGGGGAAGGGCTGTACAAGCTGAAAAACAAATTCTAGAACTGATTGCTTTGATCCTTTGTAGCAGATGGTCACATAAACGCGTTAAGACGTGGACATGAAGCCGGCCAGCTAACGAAGTAAAAGTACAAAATGCAAAACGCCCTTTGGACTTCTCTGAGGACTGGGAAAAGCAAAGACCCAGAAGTTGAGCTTCCAACCGCGTAGGAAAAGTGTCGTCCAAAGAGAGGGGATGGGCGTTGTCTTTGTGTGTGAGATTTGAATTGAGTCACCTTGGGCTCCGAGTCTGGGTTAACAGGGAAACCTCCAGCAAACCTGCGCCTTTAAGACTCAGTTGCTATCCAAACACAAGTAAACAGAGAGGACCATTAGCGGGCGACGGGCGTGGAGGCGGAGCCTGGGTGCTGCTGCCCCACTCCTCTGCAGGACGCCGGCCCGGAGGGGAGGCGGGGCCGCTACTAAAGCCTTGGACTCCAGGCCAGGGGCAGCCTGGGGCGGGACGCCGGCCGGGACGGAGTTCAGCGTGCTCGCTGCCGGAGGGGGATGGCCCTGCGGGGCTGCGGGCTCCGACTACACTCGCGGTCAGCGGCGAGAAAGTGGCCCCGGCACCGCGGTCTGGGCGAGCGCTGAGCACTCATCCAGAGCACGCTCGCCCCGGTGCACGTTCCGCACCCGGGGACGGAGGAAGATCCCGGTCCGCTCTCGCTTTCGCCCCCCCCTAGATCATGTCCTCGGCTCCTGGGACTTCGCGCCGAAAAAGAAGTTCGCCCAGCTTGGACCTCATGACCTTTCCAAGCTGTTCGCCCTGCTGCCCGGACCTAGTCTGAACCGCTCTGCCCAGGCAGACCTCGGCGCTGGCGGTGAGTGTCTCGGGGGCCCGGCTGTATCTGTCCTAAGGAAGAGAGAGATGTGGGGCTCCAGGGGCGCCCAGGTTCTGTCTGGAGCGCCCCATGTTCAGAGGAGGAAAAGCTCTCCCGCGGATCCCAATCACGGGCCTCGTATTCTGGCTTCCTCCTGTCCCTGCTCGCGACTCCCAGCTAACACGCCCAGTCAAACTTTTGTGTTCTGCCCCCTCAGACTGGTTTTTAGTATATTTATGCCTTGGGTAAGATTTGTTTAAAAGACCGATGGTCGTATTTTGTGGTCAAATCCCATCATCCTAAAATGTTGCTTCCTCTAGAAAGCCCGGACCCTTGCGTGCTTAAACAGCCCCGGCTCGCAGCACAAAAGGGCCGGGACACATGGTACGGTCAAGCCGGCGACTCCGAAGGCACATTTCACAGAGGGATAGTCCAGTCCTAGGTGATTTTTTTCCCCCCACAAGCACGTGCTAGCCTCATGCTTTTCCTTACACTCCCATCTTTGCCGAGAGGGCAGCAGGCAAGCTGGGGCTGCTGGGACTCTTGGGTTGTCAAGAAATATCCGGGAAAGGGCTCGCGGTGGTAGGAGGAAGGGAGGACACGGTGCTTGTGGAGTCGGCGTAGCTGGCTGGGTCTCCCCACCTGTGAG
Organism: Phyllotis vaccarum; assembly: GCA_033318265.1. Lineage (NCBI taxonomy): Eukaryota > Metazoa > Chordata > Mammalia > Rodentia > Cricetidae > Phyllotis > Phyllotis vaccarum. The sequence goes on from JARWLC010000001.1 coordinate 2,337,891, forward strand.
CAGAGAACAAAAGAGAGCTGCTGGCTGACCCCGAAGCGAAACTGGGTGCAGACAGCTCACTGCAGCCGACTCCACAAACTGCAGTCTTGAACAGAACGAGAAAATGACGCAGGAGGAGCAAGGGAGCTGGGGCAAACCCAGACTCTGCGGAAGGCATCCTAATTTAATTAACTCCTTGGGTGGGCAGAGGTGAGGGGAAGGGGCAGGGACTTCGTGGCAGCCTCCCCCCACCTGACCAAGTCATTCCCCCGCCTCATTATGATTTAGAATCTCTTCCTACTAGAGCTATCTGTTTTATATACAATTCTGTTGTGTTTGAGCTGAAATTCAGCGAGTATACCCATCCATCTATCATTTCACTCAGAAATCAATACACGGGTTTTAGCAGGTGACCCCAAACGGTATTATTTTTAGATAATTCAGTGTAACACCGCTGTTACCCAAAGTTGAAGATTCTTTATCAAATTACCAGAGATCCTGTGTTCTCCAGTGTTTTGAAAAGCTTCACCAAACTGAAACTAATGTGTTCAATTTTCCCTTGCTGACAGCCAGGGAAACTAAATTTCACAAAACGCATGCCTGGGAATTCCGTTGAAATCCGATGAAAGAAATGTAGCCTCATCTCCATTGAACCCTTTATGACTTTTCATGGTTTAACTGGTCCGAAACAGGCTGGCGGAGAAATGACAGAGGACCCGCAGTTAGTGCCTGAGAAGGAGCGCATTGAGCCCCAACAAAACGAAAGTACATTAGGTCTCTGCATTCAGCTAAGCGATGGTTTGACATACATTGCTAGTAAACAGATGGGAATATGGGAACCCAAGCTTCTTGGTTATTTATGGTACCTGTATTTTGTAGGTGTTTAGGGGAGTCCTGTTTGTAAAAGAAGTTCAGAGGGCACACTGGCTTGGTCTCCCTCTGCAAATTAAAGCAAACTTACTATGAAGTGGTAATTTGGGACCAACAGAAATGATAAAAGTCTCGTTTCTGCAGTATAAATTTTTGGGTAGCACTCCAGTGTCTGTAGAGAGAATTAAGATTGTGACCTTTAAGGTTCGTTCAGAGTAAATATATATATATATTATAAATGTTGGTAGTCATTCTGTCAACTCCTTCCTCGCTCTACAAAGCCTATGCTGAGGATCATGCATCGCCTCTTGTATTTATTTCTAAGAATTCTAGTCTGGGAATACACCCAAATAATAATCTCAGTTTCCTCTCTATACAGGAGAGAGGCTGCTTTTCAACACTAGGGGGAAAACGTTTTGACTCCCTGGAAAATCCTCCTTACCCATGGAGAAGGAAATAAAGATGAAATTTATTTTTTCTTAATTGAAGAGAAAATAATCAGTGATGTTAATAGTATGTTCTCCTACACACACACACACACACACACACACACACACACACACACACACACATACATACATACACACGAGAGGGTTTGAGGATTGAGGCTGAACAAAAGTCAATAGTGATTTCTGTGGTGGGAAAGTTATTACTAAATGGGAGTTTACAGTTTCGGTTGAATGGTCCGACTGAGACCCTCTGACTCTCACACACCTCTCATTAACTCCCAGCCTGAACTCCCAGACCGCATACCACCAGGCAGAAGCAGTTCATTAATAATCTCTTGTCTCCAGACTGTTCCAAACAGCGGAGGAAGGTGGGGGCCAGTAGAAGCAGCTAGTTCTAGCCTTGCCAGAGCGCGGTGCCATTAACGCAGCCCCCTACACCCTGCTGGCAGATGCAGTCCCTAGCACCCCTTCATAAACGCGCTGGGGAAGTAAAGTCCGGTGCGGAAGGGATTAGGAGAGCTGGGAGAGCTGGACAGACCCTCTTACCCTCCTGCCTGGTCTCAAACCTCAGGTGTTGGGGTTAGCGGTGCACTTGGCCGGCTCGCTTCCCCGCCTGGCGAAGTTTTTGCTCTAAACACTGCACCTGGGAGGCCACCCTCGGCGACGCTGGCAGAACCAGTTTATAAAGGGGGTTGGCTGTGAGGGACTGTGTGCCCACTGTGAACGCGTGTGAGGTGCTCCGGGGAGCCTGGGTTGCCCAGTGCGGAGGCCACAAAAGGCCACACACACCCCAGGCCTGGCAGTATGGAAGGACCCCCTGCAGCAGCTCTTTCCCCTGGCCTCCTCCAGAGCGACCCCCCCACCCCCAATCCTCCCGAGAGTGCCAGATCAGGAAACAGCCCCTGGTCTTTGGAGAGCCTGGCACTCAAAGGGGTTCGAGCCTCAGAAACGTTCTGTGTCCTCACCCCAAGCCGGCTGGAGTCTGAGCCATCTGGAAGGGATCTTGTTAGGGGGTGGGAGGAGAGGCAGCCCCGGAGAAGGAGAAGGGGTGAGTCCAGGCCGAACCCAGGCCTCGAGGTGTCACTTTTCTTTCCTGCGGGCCCGTCACTGCTGATAAATGGGACTAAGGCAGAGGAAGGAAAAAGAAAACCAGCGAGGTCAGCGCGGGGCGAAGCGGAGGGCCAGGGAGAGCCGAGTAAGCGCAGAGAGGCGACCTGAGTGGGGCACAGGGTGGGGAGAAGCCGCGCACACGTGGATAGGATCAGGCCTTCGGGGCCGGATCTGAGCCACGTCCTGCTGTGTCCCAGGGACCCCACAAGCTCCTCAGCTCCTCTCCAGCCTGTGGGCCTCGACCTGAAAACCCTCCTGATCTCCCCTCCTAAGGATGTGGGTGACAGGGGTCCAGGCTGGTGCAGCGCTGGAGCCCTCCGTGCGCCTTTCTTTCCCCGGGCGGAGTCCCCCATTCCGCTCTCCAGAGATCCACTCGCTGCCGGGGCTTTGGTGTCTCGAGGTCTTGGAGACTAAGAAGGGAATTTAGGAGATGTAACCGCGTTGTAGCCCAGGGACTCACGGGGCTGGATAATAATGGTGTCTCCCTCTCTTCCCTGGACATTTTTAGGGCTTCCTCTGCGCGCTGCTCCTTTTTATTCCTCACGCCCACCGGCCTCTGAGACCTAGAAGAAGGGGGCGGCCTCCCGTACCCCTCCCCCGGAGCCGTCAGGAAGATGGGGAGCAAGGCCCTGCCAGCGCCCATTCCACTGCACCCATCGCTGCAGCTCACCAATTACTCCTTCCTGCAGGCAGTGAACACCTTCCCCGCCGCGGTGGACCACCTTCAGGGCCTGTACGGGCTCAGCGCTGTGCAGACCATGCACATGAACCACTGGACGCTGGGGTACCCCAACGTGCACGAGATCACCCGCTCCACCATCACAGAGATGGCTGCTGCGCAGGGCCTCGTGGAAGCTCGCTTCCCCTTCCCCGCACTGCCCTTTACCACTCACCTGTTCCACCCCAAGCAGGGGGCCATTGCCCACGTCCTTCCAGCCCTCCACAAGGACCGGCCCCGTTTTGACTTTGCCAACTTGGCGGTGGCCGCCACGCAAGAAGATCCCCCTAAAATCGGAGACCTGACCAAGCTGAGCCCCGGGCTGGGCAGCCCCATCTCGGGCCTCAGTAAACTGACTCCGGACAGAAAGCCCTCCCGAGGGAGATTGCCCTCCAAAACGAAAAAGGAGTTTATCTGCAAGTTTTGCGGCAGACACTTTACCAAATCCTACAATTTGCTCATTCACGAGAGGACCCACACGGACGAGAGGCCGTACACGTGCGACATCTGCCACAAGGCATTTCGGAGGCAAGATCACCTACGGGATCACAGGTGAGGCTGGGAACTACCAGAAGGTGAATTTGCCCCTGAAATGTCCTAACAGACCTTCCAAGAGTCTCTAAAATCCACATCCCTCCCAAAGCCAGCTTCAGTGGATCAGCAGCGCTCACCCCAGCCTGCTGCCGCTGCGTTCTTTGGGATAAGAAGGGGCCTTCCTCAGTCCTAGAGCAGGAAAAATCTGGTAGCTTGGCTTGGACTGGGACTCAGTAATTCTATTTCCTCTGGATCCGTCTCGGTATTGAGTGAGGGGTGAGAAGGCTGCGGGACCCCGGAGTCCTTCCAACTGGATGGGTGGGTGGAAGCAGGTTCGGGCTGCCATGGAGCCATTTGGACTATTTAGCGTCTCTTCCCTAACCTCCCCCAGTACCCGAGAGCCTCCCACGAGGCTTCTTATTTTTTTGAGGGGGTCTTGATGTCACTGGATTTAGCAACAGCTCCCACCATCAACACACCCAGGATTAATAAAGGACAGCGGGTTAAAATAATTCCCATGGTTGAGGTGTGAAGGTTTCGCCGAAATCTGTGACTTCTGAGGTGGGACCGTCCTGGAGGCTGTGAAGTGATTGGCAAAATCAGCCTCCATCCCATCCAGCCTTGCCTTCCGTCTTGATCTGGCCAGTTTAAATCCCAGGGAAAAGCCTGACGGCCCAGAATGGCTCTTTGTGCTGCATTTCGAACTCCAGAAATACGCCAGAGAGGGCGGTCAAGTGTAGATAAAGCCAGACCGCCCGTGAATGTTTCCAAGAGTCTGTTAGTTGAGGTTAACTATAAAAGAATTTCACAGAAAATCTAAAAACAACATAATAATAGACATCCTGCTTCCTTTGCCCTCTCAAAATTTCGTTGGAGTAATTGTGGAAAGCAAATCCTAAACCACAAGGGTGATCATTTCAACGAAACCTTGTATTGATTTTCAGGTATATCCATTCCAAAGAAAAGCCCTTCAAATGTCAGGAATGTGGGAAAGGATTCTGCCAGTCTAGAACTCTAGCAGTTCACAAAACTTTACATATGCAGGTAAGTTCGTTCTCTTCTTTAAGAGTGAATGCTTCGCTTTTATCATTATGGCTTTATAAAAAGTGTTCAAGGCAGGGTCTGTTTCTTGAGGCTCTTTTTAAGATTAACTTTCTGAGGGGGAGCAACACTTTTTTAATATAAAATTAATATTACATAGCAAAGAAATTTTCTTAACGAACAGGCCAGCCAATTTATAATAAATCCTAATAGTAGGATTTTTTTTTTTCATTCCATCTGCTCTGCGTTTAAAACTTCCATGTCTGGGAAGAAATAAAGGTAATTTTGACAATGGAGTCATGGTGAAATCCCATATACTCTCTTTCCCAGGGCCTCGTAATTTGTAGCTTGCAGGACCTTGAGGAATAGTTTAATTTTCCAGCGTACAAGAGCTTCCCTCCCCGGGAGAATGCAGTTCCTCAGGGGAGAGGCTTAGAGCTGTCCCCCTCTTTCCTGCCCTTGACGTGGCGATGAAATACGCGGCCCACCGAGGTGGTCTTATCAGAGCCATCGGGCCTCCACGGCGCCTGCACGTGTGCTTCACGATTGGAGGATTAGGAGCCCAGATCTGCCCCAGCAGGTCCCCCTCTTTGTTATGTTAAGGCTCGGTACAGATAAGACAGAGTTGTTGAGGAGGGTGCCCGTGGTGGTGTGAAGGATTAATCCTTTGCCTTGCTTCACATCTGAACAGGAATCTCCACACAAATGTCCCACATGTGGAAGAACCTTTAATCAGAGAAGTAATCTGAAAACTCACCTTCTCACCCATACAGACATCAAGCCCTACAGCTGCGAGCGGTGCGGTAAAGTGTTCAGGCGAAACTGTGATCTGCGGCGGCACAGCCTGACTCACACCCCTCGGCAGAACTTCTAGCGATGTCCAGGATCGGTCCTGTGCGGCCGCGGATCCCTCCCCCAGACACCTCTCTGCGCCCCCCACCCGAGGGGTCACCCCCTCATTGACCCCAGCCAGCTCTTCCCTGGCTGCTGCCACACCTGCAGCTCCAGCGAGTTAACTGTTCTTCCGGAGGACTGAGAACTCTCTAGAAAGCCATTACCCCCCCCCCCCCCCCGCAACCATTAACTACTAGATCCTTGTAGATATTCACTGCTCATTTTAGAGCTCTGTACATAATGTCGTGGGTCTTCGTCTTGTTTTGTTTTTGTATCTTGTTGAATGCACCTAGACATGGAAAATGGAAACCAAATTTATCTTTAAAGGCTGTATTTTCAAAATAAAAACCTTTCTCGTTTCAACTCTTCTTGAGATGTGTCTGCATGCTAGTCAACTTCTGTGGGTTCCAGAGGAGTGGACAACCAACCCCCCTCCCGAATTATCAATGGGAAGGGTGTTCTATATTCCTAGGTTTTAAAGACAGGACTTCCAGTTCTCTTAATATAACTGAGCACTTCCCTTTTTGTACTGTGGCATTTTGGAATGGGATTGTGTGGTTCTCCTTTCAAATTTCTGAAATTAAATAGCCTTGGGGTCTCAGTCCTCTTCTTTACTGCAGTCCTAAGTTCCTCAAGTTTATTCCTGCAGGTAGATTCTATAGTAATCATCGTTGATAGAACGCTGTTTGCTGTTTATCCTTGAAAGGCCCTCATGGTAAGGAACATACAAGGACAGAGAGAAAAGCTTTCTGCTCTGGAGTCCTTGACCTGTGGTCAACGTTTATGGTGGGCAACTGCTTTTCTATTAGGCTTTAAACACAGTGATTTCTCATTATAAACACGGACTTCATCCTGCCTTCAGAAGATGAGTGTAAAATCCTCCCGCAGAACAGGAAGATACTGAGGATGGGGGGCGGGGAGGAGGAAGGAGAAACCATTTCTGTTTGCACACAATATTTCTTTCCAAGGGTGGAGATCAATTCTGTCAGAAGGTTAGGATTTCTCCACTAAGCAAAGTGAATGAGGTCACTGGCTAAGTTCTGCCCTTGGGAAAATGTCAAGTGTAGGCTACTTGGTGTAGAGAACGTGCAATAGATAAGTGATAGCCTCCTAAAGCATGTCAATGTTTCCCACGTAGTTCTCAAGCATGGAACAGTGAGACAGTGTCAGTCCTGAAGTCAGGAGTATTTGGGTGGAAGGGTCTGGGCAGAGGTCAACAGCAGAATGGTGCCAGATGAAAGTAAGATGACTCCGTTTAGAGAACACCCCTGGAACCTGTGGCCCAGTGGCCCAGTAGGTGCTCATAAATAGTTTAACATCGAATAACAAGCTGAATTAGGCATTCTCAGATTTCTTCTAAAAACTATATTATTATAATGTGTAAGGATGGCTTGTTTAACCTTCAGGGGGTGTCAAGCAAGTCCTCTGTTTGTTTGATACCTTAGGATCCGCCAGAATGATAGGTGGGGATAAGATTTGAGAATTTTCACCATTTCCTGCCTGTTTGATGTAATTTCCCAAGGGGAAATTTAGATTCATTTTTTACCCTGCTCTCAAGGGAGCTGGATGAAAGTTACATCTTGGTCTCACAGGGGTTCTGCTCTCCACAAGTGTCTCCTCACCTGATACAACACAAATACATCCCCTGAAAGAAGGGATCACTAGGAAGGGTCAGAAATGGTGTATGTGTGTGTGTTTAGAGGAATTAAATGGCTGTTTATTTTCTTCTGTTTGTACAGAATAAACTCTGTGACCTTCCCTAACCCTGCTCTTTCAAGATTCTGCCTGCCTTGACATGGAAGATTTGAATACTCAAGGCAGGATTAACATTGACTGTCCCCAGAGACAACTCCCCCCCCCCCCCCCACACACACACACACCAATTTTTTGGGCTTTTTCCATGTAGTCAGACTCACAACCCCACCCACCCCTACATATTACAAGTGTCACGGTTCCACTTCATAGACATCAGATGAATTATAAAAAATGACCCTTGCCCATACATTGCAAGTGTATCCTAGAGGCCCCGGCCACAGATATGTAAATAGGTACAGGGGGTGTACTGTTGCCTTCCATATATTCTAGTTGGTAAAAATAAGAATCATAAGTGAAAGAGGAAGCACAGAGAAAGGCAAGAAGCACTTCCTCTTCCTGTCCACACACCATTCAAAAGTCAAGGTCAATCCGTATACAATTTATTTCCTTATCCCTTGACTTAAGAAATGTTTGTTGTGTGCTTTTGCTTTTTAGTTGCCAATCTTGTGACAGTTGTCCCTGATTTTTGGTTTCATTTTTGCTGTTGTTTCATGTAAAGACAAGGGCTTCCATTGCAGCTCATGCTGGCCAAGGACTTGCTTTGTAGCCCAGACTGGCTTTGATCCTCCACTTCGGCTTCCTGAGTGCTGAAATAACAGGCGTGAGCCACCACGCCAGTGGGTTTTGGTATCTGTTTCTGTCTTGATGCATTTAGTGGCACATTTTAAAACTCTTCTTCATCTCTCAGCTAATTTAAAAATCTGGTTGATAGAGCATAATTTATTAGCTCTTAAATCCAGTGGGCATCAGGGCTCAGACAGGAAGGGCCATGCTCTGGGACCCACACAATTGACTCTGGCCACTCAATCTCCGTGATTCCAGGTAAAATTCTGAGTAGTTGATTCCTCTCCAAACTCCGAGGGTTTTTTCTTCTCTATACTCAGTATGCAGGAAAGAAATCTTGTGTGAGACACTCTTCTAAGATATTATAAGGACAAGGCACATCTTGCCTTGGGAAATAGAGCTGCTGGTTTTTTTGGGTTTGTTTTTTAAATTTTTTTTTTATAGTTCAGAGAAGAGTAATTATTTGTGTTTTAGACTTGGGTTTCCTTACACCCTCTATCATAGTCAATTTATGAATTGATTGCCTTGGCAAATGACTTGGTAGAAAAAAGATCACCAGTCATATCCACAGCACAGAAAAAAAATTAATGGACAGAAATACAAACGGTCATCAAGTTGTAACTATAAGATCATCTTGGCACCTGTGTGACATCTAAAGAACATTTCTGAACACTAATTACATTGTAGGCAATTGCCTGTGAGGAGTATGAGCAGTGTTGGGTGTTCTTATGCAGGTCACTGCAGCCCAGCACTTCATTACTGCGGTATTTGCATCGTTATTTTACTATATATCACTGTGTAAGAGAAAAACATAACAAAATCTTACTCTAGGATAACTATATATTTTAAAAATCAGCAAATTGAGTCCAAAATTGTAGATAGGCCCAGTTACCTTTGCTTATAAAATAAAAAACAATGCTGGGAATCTCTTCAGTTCATTTGTCAGATGTTAAGGGCATCTGAGCCTCTTCACTTAGGCATTTGGTTAGACACACCTCTGTCTCAATTCCAAGGGGTAGCCAGCTCCCGGGAGGTGCTTGGGAAACAGAGGACTGTCAACACAGGTGACAACACATCCAGATTTAACACTGTGTAGAAACAACAGACAATTTAAATATGAGATGAGTGTGGATGAGCTGCTTTTCTTATTACCAGATAATTTCAATGTGATAATAATAAGGAAAGAGAACGAGCATGTAATACATTGCAGACACTGGTTCATTCAGACTTACTAGTGTGTTATGTAGAGACCGTGTTTCTCAATTTTCTTGTCTAACAGATCACTTGGCATTGATGACAGCAATGAGCCACAGAGGGGGTGGAGACGCAGAGTGACTCAGCTCTGATGACCTGAGATAATTCAAGTTCACTCCTGTTTCTTTTCTCCTTTCTTATTACTTATTGCCCGCACGCCCACCAATTACCTTACTATCTAAGCTATATGACTTTTCTTTATTGAAAACACCCAAAACAAAAATTGATAGTTAAGGGGGAAAAAAAACCAAAAAACTAAAAAACCAAACCTGTACGTAATCTGAACCCCCACTCCCAATTAAGTAAATTATGCCATATCTTGTTAGGAGATTTTTAATGAAAGAAACAGAAAATATAACCAGTAGGAGCTTCAACAATAGAGGATTCTTCTTCTGTTTGGTAAGATGTTTTAAGACAGGGCCTGGGATTTGTAATTCATTGAAGTAAGAAGATCAGCTAGCTGTCTTGCTGTGTAGATTGGGGCAGTCTTCATGGCCACAAGATGGCTGCAGCAGCTCCACACATCAGCCCATTGTTTCCTCATCAGACAAATTCCAGAGGCAGAAAAAGATGATCTCTTCCTTGTGGGTTTTTTTTTTTTTTTTTTTAGAACTAAGAGTCTCTCACACGATCCACCTGCAGACCTGCCCTGTCTCTTGTCTGAAAAATCGGACTGTCTTCCTGCTTTGGCCAGGCAATAACAAGGAGGGAAAATTACAGTGTGAATGACCAGGACTACAGAGAATCCCACCAGCAGGTCTTCCCTGAAGCCCAGGTCTTCCTGAAGGAAAATACAGGTAGGAAAGCAGGCTATTGTGAACAGGCAGATGTTAGAAATAAAGTTTCCAAGGGCTGTGGAGATGCCTCATCCAAAAAATCGCTTGCCCGACAAATTTGAGTTCAAGCTACAGCATGTACTTAAAAAGCCCCATGTGAGGAAATTCACTTGCCATCCTGTGCTGCACAGGCAAACACAGGTCTCAAAATACAAGGCAGTTTCTGACCTTGACCTCGGGCCTCCACATTTGCCTACACAGGGATGATCACACACCACCAGCAACAACAATAATAAATAAAGCTTCTGTTAATAATCTTACGATAGAAGATGATGCAGGATTATCACAGATAGCTATTCACTTCAACACAATATAAAACAAAGCAGCCTTGAAAAAACTAAGCAGAAAGACTAAGTCACACCAAAAATGTTAGTAGCAGTGGTTTCTAAATGATGGATTCAGGTTCATGTCTCTGCCTTTTTTTTAACTCTCCATAGAAATCATGTTTGTTTAAGAAAATATACAGTCTTTTTTAAAATTCAAAATAAAGTCTTAATGTACATAGTGTATTTTTTAATCTCTGTGTATTGCCTCTGACTGGCTGTTGTTTTTTCCACATGCCCACACAACCTCTTTCAGCTTCTGACCCCTCTCTCCATTTCATTGTATGTTCACATGTTTCCTTTCTTCCTTGATTACCACTCAGATTCCTTTTTCTACCCTTTAGGTTTCTTTCCCCCAGGTCTGCGTTTTCTCCCTTTTAAGAGCTTCCTTAAGAGCATTCTTCAAGGTATCAGCATTCAAGTATCCAAGGCTCTTTGTCCTGAGCCCTCCCCAACCTCTCGGGTGAGTTGGAATTTCTGGTGATAAAGGTCTCTATTCTAAACAAACACTTCAGGTAGTTCTTGTGTGTATTAGAGCCGGAGAACTTCTGAGTTAGCCTTTGACACCAACGCTCCCCTTATCTTATCCATCAGCATTTACTATGTGCTTACCGTAATAAACATAAAACAAACCTCAAGATCCTTTCTTTACATACTCACTGGCCTTGAAGTTGTCAGATTCTCTCCCATACACTTCTCTACCACGGATGCTCTAAACGGTCATCTCTTTCATATCAGTAGATATTTTTAGCTTCAATATCTTAGTTCTTCTTTCTTCGTCTTCTTAACCCACTCACTAGTTTAAATAAATAAATACAGTGCAATATTTGATTAAATAGGAATATCGAATCAAGAGGAGCAGAAGTCCCAGAGCAAAAACAAATTTGTTTTCAATTTATCAGTTGAAATATTGTTATGAACCTGTCTCCTTATTTTCACTTCTATATGAAGAATATTAGAGTACTAATACTATGCTTTATGTTCTGAAGTATGAGTGTGCAATAGTTTTAATGTAAGAATTAATTTAAATTGCTTTTAGGATTTAAAAAAAAATGATAACAATACATGAAAACCCCAGAGCAAGAGACATTTTGAGATACAGCTTATGGTCGAGACACTTGACCAGAGGCTCAGTGTCTTATCTGTAAAAAAAGAGTTTAAACTATGAGACTTATAGACTGCAAGATCTATGCTCCTCATTAAGACACTGAGAAGTGTGGTTTAAGAAAGGTATTGTTGATGTCGCCAAAAGCAGAAAATAAGAAACCACATCAGCTCCAGCACATCAAGACTTTAGCTCAACTAAAACAAATGTGACCTTTACTTTATGCCCTTATTTTGGTGTCCACGAAACTATTGATGTTTTAGAGAATTGACCAAAAGCATTCACACTGAAAAGTAAGTATCTTTAGATGATAAAAGCAATCACATTTACGGGGAAAAAAAAAATCACTTATTAAGAAAGTCTTAAAAATCACCTCTGTTCTGCAAATGAATCGTTTCAATTCTATTCCTAATAGATAGCCACTGTGAGCGTTGAACATGTCTTTATACAGGTTTTGCTATGGATAAGAAGATTGTGTGTGCATGTGCACACACAACACACACACACAGAGAGAGAGAGGAAGAGAGTCATACAATTTTGTAACTTGCCTCTCTTTCCTTAACAGAAACAATTTTTTTTGAGATCAGAATACATAGATCTGCCTCTAATGTTAACAGAAAAAAACCAAACACTTGCAGATCTAAAGATTGCTTCTTTAGAATCTGAAACAGAGAAATAGAAAAAATAATTCTGTTACTGAAATTATTTGCAGAATGCCGCCACTGACTGACAGTCTTTTGTCCCTGATCTTCATGAAGGCACATGAGAGAGAGCCTGAAGGGCTCTGGAGATTCTTCAAGGTGTGTCACATTATGGTTCGCATCAGTGCACCTTACTCTACCTCCCTGGCAAGAACTGAAAGATACAGTTCTTAAATCCCCTGGTGACCCATTATCTATGGATCACTGGTAAGCTAGAATGCCTTAGTGCCTGCCTCTTCACCGACATAAACTTCCCAGAGAAGCTGAGTTACTGTGCCCTACATCCTTTTTCCAAGTAAGAAACCAGTGTAGCAGCAAAGAAGCTACATTAAGTAGATAGGCAATTGAAGGCTTTTCTATGCTTTCTTTTAATTTTTTTCTGGAATACTTATTTTTAAAATTTAAAATGTTATTTCTTGTGCATTGGTGTTTTGCCTGCATGTATGTTTGTATCAGGGTACCAGATTCCCTGGAACTAGAGTTACAGATAGGTGTAAGCTGGCACGTGGGTGCTGGAGATTGAATGATGGTCCTCTGTGAGAGCAGCTGGTGCTCTTAACCACTGAGGCATCTCTCCAGACCCCTCTATTTTTTTATTGTGTGGGAAAACAGTGACCATTTAATTGTAAAGACCAAGACCTCGGAACGTTTTGCATAATCAGTCTTCCAGGTCAACCATCTGACATAAAGGCTCCAGCATCTGAGACACCAGCTAAACAGAGAAGCCGTCTCTCCTACAAGAAGGCAGGGTAAGGTAGTTTAGTTATGGATCAGAATCGATCACTTCTCATTATCTCGTTATAAAATAACCAGGGTTTCTCTGTCCTAAAAATATTTCTTTCGTGAATTAAGTCACAAAGACTCGTAACTCTAGAAGGAACTGATTCTCAGGCCTCTGAAACATTTACCATGTGGCACTGTTCTCGAAACATTGTTCACTGACAGTGTTGCTGTAAATATTACAGTGTGATGACAGGGCCATGGATATGGTTTTGTGTGGTTCTCATCTAGGGCCATCTAAAAGCTTCTTATGCTATAATAATTGTCCTGGCTTCCGAGGGGATCTTAGTGCCTCTGACTTTCTAGAGACAGAAAAGGGGAAAGAAAGTTAAAGATGACAATCTTATTAAGGCTTGATTAACTCTTTGCTTAATGTTAGGCAAAAAACAAACAAATAATCTGACCACTCATTTCAAAAATAATACAAGCAAGCGATCAGATCCTGTGATGTAGACTAGTGACGCTAAAAATCTATTCCTTCAACCATGTGGACCCATTAGAGGGCTTCCAGCAGAAGGAGATGTGGATAAGACTGTTTTCTGATACATGCACACGTGTGCAAGGACCTGCTTGTTTCGTGGTGTGTGTGTGTCTGTGTGTCTCTCTCTGTGTGGTATATGTATGTGTTTATGTGCTCACTCTTGCCACACATGCACATTTGTGTCCATAGGATGTGCATGTATGAAGGCTGGAGGTTGACTTCAGGTGTCTCCTTCAAGGCTCCTCACCTTATTTTTTGAGACAGGGTTTCTCACTAAACCCAGGGCTAGCTGATTCAGCCATATTGGCTGGCAACCAAGCTCCAGACACCCTCCTGTCTCTACATTCCCTAAGTTGGCATGACAGATGCTGCCATGCCTACATTTTTGGGTTCTAGAGATCTAAACTCGGGTACTCAGGCCAGCACAGCAAGAATGTTACTTGATTCATTTCCCAGTCCACTTCCAAACTCATTTTATAAAGAAGAATCAGATATCATAACTGAAAAGGCTTTGGGGAAATCCCCACTACTGGATATTTAATAAGAAATTACTCAGTGGCATTAGTGATGTACTGGTGTGCCAGAGGTAATGTGTCTGTGCACTTGTAACTTATATTTTACCAGAGAGACTAGGTTTTAGAAGGAGGAGGAGGAGGGGAAATTGAATGGGAATACAGAGAGAATTTTACGTCATCTAAGGATGACAAAGTGGAGGAGCAGAAGAGTTATGTGCCTTTTCCAAGATGTAAACCATTTCTAGAAGCTTCCCTTTCCACATTCCCCACATACTTCTATTTTCCGACCACTAAACACTCTCAATTAATATTACAGCATAAGCTAAAATCTAACTAAATGGCTATATGTAAATTGAACATTATTAACATGACAAAGTTACACATCTTTACTATATGGTGAAGAGAGACGTGAATGGGGTAGTGGGGTAGCCGTGGGATAGAGGGACTCATCTAAGGCTCCAGAAGTAATAAGAGTGAGAGGGTCTGGGTCAGAATTCAGAACTCTAATTAATTTAATGCAAAATCTTGAATATGCCACCCTCTGGTCTTGTTTTTCAGGTTACCGTGCTCACATTCACATGAAGGCAGCAACACTCTGGGCGCTGTAAGGAAATGTACACTAACACCTCATAAGGTAAGTTGACTAATTCTTTTCATTTCCAAAGCTGAAGATTCAATGATTAAAAAGCTTAGCATAACTTTGTATTCATCTAAGTGTGCAAATTTCCCTTCCAGATGGGTGCAAAAAATATGTAAGGTGATCATTTTCCAAACTGGGACTCTAGTCAGAGTTCTGCAGACGGGCTCCAGGTGTGATTTGACCCACAGCTGGCAAGTAAGGGAAAAAGAAAAAAGAAAAAAGAAAACGGCCTATTGGCAAGCTAATCCATTCAATTGTGTTACGACACCCAATTCCTTACCAAACTCCAGCATCTGCTGTTCCCACGGATTGTCTTTACTGTAAAACAACCATTCTCTTGTGATGAAATCTGAAAGTGATAATTTGCCTCCTTTTCAAGTCCATTAGAAATGGTCACTTGTAGAAATTTTTTTTTTTTTTTTGAGACAAGGTTTCTGTATGTAGCCTTGACTGTTCTGGAACTTGCCCTGTAGACCAGGCTGGCCTCAAACTCAGAGAGATCTGCCTGCCTCTGCCTCCTGGGTATTGGGATTAAAGGCACACACCACTCTGCCTGGATGAAATAAAATTCTTTAAAGAAGAAAACACACTCACACAACCTTTTTATTATGTGTGTGAGTAGACTAGAGAGTACCTTAGAAGAATCAGGTCTGTCCTCCTACCTGGCTCTCAGGGATTGAACTCAGGCCAGCAAACTTGGCAGCTCCTTTACCTGCTAAGCCATTTTACTGGCCTACAATAAAGTTCTTATAGGAAATATATTCACCCCACATGTTCCCCCACTACAGCTCACCTCTCCATACCATAGGCTCTCTCATAAATCTGATTACTGGTGCTCAATATTGATTGGTTCAGGAGTGCTCCAGAATTACTCGTTATCTTTATTTTCCAACAAATTCTCTTTCCTTGGCTGACATGTGAAGCTTGACTTCTAAGGACGTCTCCAGGATCCTTATTAAGAACATCTGTAGGAAGCATCAGGAAGAAGTGTTGAATTTCACCCATTTGGATTTCATTAAAGTGTCTATAGTTTTCAAGCATTTAGAAAGTCAAGACACCAAGAGTTTGGGGTTTGACCCAAAGGAAGTTGTTCTTCATTTTAAGACTAACCAGGAGAGATAAATGAGCCAAAGTTTTGTTTTTTTCTTTTTTTATTTGAGAAAAAAAGGAGATATTTTGAAAAATATTTTCAGATGTATGCTCTGAGAATGGACGCTTCAGTAGCCGTACGTTCTATTGGTAAGTTTCTATATAAATGTGTGTTTATTTGGAGGTATCCATAAGCCAGAGTTTGTGGACCTTGGTGGGTCTCTAGGCTGATTCTAGAGAGCCCATAAACTGTGAAACTTTAAGCAAAATGTTACATGCATACAAACATGTTATTCTCGAGATGGGGGCTATAGCTTCCATCAGAATTTCAGTGCCAGCTGTGATTCAGAAAATGGGAAGGGTCTGTGAGGCAGCCCAGCTGGTAAAGGCACTCGCTGCCCAGCCTGATTACCTGAGCTCAATCCAGGGAATCTATAAAGAGAAAGAACCAGCTCTGAGGTTGACCTCTGACCTCCACACTTGCACCATGACACTTGTGTTTCCTGCATACACACATGATCGTACACACAAAACAAATAAATAGATATAATAGAAATATTTTTTAAATCCAGCCTCTAAAAGAAGGTTAAGAAATGTTAGTTTTCTTATTTATTATGTATTTTTAAATTCTCAAAACAGTTTTTAAACTTCTCTTTTTATTAAGAGTACACAATGCACATAAAATTTAAAACTCTGCCAAAATATAATTACTTAAAAATATTTTCATAATTCATGCAGTCTCAACTATGGGGTTAAGTTTTCAGGGGCACACACTCTAATCTAGCCAGGTTTAACAAAAATAACCTGACGGGTCCTTTGCCCTGAGAAGGTGGGAAGTGAAAATGTGCCATAGAAGTGGCACAGAGCAGAAAGAAAGCCATATAAAGTTCTTCTCCACTACACCCTGTGATAATTCGAGGTTTTCTTTTCAGCATGAATTAACTTATAATGTGACTTTTTGAGTAAAAACAGCAATTGTGTTTGGTAAAAAGGACAACACAACATGCCAAATTCTGAGGAGAAAAAAAAAAATCACCGGACATTGTTTGGTTTCGTAACATGTTTAATGAACACAAATTTATACAAACACACATGTGAACATGCAATAAATATAATTCAAAGAAAAGAGGCAATCGCTTTGAGACTGAGGGGTCTAGGGGATGCTGAGAGCTGGGAAAGGCTGGAGGGAGGAAGCAGAACAGGCGGTGATGTAATTTTATTTCAATTAAAAACATTAAAAAATAAATTTTTTGATATTTGGTACACTTTAAAAAGTCATATTTAAAATTCAGATGTAATATTTATTTTATGTATGTGACTTTTAACAACATGTTTTGACTGGACCACATAATTATATTTGGTTTTAAAAATAGATCATTATATAGTACATATTGAGTTAGCAAAATGTTCTTTTTCACTGTGGTTTTCCCAATAAATCATCCATCTTAGACTGCACAGGTGAGAACCACAGCATGAATCTGCCACCTGTCTTTCCTAAAAAACCATAGATGGGTTATGTTCCCTGCCCTGTTTTATGTCCACTCCTATGTGCCAAGACTTCCTGGGCCACCTTCTTGGATTTCCTATGCTTTCAGTCAATTCTCTGCTTATTGGATGTGAACCTGGCTTGTTTCCAAATTAACCTGGCTGGTCTTTTCATCTTTTTTATCCTTTCTCAGAAGCCCTGATTCATCCTCTTAATATTCACCAAACTGAACTTCACATTCTTCACATCTCTGACACGTATTCACTGTATGTCAGTAACTTTTATTTATGATGTTTCCAAGTGTCTTTTTTCTCTCCTGAAGCTTTGCCTCTCTCTCTGACTTTTCCTCAAAACATTTTATTTTTCTCAATTTGTTCTTAAAAACCTGCTTCACAGTTTAATTATTAGCAAAGCGCGGGCTCTCACAGAGCTGCTAATTTGTTTTTACAATTATGTTTTTCTCTGTTCTCTAATTCCAGTTTTTAAAATAAGATTACAGATTATGGTGTAAATTATATCTTAGTAAAACCAGTACAACCCAGAAAACAGCGAAGCAGAAAAATAATGAAGTAAATAATATAAAAACATTGTGCCTAGACACTCCCCACTGTTACTCACCCATGTTCTGTTTTGCTGTCCTGGCTCTCTGGAGTCTGCTGTAAACTAATAATTAAATCCTCTGCTAATTCACTGTTCTAGAATAACACAAGTGCATGTTATACACAAGATTTTTAGCATAGTGACCGGCACATAGGTGCCCACTAAGTGCTTACAAGAGGAACTGAACTGAAGTGATCTGATCCCCATATGTACTCCTCAGCCTAGGACTGAACACCTAAATAACTTTTATGGCTAAGTAGCCAATTTAAGGCTTGAAATTTTTATTCTCTGATATTAGAAGTAACCAAGGGACAGAACTGGAAAGTGTCAGGTTAGAAGTTCAGTTCAGTCCTTGAAAGCTGCTGTCAGACAGCAGCTGAATTCTGCTTTTGTGGAGTAATAGAATGATTCCCAGCCACTTTCATTCTCCTTGTGGGGATCTCACACTGTGGAACAAGAAGTAAGTAATGTATCCCCCACACACAAGTCTTCCTTTGGGAAACAGAGAATACATTTTAGGTTTCTTCTAAAATGCATTTACAGTAGTGGACAGGTAGTTGGAGCTGTTTCAACAGCCAGGTGTGGTGGCCTGTCTGTAATCTTGGTGTAAGATTAGTGTAGGTTACGTAATGAGGTGAACACACACACACACACACACACACACACACACACACACACAGAGAGAGAGAGAGAGAGAGAGAGAGAGAGAGAGAGAGAGAGAGAGAGAGAGAGAGAGGGAGGGAGGGAGAGAGAGAGAGATTTTATTGCTAAGGAGGGTTTTGTTGTTATCTCTTTTCTAATCTCACCTCCATTTCAGGTGTTCAGGAGCATCGCACAGAAAGAAGACTGAACAAGGAAGCTGAGGTGAAGCTGGTGAGCAGCTGGAAGCTTTAATGCTGTGATCTTTGTGTTTCGAGAAAAGAAAAGAACTTGGGAGAAGTTGAGGAGAATTCTTATTTACAGATGAGAGATTTGGGTTGAACTTCATGAAATGTGTAGAGTCACTGGGCAATGGATTCACGATGTCATCAGGCCCTGGGCAAATCGCGCAGCTTCTTCCTTTCTAGATTCTAGACTTGGAAGTTTTCATCTTCTTTATCCAAATGTGCCAGTGAATTTAGCAAGTTTTTGGTCTTCCTGGGAGGGCTGCCAACAGTTAGCAATAAGTCAGCATTAGCACACCTCCCGGGAGAAGAGGGCAGGGTTAGAAGCTCGTGCTTCATTTCTGCTTTGGTGGTGTGGTTTGGAGGATTAACTCACTGGCTTGAACTGAAGTCTTACTGGGTATGAAGCTCTTAAGTCCATGGCCTCGATTGACTGAATGATTGAGTTGAACACCAAGCTGTCAAGAGGACTTGTATCTCTCCGATTTGCCTAATAACTGATCTGATAGCAGCCTCCTCCACCTCTAATGAGGAGGCTCCATTGTCCTCCTCCTGCAAGTTTTAGCTTGTGTTTCCTTCTTGTCTCAGAGGGGTCTGAAGCACATGATAGTGTGGCAACTGGCAAAGCCACAGCTTCTTTCTTTAAAAAATAAACAAAATGGAGAGAGAGAGAAGGAAAGAAAGAATGGAAAGAGCATACTGTAGCAGCTCAGAAAGCAGGGCTGTGAGCACCCATACCTGGCTGGCCTTTGTGCGGCATGCCCTCATCTCCTTTGTCACACAAATAATAACTTCCAAAAAATGTAAGGAAAAGAAAAAAAAGAGTCACCCTGGTCCCAAGCCTGAGATAATGTGTATCAGCTTTGCTCACGTGCTCTGGGGTTTGGGAAATGGCTTATTACAGCTGAGTGCCATCCTCAGCTCTTCCCTGGAAACACTTTGCTTAAACGTTGCTTTTGATCATATTTTTAAGGCATAATTAAAGATTCCTTTTCCCTAGTCATGTTTTCTCTCTTGACCCTTCTGGAAACAATCGATGGAATTATACAGCTATGGTTCCCTTGCAGGAGCTCTTGGTAACGATTAAGGTTGCCTGGATGAAACAGTATGAGATAGGTGTTTGCCTAGTGGGTGTGTCAACAGGAGGGGTGCTTTCTGTGTACTGACACCCTGGGGTCCTATAAAGAACCCAAGGGTCTGCTGTAACCAGGATATGATCCTCTGACCCAAACTATATTTTTTCCAATACTTCTCATTCGATAGCTATTTGGTAAATATTTTAGTATCACTGTATTTTAGGCATTTTACAAACATATCTGAGACAAAAAGAAACTATATAGATACATGAAGAGAGAGATATTATGATGCAGATATTTGTAGGCTTCCAAAGAAGTATGTAGGTTAGTGGGTGCAAAAGGGCCAGGTGAAGGGGCAGGTACAGGAACAGAGGGCTAACCTTGTGGAGGAAGAATATTTAAATGACCATCTGTAGTGGAGGTGTACTTCTTTGGTAATGATCAAACAGTAATAGCAATGAAGTGTAATCCACAGACTAGAAGTCTTTTTAAACACTTTGAGAAAAATGAATTTGTCATCAAAACACCTGAACCATACAATGTACATTGACACCTAATGTCTCTGTGAAGTCTGATAATAAAAACAAGATTACCAAAGTACAGCCCAGAACCATAGCTCTTCTCCATTGGGATGACCTATTGCCATTCTGATATATGCAATTAACATTCTTAACCAAGAGAGGATAATTTTCCATGAAAATGGGAGAGAGTGTCAATTAAATACATTCTAATGACATTTTAGTTTTGCCCTGTTTCATGGGTACCTAGCACCATCAAAATGGTTAATGGAGATGACTTTTAGAACCACCAAAATGGATGACATCCTGCAGTCTCTTTGTGACTGAAAGTCTGTGTACCTTACCTGAAAAATCCTGCACGGGAAGCTGAATGTGGTGGGACATATCTGTTACCCCAGCACTCAGGATGCTGAGGCAGGAGGATCATGAATTTGATGGCAGCTTGGATTAGATACATGAGTTCACAATAAGGCCATAGGCTATACAATAAGACCTTGTCTCAAAATATAAAAGAAAACAAAACCCCTCAAACCGCCAAGGACCTTCACTGTATGGTGAGCGACTGAAGCCCTGGGGTAGAATGTGCTGCTACATTCCTTGAAACAAGTGTGAAGAAAAGCTTTAAAGAACTGCCATGATCAAAAGTTCCTATACTTTGAAATTCCTAATCATATTAGAGGATTAAAAACACATCACTGAACAATAATTTATTCATTTCTGTGTCTCCTTAGGCCTTTTGATAATACAAATAGTGTGTGTTTCTGAACTGGGGGAGGTTCCTGAATTGTTCTTTTACCTTCAGTCTGGAAGGTTCCTTTTGTAAGTGTCTGGCTTTGCCCAAACCCACCTTTCTCGGTGACTTTTGAGTAGAAACATAAGGGTTACAAAAGATTAAGAAGTCTTTTCCCGGAATGTAGGAGAATGGGAGAGGTAGCAAATACATAGAATAAATGGTTGAAGGGTCTAACATAGCAGGGACTCTACTCATTGCATAGCTAGCTCCCCTTTGCAGTGCACTTGATAACCTGTTTCCTTTAAAAAAAAATCCATTGTGCATTATAAGGACATTAGTAATTCTCTTCTGTTCAAGGTTTTCTGCTTAATGTATAGATTATAGCTGCAGATGCAAGGAAAAATGAGATGATGGGTATGTTCACCTGCTCCACTATTGTAACTTTTTGTTTTTTGAGAGGGGGTTTCTCTGTGTAGCCCTGGCTATCTTGGAACTAGCTTTGTAGACCAGATTGACCTTGAACTCAGAGATCTGCCTGCTTCTGCCTCTCAAGTGCTGGGATTTAAGGTCTGTGTCACCACTAATGGCTTTTATGGTACCACTTTAACATGTGTATTCAATATATATGCATATGCATACATCTGATAAAATTGTGTTGTATACTTTATAGAAACACAATTACATTTACTTTAAAAATCATGGTTGCCGGGCCCAGCAGCCAACCTCAAATTCTAGATAGCCACAGGGTTAAGGCAGGGAGACCACTAGTTCAAGGCCAGCCCAGGGAACTTTGTGAGCCCTGTGGGTACAAAGAGGGTCCATTGTTAGAACACTTGGGTAGCATGCTCAAAGCCCCAGGACCCATCTCTCTACTTCCACTATTTTAAAAGTCAGTGTTGAGTAGAAGCTAGAGAGAAAACTCTGCAGTTAAGAGTGTTCACTGCTCTTGTAGGGACCTGAGCTCCATTATTAGAGCCACGTTCAGGTGGCTCACAATCACCAGTGACGCTGACACCCACTTCTTCTGGCCTCCCCGGGCTAGGCATATGCAGCAAACACTCACGTACACATTTATATAAATAGATTCTACCATCCCATTTTGCAGAAGGATGAAGCTGGGACTTCGTACATCCCAAAGCTACTGGACAGTTTCACCTGACCCTTGAGCCCTCACTGTGAGTTGCTTACTGTTTTAGCACTGAAGTTTCCTGCTTGAGGACATTGGCCTTCTAGGGTTGCTAGATTCTAAGTACATGGGGATTCAATGAATAATGTAAGTGGGGGAAGAATTGTAGACCCAGTTGTAGACTATGTACTTAGCACCTCAAGATCCTAAATGCAATGCCCATCGTTGGGTCAGGGCAGAGCCATTGGTTACAGCATAATTCGTATTCCCTATATGATGCTTGCTTGTATATTTTCCTTCTACCTTCAGGACCCTGGCTGTCCTGGAACTCACTCTGCAGACCAGGCTGACTTTGAACTCACAGCAAGCCAACAACACTGGCTCCCAAGTGCTGTGACTAAAGGCGTGTACCACTATACCTTTAGCATTTTTGCATTCTTTAGCATTTTTGATTAACTTCATTGAAGTCCACAGTCTCAGGGTCTCTGAGCTCAGACCTCTGCTGACTCTATAGATGTTCACTCCTCTGGCCTCTCTACCTACACACCTTACAGACACACCAACTGAACATACATTCTTTTGTTCTAATCTCAGCTTCTATCTCAGTAATGGCTCCACTGAGTCACCAGCAAGCCTGGGAACACCTCTGTACTTCTCATTCACATCTCATTCAATCCGTCGTCACATCTCTCTATTATCTCCAGTGTCACACCCTCCCTTTCCCCTTGTAATCTCTTAATTTCATTTCCATAGCCACTATCTCTGTCTAACTTCAGATTCTCATCTCTTTGCCAGGCCCCCATTGCAATGATCTTCTGACTGCCATTCTCCATAATCCATGGAGACTTTCTATTTGCCCTCAATATTGCTGTCAAGATACTCTCTCTGAGAAGCAAATCACATCACGTATTTCCCACTTAAAATCTCCCAAGGGTTCTCCACAGACTTCAGGATAAAGTTCACACTCATTGCACAAGACCCATCAAGCCTCTTCCAGCTTCTATTGACCAGCTCCCCACTATATTTGCCCATTTGTTTCTGCTTTAATGGGTTGCAGGCACTTCTCCAAAGGAAGCTCTTTCTAGGCTTGGACGATTCTACATGTCGTGGGTCACCCCCTGCCTCCAACTGCCCCTTTCATTTCTTCCTTCTAAGGCCATCTCAAGAGTCACTCCTGTGAAGAATTTTTCCTTTGTGCTGACTCTAGGATCTTGTGGCACTCGTGTATTGCTGTGTGAAAACATTTTCCATTAGATGCTACATACTCCCGGGGTTAAGGTAGTAAATTCTGAAACAGCTATTTCTAAACTTTTGGTTACGGTGCCTACACTAACGACAGTGTCCAGTGCCCTACAACCCCATTTCTTTCTTCCCTGGGCTTCTCTTATGGCCACACACCTCTCATCGCTGAAAGGAGAGCCGGGCGGCCTACGGTATAAGTCACCGCGATTGGAACAGGCCTCTTGCCTGAGCTGCTCATTCGTGCACAAGCTTGAACCAGGGGCTGAGGGCTAACAGGGCTCTGGTCAGTTTCACTAAGGATTGCTCTTTTCTGTGCCACTGGTTGATTTCTACTTTCTTTCCTCATTTTCCAGACTTCTCTCAGTGTTTTATTTAAATTATTTTCCGATTTTGTTTCTGAACATGTCAAGATTTTAAAGACTAAAAGAGAAAGGGTATCAGCCAAATCAAGCCAGTAAAATGTTCTAGCTAGTGAGCCTTTCTAGATTTCTTTTGGGAGAAGATCTCCAAACAGGAAAAGAGCTGCAAAGCTTATCCAACAACTTTTTTAAAAAAAAATTAAGATTAAATAAGAGGCTAGTAACTTGCTTAAAATGTCTTAGCTGAGAGAAGAGCTGTGTATTTTCATTATAAATTCTACCAAGTTCTGGTCTTTGTAGACTTCTTAAAGACTCTCAGCTAATTATCCTTCAGCCAGTGCATTGTCTATGCAAGGGCATCTAATAAGTGCAACTTAATTACCTGTAACTATCTCCCAAGAGCGGGAAGAGACACACAGTCTGGTCAAAATCAGATGCAGAAGCTGCTAAGGGACCTCAGTCTGTGGCTGGTCCGAGACACTGGTCCAAAAAGGACCGTTTTCCAGAGAAAGAACTGATATCCAGCGCCCGGACAGAGGAGGGGCCTCGGCAGGTGGACTATTGCCTGGAAGAAATTATCAGCAGAGCCACTTTACAGCCACTTTACAGATGCAGGACTTGCCTTGGCCTGTGACCAGACTGTAGCCTGTTCACTGTCCCTGAGTGCTCTTAGCAGGTACCAGGCCGGGTCACATTTTCTTTGACCTTGCGAATGAGTGGATGAACTTCTTTCTCTTAGTATCGAAGAGACTTCATCTTAACACGTGTAGAAAATTTCAGGTGGAGATTCTCTTGATAGCCTACTCAGTACTCACATAGAGCCTCTAGTATACCCGAGGCTGTTAGGTAAGAAGAATGGACTTAACCTTAGACTTGAGACACTTATTTCACATGGACTCAGAAATAATTAGGTTTGTCCGGAGGTTGTGGTACACGCAATCACAGCACTAGAGTCCGAGGCAGGGGGATCTCTGAGTTTGAGGCCAGACTGATCTACAGAGCGAGTTCCAGGATGACCAGGGATATGCAGAGAAACTGCCCCTCAGAAGCCAGCAAACAAACAAAAAACCAAAAGAAAAAAACAGAGGCAAATGAAAAGGTTTGGGGGAGAGAGCTAGCAAACAGTGAAAGGGAAGGGGTGGGGAAGTGGGAAGGTCATGTAGCTCAAAGAGGGACTTGTGTAGGGAGGAAGAAAGACAGGGCGCAGAGTGGGCAGGGGGAGAGACAAGACCTCTCTAGGAAGAGCATCTGCAGCCCCAGCACCTTCTGCAGCACCTCCACGGCTTCAGGTCCCTCCCGCGTGGGGTCTCGGCGGCGAAGGGCAGCTCGCCCTTTCCTAGAACTTGGCTGCGGGCCCACGCTCCACGCGTGCTCGCGGCCCATTGCCCAGGGCGCCCGCCCTTTCCCGGCCTCCGCGGGGATCCGCGCTTCCCACCGGCAGGGGGCGCTGCGGGGATGAATTCGAACCGGGTGCTGGTCCTGGAGGACACAGGTTGCCCTAAGTTGAGGGACCCCATAGGGTGGGGGGAGCTTTAGCTGGTTTGATGTTTGCATCTCCTCCTTTGCTCTCTTTTAAACCCGAGTGTCTGATTGAAATGTCAGTACAAGACTGGAAAGAAGAAATGAAATTTACAGGTTTGCCGACCTTGCCTTTTAAAAGAAAGTGGGTATTAATAAGTATTATAGCATTTGTTAAAAGCCCTCTAGGCTCTTTAACAAAATGTTTATTAAGATTTGGCCTATTTTGTTGAAATAAAGATTTTTTACAAGACTTTTTTTGTTTATTGCTGTCTGAGAGATCACATATCAGTAACTCAGAAACAAGGCAAAGTCAATCCAATTTATAAAGAAATTTTAAAACACATTTATATCGATGCTGTTTATAATAGTTTTTATCAGACTGTCAAAATTATATGATTTCTGGATTCATAGTGGCCAACAAATCATTTATGAATCTATTAGGGAAATGATACAAAGATGAAATGAATTATTTAATTTATTGTCATGCTTAAATGCAGAGCCAAATCCTAATGGAGACTAGTGTTGTGTAAACTTTGATCAGATGAGAAGAAAATCCCCAAATCCGCTGTGCACGTGGCCAATTTTGATTCCTGAGTCTTCTGTAAACGATGGGACTAATGTGGGACTGAATGAAGCTGCTTCTGTTGTATGTGGTCTATGTCTCAGAGGGATGGGCTTCCCATCGGAGCTGGTGCTGCTCGACTTCAGTTTTCAAAGGTGATTCATGTCATTTTGAACAATTATTTGGCAGTGATTATAAAAGACAAAATGCATGGGACATGAAGAGACCTGTCATCTGTTAGTGTTTACTCTAATGCATACATACATAATTTCCTAGCATTAGCTTCTATTTCAAAGACAATTCCCAATGGCCTTATAGTAGCATAATTTGAAGATAATGTTATTCTGGCCCAAAATTAATCACATCAGGTCTACAAGACATTAAACTTAAGATCTATATGATTAGGGTTTTTCTAGGGGGTGGGGGTGGTCAATGACTGTAGTTTAAGCAGATGTTAACATAGTTAGGCATCTTCCCAGTGTCTGCTAAAACACAAATCTTCAACCTGCTATATGTGCATCTAGTAGTGGAAATCTACCTCTCCTGTACCAGCGACATCCAAAGCAGGGGATAAAGTGAAACTGATTAGATAGTTCTTTCTCTTTAATAAGGTTAGATTAAGTTAGATAATTTAGGAAAATTACACAGGAAACTAAACGTAGGGCTTTAATTTTTGTAGTATTATGAACCTCACTGAGATTCACAGTGAACTAAGTGGATGTCTTACACTTGTTTTACAAAATGGAATCTAAGGCTCACAGCAGTGCCTTCCAGTTTATATGCTAGTATATAATAGAGCTAGGGCTCAAACACCAGATAGAGTTTCTTAGCTTGTGTTTTATTGCTATGAAGAGACACCATGACCATGACAACTCTTCTGAAGGAAAACATTCTGTGGTGATATATATTTAATAAAATCAGCCTGGAATATCAGAAAACAGATTTACCCACATTCAAGCCATGAAGGTCAGAGAGCAGTGACCCACGCCTTTAATCTCATCACTCAGGAGACAGAGATCTTTCTGGTTTTCTGTGAGTTCAAGGCCCAACAACCAAGCAGTAGTAATTAATACCTTTAATCCTAACTCTAGGATTATGATGCAAAGTTGAACCCAGAAGTGAAACAGCTGGCAGGGAAGATAGTTAAGGCCAGAGAAGGTAGAGATTCATTCATTCTACACAATTGAGGCAGAGGACTCTGGAAGATAGCATTTACCCTGTTCAGCCTAAGAAGTTGGCTGGGTAAGAACTGACTGTGGTCTGTTTCCTCTCTCTGCTATTCCAGCTTTCCCCAATATCTGGCTCTGGGTTTTCATTATATACTAATTAGAATTTGTGCAATAACATTCAGTTACGAGTGGCTTATGATTTAGCAGTTTAGTCCATTATCAGCTCGAGTGCAGGCAGACATGATGCCGTAGAGAGAGTTGAAAGTTTTACACCTGGATTGGCAGGCAGCAGAAAGAGAAAGTGAGCCATTGGGCCTTGTTTGATCTTCTGAGACCTCAAAGCCCCCATTCAGTGACACACCTCTTCCAGCAACACCACCCCTACTTCAACAAGTCCACACCTACTGCTGCTCCCTTTGGGTCTATGCCACTATTTCACTCAAACCACTACATAGGGCTAGAAATGTCTTCTTTGACATATTTACCAATTAAAATGATACATTTGAAACCTTAAGTTTCCTGTTCAAATTCTTGTCAAATGAGTGAATATTCATTTTATTTTGATAAGGACATCATGATGTCATGACTGACTAAAATGTGGCAAAGATTCTGTCAACCAACACTCAAATGCCCTCTACAGTAAGTAAGTATCATTCTTCAAGGGCCGCTTGAGTTATTTTTGTTGTTATTGGTTTCATAAAGTTAGAATGTAGTGGGATTATGTTACATTGTAAATAATTGTCCCCCCTACTAGTTTAGTAAATATGCTGATTGGCTGAAGGCAGACAGGAAGTGTGGGCAGGGCTACTAGACTAAGAAAACTCTGGGAATAGGAAGAACAGAGAAGAGATGCCACAGAGACGCCAGACAAGCCAGAAGATGCAGAGGACAACTATGTTGCTCTGAGAAAAGGTACAAGCTGAGTGACTGAACAGGATAAGAGTCATGGGTTAGTTTAAGGGTAAAGAGTTAGGAAGTTATATGCCTGGGCCCCAGGTCAATCAGCATACAATTAATACAAGCGTTTGTGTGTCTCTGCAGGTCTGCTATAGGGTCTGCAGGTCTGAACCTCGAGGCTAGGCAGGAAAATCTGGGCCAGAAACCTCATACAACATTACAATACAGCTCTCTGCTCAGCATTTGGATATGTCTCCCTTTAGCATCAATTTCATAAATTAAGAGAATATATTTACACATCTTCATAATAGATGTAAGCATTCTCTCTGTGGGGATCACCTTCACCGTGGACCTGACAGGGCTCACATAGGAAACTGATCTCTTTGTGTCTATGGTGGTGTTTCTCAGAGGGAGGATCTATATTGATTGAATATAAGTGGCACCACAGAACAGGCCAGGACCCTAAACTGAAGCCAACACAGGCTGGTTTCTGTGTCCTGGGCTTCAGGTATGAGAAGTGTTAGCTGTGGGCTTCTGCTGCCTGGATCTTTGCCACATACATCTTTCTTCCCTTATACTGTTCTTTGCAAGGTAATGTGTACCATCCGTAAGGTAATGAATACAGTATCTTACATATGCTTGAAATTTAGTGGGTCTAATAAACATATGGCAGTAAATAATGTTTACATCTTCCCCCACTTCATGTCTGCAAATTCTATGTGGTCCTTAAAGCCTGATTTAAATGCTAGATCTTTTGCAAAATTCTCTAATCTCTCCTACCACTAAATTCTCCAGTGCCCTGTGCACTTCTCCTTAGACTATTTACATATCCCACGTGTGCAAGGGTGACTTGTGCTTGTGTCTCCTGTGTGTAAGACTGACTTCCACTGGTTTCTCACTTTCCTTCTAGACAGTAGCAGTCACCAGACAGTAGCAGCTTTCTGGGTTTTGAGTGGTGTCCTCCAGAAAGTGGACTAAAAGTGAATAGAACCAAACATGTACAGCCCAGTATGCACTCATGTAACTGTCAAAATCCTTATTATAAAATTTAAAAGCAAAAACAATTTGACATACAAAATAGTTTATTGGAGCTGGGACCATGGCTCAGGGGGTATTGTGCTGGACTGCACAAGTGTGAGGACTGGAGTTCAGATCCGTAACACACATAACAAGCTTCATGGATGTGCCTGCACCAGTCCCAGGAGTTGGGAACAAAAATTTCTGGGGCAAGTTGGCTAGTAAGACAAAACAAATCTGTGAGCTCCAGGTCCCATGAGAGACTTGGCCGGAGACCATAAAGTGGAAAGTGATGAGGAAGACAATGGCTATACCTCTGGCCTCCACACATACAGGATCATACATGCATATGCATATACATATGCATGCACCCAAATACATGTAAACATGTTTGAGAACACACACACACACTTAACTTGCTAAAATTGGTCAAAATCATTTTTCATTTGGTAGATATTCTACAATGCTTACTTCATGATATTAAAAAAGTAGCATTTAGTGCTGTATTTACTGAAATTTTAGCATTAACCATGTAGCTACAGTAACACTTATAATTTTAGTATAACCTTCAATAGCTAATAAGATTCATTTACTAAGTTACGTACTGCTTCTCTACATTATAAGAGCAGAAATGGATGTTACACCAAAGTTGTTACATCTGCTTTTCAGAGACAGAAATTAATGTTTGGTATTAACAGACTATTTTTTAAGCTTCAGAAACAAGCGAGCATTTCTGTGGCAATATTCTTACATTATTTTTGTAAGATAAAGCAGCTTGAGGCCCAACAAGATGGCTCAGCTGGAAGAGGTACTTCCCAACTAGGCTGGCGACCTGAATTAGATTTTTAGTATCTCACAGCTGGAGGAGAGAATTGGATCCCCCAAATTGTCCTTTGACCTCTGCACATATGTTATGATGTGTGTGCACACATGCACTAAAGCATACATCCCCAAATAAATGAATAGATATGATTATAACTTGTTTAAAAATAATTAATGAGGTCTGGAGAGATGGCTCAGAGATTAAGAGCACTGGCTGCTCTTCAGGATGTCCAGAGTTCAATTCCCAGCAACCACATAGTGGCTCACAATCATCTATAATGAGATCTGGTGCTGTGCTGGCATGCAGATAAAACATTGTATAAAAAATAAATAAATCTTTAAAAACAATTAGCATTGAAGTATATTTAAAAAAAACAAATTGAGAAAAAGAAACATCTTTATTTATTTTGCTTTTAAATTCACCAACTTTGGTAATGATTTAGACACAGTGGGGGATTCTTGCTTTTTACAACATTCATTTACATATAACATACTATCAGAAGGCTATGCCAGGGGTATTTCTATAGTTTTTGAAGTTTAAAAAGTCAGGGGTTTCAGTAATCATGAATACTGTGACAATTTGCGCATACTCACATCTTCTTGTGCTGACTAATTTTATGTCAACTTCAGGCAAGCTAGAAGCCGGAATAAACCCTTTCCTCTCCAAGTTACTTATGATCATGGGTATTTACTGCAGTGTTAGAAATCCTAACTCAGATATAGCTCTGTCCTTCTCTCCCTCACCCTACTGGCCCCTCCTGATGTGGGAATGTCTTTCTGTACGTTGTGAATAAAGGACTGTTTTGGCCATGGCAGATACTGTAGAGGTAGACGGAGGAATCGTAGCATAGGTATGTGAAAGAGGGCGGAGTCAGACACAGATAAGTCATATGCCAAAGAAGCAATATGTAAGGAACACAGGGAGCCGTGGGCCACGTGGCAGACAGATTAACAGAAATGGGTTAAGATGAAGGAGCTAGCTAGCAATGTGCCTGAGCCAGAGTCCAAACAGCATGAAGTTAATATAAGCGTCTGTGTGTTTCATTGAGACTTTGGGATTGCTGGTCCAGATAGGCAGGTTCAAACCAAACCGTGGAGTTGGCAGGGAGGGAAACCACAATGTAACACCCTCCTCCCCAAATAGGCCCCTTTTCTATTTTCACACCATTAATACATATTTGTGTCTTTAAATACATCTATTCAATATATTTCATTATTAATATCTAATTTATATCTAAAATGTAGGTTCCATATATGGGATAAGATATAACATTTGCATTTTTTAGCTTTAAGAGTTTTAAAGTCTATATTAATTATTGATAATCATTTTTAATGCTCTAAAATACTTATTTTTTTTTTGCGCACCTGTATTCCATAGTGTATGTATTTGCATCACGTGCCTACATGAGTCGACCACAGAAGCCTGAAGAGGGACATGGATCATCTAGAACCAGGGTTAAGGGAGGTTGTGAGTGCTGGGACAGAGCTTAAGTCTCCAAGGGTCATAAGTGCTCTTAACACTGAGCTCTCATCGCGACCCTCCAGCTCTCCTCACGGCTCATCGTGACCTTCCATACACTGTAGAATGTGTTTTGTTTCTGTTCACTTCCTCGTCTCCTTTTCCTTCCCAACTTGTTCTCGTTTTAATCTATTATTTTTATGTCTCTGTACTTTTATCTTTCTCTCCCTCCTCCTTCCTTCTTCCTTCCTCCCTCCCTCCGTCCCTCCCTGCCTTTCTATGATCCAGTGGGTCTTATTAAGTAAGGTTGCTTGTAGAAGCATGGGTGGTCAACTTCTTAGTGGTTGGACCACTAAAGAAAATGTCTCTCCCTTCCTTAGAAACCCTCAGTTTCGTATCCATTCTTAGGGAGGGGTTCCCTGGAAGAATGCTGGTCAGTCCGGTCTTGTACAAGTTTTGCCTAAGTAATGAGAGCCGCTGAGAGTTTATGTTCAGGGACTCTGCCATGCCAAGAAGACAGAATTTCACAGAACTCCTTCCTATGTTCTGGCTCATATGTTCTTTTTGTCTTACAGCATTTCCTGAGCTGAGAACGGCTGAGGTAGACACTCCATTTAGGGCTGAGCACTGGCAGAAACATTCTCGGCTCTTTGCTGGTTATGAGTCTGTGCAGTAACTGGCAGCCACAGTATAGAGAAGCTTCTTGAACTAACACTGACAGAAGTACAGATTTATGGGCACAAACATAAATATTTAGAAGCCAGTTTGACAGGTACAGCACAGATAAACAGATTGTCTGGAATTTTCCCCTATTTTTGTAGAGCGTTACAGTGCTCTTTGGAATAATGGTCAGTAGTAAATTTGCTAGTACGTTCTATTTTTACATTTGGTTCTTTTAACTCTGCCATGCAATTATAGCAACCAGCAATGGCAACATCCTGATTTTCAAATTTCAGTTGCACAGAAGACTCCATGTCTCAGCACCAAACGGATGGATTTGCTAGAGGATGCAAAATTGTGATGGTATTTTGAAGTGGGAGCTGGGCATCAGGGGAGAGATGGGGTTTCTAGTCTAAGATTTAAAATATAAAAGTACAAAATGTGTACTTCTGTGTGTCTTTAAAAAGCAGCTGTGTGTCAAGTTTATCACCCAGATAGTTCTTTCTCAAAAAGGAAGCGAAAAACAAAACAAAACCCCATACTGCTCAAATTTTAGACTAAATTTAAAAGCTAATGCGAAGATGTCTTTTTTTTAACTAAATGAAAGCAACCTTTAGAAGTTTCCTTAGATGCTGAAATGTAATCTGTGTTGATCAGGGGACTCAAGTGAGAGATAAAGATGACTTACGGCCTGGTGAAATGCCAGGGTGAAATAGATGCTCGAGTCTCCTGCTTCCCCGGACCAGCTGCTTATGTTTAACGTTCATTTACTGCTTCAAGAGTCATATTTACACTTCTCCAGATATGCTTCCTCCATATGTGCCTTGGCCTTAGCCGTCACAGAAGATTCTTCAGGCAACTTCTGAATCCTCTCATTAAGAAGATGTCATGCTCACCTTACAAAACCCTATATAGACCATGTCAGATGACATCATCACCAAAATAGCCCCATGGAAAAAACGTTATCTGATATCACTTATGGGCTTCCTTCCTTCCTTTGCATTGGCCTTTGCCCGGTTGTTCCTGCCATTTCAATAGCAAGGATCCAATGTTCTAAAAATTCCTCACATTTGCCTTGATATCAGATAGGAGATTTAGTTTCTTTAAGGTAATTGAAATGGTTGTTATAAGTGGGCACGCCCAAAGCACACTGACTGTTGGTCTGTGATGCCCTGACTTGATAGAGAAAGGCATTCCAGTGCCAGGGGCAACCCCAGATGTGTGGAGGCTGAGACACTAAGATCTCAAGTTCAAGGCCAACCTTGGCAATTTAGGAAGAACCTGGAGAGCGGGATAGACTTTAACTTTTGTCTAATGACTTGTTCACTTCTATTTTTTAGAAGTTTAAAAGATTATAAAGCCTTATAAAATACTTTTGTGGATAAATTGTGATTATTTTGACTTCGCTGAAAATAATTATGCATATTTATTGGGGGAAGACCAAACCAGGGGATTAGTTTGATGGTACTTAATAGTTGATTCAGGAAAGTTGGCATAGATTTTATTTTTAAAGCCTATTTATTGAAATATATTATGATCTGATAGACCCGAACTGTTCAGTATCAAAACAAGCTTAAGAACTTCATCTGTAAATAGGGCGGGATCTTACTTGTCATTTTCCAGGAATAGTTCATTTTTTAACTGAAGCAATGCCAGGTAAATTATATTATAAAATGAATTTAATTATTACAATTATTATCTATTGTACTTTTAATGCTGCTTTTAAAAAAGTATACGATTTGATCTAAATGCCCCCCACCCCATATGGTCTTGATAAGAGATGATATTGGGGCTGGGAAGACGGTCTGCTATGCAAGTCAGAGAACCTGAGACCAAAACCCTGGAATTCATTTTAAAGCCAGACATGGTCACTGTGTTTGCAATCCTGGTGTTCCTATGATGAAGTGCGATGTGGAGACAGAGACTCCAGAGGCCTAGGGATAGCCTAACCTTAATCCTAACCCTAACCTGGCATGTACAGCAGTGACAAGGAAGAGACTTTGTCTCAAGTGGGTGGGAGATTGAAGCTTGATGCTGTCCCTTGATTTCATAGACATTCTGTGGTACCTCCCCCACACATACAAACACACACTGTAAATTTTAAAAATGTGGGTTTTTTTTTTGTTTCTTTAAGACAGGGTCTTACTACATAGTCTTGGTTGGCCTGAATGCCGCAAACCTAGAGCTCCTCCTGCCATGCCTTCCTGAGGATTGAGATGAAAGGCGTGGGCTGTCATGCCTGGATAAAACTTTAAAAAAAATTTAAAAGATGCCTTTACTAACATTCACCTTTTCTTTCAACCATTCAACACTAGCTGATAAAAAAAATCAAAGTGTGTATCGAATGCAAAAGTTACATGAATTTTCAGTGTAATATTGTGCCTGTTGGAACTATAGAATTAACTATCAAACTCTTCACTACTTTCTGTCAAGACCATATATCATTATGGCAACTTTGACAGTTGTGAGGTATTGACAGCTCCAGTATGGTGCACTAAATTACAGCTCTATGTTTCAGTTTAGGACTTCTGCAGACCTCATTGTCTGAAGCAAACATTTTGATGCTTAAACCACAGACTTGTATTTCAACATTTGCTTTCTGCTTTGGTCTTCCTAAAACCATAATGTTGTTAAATTCAGATTCTATGCACTACAAGACTTTTAAAAGTCTGCCTCCCAATTCTTGAGTATAGTTTTGGCACACAGTACTTATTCAATGAAAAATAATTCAAATAAATGTTGACTTTTGTTGAGCGCTCTTCAAGGCAGTTTAGAAGTGTGAAGAATTAGAATAGATGGTCTATAGTATGGTGGTACACGCCTTTAATCCTAACACCCAAAAGGTAGAAGCAGGGACATCTCTGTGAGTTCAAGTTCAGCTTAGTCTACATATCAAGTTCCAGGAAAGCCAGGAATACATAGACTCTGTCTCTAACAATACAGAAATGAAAAGAAAAAAGGAAATAGATGGTGTGATATATGTAGTCTGGTGAGAAAATCCTTGATATTTAATTCTGAAATCCAAGATGCCCCCCAAACTTTTTTGTTTTAGACAGTGTATTTGGAAATAAAAATCTAATTCAAAATTAACCTATTTGGTAAAAATCCTGAGTTTTATAAGTGTGAAGCATTTACAGCCCTCTACTCCATTTGAGGGAACAATACAGAAATACTAATGTTTTTGATTTATTGGTTTTGTTTTGCATGATGTGTGTGCCAAATTATCTTTTGAAAGCCCAGACTTTTGTATTCTAAAAATATATTAAATCTCAAGAACTTTGGCATTGTAAAATGCACAATCTAGAGAAAGCTAAATGATAAAATGTGTAAATAACAATATACAAGAGAAGTATCTGAAATCAGCCCTTGGGTCATACCTAGCTCTTTATCACCATGTCCTTGTTGGGTGTCCCTGGGGATGGACAGTGACTTGGTCTAGGCTCCTACAGGCCGGAAGATGAGGTAGGACTTGTGAGAAAGCCAGGCTGTCTGTACAGACCAAGCCCTTTAAGGAATAGTTCACATTCAAGTTAAGGTCAGTCATCACAGGGCTAGAAATAACTCACTGGGACAATAGGAAATAAGAGTCAGGTGAGACTCCCTGAACAGTTAAAGGTGAGAAATCTGCAGATTGTTCTGTATATAGTGAGCAGCTTGGCTTAAATCATGGAGGCAAGTATGGCTGGCACTGCCATCAGTGCTCGGACCTGGTGGCAGGCC
The DNA here is from genome assembly GCA_033318265.1 of Phyllotis vaccarum. Taxonomy (NCBI): domain Eukaryota; kingdom Metazoa; phylum Chordata; class Mammalia; order Rodentia; family Cricetidae; genus Phyllotis; species Phyllotis vaccarum. The sequence goes on from JARWLC010000001.1 coordinate 2,373,440, forward strand.
TTGAAGATCACTGGCCTGATGCCTCCAAAAGTCCTGATTTTGTGATCCCCAGGTCACCGAGGTAGATGTGTTTTCCACATAGCCTGGGTGCAGATTTCTGAAGATCTCTCAGTTCCAGTTTCCATTGTCATTCTGTGATTTAGATTTGTGTCTCTTCTTCGCTAGGATAATGTATTACCATTAACATCCAATGGCTTTAATTATTTATGAATTACAAAGGCATAGGCTATACCGCTTGAGACCGCCCAAGGACTATATGTATTATATAATGATATCAGTATTGAATATAGGTAGATATTTTGACAAAATGGAATGTAAAATTAATGGCAACAATATATTCAGCAATGATAACTTTATATTTATTGTGTGTAAGTGTTGAATTAAATTTTTTGCCTTCACATTGTTTATAAATCAGTAAGAATTTAGTTTGAAAAAATAAAGGCAAACATAGGAGCTCTGGTGCTCACATGTCTGGCTGGCATGAGTCAGTCTCCGTAAGTGTGATTGACTGCTATTCAACCTTTCATTAGGACTGAGTTACTTAGTGTTTCATAATGTAAATATTTTGATACCATACCTCCCTTGAGTCATATGAAAGTGCCTTAGCATTACTAAATGAAAGTTTTCACCCTTAAAAATCAACTCTGAGTATAGTGTTCCTAATTGCATGTCCCCTTCTTGAGGCCCAAGCATGTTCAAGCAGTATCATATTTATCTCACTCTTTGTTGTATTAACTAATGCCAAATTTTTTTTTGTTGTTGCAACTGCATAGAATTGTGATTGACTGGTGAACATTTTAATGAAAGAGATCTAGAGAAAGATAACATTTTCCCAAAGCAGGACCCTGCTGGTGAGACTACCTGTTCTGTGAGTATTTATTTAGTCTTGTCAGTTAATTTAGATAGAACGTTTGAAGTTAGCAGTTTTTGACAGTCTTTAGAGAATAAACCATTGTGCAAAAATTTCTTGTAGGTACTTTCCCAAACAAAGAAACTTTTTTCAAACTTTTGAAAGTGACCCACAATATGGAATAAATTTTATATTATGATCCAGTATGCGTATACGCAGATCACTGGGACAGAACTTGTATGAAACCATTTATTCTTTGCTACTCAGCATACACATGACTTTTAAAGCTCTGTCTTTCAACTGACCGGCCTCCCAGCCACGAAATGAATCCTGAGTCTCAGAAGGGTCACAGTCTACATCTGAAAAGATTAAGCCAAAATTTTTTTAACAGTGATTACTGTGTATTCTTTGTCTCCCCAGTTCCTAGGGCTGTGCTCACTGAGAACATATCATTTAAATGTTTGGGGAGTGTTTACTTGTCTTTAACCTAGTTTCAAGATGTTATGATGTCACCAAGGTTTATCTACCTAGGCTGCAGGAAGCCGTTGAAAGAGTTTAGAAGAAATGTGTTGGTGATTAGAACACTTAAGAAAACAATTGCAAAATCATTACAGTGTTGGGTGACCCATTAGAAACTTCTGTAAGGACTGGCACATCTTTTCCAGAGGCCGCCACTTCAATCAGAATGAACAATGAATTTACAGTTTTCATACAGAAACATCATCTCGCAGCTATAGCACGTCCCCCCCTGCTTGTCCCAGTGTGTGACCTTCACACTTCAGTTAGGTGTCAGAGTTCCTAAGAGAGGTTCACTTCAGTATACCCCATTATTCTTCAGGTAATAATTAGAGCCAAATACTATTTGTGTATAAATCACACGTTTGTCTTCTAATAATACAGACTTCCCCTCACAATATTTGCTAACTTAGTGCATGTTATGTAACAATTTAAACTTCTCATCTAAAGGGTTTTCATATTAATGGGTTTTTATAGGGACTTATGATTATGTCGGCTCCTTATAAATTCTACTCTAATTCAGTTCTCTTAAGACAAATAATATCAGAATGAACATTCCTGGAATGATTCTTGTGTTCTTCAGTTGTTGGCAACTTTTTTTTTTTGTAGCAACATTTTCTACTTAGCTGAATAATTTGTGTACTTCAAGAAAAATTTGGGTTATTTGATTAATTTAAATAAACAAAACATGTACATTTTGTTATCCTGAGGGTTGGAAGGTTTACCTGGGGGTCATTTTACGAGTGTTTTTATATAATGGCATACTACCTTTTAACATTTTTATTCTTTTTCTCTTACATTGTGTCTAAACTGCAGCTTCCCCTGTCATTGACATACTGACTTAATAATCCTAAAAATTCATGTTTTCTAACCAGATTCCAAGTTTACTGGGGAAGCTTCTGCTCCATTCTGTTTCCAATAGCTCTTCAGTGTTTATTTTTATTCTGTTTTTTTCCCACTGCACACAGATAATTCCTGTCCTTCACACACGGCAGAGCTTCATCACTGCTCACCGGTGAGCTTTCAAAGCTAAGTCATTCTCTAAAAGATTTAGGTCATCAAGACTCTCTGATCTTTGTGTTACTTTTGGGTAGTGAATTAGGTTAGAGGCTCCAATACTAAACATGCAATCCTGTGTACTTGTGCGTGGTTAGTACCTACTGATTTTAATCTATTCTTCAGTCTTTCAAGTCATCACTACCCTGGGGCTAATATTTGCTTTTGTTTTCTCTCTCTCTCTCTCTCTCTCTCTCTCTCTCTCTCTCTCTCTCTCTCTCTCTCTCTCTCCCTCTCTCTCTCTCTTAGCAAATTATGGAGGAAATATGATATAGTTCTAAGAGTGCTGCTTGAACATTTGTAAGAACGATGCACATATAAACGACTTAGTGAGGCCCTTTGTGTTTGGTAACTAGATGAGAAAAGAAACACAGGAGCCAGCTGCAGTAATCTGAAAGAAAAAATTGGTGAATAAAACTACCTGTGGCAACTTCTTTTCTGGGATGTCACGTTACTTTGGAGAAAACCAGAACAAAACGATGATTATCCTGAGGACCCATTAATCTCCATCAGAGCACCCTCTACACATTTTACAGTGTCGTACTTACTGTTTTCCACTTTCATAATCTTCAAGGAAACTTTAGCATAGGGGTTTATTGGCTTGTTCATCCGTGTTCAGAGGTTGGGCATCGCTAACTCCTTGGCCTACGGCTTGAACTGGCTACTCACTTCCCTTACCACACTGACTGTCAATCGGCTTGATTTTCACTCAAAAATGTGTGTGTGGAAAAAACTTTATGGAAAGAAGCAATGGGAGGTAGGGCACCCAACACGAGATGAGTCTGTGAGGACGGTCAGACGCAGTTAATATTCTAAAATTTGCATATATGTTTATAAATTTCAGTCGCTATATTTTATATTTTCATAAAGCTAAGATTTTTGTAAATTTCTTTCTCATGTTTTGTATTTTTCTGGGGCTTTTTAGTTAGGAATACTAACCTTCTAACCGATCTGTTATCTTATTTCTTATACCAATTTTTCATTTAATAACCTTTTTCATATACAATTATTCACATTTATAATACAAAATTAAAAATAAATTAAAAAATAAAAACTATTACCCAAACTAATAATCTACAGTATTGAATATTTTAATTCCATGAGTTCTAATAATCTGCATTATTCAATAATCATGTAACAATAGAACATTTATCTATTTAAATTATAGCAGTTGTTTTGAATTATATAATCTTGTCTAAATTTTATTGTCTGTTAATTATATAAGTAAAATTTATGTTGCATTATTTTTATGAACAACAAATATTATATGACAGGATATTTTAGCCTGATGATAGTAAATAATAAATAAATAGATAAATAGATAAATAGATAAATAAATAAATAGATAGATAGATAGATAGATAGATAAATAAATAAATAAATAAATAAAACAAACAATTAAACACTTTAAAAGCCACACAGTGAATTATATTTTACTTAATAATATTGTTAGGGCTTCTACTTTCTGTCTCAAACTTTAGTCTTGTTTTCTCACCAACGTAGTGAACCTACAGTAGCCCCCTTACTTTACACATCAATTATACTTCATGCTCTTGCCATTGAAATTCACGTGAGTTTCTATCGCATGTTTGTGATTTACTGAGTATTGTTTTTATTTTCTTTTCAGGACCCTTTCACTAAATGTTGGGAGAGGCATAGACAAACATTTGCAAATTTTGTTTCTCTTAGTGAACTTGTCCTGAGCTATGTACAGAACATCCCAACATCAGTCTAAGTACCGGGGCTGTGCTCTTAGGCGATCAAGGACAGCCTCTGTTGCGGGTTCTGCATGCTGTTGTTGATTCTTAGTGGTTGTTGGACCTCAGTTCAACACTCCGTAACCTCCATTCTTCTGGGCATTCATCTGTTCAATTTGGAAGGCAGAGTAATTAAACTCTTTTCAGAAGTTTCTGTGTATGAGAGATACTTCGTGGAACCTCCCACAAAAGCCACAGATGCTTGTGCAGACCCCCAAGATGCACACCGCGTCAAGAATGTCCCGAGGAAAGAAAACATGCCATCTTGTTTTAAGAATATCCATTGATTTTTTTTTTTAAGTCAAGTAAATGTCCCCTCCTATTTTTTAAAGCTCCCAATTGGCAGGGGAATTTTTAATGTCATCCATTTTCAGGACGACAAAGAGGCTTCGAGGGTCTGATACCACAGCTCACGGAAACCTAGGAGTGGGGCTTAATTTGGAGTTAACTCATTTTCACTCACCTGTTTGCTGACTCGTTACACATGTATTCGGTTTTCAGCAGCTTCTCCTCTTTCCTTGAGCATAATCATGTCATCTCCTTAGGCAGGAGAATGGCTGTCTGCTCCCCAGCATTGTATTACTAAGAAAGACCTTAAACTCGAGGCTGGGACTCTTTGAGACAGGTTGCTGCTTGGTTTTGTTTTGCTCAGATTTGTTATCAGGATTGTAATGATTGTACTTTCATTTCTGTGTGTACAATAATTTATTTTGTGATATTTGTGACACACATTTTTTTTTTTTTTTGCACTGGGGACTGAGCCCGGTTTGTTCTCTGGCTTTGTAATTTATTGAGATCCTAAAAACAAAGCAAAAAACATCCCAGCCATAAACCAAACCAAATAAATTCTTTTGATTCTGAAAAAAAATCTTAATTCTTCATTTTTAGGCTATATTTAATTCCTCAATTATAAATATTTTAAGAATTAGTTTAAAAAATATTTACTTAAAATCTGATGGTTCCTTCCTCAGAGAGTTTACCTTCAAAAAAGCCTTGTTACAGAGGTGGTAAAGATCCGATGTGAAGTGAAATCTTGAAATAACCAAATGAATCAAAAATTACTATACAGGGGAAATGAGTAAATGCGATCAAAATATGTTATACGCATATATAAAATTCACAGGGTCAATAAGAAATGTTATATTAAAACCTATTTGTCATCAAACCAGATACACAGACTAAAAAGTAAAGTTCTGATTACAACATAGCTGGAGAGATGACTCAGCAGTTACCAGTGACTATGGCTCTAGACAGGACCTGGGCTGGGTTTGCCTGCATCACCATGAGGCTGGCAGCCATCTGTAATTCCAGGGTGTCCAACACCTCGAGATGGTCTCCTGCATGTGTGTGATATTCCTAAACTCACACAGGCACCTTCACAAAATAATAAGCATTTAAAAACTCACTTTAGAACAACAGTTGTCTCAGGTTGTCTACCAAGGATGTCTATCACTTTAGAACAACAGTTGTCTCAGGTTGTCTACCAAGGATGTCTATCTTATCGGTAGCATGGTAACCTGACTGGACATGAGTTTCTCTACACGTTTGCTGTTCCACAAGCAACAGGAGGTCACACTGAGTTTTCCATTTTCTCTGGACAGCTTTGCAGTAGATATTGATTTGACCTTCTGAGTATGGGCCAAAAAAATTCCAAGTCCATCATTGAAAAGTGTGTGAGTCTCCTGGATTAGCCGCCTCAAGAAGAGCTCTGGCCTAGGACCAGACAGGGTAAACAGCAGTTGGCTCACCTCCTCTGAATCCCTCGAAGACTTTACGTGGCTAATAGCTGAGTATATTCTAGGTCCCCTTCTCCCTTAACCATTTTCATCTTCATATTTTCACTGGATATTTTTCTATTTCAACTTTATATGAAGGTTGGCATTTGAGGCTTCTATACTTCTTTACTTTCTTAACCTTAACTATCATCATTTATAGTCTTACTATATGAGTCTCATATTTTTGTATCTTTAAAATCACCTTTAAGTGTCTGTGGTGGCTTGAAAGAAAATGGCCTCCACAGATAGCGGCACTATTAGGAGGTGTGGCTCTGTTGGAGTGGGTGTGGTCTTGTTGGAGGAAGTGTGTCACTATGGGGTGGGCTTTGAAGTTTCCTTTGCTCAAGCTACTCCCAGTGAGACAGACCACTTCCTGTTGCCTGTGAATCAAGATGTAGGACTCTCAGCTCATTCTCTAGCACATGGATGACCACATGTCACCACATTGGCCCATGATGATAATGGACTAAACCTCTCAAAATGTAAGCCACCCCAATTAAATCTTTTCCTTTATAAGAGTTTCTGTGGTCATGGTGTCTTTTCACAGCAATGAAAACCCTAACTAAGATGGAATCTCCAAACAAGTTTCCTGCTATGCATATCTGTTTTCTTTTTTAACTTAAAAATATTTGGGTTTTATTTTTAATCATGTGTATGTGTTTGCATGTGGTGTGTGCATGTGGCTGCCTCTGAGGTGGCTAGAAAAGATGTTGGATCTTTGAACAAGGATTTATAGGCGGTTGTGAACTACTTCACATGGATATTGGGAGCACATGGATATCGGGAGTGCTTTTTAACCACTGAGATATCTCTCTAGTCCCACTTTGGAAGAATAAACAGTATATATTCTTAATGGCTGGTGTCCAAAGGACATCCTCATTTAGGAGACACAAACCACTTTATTTTTAGCAAAACCAAACTAGTTTCTTCCCAAATTTTCTCTTTTGTACTTCATCTAAGTATGTGGCACTTAGCAAGGGAGGCAAATACACTGGGATCATCTGAACTCACTAACATTCTTCAAATCATTCCCCTCCATGTCAACATAGTTTACAGGGTTCAACAGGACATCCATGTAATTAATATCTATAAGTAGAACAGACCAATGCACCTTCAATTTTCCTTAACTTCCTGTCCTCTTCAGAGAAAATTCTAATCACTGATCAAGCTTCTGCCTACTTCTCTGAGGCTCACATTAGGGGTGTGTGTGTGTGTGTGTGTGTGTGTGTGTGTGTGTGTGTGTGTGTGTGTGTGTGTGTGTGTTTGTGTTTGATTCCCAGAATCCTGTGCTGTTCTTGTGCCTCTGTGACTTGGCTCATGTTTTTCCCTCTGTCCTCTGCCTTTTTTTCTTGCCTAAGTAATTATTATTCATCTTTCAATTCCAAGATTATGATTGGAATTTTTCCCCCAAGAAAACCTTATTGTGACCTTGTCCTCTTGGATTTCCCATAAATTCTGTCATAGCACTTATCTCTTTATCTGTGGCTAGAATCCACTAGAATGAGCTCTTTGAGGGCATGGGCCAAATTGTAGTTGGCTTAGTAAAAGTATCATAAGAAATATCTGTTGAACTGATATTTTCTCATCTCTGTCTTAAAAACGAAGTTGTACATGCTGTGAAGAGTGTTGACAAAATGGGGAAGCCATGCCAAATGGGCAGCCATGTCATAGGCTACTGATAACTTTATGGATAAAGGCAGCTTGTTTCTTCATGGTGCGGGGATGAGGCACAGCATTTCACACTCAGAATTCTACATCAAGGAAATTTCTCACTGTATTTTGTAGAGCCGCCTAACTTGGACAACTTTTGGCATTATCAATAAGTGCTCACATGATTTTGCGGAAAAGAGAAGCCATGTGCAGCAGGTGTACTCTGCAATGGATGCTGACAACAGAAAGGAAAACAGAGCTAACTGATCCCATGTCTGGAGCATAGCTCCCTAAGTTATGCTCCCAAAGCTGTTGGCAGGCAATACACTGGAATGCTCTGACTATCCACATTCTTGGAGAGATAACAATAGGAAAAACTTGCTTTCACCCAGCCAGCTTTCTGTAGTTCTACATGTCAATAAGTTTTGGAAACAGAATGTAAGCACACTTACAAAAACATATTGTTAACACCACCTTTACCCATTCTCAAAATTTGATTAACTTTCCATATACTTCTGGAAGAAGAACTGGCAAATCGTAATGTACAGTACTGTTTACATGTCCCTCATTAGGGAGCTTTGTACATAAAAAATGTCTTTATGTACTATGGTTTTTAGTATTTTTGAGAGAACTAAGTGTCATAAACAGATACTGTAGATGTTCTCAGGGATCTGTAATGCAGACACAGAAAAGGTGGTAGTAGTTTCATGTGTTAGGAATTGAGTAAAGATTTGTGGAAACCTTTTGTGAGATTATTCTATTATTGCTTTTTGTATATGCATGTGGAGAGTGTATGTGTATTTACATGGGTGAATGTGTGTGTGTGCTTCTGTGTGTGAGAGTGTGTGTAAGCCATAGGTCAATACTGAACATCTTCTATTGTGTTTCACCTTATATTTTGAAGTCAGGGTCTCTCACTGAACCTGGAGCTCACCGGTTAGTTTGGCTATCTGGCTAGGAAAGAGCTCCAGACATCTGCATAGCTCCACCTCCCCAGAGTGGGATCACCAGTACCATGGTTGTGTGTAGATTTTCACTTGTGTTTTGGAGATCTGAACTTGGATCCTAATGCTTGTATGGCAAGATTGTTGTGAAATTAACCATTCCCCAGACACTTCTTTTAATATTTTTAGTGAAAATCTCTAAGACCTAACACTTTTAGAAAACTGAGAGCCAAAAATTTCCCACGTTAATCACTATCTAAGGACTTTATCACTGTAAAGATTTAATCAAATGACTTCACTGAAGTTAAGGATGGAAGGATCACCACAAGTGGGAAGTTCAAGGACACAAGTAAAGGTCAGCATCACTAATTAGAGCTAGGGAATCTGAGATTGTCTAAAATGGATGCATACATTTTAACAAGCCTCTGTATGATCCTCAATCACTTCAGAGTTCTGGGAAGACGGAATTAGGGAAATTAGAAGGCAAGTCATCCAGAAGTCACTGCTATTAAAGGAGCAATTCCGCCAGGGGCTAGCCTGTACTCACACAGCAAATCAGAAGTACAGTCCCCTCCAAGCCACTGGAGGCTGTTAGATTGGAAACAGGGTGATCTCTGCTACCCTGCTCTACATTTCACTGGGGTTATAAAGTTCTGTTTTGTAGAAGACCACTGTCTATTGAAAATTTGCTCTGTGACACTTTAAGTCTATGAAAAGTCATTGTGAAAAGCCACTACTGTCCTATCTGTAGAACATCCCAAAGGGGCTAAGGGTAGCTGTGTAAGGAAGCCAATGAGGATAAGTTTTCTCCACCCATAGAGATGACTCCACCAGTCTGAAACTAAGTTTTATAAAACATTAGGAATACATTATTTCGGGGTAAATTAAAACAGACTCAAGCATTACCAGTTTGAGATTTGATGAACTTTTTCCTTCAGTCAGATTAAATTTTAAGTGATAGCATGCAGGTCTAATGTAGACTTTCAATTGAAAAAGCCAAATAAAAATGTCTGGAGACACTTTTGGCTCTGTTAGGAGTCTGAAGAGCCAAAACTTTTCATGAGAAAAAGACAACCTGTTTTCTCAGGGTTTCTGGTCCAGCTAGGGAAATTCAAAAAGGGAGATTCTCACTGTGTTTGTTTTTGCTTTCTGAGACAGGGTCCTGTGTAGCTATTTGGCCTCAAACTTTACTTATGCAGCCAAGGCTGGCCCTCAAATCCTGACTCAACTGGGATTGTGAAGGCATATATTTATCCTTACAAAGTTTGTTTTGGGAAAGGAACATTTGGTACTTGAGGGTAGGGCCCAGGTCTGGGAGTGCACCTGACAACCAATAGATTTAAAAGGTAGGTTTGTGGTGAAAGTTCAGCCAGTAGCTACTGTGTCCCTTACTCTTCACCCAGTCCTGAAATTCCAAGGCCATGTAGCACACCACTTACATATGCTTTGCTTTTAAAAAACAAAAAACAAAACCCCTCACCTCTGGGCTCAGGGCCCATAACCCTCTGAGGCACCTGAATAAAGGGTTTTAACCTGGGTTCATTTGAACCTGACCAAAGCAATAAACAGACCAAATGTGTTTGCACTGGATCCAGCTCCCTGAGTGTCTTTGGGGGTCTGTCCACAAGCGTACAACAGGATCACAGGCTCTTAAAAAAGATGTTTTTTATTTTCTGAATTTTTTTATTAAGATTAATTTTTATTTTAAATTAGATGTGTGTGTGTGTGTGTGTGTGTGTGTGTGTGTGTGTGTGTGTGTGTGTATGTGCAAGTACCTGACAAAGTCAGAGTGGTGGTAGTTACAGGCAGTTGTGGCCCATCTGACGTGGGTGCTGGGAGCTGAACTCAGACCCCCTGCAAGAGCAGTGTGTACTCTTAACCTTTGAGCCATCTTTCCAGTTCCAAGAAAGGCGATTGTTAGAGTCCCAGTCTGTAGAATAGGAAAAAGCCAAAACAAAACACTAGAGTGTCACAAAGCAGACCAAAGCAGCGTGTGCATGAGGGAGTGTGTTCAAAGTGTAAGCTGCATCATTTAAAGTCAGTAATGAACACAGAAGCTTATTGGTTTTGTGTTTCCAATTTCAAAAATGTCTAATGGAAAAAGCAGTTATTTAACTTGAGGAAGGTCAAATAGATAGTTGATGGATTGACTGTATTTAAGTTCACACCCACCTGAAGCCAGAACCTGACATCAGTGTATGCTTTGCTGTGGAATAATCCTTTTGTGCACTGTGAATATGTATTATCCCCATTGGTTAATAAAAAGCTCCTGGCCAGTAGCTGGGCAGGAAGTTAGGCAGGAAGCCAAAGTGAGAATGCTGGGAAGAAGGGTGGAGTGAGGAGAGACATCAGCCAGCTACCAAGCAAGCAGGACATGTAGAAAATGGGGTAATACGCCATGAGCCATGTGGCAAATCATAGATAAAAATATGGGTTAATTTACATGTAAGAGTTAGCTAGTAATAAGCCTGAGCTATATCGATCAAACATTTATAATTTATATTCAACCTCTGACAAGACAGTTGGGACAGGAAATGTCTAGTTTATATATGGTGCCCAAAAATTGGCAAGAATTTTCACCTAATTCCTAAAAGAAAACATTAAAAAGAATCCTAAATACACACAAATGGAGACAATCTCAGCTTCTTGGTAACCACTCTTTCTCGGGTAGGCTCTGTTTACAGCTGCAAGCAGAGGTGCAGTCCTTTAAGAGATGTTTCCTGACTCAGTGGTGGTGTGGACTCAGAAATTTCCTGGAGTTGGGTTGGTAAATATGGCTCCAACATGAAGCTGGGCCATCGGGAACAGAGGCATGGGCTGAACCATTCACCAACGCTGCCCCTTTATTCCTAGCCAAGTCATGTAGCAATTTAAAGAGGTAGAGATATGCAGTAAAGACAGAGTCAGATGAAAAAAACCCCAAAAACCTCTAAATGGTTTAAATATATTTAAAAAAAATATGAAGGTTTAGAGAGAAAAGAAAAGGGTAGAAAAATTCCTTTAAAAAGGAACAGAGAAATAAAAAAAATATGTACTAAGCCACATAAACATGGAAAAAACAGAGAATCTGGATTATGTATATTATTGTGTCTTCTATTTTTTTGGCTGATAAGAGATCTTGGATTAAGGAAACTGCTCTGTTATATGCTTGTGATTCTACTGGGTGCTGTATGAGGTTTCTGACCTGGTCTTTCTAGCCTAGCCTTGTGGCCCAGACTTTCAGACCTACAGTCCCATAGTCCCACTGAAACACACAGACGCTTGTATTAATTTATGCTGACTGACCTGGGGCCCAGGCATATAACTTGCTAGCTCTTTACCCTTAAACTAACCCATGATTCTTATCCTGTTCAGCCATGAGGCTTGGCACCTTTTCTCAGAGCAGCATTTCAACTTCTTTCCTCTGCATCTGTTGCCTTGTATATCATCTCTGGCATTTCTGTGGTCTCTGCTCTGTTCTTCCTGTTCCCAGAGTTTGCTTAGTCTAGTAGCCCAGCCCACACTTCCTGTCTGCCTTTGACCAATCAGCATTTTTATTAAACTAGTAGGCAGGACAATTATTTACAATGGAACAACATAATCCCCTTACAGTTGGGGAAGATATACATGCTGAAGACTTGGGAGAGATGTTTCTGGTTGACAGCCGGTGTTATATCAATTTAAAAATCCTAGCTTATCTACTTGTGGTCATCTTCTGGCTTCTGCTTGAGCTTTTGAAAGCTTCATGCAGAAACATAGAATTTGAATCCATTATTGGTCCCAGGCTATTATAAAATTATGTATTTGGCAGTATTATTAGGGATTGTTTGATTCATTCAATTTACGTAGTATTTATACATTCCAGGAAGCAGTAATGACAAAAGGTGAGGAAGGCAGGCCTGCTTATCAGAGCTCTTGGCTGGGGAGGTTCAGACACTAAAACCTACCCATTGAGAGCATTAATCTGGAATATCATGGAGGAGAGTTACTAATGATGGAAAGTGGGAGAGGTGGGCCGTTGGGTTAATCATGAAATCTTTAAAGGAAGTTCCAATACTCAGCAACACTTACGGGCCATAGTGTGGGACACAAGTATGCCATACAGAGAAGTGGATTGTTTTGGGAGGGGAGGGGTTAAAAAGGAATTCACCATGTAGACCAGGCTAGCCTTGAATTCACAGAGATCTGCCTGTCTCTGCTTCCTAAGTGCTGGGATTAAAGGTGTGGGCTACCATGTTCAGCTAATTCAACAGTTTTGAGAAAGTGGTCAGGGGCTACCACAACAGTTTTGAGAAAGTGGTCAGGGCTACCACAGGACAGTTTGAAAATAACAACAACAAAACCTAACAAAATCTCTTTCCTTTATAGCTGCATCTTTTCATTGCTGGGATTGGTAGGCTCAGCATCGGATATTTTAGTCTCTTGATTATATCCAATTGAATCCCCCTCTCTGTATTTGGTTTCCTCTGTGACTCCACTAGATTGAGAGAGGAGGAGTAATTGGGAAGACCACAACAGTTTAAACCATATGCTCAATACCTTTACTAGCTGAAATAATTATCATTAGAGACATGTCCAGACACCTGTGTACCAGCACCACCTGCAGGGGGTGAGGAAGTCTGCAGAGGCTGCAGTACCTTTGCTGGTGACCTGGGCTGCTACAGACCGAGGTTGGTGGGTGTACTTTGTTGGTTTCAGAACATTAACGTCCTTGTTTATGACCATTCTTGCTGATTTCAACTTGGCTTCTAAAAGCTTGAAGGTCTAGGAGCAATAAAATTAAAATTCATAATTGCTTCCAGGCTATTATCAATATTCCTCTGGCGAGCATCTACTAAGAGTCTAACATCAGTAGCTGTGGAGAACACAAGAGTAAACAATAGCCTCCACCATGCTGACCTGCACTCTGAGAGCAGTTTAGAACCTAGAGGTGACATTCCATTTAGGGGAGTCGGCCTTCTTTGATGCAGGCTGACCAGCAATGCAGCCACTGCACAGCCCTTCTTATATCTTCTGGGGATGAAGGACAGAGACGATTACACAGCTTCAAGGATTGAAAACATTAAACGATTTTTGAGGTTTCAAAAACTTAAGCATGTATGCTGATAGGGAAGACTGTATTGCACATTGCTTTATGTGAGCCAACTGAAGGTGTTCTTTCCCAGTGTGAGGCTCTAAGGGCGGGTGCTACCCAACAAAAATCTAGCTGGCACTCTGCTGGCCCTACAAGTGAGCAAGTGAAAGGCACTCTACAGCTTGGTATAAATGCCTGAACTTCAACTTGAAACCAAGTCTAGACTACAAATATGACAATCATGTTTTCCTAAGACGCTAAAAACTTTATTTTATTTCTAGTTTCAACTTGAGATCCGCCTATTTTTGCCCCTGCAGTTCTGTGATTGTAGGCATGTGCTACAATTATTAATTTCTAGAAATTAATTTCAAAAAATTAAATTCTTAATTTCTAGAATTTGAAAAGGAAAAGGTGCAGACCAGGTATATAAGAGGTAACATGAGAAAACCACCTTCATTGTCTCCTCTTCAAAGCAAAGAAAGACATCTTCTGGGGGAGTAATCGAGCTGGGGGCTGGGAAGATGGCTGTGTACATCTGAGGACCTGGAGCAGGGGTATAGCTCAGTAGACGAATGTTTGATGGGCACATACAAGGCAGTAGTTCAGTCCCACCAAGGCATACACCAACATTTACAAAGAAGGTTGATCTGAAAAATAGCAATCTGAATTTAGAATCTTTATATACACTCAAGAAGAATTTGTAGGGACAGCCATCATCATTTTTTTTTCCTACCATTTGACAATCTCAGGCAAGTACTTGTATACTCACAGTGCAGTACAACACTATCTCCCAAACCAAATGACCACCACCTTCAGCTCAGCTGTTCTGTTTGCAGAAAACCTTAGCCTCACAGAAGGAGGGCATGGGCAAAGTCATGGGACCCTCACTGGAGTATCCAGCCACTTCTTCCAACTGGTTCTATGTAATTCTGTCCCAGTCACAGGAAGCCTTGAGACTTCAGGGAGAGGCTGAAGAACACATCTGGGAAGGGATAAGTGCTCCATCGGGGAAGCCAGCACCTATACAGGGTGCAGACCACATGGCTGCTTTGAGGTTGCCCTCATTCCTCACTGTAAGCCCTTACCAAGCTTCTGAAAGTAAGCCTAATAAGCTTATTGGCTCCCCAGGGTGATCTTTAATAGAACGCAAGAAACTGAGTTTGCCATTGGGACCTTATGAGGATGGGGTACATTGTTCAGTCCCCCTCAGTGAAAATGCTCTCAGTATGTATTTTGTCTTTTTTTTCTAGGCATGTATGCTCTCAAATGAAGACTAAGGGCCGAGTCAAAACTCCCATGTTCAAATGTCACACAGGTTATAAAAGTCATGATAGGTAGTAGAATGACACTGTCAGAGGTAAGGGGATCTCAGCTTTTACGTAATCCCAAATTTCTCTAAATGAGGTCATGTCTACCAAAGAATTTCTTACTCATTATAAATCACTACTGGCTTCTTCTCAAAGCTAATAAATTTCAGATTCTACGGGTACGCAGAAGAATCTACATTTTAAATTCCTTAAATAGATAATCACATTAAGATTTGGGAGCTATAAAGGTGCCTTGTCAGATTCCTTCCTACACTGCTACTGACATAAACGAGAAACAAATGACTTGGTCAGGGTGAAGCCAGAGAAGATGAAGTCAGACTCAGACCCAAACCATGGCTCCCAGGCTGGGAGACTGTTGACCATAAGTAGTTTGTACTCGTTTGTAAATCCCCAGGGACCTCAATGAAAAAGGAATTTATTTGAGTTCTCTGTCCCTTGATGCTCCTTATAGACCTAATACCAATAATTTCCCTTTAATGGGCTCCCACCACTTGCTAAGTGACCTGCTTCTTTAGAGAAATTTGGGAAATATCAAGAACAGGAGCCTGTGGGCAACAATATTTTGTTATTTTGCTACATTTTAACTCTTTACAATGAGACAGAGAAAATCATTTTTTAACAAGAACATGCATTCATATTTTTTTCAAATCATAAGATATAATAAAAAGCAAATTGAAAACTTTGCCACTAGTGTTGAGCAGAAGTCTTCCATCCTTTGCAGCCACCTACCATATGGTATTTCCCTACCTTGTTCAGTATTTGACCTAACAATTTATTGCTAGGTGTCTTGGCAGCAAGCTGTGCAAGCTGAAGTGGAGTCTGATTGAGTTAATTAATGTGGTGGCAGCTTGGAATGTTGTCCAGCTGCCAATGAGAATTATGTTTGTTTGCTTTTGGCCCGAGTGTGAAATGGCTGCCTGTTGATTTCAGAAGTGTGAGTGTACATTTTTATATCTCACACAAATGAATACTTTTTTTGTCCCTACACATTTGGGGAAATGCTAAAATTTATTGAGTAATGTAATGTTACGTTCCACTTGTGAGGCAGAAAAAGAAAGGTGAGATTTTGCCTGAGATGTTGACTTTGCATCTGTATAAGAAAGCGAAAGCAGGTGGTTTATACCCATGAGCAGGTAAATTAACCATCTGAAATTAGTTCATCGGACCTAAGGCTTTAAAGACGAACATTAGAACCAAGTTTTCTCAACTAAAATAGACCAACTCTAGTAATGATGAAATAATTCTGAACACAAGAAGCATAGTTTTAAATTATTTCCGAAAGGATGGCCCCAGAACTTGCCATGGGCTTTGAGGAAGGAGTGCACTTTTCTCTTCCCCAAACACAACCCCTTACTGAAGCCTTTACTCTATTGTGCATCCCTCCTTCCTACAGCCTCAGACACGGTCACTGTGGTGCTGCCTGGTGTTGTGCGTGGCAGATTTTTATGCTTGTTACTTGCATCTAAAGGGAGGTCTGTAACCCAACAGGCCAGAGCTGACCTGAGACTACTGGAGTCCCAAGTACCGTGTTAGGCAGTGTTACTCCGCTAGTATTTGCCGCAGTGCTATTTTATTAAGATAACAAACGTCAACAAAAAATATAGTAGATTAAGAAAATGAGTATTTATACTATATGAATACATTTCATTTATTTTACTGCTCTGAAAAATTTAAAACAGTAAAACTAAAGGAAATCATAGAGCACGCAAGAGCAAATAATAGGAGGAAAATTCTCTCTCCTTTCTCTCACTCTATGTGTGTGTGAATGTGTGTGTGTGGTGCGTGTGAATGTGTGTGCACATGCATGTATGTGTGTATATGTGTGTGTATGTATGTGTATGTGTCTGTGTGTATATGTGTGTGTTTGTGTCTGTGTGTGTATATGTGTTTGTGTGTGTGTATGTGTGTGTTGCTAGGTATCAAACCCAGGGCTTTACTTGAACTATATATGCTTTACTTACTTGTAAATGCTATTCCAAATGAGCTGCTTCATTAGTAGTAATAATGAGTCCCATCTTTTTTGATGATAAGAGTATTTTTTAAAATGTGAATCTAAGTGTATCAGGAAGATTATAAATTTACTGTATATTGATACTTATTTTATAAATGAAAAAGTTGGGGGGGGGGAGCACAATACAATTCCACTAAAGGTTCTCCTGCTCACCGCTAGGGTCTCCGAGGGTCTTCCTATTCTCCCTATGTAGCTCAGGCTGGCCTGTGAATTTTGACTCTTCCCGCCTCACCTTGCCCAGCAATGGAACTATAAGCATGAACTATTACACTACCTTTAGCTAGAACTTCACTTTATTCGAAATGGGGGGGAGTCATTTTTTTCTTATCACCTATTGGCTGATTAGGGTTTTGCTTGTTGGTTTGCTTTGTCAACTTTACACAAGCCAGAGTCATTTGGGAAGAGGAAACTTCAATAAGAAAATGCGTTATCAGAGTGGTCTATTGGCAAGTCTGTAGCGGCATTTTATTTTTGAAGACTGCTGTGGGAAAGGCTAGACCATTGTGGGTGGTGCTATCTTGGGGCAGTGGTCCTGGGTGGTATAAGAAAGCAAGCCACTAAGCAGCATTGCTCTGCCTCAGCTCCTGCTGGTTTCTGCTGAGTTCCAGCACTGACTTCCCTCCATGTTGGTTTGTAAGCTGTTGTGTTAAAATAAAGACTTTGCTTTTAGTGTTTACCACAGCAACAGAGAACAAACTAGACCACTGCTAGTAGAGAACATGGTGTTTTTCCTCCAGTGAGTTTTGGTGTGATATTATTTATTATGCCTTTTTGTTGTTAAGTAACTTCTTATAGTATAGCTGGGGAGATGGCTCAGTTAGTTAAGTGCTTGCTTTGTAAGAACAAGGGACTAGGTTTTATCCTCAGAAAACTTGATTTAAAAGAGTATAGCATGGTAGCATGCAGTTGTAATCCTATTACTGATGGGCAATAGGAGATAGGCAGGTCCATACTTGGTGAATTCTAGGTTCAGCAGAAGACCCCACCTCCAAACACCAAAACAAAGAAGATGATCAGTACATAATGGACATCTCTCTTCTCTCTCTCTCTTTCTCTCTCTCTCATACATACATGCACCCACAAAAGCACCTGGTGAACATTATTGCTATGTGTCTTATTAAGGGTTTTATTGCTGTGAAGAGATACTATGACCACGGAAACTCTTATAAAGGAAAGTATTTATAATGGGGTGACTTAAATTTTCATCATGATGAAACATGGCAGCATGCAGGCAGACACAGTACTGGCGATGTAGCAGAGAGTTCTTTCTACATCTTGCACAGACAACAGGAAGTAGACTATGACACTGGGCATGGCTTGAGCATATGTGAGACTTAAATGCCTGCCTCCATAGTGACACACCTCCTCCAACAAGACCACACCTACTCCAACAAGGACACACCTTCTAATAGTGCCGCTCTCTTTGGGATCCATTTTCTTTCACAGCACCACAGCATCTTATAGGGTTGGCATATGTTTGATTGTTCAGAACAAAGCGATCTCAGGGTTATTTAAGATGCCTTTTGCTGTCAGAGTGAAGAATAAATTAGACATATTTGTGTTATGTAATTACTATGGAAGAAAACATACTAAAATTACTCTGATTTTTTTATTACTGCAATATAACTTTTTGTTTTCTTTCAAAAATGAACAAACCCAAGTCTAATGCATGCTGCCCATACGCACATGGGTGTTGGACGCTTCACTGGTGTATGGGCAACCTACCAGTCGCCACATCCCCAAAGAAGAGTGATTTTCCCTTTCTTAGCAGCAAGAGTCTCTCTGCTAAGGGTGAGCACTCAAGGCCCTGCCCCTAACCATGCTGGAACTTTAATTTCACATCTGGCAGTCAGGATCACTCAGCTTCCCTCCCCATTGGCCAGGTTTTTGCATGCTTCTCATGACCCCAGAGATGTCCTTTGAGGACTGTACAAAGGGACCTTGGTATAGAAGATCCATCACAGCTGATAGTTGCTTACACTTTGGCTGGTTAGAAGTCTCTGCATTAAGCACTACCTACTTGTGATGGTTTGAAAGAAAATGGCCCTGTCTTAGTTAAGGTTTCTATCATTGTGAAGAGACATCATGACCAGGACAACTCTTATAAAGAAAAATATTTAATTTAGGTGGTGACTTATATTTTCAGAGGCTCAGTTCATTAACATCATGGCAGGGAGCATGGCAGCATGCAGGCAGGTACTAGAGGAGTAGCTAAGAGTACTACATTTCGCAGGCAACAGGAAGTCGACTGAGACATTGGGCAGTAAGTATCCTGAGCATAGGAAACCTCAAAGACCACCCCCACAGTGACACACTCCCTCTGACAAGGCTGTGCTCACTCCAACAAAGCCATGCCTCCTAATAGTGCCACTTCCTATGAGATTATGGAGGTCAATTATATTCAAACTACCACAGGCCCCCAAAGGGAGTTGCTTAGAGATAGTTCTTATGATATTATGGAGAAGAATGTCTCATACTTGCTCAAGCCATGTTTAGTGTCTCAGACCACTTCCTGTTGCCTGCATATCAATATGTAGAACTCTAAGCTCATTCTCCAGCACTATGTCTGCTGCCATGCTGCCATGTCCTACCATGATGATAATAGACTGAACCTCTGAACTGTAAGCCACCCATTAAATGTTTTCCTCTATAAGAGTTGCTGTGGCCATGGTGTCTCTTCACAGCAATAGAAACCCTAACCAAGATGCACTGCAGAAAGAACTAACCATAGTTACAGCAGCTCAAATCCAGGGGTATCAATTCAAACACCCAGAAAGCTGCTTGGCAGTCTGACCCTTCAGCTAAACAATAGGATGCCTAATTAGTTCCATAGCCCCCTAGTTAGGGCTTTTGCCACATAACCTTATGACATTAATACATTAAATACTTTTCATAGGTCCTACTCTCAGAAAAGTTTTTTTTGGTTTTGTTTTGTTTTTAGACAAAATTGGCATCATTTATTAAATACTTAATGAGATGTCCTAAAATTCTAACATTAGGTTAAGGTTAAAATAACACTATGTTATAGGTTTTCAAAACTATAGGTTATGAAAACTGTGTACTTCTGTGCAGAAAAACAATGATGAAGGACAATATAATAAGCAAATTCTGTGCCATAGTTATATCACCTCAGTTTACATTGCAGATAGGCCTGGTTGTGCCTAAGACCTTCATAGATCAGTTCATAAATTGAAGTCTTTGATTCAGTTTGAACTAATTCTTGCTTATGACAGAGTATGTAACTCTATTCTTTTCAGAGTAGATATTGCTTTTCATAGTAACATTTGTTGAAAATAAATGTCCTTTTCCAGCTGGCCTGCATGTCCACAAGCAACTGACCCTAGATGTTGACTCTCAATTTTATTTTATTCTGTACTTTGTATGTCAGTCCAAAACTATCAAAATGCTGTTTCGATTACTGAAAGTCTATAGTAATTTTTAAAAACTTTCTGAGGCAGCTTTTACCTTGTAGCCCTAGCTGGCCTTGGACTGTAATCTTCTTGCATTATACTACTGAGTACTGGGAGTATGTCCATCACAGCTCCAGAGAGGGAGGAAATGAGGAAATGACAAAAAGAATTGAATTCCACGGAGACTCAGTGTGGTTATTAAAATGCCCCTGAAACAGGTACTGGAGTATGTGACAAGCTACTGAATAAAAAAACATAGGCCCAGTCGGGGCTTGACCAGTCTTCCCTGTGTGGATGTGATTACCAGGTAGCATTAAAACTTAAAAAAAAAAAATCTGCATTGGTGTTTTCCCATGGGTGCTGGATCCCTGGAACTGGAGTTACAGACAGTTGTGAGCTGCCATGTGGGTGCTGAGAATTCAACCCAAGTCCTCTGGAAGAGCAGTCAGTATTCCTAACCACTGAGCCATCTCTCCAGCCCTACATTTAAAACTTTTAAAGCATTAAAAAATAAACAAACAAAACCCCCTTTAGCTGGGAGCCTTCTCTATCTGCAGGCACAATTAGCAGCCTTCTTGCCTTCCACCACTCAGCAATTATATTTGGGAAACACTTATTGAATTCAGTTTGTTATTTAAAAAAAAGACATTGTGGTGGTTTAAATAAGAACGTTCCTTGTAGGTTCATATCTTTTAAGACTTGGTCCCCAGTTGGTGGAACTCTTTAGGAAGGATTAGGAGACATGGCCATGAAGTTTCAAAAGAATTACAGAATTGTTATCCTTCCCCATCCCCCGACACCATGAGCCCCAAATTAAATGCTTGATTTTCTAAGTTGCTTTGGCCGTGGTGTTTTATCACAGCAACAGAAAGCAACTAAGACAGACAGGGAGTTGAGAGCTCTCTGAGGGTGGATCCAAGAGGAGTTGGGTAGAGGACTGGAGGAGAGTGTGTTCACAATACATTGCATACATGTATGAAATTCTCAAGAGTAATAAAAATAGTATCTTTTTTAAAAGAATGTTAAGAGTTTTATCCTGGATTTTTCCTAGTCACACCTTAATTTAATGACATTATTTTGCAACAGTAAAGGCAAACACAGCATAGGAATGGATGATACAATGCTGGAGGTTAGGAACTGAATGACTTAGACAAAGTCAAGGATGCCAAGAACCAGCAAAGCTGGAAAGGCAATGAGGCAACCAAATGCTCCTGCTGATGGAGAAGGAGTTCATCCAAAGGTTGGTTTGTTTTTAATGCTCTTAAGGTTTTAATGCTACCTGGTAATTGCATCCACACAGGGAAGACTGGTCAGGCCCCAACTGGATCTATGCTTTTTTATTCAGTAGCTTGTCACATACTCCAGTACCTGTTTCAGGGGCATTTGAATAACCACACTGAGTCTCCATGGAATTCAATTCTTTTTGTCATTTCCTCATTTCCTCCCTCTCTGGAGCTGTGATGAACAAAGCATTATTACAAACCTTGTTTTATGAAATATGCCAGGTGGACACTGCTTCTGCTCTTATTCGGGCAAAGAGTGCTGGCTGCTGAAGACGGTCACCTCAGCCCACTCAGGGCCCACACGGCTGGCCAGGCACTGCTCAGAGCTCGCTTTTCCTTCCTTCCTTCCTTCCTTCCTTCCTTCCTTCCTTCCTTCCTCCCTCCCTCCCTCCCTCCCTCCCTTCCTTCCTTCCTTCTTCCCTCTCTCTCTCCCTCCCTTCCTTCTTTCCTTCCTTTACTTCTTTCTTTCTCTTTCTCTCTCTCCCTCTCTCTCTCTTTCTCTCTTTCTCTTTCTTTCTTTCTTTCTCTCTCTTTCTCTCTCTTTCTTTCTTTCTTTCTCTCTCTCTCTTTCTTTCTCTCTTTCTTTCCTTTTTCTCTTTCCCTCCCTTATGTAACTGGAAAGTGGTTAAATTGAAGGCAAATTGGGAACACACTGGGTGGGTGGGGTGGGAGGCTCATTTATATATCTGGCCCTCGGGTTTTTTGTTTGTTTTTGTTTTCTTCCCAAGAGGTTGAGTTCATCATCCCCTTTCCTACAAAGCAAGGGCAGGCCTCCAAACAATGTCCCAGAACCAGTGAGCTGCAATGGCTTCAAGTCACGGCACTTCCCAGGTTCTCAGACTCCCCAAAGAACCAATCTAGAACCAGCCATCCCTAGATTTCAGAATTGCACCCCTCTTTCCTGTTTTATCCTTTGCTCTCCTCTCAGACGTTCCCTCACCTAACAAAGGAGAGTCCCGAAGTCACGGTCTGTTTGCGTCTGTGTTAGATGCCACTTTGCGGAAGAATCCTGTCTGGCTCCGGGAACTTGCTCTGACTAGAGATTGTGGACAGCTGGGATCAGGTGGGCAGGTTCTGAAGAACCGCAGCTCCCTGGAGTTCAGCAAGTTTGTCATATACAGCTGGACTAAGAGGCAGGGTATTTGCATCCAGCTGAGCAAGGGCGTGGGGTAGTTACATACAGATAAGCAAGGAGGTGGGTTTATCTAATCTCTGTAGAAAAGGTATCTGAAGGGTGCAGTTTTCAGAGAAGTATCTCACAGGGAGAAAACTATGTGGAGATTTTCTGGAAACCTTGTCAACATTAACATGTGGACCAGGCCTTGCCATTTTTCTCTGAGCCTGTGGGTGTGGGAGGGACACCGCAGGTTCCCCTTGGATCTGAGACCTTCACTCACTCAGAGCTTCCCTTCTCCCCTATAAAGCCAGTTAGGAACACAGGCAGGCAAGCCCTCTGGGCAGGTATCTGCAGGATCAATCTGTTCATTTTTGTAAACAACAACAAAAGCATCTTTAGGACTTTGATCTATTTTGTAGTCCTATGAAGTGGGGAATTGAAGCCTTGAACACTCTACCACTAAGGTACACCCTTTTCCTTTTCCTTCCTGAGTTGAGCATTTTTTTCTGTGCTCACCCCAGGTGGCCTGGAACTGATTTTCTCAGAATGGCCTTAAGCTTGCAATCTTCCTCACCCTTCCTCTTCCTCCTCTTTTCTAGGAACTTTCCCCTTTCATGTTAATGTCCTCCCTCCTTGAGACAGGGTTTTTTTCTGTGTAGCCCTGGAAATTGTTCTGTAGACAAGGCTGGCCTGGAACTCACAGAGATCTGCCTGTTTGTGCCTCCTGAGTGCTTGGATTAAAGTTATATGCCACCATGCCCAACACTTTTTTTTTTTTAAAATAAAATTACATTTATTTATTGATTATGTGTGCATGCACACACATGAGCATCTGTGCCACAGAATGTGTGTGGAGGCCAAAGGACAAATTGTCAGGTTTCTCTTTTTACCATGTGGGCACTGGGGAATGAACTTGGGCCTGCCCATCTCTGTTACGGTCTGCAATCCTCTCCCCGTTTGCCACAAACCTCTCCCCGTAAACATACCTAAGGGTGCACTCAGTAACGTCTTCATTGCTTCTTAATCAAGCTGAAAAAACTGAATTGTCCATCACAAGTACACCCCTTGTTAACTTGATTCCCAAACACATCACTGATTTTCGTTTTTACAAATATAAGTTAGCATAAACTATGATGGGACTCATTATACATTTTTAATATATATAGTCATTCTTTGTTTGTCTTCTTCTCCCACTGCCTTCTTCCTTCCCATGTGCATCCCCACCCCATCCGACTGTCCACAAGGCTCTTTCTACTTCCTGTCACTGTTACCCTCCTTTGAGTCTCTCACTTCCCCTGAGATTTCTTCTTTCCCCTCTTTGTCTCCTTTACTTTGAGATCCTCTCTATCTAGACTCTACATGAGAGAAGCTTAATTCACCTAACATAATGATCTCCAGTTGTATTTTCCTGAAGATATTGCATCTATCTAGATTCTACATGAGAGAAGCTTAATTCACCTAACGTAATGATCTCCAGTTGTATTTTCCTGAAGATAGTGCATCTATCTAGACTCTACATGAGAGAAGCTTAATTCACCTAACGTAATGATCTAACAGTTGTATTTTCCTGAAGATATTGCATCATTTTTTTTTGTTTGTTTATAGCTACCAAAATTCCATTGTGTGTAAATGACTTTCTGTATCCATCCAATCATAGACAGCTGGCTGGGATCCACTCCTTAGCCTTTGTGGGTAGCACAGCAATGAACATGGAAGGGTGTGTATTTCCTGGTATGTTGGTTTGAACTTCAACTTTACAAGTGCTACAGCTGTGCTGTGTGACAGCTCTAATTTTAGTTTTTTGGGAACATCCATATTGGCTTCCATGGTGGCTGCATCAATTCTATTGCTACTAGCAGGAGATAAAGGTTTCTTTTTCTTAACATTTTTGCTACTATTTACTGTTATTTAGATGGATGTGGTAATATATTTTATTTTTAATGAAACCAGTCTGGAATATCAGAGAACAGATCCACCCACAGTCAAACCAGGAGAGTCAGAGAGTGCTGACTCATGTCTTTAATGCCAGCAAAGGAAAGACTGGGAATGGTGACCTGTGTCTTTAATCCCATTAACTCCAGAGACAGATCTGTCTGTGTTTCTGTGAGTTCAAGGCCTAACTACCAAATAGTAGTGGTTCACATCTTTAATCTTAACTCTAGGATGATGCAGAGTTGTGAAACAATTGGGCAAAGAAGGTATTTAAGGCAGATGTAGGAAGACAAATTCATTCTGTAGGAGAGGAGCCAGGCTGAGGAAGCTGGAAGACAGCTTTTACCCCGAGAAGTTGGCTGGGTGAGATTTGACTGTGCTCTGTTTCCTCTCTCTGATATTCCAGCTTTCCCCCAATATTTGGCTCTGAGCTTTCATTAAATACAAACTAGAATTTGTGTTGCAGATGGACTCTCAAAGCAGGTGTGTGTGTGTATTATGCATATGTGCTTGTATGAGTATATGAACATGTGTGCAGGTAGGTTCATGTGGAGGTCAGGGCCTGATGTTGAGAATTTTCCTCTTTTGCTGTCAGAGGTGGCTATTCTTGGTTGTATACTTGATACACTTTAAAAATGTGGGCCACACCTTCTGCCGCAGGTCTATACGGGAACACGGAAGAAGGAAGCTTTTGCTCTTTGTTTGCTTGCAAGCAACTCCATTCCTTCACTGGCATTAGGGCCACTTCTTTGGAATTCTAGCATATACTGAAGACCAGCTGAGACATCCAGTTTCACTGGCTGAGAAACTTCTGGATTCTTCGGCTTTCCGTTCATAGTCAGTCATTGTTGGGTTAACAAGACTGCAGCTTGTAAGTCATTCTCACATATATGATGATGATTCTGGTTGGTTGTTCTAGTATCCCTGGATAACTGAGAAAGGATAGGAACGAACTGGTTCCAGATATAAACAGTCTGAAGGTGTTTGATTGTGTTGAGAAGAGAATCTTTCCAGCAGCCACTGAAGGTCCCATTATACAGTGAAAATTCAAGTCCCAGGCATTAATTGGTAAAGAAAGGATTTTGTAACTTGGCATGGGAGAAACCTATTGAAGTTGAGAACTTTGAACTCTCAGATTCTCAAGGGTTTATCAACCTGAAGAAGCTGTACCCTCAGCCTTACCCCTTGAAATAATGAATAAAAAAGTATGCCTGAATGTAGACTAAAAATTACCTTCTCAAAGTTCTAATCTAGTTCACAAATTCAGGGGTACCCTCCCTGGCCAGGGTGAGTGGGGGGCTCTGGGTCAGTCTTTTCTGTAAAGGTCCAAAATTAACTAGCAAACTTTCAGCAGAGAACTTTTCAACTTGCTAATGGGTCTACATCTACAAACTCTATAGCTAGTAGCATATTTACTGGTGGGAAAGCTGAGTTTCTTCTTAGCCTCCCTGTTCAGACACAGACCAAGGCTGCTCCTGTAGAACTACTCCCTACCCAAGCTGCTTCAGGCTTTTGAAAGAGACTTCAAAAACACTGTGCATATGTGAATTGCATTAGAAAAAAGTAAAGGATATTTGGGAAAGACTACTCATTTGACAAGCACTATTAGTGAAAAGGAATTAAATTTACTTTAACTAGGTATAGAAAAATGCCCAATTAAGCACAGGCAGAAAACTACTAATTTTTGATACTATGAACAAACTGTGCCCAGATAATGTTTCAGGTTAGGAATTTGGCACCTTTTTCTGGCTACAGCAACAAAAAATGGCACGCTTAGCATTCTATACATGATTTTTGCTAAAACCGATCAGTCACATTTACTGCTGCTTATTCTAAGAATCTGACTAACATCCTGATAGTATTTAATTAGATTGTCACATATCTATATATTTAGTGGAATTTTTTTTGGGGGGGGGTAGCTTTGGAGTCTGACCCGGAACTCATTCTGTAGACCAGGCTGGCCTTTAACGCACAGAGATCCATCTGCCTCTGCTTCCTTAGTGCTGGGATTAAAGGTGTGTGCCACCACTGCTATGAAATCTTTTTTTAATATTAAAATTTCTCAGTATGGCTTCAACCTATGTTGCTGTTCAAGGGATGCAGATAACTTAAAACGTTTATTTTGCTAATTAAGTTTTCATGACACTCACATTACATGGTTATTTATGAAGGCATTTGAGGAAGCAGCTGCTGTGAATTAGCAATTTCTTGTTGCTTTTCTGCATGTGAGAGCTAATACATTATTTTCACTGTTAAAACAAACTTTGGCATCTCCATAAATCTCTCTCTCCTTTTTTTTTTTTTTTTTTTTTAAAATAGCAATCACCAATTCTCTTTCAGGAAAGAGTAAATTTTTTTAAATTTCAAAATATTTTAGGCACGAGTGGGTACTGAATTACCTATAAAGGAAGAGTAAAACCATTTTTAAGACACAATGTTTTCTTTACAAGTTACCCAAAGTAAGACACTGGTTAAGGGGGGGGGTATCCTGCTTTGGGATAATGCTCTTGTATATGCTAAAAATTGGTCACTTGTATTGGTTTAATAAACGCTGACTGGCCAGTAGCCAGGTAAGGAGACCAGACTAATAGAATTCTGGGAAGAAAGGCAGAGATGAAAATCACCAGTAGCCCCAAAGGAAGCAAGATGAGAATGACGGACTGAGAAAAGGTACCAAGTCCTGTGGCTAAACACAGATAAGAATTATGAGTTAATTTATGTGTAAGAGCTAGATAGTAATATACTTGAGCTACTGGCCCAGCAGTTACTATAATAATGAGCCTTTGAGTCAATTATTTTGAAAGCAGTGGCTGGGTATTTGGGAGCTGTTAGCTGGACAGAAACTTCCGACTACAATATCTGGCGCTGTTCCTATCCACTCAGTGTAGATCTTCCAAAGTAGGTGTCTGAGTGCTGTTAGCCTACAAGGGGCTACAACGAGGCATTTTACACATGTATTTCATTATAACATAACTCACACTGGCCCTTAAAAAGAATTTATTCCTTATGAGTTATTTTTGCTTTTAATCTAGGGTTCCTGATTATTTTGATACTCCCTCAGCTTTTTGGGGAATCACATATCAGACTGTAATCTAATAGTTACCCAATTGCCTTCTACAACCAATTCTCCTCCTTTCCATGAACCTGCACCCGTTATCTAGGACTATCTCATCCCTGTTTCGAGAAAGGAACGGAAAGAGCTTTTGTACAAGTCTAAGAACCTTCTTCCAAGTTGAGCACCTCCGATCTCAATTTCACGCCCACAGCAACCTTCTCAACAAACTCCAGTTTTAAATCTTCCCCCTACTTAGCTCCTCCTACCTGCCCGCCCCGGTCCTTCAGTTGCCACGGAAACAGCCTCCTCCCTATTTTCCGTGTTTGAAGAACTAAGGCTTTCTCTGTCCCGGTGGGCTAGCGTCCTGAGTCCGCCTTTCCCCTCCTACAGCCTCCCGGGACAGCCCGAGAAGCTTCCAGGCCTCCGCCTCTGTCCGCATCGCCACTTCCGGACCCCCGGTGTCTCCGCTTTACCGGTCCGTCGGAACCCGGAACGCGATGGCAGCGGAGATGCAGGCCTAGCCAAGCCGGAGTGGTCCAGGCAGACGCTCCGAGGACGCCCGCCGGACTGCGGAGCGGGCACACCCGGAAGCGGCGGCGGCCAGGTGCCGGGAGGCGGAGCGCGAGCCGCCCTCCTGTGGCGTGTTTGGCTTCGGAGCGGGTGCGGCGGCCGGAGCGGGCCGGACGCCAGCTCGGTTTCTATGGCCGGAGATCCGGCTCCGTTCCGGGAGTCGCCCGCTCCAGGGCCAGGCTGGGCTCCGGAAGGACCGGAGTGAAGGCGGCCGCGCTGTCCTCCCACGCCTGGGGACCGTCGCCTCCTGGGCAGGTGAGGCGCGCGGTTAGCGGGGAAGTCGAGGCTGGACGCGGAGGGCGGGAGAAGCCCGCAGCCGCCGGTCGGCCTTAGCAGCCTTCCTGAGAAGGGCTTTTCCATTCTTTGCCCGCCGACCCCGACACTTACACATTTCTCTTTACTCCTTTCAGGATCTACCTTTGACTCCTAACTTTGAAGATGCTGGAGTCGTACGTAACTCCGATTTTAATGAGCTATGTGAATCGCTATATCAAGAACTTAAAGCCTTCGGATCTCCAGCTTTCACTATGGGGTGGGGACGTGGTTCTCAGCAAACTGGAGTTAAAGTTAGACGTCCTGGAACAGGTACGTTGTACAGCTGTCATTGGGAACGTCTTCGGCTGGCTAGACATAACCCGTTTACTGTATTTTGAATGACGTAAATTTCCTGCTAGTGTGTTTTGGCTACTGTGTAGCTAGAGACTTTATTTTCTAGGAAAAAAAAAGAGGCTTTCTGTCTAGTGAGGAGTTATTATTCTATTGAGATTCCTAAAAGTTTTCAGTTGAAAGGAAAACAATTCTGTTGTTCTTGTTAACAGAATTTTTCGTCCTGTTTACTCAACTCCCGAGCATTGCCAACTATGCACAGTCACAATTTTTTCTGAAGCTTGAAAACATTACATCCTTGCTCTACAGATTATCTGTAGTAGTTAAGAAACAGAGATCAGCTGTTCAGTAGGAGATAAAGGAGGACTGGATCTGGTGGAGACAATTTTCATCGAGTACTCTTTCCTGTTATTGGATAATCTAGACAGAGCACCAAGAAACTCAGCTCCTTCCTCATTCCTCGTGGGGCTTAATTGGATGTCTTAGTATTTCCATTTACAGCTTTAAAAAAATGATAACAAATCCCCAGTGTAATAGTTCAGCTTTAACTATGAGTGTGTCCGTGACTTTACTATCAGGATGATGATGTGGGAATGTCTCTAGAACTCCACAAGGTTCTGTGTCACTAACACAGCCCGCTCCTAAGACATTGCTAATCTTATTTCTCGATTTTTATTTTACATGTACAAAGCATTGAATGTAGGAACTCATGCATGTTATTCAAGTGTTCTGCTGAGCTACATGCCTTGGCAGTTAGATTTCTCACTTGGCAGTTAGATTTAGTTAAAGAGATGTATTAATTAGTTTCTGGCCTAGCCCCAAGGTTCAGACCCACTTACAGCCTTGCTTCCACTTAGCTCCAAATAATCACACAAAGGCTTACATTAATTTTATGCTGATCAGCCCATGGCTTAGACATATAACTTGCTAACTCTCAATTCTTAAACTAACCATGATTAGCCAAATGGCTTAGTGCCTTTTCTCAGAGCAGCATTTTGACTTCTCTGCATCTGCCCGTGTCTCTCTCTGACCCTTCCTCTTCCCAGAGTTTTCTTAGTCTGGTAGCCCCGCCCACATTTCCTCTCTACTTTCTGGCCAATCAGCTTTCTATTAAACCAGTAGGAGTAACAGAATGTAATTCCACAAAAAAGAGGTTTTTTGTTTTTTTTTTGTTTTTTTAATTGAAATTGTTCAGCCTGTTCTTGAGGCTCAGCTCCTTTTTTGATTAGTCCATACTGTTTAGTCAGCGGCTCAGCGGTAGTTTGACTTTGCATTCAATCATTGTATAAGATGACCACAATTCACCTGGGTGGTGGTGGTGCAGGCTTTAATCCCAGAACTCAAGAGGCAGAGGCAGGTATATTTCTGAGGCCAGCCTGGTCTTCAGAGCGAGTTCCAGGACAGCCAGGGCTGTTACACACAGAGAAATCCTGTCTCAGACAAAGAAAAAAGTCACAATTTATCTGTTCTGTCAGTAACACTTTTGGTTGTTTATATTTTTGACTTTTATAAATAAAGTGCCTGTGAGCATTCTTATATGCATATTTTTATATACATAACCTGTAGTTTTCTTTAGGATATATCTAGGAAGTAGACATGTTTGTTTTAATGTGCATTGCCAATAGTCTAACAGTACATTAATAACAGTGTATTAACAGTTGTATTATGATGGTTTTAATCTGTAATAAGTTTCTGGCCTGGACTTTTCCAGCCTAGTCCTGAGGTTCAGATCTGCTCAGAGCCCTGCTGCTGTTTAGCCACACAAAGGCTTACGTTAATTTCATGCTTATTGACCTATGGCTCAGGCAGATTGCTAGCTAGCTTTTTCATCTTAACCCATTTTCATTAATCTGTCTGTCACGTGGCCTGTGGCTCACCCGTGTTCCATTAGAGTACCTTTTTTCAGAGCACCATGGTGGCCTTCTTTCCTTTGTTCTTCCTGTTCCTAGAGTTTTCTTAGTCTGGTAGCCCCACCCATACTTCCTGTCTGCCTTCGGCTAATCAGTGTTTTATTAAACCAGTAGGAGGGAGAAATATTTACAATGTACCAGAACATAATCCCACAGCATTAATTATTTCACATTTTTATTCTTACTTGGCATGTTTGTTGCTTTGAATTTTTGGCTTCCTGGTGGTGGATGCGTAGTGATATGCCATTGTATTTATTTATGAATATATCCAGTGCATATTGGCTAGTCATTTGGATATCTTTAGCAAATTCTTTTTTTTTTTTCCTCCTGAGTAGGAGAAAGAAAGAATATTTGCCATTTCTGATTGCAGTGTAGGAATTTATCTTGTCATTTGGTTCTGAGTGTTTAGTCCAGGAGCTCATTAGTTAAGTCAGTGCCTTCTGTGACTCAGTTCCACTCTAGCTGCTGTTTGTTCCTGGGAGATGAGGTCTTTGTCTGATATATGCCATTTCCAGTTTGTTGCCTGCATTGTCCATTATATCATGTTTTTCCTTTGTGCTCAGGGCTATTCCTATCTCAATTAAGAGACCCTGTTTTTCAAAGTTATCTAACAGATTTTGGTAGATTCCTTAGACTGATTGCCTATGTTTACTTTTATACTACTATAAGCAATGCTAGTTTTATATCTTTTAAGTCAGGTCTTTTTTAAAATTAATATATGTTAGGTACCATCAATGTTCATAGTTTTTATTTTTATTATTGCATGGCTATAAACTTTTTTTTTTAAATTTAAAAGTCTTTTTCTTTTTTACATGCCTACCACTGTTCTCCCTCCCTGCTCTCTTCTCATTCAGCCCCCAGCTTCCTCCCACCCCTTCCCCCATCCACTCCTCAGAGAGGTAAGGATTCCCATGGTGAGAGTCCTGGATATGTCTGGCATATCCAGTTGAGGCAGGACCAAAGCCCTCCTCCTAGTATCAGGGCCTAGCAAGGTGTTCCTCTGTAGGGAATGGGTTCCAAAAAGCCAGTTTATGCACCAGGAATAAGTTCTGGTCCCACTGCCTTAGGTCCATTTTACTGTTCATGCTATTAGACTGTCATCAACATTCAGAGTGACTAGTTCAGTTTCATGCAGGTTCCCCAGCTGTCAGTTCAGAGTCAGTGACCACCCTAATAGCTCAGCTGTCTCTGGGGTTTCCTCATCCTGATCTTGGCCCCTTTGCTCATATAATCCCTCCTCCCTCTCTTCAACTGGATTGGGAGCTTGACTTAGTATTTAGCTGTGTCTCAGCATCTGTTTTCATCTTTTGCTGGATGAAGGTTTTATAATGACAATCAGGGTGGTCATCAATTTGATTATAGGGAAAGGTCAGTTTAGGCACCCTCTTTACTATTGCTTGGAGTCTTGGGTTCTTGAGTATTTCCCTAGGCCAGGTTTCTCTCTAACCCCACAATGGCTTCCTCTATCAAGATATTTGTTTCAATGTTTTCTCTGTCTGTCTCTCCCCCAACTCAACCATCCCATTCTCTCATATTTTCGTTCCTTCTCCCCTTAACACCCTCCCCCCCAACTTTTAACAAAATGTGGAACAGACATGATAAGAATAATCTTTCTTTTTGTCTGGTGACAACTTGCAGGAGTTGGTTCCCTCTAACTGTGTGGATCCTGGGGATTGAACCAGGCCCTCAGGCTTGATTGGGCAAGTGCCATTATCCTGCCTACCTTCCACTTAGCCACTTAGTGCTTTTTATTTTTACTTTTTAAGTTGATTTCTTATTGGTTTTATTTTAGGTGTATGAGTGTTTGTCTCCATGTTTGTGCATGGTTCCCTTGGAGGACAAAGATGTCAGATCCCCTGAGTTAAAGATGATTGTGAGGTGCTGGGAACTGAACCTGTGTCCCCAGCAAGTGTCTTCAACCACTGAGCCTTTTTCCAGCTCCTGCTGTTACTTTTGAGGTGTCTTTTTCTCTTTTCAGTTTTGTTAGATTTTGCTTTATGTGTTTTGTGACTTCTTGTATGTTTTATATTTTCTTCACAAATTGAGCATTTTATCACTTTAGTGTGTCCTATCTGACTTCTTTTTTGGTTTATTTGGTGTGGCTGTGTGTTTGTGTGTATGTATTTATGTGTTTGTGAGTGTGATGTCTGTGAGTGTGGCGCATGAATATGAGGCGTATGTGCAATGACATGTGCGTGTGTGTTTGTGCCTCTTTGTGAGTGTAGAGGAGGACACTGTTACTGTTCTGTTACTTTACACTGCATTTCATAGGCAGATATTTACTGACAAGAGGTTGATGGCTGCCAACCCTTCCTCTTGTCTCTCCTCACCCCCCAGTGCTAGAGTTACAGGAATAGCTGGACCTTTTTATTTCTCCCCGAGTCCAGGGATCTGAACTGGATTCTCACTGAATCATTACTCAGGCCCACCCCTATTAGAAATTCATATGTTGGGTATGGTTTCATGTAGTCCAGGATGGTCTCCAACTCTTTTGATCATTTTTTTCCCCTTCTTAACCTGTAAGCCAAATAAACCTTTGCTCTCCGAAGTTGCTCTGGTCAGTGTTTTATCACAGCAATAGAAATTAACTCGGACAATATATACTTTGCTTTTTATTTTCATTACATTTATATTTTCATATCTGAAGTGGTTTCTTTTTGCAAAAAGTGTATATTTACATTTCTTATACTTTTAAATCATCTGACAATGTTTTTTGGTTGGAGTATTTAATTCATTTATGTTCAGTGCTTATATTTATATTGTTGGATTTTCATCTTTTTATTTTGAAATTATTTTCTGTGCCTTATGCTATTTTTTCCCTTCTGGTTTGCCTCTGCCATTTACTTTTATATTTAATGGAGATTTTTCTGATCTCCTTATTCTTTTGATACCAAGTTACTTTTGAGTTACCATCTTGGTGGTTGTTCACAGGATTACAGTATGCAGTTGATTTACTATAACCTGAGATTAACAAGAACCTTCATTTCATTTGTTGTGTGCTGTTTTTTGTGGAAGTGTAAACAAAATTCCATGTACTTTAGACACTGACAACAGACTTGGGGAACGAGTGAGTATATTAGGGTTATTCATAGGCACCCTCAGCACTGAAAATCCTACCGTAGCATCCCTGAGCACTCATGTCTCTTGCATCCCTAGAGCTCCCTGCACAGTTTACAGGCGACTACCCCAAAGTCTCTCCTTTCTCCAATAATTCTTTTTACTAACCTAAGGAGGGGGATTATTAATCATCTAACGTTAAGAGCTTTCTAACTAAGGTACACTACATCAGCTTTTTGAATCTAATATGTTTTCCTCCTACCTTTAGGAGGAAATGTTTCCATTTGGAAAAAATACCAAAAAGTCACTCTAGCATATTTTGCCCTTCAAAACCTTCCTCTCTCCCTGCTTTGTTACCCCTTGGGGGAGCATGAACAATGTCATCAGTTTACTTGAGGTAGGGCACTGATGACACAACAAACAGTTGTATCCAAGTCTTGCTTGGTGAACTAGTGAGTTTCTTGTAGTTGCTTACAGGAGCACAGGTAAGGTGAGGGTTTATTTAGAGTTGTGCTTGTCAGCTGACGACTCTTTGATAGCAGTTGCATATCACATACCTGAACACCAGATATTTACTTTACAGTTCATAACATCAGATACTTTTATGGTTGGGGTCACCCTAACATGAACCGTAGTAAAGAGTTGTAGTATTAGACTGTAATGGGTGAGGGAAAGACAGCTGCATCATTGAAATGTTTACCCAGCATAGGTGACATAGTTCCCAAAGTTGCATCCTTGGAGCTCTGCATAGCTGACAGACAGCTCAGGCAAAAGGGTCTCTTCATATATACATACATCACTGTTGATGGATCACTGGGGAGGAGCCTTGTGAATCTCCTCTGAGATTCCTGAGTCTTGAAAGTTGGGAGAGCTTCTCTGTCTCTAGGAGAGTGTTTCAGTTTACTGGAAACACTGCACAAGGTTGAAAGGAGGAAAGAGACCCTCAACTGCCCGTTTATAACCATCTAACAACCTTACCTTTGTTTCTGTATGGATTTTCTTAATAGTCTGCTATTACTCTGAAGAACTTCTTTTTCATACTCTGCTAGTGAAGAATCTATTCTTTTTTTCTTTATTGATTTATGTGTCTTCAGTTACATTTAAAAAAATGTACATATTAATAAAAAAAGGATTAGAGCTCACTGGTTTAGATTTGCATTCTTTGATGATTTGAATGTTGACCATCTTTTCATATTCTTGTTGGCATTTGTGTGTCTTCTGTGTTGAGAAATATCTGTTCAAGTTGTTTATTATCCTTTTTTCTCCCTTTATGTTTTTCTTTCTTTTTTTCATTTTGGGATGGGATCTCACTATGTAGACCAGGCTGGGTTCAAACTCACAGAGATCTGCCAGTTTCTACCCAAGTGTTGGTTGGGATCAACACCATGTGTGGCTCTTATATTCATTTTTTAAAATTGGATTTTGTTGTTACATCTTAGAATATTTACACAGTAGATATTAACATTTTTCTAGATAAATGTTTTTCATCTGTTTTCTCTCATATCTTTGTTGTTCAAAGGTTTTAAGTTACTTTGTTACTTTGTTGTCCAAAGGTTTTAAGCTAAATGTAAACTCATTTGTTTTGTGTTTGTCCCTTTTTTGTTCATTTAATATTTTAAGCTTACTCATTTTAAGTTTATATTTATAAAATACCCCCTCCCTCACACAATTATAGCTTACCTAAGAGTAATTTTATAGATGAAGTCCTTTGTTGTGTAATCTGGCCTTAAAACTTGATCCTCCTGCCTCAGCTTCCTGAGTAGCTTGGGTTATAGGTACTTGGGTAGACTTCAATTTCTGAGAGATATTGAGCTCTCAACTTAAATCTTGACCAGCGTCATCCCCTGAACCACCATGTGTAGGTGTTTTAGGGAAGCCTCCCTCTCCCATTTCTTTTCCTTTCTTGTGGTTCTCATGCTCACAGCACTTGGTAGGCACCCTGCCTTAAAGGCAGGTCTTCAGCTCTGTGTGTATGTGTACAAATGTGGTAAATATACTTTTTGTGATTTGTCTCAAAATTTTATTGAGAAGTGAGATCAGTATGAAGTGGGTTTGGTCAAACTTATGTTTCTTTTTTAGGTTTTTGCCTAATAGAAGTTGATAGCTCCATTATAGCTAGGTAAAATATTTAATTAGGTGCAGCACAGTAGGCTGTCTTGTGAGTCTGTCTCCAAGAAAGCCTCTTTTTTCAGCTTACTTTAGGAACATGTTTTGAGGCATATTGTGTGAGATATAGGACAAAATACCCCACTCTTGCTGCTAACTACTGTGTTAGCTGCTACTGTAGCATGTACCCAGATGGGAGGCTGTTCCTAACTACTAAAATGTAACTTGTGTAGCAAATTTTTGTAATTTATTACCCACCCCCTCCCCCAGGGGTTCTCTGTGTGTAGCTCTGCTTGTCCTGGAACTTACTCTGTAGACCAAGCTGTCCTTGAACTCAGAAAGATCCACCTGTCTCTGCCTCCTGAATGCAGAGGGATTAAAGGCATGTGCTACCACAGTCTGGCTGTTGATTTTAATTCTTGAAATATTCCTTTAAGAAAGGAACTTATATATGAGAATAAAAACACTTTAAATAAATAAAAAAATATTTACTAACCTTTACTTAATATTTTGTGTCTTAAGGAACTGAAATTACCATTCACTTTTTTAAGTGGCCATATTCACGAACTGAGGATTCATGTTCCGTGGACAAAACTGGGCTCTGAACCTGTGGTAATCACCATCAATACAATGGAATGTATCTTGAAACTTAAAGATGGAATCCAGGTAAGAAACACTGAGCCTAGCTGTTAATGTCTATTAAAGTATCAATGATTTACCAAGAGTTGTTTTCAAATTTTGACAAAGCATCTAAAGGGTGTTTTTATATAAATTTGATTAGTCAGTTGTAGCCCTACTAGGGATCATGTAGAGCTCTTATTCCCTGTACCCTCAGCACACTTGACCTTTATTTGGTTCTCTG
Source organism: Phyllotis vaccarum (assembly GCA_033318265.1). Lineage (NCBI taxonomy): Eukaryota > Metazoa > Chordata > Mammalia > Rodentia > Cricetidae > Phyllotis > Phyllotis vaccarum. The sequence goes on from JARWLC010000001.1 coordinate 2,410,288, forward strand.
ACATAAGATCTTGCTCTGTAGACCTTTGTTCTGGGACTCTGCTTGGCTATACTTGCTCCATCATTGATTGCTTTCTAGTCTTAAGAGAATTGGCAAGTATGATTGAAATGCCCTTCTATAAGAATTATAAGACAGTTGTAGCGTAGCTCAAGTAGATACACTATCTTACTTTAGATAAAGCTTTAATTTCTGTGAAAAAAGAGTTATTTATGAGGTAATAAAATTTTCTATTTGAAGTAGATACTTTGTTCGAATAACTCACTTGGCTTCTTTACTTTTTTGTTTTTATTTGTTTATGTGATTTTTGGTTCTAAATCTGTATTATCTATTTTTACTTACATAATATTCTGGGAAATAAATAGACCAATTTTGCGTTCTCAAAAAATTATTTTGTGAACTTTTATTTGAGATTTATTTAGAAGTCTGTACTTATATTGCAATCGAGTGTCCTTTATACTCATATTTGGTAGTTAATAGTCTTTAGCCATCATCTGTTACTTGAATTGAGTTTTTTTTTTTTTTTTTTTAATCTGGACTTAGTTATACCACCCACGTGGTGCTGTGCATTAAAAGAAGGAAAATTACCCAGACACTTAAGTATTTTTTCAGTGGGAAGGTGGATGCTCCAAGGCCAGATGTCCTATAAAACACATTTAAAAGAGACATATTACAGTTAGTTACAGGGATTGTGGGATCAGATTTGTACATGACTTAGTACAATCTAGAGCTAATATTTGATATTGGGCCCTGCTGATGGCTATTTCAGGAGTGATTTCTTCCTTGCATAGTATTTGAGATTCTAATATTTGTGGTGTGAACACCAAAATGTCAAATGTCATAAATGTAAACCACTCTCAAAACAAGTGTTTTTTATAAATGTGTAAAATTTTGGCAAGAAAGAATTTTGAAAATTGCATTTGACATTTGGACAAATTATGTAGCATTATATACCCCTAGAGAGGAATCAGATTTACAGTTTAAAAAATGCCAAGCATGAGTACATCTGAAGAGCTCCTCTCAGATCACTCAGATGGAGCTTCATAGAGGAGAAGTCTTGGGAATTTGGGTAGGAAGCAGGTACTGGATAGCATGCGTGTGGGGAAGTTAGTATCTAAGAGCTGTCCAAGCCTTAACTGAAGTTAATGTACAAATACACTATTGCTAGGAAGGCATGAAATGTTTGTAATGTTGACTCAGTCTCACTTTCCAACACCTGTTGATGGTTTAATTAGCAGTGGCCTGAAAGCATTACTCAAGTCTTCTGTTTTCAGCAGAGGCCACTTAGGGAAAGAGACTCCCAGTGATTTAGTGAGACTATGGCCAGCAGGGCTACAATCAATTGCCCTTTCATGCATTTGTAATTCATTGTACTTATGAGACTCTTTGGATGTGAAGATGATTGAGTTGTGTTAAAGTGAAGATTACATTGCTGGTCATTCAAAATCATTTTGACATTTAGAAACTTTATTACTAATGTATTTAGCTATTTGCTGTTTACTGTGATAGCCATCTCTCTGTTGGTCATTGTCTCTACCTTTAAATCCTCTGGACATGCTGCTTTTGACCTATTTTTCTTTTTGGATTCTAGATACAGTTTGATTTGTGTCAACTGTAGTGTAACCTATTAAAGTCCTGTGAACATAAAACTGAAGAGTTAAAACAATGGGATTGCCAGGGTCCAGCCTTGGCTAGGGCTCAGGTCCTAAGAAGAAGGGAAACTTCTGACTACCAGATGGCCTGAGCTATTCAGGGTCTGAATACCAGGATTACATGAACAGCTTTATTATTGGCTTCTATTTTTGACTTTAAGAAAAACACCACAAAATACCTCATGATCATATGAAAGCCCCCATTGTTCCTTTTTATGCTTCCCCAAATACACCTTCTTACCCTCTGCATGTAGCCAGAAGTTTCTGGCCCAGCCTAGCCCAGAGGTCCGGACCTGCAGTCCCACAGCCACTTAGTCCCAAATAATCTCACAAAGGTTTACAGTTCCAATTAACAACCCATTGTTACCAATCTAGGTATCGCCACATGGCTCCTTGGCTTTACCTGTCCCATCACATCTTGCTTTCTGGGCTGGAGCCTGCAGCTTCTCCCTGACTCTGCCCTTCTTTGTCTTTATCTCTGCGTGGATTTCCCTCCTGCCTCTGAGCTGCCTTGCCATAGGCCAAACAGCTTTTTTTTTTTTTTTTAAGTTAACAAATGATAATAAAGTATATTCACAGCGTACAGAAAGGCATCCCACATCCCCTGCATAACCTTATTTTAGACATAGATTTCAGCATTTTTGAGTCTTAACTAAATATTTCCCCAGACACATCCTGCTCTCACAGCACTTGTGGTTACAAAGTTAAAAAGTAATAGATATGGGCACAATACTTTAAGGACAGCAGTATACAAACCAAGGTAATTCTTTCATGTCTGCAAGATATATTTTTATACAGTTCCCCTTTCTACAAGAGGGTCCCATGTCTCAATGTCTCTGTAAAAGGCAGACCTTGACAAAGCACTCTTTTCCCGTCTCACTACACCATACTTCTTCCAGCAATATAAGGTCCTGTGTGTGGTAAAGCTGGATCTATCCATCCCATGTTTTGTGCTGTATTTTTTCCCCTTGGAGAACACCAGATCCTGCCAATGACTCGATGCTTGGTGTCCAGAGAACCTACTCTCAACAGTTGACACTATAAATATTACCCTCCCCTCGCCTCCCCTTTTTTTTACCTCTCCCCTCCCCTCCACTTCCTCTTTCCTTTCCTGCCTTTGTAGACTTACCCTGTAAATAGGAATAGACTTTCTACACACTTAAAATTCTGTGATGGAGATAGATATGTATTAAATTTTGCAAAGTTTCTCTTCAACTTAAGTGAATGAAATTTTTTTTCTAAAACTTACTCTGATTTTTGTACCATCTAGAAAGTGAATATTTAACATGCTTAGCATTCTTTTTTTTTTTTTTTTGTATTGTTTTTAGAGTTTCAATATGTAGCCTTATCTGTCTTGGAACTTGCTGTGTAGAACAGACTGGTCTTGAACTCACAGAAATCCACGTCTTAGCTTCCCTAGTGCTGGGATCAAAGGCTTGTGCAACTAAACTTACTCATGTTTAAAACCTTTAAACTTAATAAATGCGATAATTTGTAAATCTATCTAAGAATTAACTTTACTATTATTAAGTTAGAAGAAATTATTCGAACCTCCACCAAAGCTTCAAAATATTACACTAGAGAACTAATAAGCCTTAATTTTTTCGTTTAATATATGCAATTATAAACCCTCTTTAGTATTTAGAGTTATAGGATAAGTTTTTCCATTATCTTTTCTTGCATTTTTTGGGTGCTATGAGAATCCCTTATTGGCTCAAAATTTCTGATTTGGGGTGTGGAATTATTATACTTTACTGGTTTTTCTCATTTCTTCTACCACAGGCTAGTGATGACCTTGATACAATGTAGATAAACCAGTCCGGTTTCTGTCTATAGCATCTTTACTGCAATACTGAGAAGCAAGAGTTTTGTATATCCCATGGCTAGCATCTTTACTGCTTTTAGAAAAGGGAGTCCTTGCCTCCTGTGATGGGCAGAGTCTTCTGGCGTGTATAAGAGCTCCAAAAGCTACACACTTGTTAACAAACTTTATAAAGATTCGTTATTTCATCATGTATTTGGAGGAATATTTTTAGGTGGATCCCATGGCTGAGTAACTTCTAGACATGCCACATACCTGCTGCCTGAAAACTTTAGTCCTTGGGTTTGAGTTCATGTTTCATGTGTTGTGCCTGGAATGAATAAGTACTTTATTCTGATGGTCTTTTTGCAAGAAGGTAAATGGAAGTACCAACAACAGTGAACCCACTTGCAGATCACTGATGTGACTAGACTGGCTGGTCAGTCCCCCAGGTCTTTCCTCTCTTCTTTAGCACTGGAATTACAGGCAATGTGGCACCATTGAATGCTGGGATCTGAACTCAGGCCCTTGTTTTTGGTGGGGATAAGCTCTTTACTAACTGATCACCCCAGCCAGCTCCTCGTGGGTCATTTCATTGACCCTCATCATCATCATGAGATACATACGGTAGCAACACAGTTCTTTGGCTGTAGCTCCATCATCTTTGTTTCTGTTCTCCTCCAAGTGTCTGTGGCAGTGCTGCTGACCTTGTCCTCTTCCTTTGCTGCAGAGCCCTCTCCATCCATGCCCTCCTTCAGTATTATCACTCACCTGCATCCTTTCTCTGCCTAATTGGTCCTTTACTTACTTTGTTTAAAGGTCTTATTTCCTTGATATACAGTTCCACACAACTGTTCCAAGAAGCACAAAAAGGGAAGGCGAAATTAATGTGCAACTAACCATTTAAAAATGTACAACTTCATCGATAGTGGTGTTATTATATTTAGTATAAGGGTTATTCTGTTCACAGTATTTTGCAATCACTAGCACAGTCTAGTTTCAAAACTTGTTTTATCAGCTCATTAAAATACTCTGTACTTTTGATGTTTGTTATAATCTGTTTTCTATCTCTGGGTTTGTATATTCTAGAATGTTACATAAAATAATACAATATGTGATACTTGTTTATCCCATCTTTTGCTTACCAAGATGTTTCTGAGGTGTTCATTTAAGTTGTAGAGTATTAAATAAGAACGGCTCCCATAGGCCCATGTGTTTGAGCACTTGGTCCCCAGTTGGTGGAACTGTTTGGGAAGGATTAGGAGGTGTGGTCTTGTTGGAGGAGGTGTGTCAAGGGGGTGGGCATTGAGGCTTCAAAAGCCTCCTGCCTCATATGTGCTGTCTGCCTCCTGCTTGGGGATCCACATGTGAGCTCTTAGGTGCTAATTCAGTACCATGCCTGCCTTTTTGCTTTCTTGTTTCCGTCATAATGGTCATGGACTCTGACCCTTTGGAACTATACGCCCAATTAAACTCATTCTTTTATAGTTTTCTTTGGTCATGAAGTTTTGTCAATGCTATTGGGTATTAACTAATACAGAGCAGATCAGCAATTTATTTTCATGGCTGAATAACATTGCATACACTTAAAACAATGTATTTATTTTTTTCATGGATGTATACATTAGTTATTTCCACTTTTTGGCATTATGAAGAGTACAAGATTTATATATGAGCTTCTGAAAAAAAAATCAGCTTAAATTTTTCTTGAGCATATTCTCTGGGAAGAGCTTCTGGGTCCATATGACAATTCTCTGCTTAACATTTGGATGACTTGCCAAACTTTTCCAAAATAACCCTACCATTTTATGTTTTCCCTTTTAATATTTTAGAGTTCATTACTGTTTGTTTATATCCATGGAACCAGTTATTTTCCTTTTATTTCATAATAGTCATCCAAGAGTGCATCAGTGATAATGCATGTGTTTTTGATTTGTATTTTCATAGTTACTAATGATGTCTTTGAGTAAAAATTATATGACTTTTTTTTTGTTTTCCTCCCTTCCCCCTCCCTCCCTCTCTCCCTCCCTCCCTCCCTCTCTCCCTCCCTCTCTCCTACCTTCCTTCTCCTTCCTTTTTTTTTTTTTTTTGAGACAGGGTTTTACTTTGTAGCCCTGAGTGTAGCCTATGTAGATCAGGCTGGCATTGAACTCCACAGCTCTGTTGCCTTTATTTTTGAGGATTAAAGACTGGCTTCTATTCCACTTTTAAATCTATAGTTAGTGGTGCTATGTACTTTCCTATTCATTGCCATTCAGTTTAAGTTGGTAAGTAACTTGTGGTGTTTTGAAAGACAATGGCACTGTAGAGAGTGCCACTATTGTTTTGTGAATCCATAAGAGTCTGTTAAAAGATGTCAAGAATTTATTAGGATAGAAATGGGAATAATACACTTGTGGATACAGATCAAAGTAAATAGCTGTTCTTGTCCTCCCGTCTGCCCAGGGGTGAAGGGGACCAACTGTCTGGTCTCCAACCACACAGTATTTTGTCAACGTGGGGTGGATATGAAGTCTCTTATGCTCAAGCTCTGCCCAGTGTGGCAGAGAGTTCACTTCCTATTGCAGAACTCTCGGCTACCTCTCCAGCACATAGTCCAAGGCGGTAGTAGAGATCCCAAGCAGTCACAAAGCCCCCATGGCAAGAGAAGCCAGAGACCTCAACACAGACCCTGAGTGCATAAGAGCCATGGACCCAGAAATGGACCCCAGCCACAACTAGAACCCAAATGTCAACATGGGTGACAGCACAGCCACTGGATTTGCATAATCCCAAAAGCATCATGATCCTTGAGCACCAACATGGCCTCAGGTGTGAACCTAGACCCTGGGCATCTGTACTGCCTTTGGTGGTCACCTAAGCCATGGACACAGACCCAGACATAACCTTTGACCCAGGTCTCCACAATTCAAATCTCCCTCAGCACCACTGTCTTCCATGACCACAGCAACTCTTACAAAAGAAAACATTTTACTAGAGCTGGCTTACAGTTTCAGAGGTTTATGTCAGGAAGTGAGGCAGCATGTACACCTTTGACAGCAGAGAACTAGGAGGACTCCATGGCTATTGATGGCAGCATAAGCCATCCAGGTCAGCATAGCCCCATCAGCTGCACATCCCTCGGACCCCAACGCTGTCACAGGTGGCAACCCAGAAACTGGCATCCTTGTGGCCTTTGGTGGGAACACAAACCATAGACATCAAGAAAGACCACAGCTGCAGAAGGACTGTGGACCCAGTTAAGGTCTTTAGCAGTTTCTCAGGTTTTGTGACCTACAGACCTGTCTTTGTGTTATTTTGGTGAAGAGTGTGGCAGCTTTTACCCTTGTTCAAAAAGTTTGCTTGAAAGTAAAGAGTTTTGAACTAATTTGTTGGCAGAGGAAATCTCAGAACAGCCTAGTAAACAGGTTAAGAAATGGAATAAAGGAGCCAGGGCCTGTGTTGATATGCAAGATTACTATTGCCATTGAGGATTGGGTGGGTGCTGGGGGTCTGTGTTATGTCTAAGGGCCACCCTGCAGCTGGGGAGATGCTGATCTGAGTGGCCTGCACTGCTACCCAGGGTCCCCATCTAGACCTAGGTTGTTTCTGCTGACCATGTCTGGGTCCATGGGCCACTTGTAGCCGAGGTCTTTGTTGATGCCACCAAAGGCCACATGGATGTCTGGGTTCTGGGCCACCACCTGTGGCCATGCTGATCACCGAGGGACATGTGACAGCTGGAGACATGCTACTCTGAGTAGTTTGCAAGGCCACCTGTGGCCAGAGTGTCAGCTAGACTTGAGCTGCTGCTCTCTGTCAGTGTCAATTGGCTCCTGTGACCACTGAAAGCTGTGTAGATGCCTGGGATATTGGCTGACCCTGGAGACTATATTGGTGCTACAGGGGCTGCACAGATTGCAGTGAACTGCACTTCCACCTGGGGCCATCATGACATCTAGGCACAGATTGCAGCCTGTAGCCATGTCTGGGTCTGTGCTGATATCCACGGCTCCTGGTTTCATTGAAGACTATGCAAATTCATGAGGTCTGGGCTACCATGGTGGCATCCAGGCCTGAGAAACTGCTAAAGACCTTAACTGGGTCCACAGTCCTTCTGCAGCTGTGGTCTTTCTTGATGTCTATGGTTTGTGTTCCCACCAAAGGCCACAAGGATGCCAGTTTCTGGGTTGCCACCTGTGACAGCGTTGGGGTCCTAGGGATGTGCAGCTGATGGGGCTATGCTGACCTGGATGGCTTATGCTGCCATCAATAGCCATGGAGTCCTCCTAGTTCTCTGCTGTCAAAGGTTATGTCTGGGTCTGTGTCCATGGCTTAGGTGATCACCAAAGGCAGTACAGATGCCCAGGGTCTAGGTTCACACCTGAGGCCATGTTGGTGCTCAAGGATCATGATGCTTTTGGGATTATGCAAATCCAGTGGCTGTGCTGTCACCCATGTTGACATTTGGGTTCTAGTTGTGGCTGGGGTCCATTTCTGGGTCCATGGCTCTTATGCACTCAGGGTCTGTGTTGAGGTCTCTGGCTCCTCTTGCCATGGGGGCTTTGTGACTGCTTGGGATCTCTACTACCGCCTTGGACTATGTTGAAGCCCAGGGACCCTGGAGACTATACTGCTGCTGATCTGAGAGGCCTACGATGCTATCCATGGCAATGGTGACATTTAGGCCCAAGCTACTGCTGCTGACCATGTCTGGATCAGTGGTCCTGTGGCAGCTGGGGTCTATGTTGAATACTGTTGCCTATGTTCATCACAAGGCCAATTTGAACCATGTGTTAAACCATGAGTTGAAGTACAAGGGCCTCCCTGAGCGGTCCCACCCCTCACTGGCCTGGCCCTGGGATAATGGACCCAATGACACCAGCATGGGAAAGCTGGCTCTGTCTCTAATAGGAGAGCTAGCCCAACACACTTGGGAAAGATGATCCCAGATTCAAAGCCTCTGGCCTCCAGCACATCAACACTGGGCATCCCTCTGTTGCCCTGAGTCATGTAGACCATGCACATGGTTCTTTAGGACCAGTCCCTTCATACACTTCAACAGGTCACAGATGGGGTAGATGGCTCAAAGCCCTAGATGTATACTTAGGTGACTGCTGAGTTGGTCTGTATATTTTACAGCAATAGAACAGTGACTAAGACCTTAGTGTTAGGATTATCAGAGCAATTCTTAGTTTAGCTGCCAAAACAATTAGAATGTCTACAATTAAAGTTAATTACCAAACAGATAACTTTTGGGTGGGTGATAATATTAATAGAGCATACAGCATAGTTTGAAAAAAGTCTAACAATTGAAGAGTAGGAAAGGGAGCTTTTGAATGTTTGCCTGGAGTCTAGAAATAGTGGGTGGGAGATTTTAATCTCTCTTCTTCGGAATGTAATACTTTACTGGAAAGATGTGACTTCAAAAGTACATACAGCAATAGCAACAGCAGCAGCAACAGATCCGAACCACAATCTACGTATGAGCCTGAAGTTATGTTGAGTGAATATCTGACTTGACTTACGTGGTTCTACAAGTTAACTCACCCATCCTACTGCTATTGGCTGTAGATAGAAGTCTTACTTGCTATCTTTTTTGATCTGGAAAGGGTATATATTTTTATTCTTTTATTATTATTTTTTTTAATGAAGAAGGAATACTTGGCTGGAATCAAAGACAGCTGCAGTGTCATGAGGGTTCTCAGAGCATTATGAGTGAACATGGGGTTCCTTGGTGTCCAGGGCTGTGAACACTGTGCTCTGAAGTTGTAGTTGAGAGGTTACAGATCTTCTCATTGCTGCTTACTTTATGCCATTCTAACTGTTACTTGCAAGTAAAGATAGCAAAGCCATAGATTGCAACTTCCGTTTGTTTCTGTTTGCTTCACAAGTTCAGTATGCAATTTTTAAAATTTAGATCTGATGATTAGATGCCTGTTATTTTCTTCTTCCATAAATACACTCATTTAAAAAATAGCCTCTGTGTGTGTGTGTGTGTGTGTGTGTGTGTGTGTGCGCACATGTATGTATGGAAGTCAGAGGACAACTTCTGAGAGTTGGTTTTTCTTCTAGCAAGTGGTCCCTGGGAATTGAATTTAGGTGTTCAGGTTTGGTGGCAAATGCTGTTACCCACTGTTCCAGAAAAGTAAATTTTCTGAATTTACTTGCTTTGTAGTGGTTTTCTTTTTAGCTTTTAGAAACTGTTCTGAGCTTTTATATTTTAACTGAGTTTTGTTTCAGTATATTAGGGTTTTTTATTTAAAAATTATTTTATGTGCATGAGTGTTTTGCCTGCTCATAGAGACCAGAGAGGGCATCAGGTCAGGTGCCCTAGAACGAGTTCCAGGTGGGTGTGAGCCTCCACCTGGGTGCTGGAATTGAGCTTGGGTCCTCAGGAAGAGTCAGAGTTTGTGACCACTGAGCCATCGCTCTGGCCCTGGGAGTTGGGCTTTACTAATCTGACAAGTTCTGTCTGTTAATTGTGTTTCAGATTGTTTATATTTTATGTACTTTTTAGTCTGGTTAGGTTTAAGCTAATGTCTTTTATGTTCCATTTTACTTTTTCCTTTTGGATTGAGTTACAGAATTATTCTCATTTTCCTTTATTTCTTTTTTTAATCTTTCTGTGAGTTCTGTCAGTGAGCAGTTGTTAGGGTCAAGAAGTCTCTAGGACATGGAATACTCTTTTCCTTCCCTAGTACATTCATGTAGTACATGCTACCCACCTGCTAGTCCTTGGTAAAAATACGATGAACTTCATGGTTCTGCAGTGCTTGTGTTCCGTTAACCTACTTTACTAAACCTAACTCCAAAGAGAAAGCATGATGATACTTACAATTTTGATATGGCATAGTTTATAGTCAATAATTTAGATATATTCATTTCTGTTCTCAATTTTTGCCTAGATAATAAAAGCAAATCCCCAGATTACAAAATGTCTATTTTAAGTGGAGACAGATGATTTAGAATATTGACCATGCTCAGTCCCTGAGCCCATGACTTGCTTTGTAACTGGATTGCTGCTGTCTTTGAGTGTTTTGATACTTCAGCAGCACAGATGAGCAGAAGCAATAGAGAACACACGGTTGCAAACCCTGTGCATTTAGTGTCTGTCTTTTTGCAAAGTCTTGTTTTAAAGTTATATAATTATTTGAAATTTTTATTTAGTTCTATTTTAATTTAAACATATTATTTTAATAAGAAATTTTATGTTGATGATTATTAAACATTAGATAATCTATATAAATTTTGTTGAGTTGGTACTTTATTAACTATATATATGACATTAATATTATGATAAGAGACAATTTAGCAAGGTAAATGTTAGATTAACAGATGCCATGATATCTATATAACTAGAACCTATGTAATCATTTTTTGTTATGAGACAGGGAAATGAGGTAATGAATTCTTAAAGTCAAATTATTAGAATATGGTGGCATGTTACATATTTAATAAAAACCAGTCTGAAATATCAGAGAGATCTACCCACAGTCAATCCAGGAGGATCAGAGAGTGGTGACTTACACCTTTAATCCCAGCACAGGGAATATGTGGGAGTGGTGACCTACGCCTTTAATCCCAGCAGATCTGAGTTTGAGGCCAGTTTAGTTTACAGAGGGAGTTCCAGGCTCCTAGGCAGGCAGTGGTGATGCCAGCCCTTTAATCCCCTAACTCCAGAGACAGAGATATTTCTGTGTTTCTGTGAGTTCAAGGCTAACTACAAAATAGTAGTAGCCCAGTCTTTAACCTTAACATGCATGTGAAACAACTGGGTGAAGAAGGTATTTAAGGCAGGCACAGAAAGACAGAGCAGGCAGTAGAAGCCAGGAGAAGTGAGGCTGAGGAAGCTGGGAGACAGCTGGGTGAGATGTGACTGTGGTGTTTCCTCTCTTTGATATTTCGGCCTTTCCCCAATATCTGGCTCTGAGTTTCCTTTAATATAACCAGAATTTGTGCTACATTAAAATATATATCAAATCAACTGTCTTTATGTTTATACAGATTTTAAGGTTTTGGACACACACACACACGGATGCACATACCCCTTGACTTTTAAGGTTTTGGCTACACGCACACACACACTCACATACCCCTTGACTTTACAAAAGGTTAATCAACAAGTATTATGTTGGCAGTACAGAGCCCCTGTGGTATTGATACCGGGTGATGCTGTACTTGATAATCTAAATTCTGTGAAGTTTCTTCCCTTTTGTCCTTCCTTCCTTCCTCCCTCCCTCCCTCCCTCCCTCCCTCCCTTCCTTCCTTTGCTTTGTGTTAATTTCTTTCAAAAATTAAACTTTATTGCTTTATATATAGAGCTTGGTGATTGTCATCTGCTGTTACTAAAGGCTGAGAGTCTTTTTTTTATTTTCAAGCTCTTGAGTGCCAGAGACTCACAGGCTAGTCTTAAGCCCCAGATCTCATAGTTCTTAGCCCTGAAAACTAAAGAGGCTTATGACCTGAGGTTTTGAGCTAGTCAGAGTTGTGTTGTTTAGCTGGACAAATCCCTCCTAACCGCTGCTACCTGAATAATTAGTCAGAGCCTTAATATTAATTATAAACTGGTCTACGACTGAGGCTTCATCTTAAGCTAGCTCTTACATCTTAAATAAACCCATTTCTATTTATCTATGTGTCCCCATGTGTCTCGTGGATTTACCTGTGTTCCATTACATCTTGTTTCTTTGGTGGCTCTCAGCATCTCCCCTGATTGTTCCTTTCTTCGTTATTTATCCCTCTTGGATTTCTCACCTGACTCTATTCTATCCTACCATAGGCCAAAGCAGCTTTGTTACATTGAGGTTTCTGGCTCGGCTAGCTCCACGGTTCAGACCCCGCCGTCCAGCAATCCCAAAGTCCCAAAGAAACACACAGACGCTTATAGTAATTACAAACTGTTCAGCCTGTGGCTCAGGCCCATTGCTAACTAGCTCTTTCATCTCTTAACTCAGCCCATTTCCATTAATCTGTCTGCTACGTGGCCCGTGGCTCACTTGTGCTCCTTACATGTTTCTTGTTTGGGCGTCTGGCTCAATCTGTCCTGACTCTGCCCTCCTACTACCTATTCTAATTTCCTCATCTACTTTTTCTATGGTGCCTGTCCTGGGCCAAAAACAGTTCCTTTATTTAAAGATTGATATGCACAGCATACAGAAAGACATTCTACAGCAGTTCCCCAGTTCAAAAAGGAAGGCTTTTCTTTTAACATAGTAAAATTACATATAACAAAACAGTTATCAAACAAGAATTGCAATTAAAATATCTATTTGTATTTAGCA